>UWYS01000003.1:0-1375284 GCA_900291925.1 Thecaphora thlaspeos | reverse complement strand
AACCAACCCTAACCCTAACCCTAACCCTAACCCTAACCCTAACCCTAACCCTAACCCTAACCCTAACCCTAACCCTAACCCTAACCCTAACCCTAACCCTAACCCTAACCCTAACCCTAACCCTAACCCTAACCCTAACCCTAACCCTAACCCTAACCCTAACCCTAACCCTAACCCTAACCCTAACCCTAACCCTAACCCTAACCCTAACCCTAGAAATGTGGAAGTTGGCCAGAATTGACCCCAAAAGTGTGCCACGAGGCATCCTGGGGGTCGGTAAAGTCTTGCTGATGCATCCAAGTGTCAATAGGCCCAGAAAAAGGCAGGCATATGTCCTGGCCATTCAAATTTGTCATTACAGAAGTTATCCAGGAGAAGGACAAAAGAACCAAAGAGGCCGCCGACACACCACACCGTGGCAAGACAAGTGATTGCAGGCAGCCACAAGTCCAAACATACAGCAAGATCGTTTCCGCTCGTCCAGCTTGGCGGAACGACAGACGCTCGATACTAGGGTCAGGGTGCGTTGGCAGTCAATGTTGTTCACATCGCCCGAGGGGACAAATAGAACCGGTCAATCTCAAAATCATGAAGAGAATGACGATCGTCTCGAGGCTAGCTGATGAGTAGTGATACATAGAGTCGCTTCGATGTTGATTACTTGATGGCGATAGCGGGATGGGCGAAGGTACGATGCTCTCGGCGTCGTCTCTTGAGCTATTCCGTCGGTCTTGGTGCCTTCCTAGTCGTCAACGAACCGTTCCTCACGATGTCCCTCACCAACCTGCGGAGGCGTTCCTCGCGACTCGCCCGTCTCCGCTGTGTATCGCTTATCTACATCCAATCCTCCGGCTTGATCGTCTCTGCCTCGCTTGTCATGGTCGACGCGTCCCTCACTAGCGGCATGGCGCGCGGCAGGACAAACTTCTCGTCGTACTCGTGCATCACCTCTGCGGCGAGCGTCATGCGATCCTTGACCAGATCGGCGTAGACTGTGGCTAGCAGACGCATCTGTAGCGCAAAGAGCGACATTAGACCCAGCGAGAAGAGGAACGTGACCGGACCCGTCGCCCCAAAGAGAGAGGGGAAGGCGTAGAAGACGGCGTGTGCGGGCGAGTAGATGCTATGCGCGGGGAAGGTGGGAACGAAAGAGCAAGTCGGAGGGGAAGGAAAGTGAGAGAGCGAGATCGTGAGTACCAGGGCGACGCCAGGGGAGGGGAAGAGGAGAATGGAGCCTACGTGAAAATTCGCAGCGGGACCTCGGGGGCTTGCCAGACGTTGAGCTCGTGCATCTTGATCTCGTCGACGGGTGGTGGTGCACGCTCCTCGGCCGCCGGAATGAACCATCCGAGGATAGGAATGTCGCGAAGAAGCTGCAGCACCGCAGCCTTGGCGCGATCAACGAGGGACCGCAGGGCAGGAGCGAGCGATCCGGGGTTATCGTCGTCCTGATCGTCGTCGTCGACGTAGGTGGGCACCAGGCGGGCGTTGGCGCTGCGGACCACGTCCTGCGAGTCGATGCGGACGAAAGGATGTCAGGATGTCAGCGTTCAAGTCCCCTGCGACTGGACCGTCGTGACGTGTGGGCCCAAACGCACCTTTTCGCTCCTCATCCAGAGACGGTAAGAGCGGCGGCTGGTGAAGAGGACGTAGGCATTATAGCATGCGATCGCGAAGAGGGCCAAAGACATGCCGATCGCGACGATGGACAGGGACACGCCGATCGAGGAGCTGCGAGGGGATGCGCCGAAGGCTCGAGGCCGACCGGACGATGCGTTGCGAGAGGATGCGCGGACACCTGCGCCGCCGCCGAACGCTCGCGGGCGGCTCGACGATGGGCTGCCCATGAGGCCGAGCGGCGAGTTGGGCGAGATGAGGTGGCTGACGAGAGAGAGGACGTGCAGGGCGAAGCCGATGGGATAGCCAAAGGAGGGATCGTAGAGGTACTCTTCGAAGTCCATGAGCTTTGACTGGACCTGATGGAACCAATCGACGGGGGCGGTCCTGAATCTGCCAGGAGTGCGAGGGTCGAGTAGGTCAAGTGGCAACAGAGAGGGTCGTGAGAATTGGGAGCGCGATGGCAAGACAGAGTGCGCACTCGGCGAGGAAGAGGTGAAGCGGTGCAGCAGCAGCAGGAGCATTTGCGATACTCACTTTTCCGTCCAATGCTTGCGCCTGACGAAGCCGCGGCTGGCTCTGAGATGCTTTCTGAGCAGCGGCGGTGGTGGCGGCGTCGAGGCTAGCGAGGGGGAGGAGGCGCTTGGAACGACATTGCTTGCGAGCCTGGATGAAGCGGGAGCCGGGCTGCTGCTGGCGCTAGCGTCGTAGGGGGATCTGGAGCTGGCGAGGTGTGCACGGACGCCAGGGCTGCCGAAGCCGACATTGCGGCGGAAGACGGGGCTGCTGTTTGCGGCAGAGGCTGCTAAGGAGTTTGAGCCGAAGGACGAGTCGTGGTATGCCGAAGTGCGGATGGGGGTTACGGAGGCGGCAGCATTGGCTCTGATGCGGCTGGGTGAGCTCGAGTAGAGCTGATAGGGTGTGGACGTCGACTTGGCGAGGCGCGATGGAGTACCGGGTTGAGCGTTGAACGAGGTGCGTGGGGCGCCGCGAGGGCGGTGCGAGGCCGGAGTGAAGTTGGACGACATGGATGGCGGCGCTCTCGCAGCAGTGGTCGCCGTGTGCATGCGTTGCGTTGTGGGTGGAATAAGAGAGGCGAGGTGGAGAAGAGGTGTCAGTACGACGAGAGGAATGCAAGGAAGGACGACGAGAGGCAACAAAGGTGTTGCTCCGCCGCCGCCAGGAAAAGACCAACACGCGCCGCACGCGCTGCCTCTCGTCTCATGCCATGCGCCAGCCGCCCTAGTGGCCCCGATTGCAGCTTCGATGCTAGTGAGCCCATCGGGCCCACCCAGCCGCAGCACAAATTTTCGGCAAAAAGACGAGCGACCAGGCAGCGAGGGGCGCGCCCTTTTTTTTTTTTTCTTTCTTTTTTCTCTTCGCTGGCTTTTCTCAGCTTCCTCCTGTTGGTCGCAGGGCCAAGAGCAGAGGCCAGCCTACGAGCCGCCTGCGAGGCGCGAAAAATCGACAGCTACAAAAGGTCGCCCGCCCGCCGCATGCCTTCCTTCTAACCCTCGAACTAAAATCCACGAAGGTACGTTACCCCTTGGTCCAAATGAACTCCCCGCCTTCCCGCCATCAGCCGCACCTCTTTTCACCCCACATCACCTGCTAACTTCCTCAACCGCACCTCTTCCCTCGCTACCTCCTGCTCCCCATCACACCCTCACAGACACAAAAGTTCGGACCTGGACTCTCTTCACCCGTGCCAGGTTCGCGTTCCCGTCTTCAAGACTTCGAAAGGCCCATTCACCCGCCATTTGGGGGTCGGACGGGTCCATCGCCGCATCCCTCGTGGTGCGAAGTCGGCGGGGGTCGTGAGGTCTCCGTTTGTCTTTTCCAGCGATGGGTCACTGTTGGTGCTGAATCCGGCTAGGCCCTCTCTCGCCGCACCCCTTCCGAGGGGCTCACTGGTATTACCGTTCCAGAGGATGGCTCGGTGAGCTCGTCTGCACCTCTGCGGGAGGCGCAGACGGGATCCCGACGCCCTGTCCCAGGATATCGGCGGTCCAGGAGGTGTGAGGGGTCGACTGCAAGTCGGAAGCCCACCTGACCGACATTCCCTGCGTCTTGTCCCGGCTTGCTCGTCGTCGATGCTGGCAACCGCACCGCGGATAAGCGCTCTGCTCCTTGCTCTCCAACGAGAGCGGGGGGGGGGGGGGGGGCAGAGAGGATACGCTACAGGTGAGTTGATCCTCTTTACCCTTCCTCCCGCCAGCATCCGTCGTCGTACAGCACAGCGTGCCGCCTCGCACGCCAGCAGCACACCGGCACGGCTTCACAGCGCGACAAAGATCGGCGTTTCGTCGCGGTAGAACTCGTTTCAGCACCGTCGGCCGTCGTCGTCGTTGTCGTCATTGGGCCCTGATGAGACCAAAGTGTCGCCCCAAACTGCAACTGCCTTGCTGATCGACTATCACATAAGCCAAACCATAAATGTACCACTGAGCCCCAAAGGCAAGACGACGAACGATGATCCCTCGACTGCGCAACGACGAGACGCCCTCTTTGCTGTCGCTGCCGTCGCCGCTGTTGTTGCTGCTGCTGCTGCTGATTATTATTACGACGGATGGGTGCTTGGACGGGGGATGGTCGGCGGCACACTGTCGTGATGCAGCTTGAATGACCTCTGGCCCGCTTCTCCCACCGTTGCTTACTTGGTTCGCTTTAGGTGTGTCTAGTTGTGGTGCTGCCGCGCCCAGATGATGCGCTCGTTGCTCTTGTATCTGTATTCGTTACCGTTGTTCCGGCGCTGCTTGTTGAATGGATGAGAATGGTGCTCGCCATGTTCTGGAAGCTGTGCTGACGATGATGGGAGCTTGTGTGCTTGGCAGTGTGGACGGCGGACGGTGTAGCGCGGTCGAGAGAAGCGTACGAGGCCAAGAGAAGCGGCGCTGGGCGGGGCTGGCTCGCTCCACATCTGCAGGCAAGCTGCGCGCGCCCTTTGGAGCTGCCAACAATTGTCTCGAGCGCACGCAGGCCTTCTCTCCACAACCTCTCCTCTCATCCACCATCATCGACGCTATCGCAAGCATCGCACCATTTTCGGTCCCTCTCCGCCCCCGACCGCCTCCGACCGCCGCTGCTGCCCTTCCCGCTGCACCCTCGCCAGCGTGCCAGTCCGACCGGCTCTCCTAACCCTTCCGTCCACCTCCCCCACCTTCCACCCGCCCAACCGCGCACCATGTCCTCCTCGCAAACCGAACACCGCCGACAGGGGCAGCTCGAAAAGGCACGTGCTGCGATGATGGACGACTTTGAACGGCAAAAGGTCGAGCTGGCAAAACAGTCGGAAAAGAACCGCGCCGCTCCGGATCGTTTTCAGAGCAAGTCGGACTCCATCGAAGAGACGCTCAAGAAGAGTACCGTCGGATTGGTCAGGTTGGAGGATTTTCAGCGTGTAAGGGGAGAGCTGGAAGAGGAAAAGAGAAGAGAGGCCGCTAAGAGTAACGATGTCAGGTGAGTGTGTGCGCCACGCCATCGAGACGAGGCGGTGAGCGAGGGAGGAAGACCGTGCTGATCGACGGCCTCGACGACGACGCCATCGACGACAGGACGGACGAGAAGAAGAAGAAAAAGGAAAAGAAGTCCTCCAAAGCGAAGCTCTCCTTCGCCCTGGACGACGACGGAGCCGCTTCATGCTCGTCTTCTAGCAAACGCAAACGCACCGCCGCCACCGCTGATGACGCGCCGATACCGCTCAAGAAGGCCAGCTTCAAGAACCCAGACGTCGACACTTCCTTCCTGCCGGACCGGAATAGGGAGGAGGAAGATCGACGCATCCGCGAAGAGCTGCGGCAGGAGTGGCTCAGGAACCAGGAGCAGATGAAGGCTGAAGAGGTGCAGATCACCTATTCCTACTGGGACGGGACGGGCCATCGCAAGGTCGTCAAGGTGAGTGGTACGGCCCGGGTTGGGGCTTCAAGCAGTTCAGCGAGCGAGAGAGGGACGACTGACGCCTGGAAACCGCGACGCTTTCACAAACGGACGGACGAACGTCTTCGCTCGACGATGATGGCAGTGCAAGAAGGGAGACAGCATAGCACAGTTCCTCGAGAAATGTCGACAGCAGACCAACGAATTGCGCGGTGTATCGGTGGACAACCTGATGTACATCAAGGTTCGTTCCACTACTTGCCTCATCACTCCGCCCTCCTCATTCCCAGCCCCACATCTGACACATCTTCGTCCTTTTTCCTATGGCACGGACAACGATTTCGCCGGAACCAAAAACAAAAACAGGAAGATCTCATCATCCCACACCACTACACTTTCTACGACTTTATTGTCAACAAGACGAGAGGAAAGTCGGGACCTCTGTTCAACTTTGACGTGCACGACGACGTTAGACTCGTCGCCGACGCTACTGTCGAAAAGGATGAGGTGAGTTCGTCATTCTGCGGTCCTTGGTGAGGTATCCAGCTCGGGAGAAAGAGGTGGAATTTCAAGCTGACGAAGAAGAAACCCGTGGGATCCGTGTAACGATGATTGTGGAACGGTGTCGATAGTCGCACGCTGGTAAAGTCGTGGTACGTGATCCTCCGGCGCCGCCTTTTCCTCTCCCTTTCGTCCGTCCGGCTGTTCTACATCTGATACGACCCCCGTCCCCCGCTCACCCTCGCGCTCAAACAGGAACGAACCTTTTTCAACCGCAACAAACACGTCTGGCCATATAGCCGTACGTTCCCCTCTTTGTCGCTTCGCATGTTGGTCCTTGGTAAAACTGACATGTCTCTCCCCTACCCCCGAATGAAACAGGATGGGAGGTCTTTGATCCGAACAAGGATTACGGATTTTATACGATCCACGATCGCTCCAACAAGCATTAGGGTATATTGGTTCGTCGTGCGGAACCGTCAAACGGAAGGAGGTGGCGTCGTGTCGTTTGTGCCACGACCAAGGCGACGGGGAACGAGCGTATGTCTCCATGCTGTGCGCTGCTCCAAGGCGGTGCTATCAGGTCGGTTTCGTCAGTGGCTCTCTTTGTCACGCGCGCTGTAGTTTCCAAGGCCAACAAGCAAGGCCGACGATTTATCATGTACCATCTCATGCATTTCCGGAGGATCTCATTCTACATCGACTCTACGACTACCCTCCTCCTATATCATCGGTCTACGCCTCGTCCGTTCCTCTCCGCGATCGGAGCCGCCTCCGCCTCGGCATCGATGCTACTGCTAAAACTCGCGTTCAACAAGGCCTCGTGTCTTTCGCTGAGAGAATGCGGATTGTAGCCACCCGGTCTCCTCGTATCGTACCATCCTGCTATCCACTTCTGCCCTCCCGTTCCACCTCCTGTTGGGCCAATGCCGTTCGCCGGTCCTTTGAGCGTACTAACCGAGCTGCTCGTACCGGACTGAGCCAGCTGGCTCCTCTCGTCCTCCTGCCGCCGTTGCTGGTACCCGCCCGCCATCGCCGCTCCAGCGGTCGAGTCGACGTTTCGCCAGTTCGAGACAAACGAGCCTACCGGCGAGTCCGAGCGCGCCGTGTACGTCGAGGCGTTTGTGTAATTGGACCGCGTCGTCGCTGTCGACGCCTGACGGCTCGCGGAAATCACGCCGGACGCGGATAAAGACGGGCCGTTCGCGGCGTGGAGACCAAAGGGGACGCCAGAGAGACTGCCAGGTTGCTGGAGGCGCGAAGAGGTGCTTCGGATCGAAGAGGTGCTGCTCGATGTCCGGTGCGAGAGCGATGACGAGTTGGCTAATCGCGGAAGGCCCGAGGATGTGGGCAGACCGACAGAGCCGGGGACGTGGCGGTGGCCCCCTCGCGATGTCGCATTCGAGGCGGTAGTAGAGACAGAGGCAGAGGCGGAGGCGGGGGCGGAGAGGGAGGAAGAGGGCGAGCGAATGCTGCTGGAGCTGGTGCCGGCTCGACGCTCAGCCGCGCCCGGTCCATTTCCCTGCCCTCGTGTCTGCATGCGCATTGACGCGTCTTCGCCGTCGACGAGGCTCTCGACGGGCCGTCCCTGCTGCTGCGAGGTCGGCGCACGGAGGCCAGAAGACAGAGGCGATCGTGCAGAAGTCGCGGCGGCGGCAGAAACAGCAGTAGCAGCCACATTAGACCTTCGCGGCGAGCTCATGGTCGGAAACTCCATCGACTGGCTCGGGACCGTCCCGGCGTAGTTGGCGATAAACGAGCTCAGATCACCGTCGCCGCCACCGCCGCGGCTTTCGTCCGGATCGTCGTCGCTCCCGTCGTCACCCTCGTCATCGTCTTCTAACGAGTCTCTCGACGTCTCCTCAGGCGGCTGTTCGTCGGCCAGCGCCCAGTCGGCCTCGTCGTCGTTCAGCTCGAGCCCGAGCAGCGAAGGGAAGCGGCGCAGGTGTGGGCTGCGCTCTGTCGACCGCTGCTTTGAGGTGTGGGTGCGCGCTGCGCTGCCGGTGTCGCCGCCACCGTCGGCCTGTATTTGGAAGAACTGCTCGCTGCTCGCTGCAGCCAGGGCGGTTCTCGAGTCACCGAGCTTGAGCGTGTCGCGCAGGGCGGGAGAGACGCGCGTCAGGCCGCTCGGTCCGCTGAACAGCGAGACGGGCCGCGCACGCTCCTGGCCGGTGGGCCGTCGACCGGCGAGCAAAGGCGACACGGTCGCTGCTGCATCTTCGCGCGACGCCGACGCTAGCATCGAGGGGCTCTGGAGCGCGGCGGGGAGCACCGTCTCGGAAAGCGTCGAACGGTGTCCGGGGCGGGCGCCAAACGACGAGACCTTGTGCGGTCCGCTGACCTGGCTATGGTCGGAGCCCGTGTTGGTTTGCGACGTGCGGTTCGAGGGCGGCTGCTGCCGCTCGTCAGCAAACCTCGAGTCCGATGAATCTTCAGCATGCTCCTGGCGATGGTCGACCGCGGCGGCAGCGGTGGCGGGGGCGGCGACCGAGCTCAAGGCAAAGGCGCGCCGAGACTCCAGGGTGAGCTGGGTTACGTCGCGCTCGAGTTGCTGCATCCGGGTGAGTGTCTGCAGCTCCAGGTCGTCCCGCCGCTCGAGCTCCATTTCTAGTTCAAGCACCCGCGTCACCTCGGCGTGCAGATCGAGCGTGAGACGCTCGTTACGCGTGCGCAGCTCGAGCACCTCGGCGCGCGTCCGTTCGAGGCTGTCGAGCAGGCTCTCACGCTCGAGCTCGTGGCGCCGCACCATCGTCGCGACCAAGGTGTGCGACGCGCTGCTCGACGGGACCATGCCCAGCGCGGCAAGCGCATCGTACTCGGATGAGCCCATCGTGCTGCTGCTGTCCTCGCGCTGCGGGACGAGCGCCTGAGCGTGGTGGACGCTCGACCGGCTGCTGACGGGCCGGTAGCTGACTTGCGACGACCAGTCGCGGATCGAGCCGATCTCGTAACGGCTACGAATGCCGGAGGCGAGCGAGGAATGGGCCGGGGAACGGAGGTCGACCGCCGTGCGGGGAGAAGCCATCGACGCGGTGCCAGCAATACCCGCGGCAGCGGCAGAAGCAGTGGCGGCCGGATGGGTCGGCCTGGAGCGCCGGTGCCCATGGCCATCGGTCGACCGCGAGGCGTCGCCAGTGTGGTGCGAGAGGCTCGAGGGGCGCGATTCGAAGGTGGGCGATCGAGAGGCGTGGTGATGGTGGAAATGATGAGCGGCGGCCGACTGGCGCCCGTGACCGTCGGAGCCGCCGTGGAGGTCGCGCTCCTGGCTAGCCTCGACGGCTGACTGCAGCAGGGCACTTGCTTCGCCGGCGCGAGGGTAGGAAGCCCTCGCGCCGACGCCGCTGCTGCCCTCGTCCCACTGTCCGTGGCCTTGCCTCGAGGAGGCCGGCTCGGCGGGTTGCGACCTGAGCGTGCCAAGCGTCTTGGCCGTGGCGCTAGGCGATGTCCCCCCGGCGCCAGAGCTGGCCCGGCCTCCCGTGATGGTCTGCTCTTGGCTGTAGCGCTTCGATGACGGCGGCGGAGCATCGGTCTTCCGGCGCTGCTGCTGCTGGGCCGGCATCTTCTCCCTGCCCTGGGCGGCCGCGAGCGTTTGCATCTGCGCCTGCACCTGTCGGTGTCCGTTGTTGATTGCCTGGGCGCCGGCAGAGTGCCGCTTGCTGTCGCGCGCTTGTTCGACGTCGAGCGAGGGGCTGTCGATGCGCGGCAGGCGACCCGGCGACTCGGAGGCGACGCGACGGAACGAGCCAAAGGACGACAAGCTGGTGCGGCCGCGCAGGGGCCACGCGGCCTCGTCCTTTGGCATGCCCATCAAACCCGAGAGCGAGATCGACGCGGGTACCTCGACGCCGCTCAAGTTGATGCGGCTATGGCCGCGGCTCCGCTGACCGATGAAGCGGGCACCCAACGCGCGCGTCGATTCCGGCTGTGGCGGCAGCGGTGCGAGGAGAGACGTCGCGGCGATCTGCGGCACCGGCAGCAAGCCGACAGGCGTGCTCTTTGTCCGCTCGCGACGCTCGGCCGCCTGAGCCGTCGTCCTCGAGAGCGGACTCTCCTGCTGGGCCTGCTGCATCGACTGGCTGAACGACTCGCGCTTGCTCCGTCTGTGCGGCGGACGGTCACCAAAGCGGCCGCCGTCGCTCTTCAGGACCGGAGACGGCGTCACGCCGATCGCCGACGACTGGACGAGTGCCAGCATGCGGCCGTAAGACTCCTCGATGTCGCGCATAGAATCGCGGCGGCGCTTGGCCGCGCGCACCGGGGTGACCTCGGAGCGCACCGTCGTGTCACCTCCGAGCTGGGCGAGGCGGTCACGAGCCTCTTCTTCGTCGGCGCTGTCCGTCTGGTCGGCGCGCTCGACGGCAGCCGCTTCGGCATCGACCTCAGGATGATCGTCATTGTGGGAAGCGTCGGGCTCTGATGTCCTAGTCACTTCGGCAAGCGAGCTGTTCCGCCTCTGCAGGTGCGAGGAGCTGATAGCGCGTCTAACCTGTCGGACCGCATCGGCAATCGCCTGCTGCGAAGCGGGAGCTAGCGCAAGCCTGCCTTCCTCGGAGGGGAAGGGACGAGCCGTCGCCGCCTCCGTCGTCGTCGTTGCTCCTGCCTTCGCGCCGGTGCTCCAGGCCCCGGGCATCGGGATATCGCCTTCAGAAGCGCTCTGCGCGTGATGTTGGCTGAAGCTGCCATCCTCTGCCATCATGCTAAAATCGGCCTCATCCTCCGATGTAAAGCCCAAGAAACCGCCGCCGCCGCTCGCGCCTCCGACAGCGTTGCCGACGGGAAGCGCGGCTCGATCTACGTAGTGGCCCTGCAGCGCCGCCTCGACTGCGGCGAGATGATTTTCAATCTCCGAGACGTCGAGGTCCCGGATTAGAAGACCAGTTCCGTGGGAGGCGCCGCGCCGCATCGCGTCTGTTTCTGCATCGGCATCGGCGTCGGCGTCCTTACCCGCATGTGCGTCTGCGTGTGGACTGACGAGCTGAGCGAGCAGTCTTCCCATCTCGCCGAACGTATTCCGCCTCACGTCCTCGTCCAGCATCTCGGTCGGCGTCGAGTTCGAGTCCGACTCAGCGCGGAGGGAGCCGTGGTCGGCCGCCTCAACGTTGGAGACAGCGGGCGTCCGGTCAAATGATGTTGACGCTGGAAGCAAGGCGATGGTGCCCGGCTCCGGACCCGTCATGGTCCCCGTCCCCGGTCGAGTCTCTGTCCCCGGCGACGAAGGACCGGCGGCGATGGCCGGACGGACGTCACGCGTGGAGAGGCTCTCGGTGCTGTCTGCAAAGGCGTCAAAGTAGGCCGCAGAGGCAGCGGTGCTGCGGCCGTCGCGGCTGTCGAGCCGCTGCTCGAGGCTCGTGATCAGGTCCGACAATGGCGACTCGAAGCCGCCGCGGCTCCCCGGCGAGTGCGGTCTAACGACGTCAAGCGACGGCAGGATCGGCCGCGAGGCGGACCTCGACGAAGGCAGCTGCCAGGGCCGCGGCGAGCTCGGCGTGCTTTCGGCCGTCTTGAAGCTACTGGCCGTTGTGGCAGTGTCGAAGCGCGACTGCGTCAGCCCTTCAGAAGAGTCAGGACGCACTGGCGAATAAGCTCGATCGTCATCATTGTCGTGGCCGCCGTCATCGCCGTCGACACCGGCTGCGACGGGCGAACGACCTGCGGCTGAAGCGTCGGCCAGCTCAATCCCCTGCCAGATGCGCGGGATGCCCACGAGCGGCCTAGCGGTTAGGCCAGACCTCTTGCCGCCGCCACCGCCGGCAGCGAGAGCGGCAGCGCCGTTTTGTGCGTCCGAGCTGGACGTACACCTGTCGGACCGCGCCGCCTCAGCGCCGGGCGGGTTGACTAACTGGCGGCCCGAGGCGGTAAGGCTGTTCATCGCGAGCGACTCGCTCAAGTCCGTGGCGCTGCGACCGCCAAGAGCGACTCCCATTCCGTCGTCGGTCCCGATGGTCTGGTCCGAGATGGGTCGGTCGCGGGCGTATTCTTCTTCGAGTTCCTTCGTGGCTGGCCTAGGCGTGCTCTCCAGCTGCTCGATCGTTTCGCTTTCCGCAGCGGCGGCATCGGCGTCGGCATCGGCGTTGGCGCCGACCGTATTGTGCGACTTTGATGCCAAGTCCCCGGGGACCTCCGGTTCGACGTCGCCTCGATCGGGCGTGCTGAGCTCTCGCTGGCCAACTTCGGGCGCCGGACGTGGACGGGTGAAAGGTTCGATGGGCTGACCGTCGGAACCATCGACGTCCGAAGGAATATCGAAGCTGTGGGCCGCCCTGAAGCTGAAGGGCAGATCGCGCGAAGATTTGGGTAGCCCGGAGATCTGCTGCTGCTCCAGCGGTCCGCTGTTGCCGAACGACTCGTCTCCGTCGAGGACGCAATCCTTCTTCCTCAGCGGGGCTATGGGCCCACTGCCATTGGACCCGACGCCCGATTTGGCCCTGGTTTTGCTCGCCTTGTTGCTGGAGGATGTCGCATCCCTGCTGCTGGAGCGGAACGGCGCAAAGATGGACGCTGCCGACGACGACGCCTTGCCCGACCTGCTGCGCGCGAGCGAATCCTTCCTCGACCGCCCTGGGTTATTGCCGCTGCTGCCGGCGACCATCTCGCCAAACTCTCCGAACGACGATCGTGCGGGATCCTCGACCTCGAGGTCGGGGTGGAGGCCCTTGAACGACGACCGCGACGGCGACAGCATTGGCGGCAGCGAGCTGATCGATTGTGACTTGCCGCGCATGCTGGTCCTCCGCATCAGCCGGCGGATGCTAGTGGCAATCGAGCTGCCGCGCGAGTGCTTGCCCTTGAGGATCTCAGTACGCCTGACTTCTGACAACCTGTGTTGCGGAGCAGACGGAGCGAAAGGAGCATAGCAAGCGAGGTTCAAAGCGGGTCAGCATGCTGGCTCCTCGACTCTGAAAGGCGCGCTGCTGCTGGCTCGCTGGCAGGTCGACGTGCAGCACCTCGAAGGCACCTAGGAACTCACCCGTCGGCATCGTCCTTACTGTGCCCCTGCTGATGCTTCGATGCCGGGCCCTGGAGCCGGGACGAACGTTTGGTGTAGGCCGACTCGCTTTCGGCGCGCATGCCCAGCCCGCGTCGGACGCTCTGGCGAGAGCCACTGTTGGTGGCAGCCGCCGAAGGAGCAGCGGTGGTGGTTTGCTGCTGCTGCTGCTGCTGATGCTGCTGCTGCTCGCGACCGTCGACGTCAGAACTAGTGGCAAGATCGACCTGGCCGCTTGGACCGTCGGTCGGCATCGACGCGCCTACACTGTACCCTGGCCTTGGCATGTGGCCGGCGTTGGCCGCGGCGGCTGCCAGCATCGCGGCGCGCGGCGAGGTGGTGGGTCGTGAATCTGTCCTCTGCCGGATGGGAAATGCCATCATGCCGCTCAACGGGACCGTCTTGCCGGTCTGGCCGCCTGCTTCTGCGGCGGCCGTCGGCGGCGAAGGAAGATAGTCGTCAGACGATGATCTCGGCGTTCCGTTCGACGGTGGGGCGGGTGTAAGGGGCAACCCGCCTCCGCTTTGCGCCGACCTCATCTCGTGCCCAGTGTCGGAGGCCGTCGACCGTTGCTGCTGGCGATCAGCAGCTTCGTCGGAAGCCATCTTTATCATCTCGTCTTCGTCGCTGCGTGCAGCTGGCTCCGCGTTGCGCTGGGTCGCTCCGCCGTTGCTGCTGCTGCTAGGCGCAGGCTCCAAAGGATGCAGCTGCTCTGTTAAGATCGAACCGAGTCGATCTCCTACGCGTCTCTTGATGGTCGACACGGTCGCAGCGACGTCCTTCAGGGGTTGCTGCTGCTGTTGCTGCTGATGTTGCTGCTGATGTTGCTCCGGAACGATGCCAACTGACGTCGAGGGTCGCGAGCCGCCGACGCCGTCGGTGAGCGGTGCAATCTCCGAGACAAACGAGAGCCCAGGTTCAGATCCCGGGGTGGCAGGCAAGAGCAGGGGAAAGCCGGTCTCCGACACGTCTTGGGCTCGGAGACCGCCTTGACCGAATCGGCTTGCGCCCGAAAACACGCTGGGCAACTTGCGGGGTGGGAAGGCAGTAGGTGGCGGAAGCGGCGGCGGCGATGGGGCAAGGGCAGTCAGACGACTGCTGTGGGTGAGGCTTCCTTCGTGTTCGCTGGTCAAAGAACGAGAGGGATAAGGCAAGGGAGAGGCAGCGCTTGGGGTCTTGCTTTGAGCGCTGCGGCCAAGGAGCGGTCTCAGCTGTGCAAGACTCTTCCGAAACCGAAGGCTGGCGGTGGAACGGCGAAAGAGGCGGGACGATCTGTCACCCGCGCTGCCGGCTGTTTCGGCTGCGTGGACCGAGACCGGTTCTTGTGCTTGGTGCCTGGCGGCGGAGGCGCTCGAATCCTCGCGTTGGTGGTACAGAGCAGAGGAGGCAGCAAAAGAGCGTTCGTCGTCACCGCAGATGCGGTCGGACCGAGAGCCAGATGCCGATGCGTCGGATCGCTGTTTACGGGCCAGGCGGAAGAGCGAGCTGAGCGTCGAGCCTTGCGCCTTGAGCAGGCTTGACCTCGACGAGCCGTCTTGACGCGGAGAAGCGCCCGTGACCGTGGGGCTGGAGTCGGAGCTGAATGAGGGCTCTTCGCGATGCGGCGTCAGCGCCTCGACCCCAAAGAGGACAGGTTGCGGAGGCGGCGGCGAGAGGTGCAGCGGTAACGGTGCAAAGTCGGCGATCGAAGCTACGCTGTGCTGGCGCGATGAGAAGCCGCCGAGGCTGCTTCGGTGCGAGTGCTTGGTGCGCGAGGCGGCGCCAAGGCTGGGGGTGGTGACGGCGGTAGAGGGCGAGCGGCTGCTCGAGACGAATGATCCCGAAGCGGCGCCGGCAGCGTTGGAGTAGCCGCCAAAGAGCGAGGTCGGGAGCGAGGGCGAGGGCGCGATTGCGCTGGCGCTCGGCTGGCTGCTGCTGCACAATGAGAGGCGGTTGGTGCGATGGTCTGCGCGGTTTCCGGTCGCCGAGCTGATGACAGACTGGTCGGACGGCGAGCGGCGATGCGGTGGTTGCCGCGATTGTGCAGTGGTGGCGATCAGGGGCCCCGGTCCAAGATCGAGGTCAGAGGCGTGCTTCGCTTCGGGCGCGTTAGTGCGGAGCAAGGGCTCGACAGTGGTGCGGCCTTCGTCTTTGTCGTTGTTATCGCCGTGGAGAACGTGGCGAGACTCTACCGGGGTGGCGGGGGTGGTACACGCTGGACTCCCGCTGCTGCTGCCGACGGCCTGGGAAAGGAGCTGATCGCCGCGCCGACGCGACAAGGAGCTGGGGAGCGACCTAGGTGGCGGGGGAAGGCTGGTGGGTCCGCGTCGGTCCGAGATCCACACGCCGAACGGGTGAGGGTCGAGGATGTCGGTGGGGATCCTCGAGGGTCGCCTGCGTGAGGAAGACTGTTCGAGATCTTCCTTGCTCGGATGCAGCCGACGTGCGAGGAAGGCGGACGGCAAGCGCGGGAGGAGGCTGGCTTGGCCGGCCTCGAGCTGGCGATAGCCGAGTGGGTTGCGCGGCGAGCGAGGACGCGGAGAGAGCTCTGCAAAAAGACCTTGACCGCTTTGTACGCTCCTATCGAAGTAGGAGCCGGAGCTAAACAGAAGTCCGGCGAGCGGCGGCGGGGTGAGGTAGGACGACGCTGTCGCTGGTGCTGGTGCTGGTGCTGCTGCTGCTGTTGAGGAGGATGGCGTCGGTGGCGGAGACAGAGCAGGGCCAGCGCTGGTGTGTAACGCAGAGGACGGCGCTGTGATAAAGGATGCCTCGTAGGAATGGCTACGATCGGCGCTGTCTGAGGACGTACGTGAAGGGGACGGCGACGGTAGATCGAGGTCGAAAGAGGGGATTCGCCGGGATGGTGAGCCTCCTGCTGACCAGGGGTTGTGTTTTGCGGTGGGACTTTCGCTTCCGGTTCTGCTGCTGCTATTGCTACGGTGTCGATCGTGTAGACCAAAGGTGCTGCGGCCGCTGCTACTGCCGGTGGCGGTCGGCAGGCTATCCGATGTCGGAGGTTGGGTGGAGGAGGTAGGTAACAACGGTGTCGGTGGTGTACCGGCCTGTCGATCGGACAAAGACGGCGAAGCAGAGCGTGAGGAGGGAGGTGAGGAGGATCGGCGACGTCGCAGAGGTGGAGAAGGAAGGGGAGGAGGGGGGCGGTGGTGGTGGTGGTGGTAAGGGGACACGAGCTTGTGGAGGGAGGGAGCTTGGCGGGCGCGGGAGCGCGGCGGGCGAGCAGGCGCGGGCAGCGGCTGCAACGACGAAGCGAGGCCATCGTCTGCGCGGCGAGGCGGCCGGACCGGGGCATCGCCCGCTGCTGCAGCCTGCTTCAGTGGAAAATCGTCCCGCCTACCAGCGTCGCCTTTGGTTTCTAAATCGACGCCTGCCTCATGCTGCAGTCGGCAGGCCGCCTTCTTCCTGGCGTCGTCGTTCCAGCCGTCTTCGCCGTCGCCAAGCGGAAACAGCCAGGAACGGAGGCGCGCCCTCGCATCCTCTTCTCCTTCTTCCGCGTCCCCGCGACCACTGCCCGGATGCGGCGGACACTCAAACTCTGGCCGTCGCTTGATCCTGGCGACGTCGTCATCGTCGACGCACCAAGCGGCCGCAGCCCTGACACCACCATTGGCTGCAGCAGCAAGAGGTAGAGCAGCACCACCTTCATCGTAGCGACCACCACCAGCAACGCTGACCCTTTTCCTCGCCTCGCCTCCAATGCTACCTGTCGCGACAACGCCACGTGCAGGTAGCCGCCAATACGATGACGACGACGACGATGATGGCGCCCCTAGAACCCCGCCGTCTTCTTTCCTTCGAGCGGCAAGAGTCGTCGGCTCTGGCGGCACCCTGCAAAGCTCCTTAGTCGGTGGCGGTGGCGCCGTCGAAGGCGAGATCCAGCGAAACAAGGACTGGGAACTGAAGCGAGACTGCGACGGCGACGGCGGCGACGACGACGACGATCGCTGCTGCTGCTGCTCGAACAGCGTTGGTGCCTGCGGCGGCGCGCGTCGCAGGAAGAGGCTCCGAATGGTCCGCGATCCGGAAGCTCGCCGCTGGTGGGATGCCGCAGCATCCTGGCCGGCGTCGCCGTAGGCCTCGCTGGCGCTTCTACCAGCTTTCGCATTGATTCGGGCAGCCGCAACGGCGGTGATTGACGGCAGCGTCCTGGCTGGGCCCGCCCGCGCAGGGACCGGTACATGCTCATCCCTGCCATTGTCGACATCGCCAACCTCCTTCCGCAGCCTGAGGCTCTTTCGCCAGAGAGTGTCCCGCTTCGCCTCGGGCGAACCTTCTGCGCTCGAGGCGGCGTTCGCTCTGCGCGTGCTCTTGCGGCGACCCAGCGCTCCCATCAGCGTCGAAGACATCTTGGCGGCAAGACGGGCCCAGGAGCAGGGGAAGCGGCGTTCGAGCAGCACCCGAGGTCCGGCGGCCTAGTTGGATGACAGCTACTCGTCAGCTCTACTGCCGTACTTCAGTGGTAGCTCAAGGAAGGTCGACGGTCGCTACCTGCTGTTGCACAGAAGAAAGGAGCAACGCAGCGTGACTGTCAGATGGCGGCCCGCCCGATGGTCTTGGGGAGCAACGGTTTGAAGCTCACCTATGAACAGCGGCAGCCGACGTCCGGGGTCCTGCGAGATGTATTGGTTGGTTCGTAAAGGTCTGTCGGTCCCTCGAGCCTCTGGAGGCGCGGTGGGTTGTCCGACGTGGGTTTCCGCTTCGGTTCGTGCGTGTCGTGGTCGTTGGGGTCGACGTCGTGGGCGGATCAACTGGTTGTTGGTCCGGTTCGTAAGGTTTAAGCCGTCTATCGTGCTCTTGCTTTGGCCGAGCGGCGACGCGGGCGGTCGTGAATGATGAGGCTGCGGGGGAGGCTGTATCGAATCGGGTCGTTAGGGTCGGATCGGTGACATTGCCAGGGGCAGTCGGTCGTGAGCAGGAGGCGTTATCGTCGAACGTGGTGGCCGTGAGATGTAGGAGCAGCAGGGGAGAGCGAGCGATTCTAGCTGAGCTGTCGTCTCTCTGTTGCTCTGCTGG
The DNA here is from genome assembly GCA_900291925.1 of Thecaphora thlaspeos. Taxonomy (NCBI): domain Eukaryota; kingdom Fungi; phylum Basidiomycota; class Ustilaginomycetes; order Urocystidales; family Glomosporiaceae; genus Thecaphora; species Thecaphora thlaspeos. The sequence goes on along the minus strand of UWYS01000003.1, from coordinate 1,357,295 downwards.
GCAAGCGGGAATCGTGTCGTTGCGTTTCTCGTGCGCTTCGCAAAGCGCTAAAGTATTGGCTGGCGGGCTGACCAACTAGCGTCTTCCTTCCCTCAAGGGTGGGCTGACGTTCGAAGTCCGGCGAGCATACAGGTGTGCAGCGGCCGCGATTCGTGATGGTGTGGGTCAAGGGGTACGTCGCGATCGTTTTCTGCAAGCAGGATCGTGCAGGGACCCACTACCTCATGTGTAGAGGGACCGGGCGGCTTTTGTCGGTTGTGGTGGCGGTGGCGGTGGAGGCGGCGGTGGTGGCGAAAAGAAGAGACGAGCTCCCTTTGACTGGACGATCAGAGAGAGATCTGAGGCAGGAAGTCCCGGAAGGTAGAGGGAGAGGAGGTACAAGCTGCAGCACCCGAGGACGGGGCGGAGGGAGTCGTCGTGCATGGTTGACAGAAGGAGTGAGGGAAGGAGGCGCGGATCAGCGAGAAGAAGGTCCCTTCTGCCTCGGTCTTCTCGTCTTTGTTGCAACTTCGCAAGGGACGACTCTCGAGCAAAACGAAGCGGTGGCGGATGTTAGCGTGCAGCTGTGGATGACCGGATCTGCGTCCGAGCTCAGCCCTGCAACAGGGCTAACGTGCACTCGAGATGACGTCGTTGTCCCGCCGTTCATATGATTGTCCAGGCGGTCATACTGCGAGGCAGTCGGTGGAGGGGACGAGCAAGCTTGAGGACAAAGCTGCTGCTGCTCTTGCTCGACGTGAATAGCGTGGATCCGCTCTGTTTGCCGTTGACGCGCCGCTTGGCAAGCGGCAAGTGGGCGACACGATGGCTCCAGAAACGCGAGGCTTTGTTCGAACGGTGCAGAGCTCCTGCGTGCTGGGTCTGAGCCTGGGATGAGGGCGCTGTTCCTGGATCGACTGCCGGCGGCACTGCCAGCTGAATCGTCAGCAGCCTTGGGGGCATATATGTAGTCGGTCACAGCAGTAGCAGCAGCAGAATGCAATCTAGCCTGCCAGCGCAGCGAGTTAGGAAGCGGCAGAGTTCGGATAACTACCTGAGGCCGATGAGCACGACGACAGCTGGCCTCGACGCGTAGGAACCTTCCAGGAGAAGAGGGGACTTGGATGAAGCCTACCAGAAGGACAACGACCAGCAATCATCGTGCAGCTCAGCTTCGCCCAGGCTCGTCGACAGGCGAGGGGAAAAAGGCCCCGGCCGCACACGGTGCAGGCGCTACGTATGACCGTCGCTTGGATCTTGTTGGGTTTCAATGATAGCGACTTGGGTAGGTTAAAACCTTGGGGGCTTGGCTTTCAGCAGAGCGTTTGTACCATACGTTCGAGTTGCTCTCTCTCGCCTTCCAACAAGGGCTCGCGAAGAGGCTTCGGGGGCAAGCCCTGTTTGTGGACACCTATATGTTGTATTGACATCGGCGGCGACGGCATCTGCGCCGACGACGACGGCGTTTAAGGTGAAGCGAGGGGAAGCGAGGGCCGGCGCAGATAGCACAAAGGGCCTGGCAAGCAGGAGGCAAGGCAGAGGAGGAGGAGGACAAGGAAGACGAGGCTGAACAGGAAGACAGGGGGTCAGAGCATGAACTTTCTCTTACAAGCTTGCTTGCGCCGACTTTTGAGAACTTGCTACAGTATTCGGGGCCACGCATACAGCCGAGTCCGGCCACGCCGGCTCTTGCGGTCGCTCAGGCAGCCACGCGTACGGCCAGCGTGGAAGAGAAAGGAGAAACAGAGGAGAAGAGAGATGGTCGCTGGGTGCGGCGCTTGTTGCCCTTCTGACACGACGACGGCGCTGTGCCAAGACACGGACAGGAGCTCTTCCACGAACAGCTAAAACGGCCTGGTCCATGATGGGCGTCTGCGATAGCTTTAGGGGAGCGAGCTTGGCTCGAGGGCCGGACTGGGCCAGACCGGCCAGTCGTCCCATCGCCGCCGTCTCCCCTTCTTGTAGGGGATCGTCGTCACGCCGTACCGCCGCCAGGTCTTTTCCCCCGCATCTTGGAGGCAGGCCGGGCGAGGCGGGGCAACGCGACGGCGACGGCGACAGACAGCGGTGGCGACGGCACAAGAAAATAATGGCGTTTCTCTCGGCCCGCCTGCCCGCCCCTTTGTCTCAGGTCCCTGCTTGCCTCTCTGCCCGCTGTCTACAGTATCTGCGCGAGCTTCCTTTGCCAGACCGCGAGGCACCCTCGGCGCGGCGGCGTCGACGCCCCGCCTCCCCGTCCTCGCCTCGCCATCGCGTCGACCAAGTTCAGGCCGGAACCAAAGCGCCTTTGAGCCGATCTCCTTCATCCTTCCTTTTCGACGCAGCAGGTATCCGCTACACACACATACACGACGGCCGGTCACTGCGAGAGTCTGCACCTCTCCTCCGGAGTACCTAAACGGTGCTGAATCACCATGTTCTCAACGAATGGGTAAACTTAAGGTAGCGGGTGCCGGTCCGCTCCCTGACCACACCCTTCGCAAGAGGTGAAACAAGGACCGATTGGATGCAGAGGCTGGATATGACGCCGGCTAGTAGTTTCGCCAAGACGGTGTCGAACCCGTCGACGGTCGCAGGCTTTCAAACGAACAGAAGAGACGACCGTCATTGGCACGCTTTTATCAAGAGATGATGGCCGGTCAGCCGGGCCGTCGGCCCCCGTTCACATCGGCGTCTCCAGGCGCCCAGAATCCAGGCGCCAAGAGGTAATCGATGTCGTATCCTGACCCCGCGGCTAGGACGCGCTTTCTATGTCGGACCTCGACTGCCGCCCCATCCCCGTCCCCTCATTGATGAAGTGGCGGGTCAGGGTACGAACGCGACATGCTCTTCATCGCGTTGCACGTCGGTCGCGCCGCTGGCTAGCCTGCAGCCGAGGACAACGTATCATGACGCAGATCATGTCACGCTTTCCCTCTGTCGTGGCTGTATGTACTTGTTTATGTACATACAGGCAGAGGCCGCCTTTAGCATTACCAGCCAAATAGACCTTAATCCTTCTCTTCGTCGAGCGGAGCAGCCTCTGGCACCGTGCCAAGCACACCGCCCGCCCTTTCGACGGAGCAGACGGCGGCAAGTAACAGCAGGTTTTGTACAGCAAGGACAACGGACACCGTTGGGCAAGGCAACACCTCGCTACCTGCCCGATGCAGCAGCAGCAGCAGCATGCAGAAAGATTGTTTGCAGATCATCGAATTGCCACTACTCTTTCGTGTCATTCTTGAGATCGCTCGACTGCACGCACGCACGCTGGTGAAGTGCTCTTCGCTTGCTTACTCTGTGCCGTACGTGTGCTGCAGTTCGCCGATCCGGCCTAGACCTTTCGTCCCGCCATTGCGTCGATCGGTAACGCACGGTTTTTGTTGTCATGCTTGGCCTCCTTTGTTTGCTTGCTTGCCTCGACTGCGTTGTCGCTACCACTTGTCACTGCCATTGCAGCCGAGCGGTCAGCCAGCAATACAGCATGGGGGGCATCGCCTGTTCGGACGACGAGGCGACGACGCGGCGCGGCACGGCGCGGCTCACGCTCATCCGTGTGCGGAGTGCCGTCGCGTTGCGGCTCCGTTGAGCGGCAACCTCCGAGAGCAAGTGCAGCAATTGAGCCTGGAGCGGAGGACATAACGTTGGCCGTCGGCGGGCAACCTCCTGCTACCGCTGCTCTAATCCTTGGGTCTTGAATTTGGACACGAAGGCGCTTGTCCGTCGCGTCTATCGGGCATCGCCGTTATGGAGTAGCCTTGGTCATCGTCCGCCTTGGCTCAAGGAGGCCTAGATCAATGAAGTTCTGCCTCGCAGCTGCGAACCGCTGCGCTTCACAGAGCCACTCCCTGGCAGTAGTCCCCGTCGTCCTGTAAGGGCGAGGGCGGCCCCGCTTATTTTAGGCGTGGGATAAAGTGCACGCTTTTCCAGCCTCGCCACTTGGAGACTGAGACGCTTTCCCCACCGTTTCCCTCCGAGAAAGAGACCTCTGAGCTTCCGCCTCCCCCTCCGCCTCTTCTCCTCGGTCTGATGGTTGTCTTTCGAAGAGCAAACGCAAGGAACATGCGCAGAGTGTCCGAGAATCGACCCAGAGCCTACGCAGCTCGGTAGATGCTCCAGATATCGGAGGTGCTACCGCAGCTGAGACCCATCGCCCCAGCCGACCCAGAGATACGACTCCCGATTGACACGGAGAAGCGGAGGATGGGGCTGACGAGATTCTCGAAGCTTGAGCTAACCTCCTGCTATCCTCAAACAGACGGATCCTGCGCAGGCAGACAGACAGAAGCAGCTCGGCCTTCAATACTCCTAGATTATCTGGACAGCCTGTTGCCTGCGTCCGTCTTCATCAAGCACTTCTCTCTATCGGGGGTGCGCTGCTTTGCCTATATTGCTGCCCGCTGAGATGTTTGACTCTGTCTTGAGCGGAGGCTGTCCGAGCTTCGGCGAGGTGGACTAGCAGCTCTGTGTGATCTTTTATCGCGCTCAACCGCCAGCCTGTCATCAGGATACGCTGAGAGCCACGGTGAACTGCCCTTCCCTCTAGACGCTGCCTCCCACACACGCTGCCTGGAAGACCCTTGATGCCTTCGTCCCATCGGGTCTGACCGATCAAATCTTGAGCAGGCGGGTATCCCGTCCTTGTGTGCCGGAGAGGGCGTCACCGCCTAGCCAGTCCTCATGCCTCGGACCTCCTCATAGACCTAGCTTGGCAGGTGTGTGAAGCGTACTTCTTGCCAGATTCTTACGAGATTCATCGAAAGCGTGGGAGAGGGCGAAGGGGAGGGACAGGGCAACGCTGTGGAAGGAAAGGCGGTGGGGCAGATCGATTTTGAGGCTCGTGGCGCGCCGGCATCGCCACCGGCTACGCCCATCAACCTAGGCAGGGACGCGTCAAAGGGAGCCCCCTCGCAATTGCCCTTGATCTGTCTTCCGTGGCCTCAGTGTGCTGTCTCGTTGAAGCCAAGCAAGCGGGGACGTCGATTAGGCGGAAGCAGTCGCGGATCGCCGCCGCCTTAGTTTGGCCTCTCCGCCTGCTCCCTTCCGCTTCATATCGGATACGGGCCGCGCCGCCCGCTCGCTCGCTCCAGCGCCCCTTACCCATCTGTAGGTCTCAGCCCGTAGGTTCTCTCAGCCTGAACTTTATTCTTTCTCTCCTTGGCCTTTAGAAAGCTAAGCTTGCAGTGACCACTGTAGCTGGCGCCCAAAAGCAGCCGCCACCGCCCACTCCTGGCGACGACAGAGCGGCCCTGTCACGACCGTCGCTCTTTAGTGGCCGCATTCGAAGATTTCTGGAAAGGCCGGCGGTGCAAACCGAAACCGCCCCCTTCCTTTTCGCAGCGCCCTACCGCGATCGCCCCTCCGCCGCTGCGGGAAGATGGGAACGGTGATAGCGGACGGCGGTCCCGCTGCAGAATAACCGCTGGAGCAGGCTGTCTGCTCTTCGAGGCAGAGCTTCCTCAGCCTGCAAGAGGGGTTAACTCTATAAAGGCCACCGACTACGCCAGGCCGTCCGCCCCGCTTCCCTCTCCCTGTGGTGACCCTCCTAAGCCTTCATATGGTGCCTGCTTCCGTTCCGTCCATCATCTCCGCACTTTCCCCCGTCGGTAAACTAGCAACCAGCACGCAGCAAAAGCAGCAGCCGCCGCCGTCTGAACATACAGCTGATCCTTTGAGCGATCAACAGACCTCCGTCTCATCGCCTCACCGGTTACAGCCCCTTGCCGCTCCGTTCCTAGCTTCCGAGACTCCTTCAATTCTTCAATATCCGGTCTCGCCTTGTCTTTATGATCTTTATTCTTGCCCTAGGTAAGTCCTGACGATCTGCTCCAATCGGAAGAGGAGCAAACAGCTGGCTCCGGAATGCCGTCATGCCGACGTGCGTCCGGGATCCTGGTTGGCGCTGTTCAGAAGGAAGGGAGGAAGTAGCAGGTAAATCTTCTGATCCGGGATCAATCGAGGCTGATAATGCTCCCGGGACCAAATTCCTGCTTGCCGGCGACAGTATTCCCCCTTTGATCCGTTGAGCCGACAGGATCCGACCCAACCCGACCAAGCAGCTCTCGCCCTCCAGCGTAACAGCAACATCCAGAGCAGTGAAGGTGGCCTCATTCCTCTGCGCCTATCCCACAGCAGCCACAGCAGCCTCACCTCGGCATCGCTTGGCAACAGCAGGAGGCAATAGATCCGACGAGGATGGACACCTTCTACCGCCACTCGGCACCATCGACCTTAACGCGCGGGCCGCTCGCGCTGCCGCCGCCGCTACCGCATCACGCTCCTAGTCACGCCATCGCACCCTCTTCGGCCGACGATTCCGCCCTCTCGAGGTTGCGCAACCTCTCGGCCACCTTGCAGGACATTGAGGAGCTCGAGAACTACCTCGCCCACCTAAGGCTCAGTAGCGATCCCCACACATCCTCCCGTCACGACAGTATTTCTTCCCGTGCAGGAGTCTACCAAGATGGCGCATCGTCTGCGGCTGCCACTCCGGCAACCTCGCCGTCTTCGCTTGACAGTGACTATCTCGACTGGCTCCAACACTCGCTCGAGTCCAGCATATCCAGCATGTCAACCATCTACGAACAGCAAGAGGCCACCCACCCATGGCACAAGGACTGGCGTCTCCCGTCCCTACCGCCGGCTCTTCTCCCGCGCCCTCTCCCTCTCCCGCGCCTTAGCCCCAGCTCCGTTGCCAGCCCTGGCTTCAGCCAAAACGACAGGCTCGATCCGCTGCTTTTTCATTCTCTGCAGTACAAAGACCGCGGCGGCACCGGCACCGGCACCGGCACCGGCAGCAGCAACGGTAGCAGCAGCAGCAACTTTGCCTTCAGCGCCGACCTGGGCGTCGGCACGTTCAGACAGCGCAGCCGTACCGACAGCATCGACCATCGCCCGGACGATCCGGAGATTGAGGAGCTGGCGGATCCGACGACGATGACGTCAGCAGATGCGTGGCGACCGGGCGTCAGGGCGTCGAGGCCGTGGTCCGCCCCCGGTTGGAACCTCGACGAGAGAAATTATCCTTCCTTCGAGCTGGCCGCAACGCAGACTCAGCCTGCAGGCCGCACCAGCCTGCCGCCGGCTCGAAGCAGCGTCAGCCTCGGGCAGCGGGACGGAATCTTGGCCGGAAGGCGAGGAGGAGGCACTTACGGTGTCAGCGGAGACAACGGCAGAGGCGACAGCAGCAGCGGCAGCAGCGACAACGACGAAGACGACGCTCGCCAGCACAATCGCAACTCTTCGAATCCTACGACGACGAGGAGGGCGACGACGACCACGGGAAAGAGTCTCCTGTCGACGGCTACCTCCGAGTCTCTGGCGCTGCGCAGCTTCCAGCACGTCAACGCCGGGCACAGCTTCAGCAGCCTCTTCTCTGGTCTCCAGCTCGACGATCCCAACGCTCTCATCCCCGCTGGCAATAGCGGCGCGGCGACCCCGAGCCTCAATCAGGCCGGCCTCTTCCGCGCGCCCTACGGTCCGAGCCCCAACAACAAAAAGGTCGACCTCTACAAGACGGAGCTCTGCAGGCAGTGGGAGGAGAAGGGCTGGTGCGACTACAAGGAGTGAGTGCTCCCGCCTTTCAGTGCTCGCTTGTCCCTCGACGGAGCGCAGCGCGCTGATAGCTTCCCTGTTCTTTGACTCGTTTCTTCGCCTTTTCTTCAGACGCTGCCAATTCGCCCACGGCCCTGCCGAGCTGCGACCGATCCAGCGCCACCCTCTGTACAAGACGCAGATCTGCAAGGCTTTTGTCGAGTGAGTAAGCCGATGGGCCCGTCGATATGGACAAAGGAGATTCGCTGGCCCAGCCCTCGCCGATCGTTCGCTGACTTAGAACGATCGTCCGCTTCCGCTCCCTGATTTTGGTCGGGACAGGACGGGCCACTGTCAGTACGGACGACGATGCACGTAAGTAGTTGACCGTTGGACCCACGACTCATCGGCACACTGTTGCTGTCAGATGGCTCCAAGCTGAGACGAATCTCGTTCCTCTTCCTTTGCTCGCGGCTTTGCATTGGCCCCATCCTCGCAATAGCTTCCGCCACGACATCTCCAACGGCCCTTTTCCACAGACACGCCATCCGTCGTCCACAGAGAGCGACAAGCCGCTGATCGCCCGTCTTGGTCGAGCCTCGGAACCTACACCCGGATCCGCCGCGATGTCGTGTAGGGACGACGTTCGTCGCAGCAGGATGTCTCTGACGCAGAGCACGGCAGGCGCTCGTAAGCCCCTCTCGCCGACCACCTCCACCCCTGCCACCACGACTGGTTCATCATCAGCAGTATCAGCAGCAGGCTCCGAGCACCTTGCCCTCCACCGCAAATCGGCGTCGACCCCTGCTCCCACGTACGGCGTCTGACGCGCCGGAGATGGACAAGAAATACTGCGGCAGGCAAACGAAAGCAAAGCTTGGGAACGATCGGAAGACTAGGACAAAGAGAGAGGCTCGATACCGCGGGCCTGATGATTCGATGTGTGCGGACGCAGGTCAAGATGCAATGGACATATACAGGATGCCGGACCTTTTGCGGCACCACCAGCCTCCTCCTTTTCCTTCGTCCTCGTCGCACTTCGTGTGCGATCACCGTGCCGCCGTCGCAGCAGCAGGCCTGGCGCCCTTTGGCGTGGACCCCTTCCTAATGAGGTCTAGAAAGTTGTTCTTACTAAGATCGGCCAGCCTGGCCTCTTTACCGCCGAGGGCGTTTGGTTTCTTTGCACCTCCGCTCTTTACCGGTGCTGCGGCCTCTGCGTCGTCGAGGTGGTTCTTTGTGGTCGTCTGTGCGGCCCTGATGGCGTTGAAGAGCTTGACTACGCCTCGTTGTGCGACCTTTCTCAACCTCCTCTCGTAACCCGTGCTGCCACCCTGCAACATCCATTCGCTGAGCTTCTCGTCGTCGTCCTGGTCGTTCTTGAGCGCAGTCGCGTCGGTAGCGGGTAGGTTGAGTGTGGGTAGTACGCCGGGCGGACCCCAGCCGCCAATGACGTCCTTGACGCGCGCTCTTTCCTCTCTTGCTCTGCGTTCCTCGATGGCGATGCGGGATGCCTTGGCGTTGAGGTGGACGGACTGGGCGGAACGACGCAGGTGTGGGGCGAGCGAGAGGATGGCGGCCGGCTGCGCCGAGGTGGTGGAGGTGGGCTTGCGCTTCTTGGCGGGCTTGGCGGTCGCTGCTGGATCGTAATCTACATCGTCATCGTCGTCCGAGGCGGCTGCGGCGATGGAGCCGGCGTCGTCGTCGGAAGGGGATGCTGGAGCGGCGCCGAGGAGGCCTTCGAGTGCTTGACCGAAAGAGGTGGGAGAGGTGGCTCGACGCTTTCGTTCTGATGGTGGTGGTGGGGTGGGGGGTGGGAGGGGGTTGCGGCGGTGGTGTCAGTGGCATCGCACAGTGAGCATGCGATCATCCAGCCGAGTCTCGCGCTGCTCAGACCGACTCTCTTACTCACTGGCCGTCTTCTTGCTCTTGGCGCCGGCCGCTGCATTCTTGGAGGCCTCGATCTCGTTGTCGGTATCATCCTCGGCGTCGTCGTCGTCGCCGTCGGTGAAGTCGTCTACGTCATCCTCGAGGTCGAGATCCTGGTTGCGGATCTTGTCCATCAGCTCGTCCTCTTGGTCGTCGTTGTCGGAGTTGTCGACGTCGGCGGCGGCAGTGGCGGTGTGAGGCTTGGCGGCTTTGCCGGAGCGAGAGGTGGAGGTAGCGGATTGGTGACCGACTCGGAGGGATATTTTGCCCTTTGACTTGGAGCTGCTCGCCGTGCCGGCGGCAGAAGAGGAAGGATTGGCTCCCTGTGCCATGATGGAGGGTGCGGTGCCGGTGCCGTTGGTGCGTAGGTGAAGGGGGTATGTGGTAGATGGTTGGGTGGGCCGGTCGAAGTGAATGTGTTGGATGCGAACGGGGCAAGGGCTAGGGTCTGGCAACGGACAGGCGGGCGGGCAGCACGCAGGCGCCAGAAGAAAATTTCCAGAGTGGGGCGAGCGGAAGACGGGAAAGTGGAGTCGGTGCGGGCGGCGGGCGGGGGCACGGGGGGGCTCTCTTCGTGCGAGAGGGGGCAGCTCCGGCGAAAGTGTGGGCGGACGGCGTGATCGAGCCTTTTTGCGCGGTGGAGGCGCGGGTGGGACGGAGAGAACCGAGCCAGCCTCCCGCAAGAAGGCGACAAGGGGAGCGGGGAAAAAAAGGGCGGGACCGGAGCAGCAGCCTGGGCGGACAGCGCGGCGCAGGGCGGCACGCAGCACCAGAGTGAGAGACGCGAACGAGGCACAGCGACACACCCATACAACCCTCGCCGGTTTCCGACGCCATCTTCATCATCGACCGGCCTCGCCTCCCTCTCCCCTACCCCACTGCTCACCCTCACACCATCCCCGCCCGTACCGACATGCTCTTCAACACGCTCCGCACCCGCGCCAGCCTGGCGGCCCGCTCCGCTGCCGCCGCCAACAACGGCGCCGCACCCCAGAAGCGCTTCCTCTCGATCCACGAGCACCACTCTATGGAGATCCTCAACAAGTACGGCATTAACACGCCCAAGTCCATCGCCGCCAGCTCGGCCGACGCTGCCTTCAAGGCCGCCCAGTCCTTCAACGGCAAGCAGATGGTCATCAAGGCGCAGGTCCTCGCCGGAGGCCGTGGCAAGGGTCACTTTGACTCGGGCCTGCAGGGCGGTGTCCACCTCATCAAGACCCCCGAGGAGGCGCGCGACCTCGCCGCCAAGATGATTGGTAACAAGCTCATCACCAAGCAGACCGGCGCCGCCGGACGCGTCTGCAACGCCGTCATGCTCGCAGAGGCCCGGGCACCGCACCACGAGTACTACGTCGCCATCCTCAACGACCGTGCCACCCAGCTCCCCGTCCTCATCGCCTCCAACCAGGGCGGCGTGTCGATCGAGGAGGTCGCTGCCGAGAACCCAGACGCCATCATCACCACCCCCATCGACTTTGAAAAGGGCCTCTCCAAGCAGGACGCTCTTGGCATCGCCAAGAAGCTCGGCTTCTCCAGCGAGAAGCTCGAGGACGAGGCGGCCGAGACGTTCATCAAGCTCTACACCCTCTTCCGCGAGAAGGACGCCACGCAAGTCGAGATCAACCCGCTCGCCGAGTCCAAGGACGGCGAGGTGCTGTGCATGGACGCCAAGCTCGGCTTTGACGAGAACGCCGACTTCCGCCAGCAGGACGTCTTTGAGCTGCGCGACACGACACAGGAGGACGCCGACGAGGTCGAGGCGGCAAAGTACGGCCTCAACTTTATCAAGCTCGACGGCAATATCGGCTGCCTCGTCAATGGCGCCGGTCTGGCGATGGCGACGATGGACGTGCTAAAGCTCAACGGCGGCAACCCGGCCAACTTCCTCGACGTCGGCGGCACCGCGTCGGCCGCCTCGGTCAAGAAGGCGTTTGAGCTGCTGCTCAACAGCAACGAGGTCAAGGGCATCTTTGTCAACATCTTTGGAGGCATCGTCTCGTGCAAGAAGATCGCAGAGGGCATCATCCAGGCCACAAAGGAGCTCGACATGACCATCCCGCTCGTCGTCCGCCTGCAGGGTACGCACGAGAAGGAGGCAAAGGAGCTCATCAAGCAGTCCAACCTCAAGATCTACTCGTTCGACGGTCTCGACGAGGCCGCGGCCAAGGCTGTCGAGAGCGCGCAGAAGGGCGCTCTCTAGGTTGTCCTTGGTCTTTTTTGTTCCTTTTCATTTTGTGTTGGCGCCCGCGCATGCCTCGCGCCTCCTCTCCCCGCCCCGCGCACACACACACATATCACTCTATATACATTCCCTCCCTCCCCTTCCCAAAGACATGAAAGCACACGAAACATCGAGCAAAATCATAGAAGCTAAAGCGTCTACGTACAGTCTGTCCTGTCGTATGTTGGTCTGTGATTGATCGAGGGATGTAACTGACTGTCCTGAGTCACCCTTGTGACCGACTTGATGTGTTGTTCTGTACCGTGACAAACGACCGTTTCGATTCGATGTAGATGCAAGGGAAGAGACTCGCACCTACCCCGGGGGAATAGGGATAGGTGTGGAATCATTGTGGTCTCGATGCGTATCGAGATTCATGCTCATTCGGTATCTCATCGAGACTTGGTATGCTGCGTGAGGGTTCGAGACACGCACAAACGAGCGATACACCAAGATGCATAGCGCAAAGATCGTTGTAACGCCACGATTTAGGATGAGAGGAGTAAGTAGGGTAGAATGCTATGCCCTCCTTTTCTTACCCTTTATACTATCGTCATTTTCATCCCCTTGCAACCTCTCCTCTCCTTTAAATGGATCCAGAACTTCCCAAACTATCCACATCAACCTGCGGATGAACCATCAACACCCTAGCCGACTCAGCATTCATTTGATCCTCTTCCGTCTCTCTTTGAACTTCAATCAACCACTTATCCTTGACCATGCGCGCAAGGACCTTAGTGACTGTTTCCGTTTCCTCTTCCAACATTTCGACACTTTCTATGTCTTCCTCCCTCTGTAGTAGATACCATTCCACCAGCTCCGCCCGGGGTATACCGCTGAGTGTCGTTCGTTCTACTTCAGAGACGCGTAGGACGAGAAGCGTAGCTAGGTCCATGTACTGGTCGTATGACATGCGGATTTTACGTCGAGTCGAAGTCGTGCCATCCACTGGTGCTTCTTCGTTTGTTGCAGAAGGTGCAAGGGAGATGGCGGGAAGGGTGGTGTCCATCGAATCTTGGTCCATATCGAGCGAAGACGACGGTTCCGCCGCTACGCCTGCGTTTCTTGTCGTGTCCACCTGTCTCGTCGTTTCGTTCTGCTCCTCGTCCTCGTCGTCGAAATCGATGTCGTCCTTTTCGACGTGGATGATGCTCTGTCTCAACAGCGAATACGCCTCCTTCACAAAGGCCGGCGTGATTTCGTGTCGACAGTTGGCGCGTGCGATGGCCTCGCACAGTCGGATCATGCTTTCGAGCTGCCTCACCGTGATCCTGTAGCTGTTCTTGCCCGCACCGCCGTCGTCTTGTCGCAGGATTCGGTACTTTTCCACCAGCACGTCCGACGCCTCGGGCGTCAACTTCGGTTGGAAGGTGCGCGCGTACCGGATGTAGCGCTGGATCGCCTCGGTGCTAAACTCCGGATCGATGGCAGCGTCGCGGAAGCGGTGGACGTTGACAATGTGCTGCGCGATGTTCATGTCGACGCTCTCGTTACACTCGTCCAGCACGACAAAGAACAAGTCGAAGCGAGACATGATCGGCGCCGACATGGCGACGTTGGCGCGCAGCGTCTGCTTGCGGTTGTACCGTCCCCCCACCGGGTTCGCCGCCGCCAGGATCGAGGTGCGCGCGTTGAGCGTAGCCTGGATGCCCGCCTTGGCGATCGAGATCGTCTGTTGCTCCATCGCCTCGTGGATCGCCACCTGGTCGCTCACGTCCATCTTGTCGAACTCGTCGATCGCGCAGATCCCGTTGTCCGCCAGCATCAGCGCGCCCGCCTCAATCGTAAACTCGCCCGTCTCCTCGTCGCGCACCACGGCGGCCGTCAGACCCGCCGCCGACGACGCCTTGCCCGACGTATACACGGCGCGCGGCAGGAAGCCGCACACATACTTGAGGAACTGCGACTTGGACGTCGACGGGTCGCCGACGATGCAGATGTTGATGTCGCCACGCAGGTGGATCCCTTCGCGCGTCTGCTTGTGCACGCCGCCCATGAGCTGCAGCAGGATGCCCTTCTTGACAATGTCGTGACCGTACACGGTCGGCGCGATCGAGTGCACCAGCCGGCTGTAGATGTCGTCCGACATGACCATGGCCTCGAGCTCGTCGCGCTCCGCCTCAGTTAGCGAGTCCATCAGCGTCTCGGGATCCTCGGCATCGTCGCCCGACTCGCCGCCGCCGCCGCGGATGTCGCCGCGCGAATCGGCGCTCTGCACCATGCACGCGAGGAACGCCGTCTTGTAGGTGAGATCGCGCACGCCGAGGCTCTTGAGGCCGCTCACGCCCTGGTTGCCCGCGTTCTCCGTCGGCCGGCCGCCCTGCGACTCGCGCTGCATCTGGGCGTTGACGCCGGGCACGCCGAGCTGCGAGACGTCCGGGACGACGATAAAAGTCCCCGTAAAGATGCACTTGTCGCCGGCCTTTGCGCGCTCGACGATCTCGGAGCGGAGGATGACGTCGAGACTGCGCGGCATGCTACCCGTAGGGATCTCATTTGCGTTTTCCTGGATGCGCACCTTCTGCCAGTCGCAAAATCGGCTCTGATCGACGTTGAGCTGCCAGTCGCGCCGGTTCTGGCAGAGCGGGTTGCGGCACATGATGGGCTCGGTGTACTTGAACTGCTGCTCGACGTCGCGCACCGTGTTCTTGCACTCGCCACAGGTGAAGGCGCCGTAGAGGAGCTCCGGACGGACCTCGCTGGTGCGCGTCACGGTCCCGCTGATGGAGACGAGGCGGCCGACGCGGTCGGTGCGCAGGTCGCGGATGCCCGAGACGAGGCCGAGGTTGTAGAACGAGACGCCAAAGTCGCGCGGGACTAGACCAGACGAGGCGGTGGCGGCAACGTGGGCGTTGAGGTAGAGGTAGTTTGGGATGTAGGTGTTTACGAGGTCCAGCAGCGCTCGGCGAATGTAGGGCTGGAAGCTGTGGGCGGGTCGGGGAGAGAACGAGGAAAGGGTGCAGCATACAGCGGTCAGCTGCGCGGCTCTGCAGCAGCGACAAGACAGAATGGAGGGAGGCAAGCTCTGCACTCACCGGTAGTACTGGTCGCTGACGGCGCGGGCGAGGACGTCGTCGTGTCGCAAGACATGACTAAAGTCGACGAAGAGAGTCGTCCTGCCGTAGTCGCGGAGGGCCATGATCTGGTCGATGTAGATTGGGTCGTGTTGCTTTCCGCCGTCCGGGTGCGGCGATGCGGAGAGGGGCTGGTCTACGAAGCTCTCTAGGAACTGTGCAAAGCCTTCCCTGACACGCTCTCCCACCTCGTCGACGACGGGAGCGACGTCCTCCTGGTTCTGCAGGTTGCGCGGCCTAGCTCGGCGAGGCGTGGCGTCTTGGTGATTTGCCTGTCTACCGAGACCGCCGGCGACGGTGCTGGTGTCGTCGTCGTCGTTGTCGTCGTCGCCATGGGCATGATCGTGGTCGCCGCCGCGGACGTCGAGGGAGCCTGCTTCGGATGTGGCGGCGGAAAAGGAGGGATGTGCGGAGGGCTCGGTGATGGAAGTCGAGGGGCGACCGAAGGCGAGTGGGTCGAGCCGGTTGGCGGATGTGGAAGGGTTGGCTGCGCGAGCGAGTGGGGACGAGGGCATGTCGGACGAGGCGGATGAGGAGGCCATGGTGGGCGGGAGGCGCGCGAGCGAGCGAGCGGGGCTGGCTGGCTGGCTGGGGTGTGTTGGTGGCGTGAGGTGTTGAGCGTGCGGGAGACGTGTGCGTGTGTTGCAAGGGGAGGTTGAAGTGCGGGGAGAGCGAGGATGTGTGGTGGAGACGGGGAGAGGGGCAAGAGGGGCAATAGCGAAGAGCGATGTGGCGTGTGCCTTTGTGCTGTGCGTCTGTTGTGCCAGGCGCCGCCGCGCAGAGGCAGCCGCTGGCGGACGCGGACAGGCGGACGCAGGCAGGCGCTCGCGTAGATTGCGTCGCCCCCTCGCACTCGGCCACTCGGCGCCAGCCCTGCCTCTCTCTTCCTGCCCTTTTCCGCCGCCGCGGTGCACTTTACGCCAGAGCGTCACCCCGGGACCCTTGCGCGTCGCGTCTCGCGTCCCAGGCGACCCGTCAGGCATTCCGCAGCAAGCAGCAGCAGTAGTAGTAGTCATTTTCAGCATATCACGACGCCACGGCCCCTGTTTCGTCCTTCCTCCTACAGATCCACACCTCCTCCTCCATCCTGATCTCTAGCGGAGACAAGAGCTTCATCGTCTCCACCACTCCCCCCCTCCTCGTCGCGAGAGCCTTGAGCGCATCCTTCCAATCCCTCACCACCCGTCCTACACTCTTCCTCCTCAGCCCGGCGTATCCCTTCTCCGCTTCTAGCAGCGTCTCGAACGGTTGCATCGCCTCCTCTAAGGCTACCCTCTCCCTTCCTTTCGCCGCCTGTGCTCCTCCATCGCGAGAAGTCGCTTCCAGCCGTGCCTCCTCGTACAGCACCTTGCAGTCGCTGTGCCCCGTCAGCAGGTGCGTGTACTCCTTCCACGCCACGCTCGCCCCTGCGCCGGACGTGGGCAGGTCCTCCGTCTTGTCGTATACCCAATGACCCATGGACGGCGAAGGAGACCACAGAGTGTAGTTGGACATGATCGCAACCGACGATACGCCGAGCGTCCGGTCGAGGTGTAGAGACTGAAACAGCGTCACACCCGTCATGGCCGGCAGCACGTCGATGTGCAGACACACTGTCGTCCGGTTCACAATGCAGTACGACAGGAAATGCAAGCTAACGATGTCAGCCAAAGGTCCGAACCCGCGACGGTGCGACGGTTTCACGAGCTCACCTTGCCGCTTACGCCCCGCCGGCGTGTCGAGGTGGCGGTGGAGGCGTGCCAGCGCCTGGCCGCCAGGGTAGTTGCAATGGCTCGCCAACGTCGCCAGCGCCGTGCTCGCCAGCGTCAACGCGAGCACGGCGTAAGGTAGCAGGCGGATCGGTACAGACGCCACACTGCCCTTGTTGAAGCTGAAGCTGGACGAGGGCGGTGCAAAGATCCAAGTCAGCCTTTCCAGTCGCGCCCCACATATTGACCCTTTCGAACGGACATTCTCACCACCTGGCTGCTCCGACGGCGCTCACCGCATTGAGACACGGCATGCAGTACAGGATAAAGCGCCACTCTTTGTGGCCCAGCAGACTCAGTGTCGCCACGTGTGTCAGCGGCAGCAGCGTCAGGAGCGCACGGTGCGGCCATCGACGTCCAGCTGGTTCGCCTTCGCCCCGCGTCAGTCCGTAAAGGGCGGCTAGGCCAGCGACGACCAGCGGTATCGAAAACGAGAGGAGCTTAGTCAGGTGCTCGCTGAGGTAGGCGTGCCACGGTGAAACCTGTCCGTCAAATCGGAGGCACAGCAGGAATGGGGAGACAATTCAGTCCTCAATCGGGGCTTCAGTGTCGCGACACGCTGCAACGACCGAATCGCTACTCACGCCCCACTCGCTGCTCTTCCCTTCGACGATGTTGAACAGGATGGCCTCCATCTCGGGCCACAGCGGTCTCCCTTTGCCCTGGACCATCAGGTCGAGCGAATGGATCAGGGCACCAAGCATCGACCTCGGTCCCTCGGACGTTGATGACCAGGTCGCCGGCTGCCAGAAGTAGGTGTCGACCAGCGTCGTCGCCAGAGCGCTGAAGATCCCGGCGGACGCTCCTACGGCGACCAAGTTGACGAGGTTCATTCTGCGTGTCAGGAGCAGCCAAAGTCCAGCAGGTGCAAGCAGGCCGATTACCTCGAGTCGCAGCACGCTCGCGGCAAAGACGAGCAGGGCGATTGCGGCCGCGGCTTGTCTCTGGAGCTCTGGCGAGCTGAGGTGTGCATAATGGCTGATCCTGATCAGGAGCGTCAACGCGACGGTGACTACGTGAGGAGCGAGCCGAGAAAAGACGCAGTATCAACGCTTGCACGGTACAGGACTTCGAGGCGCCGCTGACAAGCCTTCTCACCAAAGGGGAACGCGACCGAGTTGGGCACCGTCCTGCTCAGCCAGAAATTGCAGTGGAACTGGCAGGCCGTCAGAAGGACAAAGAAGATGTAGGGCGTGCGATTGGTTCGCGCCTCTTCTGTCGCCGCCGTGGTCGTCGTCTCCGCTGCTGGTGGATTTTCTGCCTGGTCGGGCTGCTCCTTGGAATTTGAGGTTGCGACCGCATCGCTTTGACTTGCGCGTACGATGGGGAAGGCGGCGTCTGCAAGGAATGCGAGTGCAACGCTGTTGGCCGCTGCAAGGACGAGACGGACGATAGTCTGTACATCCGCCGAGCTGAGGGCGGGCGACGTGCGCAGGAGGAAGTCCTTGAGGAACCACGGTAGGAGGTGGAGTAGCGTAGCTGTTGGTGCAGCGAGGAGAAGGGGGCCTACAAAGGAGCGAGGCACGGCGCCCGGAAAGGCCTGGTGGTCGTAGAGGGGAAGGTTGCGGCTGCGTAGGCCATGTGCCATGAGATCGTGAGTGGCCTGTATGGTGAAGCTCTCCTCGACCTTTGTGTAGGGTGTGAGGAGGACATGCGTTGCGGTGACTAGGAGGAAGAGGACGGTGGTGGTGACGAGACGCTTGAGGCGTGGGTCGGTGTTGGAGCACGGGTAGTAGAAGTCGAGCGCTGTGACAAGTCCCCTGAGGAGATGTAAGCGGAGAGCGTTGATGTATAAGGTGTATACTAGCCACAGCATGATGCTCGCGTAGGTCGGGAGAGGCCGGTGGTGGCCATTGAGGGGGAGGAGGGAGGAGGGAGGACGAGGACGAGGACGAGGAAGAGTGGGAAGAAGGCCGGCTGCTGGCAAAATAAAGTGGAGGCGAGATGAGAGGCAAAAGCAAGCGTCCACGCGCACAGACCTGCCACGAGCGCTGGCAGGCTTTTGAGCTCGACTCTGCCAACGCGCTGCTTTGCCCCTTTCCCTCGTCACCACCAGCGCCACCCTGCCACCACCCCCCCCCTCGTCGTCCGGACCACCTGCCTCACCACCAGGCAATAGGCCACCAAGACCGCGCTTCCCAAGATGTCCTCGTCCGCCGCACAATCCTACCGACACACGCCCGCCCACGACCTCACCTCCGACTTCCGCTCCCTCGTCGCCTCCTCCTCCTCTGCCTCTTCTTCCTACCCTCCGGCCCTACCACCTCGCAAGGACCTGTCTCCCACCGTCGTACACGCGCAAAAGCAATGGATAGCACAGGCCTATACCATCAGGCGACACATCATCTCTCTGCTCACCTTTCTTTACTCGATACGCAGGCAGTACCTCGCCCTCTCGTCGTCCAAGTCCTACCGCCCATCCGCAGCACACCACGACCAGACCGACCACGAAGCATCCACATCAGAGGCCGATAAGTTATCCTCGGCTTTCGAAAAATGGACGCAGTTCCGAGGTCCATTCACAGAGAGGCAGAGAGACGAGATCGACTTCCAGGTAAAGGTCGTGGTCAAGCGCTGTCTCGAGAGTGTAAAGGAGCTTGAGCTCGCAGAACAGGGTGAGCAGCAGCGAGTAGCGCTTCCGTCTAAAGATTGCACCACGATACTCATCCGATGCCTCGCTCCCCTTCGCCCTACTTCGCCTCGCCGCACGCACGCAGCCCGGAAGAAAACGGCGCCGACGGAACCTTCGGCACTCTCTCCGCTTTCGACGCTCCTCTCGCTCTCGACGCCGCGCGATTCGGCCTCTTCGATCCTCGCCTCTTCGCTCATCTCGGCCCACCGCGCCTCTGTGACGCACTACCTCTCGACGCTCCTCTCTCGCGCCTCGTCGCTGCAGAGCGACATGCAAGAGCTCCACCTCAAGGCTCAGCGCGAAAAGAGCCGATCCCTCGCCAGCTCTCGCGCCATCCTCTCGCACAACTCGGCCTCGGATGGGGCCTCCACCACCGTCCCTATGCCCGTCAAGGGCAGTATCGGCGGATCCTATGACCCTTCTCTCTCCACCGAATCCTCCCTCGTCGGAACAGACATCTCCACCCACTTGACCGCCGCACAGATCGAGATGTTCGAGACCGAATCATCGCAACTGATCAAATCGCTCGAGTCGGATCTAGCGGCGATACGAAAGGCCGAGAGTAGGTTGTACGAGATCAGCGATTTGCAGACACAGGTGGCTCAACAGCTGGAACAACAGGGTGAAGTGACGGATAGGTTGTTGGACGAGGCGATGGGTGTGGGCACAGAAGTGGGACAGGGAAACGAACAACTCAGAAAGGCAAGGGAGAGAAGCAGAGAGGCAGATAAGATGCTCAGTGTCTTTTTGGTCGGTAGTGGATTGGCATTGTTGTTCCTGCACTGGATGGACTGAACGGCGCGAAGGGAGGGGGGCGGTCCAGCGTGGTGGGTTGGAAGGACTGGGAGAGTAACTTCAGAGTCATCCCTTGCGTCGAGACTCGACGATGTCACACGTCTCTCTCGACAACAATGGCCTACAGGCTCGTCACTACTATAGCGTGCTCAAGCTACGTATGTGCTCCGGTCGAATCTGATGCCAGTCTGGCTTATCTTGGCGTCCTTCTTTGACAATGGACGGAACCCGCGATACCGCGTAGCTCGGGCCTCGCAGCAGTCCATAGCGCCCTATATTCTCGCCACCGGCCTTTGCTCTTCCCCCTTAACTCGTCGCTCCCTCCCTCTGTCGATACGTATCTTGCTGCTCCAAAACTCACGTCTATGACCGCCTGCCTGTATATCGACGGGGAGGAGGAGGTAATTTGAATTATTTTATAAAGAGGGAAAAAACCTTCTCCCGACATGGGGCTCGAACCCATGACGTTCAGATTGAACCAACCTATCTAGTATTACACTACAATATGGTAGTGGCTTAAAAGTCTGACGCTCTACCGACTGAGCTAGCCGGGATGACTCTTTATTTTGATAAAGTATTAGTAAATTATATACTATTTTAAACAAAAAAATAAATATATACTAAGTTCCACATTGCAGAACACGGAAATGAGGAGAGATGGTAGGATGGAACTCTGAGATGGGTGACAGGACTGCTCCAATGACCGGGTATCTTCAGACTGGCGGATAATTCAACCATAACCAAGCGACGAGGAGAGATACCAAGCCGTGGATATAACGATGCAAGGCTAGGTCTCGTCATGCTCAAGCGGCGCGAACTCTCTCCTCCGCCTTTCTCCTCTCTGGGCGCGATCCAACTTCTCTGCTCATCTCGCCGAGAGCTTCGTCGAGGGTGAACGAGTGTGTGGGCGGAGGAGAAGGAGGGCCACGACGAAACGTCCACAAACCTCCCAACGCCCCCCGCTCCGCAGTGTCAGAAAGCAGTGACGGACTTCAGTGGGGTTCAAGGTGTACGACGCGGTGACCGTGACATCCTCCGGAGTCCAACAAGTGTCCATCCGTCCTTCCCGTCCGTTCCCCTCCCCCCCCCCCCAAACTCGGCCCTTTGGTAAGAGCGCTGTCAAAGCACGAGCCCAAGGTGTATCGGCGGATGTCCCGACGTGAGTAATAAGCCCGATTTGCTGCTCCTCGATGGGTATATGTCGTCGTCGATGCCTTCGTGTCTTGATCTGGTCGGTAGAGCTGGCGCGACCTGTCCGTCAATGATGGCGAGAGGGACACCCGTTACGATGGCAAAGACCGAGGCCAAAAGGGTAGCAAGAGGGAAAACAGGGCAAAAAGAAACTGCAGCACCCAGGATTCCCACGTGGTCCCCCACCGCAGTACTGACTAAGCGACACCATTCTTAACTTCGCAGATCGGACGGGATACGGTGCTTTCATGGTTCTGTGGCCGCAGATGAAAATAAGCCAGGAGAAACCATATGATAATCATCAAACATGGTATGGAAGCGAGGCCAGGGTGGTGGAAGACGTCTTGGAGGAGCGTGGCGGGCAACGCTGACGGTAAGCGCCCGATTCGCCTTTGGCCAGCGAGGCTCGCGTGGGCCGACTGGAGCGGGTCGTTCCGAGAGGAAACGGCTCACGAGGCTACGGTACTCCCATGCCTAGCAGCGCCGGCCTCTATCGGGACCTCCGACGGTCGCCGGCCGTCGCACGACGCATCGATCGCGCGATGTATGTATCTGCTTAGTGCTGTGCGTCAACGATAACGATGCGCTGGTCGTCGTCATTGATACCTCTGTGCGTTGATGGGAGCGGCGAGGTCGTCTGACAGACCGGCGGACTAGCTCAACTGGAGCGGGCCAGCGGGGGAGGGGGGGGGACCGTGCCGAATGTTGCCGCGGCGTCGGCGTTGCATGACAACCTGACTGCCTTGTTCTGTATAACCGACCTTGGCCGAACCAGAGCGAGAGGAGAACCAACAAAGGCAGGCGACGGTGGTGACGGGACGAGAGCTAGCTGGCGGGGTCGTACAAATGTAAGTTATGTAAACCAGGCTAAAAGGGACGAGAGCAAGGGCCCCTCCTGCCTTCCGCTGTTATTTTTAATTTTATTTTTGCGCTCCGCCCTTTTGCTCCGCCATGGCACATCTCACGCCCACGACTTTGCGACGCACGCGTGGCCAGGTGTGTACATACATACGCTGCGCCGCGCTCTGATCTCGCCCCCTAAGCCTAGCCTGGCCTTAGCCTCCCTCTCGAGCCGCCTCCTCTGAGCCCTCTGTCACCTTGCAGGCGTCGAAAGGCCAGCCGGCTGGCCGGCGTGGGATGAGCGGGGCGCCGACCTCGGCAAGCAGCCGGGCGACAGGCGGGACGAACAAATCACAAAAGGGGCAGCAAGCAAGGCGCAAGAGGGGCGGCCCGCGGCGGCGGCGGCGTCGTCGTCGTCATCATCGGCTAGCCCGCCGAAGGAAAGCGAGACAGCGACCAAAAATTCGCGGAGAAGCCGAGGCCTAATCGCACGCTTGCCTCCTTCCCGACCCTGACCCCGTCCCTGGAATCCGCTCAACCCAATCTCACCACACTCTATCACCACCACCATCACCTACCTGCCCTGCTTCTGAACCTCCGCTAACGGCGACGACCGGAGCCAACGCACTCGTCGGACCAAATCGCCTCCATCCAACATCGATACCCCACCGCCCCTCCGACCGTCTGGCAGATACCCCCACGGACCCGCTATCCAGCCACTAGAGCAGACAGATAACACTTTCCTCATCACTTGAGCCCGGCAACGCCGCCAGATCCCCAGCACACTTCCAACCACAAGCATTCGCCTACACACTCACGCACAGAAATACAGAGAGTCATCTGATAGCAGCAAAAGCACAGCCATCCAACGACGCCGCCTTCGAGCGCTCTAGAGGGTCAACATGGCTTCCGGCACCTCGTTTGCCGACCTCGTCCATCAGGCGGTCGACGTCGTCGGAAACGCGACCGGCTTGTCCACAGCCTACGAGCCGGACGACACCTCAACGGCGACATCGCAGGTCAGCGCCATCGACGATGATGCAGAGAAGCGCTCCGACCAAGCCCACGGCCAGGACGGGCAACAGATCAAGCGTCCACCCCACGCCTCCGAAACGAGCGGCCACGACCGAAAGCACGCACAGGCAGAGACAGCTGCACGGGAAGGCGACAGGGACGACGACGAGGGTCAGCAGCTGAGCCGCTCCTCCTGGATCGCCGGCCTCTGGAACAGCAAAGCGCCGGGCAACCATCCAAACGATCCCGATGCCCACATCAACCACCCCGGAGCAACGAGTCCACATTACTCCGAAGAAAACAACCGCAGCCAAGGCGGAACGGGCAGGAGTGATGCTGAGAAAGATGACGACAATGCAGCGCGTCGTCAGGCGGAAAGTGAGCGAGACGGCTCAGGCCATGCATCAGACGGCCACAAAAAGGCCCGTAAGGAAAAGGGCGAGACGATGCAGGGGCTCGACAAGATCGACCAGGCGCTCGGCGTCCACGGCCCCGCCGGCGACAAGCTAGGTGCAGCGTATGACGACTCGATCCGACGCGACGGCGACGGCGCGGCGTTGGACGCTGAGAGGCAAACTAAGTCCGTCGGCGAAGGCGCACTCGTTGGCGGCGAGATTTTCTCGGAGCGCAACATCCGGGCCGGTGAGAATCGGCACAATAAGCCGACCGATGTCAACCTCTCCAGCAGGGCAACGCAGAACCGTGCCCAAGGCGACGACACCAAGAAGGACAAGGGCGTTGGCCCTCCAGGCAACAGCAAGAACCGACAGGACCTCCTTTCGCCAGAGACTGCCGACCGCGTCGCCAACCGCGGCCCCAGTTGGGCATCGAGGCCCAACGAAGAGCAGCGCGAAAAGATCCGCAAGCTCAAGGCTGACCAAGCCTCCAATCGACTCAGCCGGCTCAACTCGAGCACCTCGACCCCGCAGACGCCCTCGGGCAAGGGCGGCGACAAGCAAAAGGCTTCCGAGACGGGCGCCAAGTTCGGCGGACTCTTCGAAGGCGCGGGCAACCGGCCTGGTCTCAACATCTTTGGTAGCGCAGGCGGCTCCGGCTCGCAGAAGCAGAAGCGGACCGCCAGTAGCGCCTCTACCGAATCCAAAGGGGGCGAAGACGGCAACGGCGGCCGCGGCAGCGGGAGGGACGCCAAGGCGAGTCGGACGGGCTCCCACTGGGCCGAGAACTCGCGCCGGTTGCGAGGCGCCTTCGAGACGCCGCAGGAGCACGGCGAGGAGGACGCCGAGGGCGAGGCGAGCGTCGATGACAACGCGGCGACGACGTCTCAGACGCAGCTGGACGTCCCCCACATCAGCCAGAGCCCGATGCACGAGTCTGACAACGGCGGCAGAGCGGGCGCGCCGGCCACGCCGACGACGCAAAAGATGCGCGCCATCAGCAAGATCATGCTCGGCGGCAGCGACAAGGAGGGTGGTGGCGACCCGACGAGGCAGGGAAGCGGGAGCAGCAGCCGCGATGATGACGACAGCAATGCTAACGCCAACGCGACGCCCAACGCCCAGAACCGCTGGGCGCAGCTCAAGAGGATGGTCCGTGAGAAGGCCAAGAAGGAAGAGCCGAAGAATCAGGCGACCCAGATGGGCCTGGCGACCGAGCTTCAGACGGGCATCCTGCCCGTCTTCCTGCTCAAGATGGCGATCGAGCGCGACGAGCAGAAGCACCGCCGGATTCCCGTGCTGCTCAACCACCTCAAGCTGCGCGTCACCGACAGCGTCAACCCGCTCCACAGCACCCACGCCGTCTTCCGGATCGAGCTCGAGTATGGCAACGGCCTGGTCAAGTGGGTCGTCTACCGCGAGCTGCGCGACTTTATCAACCTCCACGCCCACTACCGGGCCTCGGCGCTGCGCGGCTACCTCGGACGCTCGATCGGCAACGCCGAGGGTGACTTTGGCCTGCCGAGTTTCCCCAAGACGAGCATCCCCTACCTCAATCAGCTGCAGCGCCAGGGCCGAGTCGCCAAGGCCGACTTTGCCCGGGCCCAGCGCGACGCTCTCGAGAATTACATTATTGAGCTGATCCGCCGTACCATGTTTCGCGCCGAGGCCAACCGCCTCTGCAAGTTTTTCGAGATCTCGGCCCTCTCGGTCTCGCTCGCATCGCGCGCCGGCGGCCACCAGGGCAAGCAGGGCTACCTGCGCATCCTCTCCAAGTCGTCTCGCAAAAACGACCAGAAGGGCATCCTCACGCCGGCGCGCTGGGCCAAGGCGTATGAGCCAAAATGGTTCATCGTGCGCGAGAGCTTCATCGCCATCGTCAACCAGCCCGACACACTTCAGATCTACGACGTCTTCCTGATGGACAGCGACTTCCGGATCGAGCGGCCCAAGCGGCTGTACAAGCAGACGATGCACCTCGCCCACGGCCTCACCCACAGCGACGACAAGGAGCGTCCCGTCGACAGCTCCGAGCAGCCGGGCAAGCCGGGCGACGACAAGCAGGCGTCCTATGACCAGACGGCGCTCCTGACCGAGGGGCTCTTCAACGACCCGGACAGGAAGGCTAAGGCGGGCGACGCAGACGCCGCCGCCGCCGCCGCCGACAAGTCCGACCCGGGCCGCAACGCCAGCAGCCACACGTTTTACATCCGCAACGCCGAGCGCAAGCTCAAGCTTGTCGCCAAGAACGAGCGCGACATGGAGCAATTCATTGTCTCGATGGACAAGATGGCCAAGCGCAACATCTTTAGCGGCAGCAACCGCTTCGAGAGCTTCGCCCCGATCAGGCTCAACGCGAGCGCCCAATGGCTCGTCGACGGCCGCGACTACTACTGGAATCTCAGTAAGGCGCTGCTGATGGCCAAGGATCGGTAAGTGTCCGGTTGCCCTTGCTGCATGCTTGCTGGACCTCGTGGCGTCACACACAAGGCTGACTCATCGCTCCACCTGTCTTCCCCACGCACGACACGTTTACCTTTTGCTCCGCCGCCCTCTGCCGTGGCCCGCAGCATCTTCATCCATGATTGGTGGCTCTCGCCGGAGCTATACCTGCGCCGCCCCGGCCAGCCCAAGTGGCGGCTCGACAGCATCCTCAAGAGAAAGGCTGAGGAGGGCGTAAAGGTCTTTGTCATCATCTACAACGAGGTCTCGAACAATTTCACACCAACGGACTCTAATTACACCAAGCAGCGCCTCACCAACCTCCACCCAAACATCTTTGTCCAGCGCTCGCCGAGCCACTTCCAGACGGGCACCTTTTACTGGGCGCACCACGAAAAGCTGTGCGTGATCGACGAGACAATCGCCTTCATGGGCGGCCTCGACCTCTGCTTCGGCCGCTACGACACTCCCGCCCACACGCTCATCGACGATGTCTACCACGAGGCTAGCGGCCACGGCGAGGGCGTCGACGAATCGCATCCGGACCTGCTGGGCCCGTCGCGCGGCGGCAAGGAGGCTCACGTTTGGCCAGGCCAGGATTACGCCAACGAGCGTGTGATGGAGTGGCACACGCTGAGCAAGCCGCACGAGGATCTGTTCGCGCGCGACAAGTTCCCCCGGATGCCGTGGCACGATGTCGGCCTCCAGTTGGTGGGTCAGCCGGCGCGCGACCTGTGCCGCCACTTCACACAGCGCTGGAACTTCCTGCTCCGTATCAAGAACCACAGCCGCGTGATGCCGTTCCTCGTGCCGCCGCCTGACTTCACGGCTGAGGAGCTGAAGAAGTACGGCCTGACGGGCAGCTGTGAGGTCCAGATCTGCCGTTCCGCCGGGCCCTGGAGCCTAGGGACGGCGAGCAAGGTCGAGCACTCGATCCAGAACGCCTACCTCAAGTCGATCCAGATGAGCGACCACTTTGTTTACATCGAGAACCAGTTCTTCATCTCGTCGACTGTTGTCGAGGGGACGCGCATCGAGAACCAAATCGGCGAGGCGCTCGTCAGCCGCATCATCCGCGCCCACCGCGAGGGGACCCCCTGGCGCGCCGTCATCGTGATCCCGCTGATACCGGGCTTCCCGATGCCGATCGACCATCCGGACGCCTCGTCGGTCCGGCTCATCGTCGAGCTGCAGAACCGCTCGATCTCGCGCGGCGAGCACTCAATCTTTGGCAAGCTGCGTCGCGAGGGCATTAACCCGGAGGACTACATCAGCTTCTTTTCGCTGCGAAACTGGGGAAAGCTGCGCGGCGGCCAGCTGACGACCGAGCAGGTATACCTCCACGACAAGATCATGATCGTCGACGACCGGCTTGCCATCATCGGATCGGCCAACATCAACGAGCGCAGCCAGCGCGGCGACCGAGACTCGGAGCTCGCCTGCGTCATCCGTGACTACGACATGCTCGACTCGACCATGGCCGGCCAGCCCTACAAGGTGGGGCGCTTTGCCAACACCCTGCGCGTCCACCTGATGCGCGAGCACCTTGGCGTTGACGTCGACGAGCTCGACTCAGATGGCAAAAAGGAGGCCCACGTTGAGACGGTCCCCAACGGCAACTCGTCGATGTACGACGACGCGGGCTGGGCCGACACCTCCGATACGAGCTCGCAGCAGCAGCGATACGACGATTGCGGCGATAGCGATGAGGAGCATGAGGATGGCGACGAGGAGGAAGACGACGACGGAATGATTGATCACGGCGAGGCGTGGGACCCGGACAACGAGCAGACGGAAAACAGACAGGGTGGGGCGACGAACGACGCCAAGGGCCAAGGTGTCACCCAGGTCAAGAAGCGCAACCCGGGGCGGATCTGGAAGCGGACCGCGGCCCAAGCGGCCAATCACATCGGGCCAAGCGCCGCCAAGGAGCTGGGCAACCGCATCAAGAGCGTCGTCCACCGTCAGGACGAGGGCGACGACGGCGGCGCCGCCAGCAACAGCAACAGCCACCACTGCGACGAGCACGACTGGCGCATCCAGGTCAACGGCGGCGAGCAACCGTCGTCCGAGTCGACCGACGCCAACAAGCGACATATTGCTGCGCGAGACGAGCGCGTCGATAATGTCGTCCGAGGCGGCGGCAGCGGGATGACGTCGGACGGCAAGTACGACAGCACTGTGGAAGGAACGATCGAGGAAAAGATGCTTGCCCAGGCCCAGCAGCCGCAGCAGGCGGCGGCGGCAGCGTCGGCCCACAGAAAGCAGGGCGGCGAGACCAACGACCGACGCAGGGGCAGCGTCGGGTCCCGTCAGCGTGGCGAGGGTGGCAGCAGCATGCGCAAGTCGGCCTCCGTGGTCGACTCCAACGACGACAACGGCAGGCTCCGCCCGCCGTCGCAGGCGACCAACCGCTCGCGCCAACAGAGCGAGGCGACGTCAATCCCGCCCGAGGACCTGAAGCGCAAGATGTCGACGCGCATGTCCAACAGCCCCTGGGCACCGCCGATCGACGCGCCGGACATTGACCCGAACAACTTTGCCGATCCGCTGATAGACAGCTTCTATCAAGACTACTGGCTCAAGAGTGCGGTGCACAATACGCAGATCTACCGCAAGGTGTTCAAGTGCGTCCCGGACGACATGGTCTCGACGTGGGGCGAGTACAAGGCGTACGGCGCCTGGTCGGAGCGGCTGTCCAAGAGCGGCAAATTCGGCGCCAAAGAGAACCGTAGCGAGCGCGAGGGACAGACGCAGAGCGTGCCCGGCGCGAGCGTGGGCGGGCCGGTGGGACAGGTGGACCCGTCCTTGCTCGTCCAAAAGGGCGAGAAGCGGTCGAGCAGCAGCGCCGGCGATGACAAGGAGAGGGAGGAGGGCGCCGGCAACAACGAAAGCGGTGGTGGTGGCGGACAGGACGAAGGCCTGACGCACAGCCGATCGAAGCAGAGCATCTCGACCAACAGCAACGCCGAGCAGCTGCACTCTGCCTCATCCATCGGCGGCGGCAAGGGAAACGGGAACGGCAACAAATCGTCGGACCATACCCGGCAGCACACCCAGCAAGGCGGTGGCGGGAGCTCGCAGCCTGGATTCTCGATGCAGGAGCTCGAGCAGATGGGTTCGCTGCTGATGGAGACGAGGGGCGTGCTCGTCATGCACCCGACGCGATTCTTAGAGGCCGAGGACATGTCGAACAACTTTGTGAGTAGCTTGGCCCATCGGCCAATGGTCATAGCTTGGAAGGGGACGGGGCTTTAGGTGTGACGGGACGTATACTTATGCACGCGGCTCCCTCTATCTCTCCGCTCCGCCTCGACATTGCAGTTGTTTGCGATGGACAGGATCAACCCGCTTCTGATCTACGACTAGCCGCTCTTTCGCCTCCTTTCTTTCCCTTGCTTCGTCGTTCTTTTACCTCTGAGTTACTTGGTACCGCATCGTCTCCATCCATGTTTTCATTTCGAGATCCCATCATAGTACGCTCGCTAGCCTCCTCCTACCCCGTACCTTGCGCCAACAAGCGCGTATACATCTTACACATGCTCCTATATGCCGTCGTGTCTCCGCTCCTCACGAGGTTGGCGGCATCTACGTTGAGTGGCGAGTCAGGCTCGGGCGCATCGAGTAGAGCGATGATGGCCGTGCAGATACTGAGTAGAGTCCAGGCTGGTGTCCACGAAGAGGCTAGGACGTCGAGACAGATCTCTCCACTCTTGAAGTTTACGTTTGGGTGAAAGAGGGTGGTTAGGAACTTGATCTGTGGTGGCTTGGTAGGGTAGGTTGATGGGATTGTTAGAGAGAGGTTGAATAGTCCGCCTGGATTTACGATCGGGTCGGAAGAGGGTGGTTTAGTTGTAGCTTTCAAATGAGGAAGAGGAAGAGGGAGGGGGAAGGGGAGGAAACGGGGGAGAAGGGGGAAACGTACCTTCATAAGCCCCACCCTTAGGTCCACGTATGCAAGCCACCCACTCAGTCAGATCCTCAAGATCGTGATCGTAAGGACGTAGTTCTAGTAGATCAGGATTAGAAGTCTTACTTCGTCCCCCCGACGAAGAGGAACCGAGATCTTTGACGATAGATTGATGTTCCTTTAAGAGACGTTTGAGGAATGGTGTTGTCATCTTGACCTTTGGGAAAGGAGGGAGGGAGGGGAATATGAAGTTGAGTTGGTTTCGATTCGTCAGTGTCGCTTGGTGTGTGGTGTCGCTCTGGGGATACGTAGGAGAGAGTAAAGCCTATGGTGGTGGTGGTGGTGGTGGTGATGACGGTGGGGTGGATGTAACCGACGCCGATACTCAATTCACTCAATTTCACCCCGCATTTTGATTGCGGCACAGCGTGTAACTCCCTTCTGTTCTACTCGCTCCGCCGGCTTTGGGAAAAAGCCGGTAGGGGAGCCGATCGGGGCAGGCGCACATAGACCCTTTTCAACGTCCCTACGAAAGGACGAACGCACCTGCACCTCCGCCCGCCATTGATGTCCAAGATCGAGCGTGCTACCGAGATGACCTCGTTCAAGTCGTTTTGCTCTACTCCCTCCAACCTCTCTGCGATAGAAATACAAGACTCAACAGCGAAGGGGTATGCAGCGACTTGCCTTCTCTTCGGGCCATTTCAGCTACTCTCCACGCCGTGGGACTGTACAAACGCCGAACAAAGACTGCACAACCGCCGAACAGGGACAAACACATGGCTTCGACTCGATAATTTGATCCTGCAATTGCTGAGTGTTCGAGACGAGGGACGGCCAAAAACGGAACAGATGCAAGGCACGGGATATAGATGGACGCACCTCCCCTGCACCACCGCTACGAGCGCTGCTACGTCCCCTTTGATCTGCCAAAGCCAAACGTCCTGCTGAGCGAGCGCGTGCTGATGCTCGACTTCCTCGTCGGATGGCTCCTGTCGCCCCTCTCGTTCGTCGTCGATGACGTCACGACGCTGCCCGGTGTCGCCGCCTCCTCGGGCGTCGCAGCAACCGAGTCCGTGTATGGCGACCCTGTCCCCGTGCTGCTACTGCTGTCTTCTCCAAAGATGTTGGAAAACATCCCGTTGCCAGATTTGGACGGCGTGATGGCCCCACTTGCCCCACCATGCTCGCCGCCAGCGACCGTGGCAGCGTGGACGAGCGAGCTGCCGCCTCCGAAGCCTGGGATACTCATGCTGCCCAGATCCAGACCGCTGCTGCCCCTCCGGCTGGTCCGGGCGATGGCCTTTTGCTCTTTTTTCGAAATGGGTCGGTCGGCCGGTGCAAACGCTGCTCCGGCTGCAGCGATCCCCGTGGTGCCTGGTAAGGAGACCTGCGACAAGCGTTGTGAGTCGGCGGCTGCCTGCTGCGCTTGGTGGAGGCTCTTTTGCTGCAGCGGTGAGTGGGACGCCGCCGCCGTCGTCGAGGCGTCGGTTGCTGGATACGCGGAGGCATCGTGCTGGTGGTGGCGGTGGTGCTGAGAAGGCGTCGTTGGCCGCGGTAACGAGGCTTCTTCCGTCAGCGGGCTGCTTCTGAGCTTCGAGACGCCGCCCATCGCCTCCGCGTTGATCGGGCTGTGCGCCATGGCGTGCGACGGGACCACACTCTCCGAGGCGGCGCGCATCCGCCTGTTGCGGTTCAGCTGGGCCCGGGCCATGTTCTCCTCGCGCTGCAGCCGTTGCTCGTGCGCCTTTGCCGAGCTCGTCGCAGCAGCGGCCTTTGCAGCAACAACAGCAGCAGCGATGGGAGGAGTCCTCTCGAAGCCGGAGCTGCCAGAGGTCGATGTAGGGAACGCTTCCTGATCCTGGCTGCCGGTGATCGAGGCGGGCTCCTTGGTCATTGGCGAGAGCGGCTCGACGGTGTGGTACGGCGTGCTGGCGATGCTGCTGAGGGTACTGGTCGACGTCGTCATCGTCTCTGGAGTAGCTGACCCAAGCGTCATGGCGTGGTGTCGCGGCGTCGGAGCCGTCGATCCGCTCGTGCTGCTGCCGGGACCTGCGGACGCCTCGCCGGGTACGTGTACGGGTACGCTGTGGACGCCGGCGTTCATGCTGCCGTGCGTCTCGACGGTCGACATCGTCTTGGGCCTGCGCATCGACTGGCTGCCTGCCCGCCCGCCACGGCTGCGCAGGGAGTCGAACCAGCCACCGCTGCTGCCGTTGGCGTTGGCCGCTTCCGAGGCGCCTGCTCCGCCCGACGGGTCGCTGCCGTTGAAAGTCGCCGCGCTGCCGGCGGTCGCTATGCCTTGATGCGTCGCTGAGGTCGACATCGATGCAGCTGCGGGCGCGGGAGCAGAGGTGAGCCTGAAGTGGCGGCTACCGGTAGTGGACGGCACGCCACCGGCGACCTCGGGGACGGTAGTAAGACCGCCGCCGCCGCTGCCGATGGGGCCGGACTCGTCACGGAAGTGCCATCGTGCGTCGTCACTACCGCCGCCGCCGCCGTTTGCCGTCGATCCGGCCATTGGGTCGACCACGTCCGCCGAAGGCACGTCGAGGGGCTGATCGAGGCCGAGGCTCTCAAAGTCGAGGTCGACAGCCTGGTAGAAGAGGACGTAGGCGCTGCCAATGCCCGGCCGGTCGCCGTAGTACTTTGAGATCTCGCACTCGTCGATGTATGTCACGCTGTCATCGTCAAACAGCACCCAGCGCTGGCCCACCTTGACGATGGCGATGTAGTGGCCATGGTGCGGTCCCGCGCCAATGTGGACGACGATAGCGGAGAGCTTGTACAGCCGGTCCGGATCGTCTGCGTCATCCGACGTATTGAACAGCCGCAACTCGAGCGGGAAGGCGACGCGGTAGGCTAGCTTGACGTAGCGCTGGATCGACTCCTCATACTTGAAGCGCTTGAGGTGGAGCGCAAGCACGTTGGGGAGCTTACGGACTTTCATCCGCTTCTCAGCCTCCTGGAGCCCGGAGCAAGAGTCGCAGAAGAATTTGTTGCGTGACCGCAACATCTCGGACGCCGAAAACTGC
The DNA here is from genome assembly GCA_900291925.1 of Thecaphora thlaspeos. Classification (NCBI taxonomy): domain Eukaryota; kingdom Fungi; phylum Basidiomycota; class Ustilaginomycetes; order Urocystidales; family Glomosporiaceae; genus Thecaphora; species Thecaphora thlaspeos. The sequence goes on along the minus strand of UWYS01000003.1, from coordinate 1,324,581 downwards.
CGCAGGCATGATGAGACCGACGCATTATGCTCAATGTCGATCGACAGGTCGAGGAACGCTTCGTCGCGCGAGGTGACCTGACGGGAGGGCGGAGCGAGGCAAAGACAAGGGGCGAAAGAGAATCGTTGTCGACGTGTTTAGCGGTGCCGCGATTGAGAAGCACTCGCTGACGGACATCTCGCGCTGGCTAGAATTCACTCACCGTCTCGCACGTCAGGCATCTCGTCTCGTTGGTCAGCACGCCTTCAAACAGACGATGCACGCAGGTGCTGCCGTTTGGCCCCACCTCCCTCACGACAGACGGAGGGGCATGGCCGTTGAGCGCCTGCGTCTCGGCTTCTAGCTGCTGCCGCTGCTTCCTTGCACGCCGCGCACGATCGGCATCGACGAGGTCCTCGCCGACCTTGTTGAGCACAAAGTTGAGCATCTCGTGGGCGTCCTGGTGCATGGTGCTGTCGAAAAGTACGTTTTCGCGCTTCAGCGTGCCGATGAAGGCCTTGACCGCCGACGAGTCGACCGCGAAGCCCATCTCCGCCCCGCCGGCACTCCCGTTGGCATTGCCGTTGACGTTGGCGGTCGAGATTGACAAAGCAGCCTGGCCCTGACCCGCCGAGGAGCCTGGTACGATGTTGACGGCGCCCGCAGACGCTGCTCCGCTGCCGGACGCCGCATGGCTGCCGATACCGCCTCGGCCGCTCGTGGCGCCGGCTGTTGATGGCCTTCCCAGCGTCGACGCCTTACGCATCATGCTGGACGCGCCGCCCGCAGTGCTACCGTTGCCGCCGCTGCCGCCCGCCGCGGTAGAAGCGGCCGAGAGCGGCGAGGGACTTGTCAGCGAGCCGGGCGCGAATGTGCCACTGGTTGGCGTGGTGGTCGACACCACGGAGGCCGTCTGCATCGACCGAGGCGCCTGGGCGATGACGTCAAAGAGATCGCGAAGGGCGGCAAAGAGCGTGTCAGGGGGCGGTATCCCCTCGCGCATGAGAGCGTCGAGCTCCCAGTTGCCATCGGCGTTGGCGGCTGCGTCTTCGGTCGGTGTCACGTCGTCTCCCGCTGCCGCCGCTGGTGTTGGTGACTTGGGCACCGCGGCCAGCAGACCGTCTGTAGAAGAGCGCCGCGGCGGTTGGTAGCTAAGGAGCGACTCTCGGAAGGGGCGACAGAAGTAGAGGGCCTGGAGCATCGAGTTAACGTAGCTGCAGGGTGGCGAATTGCACGATGACAGAGGAAAGGGGAGGAAGGGGGGGGGTTGGGGAGGTCCGTCAGCACATGCGATCGGACTCGACGGCAAGATCGGTCGGCCCAGCAAAGTGATCGATGTGAGGCCACGCCTTGCAAAGACATACCAGGTATTTCCAAACTGCAAGCATCGCGCAGGAAGGGCGGAGGGGGAAGAGAGGCCAGAGGGGGGCGTGCACGACAGCGGTCGCCATCAGGCGTTAGCAACGGGAAACACAGAACAGCAACAGTCCACTCCGACTGGACGACCGAAGAAAGGCGTCGAGACGATTCTCGGATCTGGACCGACAAGTGACTCACGTTCTCCATGCCCAACAGCGGCCCCCCGCCCTCGACCGTATTGACGGGGACCTCGAGCGGTTTCCGTGGCGGTGCTACGGCGCCGAAGCTGCCGACGCCGCCGGGGCTGCCAAGTGAGGCAGATGCGATTGGGGTCACCATGCCGCCAAAGAACGAGACCTGCTGCGGCGGGGCCTGGTGGTTGAGCGCGTACGGGTTGGGGTTGTACAGGGCGCGGGAGCTGGGGACGGACGGGATGGATGCAGCCACTGCGCCGCCGAAAGCACCGACGGTACTTCCGCCGCCGCCTCCTCCTCCATAATGTGATCCGTTGGCCGTGGACTTGCCCGCGGCCGCCGGGTTTCCGACGGCCGACGTGGCATAGCTCGAGGCGGCCGATGCCGTCGAGGGCTGGGAAGTGTTGGAAGAGGACAAGGGGGAATGGGTGGCGCTCTGAGACGACGACAACGACGACGATGAGTTGACGCCGAGAAGGCCCTTCCAGCTGAACGACATGACGGCGGGCGGGCGGGCGGCAAGCGGAGAGCCTGCGACGATCTGCGGCAGCCGTCCAAAGTCGTTGTCGGGGTGAATCGGGCGAATCGGGGTTGGTCAGGGGATGTAGCGGCGGTGACAGGGTGGCGATGATGGTTGCGTAGCGAGAGCGGTAGGGGAACAGAGTGGGATGTCCAGGGCCGCCGCTCTAGAGCGGTATCCTGCCGCAGCGCTGTGGCGGTAAGAGGCGGTGATAGTCTCAGGAAAGAGAGATAGATAGAGAGAGAAGCTACGGGCGCGCAGCGACAGAGACGGAGCGGTGCGAGGGACGGGGAGCGCGGTGAGGCTGTGTGTCCGTTTCTGCGTGTCTAGACGGCCTGGTGGTGGATCTCCGCTGTTTTCCGCAGCTGTCCGGATGAGTAGGTATCGTTCCGAGACACGAGTTGAATGGTCTGGTTGAGCCTATGCCGCTCTAGCCAGGGGCGACGTGGGGGGGTCGGGTGGGGTCTGGGGTCCTGACCGCGCGGGGGCGGACCGACGCCAAAGCTAATCAGGGGGGGGGCAAATAGAGGCTGCCAGGGGCGGTGTCGCAAGCTACTTTGTCTCGGCGTAGCAGCACAGCAATCCCTGCGACGCAGAAGCTTCCGACGTCTTGAAGTCGGGGTCGAAGGCGAGGTCGAACGCGGCGCGATGGGACGAGCCAAGGCGATCGATGGAAGTGGCAAAGTGACGGTAGCTGCGGCGACAGAGGAACGAAGAAGATCTCGGAGCAGTTCTGGCGGTGGTGCGAGGGAGAGAGGCCGGGCGATGAAGGTTGCTCGTGGGCTCCGGCGCGCGTGGGCCGGCGAACTTCCAAGGCGGGCCCTTGGAATGTCGGCGTCGGGCCTCTTGCCCGCCCAGCCAAGCCCAAAAAAAGGCAGACAGGTCCCAGGCTCGTCTCTCGCGCGGCAAGACGGACAACAGGCATAGATTCATGCGAGATGCGGGCAGAAGGGCGGTGGGCGGGCAGCAAAAACAGGTCGGCGGGCGGCGCAAGGCCACCACCCGCAGCGTGATCGACCGCCTCACACGCCCACGTCGCCTGCTGGCACGTGACGCAGACCAGCCGGCCCGCGAGCGTCCGTGTCTTGGGGCCGGTCTGGAGGCCCTGGGATCACACGCTGATTCGGAGAAATCCGCCCTTCCAGCGCTGCCTTGCTGTCTGTCCCTTTTCCCCCCACGCCGACCACCATCACTCACTAACTACTACAGTACTGCATCGCAACCCCGCCGTCCTAGCGAGGAATGGCTCCATCCTACCTTCCCGATACCGGGGTGGCCCGTCCGCTGCTGCTTGGGCAGCGACATCGGCAAGGAGGAGCGAGGGCAGGGTCCAAGCACTCGCCTCACCTCGCCTCGTATCGCCTCGCGTAGCGCACACATGTGGCGCGTGGCCTTCACCTTGCCGCTTGGCTCTGGCCGCTCTCGAAAACACGCACCGCCCCGGCTCGAGCTCGAGCTCAGCATCATCAACATGATAAATCTGGATTGCAATGGCGTGGCAAGGGTGTCGTTAAAAGGAGACATCGTCGCAAGGGCGGCGTCGTGGTCGTAGAGAAGGCGAAAGGGTGAGCAACTACCACGACGAGAACAGAACGAGGAAGCTAGGCTAGGGTGACGAGGTGCGAGAAATGATAACGTCGAAGAGGAACAAGCGTGTCTAGACAAATGCCAGCACGACCTGCCAGCCTCGGCCCCCATCACTATCGCTGCTGCTGCCAGCGCCGACGCCGTCGATATCGGTGGCGACGGCGGCCTTCCACAGACGATCGCCACCGGCAAGAGCCTCGAGATCGACCGTGACCAGCGCCGTCTCCCATCCATCGCCGTCATCCCCGGCGCCGCCGAGCCCCTCTTCGAGCATCTTCATGGTGACAATCCCCTCTCGCTGCAGTACGTCGTGCCGGTCCACCTTGATGTTGAAGCTGCGCAGCGTAGCCGCAGACGCTCGCACCACGAAGCCCACCAGCCCGGCAAACAGCAGCTCGATGCTGTAGCGCAGCCGCTCACGCTCCAGCCCCTCAGCCTCATCATCGTTTTCCCCTTGATCCTCTTCCTGCTGTGGGTGCACCTCCTGCTCCTGCTCCTGCTCCTGCTCTTCCTCCTCGACTCTGAACATCGCGCCAGCGATGGGTATTTGCGAGACCGCCTCTGCCCACGCCAGAGGGTTGACAGCCACCTTGAGCGTCGACAGCGGCCGACGCCCAGGCCCAGCGTGATCAGCGGTAGGTATGCCTCCCTGACGCCGTCCATTTCTGTACGCGAGCGCGGCACCACCAGCCGGCCCACACTTGAGTGCAGCCGTCGCAGGGCGCTCGTCAGCCCTCTGGGAGGTCGGCTGACATCGCCGTCGTTTGTGGCTTCGTCTTCGCTACCCGAGTCGGCGCCTAGCGGCGCGACCCTCTTGCTGCTGCTGCCACCACTACCTCCAAGGCCGAACAGGAGCGACTGGAACATGGTCTTGATGCCGAGCAAGAGCATGATCCGCACCGTGTCGCACCTCGACTGTCCGAGTGCCAGGAGCTTGTGGAGCGGCTGCTTGCTGTCCGTCTGAGCGAGGGGTGCTCCGCTCGATGACAGCGACGGCGATGACGTCGGCAGTGTCGGCGGGATCGTGGGGCTTGCAACCACCGCCGCCGCGCTCCTCACCGTCTGGTGGAAGATGCCAGGCGCCGCGATGGCCTGGACGCCGTTGTACCGGTCGATTAGCCCGAGACATCTGATGGCGACGTCGCCCGTCGATCGGAGGGGTGCAACGACGAGGCAGTCGTGGCCGGCCGGCGGGAGGCTGACGGCGAGGAGCAGTTCGTGCTGGCGGTTAGCATCGTCGAGCTGCGCCTGGTCGACGATGGTGACGGCCTCGGTCGAGGCGCGGTAGACGGCGAGCTGATCGACGGTATCGCGGCCGAGCTGGAGGTCGGCGAGCAGTGAGGGAGTGACGAGGTCGATCGAGTCGGCCTGGTCGCCGCGAGCGTTCCACAGGCCGATGCTGGCCGCCCCCGCCGCTGCGTGTGGCGAAGCGAGCTTAAGAGCAGGGCCAGGTCCGTCGCTCACCAACTCGTCGAACAGGTGGCTCGATAGCGGACGGGCAGACTCGCTCGCCTGCACCGTCAGTAGCTGGCCCTGTTTGTTACGAGCGAGCAGCTTCGACACGCTACTGCCGCTACCGCCGCTGACTCTGCTGCTGATGCTGCCGTCCGTACTTGCTTCGTCCGAGGCACCTTCCGCGATCCAAAGCTTCGCGGTGGTAAAGGCGCGGAAGGAGGCGTGGTACGTTTTCCAGTCTTGGACGGGCGAGGTTGACTTGCATCTTGACGAAAACATGTCGGCATCGGCACGCACATCTGCGCCGGCGCCGGCGAGCAGCATGGCGTTGTAGGCATTGTGGACGATGTGGTAGCGGTGCACCTCGGATATGTCGGGGAAGAAGTCGTCGGTCATCCTTAGGCTGGTCGGTGCGTTGTCGCCGCCGCCGCTGCCGCTGCCAGCGACGGGGGAGAGGAGCGTCCTAGCGCTGTTGGTGGTGGCGACGCCACCGGACATGGAGTGGATGATGCGACCGGGTCCCAACCATCTCAGCGCGGCCGACTGCATCGCCTCGAAAGCAGCAGTAGCGGAAACGGAGCTCGCACCGGCGCCTTTACCGTCGCGCTCGCTGTCGGGTACGATCCAGTCCCACTCTGCCTGAGCGTCGACCTTGACAAAGTCAATACCCGCCTCGGCGAGGCTGGCGAATGTGCGCGACCAGAAGACCTCAAGGGCGGTCTGCGTCGCCGGGATGAGCCACCTTCTCTCGGCGTTTCGAAAGGGATCGCGGACGACGACCTCGACGAGCTGACCTTGGAGGTGCGTGGCGATATCGCCGTCCGCATGGATGTCGTCCCAATAGCCTGCCAGTGTCATCCAGCAGCCGACGTGTTGGATCGAAGGGAAGCGACGTCGCAGGTATGCAACATAGCGAGCGAGGTCCGACGTCGACGACTCCGAATCTGGAGCAGCAGCGACGACGTCGCGGTCAAGGAGTTTCGCGGCCATCCTATTGCTCCTAAGGCTGCCGCGGTGGGACGGATCGTTGGTGCGGAACGATACGTCCTGCCATCCATCATCGATCAGAACAGAGGAGATACAACCCGCCCCATGACGAGCCTCGACGCTTTTGATGGCAGCGACCACTTTAGAGAGGTAGGGACGTCGATCTTGCCCTGTCCCCATGGCTTCCCAGGTGCAAAAGCCGAGACCGCTTTTAGGATCCAGCGGTCGCGTGGCGGCCCAGTCGCGATCGCGGTGGTGTGGGCGAGGTACGAGGGCAGTGGCAGCGACGGCCTTGAGACCCATTGCGGATTCGTGGGTGGGAGGAAGCGAGTCGAACGATTGGTCCGTCAGGTTCGAGTCAACAGAGATGGAAGCCGGCAAAGTAGAGAGGTCGATCTCGGATGCATCCTTCACGGAAGAGGAGGAGGAGAAGGAGGAAGACGATCCTTCCGTGGCGAGCGAGGCGGCACTGGCAGACGTGAGGATGGCCGAGTACCCTCGTCGCTCGGCGTCTTGATCGCCGTCGCTCAGCAGGACATCGACGTCCTTCTGCTGCACCCCCTGTGGGCGCTGGAACGACTCTACGACGAGAGTGGCCGCCGCACGGCGACAAGCCGCAATGATCAGGTCGACTTTATCACGCGGTCCGAAAGCCATTTCCACCTTTGCCGTAGCACATTGTGAACGACGGCGACGGGTGGCACGACAGCAGAGACCGAATCTTCCATCGGCGGAAGAAGGGTTTCTCGATCGCGTCAACTGCCACGGTGCGCTCGGATCGTCGAGCACGGGCATGATGGCTAGGATGCTGTCGTTGCCTTCTAGGTCGAAGAGGAAGTAGGACGCCGCGAAGTCCGGCGAGATGTGCGAAGGGTGTGCAAAGGTGCGAGAGGTACACCATGTTGACTTTGTACGCTCCATCACGATGCCCGCCGACGAGGCGTAGGGTCGTTGGAAGAGGGCTAGTGGCGATTCGTCATCGTAGAGGGGGACGTATACGGCAGAGAGGCGTACGTCGTCTTTGTTGTCGCTGTCGTGGTTGTGGTCATCATCGTTGTCGTCGGTCGGGAGGTGTCGATGGGTGACGCGGTCTGAGAAGGAGAGGATGTCCTCGATCCCGCGGCAGAGAGGGGCGGGAGACGAGCTTGATCCGTCCGTCTTGGTGCGGATAGCTGAGCCATTCCATGCGACCGTCGGGAAAGGCGAGGCGGTAGGTATATCCGAACGTCTGCGACGTCAACTCGCTAGACGAGGCGTCATCCTTGTCGTGAGGTTGGGCAACGGTCAAAGTGGTACGAAAGACGGACCAATCGCCATCAACGAGCGTCGTCGCAGGCAGATCGTAAGCCTTCCATTCGTCGGTACGAATCTGTTCCACGGGCGTCGTCGAGGAATGCGGAGACGAGGACGATCCGCCTACCGAGTCGCGCGTACTCGCGTCGAGGAAGGCAAGGTTGGTCCATAGCTGTACCTTGACCTGACCTTGGAGGATGAGGGCAGTGTGACGATCAAGGCGCGTCGAGACGTGCGCTGTAAAGGTGAGTGCGGTCGAGTGGGAGGGTGTGAGACGATGAGTGGTCAAGAGGTTGAGAGGGCTCGAACACGATGGAAGATGACATCGCGTCGAACGAGCGTCCACGGCCCGGAACGGAAGAGTATGACGGAGTGATGGGGGGAAGGGCTTGCTTGATGGGTGGGAGAGGCAAAGGAAAAGACGGGGAAAGGAGAGGGGAAGGTTGACCGAGATCAGGGTGGTATAAAGGGTAAGCAGCACGGAGTGTCGTCCTCATCGACATGCGAGAGCAACACAACAACAACAACAACAGCCAATATCTTTGATCTCGTCAGCGACTCGGAACGGAGGCCGACAGGCTGATGTACGTACAGATGATACAGTGCGATCGCTCTGCATGGCGATGCGAATTCAAGGGTGGGAGCTTGGACCTCGCCAAGTTTTGCTTAGCTCGGAGCGCTCTCGTAGTTGTGTGCTTTCGTTGGGCAGGCAGGCAGGCAGGAGGGAGGGTGGAGGTGGGTCACGGTATCGATCGAATGTCCATCTCTCCTCTCTCCGAAGCAAGCCAGCCGGTGGCGAGGGAAGGAGGGGGGCTGGGAAAGAAAATGGGCAACAAGGCCACTCCACTGCGCTTGTCGTGGTCGACATGACGCCGGGGTCTGCGCGGACAGATGCAGCGGCAGCCATCGGCGCCTGTTTGCTGCTGCTGCTGGACGAAGTTTTCCGTAGGTTGCTTCTCTTCCTGCCTTGCTTTGATCTGTTTGCCTAGCCTTTGCTTTTCTCCCCATCATCAGGCTAGACGGATCATGCACTTTGCTACCTCGTTTTGTTTTGCCGCGTGGTGTCAAGCAAGGCAAAGGGGGGAAGGGGGAAAGGGGGGGAGGAGGGGCTACATAGGATCGAGAGCAAACGATAGGCGGATGGCGGAGTTTGGTTTTGCCTTGACGAAAAGAAGCGGGAACATGGCCTTGGTGCGATGCTTTTGCTTGTTTACATGTCCATCTTCCATCGCATCGTCCACTGTACTGTAGTTGTACGAGGTCCTTGTTGGCCTCTAAAGCCATCTCCATCTTTGCTGGTCGATAAGGATCGCAATGCTGAGCTCGAACCGGCCTTTCCCCCGTTCCTTTTTCTTTTCTTCTCCTTCCAACATCCACCGACGGACCGAACGCATTGCTGGTCGGATCGCCAACCATCAACGTTCGGACTTTTACCTCTGTAAACTATTCTGTACATTGTGTTCCACGTTCTCTTATACGCTGCAAGGTGAAGGCGTAGTAACATTACGCGGGGGGAAAGGGAGTGGGGCCCCTCGATTCAGCTTGCAACGAATCACGGCAATATCATCCCGCTCAAAGAAGGGTCCCGGCTCGACGAGTAGGAGGCCCCGCTGCACCACGATGCGCAAAAAGAAGACCGACACACGCTAAGCGTGGAAGGAAAAGTGATCTCTCCCAGGCTCGAACTGAGGACCTCCTCCGATTAACGCAGACCAGCAAGACCGGATGGTGTGTTAAGGAGACGCGCTAACCAACTGCGCCAAGAGACCCACGATAGCTTTCTTTGTTAAAGTTACATATATAAATGGCCTTGTAGAGACAATTTAGGCACTATCCCGTGGGTGCTGCTGCCGCTCAGGGAATAAGGCTTGGGCCTGGCCCACGAGCTTGGGTCCTGCGCATCAAACACGCGCTCACCGTTGCCCCGGCAAAGAAAGGGTGGGGCAGCGGCGGCTTTAGAGCTTGGCTCCACCTAACGCCAGCCGCGCAGGTCGCCGCCGCCCTCGCCTTCCTGCCACCATCATTCCACCGTCACCTGCCATCGTCCTCACTCACCAACGAGCGCCCCATCCCATCCCTCGATTCGCAACAAGCAAACGAGGCGGGCCAGTCTGTTGGCCCAAGAATGGACATCGATTGCTTTTAGCTCGCTGGGCGCCCACCCGTCACGCCTTACCTGTCCCATACCTCGACCCTCCCCGCAGTGCCTCTACAACTCCGCCAGTCACATCCTCCCATTGTCTTTGTCTGCCCCTGCACTCGCACTTCCGCCTGCTATCGACGCTGCCTTCTCTCTCGATGCTAACACAGGACCACCTCGATGCCGACACGCACCGCCACGACCCGGCAGCGGCCGTCGACCGTCACCCTCCAACACCAAGTCAAGGCGACGGCCATGGCCACGACCACGACTACGGCGGCGGCGACCCACGACGGCGTCAACGCTCTCCTGGACAGCCAGACAGCCCCCACGATACATCGTGCACGCCCGGCCTCGATGCGGAGCAGCAGCTCCAGATGACAAACGCCAACAAGTTCACCCCCTCGTGCGCTCGCTGTCGGCAAAAGAAGCTCCGCTGCGACACAAAGCTCCCCTGCAACCAGTGCACTGCAAAACGCCTCCAAAACGAGTGCAGAAAGGACCAGAGGATACCGAGAGGGAGGAAGCGCCTAAAGTGAGTCAACGCACAAAGGCCAGCCGGCTGGTCTGGGACCGAGTTTCGATCAAGCAGCCCTGCTCGCTCGCCGCCTCCAACTGACACCGGCTCTCCGCCTTCGCTCCCCTCCGCCCTCGTCCATTCACCCCCTGTCATTTCCGCCCTTCTCACAGACGCGACGGTCCGCAGCAGCCGCAACAAGACGAAATCTCGGCCCTTAAGCGTAGGATCAAGGAGCTCGAGCAGCTCGTCGAGCGCCAGGACTCTCCCGGCCCCTCGCGCAGTGATCACAGCCTCCAGCCCTTCCAGGACCCGCACCTCGTCTCGTCGTCGTCTTCGTTGTCATTGCACCACAAGAACACCAACACCATCACTGCCTCGGGCCACAGCTCGTCATGGCCCTCGGGCCCCAGCCAGCTCGGTCAGCCTGGCTCGCGGCCGACGTCGCCTTACGCTGACGTCGAGGAGCCGCCGGGCGAGACCGAGTCGACCGTCGCCCTCCTCGAGAAGCTGGCCGCTTCGGACCCACGCCTCGGCGAGCCGGGTCACGGCCGCGCCGCGACAAAGAAGATCAACGACCCGCGCTCGGCCCAGATCGGCGAGGATGCGCCTAACGCCTACTTCCGCGGGCCGCACGCCTTCCGCGAACGTGTCGAGATCCTCGAGCTCGCCAAGCGGCTCCTCCCTGATCGAATGGTCGTCGACGAGCTCGTTAACACGTTCAGCGTGCGCTGCCACCACCTCGTTGGCCACGTCATCCACATGCCGACGTTCCGCAACGACGTCGATTTGTTCTCCTCGATCGGCGTCGCCGACATCCTCACCTCGCACCTTGACATGTTTGACCTTGCACGCTACCTGATGGTGCTCCGCCTCGGGATGCGCTTCTACCCTTGGCGCGGCGCTCTCAACGCCAGGCCGTCGCGCCCCGAGTTTGTCGCGACGGACGCCCTCAAGAACCGCGGCGACGACATCTCGCAGAAGTGGTACCAGCTGGCCAAGCGCGCGCTCGCGGCCGATCGCTCCTTTGCGCTCGGCTCGCTCAAGGCGGTCCAGGCGGCGCTGCTGATGATCCTCGACGGCCGCGACTCGCCCACGTACCTGCGGATGCTCTTGCGCATCTCGATCCAGACGGCGCTCGACATGGGTCTCCACCGGCTCGGCGGCGCGATGCCCAGGCTCAACGACTTCAGCGAGGACCTGGTCCGGATCGAGACGGGCGTGCGCATCTGGTGGTACCTCGTCGTCAAGGACTGGTGCTCGGCGCAGCGCGAGGGCGCCTATACCATCCACCCGGCCCAGTCGACGACAAGGCTCCCGCTCCATACCAAAGACGACCTGCTGAGCCGCGGGGTGCAGGAGGGCCTGCCCGCCGACGAGTTCACCGAGATGAGCTACGTCCTCTCGCAGATTGCGCTGGCCCATCTGATCCGCGAGAGCATCGACTTGCGCAACGAGCAGACGCGCTACGGCGGCACGTACGCCGTCATGACGCCGACCAACCGGAAGCGGATGCAGGCCAAGCTGGAGAGCTTTCTCGGCGAGGACCTCCCCTCGTTTTTCCGGCTCGAGTGCTGCCGGATGGACCCGGGCGTGCTCTCGGTGCAGCGGGGTCTGCTGCATCAGCAGACGTTTGACTTCCTGCTCAAGCTCAACCGGAAAGACCTCGCCTCGCCGTACGGCCGCGCGTCGCTGACGGCGCTAGCCGAGCAGATTATCTCGACGCAGAGGCGCCTGCGAAGCATTTGTCCCGTCATCGACGGCTTCTGGATCAACTTCTATCATCTCTTTGGCGCAACGCTGACGCTGACCGTCCCATTGCTGCTGGGCGACGGCGATGGCGACGGACAAGGGGCGACGACGCGCGACGCCCGCAGGGCCAAGGTGGAAGCGGCGCTGACGACGATGCGCGAAGCACCCGGCTCGGACCGCGGAAGCCGCATCATCGAGACACTGCTCGAGGAAGAGGAGGCGGCGTGGCAGCAGCGGCGGCGCGGCGACCGTCCGCGCCAAGACTCGGAGAAGCATTTGGCCGCGTTGGCGCGCCGGCTGCTATCCAGGACGGCCGAGCTGGAGCCGTCGAGTGGCGTCAGCGTCGGCAGCGGCGTCGGATCGGACGCGCCGCTCGAGGTGGGGCCGGCGCCCGAAGAGTCGATCATCCCGTCGTTCTGCTCGCCGCATGGCGACGTGGACGGCGAAATCCCGATCCTGCTGCAGCAGGCCATGATTGCCGCCGAGAGCCAGCCGGGCAATGTTGTCCGCCCATATGAGCACTCGCTCCACCCCTGGAACGAGCCGCCGCGGCAACACCCGTGGCCTGCGCCCCACGACGCCGTGACGTCGTGGCAGCAGCAGCAGCAGCAGCAGCAGTCTCATGCTCACGCTCACCGTCAAGCGGAAGGTGGTGACCCGCCAGCGCTCTGGTCGCCTTCGTTCACGTTCGGCAACGGCAGCAGCAGCAGCAGCAATCGGCCGCTGCCCTTCCACCTGATCGAAGAGCAGCAGCAGCGCTTCGCCCACCGCCAGTACCAGCACCAGCTAAATTCGCTCAACGTTGTTCCCGATGGGCCGGCCGACGACGTCCAAGGCTACAGCGACGGCGGTACGGGCGGCAACGGCGATGGCGCCCGTCATCACCCGGCGCACCCCGAAGCGCCGCGTGGAAACGGCGTGGGAAGCGGTGATGGTCCCGGCATGAACGCCGCCTTCGCTCCGGCTACTTTCTTCGGAACCGGCCACGCGTCGGCGGTCGGGAATATGGCCCCCACAGTGGCGCCGGCGGCGCCTGCTCTGTTTCCTGCCGACGTCCACCTGACTGAGGCGATGCTGTTGGACTGGGCGTTGCAGCAGGGCAGCCTGAATTTTGGCCTGCCGGGTTGGAACAACGACTATTCTTCAATCTGCTCGATACCCCGGCAGTAGAGTGACGACAACGAGCGGTAGGTGCGGAAGTTGCTCTCTCGACCCGCGGCGCTGGAAGAGGGTAGCCCTATCCCAGGCTCGGCTGCTCGATCGTGCTTGCGCCGGCGCGTTGCGTCTCTCTCGATCTTCTTGTGTTTCTCTGGATGTGTGTGTACATACCGGACCGCACCGTCTTTGCCCCCCCCCCCCCTTTTGCCCTTTTGTATTCTGACTACTTCCCCACCCGTCCACCGCTGTACTGTGGCTGTGGGCTTTAACTCCGACGGCGAAGACGCTTTTGTGATAAGTCCGACCTAGATAGTCTTGAATATAATCTACCCTTGTCCTGCCTTGGCCTGGGCCTTGTCTTGCCACGGCTTGGGCCAGATTGCGCTGAGGGTGCTGGCGCCTTGTGCGTGTGCGATTGAGCTTGTGCGGAGTGCTCCGACGAGAGACCAAGCTCAACTCAAGCTCGAGAGGAGGGTGGAGCTACTTAGCAGGCAACTCTAGGTTGACTTCGGACTTGTTTCGGCTACTTTTTCGGGGCGGCCCGGGCCGATGTGGAGGTGAGTAGCGTGTCAGCTCGACGCCTCCCCTTCTGTTCTTGGGGGGGGGGGGGGGGGTGGCCTGCTCGCTCGCTCGCCGCACACGACACCGCTCGCACGTCCTTCTTTGGCGCTCCTGCTGATTCACCGATGGATCACGCACGAACCAAAGGCGGCTGCGTGGCCCATAGGTCCGATGGGAGGCGGGAACTGGCGCCAATGCTACGGCGGGATTGCCCTATAAAGAGGCCGGTCAGGTCGACAATGGTAGGCCCTCCTTGGTCTCGTCTTCGATCCATACCAAACCATCCCACCTTCTCCCTTCACGCCAGCCAAGAGACGACGTCTACAGTACGACGACGACAACATGAGGTGAGCCCGCCTCCTCCCTCCCTGGTCTCCCAATGTGCCCGGAGTCGTACCGTCTGACTTGTTTCTTTTCTGCCTCTCTTGCTGAGATAGCTGCTTCGCACCCATTGAAAAGGTAAGGTCCCATCCCACACCCTGCTCGCAATGCTGCGGCCCGGCTGTCGTCTGACTTGGTCGCTCGTACCATGAAACCCTTACGAGGACGCCTCGAACAGATCCACCAGGCTTTGCACGCCTACCACATCCCCTCGACGGACCGCACAAAAAGCGTGCCCTCGGTGCACTACTGCAGTACGTCACCGTTGCAATTGATCACCACCACAGCCCGCGCTCGCATCCCCACAATTGACGCATCAAAACCTCTCGCCTCGTCTCTTGGCCCCCCCTTCGCTTCGAGCTAGGCTGTTCGGAGGATGGCAGTTTCTTCCAGTGTCTGATCTACTCATCGGACGCAGCGGACGCCAAGCTAATCGGCATCGAATATATGGTGGACGAAGCGACCTTCCACTCTCTGCCCGCCGAAGAGAAGCCATACTGGCACTCGCACAAGCACGAAATCTCTTCAGGCACGCTCGTCTGTCTGGGCGTCAAGGGTGTCGCCGGCACCTTGGCTTCCTCCGCCAAGACGGTCGGAGAGAAGATGGGAATCTCGTCTACCGTCGGTGGCGGAGTTCCGGACGCAGTCGAGGAACGTGTCATGAAGCATCTCTACAAACTCTACGGCAAGGTCATACACACCTGGAGCAACGTCGACGACAAAATCCCCCTAGGCCCGCCGACGTTGATGATGTCTACGACGGACGAGTTTCCAGGCCCCAAGGACCAGGCGGACAAGATCAAACAGAGGGACCAACACTACAAAATCGATACCGAGAGCAAGAGGAAGCATAGGGAGACGTTCCTTGACAAGGACTACAAGATCGCACAAGGTGCTGACCAGTACGTCGTCGCGGGAGAGGCGCCCGCCTTCGTCACGAGGATGTACAGGATCAAGACGGACTGATGCGCTTGAGGGCGTCCGGCGGCGAGGTGGACGAGTCGACACTGCCACGGTCGAAAGTCGAGGAACGACGAGACTACAATTGGGGCGATCGATGAAAAGCAAGCGGTGCGGGACGCTGACAGCAACAAGAAATACCGGCGCACAAGCAAACCTCTGTATCACCATTCCACCTCTCTTTCCGTTGCTGCGCAGCGAATCTGAAGATAGCAATTGCGAGCACACAAAGGGCCTTAAAGATGCGTCTGAGTGCGCTCGTGTCTCTGTCTGGCAGACGTGCGTATTGCAAAGATGTGTTTCTTGCAAAAGGAGCGGCCTCGATGCGCTAGGTATGGCTCGCAATGCCTCCCATGTCGTGGTGAACGAGACGCTCCTGTGCATCTCGCAGCGCACCTGTCAGGCCGCCAGCGAGTACGCCGAGCTGGAGGAGACGTACGGCTGGTGTCTTTGTTAGTCGATCTGGTGGGACGGTTCGGGAGAGGGGGGTGGGAAGGGGGAAGGGAAGGAAAGGAAAGGGAAGGGAAGGGAAGGGAAGGAAAGGGAAGAGGATCAGACCATGCTGTGCTGTACGTCGAGAAGGCGGGAGGCAGGGGGGGGGGATGGGGGATGAAGTGAGAAAAAGGGGGACTTACAAAGCGAAACGGCTATCGAGGCCGTTACCATACCCGCCACTGCACCGTCTGTCCAATGTCCTAGCATCTTGGTTGCCCTACCTGCCGCGATTAGCGCGAGGTTTCCCACTTGTCCCTCGACATCATCGTCGCTGTCATTACGGGATGAGTGACAAGATCGCACCGACATCCTCGTCATCTCGGCCAATCTATCTGCGAAACAAAAGGCACCCGTCCATACCATCATCCTTCCACCTTGCTTCAAACCTCCTTGAAGACCTTTGAGGATGATTCGATAGTTTTTAGTCTTGTTGTAGAAATACCATCCTTGCACCGTGTCGGGAAGACGGTGCGCGTTTTCAGCCATGAATACCATAGAGGCTTTCTTGCCTGCTGATGTGAGACCCGATATGAAGCCGAAGCTAAAGGCTGTAAGTAGAAGGAGAGGTGAGATGGAGAGCGTGTAGGTTTGGAAAGTTGTTTGGAACCGTGTCGTCGTGGAGGAGGGGGAGAAATCTTCAAGAGGTGATTGGATGTCAAAGGACGGAGAGATGGAGTCATTTCGACGTGGAGTGGTAGAAGAGTCGACGAGGGGTCGGAATCGTTTCGACACTTCCTCGTCCCTCTCTGCGTCGAGTTGCGTCTTTAACGTTGCAAACCAAGCCTCGAGCGACGGTGCAGCTGCAAGGGCGTCCATCGTTTCGGAAAGCGTCATCAACCTCCTCTTCTTCTCTCCACCTTCTCTCTCGAAGTGTTGTTGCGCATCCGTCGTGGTTCGCAGGGACGGCGAAAGGCCACCCAACACCTGCGAACCGCTGGATTGAGAAGGGATGATTTCACTCATCTTGAGCACGAATTCGTCCAACGTGGATACGTCCAGCGTTCGGCGTGTCGTCTCTACTACGATGCCAGATAGACCCAGCACGATGGCTGTAGCGGTGGCAAAGGCTTTCAACGAGAGACCGACGGGCGTCTCGCCAAACGACGTGGGACGGTAGGTGGCGTCGTTGAGAGAGTCAGAGAGGCAAGTTTGGGCGTCGTGCTCGGTGGCGGTGAGGGGCGTGGCGAGACCGAGGAAGTCGAGCGTAGAGTCCATTTCGGTGTGGTCTAGCTTGTCGTCCCCCGACGCAGGGGGGAAGAAGGCGATGGAAGAGGTGCTGCCACTCGACGGTGTCGTGTGGGGCGACGCGGCAAGGCTGACGGGAGCTGTAGCGGAGACTGGTGAACGAGTGCCAACTCTACGTCTCAGCACGCCCGGTAGGCTGGAATTCGTCGCATCGTCGAACACAGAGGTGGGTGCGGCCTTTGCCATCGTCGTCGATGCTGTGCGTAGGGACGTCGCAGGGGCAGTGGCGATTGGCGCAGAGGCGGAGGAGGAAGTTTCGACGGCGGTGAGAGCGGCTTGTTGAGCTTGCTTGAGGGCCTGTGCGCGTGCCTTGCGAAGACCGTAGATGGTGGCGCCGGTGAGGCCGAGGAAGAATGCGCTGCCGCCCAGCGTGGCAATGAAACGCTTGCGGTCGGGGAACGAGGACGAGGACGAGGAGGGCGAAGAGGATGAGGAAGAGGAGGTGGGACGATGCGAGTGGGCTTCGAGGTGGGTCGGGAGGGAAGAGGAGGAGGTGGAGGAAGAGGAAGAGGAGGGTGTGGCGTCCATGTTGTTTGTGCGGCGAGGTCAAGGGGACGAAGTTGGGAAGAAAGGGCCGACGTGCGAGGAGGCACGAGCACCGACGTTGGCAGAGCCTCGAGTAACTACAGTCGTGTGCAGATGAATTGAGACGCGAGGAAAAAAAAGAAAGGCTGAGAGAGACTCTAGGAGGAGTGATCTTGGCAATTACTCAAGATCACTACCTCCACTTACCTTGGGCGCCTTGCTCGACTACCGTACCCCTTACCGGTGCCAAGGTAAGTGGAGGTAGTGATCTTCAGTGATCGCCAAGATCACTCCTCCTAGAGTCTCTCTCAGCCTTTCTTTTTTTTTCCTCGCGTCTCAATTCATCTGCACACGACTGTAGTCGTGGTTCTCGACCGTGTCCGAAGGAGCGTGCCGGCCAAGTTCGCACAGGACGCGCGCGGTTGGCCCACCTCTTCGTCCGCTCGTCCCCGTGCGCCCGTGAGGTCGAGGCGGGGTGGGCCGTCGGAGCTTTGCCCTGCGCTTGCTGCGAGGTCCATCATCAGGTTCTCCGGATTCCTCTCTGGTCGGCATAGATTGCTGGAGCCTGTGCGCTTGCGTCTCCGAAAGGTCGCTGTGACGGTGCGAGGTCTGAAGCAGGCAAAGGCCAGCTTAGGGTCTGCCCCACAGGCTACGGGTGCAAACCAAGGGAATGCTGGTCCTCGTGTCAGGCTGAGGAGTCCCGAGTCGAGACATGCTGCAAGGTCGCTCGCAAACAAGCCTCAGCACGCCACTCTTCGACCTGAGCACTTTGGGTGAGGCTTGCTGAGTTGCCATTTCTGACGGACCCATCCACCGGTCGCGGCCTTTTCTCGTCACTCACCCTTCGCCTCTTTTCTGCTCCTCGCTTGCTTGGCCACTGCTCTGCAGGTATAGGAGTGGAGTGTAAAGTGGATGAGATGAACATGCCTTCCTTGGGACGGGTCCGTTGGCCGGTCTTTCAAACGCTCGGTCAGTCGGGTGGTTGGTCGGCGTCCGCAGTATCCTGGCAAAGGCCGCAACCCCACCTCTCTGTCACAACATTGTCTCATACTCTGAGAGACGATCGTGTGTATCTCTGGGCTTACGATGGATGGGCGACCATGGCGCAATGCCCAGGGCGAACATCGTAAAGCATGCAACACTCCAAGGGCGTTGGGCCGAGCGGTGTCCACCCGGTGGAGACAGTTTTTCTAGAAGAAGGGCAGACAGATAACTAACGAGTAGGGAGAGAGGCGGTCGGCTGTGAGTGAAATCCTCTGTCTGGCGAGACGGCGAAGACGACCATTTTGCCCATTTCGCCGAGACGAGACGATCAGTCCAACAAGATGACCGGGAAACCCTCCTGGCGCTGGCCGAGGAGCGCCGTGCGTCAGATCTCCACGGCTAAGCGTAGCTTAATCGTCGACGACGACCTCGCCCTCATCTTACAGTACCTTCACACGGCTCAACACGGAGCCTCCGGCAGCCGGTGCAACTTTAAGACTGCAGATCAAGATTGCCTCCTCTTCCGTGGCCCTCGCCTTCCTTTCCCTCTGGCAGCACAGGGATCGACGAGTAGGGCAATAAAACGGGTGTAGAGTACAGTAGAGTACAGTAGAGTACAGCATGACAAGATGACTACCGACCACCGCGAAAAGGGGGAAAAGCGGCCAACGAAAGCAGCCACGCCATTCTACGTATGTACAAGCCTAAAACGAGAGTAGTTCTGAGTACGAGGTTTAGCTTGTGGGTAACTTAGCGCTTCGACAGGGAGCCATATTCGATTCTTGGCTCGGCTCCGAATGTAATACGTATGTACCCTCCTTTCAGTGCTTGTTCGACGCTCTCCTTGGAAGCGCCCATGACGCCGTTTTGACAGACACAACCATTGTGGAAGTGGGGTCGTCGCATCCTGCCCGGTGATCGAACAACTGCTCACATGTAGGAGAGATCAGAGACTGACTACCTGAGGATGGAGAAAGCCATGCCGCGGAGGCGTGCGTCGCCTTTCGACCCCCGACCAGCCAACGAGGAGCGAACCGAGCCGAGCCCCCCAAAGCCAAACAAGAATATGAACAACGATGCGCTTTGTTATTTTTTTGAGTTCACGTCGGATTTTTCAAGGCAACCGCCTCTTTTGTATTCAAGAGTTCCCCCTGCCAGCAGTACTGTAGCTGAGGACAAATCGGGCCGGCTCCGCCCGGTGTCACCTTGGCCAACCAGCTGTGTCACATCGTCGCCTCCCCTCTTGCTCCTGCTGGCCCGCCAGCCAACAGCGAAGTGCGAAAAGCCGGTTTACCTGGGCATCGCTTCAGCCCGGCTCTTTCCTCTACACTTACCTCGTCGCTCACAGGGAAGGAGTACGGCATGAAGAAATCGCCGAGAGAGCAAGGAAAGGCGGTGACGGCGATGGCAGGCCCAAGGGTGCTGGCAGAGACGAGCTTCGCTCTGGAGATCTTCCTTCCAGGCGGGAGACGAAGAGGGTGAAGGGGCGGCTGTGATTTCACAAGGTTGGCTGAATTGAACAGAAGGGCGAAGGGGTAGGCGAGAAAAGAGGGGCCACACGTAAACAGGGTTGGAGCGGAACCGCTTCGCCGGCGAGCCGCCCACCGCCAAGTGGATCGAGAGCATTGTAGTACGGTCTCACAAGCAACGACGACGACGAGACCACCGAGTGGGAAGAGGCCGACGGCCTGCTGACCACCTTGAAAGCCATCGACGTCGGACTCGGCCCGGTTAGGGAAGGATGACTTGACTGGTTTATCCATGCCTTCTGCCGTCAGACCTCGCTCCACCCGTGCAGAACATACTCTCTAGACCAGCCGGCTTCTCGGTCGCGGCGGCGGCGCGAGAGGATGCAGGCAGAGGGCTTGACAGGCAGTTGCTTGAGACTGGCGCCCAGCGACGAGCGCGCGGCAGGCGCGGGCCAGGAAGGCCGGGAGGATGAGGAGCGAGAGCAAGCGTGCGTGTGGTGCGTGCGGACATGCGTGGGTGTAAGGCCGAGCGAGAAGAGGCTGGCTGGGAAAAGAGTGTCGGAGAAAGGGGGACAGCGGCCAAGTGCTTGCCCTGCCTGCCCCTAAGCCGAGAGTGGTCCCTTCTTCCTTCTGCATACGAAATTGCAGCCCCTCTTCTTGCCTGCTTCGCTTGGCCTTAGGCGAGCAAGCTGCTGGGTGGGTGGAAAGTGGGCGAGTGGGCAGACGGGCGGGCGGGCGCAAGGCCTCTAGAGGCAGACGAGACGAGGGGAAAATTTATGTGGTGCCTTTTCGCCTTTTGTCCGTCCGCGTCCGCTTTGCCTGCACAGTCCGCCTGGCCGCCACTTTCCTGCTGTCCTGCCGTCCTGCCGTCTCTGCCCCTGCCTGGGCCCCTCTGCCTGCCCTTGCGATTTTCATTTTTTTTAAGCAGCTGGCTGCCGGTCGAGCTGCGTGTGCTGTGAAGTGGGCCATCTCGCATCCTTCTTTTCCAACAAACACCTCTCGCCCCATCATCCACGCTTTTCCTCCCTCTCCCTCTTTCCATCTCTGCTGCCTTCCATCACATCGCATCCCCCTTTCCTGCCTCCCTCCTCACCTTGCTTTTCAAACAGAACCACCGTCCTCTCGCCTCGTCAAGCATCCAACCCACAAGCAAGGCCGACACGCTGGGTACCGACCATCCTACACCCTCGTCACCACCATCATCCCCCCTTTCCGTCCGCCCTCCTTCCTCCTTGGCTTTGTCGCTTGCCCGCCCAGGCCTACAGCTGCCACCGACGACATCATCCTTCCTCATCCTGATAATTCTCCAGTCCTCCCTCTTCAAAACACAAAGTCGTCTCTCATCGACGTTGACGTCTAGTTTCTCGTCCTCATCGACTTCGGAACGGCGCTCCTTCTAGCACCGCATTTCGGGTCCTCCGTCCACCCTAACCCTTCCCTCGTCTTCCAACGGCATCGAGTTGAACGCAGCGTTTCAAACTGAAGAGAGCTGCACAATTTGTCGCCTTCCGTTTCTCTCTAGCTCGATTTTTGCATCGCCAGGCTTCCGGCACAGCCCTTGCCCGCATCTTTCGACCTCTTCGCAATCGCTGTGACTTCTCTTCCTGCTCCTTTCCCAGTCTCCTGGAATCGCCCTATCACGGATTTGCACCTCTTCGTTGCCCTGCGGCGCCCAAAAGCACCAGCATCCTCTTCGAGCCCCTTTTCATCCCTGCCTCCTGGTCCTCCTTTCGCTTCGACTTCCTACGAGCTCTTCCCTTCCCTGACCTAACTAATAATGTCGACCGCTTCGCCCCTGCACCATGGCCACGGCAACGGTAGCTACGGCACCAACTCGCCAGTCCCCGGCTCTTCCGCCAACCACGTTGCGGGCCGGGACGGCACCGCCACGACTGCCGCCACCTCGGCCGCCGACCAGGCGGCGCGTTCTGGATCGGTCCCTGCGTCGGGCTCCGGCAGTGCGCCCGGCTCCAACTCTGGCTCGCTCTACGGCGATGGCCACGCCCACCACGCAGCGCACCACCACGGCGCCCATCACACCCACTCGCACGCCAGCCTGACGAGCCCCGTCAATGGAGGACACACCACTTCTTCCTGGTCGCCCTACGGCTACCCGGCGGCGCCCGTCTACAGCGGAAGCCCGAGCCCGTACGGCCACAACTCTCACGTCGCGTACTCGCAGTACACCAATGGCGGCTACGGCTACCCCAACGGCACCGCTCATCACGTCCAGACCGCGCCGCCGACTCCGGCTGCCAGCGGCACCGCCTACCACTCGTCGATGAACGGCATGATGATGCACCACGGGCAGCACGCGGGCTATAGCTACAGCAGCAACCACCACCTCGGACCGCACACGCCCACGCACTCGCACGCGGGGCACGCGTCCCCGTACTTCTCGATGAACAGCGGCGACGCGACCCACAGCCATGTCAACGGCTCTTCGGTACGTGTCTTTTTTTTTTTCTTTCTCTGACTGCGCGCGATTCTCTTTTTGCTCGCAACATTGTGCAGCCTGGGCTTAGACCAAGTCTTATCCGATCGATGCTGACCTGGACTCGTCCCATCGCCGTTGCCCTTCATGCCGTGTGCGCAATATTAGCACATCTCCTCGCCTTCGTACACATCAGCGCCCCAATATTCGACACAGCTTCCGCTCGCGGGCAGGCACCGCGTGACCACTACCCTGTGGGAGGACGAGGGCACGCTCTGTTTCCAGGTCGACGCCCGGGGTGTATGCGTCGCCAGACGACACGACAACAACATGATCAACGGCACCAAGCTACTGAACGTCGTCCAGATGTCGCGCGGCAAGCGCGACGGCATCTTGAAGAACGAAAAGGAGCGCATCGTCGTAAAGGTCGGAGCCATGCACCTAAAGGGAGTCTGGATCTCGTTTGCGCGGGCCAAGCAGCTGGCCGAGCAGAATTGCATCGCCGACCTTCTCTACCCGCTATTTGAGGCCAACATCCAGTCGTTCCTCTACCACCCGGACAACTATCCGCGCACCGCGGCCGTCATGGCTGCCGCGCAGGAGCGCCACGCGCAGCGCCAGCGGGTGCCCGGCCTACCCAGCACCAGTGGCAACCCTAGCAGCCAGCCGCCTCCGCTGATGCGGGCCAACACCACGCCGGCCGCTGCCGATACGTCTGCCATGAGCGCCAGCATAACGAGCAGCGCCAGCTGGAGCAACTCGCACGACCAGAGCCACACCTCTGCCCCCACCACGGCCCAGCCGTCACCCGTCTCGCTGCAGCCCAGCGGAGCCCCGCAGCAGCAGCAGCACCTCCACATGGGCCTCCAGAGCCACGGAACGTCGTCGCCTACCTTCCCCTCGGCACACCAAGGTCAGTATGCCATGACGCAAGCACAGCAGCTTGCCTCTCCTCGTCCGGATGTCGGCGACCGACGTCACACGACGACGCCGATGACGCTTGCAAACATCTCAAACCACCAGAGCTATGCTGACAACGCCGCCTACGGTGCGACCAATGCTGCCGCTTACAACCTTGCAGGAGGTGCGGCCGCGGCCGGGGGCGCTCGCAAGGTCTCGGGGCTCAAGCGCCAGTGGGAGGGGAGCGACGACCAGCAGCACGGATCAGGCAATCTTTCGCCCACCGAGCGCGACATGCAGCGAACCGGCTCGAGCGGCTCGGTTGGGTACAAGTTTGAGGGCGATGGCCTTCATAGCCCCACCATGGGTGGCCGCGTGACGAAGAAGAGCAAGACGCAGCAAGGCCACGCCATCCAGCCGCAGCAACAGCAACAGCAACAGCAGCAGCAGCGTCTCCAGCAGCCCATGCACGGCATGTCAGGCAACGGCATGGGTCTCCCAATTGGTGTCAGCGCCAACGGCGACGGCGACGGCGGCCAGCACCTCGATCAAGCTTCCGCCGGAAGTCGGTGACGACGTGATGTTCTTTGCCCAAGGGAATTCCTCTGCACGTACGCCAACACAGACAAAAGGAAAGGAAAAGGGACGACGGAGATCAGTAGGGAGAGGTGAAGAGGAGGAAGACAGAGAGCGAAGAAGAAAAAAGGAATGACGACGATGAGGGACAAGGGACGGGAGGAAGAGGCGTCCGAATCTGCCCCTTGATTTTAATGCTATGTCCGATTGATGCCTCTCTTGCTTCCCTGGACGAGCGTTGTGTCGCTCCGATACAAACTATGTGTGGTGTGGACTCTGTGTCGTGAGTGACTCATGCGAAAAGGCGCGTTGATGGCGTGGGTTGGTAGGGGCGATCGGTCTTAGGCTGACCCCAATCTGCAGACGAAGTAGATGATGGTCTGTTCGCGCCCTCGTCAAGTGAAGTGTCCAGAGAGGAGAAAATAAAGGGGGAGCTGCAGGTTAGAAAGCAAAGGTGATCTCTGCATGCCGCTTGCTGCTGCGGTGCGCTTGCCGGCCGGGCCGGCCGGATCGGTCGATGGAACTGCATGATGCATGATCGGAAGGCGACGTCCGCCCCGCCTGCCTTCTCGGACACCATTATATTCCCTAGAGGCGCATCGTGCTTCTCGATCACACGTCTTTGTCCGCCTTCCGTCTCAGCGCTCGTCACACAACCTGGTGAAAGGACAAGCGTTTCATTGTACGGACAGAAACGAGACTAACTAGAATACATATCTGATATAAGAGCGTGCGAACGGGTGCGTGAGTGTGAGCATGGAAAGCAATGAGGACATATGCTGTGTCGGACTGAAGAAAAGGGCAGGACGAGGGTCGGGCCATTACTGTCCAGGTGTGAAAGCGACACCGGCTAGGGCGGAGGTGACGGTGTTGCGACCGGCTGATGGAGCGGGTGCAGGTGTCGCTTGAGCCTTGTCTAGCCCTCCTCCTCCAGCACCGGCCGCAGAGGCCCCTCCGGTCACGACGGTAGACGATGTCTTGTTCGTCTTCTTACGACCTTTGCCCGTCCCTGCCGTCGTTTTACCTGTCGTGGCCTTCCCACTCGCTCCGCTAGAAGAGGTGGACGCAGTGGCGCCGACGCCATTCTCGCCCTTCGAAGCTGTCGGAGCAGCTACGCCTCCATCCCTGTCACCACTAGGGATTTGCAGCGGACCGATATCGCCTCCGACTGCCGATGTCGTTGCCGTAGTGGCGTGAACGGGGTGGAAGGCTTGTTCTCCCTCGCCTTTTTCCTCCTTTTCGATGGCCCACTCGCGCACCGCCGCCCACACTTCGGCTCGGCGACGCTTGATGGCCGCCAGCCGGCTGCGAACCTCTTCGAGCCTCTCGACGTACTCGCGCGAATCGGCCGCCAGCTCGTGCAGACACTCGAGAGCTGCTAGCACCACGGCTCGCTGCTCCATGGCGGGCAGCAGCGTCGTCGCCAGACGTGGTTCAAAGAGTTGGCTGTCCGGACCTGATGCCCCGGAGATGTCGGCCATGTCGTCGCGCTCGAAGACAGGTTGGCCCGTTTCGTCGAGCCGTGGCACGGCCAGGCCGACTTTCGTGACAAAGAGGTCGTCGAGGTGCTGTAGCGCCGGGTTAGCCGTGAGTGAGGCGAGGACTTCGCGCGTGTCGCCGTCGCTGTGGAGGTCCGCCTGTCCGCTGGTCTCTGGTTCTTCAAGCTCCATTTCATCGTCCGCTGCATTGACGTGCGGCTGCGGATCGACGTTCCAGCCGCCCCGCTCCATCGACGACCAGCACCGTCCAATCGCCCGACCCAGCACGCCTTCGCTCTCGATCAGATCGAGCGCCGTCTTGCCGAGCGCGCCGATGTGTGGGTTGCGGAAGGTGTGTCGCAGCGTGTGGCTGGTAAGCAGCTGTCGAGCCGTGACGGCCGGCTTCAGGAGCGTCGGCGCCAGCAGCGTCGAAGTGAGGCGCTCCGCCTCGTCGGAAAAGGGACCGTCGGCGAGGGTAGGCGCGGCGCCTGGTCCGAGGCCGAGCTGGGCATCGATACGAGCCGCCTCGGACAGGTCGGACGGCAGCAGTCGACCTCGGGCATCCCTCGTCACGATGCCGTTGGAGTGGGCTTCGCCCGGGAGCAGGCCATTTCGGAGCGCCGGGAACTGATGAAGCATCTCCTTGTCCTCAGCCGGCATCGCTGCGACGAGGGCACGGATGTTGTCCTTCTGCAGCGCCTCAATGCGGTGGCGAACTCGATCGCCAATCTCCTTCTCCATCCGCGCCTCAGTCCAGCCGCCGAGCTTGCCGCGACGGTGCCAGCGGACCCCCTTGGCCCGGCTCAGCTTGTTGCCGCGATTGCCCACCCGATTGCCGTGGCGCCGCTTCCGCTCGGCCGCGATCTTGGACGCTTCCTCCTCGGAGTCGGACGTGACGAACGCTTCTTCATCGTCGTCGTCGCGCTCGTCGTCGTCGTAGTGGCCGAACGTCGCGTCACGGTTGAAGAGCGGCCGATGCTCGGGCTCACCGCGGATCGACGAGTCGATCACCGGAAAGTCGTCGATGCTGATCATGCCACGCGTCTGGGCGTCGAGAGGCAGGGCTGGAACCGCTAGGTCGTAGTCAAGGCTGACGGCTGATGTGTAAGCCCTCCGCTTGGCGTGACCGCCACCAACATGGCCCGCATCTCGGGTCACAATGCTGCCGTAGGGATCGACGTGGGGGTAGGCGGGGCTCTTTCGCTTGATGCCAGTGGCGGCGACGCCGTACGAGGGCGGCGCGTAGTGCTCCTGGATCGTAAGGGGCTGGGGCGGATCGAGGTCCTTGTCCTCTTCGTCGGTCCCATACATGCCGATGCCGCCGTCGCCGTAGCAGGAGTCGGAGTCCGTGTCGGTGTAGTACTGCGGGTGGTCATTGCCAGGCAAAGAGCTGCAGGAGGAAGGGATCGGAACCGAGGGCGGTGATCGTCAGTATAGAAGGCGCCGAGACTGCCGCTAGAAGCAATCGCAATACTGTCACTTACAGCCAAATAAGCCTTGCTTCTTCGTTCTCCCGAGCGAGCATTAGTTCTCTGTCCCTCTCCGATTCTCGCAGCCGTTCGCGTTCCCGCTCCCTCTCGCGTTCCATCCTCTCCCGGTCGTTCTCTTGCTCCTTTCGTCGCTCCCGGTTCTGGTGTCGATCCAACCCGCCGTTGCGGTCGCGCTCGGGCATGCTCGGCCTCGATATGTTTGAGCGCGATTTGCGCTCCCGCTCCTGCTGCTCCTCGACGTCGGCTGCTTGTGGCGGACGACGCGATGCGCGAGCATTCTCTTGAGACATCTGCTGTGACTGGTGCTGGTGTGGCGGCTGCTGTTGACGTTGTTGGTGTGATTGCTGCTGCTGCTGCTGACGATGGGCTTGTCCCGGCGGCGTTCGTCTCCTCTCTGTGGCTGCCTGCTGTGCTGGAGGTTGGGTAGCTGTCGGAGGGGCGCCTTGCTCTTTGCGCTCCGAGGCATCGACGCCGTTGTTGCTCGCCGCAGGTGGCAGAGTAGGTGCAGTGCGGAGTTCGCGGAGCTCGCGGGTCTGGTCGGCTTCGTGTTGAATCTTTTCGGCCGGCGTATGAGCAGCTTCCGGTGAAGCGGCCCTTGCCGTCGAGTCTGGCGCCAGCGGTGCCGTGACTGGGAGTTGAGCAACAGCCCCGGGGGCTGCGCTGACCTTATCGTCTTTGGCAGCTTTGCTTGTAGCAAGGGCCTCGTGCTCCTTCACGGGCGCTTCCGCCGCCACCTTATCGGTCGTGAAGGCCGCAGAGACAGCCTCTGGCGTTCGGATTGATCCGTCGGAGGCGAGGTGATCCTTTTCCGTCCTCCTTGCGCCCTCTTCCTGCTCCTGAACGATTCGCCCAGCGTCGGTCTCGGCGGTGGACGGCTTGCTCTCTTCGTCGCGATGCTCCTGCGGAGCGTCAGCTGTTTCCGATTCTAGAGCAGGCGTTTGCACGCCGTCCAAGCCATTGTCCGACTGAAGATCCTTGAGGTCGGCAGCGGCCACCTTGCCAGCATCGGCGGCTTCGGCGTTGGGTTCCACGGCCGTTGCGGAGGCATCCTCCATCTCGACATCTCCGCTAGACTGCTCTGCGTTGGCGGGCGTGCTAGCAGCCTCCTCAGAAGCAATCGCGGCCGACTTGGACGTTGTGGTGGAGTCGTTCTGCGCCGGGGACTTCGTGATCGGCAGAAGGTCCTCGTCCATAGCGTTAGCGTTTGACGTGCCGTCCTGTTCAGTCTGAGACGGGGCGCCAGCTTGATCTGTGGCAGCAATTGGCTCGGCGATTGGCTCGGACATGGGACGAGCAGGGGCAGTGGTCCCTTCCGTTGGTTGAGCTGTCGCTTCTACGGGTTGCGCCGAGGTTGTGAGGGCAGGTTCGACTGGTGCGAGGATGAGCGAGGCCGTCTTTGAGGTGGGCGGATGGAGCGGATCGGGCTCGGCCGCTGCGTCGGCATTGGTGGTTCCTACGAAGGCGGCGGGGGCTGGCTGAATCGACGAGGTGTCGTTTCCATCTTCAGCGGATTCCGTCGAGGCAGTTGCAGCAGGGGCAGATGTAGGGACGGTGGCGCTGGCATCTGTCGAGGGTGAAGCATCGGGCTTGGAAGCATCGCTAGCGTGGGCAGGGCTGGTAGACTTCCCTACTTTAGGCACTTGGTCCCGTTGCTCCTGGAGGGTCTGGTCCTGATTGGGCGGCGAGCTGATGGTGGCCGAGGGCTGCTTCTTGGCCTGCGACTTGGCTCCAGCGTCGGGCTTGTTGTCGGTGCTCTTGATATCGGGCGAGGGGAGGGAGGGCGTGGCTGAAGAGGCTTGCGCAGGTGTTGGTGTCCCTACGGCCGCTTCTGCGCCTAGCTTTGTGGTCTCGGCAGGGAAGTGAGGGGTGGCGGCCTTCTCATCGACTATCTCACCCTCTTCTGAGATCTCGCCTTCCTCTGCCTCATCGTCGTCTGCGGCGGTGATTGGCTTCGCTGTACTGGCAGCGCCATGCGCTGCCGTGGCGCTTGCGGACGAAGTGGACTGTGTTATGGCGCTGGTGATCGGGTTGGCTTTGCTGCCGCTACCGTCGGCTGATAGACTGGCAGCGGATGGAGGCTTAGGTTGTGGATGTGCTGACATGGCAGGCAGATGCGGTCTCGCTATAGCGTCCGAGCAAGGAAAGATGGTGCCTGCCGTCGAGAGGGGTGGGAGCGAGGTTTGCTCAGTCCGGTATAGGTTTTCCAGAGATGGCGGTGGCGGACGGAGAAGGAGGGCGAGACGGGCTGAGCGAGGGAGGGAGGTGAGGAAGCAAGCTCAAACTCTGGTGCCCGCGCCAGCTCCAGAGGCAGAGCAGATGACGAGAGCGAGGCGGGAGTGGCAGAGTAGGCGAGCGATTGGCGAGCGGAAGAGGCACAGCCGTGGGTGGGTGTGATGGGCAAAGCAGCGCGGAATCGTCGGTCGAGCCGAGTGGTGGGATGTGACGAGGAGAGGAGGCGAGCAGGCGCGAGGCGAGCAGGGCTCGCTGTACCTCGAGAGTGAGAAGCGCGAGCTCCACCCCCGTCGGCCTCGGCCGCGGTCTGGCCTGGCCTGGCCTAGCCTGGCCCGCTGCCTCGCGCCTCGTGTGCCCGCCCGGCCGCCCAGTTCGCCTTGACGCCTCGCCCAGGCAGGGCCCTCTTACCCGCTATCCGTGCAACACGCTGCTTACGTGAGCATGTAGTAAGCCAGTGCGCTCGATATTCTAGCCGCCGAGAATTTTGGCTCGAGCGTGGCCTGCACAATTTTTGGCGCTCGCCAGCCCGTGGTGGAGCTGGTCACCTCCTTCCTGGCCCTCGACTTGGCCCTCCTCCCTCTTACGCACACCTCCGCTCCCACCTCCATACACCCACACCCCACCTCGCCCCACCTCATCCGACCATGCCAGCGACAAGAAGCAAAAACGTCTCTCTCAAGGAGCAGGCCCAGCTCTCCGCCGTCTCTGCAGCCCTCGCAAGTGGCACCGCCACCTCGAAGCGCAAGTCGTTTGCCGACGACGAAGACCTTACAGTGCCATCACCTGCATCGACAAACGCCAGGGAGCGCCAAGAAGAGGATGATGATGACGATGATGATGATGAAGAGGCGCCTGTAGAGGAAGTCAGCAACAAGTCGACCAAACGCAAGCTCGCCGACGACGCAAGCAAGAAGAAGGCGCAACAAAAGGCGTGAGTGACCCGCCACCAAAGCTGGACTTCCCTTGAACTCTCTCCCTTTCTCCTTCACGCCTGATTTCCGTTCTCACTCTGTTATGTATTCCTTCTCTTCTCCCTGTGATCGTAACTTGACAGCGCCGAGGAGAAGCGCAAGAAGACAGAGCAAGAGCGCCTCCAGAAACGGCAGCAGGAGGCCGAGGCGGCTGCGCTCGCCGCTCTAGATAAGCAACAGAAGCAGAGAAAGGGCAAAAAGGCAGCAGCACAGGCCGAACTCTACAACGCAGCAGACGAGCAGCCATCAGGAGCATCCGAGGCTGCCGATGACGAGCAGGATGCCACACCGGCTCAAGACGACCTCGACTCCGAGACCTTTGACGTCGAAGAGGACGATCTTGATGCCGACCTTGACGCACCCACCGAAGACGACGATGCGCCAGAGGGAGAGACGACAACAGCAACAGCAGGACCTTCACGGCTGGATCCCTCACTGTTCGCCCAAGTGTTTGCCAAGAAAGCACCGGCAGCCAAATCGATCCTCAAACGTCGCGCCGCCGATCCCATTACGGCCGAGATGGAGGCAGAGGAGCGCCTTCGTCGCAAGAAGCTCAAGGCGAAGCGACAAGGTGGCATCGTCAAGGGTCGAGACGGTATGCCGATGCGCAGACTCCAGGACGGTACCATTGTCCGCTCCCTCTCTTCCCACTCCGCGACGACGCTGGGCAAGAAGAAGACGAACTTCGACGACGACGATGCCGCGACCAACGAAGCGGAGGAAAAGGGACCGTTGGACCCCGTCCTTCGACCTACCCCGCTGGATCCCTCTGTCTCCCTGCCCAACGCCAAGATCCGAGGATTCAAGAAACGAAAACTTGGTCACTCCCAACCGACGGACGCAGCCGCCAAGGCGCAAGCAACAACAGCGACAGCGACCAAGAAGCAGTCGAAGAATCCGCCTCGAACCGAGGACGATCCGCTGGGACTCAACGATCCGGCCTTTCTACCTGGTGGAGAGTACTATACCAAGCCCAAGAAGTTGACGGGAGCTAGACCGAGGAAGGGTTCCCAGAACGTCGGCGCCGGTAAGCCGGGTGCGCTGGCGAGGCAGGGATTTAGGGGTGGAGGTCGAAGGACGAACGCGCTCACCGCCCTCTCCTCTGGCCAGAGGGGCGGACCGGCTCTCGGATTCGCACGGAGCTTCGCATGACAATGCAGCAGGTGACAAAGTTGCCCTCGCTACTCGTGCTCCTCGCGCACAGATTTCTCGCACACCCCTGTATCATCATCACCGCGATCACCGACAGCCCTTTGCAATTGTTATGCGTGTAGACAAGCTCCTCTCCACAGACGGCCTCAACATGGTATTGCCTCGACCGGTCACATGTCCTACCGGCCTTCAAATACGGTCCACATCGGTGGAAAGCCGAGGTTAGGACCTTTTTGGAGCACCAGCATACTTTTTGAATGGAGGATGTAGCCTTTGACGTAACCCTGTCACAAAAGCATGGTATGGGATAGGGAAAAAGGGCATGAGCAACATAACATGACGAAAAAGAGTATAGCTTGGGAGGAAAGACTCTCACCTGATCGACTAGACTCGTTAGGATAGCCTCGACGTCTTCCACTTCCAGCTCTTGGTCTTGCCATGCGAGACGGGCCAATTGGTGTAGTTGCGACAGTCGCAACGTAGGCGGAGCAGAGGAGGGTGGAACGACGCTGCGAGAGATGACCAGACTATAGTCGAATGGGTTTTGCCATCCCCCAAAAGAAACGAAAAACCAGGTCAGAATAGATCCTCTCTTCCCTCTTGCGAGACGATGCGGCGACATTTGGTGTAAGGAGGACGTACCATCTTCTCGTTAGGTTGCGCCAGACGCTGATGGATAGTTTCTCTCGAAGGATGAGGTAGAGGCCGTGCGCGCGGAACCAGTCCATGTTTCGGTCGAGTTCTTGCATCACGCCCGCTCCGTTGCCCAGCCGGAGGTTGGCGATCAGGGCGGAGAATTGCGGTTGCAACGAAGAGATCGAAAGGAGCGTCTCGTTCGGGTATCGTCCGAGAATCATGTAGGTGCTGATCAGGGGTATAAGGATGAGCCTGGTGAGGTGCGCACCGTTGGAGTGAAGTGCCTAATCTGGTCAGCTCGGCGAGGCTCAAGTCGCCCGTGATCAGAGGCGGCCGGACCGGGTCTCTACGCACCGCTTGTTCTTCATGTGCTGGTTGGGGCAGTTGTCGAACGCCCATCGGAGGTGCGTCGCAGCCTGGCAGGGGAGCGAGGGAGGGATGGAGAGGCGCGAAGAAGGTCAAGCATGGTCAGTGTCCCTTTGCGCAGACAGCCGAGAGACACTTGGCTCGAGCTCACCGCCTTGATGCTGTGCTGGAAGAGCCGCAGTCGCCCGAGGTAGTAGTGGTAGGTGACACGGTCGGCGCGGGAGTAGCATGCCTCGCCCGTGTCGTCTCGCTGCTTTGATGCGCCTCCCTGGAAGCTTCGATTAAGCTTGAGCGCATTCTCGACGCTTCCCAGGACAGTCTCGCAGAGCCTCGTGTTGTTGAGCTAGAAGGCGAGACCAGTAGACGTCGGGCAGGGGAAGAAGGCCAGAGACGGCCATTAGTAACAGTCAAAACGGATCGGCCAACCGGTGGGCGCCTGTGCTCCAACGCACCTTGAAGTAGGCCTTGAAACTCAGGTTTGCTAGCATGAGAACGGCCGCGCGCTTCGTCTCTGAGCCGTGAGCCTGAGAGCGGTCGTTTCCCGCCATTCCAGCCGACTTTGAGAGGCGGCCTGCGGCATCGGTCGTCTTTGGCTTCTTGGCGAGGTTCATGCGCTGGTCGACCGTCATGGCGAGCGAGACAAGGCTGGTGGCGAAATACCTCAGCGTCGGGATGAAGCAGGTTGTGTCCGGCAGCGAAAAGAAGGTTGAGGCGCGGCTGTAGCGTGGACGAAGGCAATGACAGAGGAAGAGGAGATATTTTGGACAAGTGGATACCAGTCAGAGAGGAGGCGCACGGGACGACACGACGTGGAGGAGAGGATACGAACGAGTAGACGACGGCGCAGGCATCGTAGGCATCCTGCCACTGAATCGAGCCCTGTGACGAAGCAGAGGAGAAAGAGGTGGAGGGCTGTTGCGCTACGGCAGAAAGATGCTGATGATCCCTGACAAAGGCAAGGAACTCTGCGACGAGCGCTTGGAACCTCTCGGAGTCGAAGGGGGACGATGCGACGGGTATGCGGGAGAGTACGAGTGCGGAGAGGTCTTGCGAAGGCTGTGTGGGAGGTGTCAGGGCAGGACGGATGACGGGACGAGAGGATCAGGGCGAGTGCTCGAGAGGGTCAGGGCAGACTGCTGCGGCGGCTGCTGACAGTTGGGGCGGTGATCTTACATTGGCAGTGAGGTCGGCCTTGAGCCTATGGAAGGTGGGCCGGTCGATGCGGAAGCACGCCAGGAGGGCATCGGCGTCGAGGACGATGTAGGCGCTGCGTATACGCTGGAGGTGCTGCTGGAGCGCAGACATGCTATTGCTGCGGCGCGACGGGATGGGACGAGAAGGGACGAGGTCGGGAGAGCCGGGTAGAGTAGAGAGAGGGTGTGTGTGATAGGTGTTGGTTGGGGGGTCGCCTTGACCTTTTCGACAACCTCCACTTGGACGCCGGGCCGCCTCTCGGGCGGCAGGCGGCAGGTGGCAGGCGGGCAGCTGCTGGGCGCGGTCCACGGTCGGTTGCCTTGACTGCAGCCGCCTATGATCCAGCGGCCTGCGGCCAAAGGGAGGGGGAAAAAAGAAAGAAAGAAAAAGAAAAAGAAAAAGAAAAAGAAAAAAGAGCTAAGAAAGGTCGGCCATCCGGCAGGTCTCGTGGGACAGGCCGACGAGCGCGGGCGCGGGCCTGATGAGGCTGGAGGCAAGGATGGCCTGCTTCCCTCATCTCTCGCTCGCTCGGCGGGCGAGGCCGAGCAGCACTCGGATGCAACATGCGAACACAGCGAGCCCAGCCAGCTTCACCATTACCTCGCCTCTATCCCACCGACTACTGCACCCCACCCTTCCTTCCTTGCCGATCGCTCGCCCTCTCACCCGCACGCCACCTCTCTGCGAGCCCCTTGTCCGTTCCTGCACCCGACATCTCCCCCTTTTGCCCAGAGGCCCGCAACGCAGCCAGCCAAGCCAAAAGATAACTCTGCAGTGACTACGACGACCACCATCAAGACGACGACGACGACGACCATCCTTGCTCCAAGCGGCCGCCCTTGATTCATCCCCAAACCAAAGCTCTCGCCGCCCCGGCTTCGGCTCCCGGCCCCGTCTCCACCCTACCACGTCCAGCTAGGCTATCGTCGCTCCACCCTTGCTCGACAGTGGCGCCGTCCTTCCTTTCCCCTATCGCGTCGCCAGCTTCATCGTCATAATCGAGAGGTGCCGTCTCGCTTGACTCCTGCGCCGCAGCCACTCACCACCCCGCTCGCTCCGCCTCTCTGCCGACAACGCGGCCTCTCGCCGCTGTTGCACCGCACCTGATTGCTCTGCGACAACTTCCGCAGCGAGTCCTTCTTCTTAGATCACCGTCCAGGCCATCCTCCTCCTTCTCTCCGGCCACCGTCCATCGTCCCCTGCCTGCAGCACAGATCACGCGGGCCCTCGATGTGCACAGGTAGCCTAGCCACATCCAACTCTATCGAAAAATGAACGCAGGTCCATCGCCTGATGGATCCCTCACTGCCGCTGCCCACCACGACAGCAACGCACCCGCTCCACTGACCGACTCGCACTCTGCCAAACGCGAACCCGCACCTGCAACCGCATCCGCCAATGACGCTGATACCACGACAGTCGTCGCAAACGGCATCGCCGTCGCAGAGGCGCCGTCGCACAGAGCAGCAACCAGCGAGCCCGTAGAGGCCAAGGCTGCTGGCCAGGTCGAACAGGGGTCAGAGGGCGCACAGGGCAGTGCGGCCGCCGACGGACACGCTGCTACGCAGCCTGACGCAGACTCTCACGCCGCCGACGACCCTGCCGCGACGGTGGCGACAACCGAGGCCGCTAGTGCGCAGTCGCCCAACGACGCGGCTCGTTCTGCCGCCGCCGCCGCAGCCACCGCGTCCAAGGACGACAACAGTGGCAGCGCCGCAGCGTCGAGCCTTGGCCCGGCCTCGGCGGGGATCACCTCTTCGCCCTCCATCCAGGCCACGCACGCCAAGAAATTCACCTCGCTCAACGTCAACAAGCGCTTTCTCGAAAAGGCAGGTTCATCCCCGGGGACCGCTCCTCCCGCAGCGGCCAAGCTCGGCGGTCCCGCTCCTCCGCTGCCGACGGGAGCGACCCGTGAGTGACCTTTTCGCGCACATCTGCCTACAGCTCCCTGCCCTCTTGCTCTCGCTTCTCGCTGACGTTGTGCTTCCCTTTTCTTCACCTTCATTTGTTTGACGCTTCGCGCTCGCGCCAGTGACCCGACTGTCTTCGCCATCTTCGGCATCCCGGCTCACCTCGGCCAAGCTCTCGAGCGTGCCCAAGCCGCAGCCGGCGGGATGGGCGACAAAGATGGCACCCACCGCGGCCAAGATGAGCCCATCGCCCAGTACGGGATCGGCGACCTCCGCATCGGGACCCTCCGGTCCGCTCCCAGCGGAAGCGTCAGCTTTGGCTTCTTCGGCTTCGGTACCCGCCTTTGCAGTCTCCGCACCGACGCCTGTCGCGGCCGCGTCCCCCAGTGTGCCGGCTGTTCCGGCCGTTCCCGCCTCCTTAGGAGCAGAAGCCGGGCCGAAGCCGGCCGCAAGCCCCGCAGCAGGGGCTTCAACGACGTCGGCGGCGGTCCACACTCCCCAGAGCGTCGCATCGCCGAGGCTGGTCACCATGGCGCGCGATCACTCGCCGAGGCCGATGTCAGCAGGGCTGGACTCCGGATCGGCACAGGGGCGTGCAAGTCCCGGCCTGCGGAACGCAGCGTTAGGCTCTTCGGCAACGAGGGCTGCCAGTCCCGCGAGCGTCAGCAAGGCACCCTGGGCCAATCTGAAAGCGGCCCCGCCGTCGAACCTCAGCGCTTCCAGGCGCCCCGGCTCGATGCTGTCCGACTTCCCCACCGCCGCAGAGGCGGCCAAGGCAAAGGAGGAGCAGGAGGCCAAGGCGGCGGCAGCCGCGGCGCGCGAGGCCGCGAGGCAGCAGGCCGCGCTGCAGAATCTCGACCGGTTCCGAGGTGCGGCGCTTGGCTCTGGCAAGCACTGGGACGAGATGGAGGACGAAGACTTGGGCGAGGTCGTAGAGTTCGCCGACGGCACCCAGTACAAGATCTCCACGCACGCTGACGGCAAGGGAGGGGCGGATGGCGGCGCCCCCGTGAGCAAGGAGGATCGCTTCCGAGACGTCGGCCACGACCGCAGCTGGCCGCCGAGGCCGTCCGGTTCGGGCGATGGCGGCAGCAACAATCACAACGATAAGCCTCGGGCGGCACCGCCGCCGGCGTGGGGCCCGCAGCAGCGAGCGGCGAGGGAGTCTCCAGCATCGCAGGCTAGCCCGTCGGAAGCGCCTCCTGCGCGGTCGCACGGCAAGCCCGAAAAGGTCATCATCCCGCTCGGAGGGGCATCGGTCTCGCTACACTCGCCGACGGAAGCCCGCGAGCAGCACCCCTCCTACGGCGACTACGGTACGCGCGAGCGGCGCCCTCCCTTCTCGTATGGCCAGACGCACCGACAGGAGGCGTCGAGCGGTCCGCCCGTCGCCGCCGAGACGGCTGTCAGAGCGGCGCGAGCATGGGGGCCCCTCGCCCAGCGCCAGGCTTCGCTCAACCCCGGCGCAGCCCTTTCACCGGCCCCTTCAGCGGCGCCAGATCGCGCTGCGCCGGCTCCTGCTGCTGCCGCGAGCTCTGCCACGGGAGCGCCGCAGGCTTCCGGCACGAACACCTCGGCCGTCAAGCCTTCCGCGCCGCCAACAGCAGCAGCAGCAGCAGGAATGCCGGCCGCTGCACCGGCGCACGCGCCCGTGACCAGCAACCATTTGGCTGCCTCGCGGGCAGCGGCGCCACTTGTTGCAGCCACGCGAGGGCCATCCCATCTCAATCGGCCGCTGCCGCCTCACCTGGCTCAGGCGGCCGGCAGCGGTCGTGGTCTGGCCGCACTGCCCGAAGAACCGTCCGCGGTCCGCAGCAGGACCTCTTTCTCGCCTCCCAGCGAGCCTCTCAAATCGGCGCCCCTTGAGTCGGCACCGGTGCCTTCATCGACCAGGCCGCCTTGGGGACCCCGAGCTGCTCAGAGGGAGCCAGCGCCGACGGAGGGCGCAGGTGGCTACGGTCGACCGCCTGCCGCCGCCGATCCCACAAAGGACGAGTTGCAGAGCGCCATCGAGAGGGCGAGGAAGTGTCGCGAGGACGAAGAGGCAGCACGTCAGGCCGAGAAGGAGCGGGCGAGGCAGAAAGCGCTTGCGATAGAGGAGAGGCTCAAGGCCGAGGCGGCCCGAAAGGCGGCGGAAGAGCAGCGCCGGGTCGCTGATGAATCCCAGCCCAAGCAGGCCCATTCTGGCGCCCACGCCGATCAGGTAGCGGTCGCGGCTAGGCAAGGACCATCGGCTACGGCCTCTTCATGGCGGACCAACGCCAGAGACAACCTCAATGCTCAAGGCAGCGCTGATCTCTCGCGGAGTGCGGTCCCTTCGCCGACCTCCGGTATCGGGGAAGTGTCGGCCCAAGGCGATGTCTGGCGGCCGCGAGCCTGGCGACAGGCGCGGCCGGACGGCGGCGACGTGCAATCTCAGCCTCAGCCTCAGCCCCAGCACGCCGGGCCTGCACTCGGACAGCGACAGTCGGCTGCATTGCAGCAGCAGCAGCTGCAGCATCCAAGGGAAGTAGCCTATGGGCACTTCGGTTCTGCGGATCCTAACTCGTTTTCCCGTAAGCTGCCGCCGCACCTAGCTGGCGCCGCCACGTCGCAGATGACAAAGAGGGGAGACCCTCCGCACCTGGCGAGGCAGCAGGCCCTCCCAGCGGCACCACACACCGTCGACCACGATGGCCGTGCGGCAGCGTCTTCGTGGCGGACGGCCCGAGACGGCGATGCGGCGCCAGCAGCAGCAGCACCCGCCGCCTCGATGGGTGTTGGACGAAAGCCCGCATATGTCTCGAGCCTTAAGGTCGAGGCGGCCTCTGCCGAAGCGTCCCGACGATCACCTCAGGCCCGTACGATTCTGGCGCCACCGAACCGCCAGCAGCGAGTGTCGCCGTCCCATGCCGCGGAGCCGCGGGCTGACCTGGGACAGCAGGGTGTGCGCCAATCGCCCCAGGTGGCCACGAGCTTGCCCGGACACGATGCCGTGGCGAGCGAACAGCCTAAGATCATCCTTTCACGAGACGCGGGCCGCATAGATGGCGACCAACAGCGTCAGAAGCAGCCCGAGCCTACGGCCACCGCCGCTCTTAAAGACGACATCAGGAGGGATGCTTGCAGCGAGGCAGCACCGCTGCAGGGCCGCGCCGCCGGCAGGGAGAAGAGGACAAAGCAGCAGCAGCAGAATCCGAGCGTCGATGCCACGCCTCGTCAGGAGGTCAAGGCCGCCGAAGACCGGGCGCCTGCCGCCAAGCAGCGTCCGGCCGCGCCTCCGATGCCGACGGAGAAGCCTACCACGCGAGACGAGGCACCCGCGGATCGCCCTCCCGTCTGGAATCGGTACGCCGTCTCCTTGGGCCGCCCAGCGGCGCCGCCGAAGCTCAACCGAGCTCAGAAGATGGCGCAGTCGGCTCGGATCGCCAGCATGGCCCAACCGGTGCGGACCGTCTACCCGCTCACCTGGGAGCCGCCGATGACGCACTTGTCGATCAAAACTCTCTCGCGCGACGACCAGTTCTTTCCCAAAAAGTATCACCGCGGCACGGTGATCACAACCGTCACCCTGCCGTCTAAGAGGCTGCCCCGCGGCCTTCCCGCCATCGTGTTCGCCGCGCCGTCGGCCCATGCCAACGGCGATCGCGTCAACGCTAACGGCGTCCGCAAGCAGGCGCGCTTCGACATCTCTCCCGTGCAGCAGGGCGGTGCACGCGGAGCAGCCCGCGCACTCGCATCCTCATCTACCGCACCGAGTTCAACGCTGTCAAACCCCTCGGCGGCGCTCCCCGCCGCCGCCGGCCCCTCCGCCCAGGGCAAGGTCGCGACAACCGCGGCGGCCGCCAGCCCGCCGTCCATACAGGTCCGTCTCCCGGGCCAGGTTGCTCCCAACAACCAGCGCCAGCCTCAGCACAACCAGTTCCACCAGGCGGCCGACACGGCCCACGGGTCTGCGGTAGTTACAGAGCAGAGCTCGCTGAATGCTGTCCACCATGGTTCGCAGCGGTCCCGTGACGACGCCGTTGCCCCTGCGCCGCACTTTGCCAGCCTCCACGCCAAGGCCGGCGGCGTCCGCAGCCCTTTCCGCGCCGCCCTCAGCGCCGCGACCTCGCAGTCGTCGCTGGGTCCGCTCGACCACCCGAGGAACGGCGTCGAGGGCGCTGCCGCCGCCGCCTTCCACAACCATGGCAGCGGCAACAACAGCGGCCTCGTCAGCCACCCTGGCGCGGCCTTTCGCCAGTCGCAGCGACGCAACTCGAAGACGCCTGTGGCCTTCTACAATGACCGGCAGGTCAACACACCTTCGCCCGTCTCCTTCATGGTCAACAGTGAGATCAAGGCCGACGGCGGCGCGGCCGGCACCAACGCCGGCCTTTCGCCATACGTCATCAGCGGATCTAGCAGGAGCTCCAGCTCGCACGCGCCCGGCACTGTAAGTTTGGCTCTCCTGACCTTCTCGGCGCATGCTTGTCTTCTGGCGCAGGGCCACGCTGACCGTCTCTTGTTTTTTCTCTCTTCGCTGTCTTCTCTTGCTTCGTTGTCATCGTCTTCTTCTTGCCTGCCTTCACTTACTGCCTCCGCCTTCGTAATGTACAGCAGCAGAACTCTGTTCTGCCGTCGCCGAGCTTGTCGACAACCGCGACTTGGGGCCAGAGCTCGCTGACCTTCCCCGTCATTGAGCCGCGGTCCACCAATTCTGCCGACCGCGACCACATCAAGAACGTCTGGTCGCTGCCGACGGGCAACGACCGGAAGGAGACGCAGAACTCGCTCAGGGACATTGGCGACGACTTCCTTCCTTCGGCGATGCCGCTCAGCGTGCACGACTTCCGCGGCGACGACGCACCGCCAGCGCCGGAAACGCGCAGCCACGACGGCCAGCAGATCGGCGGCAGCGGAGGCGCACGGCGCACGGAGACCGGCTTCGCCCACTACCCACGCTACGAAAAGGGGCCGTCGGACGGCGGTCCCACCCAGGGTGCCGACCTCTTGCCGGTCGGCGTGCGGACCAATGGCTTCGACCCGACTACGCGCAGCCCTTCGCTCGACCTGGCCTCACCCGCCCTCGCGCACTCACGCGCTCCGGGCGCGAGCGGCTCGCACTCGCAGGGCTCGACGCCGCAGCACCGCACTACCTCGGCCTTTATGTCGGGCGGCGGTGGTGGCGGCGGTAACGCGATATCGTCTCCGACGCTCCAGCACTATGGCGCCTCGACGCCGGCCTCGACGCTGCACCCGCATGACCGGAGTCAGGCGTCGTCATCAGCATCAGCATCGGCAGCCGCGCGCAACGCCTTTGGTGGCTACGGCGGCTACGGCCAGAGCCAAACCAACCTCGGAGGCGGAGCAGGAGTAGGAGGCAGCGGAAGCCCGAACATGCAGGCTTACGGAAGCAGCACGATGGGCGCCAGCGTCCACGGGCGTCCCCCCTTCAGCGGCTATTCGGCACACGGCACCGTCAATTCGGCTCCCGTTTCGCCTTACAGCGGCATGGGCCGTGTGGCGGCGCAGACGCAAGCCGGAGCTCACCCGCACAGCAGCGGCGGTAGCAGCGGCTACTCGCTCTTCCCGACCTCCGTGCCGGCCACCCGTGGAGGCGACGCTAGCGGCAGTAGTACCAGCGGGACCTCGTCGGTAGCCGGCCTCGGTGTGATCGACTCGGCGAACTTGGGCGGCGACCTGATCGGCTACGGGAGATCTCACGCGCGGGTCGGCACCCACCAGGACCGCTTGCACGGACAGCTTCAAAGCGGGCAGCACTCGGCCCACCATCAGCACTACCCGCACCAGCAACACCAGCACCAGCACCAGCACCAGCCGCAGCACCACGCGCAGCACTACCAGCAGCACGGCCAGAGTCAGTACCAGCAGCAGCAGGCTGGAGAACAGATCGGGGCGGAGGCCCCGTACACGAGCTACCACCCTGGACACTGGTCCGGCGGCAGCGGCGTGACGGGAGCTGGAGACGGCGGACAGATCTCTGGCGCAGCCTACACGCAGAACGGAGGCGCGCGGGCGTTCCAGCAGGCTCGCCAGCACCACCAAGGCGCAGCCGCGATGCATCCATCACACGGAAGGCAACCAACGCAACAGCAGCAATACCAGCAGCAGCAGCAGCAGCAGCAGCACCAGCTTCACCAGCAGCAACAACAACAACAGCAGCAGCAGCAGCAGCAGCCTGCCTACGCTGCTGGCCAACAGTACGTGGCGTACGGCAGCGGCGCTTTCGACCCGACGTCGCGGCTCTGGTAGAACAGCAGCCCCTGGAACATCTTTGGCGTAGGCTGGCTCGTATCAACCGTTTCCTAGCGGCCTCCCGTCATGCACGACGCCAGCGATGGTCCGCCCGCCCCCGCTTTCCCCCCGCTTTTCACTAGGTAGAAGAAAGACTCGACGCGCTGCCGGCGTGTCGCTTCCGTATAGCTCCCATGTCGACCCCGTTCCCCGCCATCATCCCGATGCCATGTCATGCTCATGTTCCCTGATCCGAGAGAAATGAAGAGAGCGAGAGGAAGAGGGAGAGAGAGGAGATCTCCTCCTGACCTCTGCTTCGGCACGCTATTTGATCGACGGGCAGTCTCTCGCCAGCTCTTTGTGTGAGCGCAGCTGTTGTGTAAGGCAGCCTTTGTGATAGGCCGGCGAGAAGAACCCCCTCCCCGCCCCCGCGCTGCATCCTCGGCGATCCAGAGCCTCGCCTCTGGATCGACTACAAGATTTTCGCGTCGAGAAAATGAAGAATACAAAACACCGGTCTCCCCGTTTAGAGGCTTTGAAATGCAAGAGAGGCAGCGCAGCGGGAGACGGCCAATTTGAGATAACTAACGATTGCAAGCCTCTTCTTTCTGGTCGCTGTCGCCTGACTTTTCTGAGCTGGCGTCTCGCCTGCCCCACCGCGACCTGTCAAAGTGTGACCCCCGGAGGCGGAGGGCTGGCGGCCAGCGCGAGAGGAGCAGGAACAGGCGGCGGGCGAGGGGCCAGGGGCGTTTTCTTTGGGCGCACAGGGCGGCCGCCAGGGGGGGCCAGCGGCAGCAAGTAAGCAGCTGCGCCGGCGCCCTCGGTCCCTCCCCCTTGGCCCTCTGTTTCGCGCCCCTGCACGCACCGTTCCCGCACAACTCACCACGCACGCGCACACGGAATCGAAGCCTATCACACACCGCCGGCCGCCTCCTCCTCTCCATTCTCCCGGCCACGCTCTCGACCCACCACCATCCCCTTTTGTCGGTCAAAGACACGCACCAACCTCAACATCGCTTCGACTACCAGCTCAGACCGTCCGATCCCCACGCCACTTCTCCCTACGACTTGACGTCGACCTACTTTCCGCCACCAGCAGCACTCTTCGGACTCCTTCTGCACGGCTCGTCTCTCGCCGTCTTAGCTAACCCCCTTACGCCCGACCCCAACCACTTACGACCCAACAAGCTTGAGCTCACTCGCTCTCTCCGCTCCCCATCCCTATTCCGCTCCTCCTGACGCTACCACATTCGCGCCCCTGAGCTTCAGGACCGACTCACATCCACCCACCACACCCTCGCATACCTTTTCTCCAAGATGGCCGCCGAGTCCAACTACGACTACCTCTTCAAGGTGGTGCTGATCGGAGACAGCGGTACCGGTAAATCCAACCTCCTCTCGCGGTTCACGAGGAACGAGTTCAGCCTCGAGAGCAAGTCCACCATCGGCGTAGAGTTTGCCACCCGGAGCATCTCGGTGGACGGAAAGACGGTCAAGGCGCAGATCTGGGACACTGGTAAGTTTGGACGATTGGTCGAATGCGACGCGGGGCGGGGCTAGACGCTGCGATGGAGATCGAATCGACGGGAAGCTGGCGTTTCGTCAAAGCTGGGAGGAGAGCGGTGACTGGCGCGGCTGGGATGCAGCCAGCTCTACGTGGTTCTGCGGCAGAACCTCGGAGTCTTCCATGAATTGTGGCGGCCACTATGACTGCCCTTATCGGCGGTCTGGTTTTGGACACGCTGTTGGTGCCTCAAGAGGTCAAACGTCTGGGCGCACGGCTTGGTGGGGGGTCGGATCCAACCTCAAACGGCATCGCCTCGACAACCAGAGCATTGGCGAACACGGCCCGTAGCTCTACCGGAGAGCGATCCTTGCCAAGCCCCATCCTTGCCTTCCAGCGCTTCCGAGACTGACACCCTACACTTGGATATGCTCCTCTGCCCGTCGTGTGCCGACCGTACTACAGCCGGTCAGGAGCGATACCGTGCCATCACATCAGCCTACTACCGTGGCGCGGTCGGAGCGCTGCTCGTTTACGATATCGCCAAGCACCCCACCTACGTCAACGTATCGCGATGGCTCAAGGAGCTCCGGGACCACGCCGACAGCAACATCGTCATCATGCTTGTCGGGAACAAGAGCGATCTCAGGCACCTTCGAGCGGTGCCCACCGATGAGGCCAAGGCCTTTGCCGGTAAGTAGGACGGAACGTCGACAACAGGCGCCGCCTTGCCGCTTTGCCCATCTGCCTGCCGGCAGGTGTGTCGATCTCTTCCCATGCTGATCGCCTTTTCCACTCCTTTGCTAACCGCCGCTCGCTTGTCTGCTCGCTCTCTCCTCGGTGACGACCACTGTGCAGCGGAGAACAACCTCTCCTTCATCGAGACCTCGGCCCTCGACGCTTCCAACGTCGAGCAGGCATTCCAGAACATCCTGACGGGTAAGTGGGAAGCGGTCCGCCGTTCAGGCCGACGTGCAACGTCGGGCGACTCTAGATGCTGACTATCATATCACCTTATTCGTTTGGTCTCTCTGCGCTGCCTCGCCACCCGGGCCCCACTCGCGTTTTCGAACAGAAATCTACCGCATCGTCTCGAACAAGGCGCTGCAATCATCGGACGAT
Organism: Thecaphora thlaspeos; assembly: GCA_900291925.1. Classification (NCBI taxonomy): domain Eukaryota; kingdom Fungi; phylum Basidiomycota; class Ustilaginomycetes; order Urocystidales; family Glomosporiaceae; genus Thecaphora; species Thecaphora thlaspeos. Next base: position 1,280,839 of record UWYS01000003.1, on the reverse strand, counting down.
GTCATTAAACCTTCTGGCGGAGAGACGATCACAGTCCAGCCCAGCGCGGACGACGGCGGACAGCAGAAGAAGGGTGGATGCTGCTAAGCTGCGACGGCGAGGTTGCTCTATCGACCGACCTGCTGTTGATGGAAAGGATAAGCAAGCGGCTCGCGCATGGTTGCTGCCCGAAGGTCCTCGGCTGGCCAGGCACCGATTAGGCATGACCCTAGCCTGTCGCTCTGCGAGCAGATTAAGATAGACGCCCTTTCATCGACGAGCCGACCATCGCACGATGATGGCGGAGGCTGGCCGCGCGGTCTCAACCGCGTCCGTGACCGACCGACCCTCTCCCGCTCTCCTTCTTTCCCTGAGTCGCCCCTTCTCGCCGTCAGTCCCTGCCTCTCTCTCTCTCTCCCTCTCTCTCTCCCGCACGCCCAACGTGCATCCTTCCCTGGTTTCGATCGTCCTGTATAAAACCCTTGCGCTGTGTGATACATGCTGTGAACGTCGTCTGCCCTGGCTCCCCCTCTTGGGCTTGCTCCGCTTCTCGCTGACGATGAATCAAGCCGCTGCCTCTGTTCCGCAACCACACCGTACCCTTTGTGCTGTAGCGGGTGGCTGTATTGTTCTCGCCGTTATCATCTTGCATGGTTGTAAGTTGTGCGGTGTACACTCTGGCCCGTAGACGCCGTCGCTGTCGTCGTCGTCGGGTCGGGTCGAGATTTGCCTGCTTAACTAGTCAAGCTTGGCCGAAAAGGACCGGGCCGGGAGTTGGTGTGGAGGTGTGGTGTGATTTCATGCAGCCGCGGCGCTGCTTGCGCTTTTGGCCGAGGAAGAAAGGACACGCAAGCCCCTGCCGTTGGGCCCAAGCTCAGCTCAGCCGCCGCCTCCAAGCAACACCTGGCCGCGCGTTCCAAGGACCACCGCACCTTCTCTCGTCAGCTGCCATCTCTTCCCTCTCCCCTCCTTCCTACCAGCAGCATCCTCAACATTCCATTCGATTTTCGGTGCCAGCCTTAAACAGCCTCGACATCGCCACCAGGCACCAGCGCAACTGCAACCGTAACCTCGAGAGACAGCTCGCCGGCTCGGTCCTGCTACCCCAACACCGCAAGTTCTCCTCACCCGCACACACGCATCCTTACCCCCACGGTTCAGAGACAACTGCTGCTACCAACCCAAAGGTAGAACTGCAGCAGTGACAGGCACCTTTCCGCTCGCCCGCCCGTCGAACGATACAGGCGTCTAGGTTGGAGCTTGAACCACGCGGAACCGCTCGACTCGAAGCCTCCCTCTGTTGCCAGGCCGCCTAAGGTCTGTCAGAAGTACGCGCCATGGACGACGATGTGCTCGAGATCGACAGTCCGATGGAGGTGAGTGTCTGCCTCTCGCGCGTCCACCAGCGAACTTCTCGGGTGTGCTTCGTCCCTCTTATCGGCAAATCATCGCGCTCCTCCCGCATTACCCGTTGACCGGCCGGCTGACGTTCAACACTCACCTGTCTGCTCCCCTCTACCTCACCATCATCTCCGCCCCGCAAAAGATGGCCGTCGAATATGAGGATTCCGAAGATGAAGACGTCTCCAGCTTTTCGCTGGACGGAAAGCCGGCTGCCTCGGGCTCCAAACTGCAGAGGAAGCACAAGGTCGAAAACAGAAAGGCCCAGATGGACTACCCGGAGAGCCTACCGTACCTCTGCGAGTCGCTCGAAGAGTTTGACAGGAGGCTCGACGAGATCATCCGCAGGCTCGTCGACTGCGTCAGGACAAAGAAGTGAGTCCAGGGTGCCTCTTGGGCAGAGCTTGGGTTCACCGTGTAGCGGAACTGCCCGTTGGGGACATCATGGTTGACCTGATGCTCCTCGTCTCCCCTTGCCTTGGCGCGCCGCAAACCAGCTTCGACGTCGGCCTCAGGCGCTGGACCTATCACCTTAAGTGTCTGATGTCCCTGCGATAGTGAGTCGATGCGATCGGGCCCGGCGTATTTTTACCTCTGAAGCAAGCTGACAGAAGGAAACCCGACCCTTTGCCTGTGTGCTTGCCTCTCCTGCGTGCGCTCCCAGTCCCATGCTGCGCCAAACACGGGCCCGCCTCGCGCGCCTGTACTACGAGCTGGCAGTCACGCCCGGCCTAGAGACACGGCTCGTCCAGCTGTCGTCGGAGATGTGCATGAGCCTGATCGAGTGAGTTGCCGCCTCTGGCCGTTCTTTTTTCTCCAGGCAGTCCTATAGATAGAATGCCTCTACCCACTCTGATTACGAACCCCGCTGAACACCTCATCCTACGCTTTGCCCCCCGTGCGCGCAGGAACAAGAAGAAGCTTGACATCAAGGACCTGGTGCTGCCATGGAAGCCGCTCTACAACCTCCTAGAGAAGGAGCTCTTCCCGAAGCAGAGGCGGACCGGGCTGACCAACGTCTCTGACTTCCTCCTCGACCTGGCTGAGACGGCGCAGCGCTTCTTTGCGCCGAGCGAGGCGGACGAGATGCTCCAGACCTTCCTACCCAAGCTCGACGGCACCAGCATCAATTCGGTCATCGCATCGCAGGCGTTCTTGGTCCACTTCCTCCCCATTAGCCATCCGCAGCGCTGGCTGCCGGCCATGTTTCGCCTCTGGGAGAGCTTCAACTCGTCGCTGTTCGACGACCAGATGCTCGATCTGCTCGCCAGGCTGGCCGAGATGCACGTCAGCGACCCATCTATTAGCGGCTCTTCGGCGTCAACCTCGCACGATACCGGCAGGCCCGCCGGTGCGCGAGACGGCCTCGGGGCGGACGCTGCAGCTCCCGCCACCGCTCCTGCCAACGGCGTGGCCACTGCAGCGCCCGGCCTCTTCAACGAGATCGGCATCTTCACAGAATCGCAGTTCGCTCTCATCATGACCAAGTGCCTCAAGTCGGCCGGCCTGCCGGTGGGCGCAAGCAAGAGTGCCAATGCTGCGCTGCTCGCGCAGTCGTCCAAGTTCCGCACCGGCCCAGACGCCGCGGCGTCGGGAACCACGCTCAAGATGAAGAGGCAGACCGACCGCCTCCACTCGTTCGCCATCATCATCGCCTACTCGATCTCGCGCGATGGTCCCGTGACGGGTGAGACTTCCACCCCGTCGGTAGCCGCGACACCCGCGGTGGGCACGCCGACCCCTGGGGGATCCCCGCGCCTCGGCGCCGCCGCGCCACTGAGCGTGCGGACCTACCCGGCGGGCTCCAAGGCGCTCGACCAGGTGGCAAAGTTAATCCAGGCCACCGAGAGCTTCTTTCATCCGTCCAACCACGGGCCGTGGCAGTCGCAGCTCGCCAGCCTTGTCCAGCACCTCACCTATGAGTTTCTCAAGCGCTGCAAGGAGGAGGAGAGGTGCGACTGCAAAATCCCCCAGCATTACCGCCTGACGCCGGAGATCAAGCGCGAGCTGGTCTCGATCCTGCGCACCGTCTGTTTGCTCTCGATGTTTTCGCGCGACCCCTTCACGATGAGCTACTCGCACGCCAGTCTCAAGTGGTTGACGGTCCTTGAGCCGGATCTCATCATTCCAGCGGTGCTCGAGCGTTCGTTCGCTTCGCTCGAGGCGCTCGAGACGACGCATCGCACTAACGTCATTATTACGGCGCTGTCCCAGCTATCGCCGATCCTAGTTTCGCGAGAGCTGTATTGCGCCGGCGGCAAGCACCTGACGCCGCTGCTGCAACTCTGTATCCCCGGCATCGACCTCAACGACCCCGGCAAGACGGTCAGCACGTGCCTCTTTATCACGCTTGCTGTCCTTCCGATCCGCATCGATGACCTCACGCGCTCGGAAACCTACGCCGATGATGAGGAGGTGCAGCCAATGGACGAGACGGAGCCCAGCGGCTCGGGCGAAGCTGTCCCCGCGCTTCAGATCGACGCTGCGTCGGACGAGATGCCCAGGGCTTCGCCCCAGGAGGAGGACTACCAACTGCGCCTGAGCACGGCCGATTTCGAGCCATGGCTGACAGCGTTTTTCAAGAGCGTGCTCGCCCTCTTTGAGGCGCTGCCGGAGGAAGGCCGGGCTGGCCGCGTCGGCGGGAAGCTCGAGGAGCGAGTGATTCATTTCGTGATGATGGCGGTCGACGCCGTCTGCACGGCGATGAGCCCGTACCTCTTCAGAAAGATGTTTGGGATTGTTGCCGACTACTGCGCGACAACCGTCTCGGCCTCGGTCGTCAGGGTCATCGGCGTGCTGATTGGCTGCTTTGCGCGCGCCGACGGCAAGACGGTGCTCGACAGGCTCGTGCCGCTCTGCGCCGAGAGGATCGCTGCCGAGCTTGACAACGGCGCCAGCTCAACCAGGACGACAAGCACCAGCATCCCCGTCCAGAGCGACGCCGCGCTGCACTGGCACATGAGCGTGCTGCTGGGCGCGACGAGCCACGCCGGCGACGCGCTGCTGCGGCATCGCGCCAAGCTGGTCGACGTGCTGCAGCTGGTGTGTAGGTCGTGCAAGACGGAGCGAGGCTACAACTTTGCGGCCCGCCTCGTGCAGAGGATCGTCGCTACCGTGATCACTGTCTACCCCACGGAGCAGCGCTTCGTCAATGCCGACCTCTGGGAGAGCGCCGAGTTCGCCAAGCGATCTCACCTCCACTGGGGCAAGCTCTACAAGACCAATGAGGTTCAGATCAACTGGTACCAGCCGTCCGTGGCCTCGATCGACTTCTGCCTCGAGGTAATCGAAAAGGTGATCCAGCCGGCCCTCGACACGATCGAAGGCCTGCTCGAGGGCGGCAGGGTGCGCGACAAGGTCTGGTCGAACGACTTCTGCCGCAACCTGGCGGTGGCTCGCTTCGCCATGGCCGCGATGCCCGGTCTGATCGAGGAGGACGAGGTTGGCGGAGGCGAGCCCGCCATGGACGTCGGCGACGACGTGGCCGAATTCATTCAGGCCCCTCCGGGCTTCGAGAGCGGCGCCATTCTGAAGGACCGATCGGACCCGCGCTACGTCAAAGTGGCCGCGTTCAAAGCGCGCTTCGGCGAGCTGCTGGGCCGTGCCGCCCAGACGACGCAGGACTCGGGCGCCGAGGACCAGATTGACTGTGTCAAGCTGCTGATCCGCTCAATGCGTACCTACCTCACCTGCTACAGCCACGACTCGGACGACTACCGCCAGCACTCAAAGTCGCTCTCGTTCTACCGCAGCATCACCAAACTCTACGCAAAGCAGAAGGCATTTCCGCGTTCGCTCTGCATCAAGCGGGCAATGGCCTACCACTCATCGCGTGCGAGGCTCAACGGCTCTAATCGCCAGCGGACGCCGCAAATTGACAAGATGGTCCAGCAGCTGCTCGAATTTGGCCTGTCCAACTACGTCGCCATCCGATCCACGGCCCAGAACACGCTCGAGACTGTCTGCTCATACTATGACGGGACGCGGGTTCTCTCGTTCCCCAAGCTCGTTGAGGCGCTGCGGCCGGGCGTTGGCGACGACAGGATGAAGGGGGCTCTCTACACGCTGGGCAGCAAGCGCTTCACTCACCTCGCCGTTACCGATGATAGGTTCCGCGCTCCCTACATCCTCGGCCTCCTGGCCGCCCAGCACCACTCAAAGCCATCAATCCAGGAACTAGTTCGCAACATCATTGGTTACTTTGTCGTCCGGGTCGCTGAGCCGTCGACACTCGAGTCGCAGATCGATACGCCCGCGCTGATTAAGGCCGCAGACGCCCTCGAGAGCGCCTTGCCCAACGACCTCCAGGCCCAGCCCACGTCCGAGAAGCAGTTGCTGGAGGCGGTCGTCGCTAAGCGGGCCGAGCGGACGGCCAGGATCGACGAGGTCCACCTCGAGCTGACGGAAAAGGTGCTTGAGATCGCGCAGAACGAGTCGACGCACTGGGCGTTTTCAATCTTTGCGACCAGGTTGCTGCGAGCGCTGATCCGCAAGGACAAGCCCCTGTCGGAGCAGCCGGCCAGGTACCTCGCCCAGCAGATCATCTCGGAGAACCCGAGCATGCGAAGCTACAGTCAAGCTGCCGTCACGAAGGTTCTGTACTTCCTCAAACTGCGGACGCTCTGCGCCATCGACGAGGACCTTCTGCTCGCGCGCAGCAAGAACCCGCTCAAGCACGTCGCGACGTTGCCGAGGCCGGTCACACCCGAGTGGACGAAGGCCTACGTCGCCGGCTTTGCGGAGCCGATCGGCGAAGGGGCGCGCCTTTGGGACAAGTCGTCGCAGGGCTGGCTGGTCTGGGGCCACGAGGCGACGTACTACTCGCCGCCGCCGCAGACCGAGAGCGTCTTCCGGTGGGATTCAGCCTCGAAGCCGGCCATCGACGCCATCTCTAGCATCGTCACCGACACCGCCTGGTGGGACGGCTTCTTCCGCCACCTCTCGCAGGAAAAAGACCGCAATTACCTCTCCGCCGAGACGTCGAGGCTGATCAAGTCGCTGTTCCAGGTCTACGGCGTCTCCCTGCTTCCGATAGTCAGGGAGCCTGTCGAGAAACTGATCGCCGAAAAGGACCGACACAAGCACCGTGCCGCCGCCGAGGTGCTCAGCGGAGCGTACCGCGGCTCCAAGCACTGGCCCGCTTGCGACCAGGCGCAGCTGTGGGATTGGATCGAGGCGCTACTGCCGCAGATCTTCAAGGAGTGCACGCCCGATAGTCAGCCGGCGTGGCAGATGTGCGTCGAGTACATGCTCCAGCACCGCGATCCGCGTCGGGCTATGCCGCTGGTCAGGTACGTCGTGAGCGTGGCCAAGGAGAACATGAACAGCGACTCGGCCGCGCAGAGCCCATGGGAACAGGCCAAGTCGCAGAATCTGCTACGGGGCGCCCTCGTCACGCTTAACCTGAAGTTCGATGCGTGGGGCGCCGACGACCTGATTGCGATCTATTCGGACAGCTTCGTCAACGACTTCCAGGAGGTGCGCAGCATCATCAGCGAGAGTCTGGCCGACCTCGAGCTGCTCAAAGTCCATCCTTCGTTTGGCAGCGTCAGCGAGTTCCTCGACGTCTGTGCGACCCGCGAGGGCTCGCTGCTTGGGCGTCCTGACCTCTACTCGGAGCGCTTCAGCAAGCTGGCGCGCGACCTCGCCAAGTGGAAGGACGAGCGAAAGCCCACGGCGCAGGGCACGTCGCCGTACGACCGGGCCGCCATGACAGCGCTCCTGTGGATCTCGACGACGCTCGGCGACCACCGCAACAGCGCGATGGCGGGCGAGGCGATCAAGTTCCTACCCCACATCTTCGCCATGGTCGAGATCCACGACAACAAGGAGCTCTCCGACACGGCCCGGGCGGTGCTGACCAAGATCTCGACCTACACGCTCACGGCCGACCACGTCGAAGCGCTGGTCCAGGAGCTGCTCACGGTGACTCGATCGTCGACCAACTCATGGCGCGCCCGTCTGAATTCGCTGCCCGTGATCCAGGTGGTCTACTTCCAGAAGTGAGTCGGCCAGAGACGGATCGTGGGATAGAAGGTCCGCCGCGCGACAACTTGCTGAATGCTTTTCTCCCTTTGCTTCATCTTTTTGTTGCTACCCAAACTTTACCCTCGAAATCTTTTCCTTCCGCAGCCTCTTCCACCTCAACGAAGCCACGATCCAGAGCATCATCGAGCTCCTCTTGGAGCTGCTCCGCGACCGACATCTCGAGGTACGCGAGATGGCCGCCACCACGCTCAGCGGCATCGTCCGCTGTTCGCAGCGCAGGCTGATCAAGCAGCTCAAGCAGAGCTTCACGCAGGTGGTCGCGAACACCAAGCTGCCCAAGCGGGGCGAGGCCGAATTCGACGAGAGGCTGCTCACCCTGCACTCAGGCATCCTTGGCGCCACCGCCCTGCTGGTGGCGTTCCCGTACGACGTGCCGGAGTGGATGCCGTCGCTGATTGTCGATACGATCGCGCAGCATACCGACGACCCTGTGCCCATCTCGACGACGGTGAGGAGGTGTGCGGCGGATTTCAAGAGGACGTGAGTCGACCCCTTGCTGCCCCCCCCCCCCCCCTCTTCCACTGATGTTTTACGTGCGATCCTGGCGGTGCCTTTGTTGACTTTCGCTCCTCTTACTCTTTCCCATCCTTATTTTCCGAGGCGCAGCCATCAAGACACCTGGTCCGAAGACCAGAAGAAGTTTGGCGAATACCTGTCCGAGGTTAACGATTTTACGCTGGGTCGTTCGGACTACTTTGCTTGAGCGGCGGGCGAGCGGTACGGCGATCGACGGTCCTTGCTTCTGACCAACAGCCACCACAGCTAACATGTAGTTCTATGTACTCTGCTCGATTTTCAGCTGAGACGATCAGCCGCATTGTTGTTGCTCATGCTACGTGCACGGACAAGGACAAGAAAGGCCATAGTTACCACATCCGAGAGCAATTCGAGACTCTACGTTGCAGAACTACTACTGCTTCTGTGGCTGATACCTATACCTGCGCGCGACGACGAAGGCCGTGATGAGGTTGGTAGCAGTGAAGAACCAAAAGACAGCACCGCCCGTGTGTCTTGTGTCGAAGCGGGCGAGGAAGTTCTTGATGGGTAGAAATGCAGCTCCAATTAGGAAGTTGCCTGTCCAGTTGAGACTTAGACCTAAACTCGTCGTCATCGATACGGCCTGAAGGTTTATTTTAATTTTTTTCCCAGGGAAAAGAATGAAGGGATCAGTTGTGGGGATAGTTGTCGAAGAGATGAGGGGACAAGCTGAGAGGAAAGTTTGATCAAACTCACTCGACTCGGTACCATCTCGGGCAGGATGACAAAAGGTATGGGACCGAGTCCGATGGAGAAAGCGGCGACCATTAGGACGATGCAGATTGCGCTGAGGGACGGTATGTCATAGATGATGCCGAGACCGAGGAGGAGGGAGGAGAGACTCATGAGCCCCGCTGAGAGGACCATGAGGTTGCGTCGACCCATGCGGTCCTCTGAGATGAGCAGGATGGGTGGGAAGGTCATCAGCGTGTTGATGACCGTGATGAGGATCCCGATGGAGCCGGCTAGAGAGGGGAGGATGGTCGAGAGGATGCCGGTGCTGTAGTACAGCACTGCGTTCTGTGCACACGTCGAAAAGGGAGACGAGCCAAGGCTTGAGTCTTCAGCGAAGAGGCCAGACGTCAGCGAGGAGCGGCAGCGTCGGGTGCGACTTACCACTCCACTGAGCTGCTGCGCTACCTGGGTGAACACGACCATCAGCGTCCCGGGACGGATGGCGGGGTCGGTAAAGATCTGCTTGAGCCCGACGTCGCCGCTGTTGGCAAACGTCTCGTCTGCGTCCGGACCGTCTGCGAGGAGGCCCCGCCTCTCGTCCGCCTCGCCGTCGCCGATCGAGCGCGCCGACGTCGAGCCGTTCTCGCGGTAGGCTTCCACCTCCTTGGCAGTCCACAGCAGCCTTCTGATCTCGTTCGCCTGGTCCTCCGATCCGCTTCTGCGACCTTCTCCTTGCAACCAGCCGGGCGACTCCACTGCGAAGAGGAAGCCGCCCACCAGCTGGACGAGCGAGATGATGGCGGCCGTCGCCGGGATCCACCGCCACGTCTTGGCACCACTGCCGAGCGAGGACGCGCCGAGGGCCTGGGCTGTGAAGATGCCGACGACGATCGCGAGCTGGTTGAGGACGCCGTGTGAGCCCTGGAGCGAGGCGGGCGAAATTTCGTTGATGTAGATTGGTACGATGACCACACCGATACCCGATCCCAGACCCTGGAGGAAGCGGCCGATGGCTAGCGGTGCGAGCGAGTGTGCGGATGCGAGGACGAGGCTTCCCAGCAAGGCGAAGAATGCGGAGAGAGTTATGGGCGTGCGCCTGCCCCATCCTCGGTTCCTGGCGAGGGAGGAGATGGACAAGGACGAGACGAGGCCGCCGAGGGTGAAGAGACTGGTGATGAGTCCGAACTGAGATTCCGTCAGAGGTATACAGCCGGCGAGGGGCGGAGGCGACGAAGGAGGTGGGGATGAGGAGACTGAGCGGTAGACCTGGCAGGTGAGGATGGGCTGGAGCGGGTTGAGCTCCGAGATGCCGAAGCCGTAGTTGTAGGCTGATGCGAGGATCCAGAGGAGAACGAAGGTGAAGCGTCTGGTCGTCTTGGCGGTGTTGGTGGGAGGTGGACGTGTGTCGTGGAGCGAGGCTGATTGTGGTGCTTGTGGCGACATGGCGCCCAGTGGTGAGGGGTGGTTGGTGGCTGATGGCTGATGGCTGGTGGTGGATGGTGGGTGGTAGGTAGGCTGGGGTCGGGTCGGGCACTTAGCTGACCGTGCGCGGGGGCTGACCCAGGGTCCAAGGGGGTGCGGGTGTAGGCGCGGGTGTAGGCGCGGGCGTAGGCGCGGGCGTGGGCGCGCCAAAGTGTGGAGGTCATTGACACGCACGAGCCCTCGCCTATTTCTGCACGGTTTTTCTTTGCGTTTAAAGTGCCGCACACTGCACCCTCCTTCTCCACCACCAACACCACCACCACCACCACCACCACCGCCCAGCACCCAGCGCCAGCCAGACACTCCAGCACATCATGTCGCTCAAGAAATCCAACCGTAAAGACGTAGATGACCTTCTCGCCGACCTCGACAACCTTGGAACGCCCTCGGCCACACCCAAGCCATCGGAGAGGTCCGCATCGCCAGCCGTACCAACCGCCTCGGCCGCCGACGCCTCGAAGCCCGCAAACGCAACTCAGGATGCGCAGAGCCTCCTAGACGACCTCGACAGCCTCGTGCAGAGCAGGGCCACATTGAGCAGTCGCGCTAGCAACCGCAAAAAGTCCCCGGCCACTCCCTCCGCTTCCTCGGCCGCGCCCGAAGCAGCCTCTGGCCCCGTGCCATCCGACACTGCGACAGAGAAGACAGCAACAGGCCAAATGCCAGCAATGACCGAGTACATTTCCGCATCAACAGAAGGAGAGGCAGCCATCTCAGCGATCCCTTCTTCCGCCGGCGGCGGCGGCTGGGGAGGCTGGGGCTCATCGATCTTCTCGCAGGCCACCAAGCTGGCGGACCAGGCGCGTACCGAGCTCGAGAAGCGCGCACCCTCGCAGGCAGAGCAGGCCAGGGAGCTCGGCAACCGCGGCTGGGACATTGCAAAGGGAGTGCGCGGCTTTGTCAAGGAGGCCGGCCTGGAAAAATGGGGCGAGGAGGCGGCAAAGGTAGGCAAGCGCGGATGGACCGACATCATCAATGCCGTAGCACCGCCCATTGCAGCGCACGAGCTCATCCAAGTCACCCTCAGTCACGGTAAGCTCGTTCACGCAAGTACAACATCGGCTGCAGAAGGGTTGTGGAGCTGACACCCCCGGTCATCGTTTTTTTTCTTTCCCAATCCCCTGTACGGCGCTCCGTCTTCCATAGACATGATTGGTTACGATGGCATCGAGGACGTCACCTACCGCGTCCTGACAAAGGTCATGGAGCAGGTCGACTCCAACAACACCGATCAGCAGCTGGTGGTGAACAAGGCGCCGGTGCAGTCGACCGCATCGCGTTCCAAGCAGGGCCAGGACCAAGATCGTGATCTCAACGCGGTCGAGGGGTTCGAGGCCGCCTTCCGCCTGGCCTCCGTCAATCTCGAGGAGATCGTCAAGACGCACGAGGTCAAACCGCCGGCCACCGAGGCTTCCGCGGCGGCGGGCGCGACGCTGCCCATCACGACGTGCCCCGTTTTTGTCAGGATTCAGGCTTGCGTCTCGCCTCTCCCGGGCCTCACGTCGGCTAGCAGCGCCGATAAGGGCAAGGCAACGGCAAAAGCGGACGGGGCCAAGGCCGAAGAGAAGCAGCTCTTCTTCCTCGTCCTGCTCAAGGATCCGCTGCACGGCCTCAGCCACAAGACGATCAGCCAGGCGGTCCCCAACTCGTGGTGTGAGTTTCGTAGTGGTCAATGCCTTTGCTCTGCCGGTCCCAACCCTCTGCGCGGCCGAAACAAGTGCTGACTTTCCCGACCTTTGCATCGACTCTACTTTGTGCCAACGCCGCCATGGCGACCAGTCGAGGTGCCGTTCGAAGAGAATGCTTGGGTGGAAGATTCCCTGGTCGACGTCATCTCGACCGCGCTGAGCGTCGTGGGGCAGGACTACGTGCAGGGCCGAATGTCGGGCCGTACCACATCTTCGAAGGACGGTCTGGCGTCTTCGTCATTCGACACAGCCGCTGCAGTGCCGACGGCCGTCTAACGCAACGTGGGACCTGCGACGTCTTCCGATTGCCCCTCTTCCGTACCGACCCTGGGGCACCTAGGACGACACAGATACCTGATCTCTCTTGCCTCGCTCCATGTACGCTGCTGCGATAATGGTCATGTACTGGGAGTTATCAAGACAATGTCATTTCTTGCATTGCGCAGTCGAGCCTCGCGAAAAGGGACGAGGGACGTCGTTGGCTAGCTCGGATGGCAGGGCGGGTTTACTGCTTGGTCTTGCCAATGATCTGGGTCGAGATGAAGGTCTCGCCGTTGATGTGGTACTTGATGTCGACCTGTCGTATGGTGGAGGAGAGATGTAGGGTTGAAGATGGGAAAGCAAAAGAAGAAGGTCAGAATTCTGAAGGCAATGGGTGAGGAATGGAGAGCTAAAGAGAAGGGTAACGTACGTGTCCGCCAGTCTTGACCTTGATCTTGTCGATCTTTCCAGTCTTGACCTCGCCTCCAAAGGGACGGTCTGTATCGTGGTATTGAAGCACAACGAGTTTATCGCGAAGCAGGGCAGTCGGCGGAAGAGGGATAGGTCAGCAGCGAAGCAAGAAATGAGGCTGTGAGCTTTGAAGCTCCCACATCCGTCTCGCTGGCCGGTTAGCTGTGCATCGTCCAACTACTCACACTCAACGACATCTCCCTCGACGTAAAGGACCATTTTGAGCAAAGATAAGTGCGGGTGGGTGGGGGCGAGGGTGGGAGAATGTTGGTGGGTGTTACGGTAGATGAAGGTCGGAAGGCAAGAGGAGGAGAGAGCGAGGAGCCCTTTGGGCTCGGCAATCTTGTGCGTGCGGCCCACCAGCAGGGAGGCAACGGTCGAGCGGATGAGAGGCACAGCCAGCTTTTTCTTGTTCGCGATCGGCATCGATAACCCGCATCACTGTGCACCAGCGTGCAGCCAGTCACCAGAGGCGATCACCACCAAAAAAACGTAGCCGGCCGAGTACAGACGCTGGGGGGAGGGGGGACCCTGACCATCAGAGTTGTGCCTCACCCTGCCGTTTCGTGACGACATTCGGTAGATGTTGCACCCTCGCGAGGAACACAGGAAAACCCCCTTGCCACATGTCGCTGGGCGGACCTCGGTATCCGGCGGACCAGGCAGACCAGGCAGGACAGCATACGGTCTTTGCATCCAGATGGGCTCACCAAGGCCGAGACGGGACAGCGTAGAGTTGGTCCTCTGCGTGGGGGGGACCGAGCGGCCTTTCTTGACAGCTCTCGTCGAACCGCTCGAGCGCCGCTTCCCCCTCCCTGCCTTAGCCTACACCACTTCGCCTGTCCTCTCACAGCCCTCCGAAGCTCGACGACGCTCTGCGCGTCGTGCAGTCCCCTCCCTTCGCCTTCAGCCTCTTACCGTCGTTTCCTCCGCCCTCGAAGCGCGGAACCCCTTGGCCGAGTGGCGAAGCTTGTTTCCTTGCCCAAACTCAGCTCCGACCAAACGCCACTTCACCCCACCCGCTCTCCCCTACACATGTAGGTATGATTCAAGACCCCACCTCTTTCACTGCAATTTAGAGTTGATGACCGGCCGCCGCCACACACATCATCCAGCTAATCTTCCATCACCGAAAGATGCCCGTCGTCTTTGACGATAGCGGCCACGCGACCTCGGTCCCCCCTGCCCCTGTCTGCGTGCGTGCGCTAGCAGCCACGTAGTACTTATATACACTCGACATGCTCTCTACGTCTCCTCTCTCTCTCTCTCTCTCCAAGTACCAACCGATCCTCAAGCTAGTCTTTCACGCTGCCTATCGACGCCACACTCTTTCGACGACACCCATTTGGCACCCACTCTCTTTACCCACCTCAACCTTCCTTCGACACCGACCAGCTGTCATTGTGCAACCGACTGGTCCCTGGTTATTACAGCACCGCCTATTCCATTGTCCCATCGACCGATCAGGAGGAACCATACCACCACGTACTGCCATCGACACACTCTACCCGCCGAACCCTAACTTCGAGCCTACAGCTCGGTCACCATTGCATCGTACACCAACCCACCGAGGGCCCGTGAGCGTAACCTTCTCGCCTCGCTGAAAGACCGCAGACCACCCACCTCGCCGTCGAGACGATTCGCAGACACCCGCTCACCGAACAGCGCTCTGGTCGTTCGTAGAGACTCACCATGGAACACCGCCCCCTGGCCTCCTCATAAAGATAAAGTTAGCGACAAGCTCTCGCCTTTCTCGGACTGACCCTTACTCCTCAGCTTGCTCATCCCAGTCCCTCTCATTCCCTTCTTTCGAGCACCACCTCTGCTTTCTCCATTTTCAGCACCGCCCACAGGATCCCAAGCTCGTTATACAAGATGATTTTCAAGCATTCGGCTTCTTGTTTCTCTGCCTTGATCTCGTAGGTACTGCGATACGAACGCAGGAGACCCTCGACGACGATTCCGTGTAGCGACGACGCCCTCTGACGAGCAGCACACACATATTCTCCACGCCTCGCACTCGCCATGTTCCACCGCTTGCGAAAATGGCTGCACCGCCACAACAGCCTATTTGGCGCTGGACCCAAGATCTCGACGCCAGCCAAGGATTCGTTCTACTACGACCGTCCTGCCAACTTTGCGGCGCTCTCCAACGGCGCCATCCTGCGCAGCCGCAAGGTGGATGTCGTCTACTTCCCGGGCTTTTCGGACCCGCCGCTCGAGGCGTGGCAGCTGGCCTACAAGACCAAGGCGCAGGACGGCATGACGGCCCAGGTGACGGTCACCACCATCCTCAAGCCCGCCACGGCCAAGAAGGGTTCGGACGGTGCCTGGCGCGTGCTGTCGTATCAGAGCAAGTGCGATAGCGCCTCGCCCAGTTGTCGCACCAGCTACGCGCTGCGCGCCGGAAACGACTCCAAGCTCGGCGCCCTCTCGGAGCAGGTCTTCATCGAGCCGTGCCTTGATCGCGGCTGGATCGTCCTGGTGCCCGACTACGAGTCGGAGAACGATGCCTTTGGTGCGGGCCCACAGTCGGCCTACGCCACTCTGGATGGTATCCGTGCCGCCCTCGCCTTTGCCGAACTAGGACTGACGGATGTTGAAGGCCAGGTGAACGCCAAGGTCGCCTTGTGGGGCTACTCGGGCGGCGCCATCGCTACGGGATGGGCGGCGCAGAAGCAGGCGAGTTACGCGCCGGAGTTGAACGTGATCGGCGCCAGCATGGGTGGTACGCCGGCCGACCTCGAGGCGATTGCGAACCGCGTCAACAAGACGATCGCCGCGGGCCTCTTTGTCGGCGTCATGGCTGGCCTCTCGAACGCCTATCCAAAACTGACGACCTGGCTCGAGAGCAATGCGTCCGATGCCGGCAAAAAGGCCTTTGCATATGGAAAGACGACCTGTTTCGGCAGCGTGATGAAGAGCTACTACAACATGGACGTCTTTTCGTCCTTCTTCAATACGAGTCTCGTCGAGCCGCTTCGTCAAGAGGTCCCTGCGCAGGTCATGGAGGAGAACAAGATGGGTATGGATGGTGCGGCACCGACGATGCCCGTCCAGGTCTACCACAGTCTACACGACGAGGTGGTTCCGATTCGCGTCGTCGACGATCTCGTACAGACGTGGGCCAGGTCCGGCAGCACGATCGAGTATATCCGCGATACGCTGAGCGAACACGTCGTCCTGTCCTTTACCGGCTGTGCGGCGGCCATCGATTGGCTTCAAGCGCGATTCGATGGCGAAACTGTGCTCGCCAGGCCAGGGAAACCAAGGATCACGACCGTCTCTACGTCGCTCGACAGCGACGATGCCCTCATCACACGTGAGTCCCTCCTTTGCGTTCGATGTCGCCAACAAGACGGTGGGATGTTGGCGTGCGCGCGCTAACTCTTGGTTGTCGTCTCTTCTTATTGATCCTTGCGAACGCCAGTGGGAGCTGACCGACAAGCCGAGCTCAGCGAGCTGTTCGAGACAAAGTACAAACAACCCAACAGGAAATGGTGGACCTAGAAGCGCACCGGCCCGCCTGCCTCGTCATGATCCTCAAGACCACCACCATGAACTCTACCTTCCGCCTAGATATGATTTGTTCACCTTCTCCGTCCCTTATCTCTCTCCTTCGGCCGCGCCTGTATGTATCACGTTGGACTCGACGAACGCTCAGAATCACATACAAAGCCTAGATACTATCCAAGGATGACCGCGTGGCCGCGTATGAAGAGCGACGAGATGGTCTGCGCAGTCCTTCTACTCGGCGACTATTCACGGCCTCAGCAGACGATGGATGTCACTGCGAGTGGCATGTAACTCGCGGCGTTCTAGGTACTGTACGCACCGTCCTGCCGCAGCCTCAAAGGTGTCAATCGCTGCTCTCAAAGCCAACCCCCTTGCTCGCCGAATAGGGGTTCGCTTCCAAGTCGCCGACATCTTCCGGCTGTTCCGAAGAGGCCTGCCATCCTGCTTGGTGCTGCGGACAATTTTCAAGTAACTAATTGTGGTTAGATGTCCCTACGATAGTCCGGCCCAAGGCGGACGAGACAAAGGGCCCATCTCTCCGCTCGAATCTATCCCCCCCCTGCAGTACAATACTCTTTTCATGGCATGATGCGGACGAGGCAAGGAACGACGGCCGGATCATTGGTAAGCAGCCAAGAGGGGGGTGTTTGAAATTCTTCCGGTTTCACTCTTGTGAGTTTGCGATGCTGCTGTGATGCCGTGTCTCGCCGTTTTCTCTTGCTGTGGGGGGCATGGGGAATTGCGGTCCAGTCTCGTGGTCATGGTCGAGGGCGGCCGAGAGATGGTGCTGAAGGAGTTCGCTATGCGGTCGCCTGCCTGTAAGCGATCGCAGGGCTGGACGGGAGGGGCTGCTCGGCAAACTGCCACGCACTAAGCGCGCAAAGGTCCTCGCTCTGATGGTTGCAGCTCTTGGCAGACCTCACCCCACGCACTCTCCGCTCGTTCGAATGACCTCACCATCCTCTTCGCTCCGACCCGGCTGCTGCGGTGACACTGGGCCGTCCTTCGATCATATCCGCAGAGTGGACGCTCCACTCCTGCCATTGACGGGATCCGGAGGATGACAGCTGCTCTGTCCGATAGCGACGGAGAGATCGAGGCCAAGCAATTCTGTGCGGTTGTAAGAAATGACTGTATACAGTATGTACGTACATACATGCATTGTCCATCCCATCTTGGGCTTCGCCGGACGCCACGAGGAAATTAATCTAAGCAAGCCGCTTCAAGTCCACGAGAGCAGAGACCATGGTCGGCTAGACGGCAGGAACACACCTCTCCCCACATCATCAGTCTTCTCATCCTGGCCGCCACGCAAGACGCTCCTTGGGACTGTACGCTACTGACCTTGAGCGCGAGGTTCTGGTTAACTACTTGACTATGTATGTACAGTAGGTAACTTACATAGACCTCCTCCTCGCGGCAACTAAACTGTCGACTTGCGTACAGTGTGTGTGAGCGGAGACTCTACGCGGATCAGCAAGGGGAAAAGAGGCAAGAGGCCAGGCAGGAATCTGAATACAGTACAACGACGACGCTAGGCGCTGCACCCGTGACCGCCTGCTTTAAAAAGGGGAGTCATTTGACGCCCAATCACGTACCTTGGTTTGGCTCCCTGTCTGGAAAGGTGCCCCGCTCCCTTCCCCCGCAACTTCACCTGACTCTTGCCCCGCTGCCCCTCGTGCTCGCCCGTTTTCGGTAATTTCACTGTGGTCCTCTGCGCCACTTGGCCCAGTCTGGATGTGCAGTGGTATGTATGTACGTCCCATATGACATATGCCAATCCACCTCTCAGAAAGGCATCCGCTGGTGTACGTTCAGTCCAGGCAGCAGTGGCGAGGACGCGATCGAGTATGTATGTATGTAGGGGCTGGCTCCCGTCTCAAAGGAGCCCGCGGCAGGAGGGGGCCCTCTGGCTTGGTGTACATGCTGCTGTACCGCCTCCACCCGCATGGCAGACAAGCCGACCATAGTCTCGCCTAAAGCAGCTAGGCGGCTCTGCATGTGTGCAGGCTGCTGCTTCTGGGGCACCACGTCACCCTTGCTGCGATAGGCAGACCAGGTGCCTTTCTACTGTACATACAGTCGTGAGTTACAGTAGTAGCTCACGCTAGCGCTGAGCAAGTCTCCCCACACGCGCCCGACCTTGCTTGCTTGCCTGCTCGCGCGCTCTTCTCCGCAGCTCTGCTGCCTTTGACCCCAGTAAGGACTTCTGACAGGCGTGCCGCCTTCCGCTGCCGCCGAGCCTGTCGCCGCTTGGACCGGTAAACTCAACTCCGTGCCGATGATGCTCAGCTCCGCCCGTTCAGCCGCCCGTTCGCCCCACCGGCCCCCAGCATCCCAGCCCATCGGCGACTTGCACCTACATACTCCCATTGTACCTTTGCTGCGCGTCACCAAGCAGGCAGCAGGCAGCAGGCAGCAGGCAGCTCCGCGTCGACCGTTGAGGGTGAAAGTGCCCTTTTCTCCGCACGAAAACGCCCGATGATGGCGTCGGACGGCGAAGCTCCCTGGTCTCTCCCCCGCGCCTGCCGCCGCTCGATGGCGTGGCGCTTGCTGGCATCTCGCCGGACTCGTGCCCTTCAAGCCCGGTCCGTCCGTCCGGCCCACGGCTACAGAGCGTCGCGCTCAACGAGGTGGGGACGACGCGACGGCACGGAAGCGCCCCGACCTACTCTCCTACTTAAGGAGAGGTGAGATGAACGCAACGCCCGTCACCTTGTCATTCCCAGGCTCGTCTCTCGCGCGGCAGGACGGACAACAGGCATAGATTCATGCGAGATGCGGGCAGAAGGGCGGTGGGCGGGCAGCAAAAACAGGTCGGCGGGCGGCGCAAGGCCACCACCCGCAGCGTGATCGACCACGTCGCCTGCTGGCACGTGACGCATTCCCCTTCCCCCCTCAAAGCACCCCCTCTTCTAGCCGTCCCTCCCCCAACACCGCCATCCGGCCACGCCACTCACACCCGCACCAACTAGCCTCGGCCGACATCCGCCTTCGAGACAGTCGCAGTTATGACGCTCACGGGTTTCAAGCCCGGCACGCCCGAGACGGGCAATGTCCCCACCTTCCT
Source organism: Thecaphora thlaspeos (assembly GCA_900291925.1). Lineage (NCBI taxonomy): Eukaryota > Fungi > Basidiomycota > Ustilaginomycetes > Urocystidales > Glomosporiaceae > Thecaphora > Thecaphora thlaspeos. The sequence goes on along the minus strand of UWYS01000003.1, from coordinate 1,261,711 downwards.
TGGCTTTAGGGGCATCCGGCTCAGCTGGGCCATCGGCTTCGCCGCCAGCGCTGGTTTCCTTCTGTTCGGCTACGACCAGGGCGTGCTTGGCTCGCTATACACGCTGCCGTCGTGGATCGAGCAATTCCCCGAGATTGACACCACCAACGCCAATGTCAACGCCAGCTCCAGCGAGTCGCTCCTCCAGGGCCTCGTCACGGGCGTCTACGAGCTCGGATGCTTTGCCGGAGCCATCTCGCAGCTCTACCTCGGAAACAAGCTGGGTCGAAGGAAGAACATCTGGATCGGCTCCATCATCATGGCCATCGGCTGTATCGGATGCACCGCTTCGTACAACCTCGACATGCTCTTCGCCTTCCGCGTCATCCTCGGTATTGGCAACGGAATGCACACCGCCGCCATCCCTGTATGGCAGAGCGAGTGCTCTCCACCGCACAAGCGTGGAATGCTCATCATGGTCGAGGGTGAGTTCCGAAAAAGTCTTTGACACTCGCTGCCTCGCCGCTGAGGCCGCGCTGTCAAAGCTCGCCCTGTCAAAAATCGCCACGCGCAGTCGGGAGTCGTGCCCCTCCTAGCAGAACGTAGCATCTAATGAGATATCTATGCTCCCTTCCCTTCCTCTCTTCTCCAAATCTTCCCAGGTGCCATGATCACCGGAGGCATCGCTCTGAGTTACTGGGTGGGTATCGGCCGCCAGAGACCTTGTCAGGCGCAGTACCGAAACACTGGTCCTCGTCCCGACCTTTCCTTTTGTGACCGCGACCTCTTTCCCTACCCTCGACTCGCTTTCCTCACCTTTGCCCTTCGTCTGACTACAGATCGACTTCGCCTTCTTCTGGGTCGGTGAGTGTCGATACGGGAGGTCTGGAAGGCAGACTCGACGGCCTAGAGCGATCACTGACCCTCAGTCTTCTTCCTTCTCCTATTCTCCGTTTCTCCTTCTCGCCTCTTCCCTTTACCAGACCCCTCGGATGCCGCGTGGCGAGTGCCCATTGCGTTCCAGCTCCTTCTCATTCTGCCTACCTTCATTACCATCTGGCTGCCCGAGTCGCCCCGTTGGCTAATGCTTAGGGATCGCGAAGAGGAGGCCCGCTCCGTCATCGCTGCTCTCGACGATGTGCCTATCGACGACCCCGGCGTCGAACTCAAGATCAACGAGATGCGCTCTTCGGTCAACGTGCTCAAGAAGGCCAAGTTCACCGACATCTTCACCAACGGTCCCGAGCGCAACTTCCACAGGACCATGCTTGGCTTCACCTCGCAGATGTTCCAGCAACTGACGGGTATCAACCTGGTAAGTGGCTCGCTTCCGCCGTACCCGACCGTCGGTTTGTGCCACACCAGGCCACGGGCTGACACTCTACGCCATGGACCTTGCTGCCCATCTTCTACGTTGCGCATCGTCCCCCTCTCGCTCGCTCGCACCTCCAGGTCACCTACTACATCGGAAAGACGCTCCAGGAACAACTCGGCTTCAGCGACGTCACGGCGCGCATCGTGGCCGCCGCCAACGGTACCGAGTACTTCCTTGCCAGCTGGATCACCGTGTTCGTCATTGAGAGGATGGGCAGGCGCAAGCTGATGATCTGGGGTGCCGCCGGCCAGACGGTCTCTATGATCATCCTATCGGTCATGGGCTCGCCCGCCCTCACGTCGACGGGCAGCGGACCAGGCGTCGTCTCGACCGTCTTTTTCTTCGTCTTCAACAGCTTCTTTGCCTTTGGTTGGCTCGGCTTGTCGTGGCTCTACCCCGCCGAGATCACGCCGCTCTCGATCCGAGCCCAGGCGAACGGCATCAGCACCTCGGCCAACTGGCTGTTCAACTTCATGGTCGTCATGGTCGTCCCCTACATGCAGCAGAACATCGGCCACCACACCTACACCACCTTTGCCGCGCTCAACTTTGCCATCACGATTGCAAGTTGGTGGATCTTCCCCGAGTGTTCGGGACGTTCGCTCGAAGAGATGTCGGCCATCTTTGCCATCTCGTCCAAGGTCGACCCTCATGACATCGTCAGGAAAGAGAGGGAGACGCCGCGCCGCTACGACACCAAGGGAAACCTCATCAACGAGGACTTTACCATTGCCGACCTCAAGGACGACCTCGAGGGCGGCAGTGGCGTGCACAAGGAGAAGAACGGCGGCGACCAGGCAATCGACACGAGGGATGCCACGCCTTCGCCGCACTCTGAGAGCGCCTCGTCGCGATAGACGTTGCAGCGTTTTCCCCGCCGCCGAAAGGAGATAGAGAGGGGGGGGTGATCTCGCAATTTTTATCCCCTCCCCCATCCCCCGCGGAGCCACATGGAACGTCAAGATACCCTTAGCTTTCTTTTCGTTCTTGGTCGCTTCATGTACTTTCACCGTCGCACGACCCCTTACGAGCTACGTTTTGCATGTCCCTTGATTCCCCCACGCCTACCTCTGTCTTGCCTCACACGTCCTGCTACGTCGGGCGCGCCATCGCACCGAGCGTTATGCGAGCCCACGTCAGCGGGCGTTCATACCTGTGCTCCGTTGTCCTATCTTGTAATGCCACGATCGCACGCTCAGTCTCGCGCGTTGGCTCTGTCTTGCGTTTGTTGATGCAGGCTAAGAGAAGGGATTGGTTGCAGATAGATGAAGGGCATGTGACGATCCCAGACTGAATCCAGGGAATGTAGGAGACAGGATGCGGTGCGTGGACTAGATAGAGGACGGATGTGTAAGGTAACGAGAGAGAAAGAGAGAGAGAATAAGAGGGGGGAAGACGTCGGGGACGGGGCGGCGTCGCTTTAGCGGTTTCGTTCGAGGTATCGTGTGGTGGCAATGTAGCCCGAGACGGCGAGAACGACCATGACGGCGCAGATGCCGCCGAACCAGCGTAGTGTCGTCTCGTCGTCCTGGCCGGGAACGTGGACGTTCATACCCCACAGACCGGTGATGACGTTCATCGGAACTGTTGACGGCGCGCGCAATCATCGACCCAACAAAAGACAATGTAAGATTGGTGGTGAATCAGCTTGTGTTCTTCCATCTGCCACGACAGCGCGGATCCAGCCGCGCGGTAGTCCCAACTCACCAATCACGGTACCCAGCGCGGTGAGCTTGCTGAGAACGTCGTTGATCTGGTTGTTGGCGTCTGTCATCTCGATTGAGATCTGGGCGAGGTAGTTGGAGTGCGAGCGTGAAAGAATCTTTTCGTAGTGGTTCAAGTTCTGCGTCATGGTGATCAGGTGGTCCTGGATGTCGGAGAGGTACAGTCCAATGTCGCTCTTGGGCGCCACCGACCAGTTTTCGTTGCACCGCTTCGCCAGACCCTTGACGACGTCCGCCTTGTTGCCCATCAGACGCAAGAGGCCCATGACCTTTTTGCGGCATGTGCCGATCCTGTGCGACGCGGTGCGCAAGCGGTGGCGGGGCGAAGAGGCAGCGATATTGGTTAGCTGCGGAGGTTCCACGACGATGATAGGTTGGACGCCAGCCTGCCGAGCTGCCTGCGCCGACACTTACCTCCTGAGCATGTCGCACTGCTCGGCCTCCTTGAGGATCAGTACCAGCTCGTCGATGCTGTCTACCTCGTACTCGATGCTCTGGATCAGCGGGCCAAAAGCGTCGGTGATGTCGTCGATGAGGGCGTACGAGATCCAGTCAGACGTGACGTTGATGTAGTCCTTGAGCTGCTTGATGCGTCGGCGGACGTTCTGCGGGTGCGGCGTCCCGCGGAAGTGGAATGAAAGCGTGCCCTCGCGGAAGACGATGATGTACATGTTGAGCGGCTCAAGGTAGGTGGGGCTGTACGGGTCCTGGTCGAACGAGCGGAAGCAGACGAGGTAGTAGTTGCGGAAGAGTTCAATCTTTTCGCGTGTCTCCTCCATCAGGATGTCCTCGGTCGTCAGCGGGTGGATGCCAAAGACGCGGCTGAGCAGCTTCATCTCCTGATCGGTCGGCGAGAGCACGTCGAGCCACCATGTGTTGGCCTCTGGATCCTGGTCCATCCGGATCCCTCCACCGGGGAGCGCCCTCGCTGATGCATTGAGGCCGTTCTTGCCGTTTCCGGGTGCCAGCCCGCTGAGAGGACGCGTCCCGTTCATCTGAGCCTCAGTCATCTGAAGGGGCGTGTTGGCGTCCGTCGGCGGCGCCGTACTCCCTTCCATCCTGCTGAGTCCGGCGAGGGCCTGTCCGAGCGACGAGGGCTTCGCTGTGTTGCTGGTGTTGATCGTGGGCGCACGGCTGGGAGCGCGGCTGGGTTCGCCGCTGGCGCCTCCGGCGTTGCTGTCCTGCGGCGAAGGGTCAGGCGACGGTGGTCGGCCGGTGAAGAGCTCCTCAAACGTCTGTCCCTCGGCAGGCAGCTCCGCAAGGTGGCGAGCGTGGATCGTGTTGGGCAGCGCGTTCGAGTAGAAGGTGAAGCGATACGGTTTTTCGCCACCGCTGTAGGCACCAGTTCCGGAGCGCGCTCGGCCCACGTTGGGCGCGCTGAGGGCGCTGCTCGACTGCATCCGGGTCGGGCCGGTTCGCCCCTCGTCGTGGGTGCCGTGATAGCTCGGCAGAGAATCCTTGTCTAGCAGGGGTGTCTTTGCGTTGGATTTGGAGCGCTCGTTGGCCGGCGGCGGTCTGCTGTGCATGATGCTGGCGCTAGCGCCCGCGCCGGCCACAGGAGGCGGCGCGCTGCCGCCGCCCTCGAACAGCGCCAGCTTCCGCTGGTACTTGCTGCTCCCCAGCGCACCCGCCGATGCACTGAGCTTCCGGGGCCGCCTGCTGTAGAAGGTGGCATCGTCACTATCGGGTGAGAAGCCGTAGGCGGGACCGCCGGTGCCCTTCTGGGAGGCGGCCTGGTTGCGGATGCGGAGGCCCGAGGCGGGGCCGGCATTGGTCCAGGAGTTGGACATGCCAATCCTCTCGCGCTCCTCGGTGGCAAAGTCCTCGAGCGCCTTTATGTCGAAGTTGAACGGGTAGCCTGGAGGGATCGAACGGTCCTCGTGGTGGTGGTGGAGGTGATGCGCATCGCGGTCGTCGTAGCCGCCGTGCTCGAGGCTTGGCCCGCCAGCTTCGGCGTCGGCGAGATGCTGATCGTGCATGGGGAAGCAGACGTCGTCCTCGAGCATCGATGGCCTGCGCGACACGGTGCGCGGCGATGAAGCCCCGACGCCGCCGTAGCGGTGCACGTGCTCGCGGCTGCCGGAGTGGGCCGAGTCTGATTGCCTGCTCGCCCTCCGCTGGCCTAGGCCGGGGTGCTCGAAGTTGCCGCTGTGTGCGTCGTCGGCGACGGCCACTTCGTCGTGGTCCTCGTCGTGCGGGTTGCCGCCAAAATAGACATTGGGGCTGCGCATCGGGGTGCGCGAGAGCGACGACTTTGCGCGGAGGGCCAAGGGCGAAGTGGCATGGACGCTGAGCGAGTGGGCCTGGTTCCTATGGTCGATGTAGTGCTGCTGGCTGTCGAGGCTGATGTTTGAACCGTGGCGTTGCTGCTGGTAGAAGCGAGCCGTGACGGTAGAGGGGCCGGAGCGGTGCGGGATGGCGGTGGGGGATCGAGACATTCCGTCGTGATAGTAGGGCTCGGCATCGTTGTCGTTATCGTCTGCCCTGTTGTTATTGGCGTTGGAGATCTTGCGGGAGCGCGGCCCGCTATCGGAGAGTATTGTGGCTGCTGCCGAGGCCGAGAGTGGGGGGGAATCGCGGCCGCGGGCCTTGTGCATCTGCCTGGCGGCGTCGATGTCCTGCTGGAGCTGGTGGTCCTGGTGATCGGTAGAGCGGCGGCAATCTTCGAAGGCGTCGTCGGAGAGGGTTGGCGATACGGCGCGTCTGCTTGGCTGGGAGCCGTAGTAGCGCGAGGGAGACGACATGATGGCGCTGGCTGGAGCAAAGAAGGGCGCGGACGGGTGTCCCGGTCGGTATGGGCTGTTGCGCGGGTGGGGGCGGCCGTAACGCAAACAATGACGAGTCGAGAAAGGTGGAGAGGGGGCTGATGGTCAAAGGAGGTGGGCGAGAATGGAAGGAGGAAGGGAGCGGCGTCGAGGCCGAGGTCGAGGCTTGGGAGGCCAGAGCTAACTCTAGAGCAGTTGGGCCGCCGCGCTGTCAAGCGGCAAATCGGAGGCTCGCCGATGGCCAACATCGTCGGAATTTCCCTGCACACCCTCGCCCCCTCTGTGGCCGGGCGAGTCATCGCAGCAGCCCGGGGCCGGCAGGCCCCCCTGTGAATTAGACTTCCTCGCGCGCCTCGGCCCTTTCGAAGAGACATCGATCATCTCAGCCACACCTCGCCGCCATCGATGTCACACCCACCCACCACCACGTAACCTGACTGCCCACAACGCACACTCAATCTCCTCCGCCAGCACCCGGCCAAGTCTAGGTAGCCGTCACCCGCTTCCCCCACACGGGCTCTCTCAAACAGATCGTCGTACGCACGAGTGCTGCACAGACAGCTCCGTTACAATTATTTTCTTCCACGATGTATGGGGATTTTGTCAAGCCTTTATGAATACAAAGTCGGAAGTTCTTTTGGTGGAAGGGCACAAGTAGCGAAGGGGTTAAACGCGCGAGATTTAAGAAATTAAATATACGGCAGTTCCTTTGGGAGTGCTATTTCCCTCGTCCTTAGGGTTCGTGAGTTCGAATCTCACCTTGTGCAGCCCTCAGATTTGCTTTTTCGCTTTTTTGCTCGTTTTGTTCCAACGGGAGCGTAGCTTACGCCACCGCCGACATCGTCACGAAGTTCCAGCTCAACCCGATCACCAGCGGCCAAGATACGGGCGAAATGTCGTTTACTTGAGACGCCACCGACCACTCCCATCACGACAACAATATGGGAGGCCCCGGCGCTACAGCAATCGACTTGGCCAACCCCTACGAGGGAGTGCCCGAGCGGCTTCGATACTCGATAACGACAAGGTAGCACCACCTCGACACCAAGCCGTCTCTCCTGGTCTCCCGGCGAGACCACGAAACCTTTCGGTGTAGGATCGTCTGGCTGGGCCAGGCGATCCCTGCTTTTACAACCCACGACACAAAGACCACTCCAGCCTGTTACACCAGCTTCAGCGATAGACGACACCAACGATCCCGACGCCACCAAGTCTCGCCGCTATGCGGCCAAGCCCGTCCTTCACAGCGTCACAACACCATCCCGAGCCCAGAGAGCGATCCATGGAGGGACGTTCGAACCTCCTTGCCCCTGAGTGCTGCCCTGGTCCCAATGAGACCATGCTCGCCTGTTCCAGCCATCCACCATCTCACCACAACCATGCTCGCTACTCCTCGCCCTACTCCCCGTATCGACATGAACCCACACAAAGACCCCTACAAGCCCGATGTTCGTTACCACCCCGCCCGTTGCGGTCCAACTGCGGGCGCTCCCGAACGAGTTGCAATCCGCCAGTCGCTTTGCACCGTCAGCAGCTTCGGCATCGTGCCTGTTCGCAACACCGGCGGACGGGCTCCGCTCAGCGCTATCGAGCCCGGCGTACCTCAGAGGAAGCCGTCTTCGCCCCCCCGAGTCGATCTCTGAAGACTCTGACCTGCCCATGCGGTCGAGGAGCGTCGCCGGAAGCCCTGACAAGCAGGTTTCTGCCGCCCCTGCCGCCGCTAAGCAGGCCTCGGCCCCGGGTCGAGTCGCTGCCAAGCAGGCCACCGCAGTCAAGCAGCTCGCCACTGCTACTGCTGCCTCGAAGCAGGCTGCCGCCGCCGACAAGCAGACAGCTGCCCCACAGCGCGCCGCCCCGCTCAACGCTGCCGGGACAGAGGATAGCGCAGACGACCAGGCTCCTCGGAATGAGGGCTCAGCCGGCAACGCCAACAAAGACGCCTCAACCGACCAGGGAGGTGGCTTGCCCGGACCTGACGAGTCGCACGACGGCGATGGCGACGTGGTCAGCACGGAGCTCATCTTCCCAGTTGGCGACACTCGACGCCAGTACCCCTTCGAAGAGCTCCCGGACCCACAGCTCCGCTCGAGGGTCGTTGTTCCGCCATCGGCCATTCGTTGGCGTTTCCTGTCTGGTTTCAACCAGAGCCGGGACAAGTCCAGCGCCAGGGCGGCGATCTACCGCCAGCTCTACCAACTCTTCGGCAACAACTGGGACGGATCCCCGCCAGACCTTCACTTCCCGCCCATGGCCAGCCGTGCAACGTGTGTCGAGATCTGTTTTTACCGGTTTAGACAGTTCGATCTGGCGCTCAACGCCAAGCTCACCTTCCGCAACCAACCTCTGGAACAATACCTGGTCGGCAGCAGGCTGCCGTACGACTCCATCGTCATTAAAATCTCGTCGCTTCGAGCGCATCGCGACGAAATCAAGGTGGTGGAAGCACTACAATCGGCCATTTTGGCCCACGCCGCCATCGTCAATGCCTGGACGATCATGGCGGGTACGCCTGAGCTCGGCATCCCTCTCAAGTTTGACGGGACGATCTTTGTCCTGGCCAAATCGAGGCCCGAGGGCCACGGCGTTGAGGGCCTTCCGGGATGGCTCGCCTACAATGAAGGCGCAATCAAGCTCCACTACATAGGTCGCCGCCCCTTCTGCGTCTACTGTTGCCACAAGGCCGACTCTTTCCACACCCTTGACAGCTGCCCGCGCACCAAGTGCTCCTCAGCCTCTACCTTGGAAGGCTCGAGCGGCTTTGATGCTCGATAACGAAAAGGTAGCGACACGTCGACACCAAGACGTCCCCGCTCGATGTGAGATCGTCTGACCGGGCCCAGAAGAAGGCTACTCTTACGAATCAAGATATGACGAGCACAGAGCCCCTGGTACATCAGTTTCAAGGACAGACGTTCTTTTGCGTCGCCCGCCGAAGCTTTGAACATTGACCGGTGCCTGCAATGCTTGAACGTCGAGCTGCTCGTCAGCGTCTTGTGTCTCTACGGTAGGACGAAGAAGCCGACACCTGGACGCAGATCCGCGATTCCATGAAGAGGGCGGACCCGCAGCAGGGTCCAAGGTAGGGCGGAACAGCGTCCCACCCCACCAGCCGGTCGGTCCCGTGTAGCCCCTACATACGTCGTTCATCCACCATTGATTTGTCTTGACAATTTTGACGTCTCCGCTGAGCAGCACCGCACGGTACATCAGAATCAGATACCATTTTTCTCTTGATGAGGGGGCAACCGATGAGCACGTCGTCGTACGAGCGAGGAGGGCAGCCAATCATCTAGATCGCAATTGAATAAGAACGGTTGACACGGTTGCTGAAAGGGCCGACGTCGAGCGACATCATGGTTCCAAGGACATGCCCGCTGATCTCGAAAGCGGTCCGGCCAGAAGCGGTAAGCTGGGGAGGTCCAGAGGCGGTCGTCGCCGTCGTTGTCGCCGTCGCCAACGTGTCCAAGGAAATGAGCAACTAGGGTGCATCCTGACGTCTGGCTCCTCCCACATTTAGTAAGATCTCGACAGAGACGGGTGGATCTGTATCGGAGCGACGAAGCTTCATTAACTACGGCATCGATGGCGGATGAAAGGAGAAGGAGGGGTCTGCAAGAGCGGAGACGCCTGACGGCGGTGTGGGTGGGGGCTGGGTCGTTGATAGACGGCCGTGCGCACGATGACGGCATATGACGAAGGAGCTTTTTCTGCTCGAGACACAAGGGGGGGGGACGTCGGTGGGGCGCGCGACGAGAGGCGTTCGTTGGTGGCTCGATCTTTCTTGTTCGGCAAAGCACGAGGAAACTCCTCCACCTCCCAAGCGAAGCAACCCGCCGCTGCGTCGCCTCACGCGTCGCCTCGCCTCGCCTCTGCTCATCGAGCGACGACAGCGACGCGTAGACTAGAATTCAGCCCGCGACCAGCTCCTTCTGGACCAGTGTCTGATCTCCATCCCACGGCGCTCCGCTCTACGCTATAGTGGATCGGCCCCCCATGCCAGACCATGTACCACAACGGAGCTGTGGCGCGGCTCCCCGTGCTCGTCCCCGTCCTTGTCCACCGCCGACCAGACCCTAAGCTCGATGTCGACGTCGCCATCACGCCGTCGTAGAGGCGACGAGGTCCTTACGGGGCGTTGTCCTTGCGCCGGCGTCGGGATTTAGAGCTTCTGCTTCTTCCTTGCCTTGGCTTGCTTGACCTGGCGATGCTTTCGGCAAGAGGCGGTGCGGTCTGCTGGCGTTGGCCACACGCAGGCAGCATTGCCGGAGAGCAAGATTGAAACGCTCCGATACTGCAGCGGAGTAGCGCCATCGTATGTTGATACTGCGTACGCTCAGACTACACAGCGGCGTCTGGCCCGGAAGTCGCTCGAGCAGAGCAAGGCTGTGCTGGCGTCGACAGAGCGCTGCAAGCATCGCCTCGCTGGCTGCGGCCTGGCAGTTGACATCCTGCACAGGTTTGGCGCTGGAGCAGGGGCCCCTGTTTTTCGCCTCGCTCATGCATGGGGTCCTGCGAAAAGCAACTCTCAGGGGTAAACAGCGTCCACGCAAGCCATCCGTCCGTTGGCATGGGCCACTATACGTCAACGCCGCTGGGAGCGCAGAGACGCAGGCTAGGCACACCGCTTCCGCCCTCGCAGCAGATAGGCTCAACTCCGACCTCTAGATTCAAGACGTACTCACTGCCGGGCGGAGAGAGAGACACTGTCGCGCTTGGCCATATAGCGAGCGTGACGACGGCGCTGACCGCGCTTCTGCGGGTGCGTACGCCTAGGCGTTGAAGCGTTGGAGTGTGGAGTTGGCTGTGCGTCAGCGTACAGCAGATGGCTCGAGGGTCGAGGGAGGCTGGGTTGGATGCATCGTGAATCACCACCAAGCCGCCCGTCGTCGGAGCGCGCTGCGTGCGCTGCGTCGTTGACGCCTTGCTTCGCAGCGTTCCCGCCTCTTGCCCCCCTTCCTCTTCCCCTTCCCCTCCCCCGCCTCGCCTCCCTCGCCCTCGACCTCTGCGCCCCTGCCCCGCTCGCTCCCGACGTTGAAAACCCTTGCCTCTCCCTCTCGCTCTCTTTCTTTCGTCGTCCACCACCATCATCCGCCCGCCCATTCCTAAGCCGTCCGTCCTCATCCTCGGGGTCCGCGCTCCATCTCTCGGACACCCCCATCACCTCCATCACGACGTCCACCACGACCCTCGCGAGCACCCTAGAGCTACTCGCACCGTAATCCATCTACCCACACACTAATAACTCCTCCTCCTAGCACGCCTCGTCCGTCATGAAGTGGCTCTGCGTCGGCCTCGGTGAGTCTCTAGCCTCGTTTCGCATCTGGTGGCCGAAAGGCGGGCAGTTTAGATCCTGCGAACGGGCGAGATGCTACAGTGCTTGCCAGCGCCGCTGGCCAACTTCAGTCTCAGTGTGGAAATTCGCGGAGAGCGCAACGACGCTCAAGCACATTGTCGCCGTGTCGGGCCTGGCGCGCACTTTCGGATCACCTTGCTTCGCAGATCTTCTTTGCTGAACCACATTGCGTCATTCCCCATACTCCTTCGTATCCGCCTCTCACCTCACGTCAGGCCAATTCCTCACCTTCGCCGCCATGGTGCTGGTGATCCTGGCCAACATCGGTCAGCTCACAAACAACATTGTCGCGCGAAACATCCGCTTCGTCTACCTCCGTACCGGTGGCCTCCAGAACGCCCTCTCCAACTCTGGCGCTACCGCCCCGCCCAACCTCTACGCTACGGACCAGGGCTCGCAGATCGCGGCCGGAAACGGCATCAAGCAAGACTACCAGTGGGGCCTCTACAACTACTGCGGAGGTACACCCAGCGGCAGCAACCGAGACTGCATCGACAGCCAGTTCAACTACAAGTGGGTCCCCGTCAACGCTCTGTGAGTAGCGTTGTTGCGCCACGGTGCCGCCTTCCGACTTCCTTCCCTCTGCGATCCGCAGTCTGACCCTTCGATCTTCTGTGCTTCCAACGCAACGCCACGGCACCTTTCTCTCCCTCTTAGCCTTGCTGACGCTCCCGCCGACGCTCGTGCTGAGCTCACGACCTTCCTGCCCGACAACACCTTTACCGACTCTGACTATCTCCGCAAGTTCTCGCAGGCGGCCTTCTGGCTCATCTTTATCGGCACCGTCCTCACTGGTCTCAGCTGGCTGACGGGCTTCCTCGCCAACCGACTCGCCTTCTTTGGCGCGGCCATCTTTGCCTTCCTCGCCGCCATCGCCCTCGGCGTCGGCGCGGCCATCGAGACGGCCATCTACACAAAGGCCCGCGATGCCATCGGCTCGAGCTACGGACTCGAGCTCCACTACGGCAACGCCCTCTGGTTCATCTGGGCCGCCTTTGTCGGTTGCGCCCTCACGGTTGTCCCCTACATCATCTCGTGCTGCACCGGCCGAGACTAAGCGGTGCGCGCGCAAGACGCGAATGCTTTCCGGCGCTCGGCGCGTGACGAGACTGGGGAGTTTTGCTCCGTCTCTGCCCTACCTCGACGCGTCCCGGCCAGCTTCATATACCCAAGGCCTATTCCGCGCGCCAGGGACGTCAGCGTAGACGCAGTCCACGGACGGGCCCTTGCCCGACGTTCGTCTCCCCATCGCGATCCTTTTACCGATTACCACATCTACGAGCGCCATGCACTGTTTCACTTCGACGCCGACTGACGACTCAGCCAATCGTTGTATTTCTGGCGGAATGTATTTGTTTCCGGCCAAGGTCTCTCTCACTCTTCTCCCCTTAAACCCCTCCTTCTTCCTCCTGCCTTTTGACGACGACGACCTATATCCTACCCTAGCCGCGTCCATCGCTTCACCACAATACCTTTAATGTTTCGCTTTTTTGGCACGTCTGGGTCATATTGACGGTTAGACACGGCGTTGGGCGATCCTTGACGCGCGATGACACGCTGTCGACCGGCCTCTTCGTAGTTGTTGTACATAGTCGATTCATATCTTGGCTCAGTGCCCTGAAACTGCTACTCTGACGATGAAAAGTGTCTTGACGTTGGAGGGAAAATGAATGGCACGATGATGTTCTTGGCTGGGGTTGGGGAGAAGGCTCGTACGGTGGACGTGGAGCCAATCACGATGGCTATGAGACGTCGCAGCAGGAAGGTGTGATGACGGATAACTACCTACGTCTTTATTGGCTTTTTTGTTTTTTTTTTTCTCTCTGGCGCCCGTGCACGGTACAGCATGACGGCGACGTCCGCATCGTTCATCGTCGTCGCGACGACTCTACTTACTTGCTGCGCGTCACGGCGGCAGTGAACTTCAAGAGAGCGTCGAACGACGTCCTGAACAACCTGGGTACCCTACCTCGACTGGAATGTGGGATGCAAGGCGGCGGTGTAGATTGAGATATGTCTACTTTCACGTCGACAGGCGTAGGCGTACTGGTGGCATTTAGCACGAATGTATCGTCCAACGTCGAACGTGGATCTAGACCTTGCGTATCGGTCGGCGGTGAGACGTCGTTTTCGTCGTCGTCTTCTCGCGATGTTCGACGAGAGAGTCTAACGTCGTACGTCGTGCTAGTAACGTGGGTCTTTTAGGATGTTTTCGCGATGTTTTACCGTCATTGTCGATGTAGGGAAGGTGGAGAGGGAGATGCAAAGGTGATGTAGGACTTTTAATGACGTGCTGTGTCGATGGTGATGGTGGGTGCGAGGGGACGGAAATCTTGCTATGTCCCGAGGAAGAGGAGGATGGACCCGCTTTTCTGTGTGTGGACGTGAGAAGGATAGGAGGGATGATGTCGTTCGTCGACGAAACATCCACGGCGGTACGTGTTGTTTGGCCGGACCGACATTGCGCACCGCAGCGCATCTTGAAGCGCTGAGTGTGCGTGTCGATGTTGGGTAAACTCGCACCTATCGAAGCCAAATTTGACCTTGCGAAAGACGAGGTGAAAAAAGGTAAAGGAGAAGGAGGTGTTGAAGCGGATGAAGATGTCGTTGACGCAACACCATCCCTGAACGTAGCGATGGACGAGAGGGAGGAGTGAGAGTCGTACGACTTCAACCGTCCTTCCAACGTAGGTCGGACCAACGGTCCGGGAGATGTGGGAGCCGAGTGACTCTGTACCGAGGATGAGGAGAGGGAGGAGGGGAAACGACGATGCCATTGAAAGAGCATGTTGGGATGCGTATAGGGCAGAGTTTGTCTCGAGAGAAAGACCATCCTGTCGGCCATGATGACGCGTCGTAGACCCAAACTCGCATTGATGAGATCGACATGCGTCGAATCGTCTTGAGCGTCCGCGGTCACGATGGTAGATCCGCTCCCTCGACGAGCGTAGAGAAGCTCGACGTGCTGCGGTGGAGTGAGAGCGTTTGCGGCTTTGATATCTCCGCTACTGTTGCTCCTCGTCACGTCCTTGCTGCAGCGAGTGTCGGAGTGGTTGGATTGCGTCTGGCTCATCCAGCTTCTCACGACATGCGCCAGTACTCTAAGACTGGCACTGAGCGCGTCCGAAGGTGTATGTCTCGTCTCGTCGCCATCGATGTACGGCGTGACCTTGCGAACACCCCGCTGCAGTACAACAAACAGTATCGTATGAAAGAAGAGCAGCGGAGAGCAGCAGCGCAGACCCTACATGCCTGCCTCAGCCGGCGGGTGGGAGCGAGACCTGTCTAGGATGGGTGGTCAAAGTGGAACATGTGCCAATATGCTACTGTATGGCGAAAGACTAAGACGGAACCAATCAACAATCAAACGAGCGAGCGAGCGAAGGGCATGGTGAAACGTCGAGAGAGTGGCGAGAGGGTGTGTTGCGAAAGGCAGACGAGTTATCTTCTGACCCGCTCCCGGCATGCGTTGGTACTGTAGTTGGGGTTTTTGTGACGGTGACGTGACGACCTATCAACTGCTCACGATCGCAGCACGCAACCTTTCCTTGCTCTCTAAGCTCGAGGGAGGATGCAGTCAGACTGGTACATAGCCGATCACACGTTGCGACGCTTCGGGAGCAAAGCTGTCAAAGCGGATCGTTTTTTTTTTCCGGCTCTTGACACGGCAGACCCATCGTATGTACTGTCCAAGTTGGGCGGAAATGCAAGAACGTGTACTGTTCCCGGTACCGTCCAACGTCGGCGCCTGTCATCTCGTCCCTCCAAGGTGGCGTGACTCGCCTACCCTCTCGAACTAGAGACCTATTTCTTTCTTATCTACAGAGTACTCTACAGTACCCACCAGGAGGGGGAGCTTGTCCCATCTATTACATACCACTCATCTTCAGCATCAGCACCAGCTTAGTCTGTCATTTCGTGCAGTGCTCGATGTACGGCAAGACGAGCACGATACCTTCCGCTGCGGACCGTCTTTGGACACCTGACATCGGTCTTGGGTCGCAAACCCCAACCTGTCCTGTCCAGCGAAGGGAAGACTGGCGTCCTGATTTATTTTCCGCGGCGATTCGAGTATGAGCCAATCATAAATTGTTATCACCACCACCACCACCCCCGCTAACAGAGAGATAAGTTAGATATGGGTCAAGGGTTTGTCTTCGTCCCTTTTCAATCTACCTTTAGCCACCAACCACCTCTAATCAAATGGAGCCGGTCTAAGACAATCTTCCTGTAGTTACATCTGAACCGTCTCTCGACTCTACCTGCAACACAGGCACACGCGCGCTCCACATGGTACCTTTGCACTACCTCTTCTTGCCCAACGCCGCTTCCAACACCTTCTTACTACTTCACACTGTACCCCTAGACGACGATGCTCGTTCCCGCAAGACAGGCCGCATCCAACTTCTTCAACGCCGCCCTAGCTCTTTCCTGTACGTCCAACTCTACGTCGTTTGCCAGAGCAAACATCCTCTCTTCCATGCCAAACGACCGGAGACGCGATATCGTCTCGTTCGTAATGTCCACTGCCATCCGTCCCGCATCACCATAGAATCACAAGAGTCAGCACAAACAAACAAACAGTTTCAGTCTGCAATCTAACGAGGTTCGACGTGGTGTGCTTACGATCTTGTGATTCCTCTGCCGTAGAGGCGAGTGAGACGACCGCCGACCGGAAAACCAGGTTCGAGACGCATTTGGCTGCTGCGCTTCGGATCTCTTTCCATGGATGGTTCTGTAGCGTGCCTCACCGGGCGCAGCGCAGGCGAGGTGCGAGGGAGGCAGGTTCAGCCATGTCTGGCTCGTAGACGGCCAATCTGTAGATGGCCAACAGCTGGCCCCCCTCCTTTCGTCGCTGGACGACGAGACACGCCGCAAACTCACCGTAAAGTAGACCAAGGCATCCAGCAGGTTGGGTCTCCTCACAATCATGCGCCTGTGTGCGTCGTTGCCCGTCGCGATATTGACAAGACAGCAAGCCACCTGCTCAATCACGCTCGCCCCTTGCACGCCTTCGTCCTTGCACTCCCACACCACCTTCTCCAGCAGTTCCACCAGCCTCTCCCCACCCCCTACGCCCGCCACGACCGTCTCGACGTCCTCTGCGCCGCCCGCCGCGGCGTTGCGCAGGATGTTGAGCGCCTGCTCCTTCATCACCGTGTCGCCCTCCGAGGTAAGCGAGACGATAAAGTCCCAGCGCACCTTGTCCATCACCTCCACCTTGCTCGGCAGGTCGCACTTCCACAGCATGTTTTTCAGCGCCCACAGAGCGTTGAGCCGCAGCTCTTGACTTGCTCCCGCCGTCGGCCCGTCTCCTCGTCTCCCGACGTCGTCGCCATCGGTTCGAGCGTTTCCGTGCGCCAACGCCACGAGCCTGTCCAGCCCACCGAGTTCGACGACTAGCTTCCGCATCGGGCTAAAGTCGGCCATCAGGTTGCACAGCGTAGCGGTAGCCTCGATCTTGACCGCCTCGTCCTCGTCCTCGTCCTCCAGCAGCGCCACCAGCTTCGGCGCGATGCCGGCATCGACGAGCGATGTGCGCAGGATCGAGATGCTGCGCGACAGCGCCCGCGCCAGGCGGCACGCCGCCACGCGCACACCCAGCGCGGGGAAGCCGAGGCACGGTACCAGCAAAGAGAGGATCGAGGGCGACGATGTGTCGACAGCCTTGCGGCGCAGCTCATCCTGCTGGAACGTGAGGGCGGCCAGGGCGCTGAGGCACGCCTCGCGCAGGCGGATCAGACCTTCGTCAACGGCGGGCAGGGCCGTGCCGACCGTAGGGTTGGCGAAGCCGCCACCGCCCCGGGCTCCCGCGTTGCAAGAGAGGCTTGGCTCCGGCTCGCCGCCCTGACCACCGCCGGCCGCCTGACGGCAGGCCCGCTCCAGCAGGGTGGTCAGCTTGCTCAGCGCGTCGTAGTTCTCGGTCGCCAGCGTCTGCAGCTCGGGCTCGTCGGCCACCAGCCTAGCCACCGCAAACGCCGCCTGGACCTGGATCTGCACCTGACCTTGCGATAGCAACGACATCCCTCCTGCTCCTCCGCCGCTCGCTTTCGGGTCGAGCAGCTCCACCAACACCTCGAGCACGCACTGGTTCGTCCTTGGCGTAAAGGGGTGCACCTTGATGATGTGCGCCAAGCAGCAAAAGGCGGCGAGGCGAACGTTGGGGCTGGCCGCTCGGCGGAGGTTGAGCAGCATCGAGGTCGGCAGCGTGCCGGACAGCGTGCTGAAGCGAAAGAGGCGGATCGACGCATCGGCGCTCTCGCGCGTCAACTCCGCCAGGCACCACAGCGCCGCCTCCTGCACCTTGGCGAAGCCGCACTCGGACGCAGCCAGCAACACCGACAGCACCGTTGCAGGACCTTCGTCGTTGCCGTCGACGAGGTCGAAGCTGCCCTCCTCCTCCTCCCAGAGCGGCAGGTGGCCAGAATCTCCCATGCTTCCGCCGCCGCCGCCGACGCCGCTGTGGGACGCGTTGGGTAGCCTCGACCTCGACCGCGAGCCCTTGCGGATCAACTCGGCCTGGAAGTCAGAGCGGTGGCGCTGGGTCGAAGAACCTTGCTGACTCCTGCCTCGATCCTCATCGTCGTCGCCGATGCCGGCTCCTCCTGGAACGCTGCTCTGCTGAGACGAAGGCCGTTGCGAGCGGTGGAGGTAGGGGTTGTCGGCGGCCGTGAAATTGAGCAGACGCTCGCGTCGTTGATGCAGCTCGCGCTCGGGTGATATCTCGCAGCCGCCGGGACCCAATTGGCCCGGTATGAAGACTGTACCAGCGATCGTGGCGCACACCATCTCGGTGATGCTGAGCAGTTTGGAGCGTGTGGCCAGCGGCAGCTCCTCGAGATCGATGGCCGACGCCGTCGTGGGACCAGCAGTAGACACGTGACCGGCTGCGTCCCTCGTTGTGGATCCGAGGGCGGGGCTCGACGTCCCCACCGACGAAGAGGCCCGCGAGTGCATTGCAACGTCGCGGATCTCGGTGCCGTTGCCGCTAGCCGCGACCACCTGAGGGCTGTGAGGTCTCGGTGCCTTTGCCGACGAGCCGTGCGGGCCCTGCTGCGGGACGCGCGTTACAAATAGAGGGCCGACGAGGTAGGGAAGGTTGTCGGGAGAATAGACGGTGGCGAGAAATGACCTCGAGAGCAACCTCAGCTCGCGCAGGTGCTCGAGTTCGGCCTCCCGCGCGTGCGACTTACGCTTGGCCCTTAGGTCGTCGGAGCTGGCGCTGGCCATGGTCGCATCTTTGGTGGCGCCGCCGCCGTGGGCAGTGAGACCGCGAGCTTCCTTGCCGCTGATGCCGACGATCTTGACACCGCCCGCTCCAGGACGGGCAGGCGTCGTTGGGATGGAGACACCGGTAGAGGAGGAGCTGGTGCCCCAAGCCGACCCGATGCCCCAGCGTGGGCTGGCGGAGAGCTGGTGGGCGATGGCGAGGAGGATGGAGCGAAGGGCTCTGAGTATGGACTCGAGGAGCTTGAGCGGGTCCGTTGACAACGAGTGCGGCGGCGCCGCCTCTCGGCTGCCGCCGGCTAGCAGATGCTGACCGGTGATGGAGAGGTGTTGGACGAGGCGCTTCAATGAGTCGAGGAGCGCATCGTGTACGCCGACCTTGAGGAGCTGAAGGAGCGCCTGTGGAGCCGGAGTGTTTGAAAGGGATGCGACGATGGTGGCGGAGAGCGCGACAATCTCGTGTGCGTGCGGTGACGAGGCGAGGTCGATGCGAAGGAGGGCGACAAAGTCGTGCATCGAGCCGTTATTGACCAGACTGCACTTGTTTGTGCGCGAGCCGATGATCGAGTTGCGAGTCACGCGCAGCCGCTCGACGAGCGAGGCGGGGTTGGATGGGTTGTAGTGCAAGGCTCCGTCGCTGGCGATGCGGCCGCCACCGCCGACGGCGAGGAAGGTGTTGAGGGTCATGGTCGATGAGTCGGTGTAAGAGACGATCGGAAGATAGTGTAAGGCGGGTGAGGGTCGGAATGGTTCGGCTGACTCAGGGCAGTGTAAAAAGGAGTAGCGAGCGGTAGCGGTGGTGGTGGTGGTGGTGGTGGCGGTAGTGATGACCGTCGTGGCAAGTGTAGAGCGAGCGTCGGTCGATGCGCTGCGCCTTTGCTCCACATCTGCGCGCTGCCTGCCTGCCTGCCTGCCTGCCCGGCCTGCAGCCCGTCAGCACAGCTGCGTCGCTCCCGCCCGCGCGCTCGCCCTTTACTGCCCCGCACGCACGCCCGCTCCCTCATACAGCATCCTTTGCCCCGCTTCTTCGCCACGTCGACACACCCGATATAGGCCACACCACACTCCAGTCTGCCGTGACAGTTTATCAGGGTGACCTCGACGCATCCTAGCTATAGTGTACAGGAGAAGCAGACGCGCAAACAGACCGCGTCCAAGAGCATAGCCGCTCCGCGCGCAGCCCTCTAAATCTTGTAGACCGTATCATCGCTGAACATGACCTCGTTGTCGTCGCTCATCCTGCTCAACGCCGCCCTCGCCTCCCTCGAATCAAACAACTCGTCCGCGCGCATGCCCTGGTTCATGATCGGCAGCAGGTCCTCCAGCCTCACCTCCTCCTCCTCGTACAGCCGCCCGCCAGACCCCAGCTGATCCGCCAGCAACGCCCTGAACTGCTTCAGACGTTCCGCCGAGAGCGCTCCGACGCCAATCGAGGCACCAGCCGCGCCTGCGGCTGCGCACCGCGTCGTTGCCGCTCCTTGTGTGGCTTCCGCTTCGCGCATCGCCTCCAACTCATCGTCGTCGTCATCGTCAGCGTCATCGTCGTCCATGCCACCCGGCCCGACGAGCCCGGGTCGCTGCCGCTGCCGCTGCGAGGTAGACGAGGCTGCCGCCCTCGTCGCATAGGGCCGGTTCGAGCGCATACGCCGCTTCTCTGCAGTGATCTCGTCGACGTAGGCATCGCCATCGTCGTCATCGTCTTCGATGTCGTCGCCGTCGTTGTTGCCGCCAGCGTTGCGACCGTTGGCGGGCCTGCTGGCCCCCCTTGTGCTCGAGGCTCGCGCATCTCGGAAGCCATGGTCGACGGGAGCCGCGCCATCGTCCGAGTCGTCGTCATTCGAGTCGTCATCGCTGAGCGGGCTGCGCGACCCTCGGTCGGTGCGGCGTCGCTTGTGCGCGCCGCGCTTCGAGGCACCGACAACCTCTTTGAACAGGGCGAACCGCAGAATCTCTTCGGCCGCCTCGGCGTCGCGCTCCTCGACCTTGTTGCTCAGCCGGCTCTTTGCGTGGGCCGTGGCGAGGCGGATCAGCGTCTCGAGCGTCCTTGCCGTCAGCGGCGACGTCCGCTTCTGGTTGCCCGCCAGCTCATCGTTGCGCAGGTTCGAGTAGACGTTGACGATCCACTCGGCCGCACCCTTCGTCAGAACCGGCATCACCCGCGACTTGGCGAACTGGATGTACTTCTTGACAAAGGCGATCGACAGCACCTCTCTCTTGCCGCTGCTCGCGCGGCCGCCGACGGCCGTCACGCCGGAGTGGAGGAGCGGGTTGAACTTCTCAAAGGGCGACGTGTCGCCGAGCATCGCGGCGCCGTCGGCGTCGGTGCCCTCGGGCGCGCCAACGTCGAGCGCCTGGTCGAGGTTGTCGACGGCCGGCGTTCCTTCCTCGAGGCCCGGCTGGAGGTAGCGGTGCATGCGCAGCACGTGCTCCGAGATCATCCGGTCGCGCTGCTCGTCGACATCGTCGGTCACCACAAAGAGCAGGTCGAAACGCGACAGGAGCGAGTCCGGCAGCGCAATGTTCTTGTGCGGGTCCTTGTGAACGTCGTATTGACCGTAGATGGGGTTGGCCGCCGCCACCACCGAGCAGCGCGCGTTGAGGCTGGTGTGGATTCCCGCCTTTGCGATCGTCACCGTCTGCTGCTCCATGACCTCGTGGATCGCAACGCGGTCGATGTCGCTCATCTTGTCGAACTCGTCGATGCAGATGACGCCGCGGTCGGCCAGCACCATTGCTCCCGCCTCGAGTCGTCGCTCGCCTGTCTCCTTGTCGGTGGTGACGGCGGCTGTGAGACCAACGCCGCTCGAGCCTCGACCTGTTGTCGCGATGGCGAGCGGCGCCGTGTTGAGGACAAAGCGGAGCATCTGCGACTTGGCCGTCGATGGGTCGCCGACCATCAGAATGTTGATGTCGCCACGGATGTGGGTCCCGTTGGGCAAGTTCTTTTCCGCACCGCCAAGCAGCAGCAGAAGGACGGCCTTTTTGATGTAGTCGTGGCCATAGATCGAGGGGGCGAGCGACTGCGAGAGGAGGCGAAAGACGTTTTTGCGCTTCGCGATCTTGTTGATGTTGCGGATGTCGGTATCGGTGATGTGGGCCTGGGCGATGCCGCCGCCGGCCTTGGACGAGAGGAGGTTGATGTTGTTGCCGATCATGAGGGTGCGAAAGGTGGACGAGGTGCTCTGACCGACGCGATTACCCAGGCTGCGGTACATGCCGACCAGCTGGATGCGGTCGCCTGGCTTGCAGCGGTCGACCATGTCGTCGTCCATGACGACCTCGATGCTGCGCGGCAGCTGCCCGGGCGGCGCCCGCTCCGGCATCTCCTGGATCGAGATCATCTGGTGGTCGCGGAAAACGCTGTGGCCGTACTCGGTCGTGAGGCGGTTACCGCTATCGTCCTCGGTCGGGTAGACGGTCGACGACGGCGGCAGCGTCCCGTACATTGTCGCATCGCGATACTCGCGCTGATGGAACTTGTCCGTCACCTCGCAGTAGTGAACGGATTTGAGGATCTTGGGGCGGACCAGCGAGCCTAAGCGGTGCGGAGAAAGGAAGCGGCGAAAGAGAAGCGGGAGAGACACAGGCTTAGGTCAGCAAAGCAAAATCAAGGTCATTGCTTCTGATCGGCTGGGCCCGCTGGGTGTTTGACACCCACATCTTGTGACAATCCCCTCGAGGCTCATCATCTTGCCAAGGTGCAGGCTGCGGAGGGTGCGCGGGTTGACATGGTGGTCGCCAAAACTGCCACGGAGGCCGATGTAGTACTGCTTGCCGTGCACCTCGTCCTCTATCGGGTCGGCGAGCGTCTCTACGAGCGAATAAAGGGCGGCTTCGAAGGCTGGGAGGTATTCGTTTGGCTCGCTGAGGAGGCCCGTGGCAAAGTCGCGGTTGAAGGAGCGGATGTCGTCGAGGTTGACAATGAGGCGCCTCGCGTCGATCCGGAGCATGCGTCGCACGGCGTCGCGGTAGTTTGTCATGTGGCTCTCGTCGTCGAGGAACTCGGAGAAGACTCGGGCGCGGTCGCGCAGCAGGTCATCCTGGAGGATGGGGACCTCGAAGTTGAGCTCGGTGGCCGGTTGCGTCATGGTGACGGTGGGGGTGCTGGTGGCGCACGGAGTATGTTTGTGCTGTTTCTACGGTACCAGCCGAAGCGAGAGTGGGCCGTCCTGGATCCGTTGTACCGGTGGACCGTTGCTCTCAGCGTAGACGTGGGCTTGCGTTGCGCTTGGCGGGCGGCGCAGGAGACGGAAGCGGGTAAACGGATGAGGACAAGAGCACGAGAGGGAGACGGGTGCGGTATGAGCGGATGAGACGTGCAGATGTGGTAGTGCAGGAAAGGGGAGAGGGTGTGAAGGAAAGTCGTTGGCGGTGATGAGGAGGATGAGGACGCAGACGAGGAGATGGAGATGGAGATGGAGAAGAGGAAGGGCTTAGGAGGGAGGCAGGCGTCACTCGAGAGGCCTGCCTGGCCTTTGCTCGGTGCTCGTCCCTTGTCGGCCCTGCCCTGCACATCCTGTGTGTTGCGTGTCTCTTCCTCGCGCGCGTCCGCGTCTGGCCCCCTTTCCGCCTCTGGTTGGCCGCTGCTCATCTACGCGACGCGCGCCCTGACACACCTCGACCGACAGACCGAAGCGTGCCTCTAAAATGCGTTCGAGGCCAACAGACGTGGTACCTGCCGCATGTCCCCAACCGACAAGCCAGGTACCGCTCCAGCTGCCAACGAAGCAGTTTGGCATGATTGGCCAGGATCTTCGGTCCGGCTTCAGTCACCCATTTCATCCAAGCCGCACGCCAGGATAACGTCAAGGTCAAGGACCAAGGCCGCGGCCAACAGCAAAGACAGCGGCAAAGAGAGCAAGAAGCTTAAACTCTTCGCAAATAAGACCGAGGCAGGCAGCGTCATCGACGGTACCGTCTCACTCGTCAAGGGCAGCGCGAACCGACCCTGCATCACGTGGAATAGTGACAGCCCGCAGTCTTGCTGGCGATACGACTCTTGATTCGGCTTGTAGTCGCACAGCAACGTTGCAAAGGCATCAAGGTAGCTTCTGCCGAGTCGCCGGGTACCACCTACAACAAATCTGCGCCTGACCGTCGCACGATCAGACGCCGCCAAACAGGGCGGTGGCCTCTTCGATCTCGCCGACGGCGTAGACCGACTCGAGACCGAGGTCAAAGTTGAACGTCGCCCCTCGCTTGTTTCCCCTCTGCGCCTCGTCCGCCGCGTTGCTGTCCCTTCCCAGGCCGCCGTCGACCAGCCAGTCGTCCTCCTCGCCTTCGGTCGTCGACTGCCTGCTGCCGTCGCGGCTCGAGAGCGATGAGGGCGGAGCGTCCTTGCTCGGCGCGGGCGTGGCCGATGGCGGCGTGGGCATGTCTAGCACTGCAGAGATGCCCACCGTCCGCACCTTTTCGCGCATCATCGACACCTGTGAGTGGGCTACCTGGCCCGTGTTGGTCAGGACAAAATCATCGAGCGGAATCTGGTGGCATGAGGATACCAGGCAGATGGAACAGGCGGACCGATGATCAGCAAGGTTCTGCCAGAGAAAGAGAGGAAGTGCAGCACGCCAGATCGCCCCTGCTTACCAGGACCGTCTGCCATTCGGAACCTTTGCTCTCGTCGAGGTAAAGCCTGTGCTGGAAGAGGTCGCTCGTCACGGGACCGTCGGTCTGGATGTTGACAAAGAACTTGGGACTCGGCGGTTCCTTTCTGCCGAGACCTAGGGCGTGGATGGCACGCGAGGCTGCCGGGCCCGAAGGGTCATTGGCGTGTAGTGCGGCGCGCAGCGAGTGGTGGCTGCCCGATGACGAAGAGACGTCTGCACTGGACGACGACGACGAGGGTGAGGTGGAGGCTGCGGCAACGCTGGGTAGCGGCCGCTTTGCGAGCTTGTTGCGGACCCTGAGGGCGAGGTAAGGGTGGACGGTGGTGTCCCAGCACTGGTTGCCAAAGAGGGTGGGCCGGTTGCGGTTGCGGAAGCCGGCGTAGCCGCTACGTTCGATCTTGCTGCCGCGCGGGACCTGGGAGCTGAGGGTCCCAAAGAAGCGGCCCTTGCTGCTCTCGTCGAGGGCGAGGCGGCACTGCGATAGGCCGCCGATATCCGAGTCGGCACCCGTCGCGAAATCTGCCAGGTGCTGCTGCGAGGTAAGGGCGTAGATGAGGAGGGCGCCCTGGTTCCTCGAGGAAGGCGAGACATCCATCCTCATCACTGCGGCAGCGGTGAGGGGGGAAGATGGACGTGTGAAGAAGAACGAGCAACGAGAAAGGGGACAAGCGGGGAGGTGCGTCAGCGAAGCGGCGTGGACGATGGGTCGTTAGGGCAGAGAGGCGGGCGGCTGAGTGGCGACCTACTCTTGACCGTTTCGTCTCGCGCCATTTTGAGCGAGCGCTGGATGGCCTGCCCGAAGGCCTTGGCGTACGACATGTTTGCTAGCTGGTGGATGGGCGGGTGGCGGCGGTGGTGGTGGTAAGTAGCGTGCCGCGGAGCCGCGGAGCGTGGCCAGATGCCGGCTGACGACGCCGAGAGGTGGAGGTGAGCGTGCGTTGGGCGTGATCGCAATTTTTGGCGTGCGCGTGGCTGGAGCGCTGGGGGGGGGGGCCACCTCGCAGCGTCGTCTGCCCGCTCCAAAATTGTCCAAAGGGTGAGCGGTCAGAGGTCAGGTCAGCGTGTAGAGTCTGAGTCGTGGAGAGAGTCTGGAGAGCTCTGGTTTCTGGTGAGTCCTCTCTCAATTAACAGGCGCGCCCACCGACAATAATCATTTCTTACCCTCACGCTCGCCCTTCTCCCACCGCCATCGCCATCGCCATCGCCTTC
Organism: Thecaphora thlaspeos; assembly: GCA_900291925.1. NCBI lineage: Eukaryota > Fungi > Basidiomycota > Ustilaginomycetes > Urocystidales > Glomosporiaceae > Thecaphora > Thecaphora thlaspeos. The sequence goes on along the minus strand of UWYS01000003.1, from coordinate 1,236,470 downwards.
CTGCCCTCGTTCGCCTCCTTCAATCCACCACGCCATACACCACCCGTCTTCTATCTCCCACGCCCGCTCCCTCGCTTGCTCGTAAGCAACCCAAACACTCAGCCTTCCCCCATTCATTGCACTTTCACCACCCCTTCTTGCAAAGCTTGGCGCCATTCCGCCTCCTCCCACTGCATACCCCTTCTTGGCAGCAACGATAGCCGTAGCAGAAGCAGCGCTGGCATCACCCTCTTCGTCTTGGACGACGACGACGAAACCCTCGACCCCAAGCTCACCGCTTCACCCCGCCGAGGCTCGCAACATGCCGTATCCTGGCTTCCACTCTTCACCCCTCTTGCTGCACCGCCCGCAGTCGCTGGCAAACGATAACAATAGCCCCGCCTTCCAGATGCCATCCACACCTTCCCGCTCCAGCTCGCCCGCCTTTGCCAGCGCCCACAGCAGCACGGGCCCAGGCGCCTCCTCCGGCCCCTCGTCCCATCAGATTCCCTTTAACGCCACCCCCGTACACCATGCTCCCAGCCCCCTTGGCTTCGGCTTCGGCTTCGGCTCCTCTTTCGGCGACAACAACAACAACAACGCCGGCATCAGCAGTAGCAGCAGCAGCAGCCACCTCAACTCCTCGTTCGCAGCGGCCTCGGCCCTGGCCAACTCTTTCGCCTCGCCCTCCCTAAGCTCGATGATCCACTCCCCTCGCAGGGGCGATGCTAAGCGCCGCCGCGACCTCGACGAGGACGGTGCCAACGAGGACGACGAAGATATGAACCAGGCATCAGCACAGCACTCCCTCTCGCCTCGGATGCGCGGTAGCCCCGGCACCTCGGAGCTCTCGCTGGCCGCCGTCGGGGGAAAGAGGGTGCTGGCGTCGGCATCGAAGCGGATGCGCGCCGCGTCCCTCTTCCCCGCCTCTCCCCAGGCCGCCGGAACTGGCTTCGCACGACCCACCTGGGGAACCTCGACCACGACAGACACCTCGGCCATCGCACGACCAACAACCAACCCCGGCAAGGGGCGCATGTCCGGCCTGGACGTCGATCTCGGCAAGATGCTCGGTGAGTTGCGAAGCGCGAAAAGACACGATCTTCCATCCTTCCTCACAACACTGAACGCAACGCTGACGTTGCCCTCCCTACTTCTATCTCTCTCGCACCCCGTCCGCCTGATCTTTCTTCTGATCCGCAGCATCCGTCGACAAGGCCTCTCTGCTGTCGATGCTGATGAACCTGCTCGCACAGAGCAAGGATCCTAACCTCAGCGCCCAGATCCTCTCGCTCCTCCCCACGCCTTCACTCGAGTCGGTCGAGACGGCGCTCGACGAGGCCGAAAAGAATGTCCGCGCGGCCATTCCGTTTGTCGTCGCCGGCGGCGCAGCGGGGGTTCGAGACGAGTACACGTGGAGCCGAGTCCGCACGCCGCTTGCCGCCTTCTCCGACGCCGCCCTCAGCTACCTGCCCTTCTTTGTCAGCGAACTGGACTCGTCGAAGCGGGACGGCGCGAATGCCGCCGCCAAACGGGAAGAGGTGCACCCTGCCACCACCTTCACCTTCCTCCACGCCCTCACGCTCCGCGTGCTCCGGCTGCACACGCTCTTACCGGCGATCCCCAAGAGCGGCCTGTCGTTCAGTGCGCTGCGTCCGGACAGCGCCTTGACGTCGTTTGGCTTCGGCTTCGGTGCTGGCTCGGGCTCGGGCTCGAGCGCCGCATCGGGCTCGATAGCGGCGGTTTCGTCCGTCCAGGCATCGCCCGCCGCCAACGCGCAGCAGCAAGCGCGGTCAACCAAGCACTCCAACCTGGCGGAACGGATCCCGGACATTTACACCTCGCCCGTATCGCCCGATGCGTTGCTGTCGACCCTGATGCCCGCTCTGCTCAAGCAGTGGACGGTCCTGGTGGAGCGTTTGGACCTGGCAGTCAATGTCGAAGGCCGGATGTTTGGACAGGAGGTCGTACTTGGCTGGGCCCGGGCGCTCGACACGGTCAACTCGCAGGGAGCCTCGGACCGCAATCCCTCGTCGCTGAAGGCGGAAGAGACCATCATCCGGGAGGCGATGGATGAGGTGCGAAACCGGCTGGAACGAGACCTCGGCTGGCTCGTCGGCGGAGGGCATGGTCCGGCCGTGCAGCGGGCCTTTACGCCCGCCGCGAGCCGGCCCGCGGTCAACCATGAGGCGGCAGACTCCAACCAGCTTCACAGGCACGCCTCCCAGCCGCAGCAGCGACAGCAGCCATCTACCGCACCGACAGCAGCGGGGGGCAGCACGAAGCGCACGCGTGGATCTTCAATGGACGACGACGAAGAGGAGCTCTAGAGAGCGCCAAGTCGCTGCCATTGTCGGCGTCTCGTCTTCTCCTTTGCCTTGTTTCTCTCTCCCTCTCTCCTTCCCCTCTTCCTCTCTCCTTCTTCCCCTCTCCCTCTCTTTCTATGCTCCAACTTGCCTCGGACCATTTGGTCATGAGATGCCCATTCGACCGGACCCATTTTCCTATCCTCTGCATCTCTCTCCCTCTCCCTCGCATCCAGCAAGCCCCGTCCCAGCTTTTCCACATATATACCACCATTTCACACTCTCGTGACCCTGTTTCTTAACGACGGCTCCTACCCCACCCTTTGTTTCGCTCGCCATCTGGTCGTACAAGTTCATGTAAAGATGGCATCACTCGCGCTTCAATCTGGCGTGTTTTGTCGAAGGAAGTAAAATGAACGATCAAGCAACAGAAGTGATAGAGGTGTGAGGTGTCAAAGAGTAGCGATGCGAAATAGGGACGGATGAGATTCGTCTGCTCGTGGCAGAGTGATACGTCGGTGGGGTCTTGAGATAGGTTGGTGGCATTGAAGGCATCTTTAATACTTGCACAGCCGTTGGACGAAGTAGCAGAGCGTGGCGCGCGTTTCACAATTCCGCACTCGTGCGCGTGTGGTAAAGGCTCTCTGTTGCTAAACAGGGACGTGCAGCATTTGTCGTCGCATTTGTGATTGCACACCCGTCAGCCAAGCACGGACCTCCCCCCTTCTTGCAGAGTATGCCGTCCCACCACCAACATCACCACCATCACCGCCGCCCTTCATCACCCTCTCCCGCTGCATCATTCCGCCAAAGAAACCCCTCTCCCCTCGACACCCAACACAAACAGCACACCTTTTGCCACCCGATCCCCCCATCCCCGATCCCCGACCCCGGCGGACCCTTGACTTGGATCACGTGCCGCTCGCGGGGCGTGAGCGTCTGAGTGGGCTGATCCACCGCTGGCGCGGCCCTCCTCGTCCTCCATCCTCTCTCTCTCTCTCCTGCCCGTAGCGCACCGCACAAAGATCGTCTTCCCGCCTGAATCCCACCTTCGCGGCCTGGCCGCCTGGGCCTCCCGCTCTGCGCTCGCCCGGCCATTAAGGCGGGCCAGGAGCCTTTCGAGCTCGGGCTTTGAGCCCTCCCTCCTGCAGTCTATGTCCATGCCTTTGCCCTCCTCTCCTGCCTGCCCCTCTCTCGGCCGCATGGTGTGTCAGCTTGCCGGGACGCCATGACCATCCGCCGTCCCGACGACAACATCAATCACACATCCATGCTGCCACTGACTGCCGCTCGCCATGTGGCCTCGCCAGACCACAACGCCAAACGAGACTACCTTGCTACGCTGCTTGACTCCTCGGATCGCGAGCCAACGCTAGCACTGCTAAAGCTATCGCGCAAGCAACTCAGCGTCGCACTCGAGAGCGCCTTCGACATTGTCAAGGAGCGCGCCAACGCGACCGCGTCACGCGACGAAATAGATCCAGGCACCCGTGACTGCCAAGAGGTTGTTCGTTGGTGTTTCGAGCGTTTCCTCAAAGCTCTCGTGGCGCTCGAAGACAACCTGCCGCCGTGGCTCTCCAAGCGACTACTCAGCCATTGGACGAGAAGACATGTGATCCCGGCCGACAAGCTCTACGCCGAGTTAGCACATGCGCTGCCCACCGCGACGACATGTCGCTGCCCGACGCGCTCCTTCGCCTCATACACACAGGCATCGGTAAGTCGGACCGACAATCTTGCCTCGGGCCTCCTTCGATCCACTGACGCTCAGACACCCCCACTAGGGTCTTTTCTCGCCGGGCCATCTCCAGTCGAGACACATGGTCGAACGTGAGGGGCAAATGCATCTGCCCGTCGAGCCACGGCCTACGTGTCGCACGCCCCTGCTTCGCTTCTTACCAGAGTCTTCTACGCACATCTTCATCCCCGTCCCTGATAGGTCGTCTGCAGGGACGAAGACGCCGTATCCTTGAAACGCGAGTCGCACGTTTTTCTTGCCGAGCCTATGAAGGGTTAGGTGCATTTCGCGCTGCTTACCCGCATCGCCACACGAGACGAGGGTCTTTTCTGACACTACAAGGCCGGAGAGGCGGTGTACTCGAGGTACGGTCGCATCATTCATGTCGTCCAGTCGAGCGGCACCGGGAAGAGCTGCATGGCAAATGAGGTGCTAAAGCTCCTCCCTGGCCTGTCGATCTGCTTCCGCCCCCCGGTTCGTTCGGCTAGGAAGGGCTCCCCTCTTGGCGATGATCCGGCCACAAAGTTTTGCACGCGCACCAGACCGGATAGTGACGTCCACCGCCAAGTGGCTGCGACGGCTTTTCTCGCCTACCTGCTCGATTGACTTGCCCAGGAGACAAACGATACGACGAGCGATCCATCGCTGTCTCGCTTCTGGACGCGGTGGGCGATTGTCGAGGGCCAGCAAAACCCGGACCAGACACAACTCTTCACAGATGTCGAAGCAGACGCAACGCAAAGGGCCTCGATGGGCGGGATGAGGGTCCGCTACCCAAACGAAGAGGTCCAGGCACTCATCGACAGGTATGAACACGATATCGCCTCGCTCGCCGACGCACTCGTGGTGCAATGGTGCACCGGACCGGCAGAAAAGCTTGCCGAGAAGATCGAAAGAGCTAGGGTAGATCTCGACGCCTGCCGTCACCTAGACGAGACGGTCAAATCCTACTACCTCAACACGCCGACCTTTTTCCTCGTCCTAGACGAGGCTGACTATCTCGACTCCCACGATGGCATCCGCCTCATGCACCTGCGCCGGGCGCTCTTTTCCATGTCTCGGTGCCAGTCACGCCTTCGCATCTGGGCACTCCTCATGGACACTTTTACAGGGATCACGACCCTGACCGGCCCGGCGGACTCCTCAGAACACCTGCACGACCATCCACCCTTGCCGCTTTTTTCCACGCTTCCACTCGACGTCGATGTTGGTCTTGGAGCACCCCCTGCTTCGGCAAATGCATGCTTGGATTATGAACGACTCAAGAAGTTTGGTAGACCTGTAAGTGCCATTCTGTGCAGGTCACGGTGGCCTCTTTCTCACACCGGCTTCATAAAGCGTCGCTGCTACCGCCCAGACCGACCTGTCTCATTCAAATTTTTTCCTTTTCCATCGTCGACGTCGATTGAAGCTCTGGAACACATCTCGGCCCGCTGATCTTATCAGGTACGCGAGGATGAATCTTTTCTGCGGGGCAGAGTTTAATCCTCGAAACCTCAACCATGTCGTCGCTGCATTCTCGCATCGTGTCTGGTTGGAGCTCATTTGCGAGCACTACGATGCCCTCCGGAGTCCTACAGACCCAGTAAAGGTTACCCCTTTGATGATCAAGGCGGTTTGTGAGAGTAACCTCTCTTCCGATGCGGTCCGCAAACATCTCCGCATCGGTAGAGACCTTGACGAGTCGGGCAGGATCTCGACGATGCCCGCAAGCGAGCCAGCGGTATCTCTTGCGGCGCACCAAGCTCTGATGGACACGCCGGAGACCTACGGCCAGGCAGCCTGCTCCCTCGTCCAAGATCTAATCCTCAAAGGTCAGTTGCTGGATCGCGGTAATCTCGGCGAATTTCTCTCTCGGTTCGTTCTTGTCCTGGCCCGGGACTACGCGACCCTCGACATACCCCGGCAGCAGTATCGGGCGCCTTCGATCCCGGCATCGGACTTCCTCAAGGTACACCTTGGCGAAGGCTTTGGGCTCGGCAATCCGGACGAAATAGGGCAGCTCCAGGCGCGGCTCCAAGGCGCATGGGTGAGCTTCTCGCACTTCGTACCTTGCCGACACTTGGGCGATAGCATTACCAGGTGAGTAGTAAGGGTGGCGCACAAGCTGGCCCAAGCAAGGATCGAGAGACAGATAGACCGACGACTGACTGTTGCTATGCTTCTCGTGTGTGTATCTGCTGACCAATGGGGGCCCTCGCTGAGCAGCGAGAAACTTCAGGCCATGTGGGCGAGGACGGCGGCCCTACAATGTCATAGCCAACAGTCAGGCATCGATGGCCTCATCCCGGTGTACCGTGGCGCTCTCGACGAACCTCTGGACGCAAGACGGTTCTCCTACATTGTTTTTCAGTCAAAGCTGAGCTCGACGGTCACATTGCCCAAACTCGTGGTCGACGTTGCCAGGCACGGTAACAAGAAGCGGCGTCTCGACCAGGTAGGTGTGGGGCTGCCAGCAGCAGCGTCAGCCTCGGCCGAGCAAGCGACCATGCCTCGAGCCGCCTGTAGTATCCTTTCGGTACGGTGCAACGTCTGGGGTCCGAGCGTCGACAGGGGCAGCGACGCGTTCGACGAACGCTCGCTGATCATAGTGATGGACCAAGGTCTAGAGACGAATCGCCCCAATCGACTCTTCACCTCCGTCACTGAGCTCGAGGAACCAACCAGGGTTTCTGCCGCGCTGGGCACGGCCGCTGTAGGTGAAATTACGGGCATGGTTACCAACTGGATCGAACACAACCGACGCGATGAGCACCACAGCTTCACGGCCCTCCACGTTTCCGGCTACAAAGGAGCCTATCCTGTCCTGGAGCGAGTTGAGCCCGCCGGCAGCATGTTGCAGACGACTATCCACTTCAACCGCCGCACTGCTTCATCCGACCTATCTGCACAGACACCGGGCGAGGTCAAACTCGCCGAGACCTGGTTCCCCTGCTAGGCAGGCAGCACCACGACGAATCGTTCCCCTCCGATTGGCGCCTCGACGACTGAGTCACCCTCATCCTTTGCACCTGATTCTCCCACATAGCGCCTCACACTCCGCATCACGTACCAACCCCCCCCCCCCATCCCTCCCCTCTCCTTTCCACATCAAATCATCCATGTGTTCCTCTCATCATTTCCGTCGTATCTCGCAATACCCATGTACAAGGTTCAAAAACATCTCTCGGTAATCGTCATTTATTCCGACGGGTTGGATTCCTAACCCTAAAAAAACCCCACGCGATCCCTTCAAAGGATGAAACGTCACTTACCACTAAATTTGTATACTCAATTAATCGATACTCAACCAATTCGTTCGGGAATATGTAACAGCGTCTTCAGAGAGAGATTCGACGTCGTCATGTATCGTTTTCATTCCCACCAACCTCAGACTTGCTTTGAACCGCATTGCATCGCGCCAAGATAAAATAAAAATAAAAATAAAATCCATAACAAACCTTGACCGGGACAACTTTGGTCAAAATAGCAAGAGGTTTCTGGCATTTCAAATGGGGTCGTGGCACGCACTACAGCTTTCATCTCTTGCAAAACGATGTGTAATGACGAGGATCGGACATGAAGGTGACAGGGGTAGAACTATTTCTTCTCGCCATCCTCCTTAGGCTTGGGAGGTGTAAGCTGGAATCCCTTGGGCTTGTATGATTGACCTTCGCCCACTTGTTCCCATGGCGAGCTGTGACGCGGACCCAAAAAAACGAGAACGCGAAAAGGAAAAAAAAAAAAAAAAAAAAAAAAAAAAAAAGTCGTTGAAAAAGTGGTCAGCACCGTCAGCACGGTTGGTGTCCCCCACCAACGCACGGACGAAATGAGATGGGAAAAAGGGACCAAGGTACGCACTTTGCCTCAAAGTTGCGGAAGGCCTGGGTGAGCTGCAGAGGTTCAGAGACGACGCGCTTCTTTTCCTCGTCGTAGCGCACTTCTGTGTAGCCCGTCAGCGGGAAGTCTTTGCGGAGCGGGTGGCCCTCGAAACCTGTGTGGCGGAAGAGCGGAAGAAGGGGAGACGGGAGCAGAGGGGAACCATGTAAGAGGACAGGAACGGCAGCGACGGTGGAAAGAGGGGAGGGAGAGGCGGAGCTCAAGAACGCACCGTAGTCGGTAAGGATGCGTCGCAGGTCGGGGTGTCCAACGAAAAAGACGCCATACATGTCCCAGATCTCTCGCTCGTACCTGGCCGTTGTCAGAAGGGGGTGGTGAAGCATGACGGGTCAGTCGGGATGACAAGAGGCTGGCACGTCGGTCGCCCTCTGCGCGGGCGACTCACCAGTCGGCGCTTCGGAAGACTCCGGTTGCACTGGGGACGGGCTGCACCTCGTCGGCGTACGTCTTTACGCGGATGCGTGCGTTCCACTGGAGCGAGAGGAGGTGGTAGACAACCTCGAAGCGCTGAGACCGGGTGGGGTAGTCTGCGCCCGAGATGTCGATGCACTGGCGAAACTGGGTCTGCGAGTGGTCGCGCAGGAAGGTGAGCGTGGGCAGCACGGCCGAGGGGGCGACGTAGAGGGTCAGCTCGTCCTTGACGACCGAGAACTGCTGGATGAACTTGGGAAGGCCTGCGAGGGGGCAGGGCGAGGAGGGCGAGAGAGCGGCGAGGGAGACGAGGAGAGCAAGGAGAGCGAGAAAGGCGAGGTGAGCAAGAGACCGAACGACAAGAAGGCAGATGTGGTCTGACCGCTACACGCACAGGAAGTGATGTAGCTGCCAAAGTCGTGGAGGGGTCCCTGGATCTCGATGTACTTTGCGGCCTCGTTTGCGCCTGCGGGCTCGGTGTAAGGCGAGACGGTGCTGACTGCAGGGTGGATAAGAACGAGGAGCGGGAGGGGCAAGAACAAGGGGCTGTGGAAGTCAGTGGGCAGGCTCGCAAAGGCGGCTGGTACAGCAGCCTAGTGATGGTTTGTGAAGCGGCGTATGGCGACGCACCCTTGTCGCCCTTTCCGTCGCCCTGGAGGGCTACGCGGGAGATAGAGGAAGCGGTAAAGGAGCGGATCGGTGTAGTGGCGGTGGCGACGGCGATGGCGGAGCGAGGAGTGAGGCTGGGGCGGAGTGCCGCACGGGAAGCAAAGGCGAGTGCGCCAACGGACGATCTAGCGGCAGCCATGGTGGGTGAGGAGAGTGTACGGTGGTGAGGGATGATGGGGGAAAGGGGATGGGGGCAAGCGAGGGATAGGAAGGAAGTGCGTCAGGCGGCGTTGGACTGCGTTGCCTGCTCGCTCAGCTCGCTCAGCTCGACCAGCTCGACCAGCCGCCGCCGCCGCTGTTGCGCGCTTTGATTGCTAAGGGTGCACCGGAGCCGAGTCGATTCGCATGGTAATTTCTCGCACGGTACAGTATCCCCCCCAGGGTCGCTGCCTCCACCGCTGCTCGGCTTGGACCTTTGCTTGCACACCCTGACCGCCTCGCTGCTCGCCTCCATCCTCACCCACCATCGCCACTCTTCTACAACCAGGCCGACTCTCCCGCTCACACGCAGCACTCTCACAATGACATCGACACAAGGAGCACCATCGTCGTCATCAACATCATCACCATCATCCACGGCGCTCACACTAGCGCCCTCCGATGCGCAACCTGGCTCCTCGTCCTACACGGCCACGCTCAACTCCACCGATGCGCTTCCATACTACGACCGCGAACTAGAGACTCACCATAATCTCAGGTCACGCGTCGACCACGAGATTGCAGAGGAACAGAAGCGCACCGCCGCACCCGCACACGATCGCCTACCACCCGCCTTTGAACTCTTCCTGGTAAGTCGGCTCCCTCTCTCCCTCCTTCCTTGCCCCCTTGCTCGCCTCGTCGCGACGCCCAAGCTGACCTCTGCTCCGCCTTGTCGTCTCTCGATATTCACACGCCTCGCCACAGTCTCGACCGCACCTCAGGGCCCAGTATGACCGCATCGCAGCCGGGCAGCCTGCATCGCAGCAGCTCGACACATCGAGATACACGCTCCCCCAGCCTGCCGCTGCGCTCGAGGCTTCCGAGGAAGAGTGGAACGAGGCATTGGACAATGCGGCCGCACAGCTCGGACACATGCAGATCCGGTGAGTGGCCTCCGAGGGCTTCCTATGACTCGCCACTGCTGCGCCTCGGAAGGAGTGCTAATTCGAACGGACCTATTCCTCTCACCCGCGCTTGACCGACGCACCGCTGTGCAGGCTGAAGAACGTAGAGCTGCTGCGAAAGTACGGCTCGAACCTTTGGCGCCTGCACAACTTCCAGCAAGAGTCGATGCTGCAGCAGTACGCCGATGCGGGCGAAGGGATGCGCAGCCTGACCAACAACATCAACCGCACACGCCAGGGCGAGCAGACCGAGGCAGGGCGAAAGCTGTCGACGCTGGAGCGCCGCTGGACGGAGCTGATCTCGAGCGGTCTGCAGCTCGAGGTGGCCAACCTCACGGCCGAACACGAGGTAGAGGCGCTGAAGCTGCGGCGCGAGACGCTGCGGCGCCAGCTCGACGAGATGGAGAGGGCCGAGGCGCAGGCGGCGTAGCGCTCGCTCGTGGTGTGCGCGCTGCAATGCTCGACGGTGCGGCCCATGTACAGTACTACTCGAGTGTTACGCATCCGGGCATAGACGCGAGATCTGGATGATTTCTAACAAAGGGCAGTGAGACGGAGCGTGGCGCTGCCGTTGCCGTTGCATTGGGAGCGTCGCCTATTATATTTGTGTGATTTACTTCGTGACTTTTTCCTCTGGGCGGGAGTTGGAAGAGGGGCGCGCGCCGCTTGAAGCGCAGCGCAGAAATGCCGGCTCATTTCTTGGTTCTTTACAGTCGTGTGCAGATGAATTGAGACGCGAGGAAAAAAAAAGAAAGGCTGAGAGAGACTCTAGGAGGAGTGATCTTGGCGATCACTGAAGATCACTACCTCCACTTACCTTGGCACCGGTAAGGGGTACGGTAGTCGAGCAAGGCGCCCAAGGTAAGTGGAGGTAGTGATCTTGAGTAATTGCCAAGATCACTCCTCCTAGAGTCTCTCTCAGCCTTTCTTTTTTTTCCTCGCGTCTCAATTCATCTGCACACGACTGTAGTTAAGTAAGACCACACTAGACTAACTCGACTGTGCTGAGTACAGTTTTGAGGTAGTTACGTGCGCGCCCCCGCGGCTCATGTCTTACGCCGCGTTGATCTCTGCTGCATGCAAGAGGCGCTTCGCAAAAGAGGCGACATGTCGCCTTTACATACGACCGCGTGCACAGCGCGCTGCACTTGCGTCGTTTTGACAGGAGCAAAGGGACGCACGAATGTACGGTGACAGGTGGATTGATGGCGAGACGCCCATTCCTTGTCGCTGTCCATGCTGCTTGTTCGGGGAGGGGCCCGGTCAAGCGGAGCGCAATTCAGCTCGTCGTCACGGTCGTTCGACGGAAGCATCCGACCGACCGCTCCTGACTGGACACGACGAAGAAGAAGGGCTCAGAGGTTTGGCGAACATTCTTGATTGCGCCGATAGGCGTCCGTCTTCGGTACGGAATGGTCCGAAAGGGTGTGCCGAACCCTACCTCTCTCCTTTCTAACTCCCCTGTCTCGAGCCGAACTCCGTCTGTAGTGGGCGGAATTTCACGTATTGCTGAGCTCCAGCGGAGAAGAGTAGAAAGGTCGGGTCAGCGCCCATGTTCTCCCATCCCCATTTTAAGGCTTTCCAGCAAACTTTTCTCTTGCCTCTCTGCTCGTGGACGGAGAGCAAGAACTGGCAGACGATCTATCCATCCGATCACAGTTTGCCAGGGGCAGCACTACTCTCCCTCTTGGATAGCAGGAGGCAGTGTTGCGCTGCGGTTCCCTACGGTAAGGATAGGGTATACTGTACGGCTGCAGTGCGACGCGCCTTCTCCGCACCGCAGCGGCGCGCCCGTCCACGAGGCAGGCCCGGGCGAGTATGCCGGAGGAGATGCAAGCACCTCGTCGTCGCACAGGTGTCACAAAGCACAGGGATGCACGTCAAGTGGTGAGGCGTTTTTCAAACCTACTCTGGGCCCCGACTGCGGCACGCGCACTTCGGGGTCTTGTAGCATCTTTATTTTATTTGCTGCGATTTTTTCGGTCCTTTTCCCGTCTTCTGCCTCCTCGACCTGACTCCATCGACCCGCAGCGAGGAGGCACTCTGATGCTCCTTCCTCTGTGCGTGCCCGTGTCTACGCTGGGTGATGCTCTGTGGCACCTGCATCACCCAGCATGTCCCGCTTGACCGGGTCGATCGTGCGTCTACTGTATCTGCACAGCCTGCAACCAACCTAACCTGTACGAGCAGCCGTGCATTCTAGCACAAGCTTAGGTCCGGATGACGGCAGCGGCATCCCGTGCATGCATATGCCATCCCGCCCGGTAAGCAGGTCCTCGGAGCTTTACGCACGTCCACTGTCCAACCCGCCGCCAGACAATGTCATCCTCGCAGCAAGCAGGCTTGGTTTGGTCGCTGCAGGTGGTTCACACCCCAGATCCCGGTGATGCAGCCAAGCCTACCGCCTCGAGCAGATGGTCAAGCGGCTGTCGCGGTACATCGCAGCGCAGCGGACCACGTCAACCTTAAAGGCCGCAGCACACTGAATCGACCGGACGACCGTGGCCAGTCGAAGCACCACAGACCGTCGCAGGGTGGAATGCAGAAACATGAATACTGTATGAACTCAGAAAGGTATCAAAGGGTTGTGGCGGTGTGCGTGTGAGATGCGCTGTGCGGGGTCCCATACTTATAGAGTGAGTGTGTGTGACAAAGATGGCGATACGGAATAAAGACAGAAAGATGGAACGAGCGGATGCCGATGCGGTCCCCCGCCGGCGGGCAGGACAAGAGGAAGGGGCGACCAGACCGGCTCGGCGGCGGCACGGCAGTGTGACTTGGACGCAAAGGAATACACGAGGGTACCCAAATCGACATGGAAAAGGGACGGGCGGGACGATGGAGGGGTTGAGGAAGTAGAGATTGTCTTATAATCGTCTTATTTCTTGAGGTGTCGCCAGAGGGAGCTTTGCTGGAACTGCCATCCAGCGTCTGGCACGCTAAAGACGTGGTCCAACAGCCTTGCGGCCGTCGGGCGCTTTGCTGGCTCGATCTCGAAGCAGTTCTTGAGGAAGTGGGCGGCCTTCCTGGACAGCGTAACGTCCGGAGGGATCGGTGGCGCTCGGCGTTCGGCTCCAATCTGAGATGTCGTCGAGAAGAGGGAAGGGGATGAGGTCAGTGTTGGGGCGGCGAGGAACGCTGCCGTGGATCCAGGCTCGATGATGCCTCTCAACGCCGCCGGCGGGACGCCGATACACACCTTGAACATGGCCTGGACCGCTTCGTCGTCCGACCACGGCCTGCGACCGGCGAACATCTCGAGGACCACGCAGCCGAGACTCCAGATGTCGACCTTTGCCGAGTAGCCCTTCTTGGACAGGCTGACGACTTCGGGGGCCATCCAAAAGATGCTTCCCTGCAGCGACATGTCTTCAACGTTGCCGTAGATGTCGTCGCTCCGCCGGACCGTCCCAAAGTCGGAGATCTTACAGGTACCCTCAAAGTCGACGAGGATATTGTCGGCCTTGAGGTCGCGGTGCAGGATCCCGCGGCTGTGGAGGTAGGCCAGGCCGTCGAGGATCTGGTGGAGGAACGACTTGATCGTCGGCTCCTCGAACTTGCCGTGCTTGCGCAGGCAGCTGCCGACCGAACCGCCGGGCACATACTCCAGAAAGATGCTCAGGAACGACGTTGTCTCTTCGAAGCCGAGGTACGCGACGATGTGAGGGTGGTCGAGGTCCTTCAGCGTCTCGATCTCCGACTTGAGGGCCGCCACGACGCCCTTTTGACGGGTGTCCTCGCGGTCGCTCGCCGTGCGCGGGAGCTCGACCTGCTTGACGGCAATCATCTCGCCGGTTGTCGCGTTGAGCGCAAGATAGACGCGTCCGTAGGTCCCCTTGCCGATCAGGTCGCCCTTGACCCACTTGAAGACCGGACGATGACCGCTGTCGGCCGAGGGCGACTCGGCCGGCGCAGCCGACGCGGGCGTGCTGGCCTCCTGTCCCGGCGTCATCTCGATCACCTTTGTGCCCCAGAGACGGGTGCTGCGGCGCCTCGCGAGCGCCGTGTTGCCGGCCTCCGGCGAAGACACCGAGACGCGCCTCTCTGCACGATCGAGGAATTTTTTGCGGTCTTGCGCCACGATTCTGATCGACTTCTTGTGCCTGCTGAGCGGACCCGATGCACTGCCGGACCCCGCGCTGCTGGCAAGCGGCATCAGCTGGGCCAGGTTGACGTCTGACTTGGGACTGGAGAGGCCGGAGCTCTCGGGCACACCCGCTGTATCGAGCAGCGGCTTATCGAGGTCGTGCTTTGGGAAGAAGTCATCCAGGTTCTCGTACAGTTGCTCTGGAGGCGGCCTGAAGGCCCACTCGTTGTCCCGCTTTGCGAAGGAATAGCTCCGATGCACCCCACCGCCGATTTGGCCTTGGCCGCTCGACGACGAGAGCCGTCCTGAGGTGGGATGCGGAGAGACATTGGGCGATGCGCGTCGGATCGGGGCGCCGGAGTGCGAAGCGCTCGCGCCAGGAGTCTCGATTGTCAGGCGCAGTTCGGGCCTTCGAGGGCTCGAATTAAGCCAGGAGGCGGCGGATGCGTCCGACGACGACAACGAGCTGCCTGCTGCGGCCATAGGGCCATGACCTGGCTGCAGAGTCTGCTCGCCCATGTCTGCTTTGCTCTCATCGCCGTCGGGGATGATCAAAGGCAGGCGTGGCGCGCCGAGGTCGGTGTCCAGAGGCTGTGCCCACGTGCCGGCCTCGCTCTCGTCATCGTCGAACGAAGCAAACGAGGCAAACGAAGCGACCGTACCGTTCTCGTCTGGGTTCAGTGCGGTGGCGCCAGACTGGGCCGAGGGGGTGTCGCACACGGACTCGGCGGCGGAGCGTGGTCGATCGGCGCGAGGCGTGCCGCTGTCGCTATGGCTGGTCACCGTGCCTGATGGGTCGCGCGAAGAGCCGGCGCTTAGGGCGTTCCACAGCGACGCCACGTTGTTCGCCTTGAGCGTTCCCTCGTCGTCGGTCGATTTCGGCGTCCCCTCGCCCTCTCTGAGCCCTTTGGCGCCGTCTAGAGGCCCTTCTGCGTGGTCGCGGCTCGTCTTGTGAGCTCCTTCCGACGTCTGCGGTGGTCGCGGCAACGGGCGAACGTTCATCAGGTCTTCATCCTCCAAGTCGCCCTCATGAGCGGTGCGACTCTCTTCTCCGCCGCCGGTGCTGCCGCCCTTGCGCAGCAGGTCGAGGTTCGCCGAACTGCTCTGCGAGCTCCTTGTTGACGTCGGCGTGCTGTACGAGTCCTCGATCGACCCGCGCCCGTGTCTGTCCTCGCTGGAAAAGGCTAGCTTGTGCGAGGCGCTTGAGCTGAACGACGAGCCAGAGAACCTCTCGGAAGCGTTGGGCCGGCCAGACCCGCTTTCGTTGCGGACTGGCTCTTGGTGTCCTCCCATCTCTTGATGCTGGCTCGACCGCGTCGCCGGCCGCTGCTGAGCGGCATGGCCTGCCTGGCCACTGTGACTGGCGTGGCCAGCATGGCCTGCATGACCTGGATTGCCGGCGGGTCCGCCTTGGTGGCTCTGAATCTGGTGCTGCTGGTAAGCCGGGGGGCTTGGTCTCCAGTCGACCGGAGGCGGCATCGCCGCTTGCTGGTCGCGCCGCGGCGACATGGTGGCAACCGGGGGCCGTCTAGGCTGCGCGTGCGCGTGCAGTTCGGCGGATGTGGCTGGCCTGCGCAAGTCCCGTGAGCCGTAGGACGGCTGCGGCAGGTGGCCGGCGAGCTGAGCGCGGTGATTCATCGTCTCCTGGACCGTCATGCCCGGCTCGAGACGGCCTGCGGCCATTTGGAACTCGGACACTTGTCTCGAGCTCGAGGCCGGAAAAAAGAGGCTGGTGAAAGGGTCCTCGCGGCTCCTCATAGGCGGCGACGTGGCGATGCTCGGTCGATGGTGCGGCGAGAAGGAAGCGTCGTGCAGCGTGTGGGGCCGCGCCGGGTATAGAGGGCCACCGGCGCCGGCGCCCCCCCCCTGGACCATACCGTGCAGGCGTGGATCTTGATGGCCGTACGGATTGATGGGACCTCGGGTGCCGAACTCGCCGGGGTGAGGCGCAGACATCTGGTGGCTCCGATGCGGATCGTACGTGTGCGGCCCTTGGGCGTACTGCTGCTGCTGCTGCTGCTGCATGTGCGGCGGGCCCTGGTAGCCGAAGCCGGGGCTCGCCGGGTTCGTGTGGTGGACCGGAACCGCTCGACCGAGCTGAGGGTGGTGAATCTGCTGCGGCACGCGATGGACGCCGAAACGCGCCTCGTCCACGACGACCGGCCTGTTGCCCAAGCGAGGATCTTGCGGCACCATCATCCCGTCGCGGGCGGCCATGAGCGGCGCACGCATCGGGCCCGGTGCCGAGGGCATCCTCATGCCGCCGCCGCCATTGGGCTGGTCGGACACGGTGAGGGCCGCTTGTGCGCTGCGGTTGCGTTGCAGGGCTCGGGGATCCGGCTGCATCGCCGGCGACGGCATCCTTCCGGTGTGCGCATCGGAGCTCAGCTGGCGGTGAACCTGGTGCGTGGGCTCCTTAGTCCCCGGCGTCGCGGAAGACGGCCGTGCGATGGCGGGGTTCGGGTAGCGGCCGTCGCGCTCAAAGCCGCCGAGCATCGCCAAGTTCATGTTGGGCGGCATGGGCGGCGCCGGCGGCGCCGGACGTTTCCGCAGATCATCCATGCTCTTCGCGCTGTGTATCGTCAGCTGGGAGGCTGTCTTTGACGCTGGCATCCCCTCTTCACCCTCCGACCGTAGCCGCGCGTGGCCGTTCTGGTCGGCCTCGGACAACCTCTGTTGTCCGTGGGAGTTCGGAGCAGGCCGGCCAACAGGCTGCAACGATCGTGGCAGCAACGGACCGCCCATCCTGTCGCCCAGACGCGGCCCACCTTCGGCAGCCTGCGATCCGGCACGTCGACGCTGTTGCTGCTGCTGTTGTTGTTGTTGTTGCTGTAGCTGCTGTTGTGTATACGAGGGAGACGGGCCCATGCTTTGCTCGTCCGCTTGCCTAGTTGACGTTGACGGACCGGACCGCTCGCGGTCGCCTGACCTTGGCGCGACCGATGCCTGTTGCTGCTGGTTCTGATGCGCGTACGGCAACGGAAAAGGTGGGCTGGGGGAATGCAGACGGCCGAGCTGGTTCTCGTGCGACGCATTGACGATGGCCGAGCTCGAGAATTCGCCTCGCGCACGTTCTGAGCCGTCGGCCGAAGATGCGGTCGAACGCCGGTCGTGGCCCCCTCCGAACGACCCTTTGCGGCCGCCGGCGCCGCTGCCGCCGACAGGCGAGCGCACCTCGTCCGTCGCCGGGGCGTCGGGCAGCGCTCTTCGCGTCTGCGCTCTGGACCTGTGC
This sequence comes from Thecaphora thlaspeos, assembly GCA_900291925.1. Taxonomy (NCBI): domain Eukaryota; kingdom Fungi; phylum Basidiomycota; class Ustilaginomycetes; order Urocystidales; family Glomosporiaceae; genus Thecaphora; species Thecaphora thlaspeos. Next base: position 1,219,066 of record UWYS01000003.1, on the reverse strand, counting down.
AGGCCGCTGCCCGAGCGCCTATGCGGGGAATCGGTCCCGCTACCGGCTTGCACCGGGACATCGGAGTTGATGAGCGCATCGCTGACGGAAGACTTGGATGACTGGCTCTCGGCCCGCCTGTGCTCTGCCCTGTCCTCTGAGGGGCCTTCGAGCTCTCGCATTGCTCGTCGAGGCGACAACGTGGTCAGCGGAGGCGGAAGGGCCCGGCTGGCAGGCTTCGTCGGCGGGCTGGTCTGGTGGACGAGGAACTTGAGTGTGCCACGGTCATCGCCCATCTGCAGGCAGAGCGCGAGGAGGGCATCGTCGTTGACGACGGGTCCCGTCGCGTTCGTCTGGCCGATCTCGGTGCGGAAGAGCTGAAAGTTGGAGTAGTCTTCGTCAAAGAGATCTGGAGCGAGGGGCGGGCAAGTCAGACAGTGTGTGATAGCGGGCGTCAGCTCTGATGAAGGATGTCCTCTCTTGTTCCCTCTCGCCTCTCGCCTCTCGCCTCTCGCCTCTCGCCTCTTCCGCTTGCGACTTACGGAGCTTGGCAAACATCCTCTCCTTGATTGCGTCAGCGGAGTCAACGCCGGAGACGTCGACGACCGAGAAGCGTTCGTTGTCCTCGGTGACCTGGATCAAGACGCTGTGAGAGGGAGTCAACCGGCCAACCATTGGCAAGGTGTTCAGCGAAGTCAGTCCGGTAGACGCAGCCGGTCGTCATCGTTCGACGGAGCGAGAACTTACCGGTCGAGAAGGCTGTGCCGCCGGAGATGGAGCGAGGTCGGCGAGAGGCCTCCGTCCAACGAGCTCGAGCCAGCTGAGTGTTGCCGTACGATCGCTCCGCGGGACGCTTGGCCGCCAGAGGCGCTGCCGTGGTCGAGGTGCTCTATCGCCACGTGCGCCGGAGAATTGGGATTGGAGCGCTGCATCCCGCCAGAAGCCCCCTGGGCCGGCGCCACGACGGTGTTCCGGGAGGCGACGAGGTTGGAGCCGACGCTGGGAGCCGGCGACCGGGAGTCTACGTCGCGGTGCGCAAACGAGGCCGATGTCGGCGATGTTGCGGCCTCGACGACCGCAGCGCCCGCCAAGGATTCCTCGAGCCATGCCGGCAGGCGCTGCTCTGTCGCGGTGGTGGTGGAAGAGGCCGATCCACGCCGATCAGCCTCGACCGACGACGACAACGATGCCTGGAGAGGCGATGTCTGCGAACCCGAGAGGCTCGACCCTGTCGAGGGTGGCCGGTCGTCGAACGCTTCAGACGCCGGACTGCCGGCGCCAAGCGCGCCGCTACCGCGCTTCATGCCCGCCGGCCCGGACTCGGACGTCGAGTTGCGGACGTGGTGCACCTTGCGACCAAATCGCTCCCAAACGATGCCGACCTGCTCAAGGACGCTGCTCGGACGGCGCAACCTCTGCTGCTGCTGCTGCTCCATCTCGAGCCCGCTCATCGTTCCGAGAAAAGATCGATCCCGATCTCTGTCTCTGTGGCCATCGCGATCGCCCCTTTCGCGCCTACGGTCCGGACCTACCTCTTCGCGCGACGGCATGAATGTCCGTGGCGACGAGGGCCGAAGCGACGCAAAGAAGCCGCTCTGCGAAGAGGTGAGCTTGGGTTGGGTCGAGCCTCCGGGCGACACGGGCGCTGTCGAGGCGGTGGCTCCGTCTCCTGCCCCGCTCGGTGAGGAAGGCGGACCCGGCGACAGCGGCAGAGCGGAGACTGACGGCGCTACATGGCCGCCGTGGCCGAGCACCGACTGGGCGGACGTCGGGCTCTGGACATCGTTGTGGGAACCTACGAACAGGGTTGGACTCGTAGGCGCGACGATGCCGCTCTCTGCGGGTACATCGGTGAAGGTGATGGTCGGCTGCCGGCCGCTGACGCTGCTGCAGCTGCCGGGCGAGGCTGGGACAACGCTGGCGAAGTAGGAAGGCGAAGGGGCCCGACCCTGTTCCGGCGAGACGTGTTGCCCAGAGAACGAGCGGACAGAGTGAAGGGCAGCGGCCAGCCTCAAGGGGCTGCGGGTAGGCGACCACGCTGGGTGGTTGAGCGGGCTGCGCGAGCCGGAGGGCGATGATGGACTGCCTTGGCGGTGTTGTTGTTGGTGGTGATGGTGGCTAGGCTGGTGGTGGTAGAGACTTTCGGCGCTGATTGGATCAAAATAGGAAGGGTCAGCGTCTTGAGGCGCAGCGCCGCTTCTGTAAATATCGGTGCTCGAGTAAGGCTGCCAGCGTCGCTCCTCTGCGAGGACTGAGGCGCTACCGGGCGGGCTGGTGGCGGCGATCAGCTGGAAAGGCATCGCGGCAGCGGTCGAGACCATGGGGAGGCGCCCGTGAGCAACAACAGCAGCGTGACTGGGGAGCGTGCCTCACGATAGCCGTCGAGCTGGCTGTCGAGGAAGCCCTGGGCAGCGTCGAGGCCCGCTGCCTGCGAGAGACGGCTAGCTCAGTTGCGACGGATCGCCTTTCAGAGCGGACCGGCGGCGAGCCTCTCTCGTGCGAGGCCGTTACCTGCTAGACCGCTTTCCGGCTGCGGACGGCGGGAGGCTCGACGGTGGAATTAGGTGAAGCGTGCCCATGAAACGAGGCTGAGCATCGAATTACCGGTCGGGGCGAGCCTGGGCCACGGTCGCGAACGGGCGAGGCCTTTACCTTGGGCCGGACAGTGATGAGCTCAGTGCGTGCAGCACAGCAAGGTCAAGGTCGGCAAATTAGGCGGAGGCTGCGCGACGCTGGCGCTGGACGGTCGGCAGTGGAGGAGAGCGAAGGAGCGATGGTGCAGGCCGGCCTGAGCTGCTCGTGGTCGTACGCAAAAGAACGGCGAAGGTCTTGCAGCTGCAGACAGCGTCAGGCGGTGGGCGAGGTGAGGAAAAGGCGATGCAGATGCGAATGCAGAGGCTGCGAATCGAGCAGCAACAGCAGAGCGGCGGCAGCAGTTGGCGGCGTGCGACTGATGAAAGGCCTGGCGGGAGAGTGCTGCGAAGAGGAGGCAAGTGGGGAAGACGGGGAGGCGGACGGTAGTTTGAGGTTGCGCGAGCAGGCGTGGAGGATCGAGCCGAGGCGGCGGAGACGTGGCGGTAGTCGTTGGTAACAACAGCGGGGGCGGCGGTGATGCGACGGTCTGCCGATAGAGCCGTCACCAAGGGGAACTGCAGTCCAAAGAGGAGAAGGAAGGCGGCAGGGTGCGGAGGGAGAAGGAGGATGATGGGTGCGTGAGAGACCAGTGGGGCAGGCTGGAGGGAAGGGTTGAGGGTGTGGTGCGGTGGGGTAGCCTGTGCGCGGACGTGGGTGGTACTGCTGCGTGTCCCTCGACGTGTGTGTGTGTGTGAACGGCGTTGGGCTTGCCTGGCTCTGTTGGCCGGCCGGCTCGCGAGAGGACCCGCGCGCTCGAAAGGCCCTTTTTTTCTTTCTTTCTTTTCTTTTCCCGCTCAGAGTCTACCAAGCTAAGAGGTTTAACAAGAGGGTAGGCGTCTGAATGCTGCCGCTTGCCGCTCTGCCGCTCCCCGTGGCGCAGCTTGTACCCTACTACTCTGTACCAAAGCAGCATCTCTGTTAGGAGGGTGCCGCCTTCATATCTTTCTGTGGCTCTCCTTGCGCCTTGCTCGCGTCATCGTCCAGCCCTCACTACAGTGCCACAGTACTGTATCCGTCTTGCCGTCGATCGTTGCCCTCACCGTTGTGCTCCCCTCCCTAGCCGCGCAGTCCTCCCACATCGGCTAGGGTTGCTTGACCAGACGCAAACAGATGACGGTTGTCCAACGTGGCGAGGAAGGGCTAGGGATTCAAGATCCTGATGATTCTCAATGCTTGCCTATATGTAGATAGTTATACTGTACTGTAGAGTCTTGCCACCGCTTGCCTCGCGTCCAGCGCGAAAGAGGGTGTAAGCGAGACCCTGGCCGCCTAATGCGTTTCCCTAGGAATCCGGCCTCAAAAAAGCAGACTGTCTACCACCCTCACTACCACCATCACTGCCATTGTTGTTGACGGCTCTATTGTGTACCAAGCACTGGACAAGCAATGCAATCCATTTCGACACTTGCTGCATACATTGGGCCATCAGAAACGCTCAGCCAGTCCACCACGGCCGCCGTACAGGTCACTGAAATGGAGGTCCGGCCAAAGCGGGATTGAGAGCAAGCCGAGGCAGTGGCGGCAAGCTTGACAGGCTCAGCGCGAGGTTGTGAAAGCGAGCTGGGTTGGTTGGAGTGTTGGAGTGTTGAAAAAGGGGCCCTCGACTGGCGGCGGGGTCTGATTGCGAGGCTTGAAGCCTGGCAGCTTGGCGAGGACCTTCTCTGCTGCAGCGGGCAAGGTGAGGCCAACGTCAGCAAAGGCCTTGCGGACCGACGTCTTGCTGATGCCCTTGCGCCAAGTTGTTGCTTGTCCACCCCTTGGGCGAGACGGCAAAGTGGCAGCCTTTGCCTGGTCCCTCTATGTGGCGGTGGTTGCCAAGGTGGTGCCACTTGCCCTGCCAGATCACCAGTGGATCCCGAATGTTGTACTTGCGCAGCATGCTGCAGAAGATGTTGAAGAAGGCGGTGAGGTTGTCGAGCAAAGCGCCGTCCATGCGCTGATTCTCGAGCGCATGGTTGTACTTGCTGCGTAGGTGAGGGTGGCATGGTGGGACGTGGGTGGTGCAACTCGCATTGATGTGTTGGTGGATGCTGAGAGAGAGCAGCGGGGGCAGTCAGGAGATGCGGTGGATAGTAGAGCTGTCGATGACAATGGCGGTGATGGTGGTAGTGAGGGTGGTAGACAGTCTGCTTTTTCCCGGCCGGATTCCTAGCGACGCCGGATTCCTAGGGAAACGCGTTATATGAAAGAAATGTACAGTAAGTTAAGTTATCCCCACCCTCGATCCGCGCGCCTCTAGTCACTGTAACTTACCTACAGCTCTACACGCAGCCTCATCTCCTCACCTTGACCTGTCTGCCTCGCCCCGAGAGCGTTGGCCCAACCGGATCAAGGCTCTTCATGCGACCAACTTAGATCGACAACTCTACCACCAGCTGCTCTCACCGCCTGGACGCACGGCTGTCGGACCGGTTGCGTGAGGTCCGGCTCGCTGTCGGCAACATGCTTCCGACGACGAGCCGCTGTTGCGTGGGGCTGTGGAACTCGGCAGCCATACTGGCTACCAACCCTTCGAGGACGACCAGAGACGACGCACGCGCCCGTCCGACGCTCCCTCTGTGCCGCAAAGCTTCCCTCACCGCATCGTAGCATCGTCGCACAACATGGATCGTTGCCCTGGGAGTCAGGATACGAAAGGGCCCTTAGCCCCCACTGGGTCTCCGCCGCCGTCTCTTTTGGCAAAAACAAGGGATTCGCTGAATCTTCGCCGACTGGTTGTTGTGATCGATCGCAGCAAGATGAATCTACGCCACAGGAACCGGGAGATGGGGACGAAGACGACGACGACGAGGGAAGGATCCTCTCTTCCCGATTCCCGTGATCGGGCTGCAAGCCTCCACTTTTTGCCCCTCCTTGGTGAGGCCGGAGGCCCGTTTCTTCTCTTCGCAGCGGCGGCCACGCCGCCCAGCCGTGCCAGGTCGGTGTTTCCAGTCCTTTCTTCGCTACCACCACCACCAACGATCCCACCGCCGGATCCGACCACCAATCGACCGCTAAAAAGGTCTGAACAATCCGGCCAGCGTCCGTCGTATGGCTGCAGCGTCCTTACGTCTATTGTCCATCTCCCAGCACCTCCGAGCTTCCCTCGGTCGCACCATGTCTGCACCCTACCACCTCGAGCGCCAGGTGGCCATCTCGGCCGTCACAAGGGCCTGCTCGCTCACCGACAAGGTCTTCCGCAACCTCGTCACTGCCGAAACCGTCACAAAGAAGGACAAGTCGCCCGTCACCGTCGGCGACTACTCGGCTCAGGCCGTCGTCAACACCGTCATCGCTTCCCACTTTGCCGACGACGCAATCGTAGGCGAGGAGGATGCAAAGGACCTCCGCCACGACGAGGCCAAGGGCTTCCGCGAACAGATCGTGAAGCTCGCGGACGAGGCCCTCGAAAGCGCTGCAAAGGAGTGCCCCGCCGTCGCCGACGCAGAGGTCAAGACGACCAACGTCAACGCGTGGGGCAGCCAGGACCTTTCCGAGGAGGCCCTGCTGGCCGCTATCGACCGTGGAAACGCTGAAGGCGGCAGGTCCGGACGGTGCTGGGCGCTCGACCCCATCGATGGCACCAAGGGATTCCTGCGGGGCGGTCAGTACGCCGTCTGCCTCGCCTTTATGGTTGACGGCGAGGTCCAGGTCGGCGTGATCGGCTGCCCCAACCTTCCCCACGACGCCTCTTCGCCCAAGCCAAAGGAGGGAGAGTTTGGCGCCGGAGCGAAGCGGAACGATCTCGGCACGCTCTTTGTCGCCGTTAAGGGCCAGGGCGCCTTCCAGGTGAGTGCCTCGTACCCTCTCGCCCGTCCGCGCTCTCGTTGCGCCTTGCTGATCGTCTGTCCTACCATCCCACGATCCTCGCTCTCCGCCTGCCCTGCCGCAGCGCCCCATCGAGGCTGAGTCCGATGCAGAGACGTCGATCTCGATGAACCAGATCTCGAGCCTCTCCGCTGCCTCTTTCTGCGAATCGGTCGAAGCGGGCCACTCTTCGCACAGCACTAACGCTCGTATCGCGGAGCTGCTGGGCATCACTGCCGAGCCTGTCAGGATGGACAGCCAGGCCAAGTACGTCAGCATCGCGCGCGGGGACGGCGACGTCTACCTCCGACTGCCTGTGGGCGATGGCAGCTACCAGGAAAAGATCTGGGTGAGTGGCAATGCAATGACATGGTGGGACCCAGCGCCGGCGAGCCCGTTCGACGATCGCAGCAGGCTGATCCGCCGTCTGTCATTGCCCTGCCTGCTTGTACGTACCTCTTCTCTTCTCTCAGGACCACGCTGCCGGCAAGCTGATTGTCGAGGAGGCCGGTGGCAGTGTGAGCGACATCCGGGGCCGACCGCTGGACTTTGGCGTCGGCCGCACGCTCAAGAACAACAAGGGCGTCGTTGCGGCGCACAAGAGCGTCCACGACCAGGTCATCAAGGCCGTTGGTCAGGCACTCGAGGAGGAAGGCCGAGGCAACCTCTGATGGCGATTACCTCTCTTTCCCCAAGCGCAGATCTCACCTGTCTCTCTCGTTGCCGGCCACCTGAACAGTGTATCATAAAACTGTCTGCACACCACGACGGCGTCGCCCAAGTATTGCTGCCAATCGATTGTAAAAGAATAGAGAAACTGCTACGCCTACCATGTCCGTTTGATCATCGATGAGATGGGGCAAGCTCGGATGGACCAACGAACGCATGGTCGCGGGCTCTGTATGGCTCGGAACCGAACCGCCAGATCGTTCCTTTGCATTGATGAAGCAGAAAGAGGATAGAAACCTTCCATTCCGTAGCCTCATAAAGGCGGAGGGCCGCCCAGAGGGGAGGGGAGGGGGGACAAGGGGATCCACTCAGGGGCTTCTCGCTGACTGCGGGTGCATGGCATCGCAGATTGTATGTAACTAGGCACAGCTTGTTTCGCTGCAAGTGGCAAGGTGCGAGAAGACTTCGGTTGTCGCCACCTCGCAGATCTCCGCTCGTCCGTCAGTTGGTCTCTGCGGCATCGTCGCTGGCCGTTGGCAACGACCGTGCTGCTGTGGCTCTAATTTGAGCGCTGACCGTCAGGACTACTTTACCAAGGAGAGTAGTTAAGCTGTAGTTACCTGGCTGGAGGTGAAACAGGGGCGCGCGGAGAGGGCACTGTACTGACTGTACGCACGGAGCTTTCCCTCGAACCCTTCTGGCGCCACTTGCCATATGTACATAGCTGCAGCGCGACGGACGCGACCTGTCGCCTCGCAACGTCTAGAGTCGTCCAAAGGTCGCCGTACTGTACTTACAAGCCAAGATCCGAGAAAAGATCTGTGCCGACTCGAACAAACTGACGATCGATCGTCAGCCCGTTGCTCGAGCCCAATCTCTGCTCGTTGTCGCCACTTTAATCTGGGCGTACCGAGGAGCGACGGAGGCCAAAGCGTAGAGTAGGCAGCCATGCATCGTCGGGAGCACGTCTGACCGCGCAGCTGCCGCCGTCCGGCTTGCTCTCGCCCAAATGCGGCCCAACAGACGCAGCTTGTCGTCTGTCGACCCCTGCCTTGGTTGCCGTACAGAAGAGCCTGTACTGTACTGCTGTAACACCTCGCGCTCTCCGCCAAACGAGGCGGACCCATCAGACGGGCCAGGCCATCCTCCTCCGCTCTACGCCGTTTGTTCTAGTCTTGTCCCTTGCCCCCTCGCATCGTCGCCACCCCACCATCACCACTCACCCACGCATCGTCGTGCGATCATTCTCTCGCCACTCGAGGCGGCCGTCGCGCATCGCTTTTTCTTTGGACGCGGACAGAAGCGCGTAAGTATCCGAGCGCCACCCGCCATCCCACAGCGTCGCCATCGCCATCGCCATCACCATCGCCTTGGCCTTGGCCTTGGGCGCCACGTCGACGCTGAGCATTCCAGGGTACAGGCTTGGCAGGCATCCTTCAGGGTTTACGACACTTGTGCGGGACATCGACGGCGGGCAACACGGCCAGACGGCTTGGACAGGCGTGCGATCCAACGTGGCGCAATCGACGTGCCACTCTCGTGACTGGGGGCGCTGTTGGAGCTGAGCAACGTCTACTCCTTGCGTCGAGGATCGTCGCGCTTGCAATTCTCCAGCGGCGGGGGTGAACCCTGACTGCGCCCTGCGCCTTGGACCACCAAACGCTCCCTCGACTCCATCGATCCCTTCCCATCTTGGCCCACGTCTTTGCCCCTCATCATCAACAATTAGCTGTTCCCGGATCAGGCTGCCTTCCTCGCCCCTCCTCCCTGCCGCCCCACCCTGGAGGCTTGTAGTCGCCTGCCACAGCGCAAGGGCGTCCGACCCTCTCTCTCTCTCTCCCTCTCCCTCTCCCTCTCCCTCTCTCCCCCCTTCTCCCCCTCGACATCAACGCTAGGGCCGACCTACCCTCCGTAGCCACACGAACAGGTTCAGCATTTTGCCAAGCCCGCTCCGTCCTGGACCCCACTGCTCAGAGCGCACATCCGAGTGGGCCATCGTTGTCCTTCGTCGCCGTTGCACTGGGCTCGTCCCTCGGCCCTACTCGCTCTCAGCCCCGGCCGGTGCCTGAGACGCCGTTCCAAACTGGGACGCCAGAGAGCTTGAGATCGCCGTGCCGTTACGGCGCGCGTCGCTTGACGACCCCTCCTCATACCCCCGCGAAGTCGTCTTGTTCCAGCGTCAGTCGCTTCACCCCTTCCTGCATCGACCTCCAACACACATAGGGGTCCCTGAGCAGGGCTCACCGATCTTGCCGAGGATCAGTGTAAACAAAGCAGCGCTCCCGTGGCGTCTAGCCTCCATCTTCATACGGCCGTCGCCATCTCCACCCGCTGCTCTCTCCCACTCTACTCCGAGGCTACCCGTCAGACCGTCACCTGTCATTGCCGTGCCATCACACCATCTCATCTTCCTGCCGCCAACTGCAGCAGCATCGAGCGACTCTGACCGTCACCACCGCCTTCCATCGCGCTCCCTTGACCGCCTGCTTCGTCTTTGTCGACAATGTCAAGGGCCTAGAGGCACATCCAACCGCAGCTTGTCCCGATCCACCATCGATTTACACAGCATCCGTCCTCCATCCTCTCGACACTCTTCTGCACGCACGCCACCGAGACCTTTCCTCATCTGACAGCGCGACTCTTGACACGCCGCTTCATTGCCCTTCTCAAGGAACCCTTTCCGCTTTGACGCTATGGCTGCCTACGCCCAGCGCAGCTACTCCTCTGGGCAGAGGAGCCAAAGCAGCGAGAACTTTGCCGGCTTCGGCCTCATACGCTTCCAGCGCGATGCAGAGGATCAAGAGAGGGACAGGCAGCGCGCCGCGTGGCAAGATGAGGAGTGGGCCAAGCAGGAGCTTCAACAGCAGCACCAGCAGCATCAACAGCAGCAGTATCATCACCAGCAGGAGTGGGAGCAGCACGAGCGTTGGCAGCAGCAGCAACAGCAGGCGGCCGCCAGTAGCAGCAGCGGTAGCGGCGACTATCACCAGTATCATAATCAGCCGCACTCTGGCCGCGACCAATACGCGTCCACAAGCCAGGCCTATAGCTATGACAATGCGTACCACAGCGATGCCGCGCAGCAGCAGGATGACGCCTACCTCTACCACAACAACAGCGGCGCCAATACATCGGCCTACGACACCCAATCGGCGTACGAAACCGGCATGGCGTACGATGCCGGATCATCGACGCACCACGAGTCTCCGGCGGCGATCTCGGAGCCTCTGGCTTACACGCAGCCGCATGCTCAGCCCCACCATGTGCAGCCGCACCACTACCTCCCGGGGCGATCCAATACGCTCGACTCCGACAGCTCCGGATCGGCGATAGGCCTGGCTTACGATCGCGCCAGCCTGGCGCTGACGGCGAGGCCGAGGCACAGCAACCAGACCATTTCCCAACAGGGCGCCGGTCCCGGCCGAGACTTCAGCAAAGGGACCAGTGGCAGTGGAAGTGGAAGTGGCGGCAGCAGCGGCGAGACTCAGCGACCCGTCGCACGGCGGCGGTCAAAGGTCTTGAATCACACGTCATTCGATCGCGAGACGCGTTACGACGACGACTTTGAAGAGAGCCAGGACGACGCCGACATCACGCCGGCAGGCTGGGCGAGCGTCAGCCGCTTCAGCCACTTTGTCCCCTCAGACGTCTCGACGTGGCGCACCGCCGCCGCGGCGGGACCTCACAACGAGAGAGACAACGCTGCGCCATCTCTCCCGGTACCGCACCTCGAAACGCCGCACAACCGCTCGACGGTCTTCATGGCCGAGCTACCAAAGGCCAAATGCGCCGACTGCGGCGAGCACTTTAGCTTCGAGGAGCTTTCCGACCATTCGTGCGTTCCGCGCGGCACGAGCAAGACCTCGATGCTGACGATCCAGGTGCCATCGCCGCGTCTCGACCACGGCCTCCTTAGCTCGCCCAGCACGCCCTCCACTGCCGGGCTCGGCGCTCGATCGCCGTTCTTCGACAGGTACAGCCACGTCGTCGGCGACGGCGGTCGGCTGAGCCCGGCCTTTGCCGTCTCTACGCCGGCCTCGACGCGTTCAGAGTTCATCTCGAGGTTTGAAAGCGACGGCGCCGGATCGGCGGCCACATCGCCGACAGAGGCTACGCCGCCCTCTCTGAGCAGGAATGGCCATCGTCTGCCTTCGCTCGTCGAGCCTGCAGCGGCCTCCTCCGGAATGCAGCAGTCCGTCAGCGATGGTGAGCCAGAGGCGATGGAACGCAGGCGGATGATCGAGCAGCAGCGGGCGGCGAAAAAGCAGGCCAGCGCCGCCGCCGCCGCCGCCGCCACAGTTGTGGCCGCCCTGCGTCTCAAGACAGGCGGACAGGACTACCACGAGAAGAGTGTCAAAGCCGCACTATCGCCGACGCTGCCCCTATCGCCAGCCGGCAGCCAGGTCATCTCGATGCCGAAGAAAGCGCAGCAGGGTCGCGAAGTGCCTCATCTCAAGCAGCCTTCTTCCTCGTCCAACTCGAGCCGAGCTTCGTCGCATCTCGATCCGCTCTTCCTCAGCGGTAGCGGCGGCGGCCAGTCGACCCGGCAGCGCCAACACAGCAGCGACACGACCAGCAGCGCAGCCCTCACACCGAGCTCGAGCTATGACCGCTTCACCGAGACGACTTCGTCTCCGGCCACCACCACCTACAGCCCGGTCAGGGCGACGCCCGGCCGCAGCGCGACGAGTCGCTCCGGCAACAACAAGCTCGAGATCGACCTGGCCGGTATCGAGGACCTCATGCGGGGCCTCACCGCCAGCCCGCAGTCGATGTCCAAGGAGCTGCTGGACGGCGACGACGCTGACGGACACGACGGTCACCACGTCGACAGCGGTGACGATGACGATGGCGACAACGACGCACGGCGCACCTCGGAGGCCAAGCGTGCGGCGTCAAAGGAGGACTCGGAGCGCGAGCGCGACCGCGAGATGGACCGCGAGATCGAGCGGCTCAAGGAAAAGGAAAAGATGCGGCAGCTGCTCAAGCTGCGCAAGCGCGAGCGGGAGGCGCGCAAGCGCGAGGCCAAGAAGTGCTGCATCTGCGACTGCTCGCTCTCGTCGAGCCGGACGCCTTTCGTGGAGCGCGACGGCAAGCTGCTGTGCGCCAAGGACTGGAAGGACCTCTACCTCCCCAAGTGCCGCAAGTGCAACCTCTCGGTGGAGCGCGGCGCCGTCAAGTCGTCGGACGGCGCGCTGAAGGGTGTCTTTCACCGCGGCTGCTTCAGCTGCTTCACATGCGATCGACCCTTTGAAGATGGCAGCTTCTACGTCCACGGCAACCAGCCGTACTGCGCGAGCCACTACCACCAGGTCAACGGGAGCCTGTGCCGGTGGTGCGGCCACGGCGTCGAGGGCGACTGCCGCCAGACGGAAAGCGGCGACCGCTTCCACCCGCAGTGCTTCCGCTGCGAATACGACAACAAGGGACTCATCTGCCGCCAGATACTCGACGAGTACTTCAACGTCGACGGGCGAAGGCTGTGCGAGGCCCACGCCGAAAAGGTCAGCCGACGTCTGCAGCGGCACGGCCAAAAGGGCCTCGACCTCAAGGCCGACCGGCGCAAGACGATGCTGCGCACCCTCTAGGGCGAAGGCGGGCGATGGTGAACGCCTTTCCTTTGTCCCTTTCTGTCTCTTTACGCTTCCTTTCAGCACGGCCATTGTGTGCATTATCACGTTCTGTATCAGGCTCTTTACATCGCTCTTTATCAATGTCCACGGTATACCCCCTTGAAACCAGCAAACGACCGTCGATGATGGTCAAGGCCTCTTTGGTGTCCCTCAGCCGATCTGTGCTGACGGTACAGTACGAAGGATGGCGAACGTTGCTCCGCTGCTTGCGCTGCCTGATCGCCTCGTCTGTCGCGTCCGCGAGGTGTAGAGACGTCGCGAACGCTCTGTGCATACAGAGTACGGTCTCATTACAGTATTCTGCAAATGGCAGGAGCCTGGGGAGGGGGGAGGAAGAGGCCAGAAGAAGCCACTCTCGGGCGTGAGCGCCAGGCCCAGCTTAGCTCGGTCAAGTCGAGTCAGCGCCGAGGCGGTCGAATCGAGTCGACTGCGGGTCGAGTCACTTTGGACTCTTCCACGACGCAAGGCCCAGCGGCGGTTGTGATGGTTTCATGCAGGGTCTTGCCCTCCGACCCACGGCGCCATATGTATCGCCCGTCAAAAGCGACGCCTAAAGCCGAGATGCACAAAAAAAAAGAAAAGTGGAGGCAAGCGGCCAGCAGCGAAGACCCTGCCGCCTGCAAGTTGCCTTCCAACGGGAAACTGCCATCTCAGGCGGCGCCGGCGCCGGCATGATGTGATGAACTGCTTGACCTGACAAGCTGCCTGGCATGAGGCCTATCTCCGATCAGGACTCAAACTGCCTCAGCGCCGGTTGGCGGTCCGCGCGCGGCCAAGACAGGCCAGCGTCCATGGCCAGCGCCGTCTCTTTCGACAGGGAGAGCACCGATTCAAGGCCTCGCCGGCCATACAGATGAAACGACCTTGACGGGAGCGGACCGGCACACTCTGCCACCGACGGGGCTCGCCGCTGCCTCGCCTTTCGAATTTGAGAAGGCCGACGACGGAAGGAGCCAAGGCGTCACGGCACGGCGCCGCACGCCGTGTCAAGCGAGCGAGCGAGCGAGCGAGTCACTTTGGCAGGCAATCTTGAATGCTCGGGACGCGTGAGTCACCTTCTTGCCCCGACGCTCCCGCCCCGTCGCTCCCGCCCCGTCGCTATCGTCGCAAGCCATACGTACGCAGACCGGCCTGTCGAGGGATGGAGTGGCTGTGCGTGTGGAGCAAGAGACGCACAGACGGCGCAAGGCCCGGAGGCAGAGGCGCCACCACGGGTCCACGGCAAAGGAAAGCCTGAAATAAAAAAAGGGGGCGCGCGCCCCCACACGCATATGCCCGCCGTCAGCGTCCCACCGTGGCGCGTGTGTCCGGGTGCCGAGAAGACGCTGCCGTCTGCCGCTTGTCGTCAATCACGCACTTCGCTCGCTCGCCCTCGTTCTCGCCGCCATCCACCCAAGAGCCACCGCCGCATTTCACGGGCCCCAACCGGCTTCCCTTCTCGCCACCACCGCCACCACCACCACCACAGCAGATCATCGCCGCAGATCACCTCGATCTCCATTTCTATCCCCAACACCGCCATCGCCATCGCCATCGCCATCGCCATCTTGTCCTCCATCTGCCAAGACAACCGACGGACGACGCCACCCATCGTCACACTGCCCATCAGCGAGCCAGCAGCCCATCCCGTCTTCACGCTGCACCAGCTTCAACCTTCCACCCCGCTCACAGCATCCACCCTCTGCTTGATGCGCAGCTCGTCCTTTCCGGGATCCTCGACACCCCTAGCTCCAGGGCAGCGCTACACCTGTTCCACCTCTTCTCGCCCCCACAACACCGACCCCCCATCCTGCTCGCCTCACGAAGACGACGACGACGACGACCGGCCCAACGACCTCGCTCCCTATCGTCTCTTTCCCATCGAGCGCGGCAGCCCCACCGAGTTCATCCGCAAGGCGCTGGCGAACACCCAGTGGCCTTCATCCACCCTGCCACAGAAACCCGTCATTCGCTACACCTTTGATCGCGCTTCCGAGGCCTTTGCCTCGCCACGTGCGGACCTCGTTCCACTGGCCACCGCCAAAGACCTCGACGGTGCCGCAGCCACCTTACCATCCTCGGCGCAAGCGGCAGAACCTTTGGCTCCGGCTCCGGTTCCGGCTTCGGCCGCAAGCATAGCACCTGCCATCCCGGCTCCACTCGCGCCACCCGGCCAGTCTCCGGCGGAAGGCTACTTCAGCGAGTCGGTCGACTCGCCTGCGTCCGCTCGCGACTTTCTCGCATCGCCATCCCTCTTTGACGATTGCGACTTTGACTTTGTGGGCGACGACACTGGCGCCCTCGTTCCGCTCTTTCCCGGCACCACTTTCGACAGCCAGGTGGATGGAGCTTTGCCCCATGAGCATGGATTTGGTCCAGTCGATCACAGGCAATACAAAGACCAAGACGAGCCGCCGTGTTCACCCCCGCTGGTAGACGAGATGGACAACACTCAGTCGACTTCGCCGCAGCAGCAGCCGTCACAGCAGAGGCTGGCGAGCGGCGACGGGCACGGCCTGATGTACGACGAGCTGCGGAAGGAAGGTCTTTCGTGCTACGTCGTCAACCCGGACGACACATCGACGATTGTCTCGCAGGCGTCCTTCGGCTCGGGCCTGTACGCTGGCGCCTCGACGCCACCAAAGACCGAGGACGACTTCTCCACCACCTCAGCATCGATCGAGCACCACCTCCGGACCCTGATGGCTGATATCTCGGCTCTCAACAGCCAGCGTTACCTCGCGCAGAGCCTGCAAGACGCATTTGACGGCGAGGGCCCGATGGCTCTGCCTGAAGCAAGCCCGGCCATCGCGTCTGCGCAACACATACCCGCTGCGCCGCACGATCAGGCTGACGACCTGATGAGCAAGGCGGGAAGCGCATTTTCGACGCAAGAGTGTGCGGCCATCGTTTCGGACCACGACATCAAGCCAGAGCTCTCTGCATTCGACCGCCACCTGACTCTTTACGAGTCAACTCCCGATACTAAAGACGGAGCTGTCGTCGCACGTCTAGCCTCGCCCGATGCATCAGTTGAGGACGACCACCGCAGCAACGACGGCCAGATTGTCGACTACATCACCGCCACCGGGTCCAATCCGCGGAAGCGGACCTATTCTGTCGTTTCGTCGTCCGTCGCCACCCCCGATCGTGACTCAGCGAGCTCGAACAAGAGGGCCAACACGGCTGGCTTTAAAAGCTCGACGCCGTCGTCTGCCCGGCTACCCAAGGGCCGGCGCTTCCAGTGCGAGGTCTGCCAGAAGTGGTTCGACCGCGCCTTCAACCTCAAGACGCACATGTTCACCCACCAGGACCCCAACGCGAGGTCGAAGAACTTCGTCTGCCCCGATCCGGCCTGCTCGAAGGCCTTTGCGCGGAAGCACGACATGAACCGCCACTATTCGACGGTCCATCTTAAGACGATGAAGCGGACCTCGAGAAAGTCACCCAATCGGACCTCGCCCACCCAGTCCGAACGCGATGACGACCAAGGCTAAGCAAGCGGCCGTCGAGCTTGTCCGATGGCCTCGAAGCTTTTCTTCTCGACCTTTGAACCCACAGTGAGTTGGCCCGACTGCCGGTCCAATGGCTCGACGCATTTGCCCCTTCCCATTCCTGCCTCGCCGTCCTCGAGACTCATACTACGCTCGCTTTGACGCCCTCCCCCGCTCTCCCGCTCTCCTGCCTTCTCTTCGGATCAGCCACTCAAATACCGACGCATCCCGGTCTACCTTGAGCGTCGCCCGCTCTGAACCGACGCAGACCATACTGCTGAAACAGGCGTGCTCACTGCCGTTGTCGCTTCACGCCGTTCCACGGACAAGCCTGCAAATATCGGCGTCTTGCCCGACATCGACGCAGACGACGTACGCCATGTCGATCAACAACGCTCACGTTGACGGGACTTCGCTCGTCACAGCACACCTCAGCACGCCACGCCCACGCGTCTTTGGCGGCGTCCTCTTGCAGCAAAATGCGATCACTTTACGTCGGTGCGACACACAATTCGCAGCAAATAGCACCCCGAGCGCCACAGGGGTGGCACCAAAAAATGATGCCACGAGGGAGGCTCTCGCTCACATGACGTCGCTCGCATTCGATACGATGGCACAGAGCGCAGGACGTGGCTTTGCTTTCTCGCCGACCGCCGCTTGTTCGCTCGAAGGTCGATGGATCCCTTCAAAACATCCCGGATCCCCGTCTATTTCTTCCATCTCTATCTACATATCTCGACCAACACCACTGTGGCATCGTCGCTGCAGCTGGTCCAAAGGTCTCCCCTTTGCGCTCGGTCCATCTGCATTGCGGTGATAACGATCCGTCCTCTCCCGGCCTTTTTGTATGATCGACACCTTTCCGAGCGACGTGGTCTACTACTGGCTGCTCTTGCCTTGGCTTCAGCCGAGAGGCTTAGGTGTGGCGGTAGCCTTTGCTCTTTGAAACGAACCTTTACACGGGTCGTACTTACAGAACGCCTTGCTGTACTTGCTCCGCTCCTCTTGTCGAGTGGCGCTCCTGGCTAGCGAGGCGAGGTTTGCGAAATAGTTGAAAGGATGAGGGCGCTTTGACGACGACTGAAGACCGACACTTAGCGTGTGTGCCGTGTGCGGGGAGAGCGCATGAGTAAGCCGCTAGGTCCGGCACGCGGATCTTCGATGTTCGGCATCGGGGTAGGGGTGGGGTTATTGGAGAGCTAGGCAGAGGTAGTTGGGTGGAGCGGCCGCGTCGTTGGCGCACGCATCTCGAGCACAGCGGGCGCGCTGTCAGGTCGGAGCGTGTCGGCTGTCACGCTACTTGCTGTCGCGGTGGTAGACACCAACACACGAGCGGAGACGCGAGCGGGGTCGTGAACCAGGCAGTAGAGGTAGTGGAGCCGTACATGGTATCCGGGCAAGAGAGGCAAAGATGCATGGGGAAGGAAGAGGTGAGGCGAGGCGAGGCTTAACTTGACCAGGGTGCGTTAGTTGAACCCTTGAGCGCATGGCGCGCCGGCCGCCGTTAGCAGACTTTAGGCAGAGGCAGCGGCAGCGGCAGCGGCAAAAGGCCGCCGCCGCCGCCACCGCCGGCCAAATTTTTGGTGTGGGCAGGCGAGGCGGCCATGCCTGGCCCGATTCAAGATTTCTTCTGCCTGGCTCGAATGTAGGTAGGGTCTCTTCGGATTGACTCTGCTGGCTCCTCTGACCCGACACCCTCTCACTCCACCTCTCCTTTCCCTCTCCCCGCCTGTGTGTTGCGATCGGCTGTACATAGTCCACCCTCACCACCACTACCACCGCAACCACCACTTCTCTTCCTACGCCGGACTCTTTACGACCTCAAGACATTTCTTTCCGGCTTCCTTTGGCGACTCGACTGAGACGATCGGATCCTCTCACAGCGCACCATTCCAGCCCACCACCGCCGACCCTAGTGAGTGACGACCCAACGGCCCGCACCACTCCTTCCCCTACTAGACGCAACACCTATCCACCACCTTCAACAGCCCATCCCAAGGAAGCCTCGTACAAGATGGCAAAGACGACAGGCGAGAAGCGCTATCCCTTCTGGCTCGGAGGTTCAGCCGCTTCGATAGCCGCCTTCTTCACCCACCCGCTCGACCTCACCAAGACACGCATGCAGACTGCCCCGGCCAGACAGGGCATGCTGCCTCTGCTCGTAAACACGCTCAAAAAGGAAGGCTTCAGAGGGTGGTACGTCGGTCTCAGCGCCAGTCTGTTGAGGCAGATGACTTATAGCGTCACGAGGTGAGTCATACACCCTCTTCCTGCTCTGCGTTCGTTATCTTGCCACGAGGGAGGGGTCGAGTGCTGACGAAAGGCGACGTTGTCCCTCCTGGTTGATTGCAGATTCGGAGCGTACGATAAGCTAAAAGAGATGGTCAGGACGCCCGGTCAAGATCCAAAAAAGGCGTTGCCGGCCTGGAAGATGGCCTTGTTTGCGAGTGTAGCGGGCGCGGCGGGAGGACTGGCGGGCAACCCAGCTGGTGAGTAGTGCAGAGAGCGCTTCTACGCATGGAACGGAGGAAGAGGGAGGCGGAGGAGTGCCGACGTCTGACCTCTCCGAGCGTCTGCGCTCCCTGCTACGACATGGACCACGCCAGATATCATCCTGGTTCGAATGACTTCCGACGTCAACAAACCAGCGAGCGAGGTGAGTGACACGGGCCAGCCCTTCCGCCGTATGGTTCCGAAGCGGCGCATTCTGACGTTCCTCGCTCCTCGATCCCGCTGTCACACCTGACCCCGGCAAACCGCAGCAATACAAGTACAGGAACGCTCTGCAGGGTGTAGCACGCATGACGAGGGAAGAGGGCGTGTCGAGCCTCTTCCGCGGCCTGGGGCCCAACATGGTCCGAGCTGTCCTTATGAACGCTAGCCAGCTCGCAACGTGAGTCTCGCAGCCCGTACCCTTTCAGCGAGCAGCAAGCAGAAGATGCTTGCCAGTTGACTTATGAAGCCCTTTTGCCATCCTTTGGACTGTCTCTACGCTACAGATACGACTTCTTCAAGAACTCGCTCCTCTCCTCTGGCTTCTTCGAAGAGGGGACGCTACTACATTTCAGCGCATCCTTCATGGCCGGTACGGTGGCGACCACGGTGTGCTCTCCCGCCGAGTGAGTACCAGACTCCCTCTCTCTCTCTCCCTCTACAAGAGGAGGCAGAAGCAGCCATCTGACGAGTCCCCCTCTTGCTCCTCTGCGATGCCCACGAAACAGCGTGATCAAGTCAAGAGTGATGAACGCCAGCGGCACGGGCCAGAGCATCGTGCAGACAGTAACGACGTCACTGAAGAAGGAGGGTCCCAGATTCCTCTTCAGAGGGTGGACGCCGGCGTGGATGCGTCTTTCACCGAATGTGAGTTGGCCGTCCCTCTTTTCGCCCCTCCTTTGGCGTTGCTCTCTTCCATACTGACGATCTGCTGGCATCTTGCGATGATGTGGAACAGACCGTCATCGTCTTTGTCGTTCTAGAAAAGATGAAGCTCCTTGTAGATTGGACGAGAGAACCGAGAGATGAGCTCTCGCTCGGCATCGAGACGCAGGCATAACGCGCCTCTCGCTCCTTTCTTCAGGGCATGTTTATGATCTATCACAACCCGTTCCTCGATAGAGCTTTCGCCCCCCTCTCTCTCTATAGATGACACATACAATGCTGCTAATAGACTTTTTGCATTGTCACTGCTTTGGCTGGGGATGAACAGCGCCATCTATGGTCTGTGGATCCACATATCTCGCAGTCTGAGAAAATTGTTCCGAGATTCAGGGTCCAACCCGCGGCTCTCTTTGCTTCGGAACCGAAACGAGATGCAAAGTGACGCGCCCTCACCCAAAGCGCGCTCACAGAAGGAAATTGTCACTTGCCTTCTCGCCACACAGTCTCACCAATAACTCTACCCAGCATCTACCGCATCGACATCGCCACACCTTTCACGAAAAGGGAATTATACGATAGTAACAAACATACACAGCAGCAAATATGGCTTCTCGAAAGAACATGTCGTTCCTGTAAGATGTCACGGTATGCTTACCCGTATTTTGTCTTGGGTTCCGACTCTGCTACTGACCCTCTCCCGCTCTCTCCCCATTCCCCCATCGCCTCTCTCTCTCTCTCTGTGTGTGTGTGTGTGTGTGCGGGCTATATCGGTGGAAACAGTTCCGCTCAACCCGGCTTCCTCACCTCCTCCTCCTCCTCCGCACCCGCGCGCAAACCACGATCCTGGTTCTCTCACTTTCTCCAAACGCAGGTCTTCGCACCCGAACACCGTCCCGGTAACCTCTCCATCCTCTGGGGCGTCTCCATCTTCACCGCCAGTATCGTTTTTGTTCGCAAAGCCGGAGATCTCATCACTCCTGTTTTCTAAGTCGATCTCTGTCTCATACGAAAGAAAAAAGAACGTGAGGAAATTGAGCGAGGGTGGGTTACTACGTATAGGGGGGGGGTTATTGGCAGAAGAGGAAAGGAAGTGTTGGTGCCTACACACTTCGTGGAGAGGTGTCGTGTTCAGACATTTTCCTTTCGCTCCCCTTCCGACCTTCCACACATCCCCTCCATCTCTTCCTCATTTCATCCACCTACCTCCCCGCTCCCTCAAACGCAACGCTCCCGTATCTTGTACACTGCCAGCCCACCACCACTGTCGCGACGACCCCGAATCTTGCACTTCCATCTTCTGTCCTCCACCTTCCCCGTGTCAATGCACGCTGGCTGCTGTCGCGCACCACAATCCATCGGAACAGATATCGAGGCAACAGCGAGCCACCGCTCTGGACTTGCGGCCAATCGGAGAAAGAAAGACGACGGGATTCATCATTCGCTGCTCGTACAGGGTCGAAACGAAATGGTACACGTCGTCGGGGGAGGGAACGACAGAGAGAGTGTGCGATACGAGATATGAATCATGTCAGACGGAACATGCTCCGACGGACTGTCAAAACAATCTCGCTGTCATCCTACGTGCTTTTTTGTGCGGCTACCGCTTCCCTACAGCTGCGAATCTGATAGGGAGAGAGGGCGACTTTGTCCCGGCCACGGACGTCCTACTTCTTGCTCTTGCTGCTCTTGCCGCTCTTCTTCTTCTTCTTGCTGCCTCCTCCGTTGGTGCTGCCGCCGGCCCCTTCCTTTTTGCTGCCGCTGGCGTCGCCCTTGTCGTTTTCGTCGTCGCCGCCCTGGTCGAGGCGGGGGCTAGAGTGGGCCGACGTCTCGCTGTGTCCGTCGCCGCCAGAGGCAGCATGCTCGGCGGCGAGGAGCGACTCCTGCATCCCGCCGTCCTTCTTCATCTGTGAGTAGAGCGAGGCTACGTCGTCTTTCTTGTCGCCGCCCGTCTCCGTCACCTCGTGCGTTACGACGTCAATCTCCTTGGCTCCTTCCTGATCCGACGGGTTGCCGATGACGACCTTGGCGTGCCTCGCGCTCTCGGCCTCATCCGTGGTGGTCTTTTCTTCGGCCTCCGCGGAGGCGGTGGCAGGTGTGGCTTCCTTGTTCTTGCTCCTCTTGTCGTCCCTGGACTCTCCGCTGGCCTTGCTCTTCTGCTCCTTGTCCTGCGAAGGCTCGACGCTGTGGTAGCTGGGGGGCTGCTCCTCGCTGGGCGATAGACGGATCTCGGGCATCTGCGAGCTCGACTGGCGCCTGGACGAGTCCGAACCCGAGAAGAGGAGCTGGCCTTCCTTGGCTGTCTTCAACTTCTGGCCGTCGGTATCGTTGAAGACGCTGGGGTAGGGCAGCTGCAGCGAGGGAGGGAGGATGGCGTTGGCGATGCTGGCAAGAGAAGAGAGCCGAGAATTCAGATGTCCTCCATGGTGAGCTCTTCATTCTGCCTCTCGCGCTATGTCCTCGCCCTCCACAGCAGACGCGACGTAGCCTGAACGGCAACTCACGATGTGCTCGTCTGCGCAGCCATCTCGATGCCTCGCAGCGGTCCGTGTGTCAGGGTTAGCGCCAGATTGATGGCCTGATTTCCTACCCCCTCTGTGAGGTTCTTGCCCTGTTCGAAGCCGTCCTTGAGAGGCTTGGGCAGGCGAGGGTCGACATTGTCGCTGTACGTCTTGACAGTCGGCTTGACAACACGTCGGTCCCATGAGCCGAGGCGAGCATTGACGGCAAAGACGAAGTTGGAGAGCTGGAGGATGAAGAAAGTGGCCAGGGGCGTAAAGAAGTGCGTGTAGCTGACGGACGCACAGGGCGATGCAAAATTGAGACAAGTGATTCAGTGAGAGTGCGACAGGAACGACTTTGCCGGCAAGAGCGAGAGAAGAGAAGAGACTCACAAGAAGGCGACGACGGGCAGGCTCTTGATCAGCGAGTCCAGGGGCCACTTGTCCTCAAATGAGGTGCAGTAGAGGAGTTGGTTCTTTTCGCTCCTGGGGTCGACATCGGTCGAAGAGGGGCTGAACTTAAGCGTAACCTCGGTGGGCACGGCAAATTGGAAGAGGGGGAACAGGCGAGGCCTCAGGTGTCTGGTGGCCTTTACGCGAGCGGTGCTCGAGCTGTATGCAGGGGAGGGGGACGAGGAGGAAGATGCAAGTCAGAGCAGGTCTATGTGAATGCAAGAGGCGGGTCACGGAAGGTGGCATGCCACAGACTCACGTCTCGTCCCAGTGGATGTCGCTGTCCTGGATCTTTGCGGCGGTGCCTGCGTCGGCGAGGTTGAAGAGGAAGGCGGCGTGCTTGAGGTTGGCGGCGCCGTGAATGCTGAGGCCGTGGCCGCGGTAGGCGCAGCTCGAGGCGAAGTGGGCATTGATGGTCGAGTTGAAGTCGACAGGATCGTGCGAGAGGAGCTTCCTCACAACGTCTGGGAGCGGGTGCGGGATGAAGGCAGAGAACCGAGTAGCACACACGGAGTCAGATCGCTGATGAGTAGATGTCGCACAGACGAAGCACCAGCGCCGGCAGGGGTGGCCGTCTGACGGTGGCCGTAAAGCTTACCTTTGACCTCGTTCTTTGCGCCTGGGGCTTCCATGATGTTTTCGCTGGACGCGGCGGAAGGAAGTGGAAAGGGTGGAAGGGAACTGGGCGACTGACGGGGGCCAGAGGCGATGGTGGTGGTGGAAGAGGGAGAAGAGGGCAAACGAGGCTGGCGTCGACTTATCATGCCGGGCCATACGCGAACAGGACAGCCGCCGCCGTCGCTGCTCTGGCACGACGTGTGTGGCCACTCGCCGTTCGGCCAGGCCGAAGTCGGTCGGTGGGTGGCCTACGGTCCGGTCCGTGGCATGCTCTGCAGCCACACACGCTTCTGACTATACAGAAGTCGGACTCAGACAGACACAACGTCACGGCGAGCGAGCATCAAACGCGCCGCAAGATCGAAGGAGTCGGTGCGTGTCGACGCCGTTGCCAAGGGAACGAGGAACGAAGGACACGGCGAAGGTCGTCGTCGTTTCGGGGAACGCCTTGTTCGCGCCTCGCTGCCAGGCGAGACCAACAGGCCAGGGCGCCTTCAAGCTGCTGCAGAAGGGCGTGGGCCTTGCCTGTCACACGCGCTGCCTCAGGCCACAGGCGGAGGCGACGAGCCAGAGAAGAGAAGCAAGCAAGCCAGGCAGGCGTCGTCCTTCACACCTCTCTCTTCCGTTGCATCCCCTGGGCGTCCTTGGAGAGGTAAGATATATGCATCCTACCAGACGCTCCTCGTCGTCGCATCAGCGTCGTCGTTGGCGAGGCCGCCGCCATCAAAGGCCAGGCCTCGCCCGCCCTCCTTGTCGGAGTCGAAGTGTGCACCGGCCCCGTCCTTCTCGTACGCCGTACCCTCCGCTTCTCCCACAACGGTGGCGTGGTCTTCCTCCTGTCTCGTCGACGCTCCGTTCGCTCCGCTCTCACCACCGCCACCACTGCCCTCGTCCGTATCTTGCAACACTCCCCCCATCGCTCTGCCAGGGTGTCGATCGATAGCGAACAAACAAGACCACGTCGTCTCGGCATCAGCTGTCTCATCAGTCCTGCAGCGTGTCGCACAGCTGCCACCGTACCAGCGGCTCTTTCAGCCAACAACTCACCTCAGTCTGACCCATACCTCCTCGGCCACATCAAACTCGCGGCAGACGGCGATCGATCTCGTCACCTCGGCCTCGGTGCGGCGGTGTCTCTGCCTCCTCAGCGACTGCGAGAGCACCGTTTCGAGCGTAGAGAGAGGCCAGTCGTCAGGTACCAGGCCGATGATCTCCAACGAGTCCAGATGCAGCGCCTGCGTGTTCAGCAGGTGCGCCGTGGCCGTGCGGAACGTTTTGCTACAGCCAGGCAAACGGATCAAGGAAGGGAAAGGTCAAAGGCTCATCAGCATCGTCTCGGCGATGAGTCCCCCAGTATTGGCGGCTACTCACTCTGTGCCGTTCTCCATATAGATTGCCAGCAGCGTCTTGAGCAGCTCCTCCTTGCATAGCCGCACCTGTTCCGCGTCCCTGCGAGCATTCTTGACCGCGGTCTGGCTGCGCTGGCTGTGCGTGCGGCTGACAAGGGCAGCGTACGGCTGGAGCGCCGCGTCCTCCTCCGCAACGCTGTTGGCCAGCATCGGCGACAATACCGCTCCGTCCTGCGAGCAGTAGGCCTCGGCCGAGTTGGCATCGCGCAGTCCGACGGCAAGCAGCTTCAAGGCCTCGCGGTCCCGACCCAGCTGTTCCACCGAGCCAACGAGGCAAAGTGAATGCTAGGCGGCGGTCAACTCTCACGCTGCGTCTCGTAAAACACATCGACGTGGGGTCAGTCTAGCAGCACTCACCTTGCCGAGGATGATGGCCCGCTCGTACACCAGCAGGTCGGAGCGGCTGACAGCCTCCAGAGCTTCATCGAGGTCCAAGACGGTCGAGCCTTGCAGCAGCATCGCCAGCTTGAGGCGGTCGGCGTCGTCGGGGTGCGCCGCAGCGGCCAGGGCCAGGTGGGCAAAGAACGACTCGGCAAACGACCCCTCGACAAAGTCGGTGGCTGCAAGGAAACGAGCGAGGATAGTCGTTGTAGTTCGCAGTGTGAGCGTCCGTCCGACAAACACCTGCTCGGCCCTGGGTCGTACGCGCAGCTACTTCTCTCACTTATGTGTTGGTGCCTCAAGCGGTTCTCTGGCAGAGAGAGGTGCTTTTCTGTTCTTTCCACGAGGACGCGCAGCAGCCGGTTGTGCATCGCCGCGTCCTGCGTCTTGGTTGCAGCGAGGACGATCTTCTCGACAAAGTCGTCGGCGGCATTGGCGTTGATCGAGGTGAGCTCAGCCAGCGTGGCGCGGTGGCCCTCGAGTGCAGCCAGCTCCTTTTCCTTCGTCATCTTGGGTGCTGCTCCGCCCGGCGTGGTGGGAGCCGTGGCGGCCCTTTGCGTGAGGATGCGCACGCCGGCCTTAGGGTCCTTGCGAACGAGCCACGTCCCAAACTTGGACGCCAGCGCCGGGTCGTCGACGGCAGACAGAAGGTTGGCCACGTCATCCACCGCTGGCTGGTCGTGCTTGCCGCTGCCGTCGCCAGAGGAGGAGGGACGCTCTCGAGGACTGTGGTCCTCAATGCGCCCATCGATGATGCCGGTCCAGAGGTCGAGCACTTCGTTCCACCTCTGCTCCTTCTCGTACAGCTTTGCCAGCATCGAGTGGTAGGAGTGCCGCTCGAGGATGCGGGCCACCTCTTCCGGCGGGCAGGCCAGATCGCCGCTCAGCATGTCGTCGAGCTCGGATGCATGGCTATTGCTGCCCTCGCTGACCCGCTTCGCCAGCAACCTGAGCAGCGTGCCGTCCACGGTGGCGGCCATCCTCGCCCGCAGCTTGTCGTCCATCGTGCTGCCGGACCACAGAGCCGTCGTCTTCGGTCCTTCGAGATGGGCCGCACTCGATGTGCGCCAGGACCGAAGGATCGTCAGCAGCATGTCCAAGGCCCTCTCGGTCAGCGTCGCGGCGAGTGCTTGCAGAGTCGGGTCCGTTTCAATGTCGAGCGGCGGGGAGTAGTTCATGATGAGGTTGTCCCGGACTGTCATCGCACGATGGAAAGCAAAGTGAATAGGGTCAGCGAGGCATACAAGACGGGTCAAGCGAGGCGGAGGCTTCAATCGACCGCCGCCGGCTACTCACTCAACGCGTGTACGTCCAGAAGCCCGCCTCGACGCTCGTCGTAGAGCCGTTCGACGTGCCTCCGCAAGGCGACAGGCACAAGCGCGTCGCGTTTCGGCCGTTCCATTGCCGATGCTTCAGGGCTGCTCCTTTGGTTCGTAGATGGCTCGATGAGGCGAGATGTTTCGAGGTCGTGGAAGAACGCCATCAGCAGCCGCGGGTCCCCTCCGCTCTTGGACCAGGTCTCGCCCGCGTCCCAAAAGCGTGCCCGCCGAAGGTGCTCCAGCGTCAGCGCTTGAAGCAGCAGGCTGTATTGCGAGGCGCGCAGCCGGGCTGCCTGATCTTCCTGTAACGTCTGTCGCCGCTGACCCCGTTGCCGTTGCCATCGGCGGTGGTCCGCCTCGACGGTGCGTAGGCCTTCCTCCAGGGTCAGCAGGTGGCCCCGTTGGAGGAGTGACATGCCCCAGTCCAGTAGCGAGTCTTGATCCAGCGTGTGAACCGAGTTTCGTCCGCACAGGATGACGCGCGTCCTGCTGGCAGCGGCGGCGTCGCCTTTCTCCTGCCGGTGCAGCAGTTTCGAGGTCGAGTGCATGCCGAGGTCGAGCTTGATAATGTCGAGATCCGCAAAGCCGCCGTTCATCGCATGGCCGTCGGCGGTGTGCTGCGCCCCGCCGGCATCGCCACCCGCCGCCGGGAACGCGGTGAGGAAGCGTGGCTCGACGCCGGGTGGTAGGTGCTCGGTCTGCACCTTTTCCATCACGTCGTTGCGCACATCGTGGACCTCGATGGTGTCGTTGCGCAGCAGCGAGAAGATGTAGTCGGAGACGTAGACGAGCGATCGCGGATGGCTCGGCCACTCGAGCAGCTTCGGCATCGGCTCGCCAGACGGCGTGACGAAGACCCCGAGGGTGACGGAACCCGAATGCGCAGTGATCAGGAACTCGCACTTTGGCCGGTCGCCGCCCGGGCTATTTGAAGAGGGGCTCACGAAGGAGCTGCCGCCTCCGCTCGAGCGAGCCGCAGAGATCGAGACGATCGAGGGCCGTACCTGGGCCGAGGGCGATTCACCCGTCTGGCTAATAGGAAGGTGAAGCTGCATGACGAGGCCGTCAGACAGGTTGACCAGGCTGTACTCGGTCGTGTTTGCGATGCAGAGGGCGTCGCCGTATCTCCTTGCGATGATGGCGCCTCCAGGAAGCGGGATATCCTGGGTAGCGAAGAGGGAAGAGAGAGAGAGAGAGAGAGAGGGCGAAAGAGTGTTGAAGACGCCGAAGTCCAAGATCAATTTTATGTTCAGACGTCGACTTTAGCTCTGTTGCTGCTGCTCACTTTGATCACGGTCCAGGTGGGGTCGCGATGCTCGTTCTGCCCGACCTTTGCGAGGACGATGTTCTTCCTGCGTACGATGCAGAGGCTGACCATGCCGAATCCGTCAAGGCCATCGTGGTTGAGTACCTCGTCGTCGTCGAGGACGACGGTGCTGACGGCGCGAGTGGAGGGGAGGCCCCTTGCGGGGGTCCATGCTGGGAGCGTGTAGAAGGAGAGGAGGCCTTCGCAAAGGACCGCTGCGAGCTGAAGGTTGGCGAGGAGGAGGATGCGTTCTACGGGCTTGGAGTTGCTGGATATGAGACGGCTGGTGCGTAGGCGATACCTGGGTCTCGAGTTGCGGCTGGAGCCCTGCTGGGGTACGATGACGCTGTAGGCGTGGACGATGCCGTCTGAAGTGCCGACGTAGAGGTTGTCTGCGTCTCCCTCTGTGCAGCGTACGGCCGCGTTCTGCGAGTGAGCTATGCCGGCTGGAGAGTCGGGGTCGGGCGAGTTGAGTGGATCGTCCTGCGGCAAGGTGGGGAAGAGGAGGGGCTTCAAGACATAGGGTGGGACCGGGAGGGAGGGAGCACTGGTGTCGGGCGCAACGTCCGACGAGGGTGCCTCGCCCATTGTTGTCCGTGCGCTGGCGTGATACGTCTGCGAGGATCTGCACGAGAAAGGAGTATAGTGATGAGCGAAGCGGGTATGGATGTTGTGGTAGAGAGCAGTGTTAGGAGGAGGGTGAGGAGGAAGAAGAGAAGAAGGAGAAGGAGCAGGAAACAAGAAGCGGGGGCGGGCTGGAAGGAGGCAGCTGCGCTCGAAGCGAGGCTGTCAGCTCGGCTCTCGGAAGACTCGAGCGCGTCCCCCGCACCGTGCACGGGCTCGGTGTCGCGGCGCTGGCCGTAGCGTATATTTTGGTCCCTGT
This sequence comes from Thecaphora thlaspeos, assembly GCA_900291925.1. NCBI lineage: Eukaryota > Fungi > Basidiomycota > Ustilaginomycetes > Urocystidales > Glomosporiaceae > Thecaphora > Thecaphora thlaspeos. The sequence continues at coordinate 1,190,647 of UWYS01000003.1, read as the reverse complement.
ATCGTGTATACGGTTACGTGGTAAAGTAGTTGGTGCCTGCAGGCTGGCATCCATTCTGAATTCCGAGGCGGAGCAGGCGCGCCCTCCAACTCTCTTTCTCTCGCGCGCAACGACCCATCAGCCTTGAATCATCTTCACCGCCACCTTCACCACCACCTTCACCACCTTCTTCGCCACCTTCGCACATTCTCCAAACCCACCACCTTCTTGGTGACCGCCACGACTCCGACCACCACCATCATCTCGCCAGCGCAGAACACACCTCCACCTTGACCTCGGCCTCACCCGCTTCCTCGTCCTCCGCACAATAGAGACTCGCATATCCGCGCCGCCTCGATCCTGCTTCCAAGATGGCCAACTCGGACTTTCTCAATGTACGTGCAAAGCTCTGAGCGATGGCGACAGACCGCATCGAACTAAACTACCCCCTCTCCGTCCCCCTTCATCGCCCCTGCTAATAATTGCACCCATCCAGAAAGCCATCGAAATCGTCCAAAAGGCAATCGACGAAGATGTAAAGCAAAACTACCAAGAGGCCTACAAGCTCTACCAAAACAGCCTCGACTACTTCATGATGGCCATGAAGTGTGAGCAGACGGTCTCTGTTGCACGGCTCACTCGTCCGGACCCCCAGCTTACATTCCGCAAACATCCTTAAATCGGCTCTTCCCCTAACCCACCCGCAGACGAGAAGAATGACAAACTCAAGGAGCTCATCCGAAAGAAGTTTACTGAATACCTCGACCGAGCAGAGAAGCTTAAGGAACACATCTCAAAGAGTAACGAGGACCGATCCAGACGAGCTGTCGGCGCAAACGGCGCAGACAAGGGCATCGGCGGCAACACTGGGGGCAAGAAGGAGTGAACCTCGCACAGCCCCTGGTCCGCGTCTGGACGTCGCTGCTCTACTGACGCCCTCGCAAACGACTCCCCTCTTTCATTCGCCCGCCTCCTTACTCTATCACCTTATTTGAACTCAGCGGCGATGATGACGACGATGTCGACCCCGAGACCAAGAAGCTCCGCGCCGGCCTCTCCAGTAAGTCGACCCGCTCGTTGCTACGGACTCAAAGTGGTCCAGCCTCTCGCCCTGTTCGGATGCAGCGATGCTGACAGAGATCGTCCCTGGGCTCGAATCGCACGCAAAGGCGCCGTTCTGTCCGAGACGCCAAACGTCAAGTGGGACGACGTCGCCGGCCTCCACACGGCCAAGGAGGCGCTCAAGGAGGCTGTCATCCTCCCCATCAAGTTTCCGCAGATGTTTGTTGGGAAGCGGACGCCGTGGCGCGGCATCCTCATGTACGGCCCGCCTGGTACAGGTAAATCCTTCCTCGCAAAGGCCGTCGCGACCGAAGCAAAGAGCACTTTCTTCAGCGTCAGTAGCTCCGATCTGGTCAGCAAGTGGATGGGAGAGTCGGAGAGGTGAGTGTGCTTAGAGAGCATAGCAGCGTCCCGCTCTTCCAGATCCTCTAATCGCACGCTGACCCGCGCTGTGCCATGCTCACATGCGACGATGAATAGGCTCGTGAAGCAGCTCTTCCAGATGGCGCGCGAGGCCAAGCCTTCAATCATCTTTATCGACGAGGTAGACTCGCTCTGCGGCACCCGAGGCGAGGGCGAAAGCGAGGCATCAAGGCGTATCAAAACCGAGTTCCTCGTCCAGATGAATGGTGTCGGCCACGATGACTCGGGCGTCCTTGTGCTCGGCGCGACCAACATGTGAGTACAATGCGGCTGTCGGAATCCTCTGTCTGCCTGGATCAGCGTCGGCAATTGACCTGATGCCTCGCCGACTCCCGCCGTGTCGCTATCACTCGCTCCTTTTGTCAAGTCCCTGGGCCTTGGACCTTGCCATCAAGCGAAGGTATGTTCTCCCCGGTGGGGCCGACGGCCACACGGCCAGTCTTTGAGACTCAATCCGCGTCGCTGCGCTCAGGAGTCAGATATACGGCCGCTAAACCCAGCTTTCCTTCTTCCCTTTCCTTCCGCCCTCACCTCCCCTGCCCTCACCCTTCCTCATCCCCTGTTCAGATTCGAGAAGCGCATTTACATCCCGCTACCGGACCTTGAGGCAAGGAAGAGGATGTTCGAGCTCAACATCGGCGACACGCCCTCGGCGTGCGACAGCAAGGATTACCGCAAGCTGGCCGAGCAGACCGAAGGCTACTCTGGCTCCGACATTTCGGTGCTCGTCCGGGATGCGCTGATGCAGCCGGTGCGAAAGGTGACGGGCGCGACGCACTTCAAGAAGGTCCTCGCTCCGGTGCGGCGAAAGCTGCAGCAGGAAAAGGCCAAGGACGGCGACGCCGCAACTAACGACAACGACGCGCCAGCCGAGCAGGACGAGCCGCAAGAGATGAAGGAGTACCTGACGCCCTGTTCGGCCGGCGATAAGGATGCCATGGAGATGATGTGGGACGAGGTCGAGGGCGAGGAGCTGCTTGAGGTGAGTCTTGAACGTCCGGCGGCTTCGATTCGCACCGCGATGCGGAAATGGGCTCCTGCTGACACGCTGCTCTCTTGCCTGTTACGCGACGCCCTCGCCGCTGCTACGGCAACGCAGCCCAAGCTGGTGATGTCCGACTTCCTCAAGGCGATCCAAAACATCAGGCCAACAGTGACAAAAGCAGACAGTGAGTCCAGGCGGCGTCGACGACCCGTCCCTCCTGTGGTGCAGCCGTGACTGACCGCTCTCTGCCGTGTCATTTGACCGCGCTGCCTCTGGTTGTGCAGTCGAAAAGCACGTCGAGTTCACGAACGAGGCAGGACTCGAGTGAACAGAGTGGCGACCAGCCATGGCGGGCCTGCCTGCAGGGCCTTGGGTCTCGCTACTCTCTTTCTTACAATATTGAGATTCCTCTGGCCCCCGTCCGCAATCCGCCTTTCCCTTTTCCTGCTGCTGGGCGATGTCACCTGTACACTTACTATTCTCATCCGCCAAACGGTTGAACGTGCCGTGAAGTGCAAGAGACGAGGGAAGGACGTGTCTTCTGTTGTGTCGATATCTGCGCGAGGAGGTGGGGTGCCGGCTTACCGCGTGCTGGACTTGGCCCACGCCACGGCCGTGCGGCTTTCGGATTTGAGAGATCACCACACGCAGCACCGACACGAGAGCAGAGTAAGAGGGTGGACGGGCGAGCCGAGTAATTTTGCTCGACCTCGCCCGCACCAACACCTCCAGCACACTCTGGCTACCAAAGCCGCACACAGATTCACGACCCGCCTTCTCGACCGTCTCCCCTCTTCCCTTCCCTTTCCCTGTCCGCCTCCCTCCTCGCATTGCTTGCGCCATAGCGGAGCGCTCTCTTCACCGACCTTCTTGTCACTCACGCTCTATCCTGCTTCCTCCCTTTCAAGAGGCCAGCTCCTGCCTCACACCGTCGCACAAGGTACCGGGATCCCCCCCCCCCCCCAGCGCTGCTTCGCTGCCGCCTACTCGCCCGCTCGCCCACCGCGACGAGACGAGACGACGACCCTCGACCCCAGACTCAGGACCTCCTTCTCGTCGCCTTGCTACCCTCCAGCACCATCGAACGCCACCATGTCTGGTGCCAGCACTCCCGCCGCTGCCGGGCCCAGCTCGAATGCAGCCCCAGCTACCCCTGGAACAGAAGCTGTACAGCAGGCTATCCAGGCCGTGCTCCAGGCGCTCAACACTCTCTACACCGACCCGGACAACCAGGCAAAGGGCAGCGCTAATACATGGCTGCAGGAGTTTCAAAAGACGCCTGAAGCCTGGCAAACTGCCAACGCCCTCCTCCTCTCCCATGACCTTCCCGTCGAGCCCAGGCTGTTTGCTGCCCAGACGTTCAGAACGAAGGTGAGCTACAGAGCCGACTCTCCCTCTTCGCCCCTGTCATCAGTAGCAGTCTCCCGTCATGTTCCTCGACAATCTTTACACTGGCGCGAGCTGTCCTAGGCCAGCGACATGCCCCAGCTGCTCTTACTGACTCCCATTCTCCCCGTCCATCTCTCGCCTCGCGGCCCACGCTTTTTCGAACCGTGATCTGACAGATCACTTTCGACATGGACCAGGTTCCCTCGCCCGCCCGGGTGCAGCTGAAGGATACGTTGCTCCATGCCCTGGCGCTCTACACGTCTGGCCCTCGCGTCATCCAGACGCAGATCTCGCTCTCCCTCTCTGCACTGGCGCTCCAGATGCCCGAGTCCGACTGGCCCAAGGTGGTGCCCTCGATGATCGAAAAGTTTGGTGGCAGCGCAGAGACGGTGGGGACGCTGCTCGAGTTCCTGACAGTGCTGCCAGAGGAGGTCATTACAAATCACCGGATTGCCATCGATGTGAGTTGAATTGGTCGGGCGGTCAAGGCTGGTCGGGATGTGCGCCAAGCGCACCTTTGGGCGAAGAAGGGAACAAGGGGAGGCAGGTAGCATGCGCAGAGGAAGGTCCGGCCGCTGAACGGTACGCGAGGATGAGCGTTACAAAAAGGGGCTAGCGGGGATTCGGGTTCTGTAGGGCTGCAACGGACCGAGACCGCCCGCAGGTGAGCCCCATTCGCAGCCTCTGCGTCCCGTTCCCGGGCTGTGCCTTCCTTCTGCGCGATGCTGCTGCAGAGGTCGAGTTTGGGCTAATCCGACGTAGGTCCCTCGAGGAGCCTCGATGTGGGACGCTCGGTGCCAGTCCCGAGATAAGGAGGTAGAGGAAGGGACGTCCACAGGACGACAGGCAACGCCATCTGCCAGCCAGCGAGGTCCACGTGAAGCTTGACAAGCTGTGCTGGCTGGAGACTGTATTGCTGACACATTCGCAACCTCCTTCCGTTCGCATCGCGCGGGTTCTTCGGCAGAATGAGCAATATCACATCCGCGTGCAGAGCCTACTCTCCGAACCTGCCCCAGAGATTCTCAAGACGCTGTCCATGTATATCCAGGCGCCCGGTGAGCAACGGCGACAGGCTGGCGGGATTGAGAACGGCCAGCAGCGTACTCATATCCAATGCAAACCTCTCGAAATCCTCCTCCCCCCTCGACTTCCCTCGCTTTGGACGATATTACCCAGGCATCACGCCGCAGATTCAAAACAGCCTCTTTCAGTGCCTGCGGAGCTGGCTCAAGTCCGGCGAGATCGCGGCGAGGCAGATGGTCGAGACGCCCCTCTTCCAGCTCTCGTTCGACGCCCTCGCCTCCGATAGTCTGTTCGACGTCGCTGTCGACGTGCTGTGCGACCTCATCAACGAGACGCAGGAGGTCGAGGAGAACATGGACGTGATTCAGCTGATCCTACCGCGGATCATTCCGCTGCGAGCCGAGCTCGCAAAGGCCGGCGATGACGAGGATAAGGTCCGCGGCCTCTGCCGCATCTTTGTCCAGGCGGGCGAGTCGTACCACCGACTTGTGCTGCGGCACAAGGATGAATTCTTCCCCATCATCCAGGCCATCGCCGACTGCGCATCGTACCACGACCTCGACATCGTCCAGATTACGTTCCGCTTCTGGTATCTCCTGGCCCGGCCGCTGGCCCAGTCGCACGACGACCCAAGCGTCAAACCGTTCCTCGACATCTACGAGCGGCTACTCGAGATCGTTGTCCGTCACCTCCGCTTCCCCGACGATCCCGAGGCGCTGACGGGTCAGGAGCGCGACGACTTCCGCAGCTTCCGCCACTATATGGGCGATACGCTCAAGGACTGCTGCCAGGTACTCGGCTCGCGTCAGTGTCTGGCGAGGTCCCTCAGCATGATCCAAACCACGCTGGCCGCCTCTGCCTCGACGCCTGAGGCCCTCAAGTGGCAGGACGTTGAGGCGCCACTGTTTTCGATGCGGGCGATGGGCGCCCAGGCCGACCCACGCGACGACGAGATCATCCCCAAGATCATCGAGATCATCCCGACGCTGCCGGACCACCCCAAGCTCCGCTACGCCGCCCTGCTGGTGCTGTCGCGGTACACCGAGTGGATCGACATGCATCCGGACCGCATCCCCGACCGGCTCAGCTATATCAGCGCCGGCCTCGAGCACGGCACGACCGAGGTCTCGGCGGCCGCGGCGCAGGCAATGAACTTCCTCTGCCAGGACTGTCACCGCCACCTCGTCCCCTTCCTGCCGCAGCTGTACGACTTCTTCCGCTCGATCAACGACAAGCTCGGGCCCGACGATCTGATGGCCGTCTCGGAGGGGGTGGCGCATGTCATTGCTGGAATGCCGCCGCAAGATGCGGCTGAGCCGCTGATGCACTTTTCGCAGCCGCTGCTTGAGACGCTGGCCCAGATCGCCGCGATGCCCAACGTCCAGAAGGACGACCTCCGCAGGGCGGCCGACCGCATGGAGCAGCTGGAGAAGTTCCTCATGGTCGTCGGCGCCGGCTTCTGGCAGCACCTCCCCGAAACCTGCGCCCGGACCTGCCAGGAGGCTTACGGTGTCATCGACCGGGTGCTCGCCTCGCACGGTGGCGTTTACTTCATCTCGGAACGGGCCTGCGCGCTGCTGCGAAGGGGGCTCAGCTTCTTTGGTGAGCTGGCGCTACCGGCGTTGCCTGCGCTCCTCGACCGACTGGCGAGCTGCTTTGAGGCGACCGGCTTCCCCGGCTACATCTGGATCGTCGGCAAGTGCATCGACCAGTTTGGCAGGGACGCCGACCTGCCGCTCCGCAATGCGATGCAGGGAGCCTTTGACCGCATCAGCGGCAAGACAATGGCGATGCAGGAGGAGACGATGCCGGCCGACCTGTCCGACGGTGAGTGCGATGGAGGTCGTGCGAGATGAATCTTGGTGACCGATTGACTCACCCCTTTCCCCTCTTTCTCCCCCTTCTCCCCACCTCATCCTTCTTCTTTTCGCCACTGCCTCAGTGATCGACGACTACGTGCACACATGCGCCGCCACGGCCGGCAACGTCCCCTCGCTCATTTACCTGTCGCCTGTCTTCCCACACGCGTTCCGCACCACGGTCTCGGCGCTGACGCTGTTCAAAAGCGAGATCGTCGAGGCCTCGCTCGACTTTATCCGCGAAGTGGTCGGGCACGATGCCCTCTCGCTCCCACCCTCTGCCAGTCAGCCGGGAACGCCTCTGCCGGCGCACATTGTCTCCTCCGATTCTCGACAAGGCCCTTCGCTTGAGGAGATGACGGCGTTCGCGGCGAGCATCCGCCACGTCCTCGGCCAGCAAGGTTTCCAGCTGGTATCGCTGCTCCTGACCGGTCTGGTGACGCATTTCAGCCCGGATGTGATGCCGGTCGTGGTGACGGTGCTGCGTGTCCTCTCTGGCGGCTTCCCGAACGAGATGGCGGCGTGGATCGGACCCGCGGCCGAGCAGCTGCCGACGAGCAACGTCCCCACCAACGGGAAGGCGCAATTTGTGGAGAGATACATGAGGTGAGTACGAGGCGGGGGCCGAATAGACGAGAGTAGTGCGCAGAATGGTCGCAAGGCGCTGACGGAGCCCAACATCTATCCGCTGTTCCCGCGTCGAAACAGCGCGCTCAATGCGCGAGACCTGGACCAGGTCAAGCAGGCGCTCAACGGCCTCTACAACGCCTCGAGGAAGGCTCGCGAGCGCGCCAGGATGGACCGCGGTCCTGGGCTACTAGAGCGTTGAGCAGGCCGTGCGCCCGCCGTCCGAGATGCCGCTCCCGCCGTAATTGCTGCTGCGGGCCCTTTCTAAGGCAACTGAGTAGTAGTCTACCCCTTTCATCCGTAATGTGTAAGAGGATGCCTACAAGCGTCCTATGCTCTGCATATCTCGACACGAGTACTGTACCTGCGGTCTGATGGCGTAGTTGTCGCTACGATGAGCGGATTCGATTGTCGGCTAGCGGAGCATACTCTAGCGAAACAAGACGCTGGCGATGCCATGCTGGCATAAGGGAGATGTGGACCGACTTGCGCTGGCCTCCTTCCTCCTTGCTTGCCGGATTAACCTTATCGGTCACTGAATTCGGGCATGTGCCTAAGCTGGTGATGTTAGGTATAGGATGGAGGCATGACGCTCGCCACACTACGGTACGGTACGGTACTCACAAGTCTCTCCGTCCTTCCCGCGATGGCAATGCACAAGAGCTGGGATTGAGCGGCTTTCCTTCTTGCATCGGAGTGACTTCAAAGGCCGCAGCGAACGCAGCGAGCGGGCCAGAGAAGCACGCAGGCAGGCGTTAAAGGGCCCGGTGCCATGCAGGGTGCTGAGCGGGTCCACTCGCGTCCTCAGGACCGGCCCGAAAGTTCGGGATCCAAGCGTGAAGAGGTCAGGGCCCAGGGGCCAGGCGGCAGATTCCGAGGCAAGGCGAGGCAAGGCGAGGCGAGGCGAGGCGAGGCGAGACCAGGCGAACCAGAGAACACCGCCGCGCCGTTACCCGAGCGCACGCCGCCCGACGTTTCCGTTTGCTGACAGGCGCATGCCTTTGCCTTGGCTTGCTTTGCCTGAGCGTGCTCGCTGTTGCTCAAGCTCAAGGCTGGCTTGTCTCGCCTCCTCGCCGGCCACCGTCATTTGCCTCGCCACACTCGTCACCATCACCGTCACCCCTCATCAACCCTCCTCTCGTCATTATCACCGCGGCGTTTCCCCCGTTGGTCGGGGCTCTGTCACCTCGCTCGTTTCCCGCACCAATCCTTCTTGCACCTCGCTGGCTGGCTCCTGTTCCTCCACCCCGCCCCGGCTCGTTCGCTCGCTCGATAGGATCACCCGCCTTGATTTCCGTCTCCCAACATTTCCCTGGAACTAGCTTCTCTCCGACCACTCGCGACTTTGGCTGACGACGCCTCGACGCCTCACATTCTCCTTGCACCGCCCCTATACACAGCGTTTAGCCAGCGTGCAGCACAATCACCACCGATCCTGCTTGACACGCCGGCTCTTGCCAACACGCCACATCCGAACGCTTTGCTCTCTCTATACGACAATCGACGGCGTACGGTCACACCACCACCATTGACACCTCTGCCATTACAGATCGCCTTCGCCACGCTCTCGACTTTTCTTGGAGCCGCCCCGCCCGTCGACCATCTGCCTGAACCTTACCACCTCTCTTCGTGTCGTATCCGGAACACTCTGACTCCCCTTCCCCTTCGACACCATCGCTCTATCGAATCATCGACACGGACCTCTTCTGCTACACGGACACGATCGAGCCAGGCGCTCGCATCGACACAGCCAACCAAAGACTCAACACACTTTCACCTCACTGCCAATCCATATCCCACCCTGCCCCAGCTGGAATCGGCCTCGCCGCTTCCTCACACAGCTCTGCACGCCGTCTCGCTCACCTCCAATTGCACCCTCACCAGCCCTGCCATCGCGCTGTGACGCTGTCACACTGTTTGCGCCAACCTTCGGGCCGACAGGCGCTCGGTCCCTCTGGCACAGCACGCTTTTCCCAGCTCGGACCGCTGTTGCAAAATCTCACAGGATAGAGCGTCTTTCCCTGCCATCCCCTAGCCCCGGCAGAGCATCGCAGCTGCGAGACGAGACCGCTCTCTTATCATGGTGGGCGATCTTGCTCGGCTCTCTGTCGAGTCAGAGATCTGCAACCTCTCGACAAGCATCAATATGGATCCAAACCTCAAAGCCGCGACAGAGGCCGAAGTCGACTGGGCCGACGACGACGACGAAAAAAAGTCGCGCCACCATGCCGACGGTCCACCCGAAGCCAACGTTGAAGCATGGAACGCCAACACGCCCCTCCCGCCTTCGAGCACCTACTACGACGACAACGACGACCACAAACAGGGAGGCAAGACCAAGGCCGTTAGCATGCAGTGGTCGGCACAGACTGCCTCGCACGCGAGCAGCGCCCTGATCAAGTACGCCACCGGCTCTACCCTGCTCCCTCAACAGATCGCCGAGGTCGTCTCGAATCTCTCGCTGCTCGCCCGCGTCTTGCTCAAGTCGGCTGCCTTCTTCATCGAGCTCGTGCTCGAGGCGGCCAAGTACAGCACGGGACTTGGCCTGGGGATCACGAGGAGGGCGCTGATCAGCGCCGTGGGCACGGCGAGGGCCCTTCACTCGATAGGGTCGGGCGAGGAGTGGGACGCCCAGGCCGCAGGACGGCCACTGACGATAGCCAAATCGGTCAAGAACGCCAAGTGAGTCGGTCGCTGAGTCTTCCACTTCAATTTGACGTAGTGGCAGTGAGAGGCTGCGAACACTTTCCTCTGACCAGGCAGCGGCACATCTCCGTATCTTCCCCTCGTGTGATATCAGCGAGGCCTTCCTCTCGCTGCTGGACAAGTACACGGCGGTTGGCATCTACCTGATCCATCACACCTTCACCATGGCCGAGCTATTCGCAATGAGCGGTTTCTATATCGCCGGCAACAGCCTCCAGGCCGGTCTAGCAGCGGCAGACGAGTCGGTCCGCATGATCGACGGGATCTTTGGCTCCAATGAGACGTCGCGGGCGCTGGCCTCGTTCATCACCATGGTGCGGGGCGAATTTGCAGGTGACCCGCGCTTCGCGGACCGCGGCCGGCTGGGCGTGCTCGCCACGCTGACTAAGGCCATCACGGCCTTCGCGGTGCTGCAGAACTCGACGTTCAAGCGCAGCGCTAAGAGCATGAAGATGCGCGTCCTCTACGACTGCACCGTGCTGGGCGAGGTGGAGACGAAAAGCTGGCGTTCGATGATCGTCGGTTCTGGCAATTTTGTCAAAACCCAGGGGCCGCCAGAGCCCCGGCTGCTTCAGTCGCCCGGTCCCGTTGAGCGGAGCCCATCAGCGTTCGCCGACCGCTCGCCGACGGGCAGGTACCTCGACCTGCCCGACTTGAGCCGGGTCTCTGCCAGCGACCGCTCCAATCATCACAGGTTCTCGACCGCCTCTGCGCCGCCCACTACGGCCATGCCGAGCAGCCGGACGCGGCAACAGCTCGGGGACGGACTCTGCCTGACAGACATCGGCCCAGACTACGCCAAGCAGGGCTGGCATCAGAGCGGGCTGCCGTCATCGTCTACGGCCAATTCTACTCGTCCTGGGTCTGTCAGCGGCGACGATGCCTCGATCATGGCAGATCTTGACTTTCTTGTCGGTTCCGAGGCCGACGACGCCGATTCAATGCCCTTTGTGGTGTCCAACGATCTGCCCGAAGACCTCCGCGACAGTCTGAGTCACTTCCGTGACGACGGTATCGAGGAGGGCGTCTTGTCGGACGGATCCCAGGGACCTAAGCAGGTGCGCAGGTACATCCGGAAATGTCCCAGCCCGGGGCGGAACGAGACCGTCTACGAGGTCACTACAGAGACGATCGAGACGACCGAGACTGTCACGACGACCGAAGAGCGGCGAAGATCGGCTAGGGAGCGACCGGTATTGGCGTTGACGGCCTTAGAATCGACCCTGACCGCTCGCACTCCTGACAATGACGCCAGGAACGGCTCGAGCCTGATCGAGCGCGACATCACTACGTCGCGAAGCGGGCTCGGGACCCAGTCGGTCTTCGAGGGCGGCCGGGAGATGACGTTTGAGCAGGAAGACGAGTGGTGCGAGATAGCCCGGACAACCAACAGCGCGCCCTCTACCCGATCCGACGACAGCATCGACACGCTCACCGCACGCTCGCCTGGCGCTCACGTGTCGGACGTCATGGACATCGACGACGACCACGAGAGCTCTGCGCTGCCGGAGGCACCCAATGGCGGGCCGGTCGCTCTTCGCGGAAAGAGCGGTCACCGTACCGATCGAAGCCTCGAGGCGTCGACAACGATGCAGGTGGTGCTGAAGACGATGACAAAGAAGCTGATCCAGAAGCGTCGCACAATACGTAAAATCGAGCTGCGGAGCGATACCGAGGATGACGATGTGATGGACACCCTCGACCAATCGTCATCCTACCGAAGGTATGGCCACCTCACGCCGCCAGAGGGTGCAGACGAACGCCACGCACGTCGCGAGGCCGCCAAAGCATCGCCGAAAGGCTCAAAGACCGCACCCACCAGCCCCACGATCGGGAGGCATGCTTTCGCCTTCAGCTCGCTCTCGAGGCAGCCCTCACCTCCTGCAGCAGTCAAAACGACGCGGGCCAACGCGAAGAACGGCGAAATGGCCACCGGCTTTCAAAAAGTGCTCAAGATGGCCAGAAATTCGCTCAAGAACCCGAGCAGTTCCGGGGCATTCCGGTCGGCGATCGCCAGCAACACGCTCAGCGGCAGAAGGCAGGTGTCGCCAGAGTCCGACGACGACATGGACACAGACACGACCCCGAAGCGGACGACAATTGCGTCGACGATACCGTCGGAGGGCAGGCAGAACGGAAAAGGCGATGGCAAGGACTTTTCGACGACGTCAAAAGAGGCCATCTTCTCTCCGGTATCGCCATCAAGGACAAAGCGGACCGCGTCTCCGACCGAAGCGGCCGAGGCTAAGGTACCTAGGCAAGCCGGCTCGTCTAGTCCAAAGAAGACGGCGGCTCGGGGCCCGTCGAAAGCGCTGCCGCAGATCCCGATGCGGTCAGAGTCGAAGGCCGTGTCCTACGGTCCATTTGATGCCAAATTGAGTAGCCACAGCAGCGGCAAGGCCGGCTCCATCAAGGATCAGGGCAAGAGCTCTGCGCCGTTCCCGGGAACACCGCTGGATCCGACACGCGACAAGCGACGCCCGCGGGCGCCTTCGATCACGTCTCTGCACTCGTTCGCCTCAAGGACGCACAAGCATAGCACCGCACGAGGGCCGGCACAGGGTAGCACCGAGACGGACTCGAGCGGCGCCTTCCCACGGGCTCACCTCGTCTACAACCTCTACAAGTTCATGCGCCACTCGTCGGCCGCCTACGGGCAGAACTTCATGAGGATCCTCGGCATAGGGAGCCTCGACTACTTCTTCCCAGACACGAGCAAACACCACGCCAACGTGTGGGCTTTCGCCCACCACGTTGGTATCCCTGTCGACAGCATTCTCCTCAACAGCTTCTTGGAGCCACAGCCCCTCTCATCGAAGCGTGAGTAGCATCTGAAAGATCCTTTTGGACTCACAGTGACGGTCGAGGAATACTGACCGGTCCGTCGCTCCCTTTCATCGTCGACACTGTTCGCTCTGCCTCTCGCTAGGCATGTCGCCACTCGTCAACTACGTCGCGGTCGATGACCAGGCGCAGGCGGTCGTGCTGACTTGCCGCGGCACGCTAGGCCTTAGCGACATCCTGACCGACCTGACCTGCACCTACGAGGACATCGAGGTGCCCGGCGGTAAGCGCGACGAGGTCTACCAGGTCCACTCCGGCATGCTGGCCTCTGCCAAGCGGCTCTCGTCGCAGCGCAGCACCGTGATGCAGACAATTCACAACGCGCTCGAGGCTCATCCGGACTACGGCTTGGTCATCACCGGCCACTCGCTCGGCGGCGGTGTCGCATCGCTACTGGCCATCTTGCTGGGATGCAAGGCCGAGTACTTTCAGGAGCAGATGCTGCAGCAGCTCGGGGAACAATCGGCGTCGAGCGAAAAGTTCCGCCACCCCAAGGTCTTTACGCCCTTTGTCACAGGCTTCGAGGGCGGTTTACCACCAGGCCGCCCTATCCACGCCTACGCTTATGGCGTGCCGGCCGTCTCGTCGCCCGACCTCTCGCGTTACTGCCGCGGCCTGGTGACAAGCGTCGTGCATGGCCACGACTTGGTCCCGACGCTCTCACTCGGTTCATTGCGCGACATGAAGAACGTCGCGCAGAGCCTCTTGTCGGAGAACGAGACGGACATGGCGAAGCAGATTGTTACCAAGGTCGTCGGGCTGTATCAGACCCGTAAGGGCGCTAAGCCCCCGCTCTTGGCGGCGACGCAAACGGCCAGCCTGCTTGGCGACGGCATGCAACGCCCGTCGGAGCCACCGGCCCATGAACGCAACCTGGTGTTGGAGCCCGAGGAGCTGAAGCAGGGTCGTAGCCGAAATCGCGCCAACGATAGCGGGTACCAGGATCCCGGGTTGGCCGAGGCCGGGACAGGCCCGTCTTCGTACTCGCAAGGCGGCGGGCCGAACCCGGGCCGTCCGGATGCGGGTTCCAGAACATTCAGACCGACCGATCATGGAGTAGGCGGAGAAGCTTCGGCGAGAAATGCGAACACGCACGCAGATGCAAGCGAGGATCCCGACGCCGACCTGCAAGACTGGCTGTGGAGCCTGATCAAGACGATCCGGGCCGACATGTGCGAGGAGAAGCTCTACCCGCCGGGCGAAGTCTACTGTGAGTCTGTTCGTCGTCAGCGCCGTCCATGATCCATGCTGCACGACCGCTGAGTTTCTCCCCCTCCGTTCGTTTCCACTGCTGCTCTCGCTACAGGCATCGAGTCGTTCCCCGTTTTTGTGACGCCACGGATGCGACCTTCCGCCGGTGATAGCACTGAGCCCCCCTCACACCCTTCGCCACGATTGCAATCGTCAGAGGGAAGCGAGGAAGGACGAGCTGAGGCCCACCGCGTTATTCTGCGATACTGCGAAGACGTCGAAAAGCGCTTTTCGGAGCCCATCTTTGCAAAGAGCATGCTGCGCGACCACATCCCCACCAACTGTGAGTCGTTCGACGTGGAGACGAAGCGGTCGTGCAAAGGAGGGCAATATGATGCTGACTTGAGTCGAGAACTTTGACTTTCGTTCTGCGTGTGCACCGACAGATGAACTGTGCATGTCGCTCCTCTTTGAAAGTGTCGTGCCACGAGCAGCCGGAGCTTGACCGTTGCATGCTATCGAACCTACGCTGTCTCTTTCGCCCTGTTGTCCCATGTCCACCATGCAGTTCCTGTTCTTGTCCTCTGTGTCCCGTTCCTCGGTCTGTAGCATGTATCTTTCCATCGGCTTCGCCGTCGCCCTTTCTCCCTTTATACATGGAACTCCTCTTGCGGAATAAAGGAATACCATCTCGAATCGATCGTCTATGGCTACCGCGAGCGCAGTCTCTAAAGTTCGACGTCTGATAGAAGGATACGCTCGAGCTCCTGGACGACCTTATCAGCAGCGATGGAACAAGTCGAGACGGACGAAAGGGACCTGATTTTGTTGATTTTGTTTTCGAGATTGACCAAACGTCGTCAGCTGGGATCAATCAATCTCAAACCAAGCACACCCTCAAGGGTCGGAGTAGTAGGGCGATGAAGGAAAAGGGGGGGGGGGGGAACTTACCATCTAGTACCTTCCAACACCTCCACCTCCTCCTGCGATTGTGCGATATCATGAACGGTGAGAAGGACGTAAAGATATTCTGCCGACCTAGCTCTTATACTGGGATAGGGCAGGGTTAGGAAGATCTTGAGCTTCTCCACGATGCACACGGTGAGTGTGCGTCGTGGCAATAAAAGTGAAATAGGTAGGAGTGAAAGGACGAATAGGATCGTGGTTTGGATGCGTACGTGTGACTTGAAGCGTGCAAAGGATCGGAGTGTTTGTAACACGAGTGTCGTTCTGTCCGAAGGGGAATGAAGTCGAGATGGGAGATTGTCAGCGCAAAGAGGCAAGGGAAGAAAGAAGAAAGGCAGGGAGGGAGGGAGGACGTACAGGATCTCGTGCCACTTCTCGCCTTCCTCCTCGACGAGCTCATCGATGCTCCCACCTTCCACCATTCCCTTCAGAATCTCCAAAAGAGGAAGAACGATATCGTTCTTTGTAAAGTTGCATCGCAGTAGCCCCGAGCCGTCGTTGAAGAGTTGGTATGCATCGTAGCTTTGCCCTTCCTTGCCTTTGGAGAGGTACGAGAGCAGGGAAGAAAGGATGGTACGTTGCTGATATTGATTCCATTTCGAGAAACCGTCGAAAAAGTGTGGGGGGGTTTCTTTTAGTATCGTTAGATGGTATACGGCAGCAGAGAGTAGAAGAAAGGGAGCGAGCGAGCGAGCGAGTGAAGGGGGATGGACGTACACTTAGATCGGACTTGCTCCCCACAGAAGTGAGCAGACCTAGAATCACCTCCTCACGATACGTGGCGATTTCGAGTAACTTGACGGCGCGTGGAAAGAGGTGGGTGGCGTTCTTGAAGTCGACCGTGTTTCCTTCGTTGTCATCGCTGCATAGTCGAGGAGGATAGACCGAAGCGCCCCAAGAAAGAACTTCAGTATCACAACAAGAGACTCCGCGACGGCCCTATAGGTGGGAAAGACTCACAGCAAGCAATTCCGTACGACTTCCCTCCCTTTCATCCTCAATCCGCCTTTACCTTCCTTGCCTTCTTCCCGATAGATCCTGACGAGACATCGTCCCGCTACCTCTCGAACATGATCGATTCGCTCGACCGTCTGCTTCATCGTCGCGCCTACGATGCGATCGTACACTTCTTCCGTCACGTACCCTCCCACGTTTGGCAAAGAGGAACGAGGGCGGAAGAGCGAAAGCAACGTGGAAAGACCATTGAGCGATTCAAGACGGATCCAAGACCCTACGTCGCCGCGTTGGTCGGTCGTGTAGTCCTGCAGACCGGAGAGGAGCGAGGCGAGGATGGTGCGGAAGAACGACGGGCGGATAACTACAATGCAAACAAAACGACGTAAATCATCTCAATCAACACACCTTTCCACACCTTTGCGCATCGCTCCAGTGTTACGTACCTTCTTCCTTCCCGCGCCCGCGGATGCCGACAATAGCTGCGACAATCGCAACGTAGGCGTTTCGTCTCGTCTCGACGTTGGTCGAGTATCGACTGGCGGGCTTCTTGACGCTTCCGACGTCGACGAGCGCCATCAGGTGGTCAAGGACGATCTCGAACCGGTCCGAGTGCCGTGTGTAGTCGAAAGATCCTAGAATGAGGGCGTGGCTTTGCTGTTGTCCAAGGGTAAAGGACTTCCAGCTCTGCACGGCTGTGCGATCCCCAAATCAGCAGGCGATGGTAATGTCAGCATCGTCTTGTTTAGCTGGAGGATGAGAGGGGAATGGTACTCATCTATCGAGCATGGCGTCGCATCGAACCACTCTACTGGCGCTGCGAAAGGCAGCTGCGGCGGCGGTGTGAACCGTCTCGTCTGGATCTTGCAGCGAGAGGTCCACCACCTTCGACCAGGAATCGGAGACGGAGGCGGTCTGATCATCGCCGCTGGTCGTGTGGTGAGAGATCAGATCAAAGGTGGACGAGACGAGACGGCAGGATGCCTCCAGCACTTGCGAGGGTGGGTTGCGTTTGAGGCGACCCGTGGCAAGGTCGTTGATCGTCGTCAGCAGCTGTGCGCACGGTCCAGCGACGGTGAGAGAGGGTGAGATCAGTAGTGATGCATGGCAAGATGCCTCTGGTGTTGAGCCAAAGGATAAACGAGACTCACCAGCTTGCAGACCTCGGCGTAGCTCTGCCCGTGACTTTCGTTGTGAGCAGCACAGGTGGCGCCAAGCTCGGCGAGCGAAAGCAGAGCGCCGTGCTGTACCGTGCTGTCTTTCGAAGCGCAGAGCTTTCGCTGTCGGTGGCGGCCGTGCAAGTGATTCGGAGACGACATGTGGTCAGCTAGACGAAACTTTCTGCTTTCGTGTCTCTCCCTCTGTGCTCCCATGCGCCTATATCAACTCACCAGCTCCTGAACAATCGACACCGCCCTCTCCGTCTCGATTCCGACGATCTTCGCGACCGCCTTTGCGCCAAGCCTTCGCATTGCCGCGTCCCAGTGCCGAATGGTGACATTGAGAAGGTGCCTGACCATGAAGTCTCCGTATTCTTCGAACCTCGCCACCTCGACTGCGCAGTGCAGGAACGCGCTCCTCCGCACGCTGATGGCGTAAAAGTCGGTGATGCGTATCACGTCGATGCCGTGCGGGAAGAGGTCGAGCCTGCCGACGCACTCTTGGAAGGCGGCGCTGGCCGCCCTTCGGATCAAGACGTCGCGATCCAGCGTAGCGACGGCGACAAGCTTCTGCGCGAGAGAGAGGGCGTGCGGCCGTATGGCTTCAGCGTCGTGCGCCCTCGCCAGAGCCCACACAACGTAGCATGCCGCGTCGCGGACGTTGGCGCCGACCGAGTGGGCGCCCCGTCGCACGTCGAACAGGAGCGCTTTACCGATCCAAACCAGCTTCTCGTCAAGGTCCGGAGCGAAGAGTCTGCGACGGGCTTGTTCCGCCAGAGCCATGCAGGCCCCCTGCCACGTGCTTTCGGAGACGGCGTTCAGGTCGTTGGCTCCTTCGTAGAGGTCCGGGATGTTGATGTGGAAAAGGCTGACAATCGCATCGGTTACTTGCACGATAAAGTGCTTTGGGAGACGTTCGCACAGCCGTGCCAGGCCCTTGGCGGCACTGTAGCGGACTACGGTGTCCTTGTACTGCAGCGCATCGATCAGCTTCGAGACGTAGCCATCGATCAGCTCCGGTACGTCGTCCTCGTCCTCATCATCCTCATCTTCGCCGTCGTCATGTTTGGATTCGGCGTCGGTCGTCTTTGTCGAGCTGCCGATACCGCTAGCAGTTTGGCCGAGGGTGCGAACGCGGATAAATCGTCTCCGCTTCCGCGGTCTCAGCTGCTTGAGGCCGAGGCGACAGGTCAACTTGGTCTGATACTTGACCACCAAGCCATTGCCGGCGAGATCGCGTCGATCCGGGTCGTCGTAGAGATCGAGAACAGCCTGGATGCAGGGGAGGCGTCCTGTGACGAATGCTGGATCGTTCGTCTTGACAATCTCGCAAAGAGCTTGTAGGATACCTGTCGCAACAAAGGCAGAAGGCCTGGACACGAGTGTTGCCGAACAGAAGGCGGCAAACGCTTCGAACTGAGCCTCGTAGACGCCTCGCCTGATCGGTGGAAGACAGTTGTGGGCGATGAAAGGATGGAGTCAGCACTCTGTCTCGAGACTAAATCGAGTGGCCGATGGCACCGCGGCCGGACTGCCTCACTCACCTCTGGAAGAGCTTGCCCAACATCACGGCTGCGGCGTCTCTCTCCTTTCCGGGACTCGAGAGAAAGGTGCGACCGACGTGCTCGATTCTATTGGCAGTCAGGATCGTGGTCGGCTGTGATGTGCCAGCTACGTCGGCCCTGTGCCCAACGTCGAATTGGTGGAGGTCAAAAGGGATCATGCAGACGAGCGAAAGCCAGAGCAGCAAGACGTAGCGGAGCTCCCAGGAGGAGGCAAGCTGCTGGTAAGTCTCATTATCGTTTTCCTGTTTAACGGCCTTGGCTGCTTGTGCCGATAGCGCCTCGAGGAAGGTCAGCGTGGGCGCGAGGTCGGCCACTTCGTGCGGAAAGAAGTTGGCTGTGGGGAGGGACAAGGAGTCAGGATCCCGCCAGAACACTGATCAGTCGATGCCGCAAGCTCGAGCATAAGGATATGACCGCCAAGCTGTGGTACGCACTGATGGCCTTGTATCCGCGAATCTTTGTGTAGAGATAGACGAGCCTGCTGAGGCAGAGAACGGTGTCGGTGTCGAGGACATAGCTGCCTCGAATATGGGCTTGAAGTGCTGTGATGGGCGGCGTGACCATCTGTTCGAGGTAGGGATCGAGGAGGTAGGACTGTTCCTGATACTCATCCAGCTGAGAAATCGCGGTGGAAACGAGAGCAGGGTAAGGTACGGTGAGCACTGACACCACAGGCCCTCCGATTGATTCAGGCGTGGGGCCAGGACCACGTACGATGGCGGCCAACGCGGCGAGAGTATTCTCCTGTGACTTTCCCGATGCTTCTGACTGGTTCTTTGGCTGGGAAGGGCCGTCGTTGCGAGCGGGGACGAGATGCTGAAGGAGCTGCATGTAGACGTCTGCCTTTTCGAAGCGGTCAAGCTCGTTCTCCTCGACCACTGCAGGCTCTGGTTGGGCGCCAGGAGCAGCGTCATCGTCGACAAGATGCATAGCGCCGGGCGAGAGAGATTGTGACAATGGCGAAGGGACGCGCGGAAGGGAGTCACGACGAAGGAAGGGATGAAGGCGAGAAGACGAGGACGGACGAGTGTTGGTCTGTTGGTCTTGACAGAGGGGCGGCGCCTGCCTCCTCCCCCCTCGCTCCCACCTCCTTCTCGCCGGTTCCCCCTCCCGTCTTCCGCACGCTCATGTGGAGGCAGCTCAAGGGGGGGGCATCGGGCCCGGCTCTCTGCCCGATCCTGCTCCACCCCAATGACCAGCCTCGACCTTTGCACATCGCCAGGGAGACCGCTTCTGTTCGCAAGGCTTTGTGCCACTTCGTGTACGGATGCGCATGAGACGGTGAGAGGGAGTGGAATAGCATGTTACAATGTACAGGGTGTGCGGAAGGCAGTGTCGTGCTAGGGTAAAACAACGAAGAGGCAGAGAAAAGGTGAGAGGACAGGCTGGCCTGCGCTCCCTCCAAGGAGCGACAGCAACAGGCAAATCACACCTTGATGCCGGCAGGCATCATCATGCTGTCCGTCACCTTGTCCTCGTCCTCGATCTCGTCCTCATCCTCCTCGTCGTCGTCCATCTCCTCGTCGCTGTCCGCAGCAGCAGCAGCAGCAGCCCCGCCCTTCTTGGTACCCTGAATGCCCTCCTTCTTGCTCCTGACCTCGCCGGCTTGTGTGCCGATCAGCTCGCGGTCCTCTTCCGATACCTCGAGATTCGTCACGCCCCGGTTGTCCTTACCGCTCTCGGCGTCGGCCTCGGACCAGTAGGATAGTGGCACCAGCTTGAAGTTGGCCATCTGGATGAGGAGGTGCTTGAGGATCTGCGCCTGTAACACGGGGTCCAGCAAGACCAGGGAAGTGAATAGGAAGGGGAGGGAAGCTGTCAGGGATCCGCTCCAGCAACTTTCCAGGGTCAGCTACGGCCTGCCAAAAAGGTGTGGGCAACTCACCTGCTCGGCCGTCAATGCATCGCCCTTCTTGCACACGCAGAACTCTTGCAGCAGCGTGGGGACACCGCGCTTGAGCTCGGTAGGCATGCCGAGCTTCCGCAACTGCGGCTCGATGGGGTGGGGAAGAGGTTCCGGTGGTGTTGTCCTAGCCATGACGGGACCTGTATGGGCACGGCACAGGGAGAAGAAAGCAAAGCAAGCAAGGTCCGCAGAGGCTAAGGTTAGCTTCAAGTCGTTCTCACGGCGCTTGTAGTAGACCCCGTCGTGCTGGGCCGCCGGCAGACTCACCTTCGGGGAGGACGACGGTCTCGGTGGCCTTGAAGCCGCCGCGGGCAAAGTCGATTCTCGAGTAGTCCTTGAACCACTCCACGACCTCGCTGGGGGGCGACTCTGTGAAGAGGAGCCCTACGTTTCCGGTGAGCCTGGAGGCGATTGCGCTGAGACCGGTGCGGATCTCTTCCTCGTGTGTGGTGCCGATGGCCTTTGCAATGACGTTGTGCTTGCCGAAGAAGATCTTGGAGCCCTTCCAGAGGTCGCGGACCTGCTTGAGGTAGGTGTTGCGCATGTTTCCTACGGCGAGGAGCCATACGTAGGGGTACTGCTGGGAAGCGTCGCGGACCTTGTCCATGAGGTTGGCCTTGTCATCCTTTGTCTTTTTGTCCGTCTTTGTGAGCGAGACGACCTTTGATCTTCTGGCGCGCGGCATGGTGGCGTATAGAGGGTGGCTGTCGTGGCGATGGGCGGTGGGCCTGGGAGTCGGAGATGGGGTGAATGTTGTGGTGCTAGTCTTGGTGGTGCGGGCAGGTCGCGAAGCAAGCAGGCAGAGGTGGTGTCTACCAGAGCGCAGGCCAGCAGGCCAGGCAGGGTCCCGGCGAAGACCAAAAATTCTTTTCGGCGGTGCGCTGCGCTGCAAGAAGAAAGCACGCCGCCTCTCGAAAATTTCAAAAAAGAAAAAGGGCTGGCACCTAGCTGCTGCTTAGGTAAGCCGATTCATTGACAGATTCCAAGATTTCATGGCAACCTTCAATCAGCCACGGCCAAGCACAGGGCAAGGCAACCCTTTCTTCTAAACCATCAGCCCAACCGCCCTTTTTGCCATCCTCCGCACCTGGACAACCAACCTCACCTCCCCCTCACCTCCTCCAGCAAACATGGCCGACGCCACCGCCAACATGGACCGGCTCGAGTCCGCCCTCTGCGACTTCACCGGCGCCACACTTCTCGATCAGCGCTTCCGCACCCTCTTCACCCTCAAGGGTCTCGCCTCTCTCTCCGACGCTCACATGTCGCGCTCCATCGCCATCATCTCGAGCGCCTTCTCCGACGACTCTGCCCTGCTCAAGCACGAGCTCGCCTACGTCCTCGGCCAGCTCCAAGACGTTCGCGCGCTCCCCACCCTCAAGACCGTCCTGGCCAACCGAAACGAGGACGCAATGGTCCGACACGAGGCCGCAGAGGCCATGGGCGCCATCTCCGACCCCTCTATGCTCGATCTCCTCCATCAGTACAAGTGCGACGCAGACGTGTCTGTCAGAGAGACATGCGAGCTTGCCATCAGCAAGATCCAGTTTGACAACAGCCCAGAGGGCAAGCAGCTCAAGGAGAGCAAGTGCAAGACAAAGGAGCACGAGCAAAAGGAAGGAAAGGGCGGCGTAGAGACGTGAGTCGGCCAAACGTCCCCTTCCGTTGCTTGCGCCGAAGCAGCCATTGACCCACCCTGTTCGCGCGGCTCACTCTCACCCCGACTCGCACCCTGCAGCGCCTTTGCACCCATCGACCCCGCCCCCGCCATGTCGCCCGCGTTCAGCAAGGAAGCCGCCCGCACTTCGGCCGATGCGGGGACGTACGACGCCTCCTCCGTCCCGCACTTCCGTCAGGTACTTCTGGACGCCTCTCTCCCGCTCTTTGAACGCTACCGCGCCATGTTCGCGCTACGCAACGTCGTCCACTCTGACTCTTCGGAGGGAGCCGTCTCTGCCATCCTCGCCCTTGCTGAGGGACTCAAAGACACCTCTGCCCTCTTCCGACACGAGATCTGCTTCGTCTTTGGAGAACTGTGTCACCCCGCCTCGATCGCTTCGATGTTGAACGTGCTCAACGACGATGGAGAACACGAAATGGTCCGACACGAAGCGGCCGAAGCTCTTGGTGGCATCGTCGAAGAGGCCGCTGAGACAGAGGAGAAGCAAGGGGGATACCAAAATGTCATCGAGACATTGACAAAGTGGGCCAAAGACGATGCTGCCCCAAGGGTGGTCAGGGAGAGTTGCATCGTCGCACTCGATGAACTCAAGTACAACAACGACCCCACCCAGTTCCACAGAGTCCAGGACGACCCGGTCGCACCGCCCGCAGTGGCGGCCTAATCGACGCCACACTTGCTCGTTTCAATCTCTCAGCCTCCTTTTCTCGCCATTTCTGCCACCCCGCATGCCTGTACAGTAGTAGTAGCTTTCGAAGAGACATATTTCATCCTGCACTAGACGTCCATCACCCATCCCGTCCCACGACAAAGAGACATCGCCGAGTGCTTCACCATGACTCTAGGCGCCGCACACAGGCCTCGATCAACGTGGTTCAGCCGGTAATGAACGACGCCGAGAATGTACTGTTGCTTGCA
Organism: Thecaphora thlaspeos; assembly: GCA_900291925.1. Lineage (NCBI taxonomy): Eukaryota > Fungi > Basidiomycota > Ustilaginomycetes > Urocystidales > Glomosporiaceae > Thecaphora > Thecaphora thlaspeos. The sequence goes on along the minus strand of UWYS01000003.1, from coordinate 1,167,406 downwards.
AACGTGTGTTTCTGCTACTGTTACATGTCGTGTGCGAGGGGAAAACTACAATTAGGTGATGTCGCGAATGGCGCGCGAAGAGAGACCGAGTCGAGGCAGGAGCAACAGGAGAAAGACGCGAGATCAAGAGATGAGAACAGAGAGAACCTTGTGGGCTATGCTTGAGTGTTGAAGTCATGGAAAGAAAATGTTGCGATCGTGATTGGACGAGGGTAGTGTCCTTGCTCCTAGACGGCCATGGCACCTGCGCCGCGTTCAAAGTGCTGCTGCGTCTGTGCTCCGTTTGACTTGCTCAACGGACCCTCGAGATCGAGCTTGGGAAACTCCCACTTGCCCGGGCCTTCGGGGCCGAGCAGATCCTCACCGTGCTTGAGCATCGTGATAAGCTGCGGTAGCTTCGGGTCGCGACCCTGGCTCTGCGATGCCAGGATGGCGGCGTTGAGCTCGCCGGCTGTCTTGAGACGCTGCGAGGGAGCGAGGAGCTCGGCAATGTGCGGCGGTGCGGCCAGTGCGCCCGTTGCGGCCGGGGCACCCGTCTTTGGAATGTCGAAAGCCAACAGCGCCATCGTGCGTTCCAGTTCGGGGAGGAGGTCGGGATGCTCTTCGCCGCGTGGGGCGAGGTGCTCGGCGGCGAACTCGAGGGCTTCGCTGATCAAGCCGGAGCGGATCAGCTCAATCAGCCGTTGCTGCTGCAGGTGGAAGAAGAGGAGCGGGTTGTTGTCGAGGATCTGCAGATGGCAGGACGATGAGGTTCGGTGAGAGGAGAAGAGAGTGCGTCGGTACGTCAGCAGCTGCAAAGAGATGTAGCTCCGTGTCCCTGTCGCCCCTCCGCTACTGCCGCTGTCATCCGCGATGATCGCCGTTGCCGTTGCGTTGGGGTCAGATAGTTCTTTTTGATTTGGTGTAAGAGATTTATCAGCACGGCAGCTCCACTGAGCCGCGTTTGCGTGGTGCATGAAGATTGTCATCCTGTCGAAGCGGCAACGGGCGATGATGGCGGAGATGGCGGTGGCGGTGTTGCGACGGTGTCATGCAGTGATCCCCTGTCCTCATCTGTCCCTCCCGAAATCTCGGAAAGCGCGTGAACTCACCTCTGGATCGAGTTCGTTCACCCGACCGATGGCCTCTTCGACGTCGCCGCGCTGGATGGCGCCTCGGATGACCATGCGATTTTCAATGCTCTCGAGGTCAACGAGCGGGCTGAGACCCGACTCAGTCGAAAAGCGCTCTGCGGCGTCCTTGTAGCCCTCGATAACGAGGTAGTCCATGATTAGGCGGTTGAGATCCCTGTGAAGGAGGCGGCAAGGTGCAGGACAGGGGATGAGAGCGGCGTGGGTCAGACCGAGCTCTCTTCGACTACTGTGACGGCAGCTACGCTTGCCTCAACGCCGAGGGGATGACCATCTTTGCCAGCTCCGCTTGTTGTTGTTCGTGTTTCAGTGTGCAATAGTAATATGCTATCCTCATAAGTTTTAGGAGAGATTCCCACTTTGCGTTTGACTCATCATACGAAAGGAGCTAGCGACATTGTCGCTTTGTCGTCGTCGTCGTTGGGGGTCAGGACGAGAGGGCGAGAGGGGGCTGGGTACTCACTCCTTGGAGACGGGTATGGCGTTGAGCTGCCTCTCCCACTCTGATTTGCGAAGCTGCTTCTTTGGCACCATGGCGGCGTTGCGGGACGAGGAAAACAAGGAGAGCGCTGAAGAGGAGAGGATGGATGCAGAGGTGGTAGTATATGTCCAAGGAGGCGGCAGGGTGCCGGCATTCCCCCTTCTCCAGGGGCAACGAGGAGGGAGAGGGCGAAAGGTAGTAGTGCGGCGGGGAAGCCCGGCTGGCCAAGCCGTACCAGGGTGGTAAGGGGGAAAAGGTAGAGAGGAGAGTCGGGTCGAGCTGGGCTGTTGTTATAGGCGGAGGTGGGCCGCGGCGAAGAGAAGGAAAAATGTTTGCGACAGGCAGGGTAAGGGGGAGGAGGAGGAGGAGGAAGAGAGGTGAGCATGACCTTTGATTGGCCAGCGCGGCGCAGCGCCGACGGGCGGACCCTCCATCTCTGCCTCGCTGCCGCCGCGCCTTTTTCTTTTCGATCACGCCGCGCCGCGGGGCCGTGCTGCTGCTCCACTTGGTTCGCCCCTCGGCTGGCCCGCTCGGCTGTCCCGTCCGACCGCAGCGGCACAGTTGAAGCGCCAAAGGCCACCAACCGCGCTCCTTCTCTTAGCACCACCATCATTCGCCGCCACCTACCACCAACACCATCGCTGCTTCTTCAACATCCTCTCGGTGACCGATTGTCGCCCTCGCCACTCACACATCCTTGCGCAACCACGGCGCCCGCTTCTTTTCCTTTTCTTCCTCCTCGCGTCCCCCGAGCCCTTTCTGCCCTTCCCCTTTGTCCCACCTTTCCCACCTCTCCTTGTCTCCCACCCTGTGACCCGCTTGACCTCTTTGACACTCCATCGCTTCTCTTGTAATCCCGGCTTGCTGTGCGGGCTCCCCCTCCTGTTCCCACACTTCAGCCTCAGCTGACAGTAATACCCAGCGGTTTAGGAGACAGAAGACGAAGACGAGTTCCAGCGTCCTTGTTGGCCTTGGAGCAGCATAGCATCGATATCGAGCTAGCCGCGCAAGGTTTGTCGACAACGACCCCCCTGCCTCTTACGACAGAAACAGTGACGCTCGCTTTTCTGCCCTGTCAGGCAACCGAAAGAGGAGCAAGCCTCTCAGCCGCGGACGTCGCTACAGCAGCGAATCCTTCCGGCGTCCGTCCGCTGCTTGCACAGAGGAACCGGTGTCATCGTCGACGAGCGCTCACTCGAAGCTGCTGCTCATACAGCTTCCACTCAGTGGCCTTACCACTCGTCGCTTGATACCTTTGTCATCACCTTCCCGGCGACAGCTTCGTCCCGCTCGCCGCAATTTGACGGTTCTTTCAATCTCCTTCCCCCGTGTCCGTCAAGAAGGAGCATCCATCATCAAGAAGGACAGCTCCTGCACTCTTCCGGCTCTTCGCACCGAGCTCATCGATTGTTCCTCGCCCTGTAGCGCTCACAACTCCGCCCCTACCTCGAACCCGAACCCTTCCCCCATATCAAAATGGCGTCGGCATCGGTCTACTACAAGTTTAAGTCCCAAAAGGAGCCCTCACGGATCACCTTTGATGGGACGGGCATCAGCGTATGGGACCTCAAACGCGAGATCATCCTGCAGAACAAGATGGGCAAGGGCATCGACTTTGACCTCGGCATCTACAACGCCGACACAGAGGAAGGTAAGCTTCGACACGTGCCTTCCGCATCGCAGATCCATGTAGGGCTAGCTATCCGTGTCCTGTTCAAACCGTTGTGCCTCGACGATGCTCCCTTGATAATGAAACTGATCCACTCCAAGAACCATCAACTGCCATCTCCTTCCCTGATAATGGAACTGATCCATTCCGAAAACCATCAATTGCCATCCCCTTCTCGCCGCCATTCATATGTGTCATTCCATCTCCCTCCTCAGAATACCGTGATGACACCTTCATCGTGCCAAGATCGTCGCAGGTCATTGCACGTCGCCTCCCGCCCTCCAAACCGGGTCGAGGCACGGCGCAGATGTACGTGGCGGACGCCAATGATGGTGGAGACGGAGGCCGCTTCGCGGGCAACGTCAATGCTGGCGGCATGAAGGCAGGTGACGGCGGCAAGGGGCCCATGTACCGTGGTCCCATGACGATGCGCTTCGACCAGAGGGACGGTGGCGGAGGCGGCGCACAGAACCAGAGCTCCAGCAGCGCGGTGAGTGCGGCAAACCAGCTTCAGATTGCCCGGTGGCAAACATGAATCTGAGGGTTCCCTGGGACTGACCTGCCTTTCCTCCTCGCGTTTCAATGGCAGCCGCCGCCCGCCCTTCCTTCAAGCGTCATTGGCGAGAATGGGACAGAGGCGGATAGCATCGCAGCCATGTTCCAGGCCTCGTCCGCACAGTGGAACGAGACGCAGGAGCGCATGTCGCAGTGAGTTTCTCCCGGACCGTGTTTCGCAGCGATACTCCCCAACAAGACACTCAGACTCACCATCGCACCGCCTTTCTCTCATGCCAAATCGCAGCGCCACGTACCGAGATCGGGGAGGCGCACCGCGCCGGGGCGGTCCGCCGCGACAGAACACGGCCTCTCAACGACCGCAACAGCAGCAGCACTCCGACCGGCCGCCACCCAACGGCTACGTCTGCTTCCGCTGCGGGCAAAAGGGTCACTGGATTCAAGAGTGCCCCACCAACGAGGACCGCGACTTCGACAACCGTCCGCGCTTCAAGCGCACCACGGGCATTCCCAAGAGCATGCTCAAGACGGTCGAGCAGCCCACCAACGAGCAGAAGCAGGCCGGCGTCATGGTCACGCCGGATGGCTCCTACGTCGTTGCGCAGCCAGACTCTGAGATGTGGCGCAAGAACCGCGTGCGCACCAAGCTCCTCACCCAATCGGACGTCTATCAGTCGGTCCCCTCGGACTCGACGTTGGCCTGTCCTCTCTGCTCGAAGCTGCTCCGCGATGCGGTCCAGACGCCCTGCTGCGGCACACGCTACTGCGAGGAGTGCATCCAGACGCACCTACTCGAACACGACTTTACGTGCGCCGAGTGCGACAAGCGCATCGCCGACCTCGAGAAGCTCAAAGTCGACGAAGAGACTAGGCAAAAGGTCCGCGAGTACGTTCAACAGGCGATCGAAAAGAGCGAGAGGGAGGTCGAGGAAGAGGCAAAACGTGACGAGGAAGACTCGACATCGGCGGCGACGGCCGAGACAAAGACTGGCGGCGGTGGAGAGAAGCAGCAGACGTGCGAGGGATCGGCGGCCCGCTCGACGCCTGGTCCTGCTGGCGGTGCCAGCACCGGCGGCAATGGGGCTAGCAAGCACAGCCTCCCTTCGAAACCGCAGCAAGTCGACGGCGGACCCAACAGCCGCGACGGTCGAAGTCCGAGCGCGACGACGGGAGCTCCTGGAGACCGACGGTCTGCCAGTGTCAATGCGTACGAGCCCATCAACAACAGCGCCATTGGCGGCGGCGCTGTTGGAGGCATGCCTAACATGGCCATGAACTCGCAGCAGCAGCAGCAGCAACAACAGTGGAACAACAGTATCAATAACGGTGGCGTCCAATTTAATCCTCAGACGGTGCAACAGATTATGATGATGCTGCAGAACCCACAGCTGGCCCCACCGATGCGGATACAGTTACAGATGCAACTCCAGATGCAGCAGTTTGCCTTTATGCAGCAGATGCAGGCGCAGCAGCAGGGCATGATGGGCGGTGGAGGTGGCAGCGCCAACCTCGGCGGGATAGGGATGATGGGGATGGGTATGGGCAGCGGCATGGGCGGCGGTGGCATGGGAATGGGAATGGGAATGGGGCTGGGAGGAGGTGGTATTACGCACCAGCAGCAGTGGACGGGCGGCGGAGGCGCACCGACGAACCCATACGCTGTACGCCAACCGCACAACAACGAACAGTCAGCCTACATGCGTCTGCCCGTCAACAACAAGAGGTGAGCCCTTCCGTTCCCGGCCGGCCATTGTACTTTGCATCCCGCGTGCGACGTTGACTGACTTTTCGCCCTTCCCTTCTCGCTTCAATTCCGATAGAAACCACGGACAAAAACGAGATCGACCTACCGACTTTCTCGAAGTGGCGGGATCCTCCAACTTTGGCAGCGGCGGAGGAGATGGACCGAACAAGAACGCACGGACTGGTTGAAGAGATCCAACGTGTATCATTAACGAGACCTGGGGCGAATCTATGAGCCCTTTTTTATATAAAACAAGTCCATGCAGAGAGACACAGAGCAGAGCGTTGCACGGCGAGCATTAGGAGTCGCATCGCATCGCGAGACTTAGCTTAGCCTAACCACCTGATGCGCCTGGCGTATTCGCGGATACGAGAGACGTACTGCTCTCGCACCTCTGAGCCACGACCTGCGGCGATACGTAGGACGGCCTCGTTGACTCCGCGCGCACCGAGGATGTCGACGTGGTCGCCCGTCCTGTGGTGGCAGTTAAAAAAGCAAAGCAAAGCAAGGGCGGGCGATGAGTTTTAAAAAAGAAACCACGAAGCAGAGGCAGAGAGGGAGGAGAGGAACATACGATTGTCCGCCGCGCAGGTCCATAGCTTCCGGTTCGTGCTTGAGCTCGTGGGTTATCAGCGAGACTGACGCCGGATCGCAGGGGATAAGGGAGGGCGGTATCAGCGTCAGGTTTTGGCCTGCGGCATCCTTCCGACTTCTCGCGCGGACGCGGTGAGATCGCCCTCGTCAGACTCACCATTGGCCGGGTTCCAGTGCGGATACTTCCATCCTTCTGCACACATCGCCCCGAGGCTGAGCAAGGATACCGTCCCATCGCCCTCGCCCATCTTACAGCCGGACCTCACTTTAGGGTTGGCCTCTTCCGCCTGCACTCCGCTGTCGATCCAACTCGTCTTTGCCGTGGGGAAGTCGAGCGGCTGGACGCTCGACTTGTCCCCACACGCTGCATCGTCTTCGCACATCGGCTCCCTCTGCTCTCCGATGAGATCTTGCTGGATGAAAGGCCCCTGGCGGTACCAGTAGCTGCGCTCCGTCGGCTTGCCGACACCGTAGAGGCAGTAGATCTTCATGCTAGGCGCCCGAGGCAGCGTGGCTTCGAGCGGGTTGGACCATTTCGTCTCGATCTCATTGTTGCTCTCGAGCCGGTCGATGTCGCGTTCGATGCCGTGCGAGTAATTGCTCTGCAGCATCTTTTGGAACGTCGAGGGCGCATGCTCAAGCAGGAAGTTGTGCGCGTGCGTGGCGGTCAGGTTGGTCTTGACGTTCGACCCGGCATCGTCGTCGTCTTGCATCACCTTGTTGTCGAGGCCGCGGAAGCTGAGGAACTGTCCGTGCGTATCCGAGGATTCCGGCTCGTCGTCCGGCGCAAACGTCTCGTTGCCCCAGACGTCTTCGCCTCCCTTGATGAGCATGCTCGCTCCGCCCGGCCAGGAGCGGAAGAGGTTGGCACGTTCGCGCCTGTTAAAGAACTTCTCCAGCAGGTAGGCTGCGGCCGGCGGTACCTCGACCGTATCGCGCATCTCGCCCGAGAGCATGGCCGACATCGCCTTGGGCACGCCGAGGAACGTTCCGGCGATCGAAGTGAAGGCCTCGATGTGCTCCTCGACCCACTCCGGTCCACCCTGCCCGAACCCGTCGCCCTGCGCCTCGACCCACTTCATAAAGTAGAAGAAGACCGAGCTTCCCATCGAATGCGCCACAATGACTGTCTTCTTGTTGAAGAGGCGCTTGTTGGTCTCGATCTTGATCTTTAGCCGGGTGAAATAGCGGTCGCGCACCTCGAGGTTGTGGTAGCTCAGCCGCCAGTCGTAGCTGGCAAGGAAGAGGTTGTTGGTGTCGTAGCCCAGCACGGCGAGGTTTTCGATGATCTTGCTCCAGATCCAATAGCCGGCCGCAAAGAAGCTGGCGGCGTCCAACCCTTCGGCCGCCCTGACGCGGATCCCCTCCGGATCGAGGCCCGTCTCTGGATCGAGCGAGAGCTGCTTGACCCACGAATCCTTTTCGAAGACGATGGTGCGCATCATGGTCGTGGTTCCCCAGAGGCGCTTGCGGAAGTTGCCGGCGGCTGCCTCGTCGGTCGTCCAGCTCTCGAGGCCGGTGCTGATGATGCCCGGTATCAGGATGACCGGGTGGTCGGCCCGGTAGCCCTGCTGGTAGAGTTCGCGTCCCGTCTTGAAGTCCTTGTTCTTGAACCACTCCCTCGGCCGCGAGAAGAGCTTGTCTCCCATGTCGGCAAATTCGGTGGGCATGCCTATACCGATGTCGAGCGAGGGAAAGTCAATCCCGAGCCCGTCGATCTGCTCGTCGACCAGGCTGCGGAGGGCGCTCATGTGCTGGGCCATCTGGACGTTGCGCGAGGCCAGGAAGGCGACGACGGCGCCAAGCAGCGTTCCAAAGACGAAGAAGAGGCGGCGATAGCGCATCAGACCCTTTTTGATTGGCGTCTCATCGTCGTGGTGGTGGAGGAAGGGGACCTCGGAGAGGTCGAGCTCATGCCATGGCGTGCCAGGTGCACGGATGTTGTAGCTGGCGCAGCCCTTGAGGGAAGGTCGCTTTGCGCGTTCCAGGATGATCTGCTGGAACGGTGTTGCTGTGCCGCTGCCGAAGGTGGGCGAGACGGGCGAGCTGGCGTCGCCACCGCCGGCCGATGCGGACGCTAGTGCATAAGAGGGGGAGGCGCCGTTGATGTGTAGGTTGTTGAGCTGGTGGGCGGTGGAGCGGCTGTTGCTGCTGCTGCGGGTGGACTGGCGGTGAGGGCGGGTGTGGCCATCGCTGGACGCTTGGGCGACGGCGGCGTCATTGCCGCCCTTTCTGCGTCGTTGTTGGCTCATCGTCTGCGCGTTGGTGCGGTTGCGGTTGCGGTTGCGGATGCAAGGTAGGTGCGCTGAGGAGGAGCGACGAAGTGGTGGAGGGAAAGAACACGAAAGGGGAGAGGGAGAGAAAGGGATCGCCAGGCGCGTGGTCTCGAGAAGAATATAATCTTAATAATACTGTATGCTGCTTTGTGGGGCAGCATGACGGAATCATAGATGCAGCTGCCGCCGATGAGGCAACCCTCTCTTGCGCCCATTCAAGATTGTCCCGGCCCGTCGGCTCGTCCAACGCCGCAACCGCAACAACAAACACACACGTTCGCAACGCCACGCCTCGACGCCGCCTCGACGCCGCCTCGACATTCGCCTACTCGCCCACCGCTCCAGAGAGGTAGTGGTGCAGCAGAGGCAACGTCCTTTCACGACCCAATCCTCCCTCCACTTGACACCGGCACACACCCTTCTTCGCGTCCTTCGTGCCGCCGCAAACACAGCATCAAAGGCACTGGCTCCACATTCGATCCGCCGCCTTTGGGGTAGGGTACAAAACGACCACTCGGCACCAGCAGCGATACATCAACTTTCTCTTCATTCTGTCGTCGAGGCAGCGTACAAGGGGCCAGGGCAAGGTACGGTCAGCTTCGATACTCAGACGCCGAGACAGGTCCCGCCACTCACTTGTGAAGATCGAAACCACATCGTCGGCCGCAACCACGTGGTTGAGGCCAACCTTTTGACTGCCCGGGAACCTGACGCGGAACAGAACAGAGAGAGAGAGAGAGAGAGCAACATGGTTGGTGCTTAGCGCACTCGAACAACGTTTACGAGCTCAACCCCTCGGCCTCGGCATCGACGTCGTGCCGCACTCACTTGCTGCTCTTTCCATACACGAGCGCGCTGTAAAGGCACAAGGTGGCCAGAAAAAGGTGCACGGTACGGAATATGTCGTCAGTACTCTGCCGTCAGAGATCCGATCGTCTTGACCAAATCTCAAGAGCTTTTTGAGCGTGAGGCTTACTATTTGAACTTGTCCACGAGCGCCCGGTGGACTTGGTGACACTGGCGAGGGGTGAAGGTGTACGATCGACCAATGGGGCAAGTTAGATGGACGCACAGCAAAGGACCAGCGTGGCCTAGCCAGAAATCTCGTCGCCCGCCCGCCGAAACTTACCACGTGCTCGATCGTCGCTCCTTTCCTGACCACCAGCGGGTCCGACAGATCCGGTCGTTCTCCCCGCTTCTTGGTGTAGATGCGGTTGATGGCGAGCAGCTCCTGTTGGCGGCAGAGCGGGGAAACACCAAGTCAGCAAGCCTGTTCTTCCAGTCGAGGCGCGCGGATCAATGTGCGAGCAAACCCTCTTAGGAGACCTCGCCCGCGTGTACTCACCCACATCCTGTCCTTAAGGTAGTCGATGTTGAGGTCAGACGTGACGCTGATAACGACGCTGTTGGGTTGCCGCGCCAGCTTGTCCAGCTGCTCCATGCTGATGCTGTCGACCTTGTTGTAGACATACAGGCACGGCGTGTACTTTCGGTTGCCTGGTACATGGACAAGAGGAGTGGAGGCAACGGCAGCAAGCACGCAGCAGCGGTCAGCAAGGTCAGGAGCGAATCTTGACTCTCAGGATTCCAGCGCCCTCACGTACCGAGCACGACATCGATGAACTCGTCGACCGTGATGTCCTCGCGGATCATCACATCCGTGTTCTGTACAGTCAGGCAAAAGACGACGAGGAGCGGCAAGGGAGATCGGGTCAGCGGGACTGCGACCGTATGGACGTCGGGTCCAGCAGCACTCGGCATCCTCGCCCTTACTCACGTGCATCTTGTACCCCTGCAGGATTGAGCGGATCATTTTTTCGTCGATCTTGGTTAGATTGAGGCCCATCGACTTTGTGACGACGATACCACCAGCATTCTTGCGCTTCAGCACGACTGTTGGCAGGGGAAGATGGCGGGTTCGAGTTGTATCAGCTTGGGTCCGATCAGGTCAGCGAGCTGAGGGGCGGAAGTCCGAGGTCAGGACGGTAAAACGCACCGTCTGGCCTGGTCTTGTTGAGCCTGATTCCGACAGCCTCGAGCTCGTACTCCAGTTGAGCCCTCTGCTTGTCTGGCTTCGTCGCATCCAGCATGATCTGAGGGGACAGAGGTGGGAGCAGAAGGGCGCGATGAGGCAATCTGTCAGCAGCCGATCGAGCCTGCCCATGACGCTGTCACTGTGGCGTTGACTAATCCTGAGATGAACTCACCAGAATCATGTCCGCCGTCTTTGCCACCGATACGACCTGACGTCCACGGCCCTTGCCCTCCGAGGCGCCCTCGATGATACCGGGCAGATCGAGAATCTGAATCTTTGTGCCTTCGTACTCGAGCACACCCGGCTGGCATGTGAGGGTGGTGAACTCGTAGGCAGCCGCCTCGGACTTTGTGTCGGTGACCTGTGAGAGGAAGCTACTCTTTCCGACGGACGGGAAACCGATCAGGACGACGCGGGCGTCTCCGGACTTCATCACATCGAAGCCCTCGCCGGGCTTGCCAGACTTCTTTGGCGGCTCGAGCAGCTCGTGGCGGAGCTTTGCGACCTTGGCACGCAGCTGCCCGAGATGGTACCTGGAATAGGGTGTTGGACGAGCCGGGCGGGGATGGAGGACAGCTCGGGTCAGCCAGGGCTCGGCCTAGCGCGCTGGGCGCATTCGATCCGAGGTATAGCGGTATAGGTCACATCGGCGCATCGCACTATATACCTACTCTGTGGCCTTGTTCTTCTGCGTCTTTGCCATCTCATCCTCGAGCTCCTTGATCTTTTCGACGATACCCATGACTGCTTCGATGTAGACTGCGGTCCTTTTTTTGTGTGTGCGTGGGGGTGCAAGAGAGGATGAGGGAGCGCCTGTGTCTGGTTTTCTGTTTCTCGATGCGATACGGGTTGATGGCGCGGTGTACTAAGTCTGTCTTCGCTGTCGTTGGCGCTATCATTGGTGGTGGTGGTGGCCGAGGGCGAACGGGGTTGCCTGGCGTGTACCAAAGATTTGACGCCGGGTCCGATCACGACCGGGCCACGGCCTTCTTGCTCCACTTTTTCAAGAGGGAGGGCGGGAGCGAGGGTCCGCGCATACGCCACGGCCACCGTTCCAGGCACCGCCGCCTCTCTCTCTCTCTCTGCTACACCCGGCGACGCCGGTGGAGGGTAGGGAGGTCGCTGCATCTTAATCTGCTGCTGCTTTCGATGCCGCTGATGCCGCTATACGCTGCTCGAGGGCCTGAGCCAAAAGGGCCGGAATGGAAGCTGTGCGCACAACTCTGTGACGGCTGCCTAGGCATGGGTAGACGACAACGGCGACCAAGGCCACGCCAGAAAAGGCTCTAGAGAAGGCTCTAGAGATCTGTCGGTAAAGCACACCGAAACGAGGATGGCGGCTCAGCGAGGCGGCGTGGGCGCCGGTGGCGTGCGAGTCCCGCTGGCACGCTGTCGTCGGCGCGTCCGGAGGCGGCTGCTAGCGCTCGCTGGTCGACGAACGTCGAGACCAACACCTCGCCCGCGCTCAGCCAGCCAGCCAGCAGACCAGCAGGCCAGCAGGCCAGCAGGCCAGCAGGGGCCGTTTCAAGAAAAGCACACAAAAAAGATACAAAAATCGACGGCAGCCAGCAGGCCAGCAGCAGACAGGCAGACAGGCCGACAGGCCGACAGGCAACAAGCTCAGCGTCAGAGCGCGCCCGCCTCTTTTCCGTAAATACACGGCGCACGGCGCACTGCGCAGGGTCCGCCTCGGTCCCTCTTTGTGCTTCCGTCGAGCCATCCTTGAACCCGTCCCACCTCCATCCCTCATCCCCCTATCTGCCACCGCCATCGCCACCGCCAACGACGACGACGAACAACGGCAGTATTTACCTGCTGCTGTGTCAACAACCTTACATCCATCCCCCGCCCTCTCATCCCTGTCCCGGCCAGCATCGCTAGCTGCGCATGTCGCGCATCCCCGTGGCCAGCCGACATCAGCCTGACCATCGTCCAGAGTCCCCCTCGCCCTCGCCGCGCCCCCCTTCCCAGCCCTCCAATCTGTCTCGTACAACTTCCACTCCCACAGACATGAGCTCCATCAGCGGTTACCGCAATTCACCCCTCAGCAGTGATGCCACCGATACCCGAAAGAGGCAGTCGAAGCGTGACGAGGTGAGCGAAAGGGCTCATCCGCTTCTGCTAATGCAATCTCGAAAATCGTGCTCCTTCCCTTTCTGATCACCGATGTGCTCCCGTCTCCTCTGCATCTTACTCCCCCGCCCCCGCAGGCGATCCGTAAGAAGATTGAAAACGAGCTCCAGCGCAAGTCGGGCAAACCCGCCATCCCGGTCTCGAGGCGCCGCAAGACAGTCCGCCCCGTAGCCGCCGCTGGCACCGTATCCGCACTTCGCCCTCTCCCCGCCCTCACCGTACCGCAGTCGATCAGTGTCGCCGATGCCAGCCAGCTCTGCGCGGCCAAGCGGACCGACTGCGTCCTGGTCGTCGACGACGAGGAGCATCTCGCTGGCATCTTCACCGCAAAAGACCTGGCCTTCAGGGTGAGTGCGCCAGCCAGCATGACCCGATGACCAACAGGGCGATCCTTTCATTCTGACAAGACGCTGAAGAAATCGTCATTTGATGACAATACACCCACCTTTTGCCCTACGCATCACCTCCCACCGTCTAGGTCGTCTCGGCCGGCCTCGATGCTCGCAACACGCCCGTCAGCGCCATCATGACCCGCTCGCCCATGGTAACCCGCGACACCACCAGCGCCACCGAGGCGCTCAACACCATGGTCACCCGCGGCTTCCGCCACCTCCCCGTGTGCAACGAGGACGGCGACGTCGTCGGCCTGCTCGACATTGCAAAGGTCTTCTATGAGGCGCTCGAGAAGCTTGAGCGCGCGCATGGCTCGTCGCAGAAGCTCTACAACGCGCTCGAGGGCGTGCAGAGCGAGTGGGGCGGCCAGGCCGGTCCGCAGCAGGCGATGCTCCAGTACATTGACGCGCTCCGGACAAAGATGAGCATTCCCGATATTGCCAGCATCCTCGATACGCGGACGCTTCCGTGCTGCGTCGGCGTACGGACCACGGTCCGCGAGGCGGCCAAGCTGATGAAGGAGCACCACACCACCGCCGTCTGCGTCATGGAGAGCTCCGGCGGCCCCGGCACTGGCCAGATCGGCTCAGGTGGCGCCGTCACCGGCAAGATTGCCGGCATCTTCACCAGCAAGGACGTCGTGCTCCGCGTTATCGCCGCCGGCCTCGACCCAAAGACGTGCAGCGTGGTCCGAGTCATGACGCCGCACCCGGACACGGCGCCGCCCTCGCTGACGATTCAGGAGGCGCTCCGCAAGATGCACGATGGACGCTATCTCAACCTGCCCGTCGTCGACGAGGGCGCCCGCCTGGTCGGCGTCGTCGACGTCCTCAAGCTGACCTACGCCACGCTTGAGCAGGTCAACAGCATGAACGACGAGGCCGGCAGCGACGGTGGATCGGCCGGCGGCCCGATGTGGAACCGCTTCTGGAACAGCTTCGGCCAGACGACGAGCCTGCACGGCGGCGACGACGAGAGCGCCGTCAGCGGCAGCATGCGCCAGTCAGAGGCCATGTACGATGTCCCCGGCACGCCCTCCAAGGGCGGCTTCGTTGGCGATCTCAGCAGCGACCTCCACCCCAACGACAGCGCCAGCGCCGTCGGAAACCCGGTAAACGGCGATGACGGCTGTTCAGTCGTCGGCCATCAGGCCGCCGCCGCCGCGGTCGAGACCGACGACGGCACGTATCTGTTCAAGTTTGTCACGCCGAGCGGCCGTACCCACCGCTTCCAGGCGCGCTACGACAGCTTCGAGACGATCAGCGAGATTGTCTGCATCAAGCTCGGCGGCGACCCCTTCTTCAAGCCGGCCTCGAACGCTACCGCCGCGGCCGCAGCAGTAGATGACAGCAGCATCGCCGGCGAGGCTAACGGTGCGTCGGTCTCTGTCGCCGAGACCCCGGACCCCAACGACTTCCAGCTGGCCTATAAGGACGACGAGGACGACGTGGTTCTGATCACGGCGGACGGCGACGTCCAGGACTCGGTCAAGGTGGCGCGGAAGCAGGGACGCGATCGCGTCGTCCTTCTGCTCCAAGGCGGGCGAGGCTGGGAGGAGGCGGCGGCCCGGGCGAGCGCCAGCGCCAATGCCAACGCGCAGAACGGGAGTGCGCAATCGCTGCAGAGCTCCGGGGCGGCGGCCAAGCGCAAGCAGCGCGAAGCGGCCGAAGCGCAACTGCAGAGCGTGCAGGAAGAGGAGGAAAAGGAGGAGCAGGCCGACGAGGCGGAGGCGACGCCGACGAAGCGCAAGTCGTCGTCGAAGGGCGGCAAGGGCGGCGACGACGACGTGCTGCTGTTTGGCGTGCTGCCGAAGGACCTGGCGCTGCCGGCGGCGATTGGCTTCCTCGGCGTCGCCGTACTGGCGGCCGTCGTCGTCACCCGCGGCGGCAACTCTCGCTGAAGGGAGACGCCACCGTCACTTTGCAAGTTTGCCCAGTTGGGATGTGTGGAGCCTGCCCTTTCGGTAAGGAGAGCTTACGGTGCTCAACAGTGATGTATACAGGTGCTTGTTTGGTACATTTGGAGGGGCTCTGTTGCAGCAGCAGCAGCTGCTGCTGCTGCTTGGTTGCCCTCACGCTGCGTCCGTCGTTCGCTTCGTCTCTCCCCTTTTCTACCTTTGGGCGATGTGAAGTGCGGTTGCAGCGCTTGTACCTCACCGCTTTCCCTCCCTTGACCTTTGATTCCGAGAAGGCACAATATCCAACGATCATGGCGCTTGAGAACGAGGTCATTTCCTCGAAGTCTGAAAAGGTCGATGATGGTAAAGTGTAAGTGAGAGGCAGGAGCAGGAGCAGAAGCAGAAGCACGAGCAAGAGCAAGAGCAAGAGGAGACAGAAAAAGGTGCTTTATTTCCTCTTCGGGCAGCCTCAGGGGCGCGTCGCTCTGCGATGAAGCTAGACCTTGTCTCTCGCACGGCGTCGCGTTAGAATGCCGTGGCTCAACGCCGCCCCGGGACTTGGTGGATGAACAGATGGCATGGTTGCTCTTCGGGTTGTGATGTGGCGGCCAGGGAATGGTGATGGGGGGGGAGGGGGCAGCGCAGGTCGTTGGCGAAAAAGAGGCGCAGAAAGGCGGGCGAAAAGACGAGGCTGCCAGAGAGGCTGAGGGCGGGGCGCGCTCAGAAATCTTTCCTCTCTGCCAAACTTGACGGCGCGCGGTCGTGTGACGCTGCATTCACCACGCCGCCAGGCCAAAGGACCTTGATACGCTCTCTTTCTGGTTGGTTATCTTGGCCCTGCAGCGCCTCGCCCCGCAGCAGCGCCACCGCCCCTCCTCCTCCGCCTCCTTTCTTACGACCATCGTCCCGCTCAACCTCCTCTGCATCTCGCCCGACGTCCATACCGCAGCACCCTCCGCTAGCGACGTAGTCCTCGCTTGAACTCGGATATCCGCACTCTGACCTCCTCCGACCCTTTCCCTCCACGCCAATCCCCCTCTCAGCCATTCCGTGTCAGCAACGGCCGCCCTCCGCCGCAACCACCTCGGGCGAATCCGCCCTTTCCTGCCGGCGTAATGGCCTCACGGTACCAACCCGTGCCGCAGAGCGATGCCCGACATGTTCGAGCCACGTCTGGCCACGCACAACCGCTCAACCTGCAAAACGACAGCCAGGAGACGCTCCTTTCATCTTCGCACCTGCACAAGCTAGAGCAGCCCTACATCAGCGACCAAGACGACGACGACGACGATGACGACGACGAGAAAAAATTCGACGGCAGCCGCCTCCTAGGGACACGCCAACAACAGCAACAACAACAAGAACAACAGCAACAGCCCTCGCAACTGCCACAGGCCGACTGGGAAGACAGGGTGCTCGTCATCCTCAAGTCGTTCGCCGCCGCCCTCGCCGCCCTCGCCCTCTACGCCACATGCTGCCTCGTTGACGGTAGCAGCAGCGTAGATGGCACACGATCCGTCTGGAACTTCCTGCCCTGGGGCGACGCGCTCCATCGTCACCACCACCCCATCGATGTCGATGGCGACACCCTCACCGCCTCCTCAACGCAGCGTGACGGCATCATGTTCGGCCTCGGCCTCGGCGACGTCACCGGGCCCATCGTCGAGGTCAACATGATGGGCTACGCCTCGATGCCCCAGACAAACACCGGACTTCACATTCGCCTTCGCTCGCGCGCCTTCATCGTCGGCTCGCGCACCCAGCAGCTCGACCGCGGCGCAGCGGCCGGCCGCACGCCGGGCCAGCTGATCGCCACCGCAGACGGCTCGCCCACGCGCTGGATTTTCATCAACTCGGACATATGCATGGGCGACACTGCCGTCCGCCGCGGCGTCGTCGACCGCCTCCGCGACCTTTTCCCGGGCCTCTACGGCGAGCGCAACATCGCCTTTGTCGGGACCCACTCCCACGCCGGCCCGGGCGGCTTCATCACGGCACTGCTGCCTACCCTGACTTCCAAGGGCGTCGTCCGACAAAATATCGAGGCCATCATCGAGGGCACTGTCCAGGCCGCCGTCCGGTCGCACGACGACTTTGAGCGGAGGCTCTTCGAGGGCAAGCGGACCCGCCTTAGTTTCGGCCGCAAGCGTCTCGCCGAGGCGCATATTCAGCGGAGCCGGTACGCCTACGAGCAAAACCCGCAGGAGGAGCGCGACCGCTACGGCGACGACGACCTCGACCACGATTTTAGCCTTCTCAAATTCGAGGAGCTGACCGGCGACGGCAGCGGAGGTGACGACGACAAGGCCGAGGCCAAGGGCTTCCTCTCGTGGTACGCTGTCCACGGGACCTCGCTCTACGAGAACAACACGCTGACCTCGGCCGACAACAAGGGGCTCGCGGCGCTGCTCTACGAGACGGCACAGCAGCCTGACCGGATGCCCGGCCAGACGACGTTTGTCGCCGGCTTCTCGCAGTCGACGGTCGGCGACACCTCGCCTAACACCATGGGCGCCTGGTGCGATGACGGATCCGTCTGCGAGTACAGGCACTCGACCTGCGACAACGGCCACGGCAAGGACCGCGTCCAGACCTGCCACGGCCGCGGGCCCGCGTGGGGCGATGCGGCGCTGCTCGACGTCTCGCCGACCGGCAGCTGGGATTTCGCATCCAATGAGATGATCGCCCGCTTGCAGGTCGATGCGGCAAGGGAGATCATGGAGCGCGACCTCCCCACCCTGAGTGACGGCGATGACGGCGACGAAGAAGACAGTGGCAGCGACGACTACCCCCGTACGATGGGCGTCATCGACGACGCCGGACCGGTAAAGAGCGTCAAGATGAATGTTGACATAAGCCGCTACACCATCTACCGCAAGGACGGCAGCCGCGTCAAAACGTGCCCCGCCGCGCTCGGCTACGGCTTCGCCGGCGGCACCACCGACGGACCGGGCGCCTTCGACTTCGTCCAGGGCAGCAACAGCACCGACCATCACAACCCGTTCTGGGACGTCGTCAAGGCGTTCATCAAATCGCCGACCAAGGAGCAGAAGGAGTGCCAGGCGCCCAAGTCGGTGCTGCTCGACGTCGGCGAGATCCACAAGCCTTACGACTGGGGCCCGTCGATCGTTGAGGTCCAGATCCTGCGCGTGGGCCAGCTGTTCATCCTCATCGTCCCCGGCGAGTTCACCACGATGGCCGGACGCAGGCTCAAGGCGGCGGTGGCGGCGTCGATCGCCGAGGCGGGGTTGCTCGACGAGGGCGTGGAGCCGATCCTTCAGATCAGCGGGCCCGCGTCCACCTACGGCCACTACATCACCACCGAGGAGGAGTACTCGGTCCAGCGGTACGAGGGGGCCAGCACGCTCTTCGGCCCGCACACGCTCGAGGCGTACCTCGACGTCTTTGCGCGACGCCTGGTCCCCGCGCTCAAGGAGGGCGCGCGCGACCTGCCGCAAGGGCCATGGAAGCAGGTCGACCTCGACAAGTCGTACCAGCTCAAGACGGGCGTCGTCTACGACAATGCACCGATCGGCCATTCGTTCGGCAACGTCCTCACCCAGCCGCTGCTCTCGTATCCGATCCCCGATGGCCCCGGTGGTTCTGCCTCGAGGGCCGCAGCTCGGCTCGACGTCTCGCGCGCCATCCTCGACGACGGTCCGCAGCGCTCGCCCAGCTCGAACGTAACGGCGATCTTCGTCTCTGCCAACCCGCGCAACAACCTGCGCCTAGAGGGGACCTACTTTGAGGTGCAGCGGTATGCCGACCACTACGCGTGGCAGACGGTGCGCACTGACGGCCACCATTCGACAACGATGCGCTGGAAGCGGACGAATGAGTTCACCGGCAGCTCGACGGTTGAGATCTCTTGGAACATCGAGAGCTGGACCGAGCCGGGTCTCTACCGGATCGTGTACAACGGCGATAGGAAGATGCCGTTTACCGGCAAGGTCTCCGGTGAGTGGTGCGGCGGCGGGCTTTTTCCCCTTCAGCCTGTCAAAGGTTGCGACCTCGATGCTCTCTGAACAATGCTGATCTTTTTCATCCACCTCCTTCCGCCTTCTCTTGCCCATCGCAGAGTTCCAAGCAATCACCGCCGAATTTTACGTCGTCTAGAGCCTTTGGTTCTGCCTCATCCTTTCAGCCGCCAGCCTGTCCGTACAGCCGCCGGCGCTCCACATTTTCAACCTCAGCCCGCCCGATCTATGATACCCTCGTCAGATTCCGTATCGTACCTTGGAGGAGCAAGCACTGTAGATTGCCCTGTTGACGGTTCCCGCTCGAGCCTTTTTTCTCTCACCACTTCTCGCTCGTCTGTTTCCGGACACGGTCCCGCTCGTCTTTGTATGAATCTCGTCGTAAAAGGTGGAATCCTGTAGCATAAGGTGTTTTTTGGCCTTCTGTAACCTGTCCGTCCTTCAGTCCGTTTGAGATGGCTGATTTCGTCAGGCTGAGCCCGAAGACTATGGTCAAGAGGGTGGTGCGTGCGTATCCCGACAATAGGGCGCGCCCTTGATAGGCAAAGCCGAAGCACGGGCCACACGAGACGAGACGAGGCCAGACGTTCGAAATCCACGATCGCGCAGGTCTCGCAAGCCTCGCCTCTGCACGAAGCGGTCATCTCGCCTCTACGAGACCTCCACACGTCACGGTTGCGCGCGATGCCCTCGATGCAATGCGGTGCGGACAGGACCCTGGCGTGGAGGGCCTACGACAGTTGCTTCCACGCACGGGTAAAAAAACCCTGCATCCCAACCTCTTCCCCGGCACGCCGAACCGTTCATACGCAGCAGGCTTACCCTGAACATAGACCTGGTCGGTACGCTGAATGGATGCGGTGCGTTGCAAGCTAAGGGATGGCTCGCTGTGCTTCTCTCCACATGAAAGCAGCTGCGCAGGACGAGGACAAGGAGGCAGGCAGCGCCAGGCGGACTACGATCTCGGTCCGCAGTCGGGCAGGTGCAGATAGGGCGGAGGCGGTGGATGGAAGATGCGGTCAGCTGCCTCCGCACCTCCCTCTCCTTTGTCGCCTGCTGCCCGATGCGTGGCTCTTCCCTCGCTCCTCCCCTGCCTCTGCCCTCTTCGTGACAAAAATGAGGGTCATCACGCAGGGTTGTCCACCACGATCCTTGACGACCCACCATCCACAGCGGGCGGGCGGGCGGGCGGTGTCCGGAACTTGCCCTTTTTGGGGCTCGCTCGCTCGTTACGCTGCGATGGCCGTGCCCGCGCTCCTGGCCCTGCAGGCCTCGTCTCGCCCTCGCCTGGCCTCGCTCCTGCTGGCCCCGCCGTGCTTGCCGGTCTACGACGAGGCCGCCCCAGCCTCTCTGAAATAGGACGGGGGTCCCACCCCTCCTTCGACCTTGCTGCCTCCCTTTTCTTCCTTCCTGTCTGTCCTCCGTCCATCCTCCCCACCGCCCCATACCCTCTGCTCCTTCCTCCGTCTGCCCTTTCCAGACGGCGTAGCACGTTCGACGACGACGACGACGACAACCAAGAGAGACGGCCAGCCTTGCCCTTACTCTTCCCCCTTGTTCCCATCCCATCCATCCACCTCGTTCGGCCCATACCAGCTAGCCTCAAGATGAACTCATTCTATTACGAAAATGTGCTTGGCGCGCTCACCAAGAAGCCCGACGTCGGCATCCCGCCCATCCCCCCTCACCTCCACCACCCGGAGCAGGCGACCCAATATGGCCACACCTACCTCTGGGTCGTCTTCGCCATCATGGCCGTCTCGTCGGTCTTTTTCTTTGTCACGTCGCAGCGCGCCTCGTACCGCTACCGCCTGATGCACACCACCACCTTCTTCATCACCGTCATCGCCGCCGTCTCGTACTTTGCCATGGCCACCGGCGTCGGCAAGGACATCGTCGAGATCGGCACCAAGCACGACCCTAGGCCCCGCGAGTTCTTCTACGCCCGATGTGAGTACCGCGCTCGGCGGCGGCGGAAGAGGACGGTGGTTCACCGCCTCGTTGCATTCCCCTTTCATCATCGGTCCTCTCCACCGACCGGAGAGACAGCAGAGCGACTGACCGACCGACCCGACTCTGCCTACCTTGTCCATGTCTTCCCGCTCAACCAGACATCGACTGGGTCTTCACCACCCCGCTGCTGCTGCTCGACCTCACCTTCCTCGCCGGTATTCCCGTCGCCGAGATCATTGTGCTGGTCATCGTCGACCTTGTCATGATCATCACGGGCGTGATTGCTGGCTTCCACCCGACCAAGCTCGGCAAGTGGGGCTTCTTCACCTTCAGCTGCATCGCGCTCGTCTGGATCATCTTCCAGCTGATCACCTCGGGACGCTCGACGGCGTTCATGCGCAGCCCCAAGGTCGGCGACCTGTACAACCAGGTCAGCCTGACGCTCGTCGTCGTCTGGTCGCTCTACCCGGTCGCCTTTGCGCTCTGCGAGGGCACCGGCAAGCTGTCGGCCGACAAGGAGATCCTCTTCTTTGCCGTCCTCGACGTCATCGCCAAGCCCATCTGGGGAGCCTGGCTGCTCTTTGCCACCCCGGACGAGGGCCACTGCCTCGTCCCCGAGAGCCTCTGCGCGCCCGCTGGTAGCGCCGGCAGCGGAGGATACGGCGCCATCTCGTCGGAGCCCCGCGCCGAGGACGCCTAAAGCGCGACCACACTTACCACCCCCGTCTCATCGGTTCCGTGTGACCGTTTGACAACAGACGAGAGCAATTGACACGGAGCTCGCACGAGCCTGCCATGCATGCCGCCGCCGCTGCTGCGGTTCACGACTTTGCTCGCTAGGCGCTCTGAATCGACCTCATTCGGCCGTTTCCCATCGCTCTAGCCCCCTTCTCTTCACGCGTGCGCAGCTGCCTCTTTCTGAGCCTGGTGACACTCCTCACGCTTCTACATCGCCTCTGATATGTTAGCCCGTTTTTAGCCTACCTCCTGCCCTAAATTCCCCATCCTTACCCATCCTGCTCACCTACTCTTCTAAGCGTGTCGATGCTCGTGCAATCTTTACGTTGGAGATAACCCTGCCATTGCTCTATGAAGAGCGTCGGCGTGTGTCTGTCTACTCCCGACTGGCCGTTAGAAGATTGACGGCGTGTAGAAGAAGGTATGTATGAGGACGCGTTGACGTGTTGCCGCGAGATGTTAGTAGGCGGGTCTCGTGGGAGGGGAGGCCGGTCAACCGATAGGAACAGGGGGTATCGTGGTTATTCGGGACGTCAAGCTAAGGGCAATGTTGTACGAAGAGCGAGACAGGGAGACAAGGCAGCAAGGTTTGTACAGATGGAAGATGAACTGAGAGGGAACGACTAGGTGGAAAGGGGGTTCTGCTATGTAGCGTGTGACGTTTCGCCGCCTTGCTGGGTATCCGGCGATCCCTGCTGTTGTTGCTGTTCTGCTAGGCCGTCGATGTTTTGCAAGTTGAAGGCTGCGTTCCTTCGATACTGTTTCACAAAGTTTCGGGAAGAGAGAAACAGGATGGGAAGGAGAGAAGAGGTCGTGGTGACGATGGGTGTTAGAGAGGGGAGAGAGTTGAACGACAAGTCAAGCAAAGGGCTAAGAGGATACTCACGCCTTCCCACATTTCGCCGACGATGGTGATAGCCTGGTTGTGCTGGTTGATCTGGCTGACGGATGTGTTGACTTCCTTGAGCGCTTCGTTGAGCAGGCTGACGTTGCGGATGATGCGTTCGAGGAGGAGGGACTGTCGTTCCTCCTGAAGACGGTACGGAGCGAGCGCGGATGGAGGCGTTCGTGGTCATCAATACGAGCGAACGTGGGGAAGGATGAAGGGTCGAGACTCACGTAGGGGTTTTCCATGGTGGCAACGAGGAGGTGCGGCTGCTTGCTGTGGGAAAGGAGTGCTGAAGATGAGGGTCGCTAGGACGGTGTTTGGCGGCGGCGGCGGGCGGTGTTGGACGAGCGGGCGCCCTCGCGGGAGGCAGCAAAGGCGCGTCGTTGGAGCGCGTGCGGCTCTCTCGCGCGGCTCTCTCGCGCGGAATGGCTCGAATCCGGCCTGCTTCCGCCCGTGATCGAGGCCACGGGGCGACGGAGCGAGAAGAGAGGGACGTGGCAGCCTGTCCTTCCCCACGTCCACGCCGAAGAATGGGCAGCAGGGACGCCGCGCCTTTTCTTCCAACCAGCCAACAACAAGCCAAGCCGACCAGCAGGCCAGCCAACAACGGCCGCCGACTTTATTTCCTCGGACATTCCGCTCGTGCCACCCCGCGGGGCGTCTTGGGTTGCGCCACCGCGGCACGCTCGCTCCTTCGTTCCTCGTCCTCGTCCTCCGCACCACCACCACTTTCGGCCAACCTTCAAGATCACCGGCATCGCTCCGCTGTGCACATCCTCTCCCTCTCCTCTGCCGTCCTCGCCCTCGCCGCGAGGTCCGACCGCTCGCCCACCATGGCCATCGCTGTGCAGTCGCCCGAGATTGCCAGCGTCACCCTCCACCGTGCCATCCCTTTTCACTTCCACCTCTATGTCCTCCCCTTCCTCTCCCTCTACCCCATTGCCGCCTATGCCTACTACGTACGCTACGACGACTGGATCCGCTCAGAGGAGTGGACGTTCGTTTACACCGTCGGCCTCGTCACCTTCCACGCCCTCAGCTTCCTCGTGACAAAGTGGTCTATCGCCGCAAAGGCCCTCATCACCTGCACGGCAGCGCGCAGCCTCGACGATGCCCAGCTCGTACGTATCCGCCCGCACCCTCACAAGGGCGAGGGCGATATCGTTCCCCTAACCGTCACGCACCGACGCAACATGCCCGTAGAGTACGCCTTCACCTACCAGGCCGACAAGTACATCCTCGCCAACCCAGACCCCACCGCCGCAAAGACCGACATTCTCGTGTCGCCCCTCGTCAAGGTACCCACCTTCCGCCGACTGCCCTACCCCGCCGACTCTGAGCCGGAGCTGGGCCAGTACCAAGGCAGCCGCGGCCTCACCAGCCAGGCCGAGGTCGACCTCGCTCTCGACACCTTTGGCAAGAATTACTTCGACATTCCTATGCCCAAGTTTGCCGACCTCTTCATCGAGCACGCCGTCGCCCCTTTCTTTGTCTTCCAGATATTCTGCGTCGGCCTCTGGATGCTCGACGAGTACTGGTACTACTCGCTGTTCACCCTCTTTATGCTGGTTGTGTTCGAGTGCACCGTCGTCTTCCAGCGCCTTCGCACCCTTGGCGAGTTCCGCACTATGTCGATCAAGCCCTACGCCATCTGGGTTTACCGCGTCAACGCCTGGACTGAGGTCCAGACGACCGACCTCCTGCCCGGTGATCTCGTCTCGATCGATCGCTCCAAGGAGGACTCGGCCACCCCGTGCGATCTCATCCTCGTCTCCGGCTCGACCATTGTCAACGAGGCTATGCTCAGCGGCGAGAGCACGCCGCTGCTCAAGGAGAGCATCGAGCTTCGCGACGCCACTGACGTCCTCGACGTCAACGGTACCGACCGCAACAACGTCGTCTTTGGCGGGACAAAGGTGCTCCAGACGACGCGCCCCGAGGCCGACGGACCGTACGGCAAGCTCCAGGCGCCCGACAACGGCGCGCTCGGCATCGTCCTCAAGACCGGCTTCGGGACCTCGCAGGGCCAGCTGATCCGGCTGATGGTCTTCACCAACGAGAACCGCGTCACGGCCAACAACATCGAATCGTTCGTCTTCATCGGCTTCCTGCTCGTCTTTGCCATCGCCGCAAGCGCCTATGTCTGGGTCGTCGGAAACGAGATGGAGCGGCCCAAGGGGAAGCTGCTGCTTGATTGTGTCCTGATCATCACCTCGGTCGTCCCGCCGGAGCTGCCAATGGAGCTGTCGATGGCCGTCAATGCGTCGCTGATGGCGCTGGCCAAGTATGCCATCTTCTGCACCGAGCCCTTCCGCATCCCTTACGCCGGCCGTGTCGACGTCTGCTGCTTTGACAAGACGGGCACCATCACTGGCGAAGACCTCGAGGTGCAGGGCGTTGCCGACTGCGCGCCCAACGGCCAGGCCACGCTGACGCCGCTCAAGGACGCCTCGAGCGAGACCACGCTGACGCTCGCCTCGGCCCACGCCTTGGTATTACTCGAGGATGGTCTGGTCGGCGATCCGATGGAAAAGACGGCGCTTGAGGCGATGGACTGGAAGCTCAACAAGGGCGACGTTCTCACCCCGACCGACCACAAGGCCTCGAACCACCGCTTCTCGATCAACGTCCGCCGTCGCTTCCAGTTCTCGTCGGCGCTCAAGCGCATGTCGACCGTCAGCTTCGTCGTCGACGCCGGCGGCTCGCGCCGGACGCTCGCCGCCGTGAAGGGCGCGCCCGAGACGCTCAAGTCCATGTACGCCCACCTGCCGGCCCACTATGACGAGACGTACAAGGGCTTCACCCGGCGCGGCAGCCGTGTCCTCGCGCTCGGCTACAAGTTCATGGACGACGTCAAGGACGCGGCCAACGTCAATGGCGTCACCCGCGACCAGGTCGAAGGCGGCCTCGCCTTCGCCGGCTTCCTCGTCTTCCACTGCCCGCTCAAGCCCGACGCCGTCGCGTCGATCAAGCAGCTCAACGACTCGTCGCACCGCTGCATCATGATCACTGGCGACAATCCGCTGACTGCGGTCCATGTCGCGACCGAGGTCGAGATTGTCGACCGTGACGTCCTCATCCTCGACCAGCGCGAGGGAGCCAAGAGTGACGACGACCTCGTCTGGCGCTCGGTCGACGAGACGAAGCTGATCCCCGTCCAGGCGGCCGACCCGCTCGACGTCTCGCTGTTCAAGGATTACGACATCTGTATCACTGGTGCCGCGATGAAGCGGTACCAGGACAACGCCGCAGCGTGGAACCAACTGGTCCAGCACACGTGGGTCTATGCGCGAGTTTCGCCGAGCCAGAAGGAGTTCATCCTCAACACGTTCAAGCAGCTCGGCTTCGTCACCCTCATGGCCGGCGACGGGACAAACGACGTCGGCGCGCTAAAGGCGGCCAACATTGGCGTTGCGCTGCTCGACGGGACACCCGAGGATCTCAAGAAGATTGCCGATCATCAGCGCAACGAGCGGATGAAGAAGGTCTACGAGTCGCAGCTGAGCCTGACGGCGCGCTTTGGACAGCCGCCGCCGCCTGTTCCGCCGGCCCTCAAGGCCATCTACCCGGACCTGGAAAAGGCGCGTGACGATGCGCTCTCCAAGATGCAGACGCAGCGCACCGTCGATCGGACGGCCAAGTTTGACCTTTCGGCCATCACAGCGCAGATGGCTGACGCCGATCTCGACGATGGGCCGCCGCAGATCAGGCTCGGCGATGCGTCGGTGGCAGCGCCGTTTACGTCGAAGCTCTCCAACGTCGCTTCGATTCTCGCCATCGTCCGCCAGGGGCGGTGCACGCTGGTGGCGACTATCCAGATGTACAAGATCCTCGCGCTCAATTGCCTAATCCAGGCCTACTCGCTCTCGGTGCTCTACCTCGACGGCATCAAGTTTGGCGACTACCAGGTGACCATCTCGGGGATGCTGGCGAGCGTGTGCTTCCTCTGCATCTCGCGCGCCCAGCCGATCGAGAAGTTGAGTAAGGAGCGACCCGTCGCCAACATCCTCAACGTCTACGTCTTTGGCTCGATCCTGACCCAGACGGCGCTGCACGTCGCGACGATGTACTACATCCAGCGGCTTTCGGTCATCTACGAGCGTCCAGACAACGTCATCGACCTCGAGGCCAAGTTCAGTCCCTCGCTTCTCAATACGGGCGTCTACCTGCTCGGCCTCTCGCAGACCATCTCGACTTTCGCCGTCAACTACATCGGCCGACCGTGGAGGGAAGGGATCAAGGAGAACAAGTACCTCTACTACGGCCTCGTCTCGGTCGGTGCGATTGCCCTCCTCAGTGCGACCGAGAGCATGCCGGAGCTCAACGAGTGGCTCCAGCTTGTCAAGATGCAGGGCGCCTACCAGACACGCCTCGTCGTTTTGATGGCGGCCGACTTTGGCGGCTGCTACGCGCTCGAGAGCTTCTGGATCATGTTTGCAGACGTCAAGCCCAAGGAGCTCATGACGCGCGGCAGCAAGCGGAGGGAAGAGAGGAGGAAGGTCGAGGTCCAGGAGGCGGCTATGAAGGCGTTGGAGGAGATGAAGAACGTTCAGATTGCCCAGTAGCTTCAGGTACAAGGATGACGGTAGAGCGTTGGGCCTGAGACTCCTCGACGTGGCGAGGTCGTGTACGTGTGTATAGATGGGACGGTGCTTCGGGGTGCCAATGTCCCAGGAGAATGTCAATCAGTTCGACTTCCTCTACCTGTTGCACCGGCGTGAGACTTGAGCGTCTGACCTCCGTTCTTAAGGAGCAGCCGTGCCGTCCGCAAGCTTGCCACTCGAACCCGTCATGCGTCTCTTTTTCGATTTCTGTGCCGGAGATATATGTCTTTGCAACTGATCATCACATCGTCCGTCACCGTCGATGAAGACATGTCACGAAGAAATAACCAAAGTGCTGGCAGACTGAAAGGGACAGAAAAAAATTAAAAAAATTTAAATTTAAATTTAAAAAAAAAACAAGAGCGGCGACCGAGGATCGAACTCAGGACCTCAGGATATATCTGCGAACTTTTTGATGAATGAACCATTGAGGTACGTATGTTGCAATCCCACGCTAAACCACGAAGCTTTCACCGCCTTCGGTATTTCACCCAAATTGTTGGGAAGAATATATATGCTACATTTAACGTTTGGGAGGAGCATGAAGGTACCATTTTCTAAACGGATGGCGACGGCCTTTGGAAACGCCATCTCTGTCTCTCCGTGTCCTCCCAGGTAAAGCGTCATCCAATCCTATTTTCAAATTGAGTTGCTTGGATTGATCGGATTAAACGATCCCGATTTTTCGTACAAAACGAATTCATTGACTTGTAGAGTTGGGATCCTCGTTAGCACCGTCACTCACCCTGAAATGTCTTTATCTCGCTGACACACTAAGACCAGGACCGTAGTTACACAGACTTGTCGTCGCCTCGCTATGTAGTCCTTGAAGAAGACTACACCGACTGGCGAGTGACCTGCCGTGTATTCCCTAAGAGATATTGCTTGGTCAGATTGGTATAGGCGGATCGTGTTCTTTGTTCAACGACGGCAATGCTGACGGAAACATGGATGTCGATTCTGAGTCGTTGCGTGAAGACTTTGATGCGCACGCTACCCGTTCCCTCAGCTTTTGTTATTTGCGCTCGTGAGGAAATGACCGCAAAAGGACAAAAGGAAGTTCTTTGTGGATGCTCATGTGTCTTTCGGCATTCTTTCACTGGAGGTATCGAGATGGCTGAAGACAGCGTATTCTTTTGACTTCACGACGCCGTTTCGGCGAGAAAACACCGCATACTCTATCGACGACCCTGCCCTCGCATCGTATCCGCACTCGCATCCAGCTCGCCTTCCTTCTGTGCTTGCTCCGCAGCTTCCCTAGCCAGCCTTGCCCTCAGATTCTTCGACTTACCCCTTCTTGCCTTCTTCTTTCCCTCCCTGACCACCACCTCGCGGTCCGGTCTAACTACCTTCTCCACCCAACTCAGCTTCTCCATATACGACCGCTTAATCCAACCCCGTTGCACCAATTCGCTCAAAGTTTTCCGCCACTCGTTCCTCTCCCTCCCGGTACCGGCCTTTCCCGTCCTTTCGCCGACGATCGTCCGATCCAGCTGCAATTTCAGCCTGTCGATATCGACATCGTAACGCCGGTGCAGGAGGTTGGTGGTGTGCATGCGGTAGTGCTTGAGGACGTCGAGAGAGAGGGAGGGTTTGTGATTGACGAGGCAGAAGTTGAGGACCTTGCGGTAGGATCGAGTGGTAAGAAGGAGAGACGGGTAAAGTTCGGTGAGAACCGAGACGAGCTTGAAGGACCACGAGGCCGAGAAAAGGTGCGTTGGTAACGAGCGTAGGAGGTAGAGCAGGGTCTGCTCGTTTGGCTGTAGTGACCACGTCCCCCCTCCTTCCTCTTCCGCTGGTGGAGGTGCGCGTGGTGACGGCGATGTTGACGTCGATGCGGCCTGTGATGCGGCATCCTCAAGCCGCTTTCGTAGCGATTTCTTGAACTCTTCCGGCCTCTTTCTGATCCTACCCTCCAAATCGACCGACGTCAGCTCGTGAAACACGCGTAGCATCCCATCGAACGTGACAGCGGGGTCGGAGAGGTGCGCGCGAAGGGTCAGGTTGAGCAGCGTCGTGCCATCAATCCCCTCCGTCGGCTGTGTCACAGGATGAACAGGACCCGAACGACTGCCCTCTGGCGAGCCGAGCCTCACAGCGGTAGCCTCGAGATGAGACCTGACGATCGACAGGACGGCAGCAGAATCGCCGCGGTCGGCTTGGGCGTTGAGGACCGAGAGAAAAAGCCAGGATGGAGGCGTCATCTCATCGTGCCCGTTCCCGACGTCGGATTCGACCAAAGCCTCGCCGTCGGCCTCGTCCGCTGGGTCAGGACGTGGCCGGATTTGACGCGAGGCCATGGTCACGAGCGCGGGCAGGAAGGCGGAATTGGCGTCGTTGCGTTCGGACTCTAGCCGGTCGACGCGCTTCTGTTGCTGTTCCCTTTGCTGATGAAGCAGAAGCTGCTCTTCGTCTATCGCCTCTTTTGGGATTGGGCTCGTTGTCGTCGTCGTCCCTGCCGGACTGACAGTATGCGGGAAGGACGCGTTGAGGTCGATGGCGGCGGCAGCGGCCCGTAGTTTGCGCTCGGCTTTACGACTGGCAGGAGGGTGTCTCCCCTTTTCCGCCTTGCCGTCGCCTTTGGCGGCAAGGCAATTGTTCTCCTTCCTCTTGGGACCGGCGATGCCACCGCCAGCAGCTGCTACCTCCTCCTCCTCCTCCTCCACCGTCCCCCCGACTCCTCCTGGCGACGCGTTGGCCAGTCCATGTCGGAGTAGAGCACCCCAGATGAATGGCGAAATTCTCGCCCTCGACTTCTGGTTCGGATATCGCTGCAGCAGCAACGTGTTGACCACATCCCAATGCCCGCTTCTGGCGGCAAGGGAGACGAGTAGCGTCATTCCAAGCTCCTCTGGACAGATCGAAGGCGGCCATCCCGCTATCCAAGGTCCGCCCTGCCGTTCCCAGCCATGTGCCTCTTCCCTCTTCCTGTCGCGGAGACTCGCCTTGCCATCACCATCGCCGTCGACTGACCCATGGCGAACGATCTCCTGCCTGCGTCTGAGGCCGCGCTGCGTAGCTCGGTCCATCAGCTTCTTGAGCGTCTTTACGTCTTGCAAGCGGTAGGCATGGCGCATCAGCAGTGCCAGGCTCTCGGCGCTCTCGCTCAGACGCTTGCCCGAGTCGGAGTGGAGGCGCGATTGCCGCCAGAGGACCTCGACGTACCGCTCGTAGACCCGACCTGGTTTTGGAGCGGGATTGCGTGTGTCCTCAATGTGACGACGTAAGTGAATGAGGAGGCGCACCTGGCCGATGCTGAGGTGCGGATAGGCCTGGAGCGTTACCAACAGAGTGGACCAGGCGGGGGCGTCCGGTTCGGCTATTTCGGCCACGATTGACGAGTCCACATTCTTTGCCTTGCCCTTCGACTCTGACACTCGGCGGCTGGTCCGCCGTTCGTCGCTGCCCGTGTCGATGGCGGGACCGGCAGCATTCCACCTTTCCTTTGCCGCCGCAAGCTCGATTGCCCGTCCCGACCGCAAACCGAGGCCCGCGCTGGATCCAGAGCTGGAGCTGGGAAAGGGCGGCGGCGTAGGTGGGATGTAAGGTTTCGCCTGCGACTCCTGCTCGTCCGCTGCGGTGTCTCCGCTGTCGGCGTGTGCGGTTTTGGGCGTGTGAGCGGCATTGATCCGGCTCAGGAGATGGAACGCCGTTGAGGTCGAAGGTAATGCGGTGGTAGAGGGAGTGTGTGCATGGTAAAGGTGTCGTGCAGCTCGTCTCGATAGTATCGAGACGGCATTTCGCATCTACGACGTCCGGAGGGCGTGTTATGGTGCCCAGTAGTTGGCGTGGCGGCGAGAAACGGGTATTGTGTCAGACTTAAGGCGCCCGCGGCGGTGCTATAGTTGGGCTGATTGCTTGATTGGGCGGGAAGTCGAGGCTGGTCCGTTTGACTGGGAAGGATGGGTTGGCCTCGGTCGGTGGGTTCTGGGACGTTGGTGCGGTGGTACTGAGGACGGTCGTGGTGCTTGTGATTGGCGTGGAAGAAGGGTGTCGGTGGTCTGTGACTGGGACCAGTGATGAGGGAGATTGGGACGTGTAGGGCGTTAGAGAGCTGCAAGAGAAAGAGAGAGAGCGAGAGAGCGAGGGAAAGGGAGAGAGAGGGTCCGTGCCCTCTGTGCCCCTCGTTTCTTCTCGCCGCCTTGCCGACCCGACCTTCCGGCTCCCTTCATTGGCCAAAATTGCCTGCGTCGCGCCAGCCCCTCCCAATCCAATCAATCCACGCGATACAGACGAGCCAGATCGGGCCCACCGCTCCCAATCCTCCTTCTCGACAACAGCGTCCCTCAGTCGATCGAGACCCTCTGCTTCCAACGCCACCACAGGGCGAAGCGGCCAGCTACCAGGAGAGTCGCTCATCTGTTTCAACCGATGTTCTGAGGAGGGAAGGCATTGCAATTACTGTTACATCGACCGTGACCTGGATGATCCATAGAAAGGAGAAAGAGTCTAGACATGGGCCAAGGCGAGAGCAAGACATGGTGGCTAGCGCCCGTTATTGCGGCGGCATTGCGACGCCCGCAAGGGGTCGAGACAGCAGAGCGGTGGTGGCGCGGAGATGTGCAATAGCAGCAACAGGACAAGCCCGGGCGGTAGTGGTGCGCCAGCACGGTCAGTCACACGGCATACAGGAGGGGCTGCTCTGCTACGCCTGCGGTCCGCCGTGCTGCATGTAGACGCCCTGCTGCTGCTGCTGCTGCTGCTGCTGCTGGGCCGCGAGCGCCTGCTGGTGCGCAACTGCCGCGGCCTGATGCTGGGCCGCCGCTCTCTGCTGATGTTGCTGCTGCTGTTGATGATGATGATGCTGCTGCTGTTGCTGTTGCTAGTATGTCAGAAATCACAGCATGTAGAGGCCACATCAGGCAGCGTTATGAAAAGTCAGCACAGCGCCAGAACCGGGACAAAAGTTGCCTCGAAATATCGCTCCCTCGGCCTGCCTGCTCACCTGCTGCTGTGCCTGGAGCGCCGCCGAGCCGCCGTTTCCGAGGTTGAGCGACGACCCCTGGCCAGAAAGCGGCTGAGGCGCAATCGCAGCCGATGTGGTAAAGTACGGGTGCCGCAGCGCCTCGTCGGCGCTGATCCGCTGCGTCGGGTCAAACTTGAGAAGCTTCTCCAGCAGATCGATGGCGAGCGGGTGCGCCTGCGGAAACATCTGCTGGAATGGGACCTTGAACAACCTAGGGAACGGACGAATCTGGATCTCGGGCTGGTGTTTAGGCGGGAAGCGCAAGAACATCGGCGACAAGGGGCCGTGCGAGTAAGTCAAGAAGGCCGGACTCAAGGCTAGTGCGCCACCGCGGCGTAACCTTCACTCACCGAGTCGTTGACGAGGCGCTTCATGGTGGCGTCGTCGGGCGTGCCAAGCACCTTCAGGATCTGGGTGAGCTGGTCGTTGTTGTCCCTGCCGCGGAAGAGGGGTACGCCGGTGATCATCTCGGCCATGATGCAGCCTGCGCTCCAAATGTCGATGCTAGTCGAGTAGGTGCGGCTTCCCATGAGGACATCGGGGGCGCGGTACCAGAGCGTGACGACCTCGTTGCTGAAGGTGTTCACGGGTATGCCAAAGGCGCGGGCGAGGCCGAAGTCGGCGAGCTTGAGCTCGCCGCGCTTGTTGATGAGGAGATTCTGTGGCTTGAGATCGCGGTGGAGGACGCGGTTCTCGTGGCAGAATGCGGTCCCCTTGAGCAGCTGGAACATGAAGCTGCGCACCGTGGCGGGGTCGAGGGCGCCGCGCTTGCCGTGGATGTCCATGTACTTTTTGAGGTCCTGGGTCATGTACTCGAAGACGAGCATGAGCTTGGACTCTGTGTGGATGACGTCGTAGAGGCGGACGATGTTGGTGTGCCTGAGCTCCTTCATGAGCGAGATTTCGCGAATAGCGGTGGAGGGAGTGCCCTCCTCTGCGTCGAGGTGGATCTCCTTGAGGGCGACGATCTCATTGTTGAGGCGCGAGCGGCCCTTGTAGACGGTGGCGTATGTGCCCTCGCCGAGCTTCTCCAGCTGCGCGTAGTTCATCGTACGCAGTGCTGGCGTGAGGATGTGTGTGTGTGGGTGTGCGTCAGAGTGTAAAGGGTGCAGGCCAGGGTGACAGGTGCGAGTCCAAGACGGAGGCGTGCGGCCTGGGAACAGGGTATAGGGAGGAGGGACGGGCGGGTGAGCTGGACGGTCGGAGAGGTGGCTAAGGGGAAGAGGAAGGGGAAACTGAGGAAGAGCAGAGTAGATAGAGAAGGGATGGTGGGGGCGGGTTGCGGTGCGTGGCTTGGAAGTGCAGTCGAGAACGTGTACGCCGGCCGACCCGCGGCTGAGACCAACACCACCACATCCCGCCACCCGTGACCTCGACCTCAGCACGAGCCAAGGCGCGGCCCACGCAGCGAGGGCGAGCAGGCCCTGGCGCGGATCCCCTTGCAGCAGATCGGGAGATAGAGGCTGCTTAGGTGAGCCGCTGTCAGCCAACGCCCCTCGCCGCCTGAGTTTTTTGGATTTTTTTTCTTTTTCCAGGCCTTGCTGCAGCAGCGGGCAAGAAGAAAAAATTGCGGCGGGCCGGCCTCTGAGCGACCAGACGTGGTGACCCTTCCTCGACTCTCACCGCCTCGTCCTCTTACTCGTCCCCCTCAACTGCCGCGCTACACCGACCACCACCACCGACCACCGCCTCCTCAATAGATACATCTCTGTGGCAGCTGCAGTCGCAGACCTCAGACCTGCCCTCCTCTCGCGCACTCCGGTCTCTAGCCGCTCTCCCAAATCTCGCCCTTCGCTACACTTAACCGCAGCAGCCCCAGCAGTCCAGGCAGCCCTCCCTCCACACTCCTGCACCGGCACCATGGCCAAGAACAAGAGCCCAAAGGCGCTCAAGTCGTCCAAGGTCTCGACCAGCACGCTCAATCAGCCCCTCCTCCCCTCGTCAAGCGCAACGCCCGCTTCCACCGCGTCTTGCTCCTTTTCCCCCGCTCCCGACCACGGCCTCTTTGCCCACATCTCCAACCAGATCCACCAGCAGCGCCTCAAGGTCTACAACGCATCCGCATCCGCAGCAGAACAGACACAGCTCGTTACAGACTACCTCCTCCAGCAGAACGGCGCATCCTGCCTCGCATCAAGATGGGTACGCATAAACACCTCTTCCGCCTCGTCGGCTTCCGGCGCTTCGCCCACCAAGGCTTCAAAGAAACGCAAGCAGTCACAGCAGCACGACGCCGCTAGCTCGCGCACCGATGACGCTAACTCGGCGTCCTCATCCTCCTCGTCCCAGCTGTTGTTGGCGCTCGGCCTCTCCTCCGGGCAGGTACACCTCTTCTCGCCCTCGCTCGCCAAGGCGGTCGCCATCTACGACGCAAGCTCGGCCGCGGGCAGCGGTTCCTCGGCCGCCGCAAACTCGGGTGTCGTCTCGCTCAGCCACGCCAAAAAGGAGGGGCTTCTGTTTGCCTGCTCAAAGAACGGTTGGGTAGCCACCTTCTCAACCGCCGGTATTCAGACGGGCGCAGACACGACCCCGATCGCACCCATCTCGTCCTTCCGCCCAGACCAAAAATCCGCCGTCCAGGCCGTCTCGTCACTCGGCAACCAGCTCCTCGCAGCGCACCACAGCATCACCCTTGTAGACACCAGCAACCCCAGCGGAAAGGCAAAGGCAACCTTCACCGGACACGCCTCGCCCGTCACCCACCTCGAGTGGCTCAGTGCCAACTCGTTTGTCTCGGCCGCAGAGGGCGACCGCGTCATCTACGTCTGGTCTTACGATGCCAGCAGCACAGGCAAGGTAGCACAAGGCAAGCCCGTCGCCACCGTCGCCCTCGACGCGCCGGTGCGATGCATTGCCGTCTCTAAGCAACCGACGGCTACCACTACGGCCGGCAGCAACCGCAGCGAGGGCGAGCAGCGTCTGCTCGTCCTCGTCGTGACGCAGTCGGGCTCAGTCCGCATCTACGGCCTCCCTGATCCGTCGGCGGCGCAGCAGTCCGGCAAGAAAGTCAAGGCATCGGTGCTGCCGGCGCTCGAGCTCGTCTCCCAGGTGGAGGGGACCACGTCCGACACCGAGTGGCTCGATGGCAAGTTCCTCGCTGCCACGGCTAGCCAGTCCGCCGGCGTTGTCGACCGACTCCGGCTGGCGCGGCTCGTTCGTGGCGCCAAGGTCGTGATCGAGGATCTCTCCATCCTCGATGCCAAGACGGGCCATGTTCGCAAGGCGATCGAATTTGCGCGCTCCTCGGGCACGAAAACCATCTCGGCCGGCGACGGGCTGCTCAGCGCCAATGCCGATGAGGCTCAGCTGACTGGCGGATCGGCACAGATGCAGCGGTACGTGGAGCCGCCGACGCGGTCTTCGAGTGCGGCCGACGTGGCGACGGCGTCGCTGCGCGAGGCCGGGCTAGTGGGTGACGATGAGATGCCGGTCGCCTCGGCCGTGGGCGACGAGCTCACGCTAGCACAGCGCCTTAACGGCCTCGGCTTCAAGGAGCAGGGCGACGATGACGACGAAGACGGCGAGACCGCGGGACAGAGGCGTGTCGGCGGCCTGGTGAGCGAGGCGTCTCTGTGGTCGTCGCTTTCGCAGGCACTCCACTCGGGCGACAATTCGCTGCTCACGAGCTGCCTCAACCACAACGATGCTGGCCTGATCCGCGCCACGGTGCGCGGCATCTCTGGACCGTTGGCTGTCAAACTGCTCGAGGAGTGCGTGGCTCGGCTCAACGGCGCTGGCGGGGCCAATGTGTCGAAGGGCACGATCGGAAGCCAGCGTGCGCGCTCGCTGATCGAGTGGATCCGTGCGACGCTGCTGATCCACATGGGCTATCTGATGAGCCTGCCGCACCTGGTGGGCCGGATGTCGAGCCTGCACGGCACGCTCTCGACGCGTATCGCTACGCATGAGCGCCTGCTGGCTCTCAACGGGCGGCTGGAGCTGGTGCTGTCGCAGATCGAGGCGCGTGCCGCGTATGTCGAGCAGGCGGCCGCACGCAACGGGCGGGTGCCGCAGGTGCAGGGCGTCAAGTTTGACCAGCAGCGGAGCAAGGCGGCTCAGCGTTCGGACAAGGCCGTCATCGACGAGCGGGCGAGGAGGGAGGGCAAGAAGTGGGTCGAGGAGAGCGACGATGAGGACGTCGACGGCATGGACGTCGATGCGACCGGCATGGTTGTGCGTGGTGACGAGGACGAGGACGAGGACGCCGAGATTCAAGACATTACCTTGGGGGCAGATGACGAGGACGAGGACGACGAGGATGAGGATGATGACGAGGACGAGATCGTTGTCAGGCGAAGGAGAACGCGGGCCAAGGCCAACGCCGTCGACGGAAACACGTCGGCAGAGTCAGCGGACGAGGAAGAGAGCGACGACGATGAAGAGGAGGAAGGGGAGGATGAGGAGGACGAAGACGAAGACGACGACGAGGACGCCGAGGACGAAAGCGATATCGAACAAGAGGGCGACAGCGACCTAGAGGTGAGTAGACGAGTGGCGTCACGCTCTGGAAGGGCCGGGGCCGAGCTTTCTCGGGAGAAAGGAAACACACGTTTGCTTACCGCGTCTCCACTCTCGGCCTCTTCCGATGTGCAGGACGACGACGAGGAAGACGACGAGTCGGACGAAGGCCGCGGTGGTGCCAATGGGATGCTTGACCTTGAGGCGGGGGAGGGCACGGACGACGAGGACGACGAGTAGCTCCTCTTTATTATTTGTCGTCTGTTCTGGGACGACAGTAGTGTCTCTTGGATCTCGCACAGCGTTCTTTTTCCCTCAAGTAGGCTCCCACGCATGCACACACACACATCTCCTCTCTAGCACCAGCCATGGCAATACGACATTCTGTGGTGAAGCTGTCGACGTTGTGGTGATCTTAGACACTGGCTTGGCTTAGTTGCGAGGTGGCTGATGGGACGGAGGGGCCGAAGACGAAGGGAGGTCGAGGTGTGAGGGGCTGGATGTGGGTGCGCGCCCGATCACCGGCAGTGGAGTATCCGACGGGCGGCCGGACGGGCGGCCGGACGGAAAGGCCCGAAGGCTGTCTCCGGCGCGAGAAAACGAGGGACACGGAACGAGAAAAAGCCAGGCGGCCAGGGTGAGGGGGGGCAGGAGCGGTGTCTCGGAGGCGAAGCGCGCGGGCGGGCAGGCAGGCTAGCAGGCAAGGCAGGCAGGGAAAGTGACAGAGACCGAGGTGGCACCAGGCAACGCCTCCGGTCCTTCCGTCGCAGCGCAAAGGCTGGCCAGGCCAGGCCAAGGCAAGCAGGCTGGGCCCCTCCGTCAACCTCACTCGACCGGTCATCACCAGCCATCACCACTCACTCCCATCAGTCCCTCCATCACCCTCACCCTACGCTGCCATGTTCCGACCTGCCGTCCTCTCGTTCGCCCGCCCTCTGCAGCGCAGCGCCTCCTCTGCCGCCTTCTCCACCTCGGCCCTCCGCCGCTCGTACGAGGACACCATCAAGAACCTCCTCATCACAAAGGACACAAAGGTCATCTGCCAGGGCTTCACCGGAAAGACGGGCACCTTCCACTGCGAGCAGGCGCTCCAGTATGGCACAAAGCTCGTCGGCGGCGTCAGCCCCAAAAAGGCCGGTCAGACCCACCTCGGCCTCCCCGTCTTTGGCGGTGTAAAGGAAGCCGTCCGCGAGACCAACCCGCACGCTAGCGTCCTCTACGTGCCCCCGCCCGGCGCCGCCGACGCCATCATCGAGGCCATTGAGAACGAGGTCCCCCTCATCGTCTGCATCACAGAAGGCATCCCGCAGAAGGACGAAATCAGGGTGAGCTCTCGCGCGCGCTGCTGCGACGGCCTTGAGATCCGCCGAGCGCAAGGCGGGCAAAGATTGTCATCGCTGACGACGGGCGTCCCTACCTTACCTTTCTTCTGGCTTGGCTCGCGTTCGCTACGCCACACCCCCGACAGGTCGCCGCTACTCTCCGCTCGCAGTCCAAGTCGCGCCTCGTGGGCCCCAACTGCCCTGGTGTCATTAATCCCGAGGGATGCAAGATCGGCATCATGCCTGGCCACATCCACAGCCCCGGAAAGATTGGTGCGCACCGTCTCGCCGTTGAACCCCGCATCTCCGCATCGCCTCCCTTCCCTCTGACGCCTAGCTAAAACCTTGCCCCCATCCTCATCGTTTACTCCTCCCACTCCCCGCAGGCATCGTCTCGCGCTCCGGCACCCTCACCTACGAGGCCGTCAAACAGACCACACAAGTGGGTCTCGGCCAGTCCATCTGCGTCGGAATCGGCGGCGACCCCTTCCCGGGCTCCACCACTCTCGACCTGGTCAAGTACCTCTTGAACGATGATAAGTCCGAGGGCATCGTTCTCATCGGCGAAATCGGTGGATCGATGGAGGAGGACGCCGCAGAGTACCTGGAACGCTACAACCTCACCCGCGAGAAGCCCAAGCCCGTCGTCGCCTTTATCGCAGGCAGGACCGCCCCGCCCGGCAGGAGGATGGGACACGCCGGCGCCATCATCAGCGGCGGCAAGGGCGGAGCGGACGACAAGGTCAAGGCCCTCAAGAAGGCGGGCGCCATCGTCGCTGACAGCCCGGCGAAGATTGGTGCTCTGTAAGTGTTTAGCCCGGCATTGGTGGTGTGGACGTCGCGTCGTGTCGCGCTAGATGGGCATTGACTCAAGCCCTTTGACCCCCCTTCGCTCTGCCTCGTTCCCACGACACGCAAACAGTATGAAGAAGGCCATGCAGGAAGCCGGCCTGGCCTAGACCGCGATTCCTACCTTATCTTCCCTCCTTAGCCTATCTCCCTACACGCTCCGCATCCTACGGTCCATCGCGACCCGCTACCACACACCTGTAAAGTCAGCCTTGGCCTCCTCCGGCGCACAGACAGAAATAGAAACACACCAACTCGAAAGAAGACATCAGGCTCGATGCAAGGATGAGTGCGGAAGATGCGATACGATACGACGAGGTACGAGATGCTACGAGCATGACGAGGGAGGGGGAGGGGGGTATAAGATATCGACAAAACCAACGCACGAGCGGACGAGTGGAAATGCGCATGTTCAGAGTGGTTGTGTGTAGGAAGCTGGGAATCTGCATCGACAAAAGTAGAGAAAGACAGAGAGAGATGGGTAGAGAAGAAAATGTTAGCATGAAAACCTTTGTCTGAGTAACGTTCAGGATGGTCAAGGAGAAGGGGTGGTGTCTTTGTGTGACTTACATTCCAACTCTACTCATGGATTCTCCCACC
This sequence comes from Thecaphora thlaspeos, assembly GCA_900291925.1. Classification (NCBI taxonomy): domain Eukaryota; kingdom Fungi; phylum Basidiomycota; class Ustilaginomycetes; order Urocystidales; family Glomosporiaceae; genus Thecaphora; species Thecaphora thlaspeos. Next base: position 1,128,182 of record UWYS01000003.1, on the reverse strand, counting down.
TCCACCATACCCTGCCACCAATCGTTGATCTTTTGCGTCTTCTTCGTCACTGCAATCACCTGACCCCTTTCGAAGCCCAGATCTCCCTCTTCCTGCGCTTCAAAGTCATACAGAGCTACAACCCTCTCCAACACCCTCGGTGGCGATACACTCCGTCCCGTAGCATATGTACCCACCGATCCGGTATATCCACCATTGCTCGTGAGGTCGTCATCGTACGATGTAAAGTCAGACGAACCCAGGTGGTTATCGTAGTCGGTCGAGAGGGAACTTTCGCGGATCGTAGGTGTACCTCGATTCGATGCCGCGGTAGCACCGGCCGCTTGCGAGGAGTAGGAACGCGTTCCTTGGTGGTTGTTGTTGTTGCTGCTGCTGTTGAAGGGCGAGGAGGATGTCGAAGGGCTCGCTAGAAGTTGTGGAACGTTGGTGGCGCCCAGAGTGGACGTGTCGCGCATCGTCGAACTCATGTAGCCTCCGTCCCAGCGTGGTTGCCACTGCGACGTCGTGCCCGATGCGCCCGTCCACTTCCGCTCCAGTCCCGCCGTCAGATCGGTAAAGGGGTCTGACGACGTCGGCCCCGCTGTATCGCTCCCCGTCGCTGTCGCCGTCGAGGCAGATCTCCCGGTCCCGGAGCCGAAGAGTTCGTCGTCCTCGTCGTTGTTGAGGCCGCTGCTCGAGTCGAACGTCGACCAACCGTTGCGACCCGTGACCGACATGCTCGAGTTGGTTCGGTGGCGCGGATGGAACGGAGACGGCGACGCAGACTTGGCTGCGTAGCTGCTTGATCCGCCGAAGCTGGAGTTTCGGCCGTTGTGCGCAGGCGGCCGTGTTGCACCGACGCTACCGCTCTGCAGCTCTCGGTCGAGTGGATCCAGAACGTCCTGCTGCTGCTGCTTATCCCTCCTCGTCCGCCCAAAGTCGGCACCGTCGTTGTCCGGTATGGGCGTGGAGCCGTTGCGTTCGCCCTTCTTCTTGCCGAAGCTACCGAAGCTGAGGTTGCTGGCGATGCTCGACGATCGCTGACGGATGCCGGGCCTCTTGCGGACCGAAGAGGCGCCCGAGCCCGTCCGCGGCGGCGCGTTGGTCAACGACGAGACGGGCGAGCCAAAGGCGTAGGAGCCAATGTTGCGCGTCTCTGACTCATTGCGGTGGCGCTTTTCGGCTTCCGTCCAGCTGTCGGTGCTCCGCCGCGGGGCCTCGGCAGCGATGCCGAGGCGGTCGAAGTCGTCGTTGAGGTCAAAGTCACTCGCCTTGCTGCTGCTGTTCCGTACCGCGCCTACGCTGCCTCGGCCCTTTGCTGTGCCGCTACCGCTGCCGCTGCCGCCGTTGTTCTGATACTGCTCCAGTCGCTCGCTCCAGCTTGGCCCGGCCGCCAAAGATGCGCCTCCTTGTCGGTCTCGATCTCGGTCCCGGTCTTCGCCTCGACCTTCGAGGAAGCGGTCGCTGCCGTCGTCTTCATCAATGCCGTCCAGGATATCGCGGTCGCGTTGGCGAGCGCGGCCCGCCTCGCCGTAGTCGAAGAACTGTTCGTCATCGTATGGGTTGGTGTCGCGATCGCCGACGGGCGTGTGGGCCAGCGTAAAGCGCTCGATGGTGCCGATCAGACCCTCGGCGAAGGCGGGGACGTCAATACTGCCCGAGAGAATCTGCTTTGCCGTGTGTCCGCCGCGACCGTAAGCCTTGCCGTTAGCGTCCTCCCTGTCGATGAGCACGGTGCCCTCGACAGATACGCCGCCGTAGAGTCCCTTGCTGCGGCTGTAACTGAACATGGCGGCGAGCTTGCCGGAGCTGTTGACCGAGCCGCTGGCCTCTGCGCTCCTGCCGAGCGGTCCGACGGCGAGGCTGAGGTTGCCACCGAGCTGGAGGGAGCCGGTGGCCATAAAGGAGCGCACAGCGGAGCGCGAGTTGAGGACGATGAGGAAGTCGGTGACCTCTGCGCCGACGTTGAAGCCGCCTCCGAGGCCGCCGATGCCGATGGCTGCGGGTGCGGACCACTTGCCATCGTCGGTCCTTGCGATGACGATGCCGCTGCCCGCCCTTGCCGAAAGAACGAAGCCAATGCGAAAGACGGAAAAGATGGCGAAGCCCTTTGCCTTGCGAAGGACGCTGAGTGGGAGGACCCTGTCGAGGCCGTTGACGGGGTCGACGAAGTCGTTGAGGATCTGAAGTTCGATGGGAAAGAGCGTTGCAGGCCAGAGATTGAGTTAGTAAAGAGGCGAACGCGGGAGGGGTACTAGCGGTCATAGGTGTGGTGGATGGCGACCTGCTCACCTGAGTTGCCTTGCGACACTCCTGCGAGAGGGTGACGGGGAGCGGATTGCCCATGGTGGCTTGTTGGGGGGCAACAGCCGCGACGTCAAAGGGCGGAGTGGTGGCGTTGCAAGCGTTGAGACAAAGGTCGGAGGTAGGAGAGATGGCCAAGCTCTGAGGTCGAGCGAGGCTCAACGGTGATGTGTCGGTGTGGATTGCGGAGGAGGATGATGATGGTGGGTCGATGTAACGGTGAGGACGCGGGCGGGTGGCGGGGACAGGGCCAAAGAGGGAGGGCGTGGACTTCAGGATGTGCTGCTGCGGCGAGGGTGGGAGGAGGGGAGGAGGGGAGGAGGGGAGGAGGGGAGGATGGGAGGATGAGGGTGGATCTTCGGGAAGGGGGTGCCGGGTCGGGAAGGTGAGGGGGGTGCTTGGTAAATTGATGCGCCAAGTGCGGTGGTGATGAGGACGAGGCGGTGGGTCGGGGACGTCGTCATCAGGAGCGAGCCTGAGCGGGAGCGGGAGAGAGCGAGGGGGGGGAGCATGGGCCGCCGTCGTCTCTTTTGCGTGTGGAGGGCTTTCCTCCGGCCCGAAGCAACCCAAGCCGTGCCCGCTCACTCAATCGGGCGAAAGCCGCACCTTCGCCGATGCTTGTCCTCCCGATCTTGTCGCGCTTGGCTGGTGGCTTGGCTAGGGGCCGGCTGCAGAGTACATATTCTACGCTACTACTACATACTGCGTGCTGCTACTTTTAGACACTGGCACCTGTCGACGGCTAACGGCGTTCAAGGGGAGCACGGTAAGGCTCTCTCTGCGACGACGACGGCCGCTGCGGCGTGGATTGCTGAACGCTGTTGGTGCAAGAGTGTGCGAGCAGCCAGATCATGGACCGAGCGGTTTCGCGTGGCGACGGGGCGGGCGTGACTTTGACTGCGTGCGCCCTCTGAACTCGATGCTCTGCTGCGATGCGAGGCCTGGCGTGTGCCGTACGGCCTGCCATGCCTGCGCGCCGCGGCTCTCTTCCGCTCTCTCTGCCTGTGCTTGCTCTGGCACCCCTCTTTTTTGTTGCGACCCTGGCTCTGCCCCGCGTCCTACCTCACTGTTAGCCCTCCCCCAGCCAGCAGGCCAGCCAGCAGGCCAGGCCAGGCCAGGCCAGGCCAGAGAGCCGCCCGAGCTTGCCGGCCTGCTATGTACACCGCCGTCGCCCAAAATAACAAATTTCGCCTTTGCCTCAGCCATCACCACACCATCCTGTCCTTCCCTTGACTCTCCTTCTCTCCCGTCTTCTTCCTCTCTCCCCCTCCCCCCTCTCCCCCCCCTCCCCCTCCCCCTCCCCCTCCCTCTCCATCTCCATCTCCATCTCCCCTCTTCCTTTATCTCGCATCCACCGCCAGTCCGCTCTCTGTTTTTTTCCCTCCGCCCTCTCGTCTTTGTATCTCACAACCATCACTGCCCCCCTCCCTGTTGCCGGGCAACCCTGAGCGGCGTAGAGACAACGCCACCACCACCGCCTCTCCTTTCTCGCCCATCGATATCCACCTACCGCAACCCCTTCGCGTTCATTCCCACCGCTAATCCTCCACAATGAGGCCAGCCACCCTCTCCTCCATCCTGTTGCCGCTACTCGCCCTCGCTTCATCAGCGATCGCACAGCCATCAACACACCAGCTAGCTTCCGCCCATGACGTAGACATCGCTGCCGCTCTCCTAGAGGCAAACAGCATCGCTCCAGACCTCTCGGCCTCGCCGCCCCAGGTCAGAGGAATGCGCACCCTCAAGCGCGGCCCCACAAAGACACAGAAGATCGTCCGCAGACAGGTGGCTTTGCAGTACATCGCCGATGAGGCCGACCCCGTCACCGTCGCATCTGACATCCAGACCATTCCCGGCGTCCCAAACGCCAACGCCCCTGTACAGACGGCAGACCTCATTGTACAGGGCGACGGCAACACCGCCAACCCCGAGTTCCTTGCCAACATCCCCTTCGTCTCCACCCCTGTCGCCACGGACCGCGCCGCAGAGCTCGGCATCACAGACGGCGACACCGCTTGGCAGGCCCTCCCCATCACCCTTGAGGGCTTCACGCTTAACCGCACCTTTGTCGCCTACCAGGGCCTCGTGATGCCCTTTTACATCTCAAACAACTACCAGCCCGGCGGCGACAACAGCGCCATCAAGCGCGTCATCATGACCATGCCCGGTAAGCCCAGGGACAGCTGGAATTATGCCAATCTCTTTCGAAACGCCCTCACCGTCGCCGCAAGCAACACGACAAACGGCGTCGTCGCATCCGAGGTCGCCATCCTCGCGCCTTGCTTCATGAACCAGAACGACAAGGATGCCGGCGCCGTCGGGACAAACGAGCTCTACTTCCACGGCTCCCAGTGGCAGCGCGGTGGCAACTCGCGCAACGAGGGCATCACGCCCGGCATCAGCACCTACGCCGTCATGGACAACCTCACCGATTGGCTTTTCCTCTCGGGTGAGTTTCCCAACCTCCACCAGGTTGTCGTCGGCGGCCACTCGATGGGCGGCCAGGCGACCCAGCGGTACGCCCTGCTCAAGAAGCGCAAGTCCTACGACCCCAACATGCACTTCTGGATCGGAAACCCGGGTTCTTATGCCTGGCTCGACGACCAGCGGCCCTACTCCAACGAGTCGTGCGCCGCCATCGACTCGTGGCCCTACGGCCTCGGCAACTATTCCACCGTCCCGCGCTACGCCCGATACGACGTCAAGGACGGCGAGCCAGCGGTGGTGGAGCGGTTCCGCGGGCGAAAGGTCCACTACGCCCTCGGCCTGCTCGACACGGGCGCCGGTGACACGCACTGCGAGGCGTTGACTCAGGGCGGAAGCCACCTGGATCGTGGCTCGCAATTCGTCTTGATGCTCCACCGGACTGGCGGCTTTCCCGCTGCCCACTCGCTCGACATTATCGAGGGTACGTCGCACCAGGACTATCCCATGATTCGTGCAGACAAGTCGGTCGCCCGCATCTTCATCGCCGATTACAACACAAGCTACCCTTCGCTCACCGACACGTCCAACCCGGGCGATAAGACGGAAAAGACCAAGGCCACCAAGCTCCCGGACGGCAAAAAGGCCTTTGCCACTCCCGCCCACGAAAAGGCGGCCTGGTCGCTGCTTGGATGCAGCCTGGGGCTGGTCGCCATCTTCTTTGCCGTGCTCCCATGGATGTTCAGGCCCAACCTGGACAAGTACGACTCGCAAAGCTGGGAGACGGAAAGCAAGCACAAGCTTCTCTGAGAGATTGGCGAGCGCCGGCGGCGAGGACGGGCCGGCCCCGATTCCCCGCTTTGCTTTTCTTCCGGTCCTCTTTCCTTGTTCTATACGAGGGCGCGTAGATCTCCCCGCCATCAATGTCGACTCTGTATGTACGTGCCTCGCCCACCCCACTCTCCCTTTGTCGCCCCTTGACCCTGCATCAGAATAATGAGTCTTTTTCTTTCTCGTCGCACTATCTTGACACTACACACACGGAACTCGCAGCCCTTGGTCTCTCCTTTTTTGTATCGTTGCATCGTCCTGTCGTCCCTTGTCGTCAATGTGTATATTCATTGGCCACGGACGCAGCCACCACCACCGTTGGCCGCGACAAGCTCGTTGGCGAGCCGTCTCCGTTTGCAGACCTTTGAAAGAGATCATGGACGTGTTCGCGTCCCACTAGGTCCGTGATATTAAGATTTTGTTTTGTATTGCGTGAGGAGAGCACGTTCTAGAGTGTCAAGCCGACACACCTTCCCTCGGACCCGCCGCTCCACCACGGTACACCGACGAGGAGCACCGTTACGACCATGGCGACGACATAGGACGTGACGACGTACCTTATCGCCCTTCTGACACCGCCGTTTGCGTTTGAAATGGTATCGAGTTCGCTTACAAACGTCGAAATGGTGCTCAAACAACCACATAAACCCTCCTGCATTCCATACAGAACGTAACATCGCGTCTCGTCCATCCCTCCTACCTCTCCCGATCGACCGTAGCGTTGTCCAGTGTACACGCCCGAAAGGATTAACACAGCGAAGATGTTGGCGGTAAAAGTTCCCAGGGGAAAGTGGTGTCGTGTAGAAAAGGTGGATAGGTTGAGACGGGAAAGGTACCACCTCCCAATCGCTCCGAGTGGTGAAAAGATCAGGGAAAAGGTGACGTGACGATAGGGTGGGAAGAGAGAGACGAAGATGGCTGATCCGATCCAGAAGGTCGGTCCGAGAAGCAACGACGTCACGAGGACGTTTGATGTCGTACTCGTCTCTTCCTGTCGCGATGGATGCGAGGGGAGGAGGGAGACGTCGAGGAACTTGGCAAGTCTTCGGCCAGCATAGAACGAGACGAACGACATGCCCAGCGTGACAAACGTTTGGCTGAGGGCATCCATGACGTTGTGGAGTCCACCGTGGTGGAGGTGAGCGTTCCCTGCAAACGCCAGAAATACTTGGAGCATCCAAGAGGAGAACGTGGTCACGCTTCCGCAGTAGCCTGTCGTGAGCATCGTATAGACTGGTGCGGATCTGTTGTGGTCACGATGTGTGTGTAGGGAGAGAGAGGTGGGCCTTGGTCAGGTTACGAGGGAAGAGAGAGCGTGAAGGATGGGCAGCGCAGACGTACCGTCCTTGGATCGCCTTTCGATTCCCCACTGCCCATCCCATGATGAGGCATCCGATCGCCTGAGCCCATACGAGCGGTGTGACGCTCTGTCCGTCGTAGGTGTTGAGGGCTACCAGACCTTGGCGCGTGAGGGTGCCCCATATTGAAGCAAAGGCTAGGAGGGAGAGGACCGAGGAGTGCTGCAGTGCACGATGGAGGGCGGAGGGAGTGTCTTGTTTCTCTGAAGGGCTGGGTGCGCTAGCTTGTGGAGAGTGAGGATGTGTTGGAGGTGTCTTGGTGTCGTCCATGTGACGCGAGGATGGCAGGGGTAGGTCGACGGCGTTGGGTGCTTGCTGAATCGTTGCTTGTGGCATTTGCGTAGCGCCAGCCCTGGATCCGTGGTCAGAGCCATAAGGACGAGAGAACCTGGTCTGGTCTTCGATCATCCCTGACTGGCTGTGTCGTCAGCCAATCCTCTGATGGCTGATTGCTGAGATTTCAGGTGCGCCTCTTGCTGCTGCTGCTGCTGCTGTACGGATAGGAGTCGTAGCGGATGGATGGACTGGGTGTTGGGTGTTGAAAGTTGCTGAGTTGTGTTGCGTCTTCGAGAGAGAGAGAAGGAGCTTGGAAGCGTTTATGGTGTGAGGGTATATGGGAATCAGAGGTAGGACATGGCAAGTTGGGCGAAGAAGGACGAAGTGAGGCAGAGCGTGGGGAGAGGGTGCGGCAGAGCGTGACACGGACGTGGCGTGTGGAGGGTCGACGCCCGATTCTGGCGCCTCGCTCTGGATCGGGCCAAAGGGGGGATGGCGCGGTTGCGGTGGGTGCACACGTGATGCAACCAACACCTTCGCTCCCTTTGCCTCAGCGAGGGCAGAGCGAGGGCCAGCGCCAGGGCCTCGGTCTCGCAGCTCGTGTTGCCACTTCACGCCCGGCCTCTTGTTCTCCTCCTCCAACACCTCTTCTCCCCCTCCTCCTCTCCTCCTCACCATCACCATCGACCTCACCTCCTTCTCTTCCCCTCCCTCCCGCTCTTACATCACACGACCGCGTCCGCACAGCATGTTCAACAACCGCTCCTCCAGCGGCGCAGCCATCAAGCGCCTCACCATAGAGTACCGCCAGCTCTCCACCGATCCCAACTCCCTCTTCCCCGCCGTCGGTCCCGTCTCCGAAGACAACTACCTAGAATGGGAGGCACTCGTACCCGGTCCGGACGGCACGCCTTTCGAAGGTGGAGTGTTTAGCGCGCGTCTCAAGTTCCCCGCATCCTACCCGCTCGAACCGCCAACGATGAGGTTCGAGCCGCCCATATTTCACCCTAATGGTGAGCACGCCTTCCGGCGTCGTTGGTGGAACTTAGGTGCTGGAACAAAAAAAACGCTGATCGCCGTGCTGTGACCTCTCCACCCATATCTGCCGGAATCAGTCTACGCCGACGGCCTAGTGTGCATCTCAATCCTCCACGCCCCAGGCGATGACCCCAACAGTGAGTAGTAGTCGCTTTCGACCTCGAACATCCCGCAGCACACGGAAGATGACAGAATATGCCTAGAAATACCTCTGCTCACCTCGTCTCTCCGGCTTCCTCTTTCTTCGCCCCGCCGCGTTTCCCCGCCTGTGCGCACAGTGTATGAATCCTCTTCAGAACGATGGTCGCCTGTCCAGTCCATCGAAAAGATCCTCCTCTCGGTACTCAGCATGCTCGCAGAACCAAACGTAGAGAGCGGCGCCAACATCGATGCTTGCGTACGTGCCCTGGCCTGACCCCTTTCTCTCCCTGTCGCGCGAATCCTGCGTGCGATTCAGTCTTGCTGACCTGTCCTTGCTTGTCCCTTGGAACCACTACAGAAAATGTACAGAGACGACAGGGAGGGATACGAAAAGATTATCAGGGATAGCGTAAAGGAGCAGCTCGGCCTCTGAATCGAGGTGCCGGCTGGAGATACCCGCGTCTGCTCTCGCTCTCGCTCTCTCTGCTCTTCCTCCACAAGGGGCTACGGGGCTCCTCTGTACGTACTCTCTCCAACGCTCTCGGGTCGCATCGCAAACACATCGTATCAGCTCTGCTCTCTGCCTCCGTCCCGATGGACGAGCACCGGCGAATCGTCTTGACACTATGTCAAAAAGTGATGTGACCTGGCGAGCGAGCTGTCATCCTTCGCTCTCTTAAGATGGGCTGACTTGGGAACAGAGCGACATGTTTTGCGACGACGTTCTTCTCAAACCTACAAAAGAGGCACCGGGCTGCACATTCTCTCCTCTCGACCCTTTCCCTGCCAACCAAGGCGACGCCGTTGCCTTCCGTCGTCCTTGCATCGAGATTGCGAAGCGATACTCTCAACGTCTGCACGGTCGATGCCAGACCGTCTTCGTCACCCTACACTTCTGTCATCTTCACGTCCATCGGCGCTGTGGAGCAGTTGATCATCAATTCATTGATCCAAGGTCTTCGTTACAGAAATATCGCCGCATCCGACAAAGGCGTGCGGTTGACAAGGGTATCGGAGTGATGCTTAGAAGCCAGTGGACCTGTCGCTCTGGTTGTTGATGTAAGAATCTTCGTCGTTCCTCGAGCTCGAGTTGAATCCGGCCCCGCCGCCAGTGGAAGAGTACTTGTCCTGGTCGACCTGGGCGGTGGAACCAAACTGACCTCGAGAGGCATCACCGCCGAATCCGGTCTGGTTGTCACGAGAGAAGGAATCGCCAGCATCGTTGCGACCGTATCCGCCTTCCGTCACGGTCGACTGTAAAGTGGCAAAGGGGCGATAAATTAGTCAGGATCGTTTGCTGCAGAGGGGCTAAGGCAGGTAATGAGAAGGAGTTCGGATTGGCCAAGACACTCACGTTATCGCGATAAGGCTCGCTCCTCCTCTCTCTCCTCTCAAAGTTGCCAGTGCTAGCGGCGTTGTTGTCACCGACGAAACGAATATCTTTGTCACCTGCCAGACCGTAGCTTCCACCCTGAGCACCGCTGACTCCGGAGCGACCTTCTGCGTTAGCGATCGAGACAGGGACGGAACCGGTTTCGCGGTTGCTGTTGCCGAGGATATCATCGTTCCTATTGTTTCCGTCCGAATAGCCCGATCCACCCAGACCGCTACCCGCGGTGCTGCCCTCGTTCTGTCGTTGGAAGGGATCGTTGTTCGACTGTCCCACCCCACCGGACGAGAACTCGTCCTGGCGTCCAAGAGTGTCGTTGCGAGAAGAGGAAGAGCTGTACTCGTTCTCCCTGCTAAAGTCACGAGCGCTTCCGCCAGTCGAGGCAGAGTAGTTGTCTCGACCCACCTCGCCGGATGTGAAACCGGCTCCGTTGTTGTCGCTGTTGGACGACGAAAGGTCAGACGTGTTGTTGTTGTTGTCCCGGCCGTATTCGGAAGAGTTGGAGCCGTACTCATTCGATGAAGTGTTGGTGTTGGAAGTGTAGTCGTTGGACTCTTTGTGCCTGTCTCCATGGACCTTGTCCTGAACCTTGTCCTTAACCTTGTTGATGAAAGACGACATGGTCGTGTGTGTGTGTGGCTGTGTGTGTGTGTGTGTTGTTATGTGTGTGAGTGTGTGAGTGTAGCTGGGAATATAATGCTGTGGTGGATGGAAAAAAAATGGAAATGGAAAGAGGGAAAGGGGGCAGGTCTTATATCTCTTCGAGCGAGAGAAGAGAGATCACAGGTGTTTGTAGCACGCAGCTGGTACGATGGGACGCCACGCACGCCATTCCATCATCGCCCTTTGTTGGCCGTTTGCCTGCTCGTCAAAGTGTATGAGTTCATAGGACCCTCTTTGGCCTGCCGTAAAGTGCAATGCGGTGCGCTGCGCCGGTGTCTGCCGTTACGGCGGGGCGGCTGTCAAGAATTGCCAAAAAGTGGAGGGAACAAAGGGTGGTCCGTGGGTGGGGTGGATTATGACGTATCCTCCTGATCCAACCTCTCTCTGCCTACCGTTACCGGGGGCTACGAGTCGAAATCGAGGAGGCCATGACAACCCCCCATCGGCTGTCGTCCAGAACAACGCCTAAGCCGTCATTCGCGTGCGAGTCGATAGCGCAACTGTCAACCGATGCGATGGCGGTGCACACAGCCTTCTTCCGCATGGCATCATGACACACCCCCCCCCATGTGATGCTCAAATTGACACTCCACGCAAAAACCCCACGAACGTCACCGCCGCCGCCGACGGCTCATCGAGCAAGCGAGAAGCGAGCGATGCGGGTGTGGTATCGCCGCTCTATCCTGGTCCTCGCGCATAGCCCCTGACGACGGCGAAAACAAGCAGCACGGATAGACACACCAGTCGCGCCTCTCCTGGCATCCACCTCTCCAGGAATCCGCTCTACTTTTCTCCTTTGTGTCGTCGGACTTCCCTTCTGTGTAACGGCAACGTCACTTCCTTCCAGGAGCAGCAACAGGACATAGCCGAGTGACGTATTCGTCCTTTGCATGGATCGCGGCTATGCGCCGTAACAACCGATGGTCATCTCCCGGTCACGTCATGTTGTACTGTACAAGGTATTGTGTTCACAGTATGTTCACGGTCGGTCCATGCCAGGTGTTTGTTTAGTCCACAAATCCTCTTCCGAACCAACATCGTGCGAGAATGCAAATGATTCTACACTGCTTTTGCGATCAGGGGGCGACAGACTGTTCCACAACTAAACATGCAACAAAATAAAGTTGTGTGGCGCCAACTCATCGTGGCGGCAAAACATGTAGGAAAGACGGAGCGGCCGTCATCGTCGTCGCGGAGTGTGAGAAGGAATAGCGAACAAATTGAACTCGGCAAGAAGTGACGTGAGGTATAGGGAAGGGGGGAACGTCACGGCCTAGCATCGCTGCAGAACCCGAATAGGGGGTCATCGATCCGGTGCGACTACGACGAGCCAGAGTGGGAGCTGGTACGGTCGGCGTCGCGCTCCGGCGTGAAGTCACCGTTGCTCTCGGCCCGCGCTCCCGACGCCCTCTTCTCTTCGGTCGCTGCGGCGTCTTCCTGCTCGCCTTCGGTGAGGCCAGTGACCTTCTTGTCCGTGCGATCGCTGCCGAAGCGGTAGGCCAGTTCGTTGTCGAGCTCCTCTGAGGTGAGGTGCTTCTTGTTCAGCGAGAGGTAGCATGCCGTCGTCATGAAACGCGACGCCTTCCAGAAGCCCTCGTCGTGCGCCTCCGCGAAGATGAGGTCCATCTCCTCTAGACCGCGTCGCTTCGTCTCCGGGTAAAACGTGTAGATGACCGGGATGAAACTCATGTTGAGGACGGCAAAGATGATGTAGGTCTGGTATCCAATGCTCTTGAACGACGGCGGCGTGATCATGACGATAAGGAAATTGAAGAGCCAGTTGGCCGACGTCGCGATCGCCGAAGCGGGCGCGCGAATGCGGATCGGCGTGATCTCCGGCGGGTACAGCCAGGTCATGCCGAGCCAGCCAAAGGCAAACATTGTGTTGAAGAAGTAGAGGAAGACGGCGGCGACGTACACCTCGGCAGGAGTGCCCTGGTGCGGCTTGTCGACAACGTACACCGTACCTGCCAGGATGGCCATCGACGCGCTCATCATGAACGCCGTGCTCATCATCAAATTCCTACGTCCGAGCGTGTCGATCATGAAGAGCGCAAAGATCGAGGCGATGAAGTACTCGGTGCCGTTGCCGGCGGCGAGCAGCCGCGCCGTAGTGTCGTCATCTTGGATCGACTTGAAGACCGTCGTGGCGTAATATGTGATCTACGAGGCGAGGCGCCAGAGGGGCAAGGATGTACGTGGGAGGGTCAGCGGCGGTGCGAGATTGACGGCTTGGAAGGATGTCGAGATAGAGGGGAGACAGCTCGTGCAGGCAGGTGCCAGAAACGCGTAGTCCTGAGCTCGTCCCTCTCATGTACGCATTCTCGGCCGAGAGGAATGACCGCAACCAGCTCGGCTCGGTCAGCCGCTTACCGCTGGTCGTCCTCATCGAAATCACCTCTTTCTCTCTGCCATCCCTGGACTGCCATCAGTCCATCTCCTCTGATCCTACTCCAGTACTTTCTGCCACTGCAGAGTCCTCGCAGGACCTCATGGATACTCACGAGGTTAATGCCGGACAGCTGCTGGAATGCTTGCGCAGAGAAAGCAACACAGGTGCGGTAGAAGTTCTGTTCCGGACCGTTTGTAAAGAGCTCCTTGTAGGAGAACTCTCCCATGAGTTCCTCCAAGGCGCGGATGGATTCCTCGAGCTGTTTCACCACCGATGTAATTTGCGGGTCGTCAACGGTCGTGCTGTCCAGATTGGCGATGATCTTGGCTGCCTGGTCCTTGTGGCCTTTCTTGATTAGCCATCGCGGCGATTCCGGCAAGGATAGCACGCCGAAGAAAAGGATGATGGCAAAGAAGGCTTGGAACGCAATAGGAAACCTCCACTGCACGGAGTTGTCCCGAATCTGGTAGAATCCATAGTCTGGGAAGGTAGGGACGAGAGGGATGAGAGGAGGAAGGGATGGTCGTGAAGGGTCAGCCCTCTTGTTGCTATGCCCGGATTCGATGGCTCTTTACGACTCCAGCTAGTACTCACCGACCCAGTAGGAGATCATGATGCCTCCTGCGATGAGGCTTCCCTCAATGAGCACAAGCAGGCCACGGTTGTGAGCTTTGGAGAGCTCCGACTGCCACATAGGGATTGTCGAGGTGTTCATTCCGTTACCGATGCCCGTGATGATGCGGCCGGCGGTGAATTGGCCGAGAGAGTACGAAGCGGTCATGATGATGGCGCCGACGGTCATGATGATCGAGCCGAGGAAGATGGAGAAGCGTCGACCCAGGGCGTCGCCCTTCCAGAGCACAAAGAGGGAGCCGAACAGCGCGCCAATTTCGTAGATGGCGACGACGGCGCCCTGAACGGCCGAGTCTTCGTGGCCGATATCGCCGTACTGGGCGATTTGCGGAAACTGCTTGGCCATCTCAGGCTCGGTCAAGAGGCCGGACATGACGCCCTGGTCGTATCCGAAAAGGAGGAAGCCGACGCCACTGACAGCTGCGACGGCGGCGGTCAAGACGTTGCCCTTGAGGTGGTTGCCGCCGAACATCACTGGGAGCTGCCAAACCATGGTGACAAGTGATCTGAGCTCCTATCGAGGTCAGGGGTCAGTATTGGAAGGACGAGATGTAGGTGTAGTGCTGCTGGACCGGCGAGCAAGGGAGACCGGACCGAGGAGTTAAAAAGAGGGTGTGAGGGGGGAAAGGAAACTTATTTGAGGAGCGTTTTGCCGTGTTTATATGGTGGTCCCCCCACGGCGATGCAAGCCATGTTTGATTAAAGATCTGTGCCTCTTCATCGGCGGGCGCCCTTTGGCCATGCCATGGCGGTCACCACGCACCTTACCACTACACCAGACTTTGTGTACTTACGTGTGCAATTTGTGCAGTGCTTGCCGCCCAGGTTCTGCCCTTGGCGTTGGGACGAGTTCCGCGTCGTCTCGACGTCGGCCCCATCGCCAGATCAGCGCACCTGACTCTCGCTTAAGGCGGTATTGTGAGGGGGGCGCCCTTCCTTGTCCGCCCCGAACCAAGCAGTACGCAGCGGACGGCCATGCAACGCGGAGCGAGCGGGCGTGGGCGAGTGTGCGCGACACTGCTGACCGACCCCGGCGTCAGTGGCGAGTGCGTCGGAGCAGCTTCGACCCCTTGGGGAGAGTGTGTTCCATCAAGGTACAGTACAGTACAGTACTGCAACGGTCTGCCATCGGGACGCACAACAAGACGAGGTCGCGCACATCCTAGATCACATGCGATGGAAGGGAGCCAATCGCCTGCCTAGGGTTCAGCGAAATACACGCGCTCGCTCCCCGTCAGGGCTGCCTAACCTACGCTTTGACCTGCCCAGCTTGGCTTGCCGACGGCACTTGGAGAAATAGCCGGACCTTCCGAAATTTCCTAAATCCCCAAACCGCCGCACAAAATGCCCCCAAAAAAAAAAACATGACACAAGGCAACGAGGGCACAGCAACCGCCTACCTTGTTGCCGCCCCCGATCCAGTTCCGCCACTCAGGCGGTGTACTTACAGACGCTCAAGCCTCTGCTTTTGTGCCGCGACATTGTCTGGTCGGGATCCTCCGGACCTCGCAACAAGGTGCTGAAAACTTCCCAGCGCGGGTCGGTTCGCCCGAGCCAAGTGCTCCAGTTCGAGTATGGCGAGGTAAGTAAGGTAAGGTAGCGAGCGAGGACCTCCTATCCATAGCATTATTTCCTTGCTTATAGTTGCGAGCCAGAGGGCCGCCCCTGACCTTCTTAGGCTCGTTTTCGAAGGGCGGCAGGGACCCTCGTAATTCCGGTTCACTCGCTCGCTCTTGAGGTGTCTAGCGGTTGTCGCCGACCGTTGCGACGCCGTGATGCCGCCCCGACGGCTAGGAAAATGCCCGCGGCTCGGAAGAGAGGTTTTTCTTTGCTCAAATGCCTCGACCTCGCTTCCAACTTACAGTAGGGGGCGCCATTCCAGGCGACCCTTTTGCGCGATCTCTTGCTTTTCTCCCTTTGTTTCTCTCTCACTGCAACCAGCCGACAAGATGCATCTCAGGGCCTGCCGAGAACCTCTGTTCTCCGCTGCCCGCATACGGCGTCCCTGCCTGACCCCTTCTCGGACGGAGTGGCGCCAGTAGTCACCGTAGAGATGCTTGTACGTTTGTCGAGGTCGTCTCGCGATCCCTGAGTACAGTACAGTACTTGTGTACATAGTCCAACGTTTGTGTTCTAATGGTGTATTCATAGGGCGAGGTAGCGCGTCTGACAGCAATAGCAAGTCCAGTGCGGGGCACCACCTTGACCTGACGACTGGCGTGACTTGGGGTTTGTTTTTAGCTGACCGCTGCTTGTCCCGTCTCCCTGTTTATGGCGAATCAGGCGAACTGCAGGCAAATTTACAGATCGTCATCATGCTGGCGGAAGGTGTCTCTCGTACTGTACCTGTACAACTTTCCGTCCAATGCCGATTTCAAAGCGAAATGGAGTTGAACCGAGGGAGAACTACTGCAAAGACACCGCGCCTACCGAACCCACCGCATGCCTCTTTGCTGCAGATGCCTACATGTACTGTAGAGAAGTATGTTTGTTGTCGGTCAATTCATCTGCCCGAGCACCGTCGAGAGCGGATCGATCCGCGGATGGGCTCTGGTTCGGCTTCGTCCAACCTACTCTTACAGTAGTGTACAGCTCCTTGCCCGCTTGCGAGCCTTCGAGAATCACACGACCACTCCCCAACGGCAAGAGCTGTCTGCGAGCGCGTGGCCATGAGGTAAGTAGCTTCGACCTTTCCGTGGTGTGGCCTCGCCGCTCAGCGACTCAATCATGTCGTCACCACTGCAACACATTCATGGACAGATACAGGAACATTGCCACGCATAGCACCATGAGCAAGGTGGGTTTTACACCATGAGGACAGCGCCTCCCTTTGAAAACCGGCCTATATATGAGACCCTGAGCGTGTTCCATTCTACCATGACCCTGCCGAATCGTGACCCTGCTGTGGCTCGCCGTTGGTAGCGTGAGGAGACATGGTCTCAACAGCGACGGCAGTCACCGATGGGTTTGATGCAGAACGCTTGACCACGGCTTGGTGATGTCTTGTTGAACCTCTGTCCCTGTACTTACAAGAGAGTTCGCCTTCGGTTCAGCTGCGCCGTAACAGTTGACATCACCCTCCCAGTGTGGCTTCCCCGCAATCCTCCTCGGGACCTCCTTAGATGTGATACTGACACCCGTGTCAGAGCACAGCTACTTGATTCGTGTCGCTTGATGTCCTTGGCAAGGTGCGCAGGCGTGCAGGAACGTCACCTTGTCATGGAGCGAGCAAGTCCAGTCTGGAGAACATCGCTTTCTGCTTCATGGATACAATTACACGTCTGCGCGAAACGATGAGTGGTGTACAGCTGCGGAGGAAGATGCTGGGTAGTTGTAAGCGATATGTATTGCCGGCATTGGCGAAGCAAGGAGAAGGGCAGAAGTGGCAAGCAGGTGCTGTAGGACCGACAGTCAGCCACCATGCCATCGCCCAGGTCGAAGGAGAGCCTGCGAAACCACACCGGAGCGGGACTAAAGAGAGGCCTTGGGGCCAAGCCTCACTGCCGCCCCTCGTTGCGGAGCTCTCGCAGCTTGTCCTGTAGCGAGCGGAGCTCCTGCGTGACCTTGTCGTTCTGGTGGTTCTTTGTTTGCTCTTCGCGCCTCTTCCTCTCTCGCTCCGCTATCCGCTGCGACTGGGCGTACGACTGGCGAGCCCGAATACGCTGTGCCTCTTCGAACGACCTCGGCGCGGCGGTCGTCGCCTGCTGCGAGCCGTCGGTCTTGCCGTCGCCGCCGGCTTGCGGCTGTGCTGGTGAAGCGTATGGATTGGGCAGGTCGTGCAGTTCTCCGATATCTTCCTCTGCATAGCCAGAGGATTACATGCAAGTCAGATATGCTAGAACCTACTCTGTGCAGAGGCGGAAGGCAGGGCAGACACTTACGCCACTCCTTTTCGCGCGTCCCTAATGGCGGCTGGTACGTCGGCACCTGGCGGCCCTGGACCCTGTGTGGCATGTGGTCGATCTCGTGGATCATCCGGTCCACTATTCGGAAGAAGAGCGGCGACGATGCCAACTGCGAGGCGAGAGCGCATGATGCGTAGGGTGTACGGTTGGATCAGCCAACACGACACGATACCCTGATCCACCTTGTCCTCTTCGCCCGACGAAAGCGTGGCACCTCACCTTTCTCGTCAGAGCCTGTGTGAGGATTGATGCAGCTATGCGCACGAGGTACGGTGGTAGCGGGGCCATGGTGCCAATTGTGTTTCGGTGCAGTGATGGCGCTGTCGAGCGTTCGCCTCGCAAGATGATTGCTGGTCGACACTGATGAACATGGAGGCTGAAGAGAGAGGAGCGGGCGCAGCAAGAACAAAGGGTCCAGCTGCAGGCGGCTGAGCTCGGACCTCGCCTGTCATGCTTCGGATCCGCGCATCCGTAACTCCACTTTTTGGGTCCCCTCTGGCCCGGCACGCGTCGAAAGAGAGTGTGTGGTGTAGTGTTGCTCTTCCGACTGAGCTCCGACCACCACAACTCAGCTACCACCCACCATCCATCACCGTAGCTCTACGCTTATCACCACAACGAGTCTCATCTGCGTAAACCATCCGACCGATCGTCCAGCATGGCCAGTCTCGCCGACGAGCTCCTCGCCGATCTCGGCTCAGAAGGGTCCGGCGACGAGCAGGATTACCGCCGGCAGGATGACGAACAGCAGCAGCAGCACAACGACGACCAGCCCGAATCGTCTTCGCAATTGAATGGCAAAAAGCGGAATCGTTCGTCGGCAGGAAATGGTGAGGGTCATGACGATAATAAAGACGACGCCGAGGTCGAAGGAGAGACAAACGGCAACAAGCGCTTCCACATCGACGATGCCGATCTCGACGACCTGGAAGAACTCGAAAGTGGCGACGAGGACGCAGACGCAGAGGCAAATGAAAATGGGGAGGGCTTTGCAGAGACTGGCAGCACATCGACCATGCAGCTCAGAAGGAATGCCGTCAAGCCGGCAGAGGAGCTCGACGTAGGAGAAGTTGAGGGACTTGACATGACCAAGCTCAACAACGTCCACAAGGTCGCCAAGTTGATGAGCAGCGGCAGGATAGATGGCGTGGTCAAGGTGAGTCAGCCTGTATAACAATCGGACCGAGCCCATGGCTGTGTCTACAAGCGAGCTGAACTGATATGTCGTCCTTCTTTCCTTTCGACCCACAGCAAATCGATCACTTCATGGCGCTGCCGGAGCCCGACGTCGCGGGTGTGCTGGAGGAGTCGCCGGAGTATCAGCTGATCGTCAAGGCCAACAACCTCGCGGTTGACGTCGACAACGAGGTGATGCTGGTGCACAAGTTCATTCGGGATCACTACTCGCCTCGCTTTCCAGAACTCGAGAGTCTGATCTTGAACCCATGGGAATTTGTTCAGGCAGTCCAGGCGCTCGGCAACGACGACGACCTCTCACGCGCCACGCTCGAGGGCGTACTGCCGCACGGAAGCGTAGTCGTCATCAGCATGACGGCTTCGACAACTGACGGCCGGCCGCTTGACGGTGTAACGTGGGAGCGCGTGCAAGAAGCGTGCGAGCTCGTCTTTGAGCTCGAAGCGGTGCGGCGCAAAATTTTGAATTACGTCGAGTCGCGGATGACATTCATCGCGCCGAACCTGTCGGCAGTTGTGGGGACGCGCACGGCGACCAAGCTACTCGGTGTCGCGGGCGGCCTCGAGGGGCTGAGCAAGATCCCGGCTTGCAACGTCCACCTTCTCGGTGCCAACCGCAAGGCGGCGGTAGGCTTCTCGTCGCTCGCCCAGGGCGGCGGGGCGGCGCGCTCGACGGGCTTCATCGCCCAGAGCGACCTGGTCCAGTCGACGCCCGACGACTACAAGCGCCAGGCGGTGCGGATGGTGTCTGCCAAGGCACTCCTCGCCGCGCGCATAGACGCCGGCAAATCGTCTGCGCGCGACGGGAGCTACGGTCTGAAGCTCCATGTTGAGCTATCGCGCAAGCTGGAAAAGATCCAAGAACCACCGCCACAGAAGCTCTCCAAGGTCCTGCCGATCCCGAAGGAGGGGAGTCACAAGAAGAAGCGCGGCGGACGGAGGGCACGCGTCGCAAAGGAACGGTACGGAATGACGGAGCTGCGCAAGATGGCCAACCGTGTCGAATTCGGCAAGCAGGAGGAGGAGGCA
Source organism: Thecaphora thlaspeos (assembly GCA_900291925.1). NCBI lineage: Eukaryota > Fungi > Basidiomycota > Ustilaginomycetes > Urocystidales > Glomosporiaceae > Thecaphora > Thecaphora thlaspeos. The sequence goes on along the minus strand of UWYS01000003.1, from coordinate 1,108,625 downwards.
TTCGGGTACGACGAGAGCGTTGGGCTCGGCATGATTGGTAGCTCGACGGGCAAGGTTCGCGCCCAGCTCGGAGAGGATAGGAGCAAGGCGCGACTGAGCAAGGCCAACAAGAACAGGATCGCCGCGCTCAAGCAGCAACAGCGGCCGACGGCGGGCTCGGCAGCGCTCGAGCGCAGCGGAACGGCTAGCAGTCTTAGTTTCACGCCGGTGCAGGGTGAGTGGACCAAGCCGTGTCGCCTCGGAGACCCTACTCTTGCCTCTCCATTCGATGTGGCTATCTCTGATAGCTTCGTCAAGCACATCTTACTGAATTGATCTCTGCTCTTCCCCTTTTCCCTTTTCTTCACCCTCTATCTACCGTCCACGTCAGGCCTCGAACTGATCGATCCCTCCCAGCAGCGAAAGGCGCAGCAGGCCAATGACAAGTGGTTCAAGGAAGGCCAGTTTTCCCTCTTGCCCGGCACCAAGTCGTCGACGCTCAAGCAGTTTCCCGGCTCCATGGGACCGCCACCTCCGCCATCGGCCAAGAAGTGATGCGATTGCCCTGCCCGTGTCTCTCTTCCCGCCCTCCCCTCATTCATTTTTCTTTCCCTTTCTCGCCAGCCATGTAACGCGATACCACTCCGTTGAACGCACTGCACGATCCGACTCAATGAAAAGGCGCAACTACATTCTACTTCTCTCTACCCAAGACCAAAGCAGCTAGACTGGAACAGATGTGAGAAACGCGACCTCGCTACAATTTGCTCTTGACGCCATTCTTCCCGCTCGCGTCGATGCGAATCACAACTTTGCCACCACTCCTTGCATCGGCCTCTCTGAGCAACTCGAATCCCCTCTCCGCCTTCTTCAATCCGTCCAACACGGTATCCACTACGGGCACGATCCTCTTTTCCTCGATAAACTTGACCGCCGCTACAAACTCGGCTCTGCTCCCCATGGTCGATCCGAGTATTTCGACGTTCTTCAACACCTCTCTCATCGTCACCGTCACTTTGGGGGCAGCCGTCATACCGAAAATCACAACCTTACCTCCGTGCTTCATTTTCATCTTGGCGGCCGCTGCGCCAATCTCGCCTCCGGCTGAGTCAATGACGCTGTCTAGGAAGGGTCGAGACTGGGGCAGCTGGGAAGAGATGGTCGAGGACCAGGAGGCGTCTTTGTAGATTGCTCCACCTTTGGCGCCAAGGGAGATGACACGATCCAGCTTGGCTTGGCTTCCCGCAGTGACGAGGACGTTGGCACCCGCTGCGACGGCCATGTGCAGGGCGAGGAGGGCGACGCCGCCGCCGATGCCCGTGATCAGGACGTTGTGGCCCCGTTGGACGCGTCCTTTGGTGAACAGGGCGCTGCGGGTCGCATCGAGATACGAGGATGGGGTTAAGTAAAAGGAGTGGGGTCCGTCAGTAAAGCACGCCCTACGTGGACTCCTTAGGGCTCACGTCGCTGCGCAAATGACTCACCGATAAGCCGTAACGACAGCACAGGGCAGTGTGCTGGCCTGCTCGGCCGTGAGATGCTTGGGCGCCGGAACGATGTGGTCCTTTTCGACGGCGATGTACTCTGCAAACGTGCCGATGCCGTTGGTCGGGCGGGTTCCGCCGAGGATGCCGAACCCTTTCCCGCCCAGCCCATTGGTCCGCTGGGCATCGGTGACGCCGGGCAGCTCGGCCTCGGGACCGTCCGGGTCAGAGTCCCATCCCCGCGTCGGGACGACGAGGACGAGCTTCTGCGGATGGTGGTTCTCCATCTCCCAGTCGGAAGACGGCGCCACCACGACACCGGCGGCGTCGCAGCCCATTGTCGCGTTCTTGTAGATCAGGCCAGGGTACGCGTCGACCATCGACCACTCGTCGCGCCGGTTAAAGCCGGCTGCAATCACCTTGACCAGCACCTGATCCGACGTCGGCATCGGCGTGGGGACGTCGCGGACGATGGCGAGGTTACGCTGGCCCTTCTTCTGCTCGCCCGGAGGCTTCTCAAGCTGCAGGGCCTTCATGCTACTCTTGACGCCCGGGGGAAGCTGGAGTGAGGTGGAGGGGGACATGGTGGCATCGTTACCGAACGAGGCAGAGTTGGAGTTGCCAGAGGAGCTGTGGAGGGCGTCGAAGTACTGGTCGATGGCGGATTTGACGATCTGGATGACGTCCTTGTCCTCGATGGTGGGAGGATAGCTGAAAACGGTGATGATGATGGTGGTGGCGATTGAGGTTGTGGAGGAGGAAAGGAGGGTGGATGAGTGGAGGAAGAGGGAAGGAAATGTGGTCAGGTCCGTGACCGTTGACCGAGGCCAGTGATAGCAGGCACTCGGGGAGAGGCGCGGAAAAGCCTGGCCGGCAGCGGAACTCGCTCAAGGCCGCACAGGGCTACTCACTCGATGGGGGCGTCTTCGGTCCCGGCAATCAACAGAAAGCCGATCCGGACGAGGTTACGTGGTCCGTAAGGAGATGGGCCCCATCGCCCAGCTCTCCGGGCTGGTTGAGGCACAGAAGCTCCCAAAGACGAGGAGCGGCAAGACGCTGAGGAGGAGCCTGCACCAGGCGGTGGAGAATGCCGCCGCTGGCAAGAAGGGTGAGTAGGCCGCGGTCGCTGATCTCAACTGGTGATGATCTCAACTGAAGCTGTCACGGTTCGCTTACGTGGTCGTTGATGCTCTTGAGCATCGTCTTGGCTGAGTCGTGATGGATCGAGTTTTGCGGCTTGCCGTCCGAGGCGACGGCGACACGGCTGTGCGCGACGACGATGGCAAATGGCGACTGGCCCTTCATCCGGTCGGGCGCGCCCACAACGGCGCACTCGACGACGTCCGGGTGCGAGGTGACGACCTGCTCGATGAGGCCCGTACCGAGCCGATGGGCGCTGACATTGATCAGGTCGTCCGAGCGCGAGAGGATGCTGACGTAGCCGTCCGGATCGATGACGCCCTGGTCGCCGGTCTCGAACCAGCCTCCCTTTCCCTCAAAACGCTCAAAGTAGCTTGACCGTAATCGCTGCGGGTTCCGCCACAGGCCACCGAGGAAGCTGGGCGCGAGCGGGGTGCGCAGGACAAGGTTGCCCATCTTGCTACGTGGCAGCTCGTTGCCCTCGTCGTCAACGATAACGACGTCCATGCCCGGCATTGGCATACCCGCGGAGCCCGGGCGGGCGGGCAGGGGCCCGAAGGCAGACGAAAGCATTAGGCCCGTAATGGGTGATCCGGACTCGCTCGACCAGAAGTTGTCATTGGTTTGGGCGCCAGGCGCCGCCAACTCCTTGAGCAGCTTCTCAAAGCGGCTGACGATTTGCGGCTCGGATCGCTCGCCAGCCAGGAAGAGGGTCCTCAGGCTGCGCAGGTCAATATTCGGGCCTCGCATCAGCTTGGCGTCCGGGTCAAGGCCGACGATGGCGCGGAGCGCTGTGGGCGCGCAGAACATCTGGGTGACCTTGTACTGGGAGCAGATCCTCCACCAGATGCTCGCATCCGGGACGATAGGCTTGCCCTCATACACGATCGACGTCGCGCCGAGGAGCAGCGGTCCGTAGTGGATGTAGGAATGGCCGACAACCCAGCCCAGGTCCGAGGCGCAGAACATCACGTCGTTGGGCGTCATGCCAAAGGTGTGCTCGATCGAAAAGCGTAGCGCGACGATGTGGCCGCCCGAGAGCCGGCAGACACCCTTGGGCGCGCCCGTGGTGCCGCTCGTGTAGATGGCTGGCAAGGTCGGGCGGAAGCAGACGACACGAGCGTACGAGTCAGTAGTCGCTCTCTCCAAGCCATTTGCCACGCTCTAAGCGCCGTCCCTTCTTGCACCTCGGAACTCACTGTAGACGGGATCCTCGCTTGCGACGGGAACGCACTCCTAGCACGGGCTCCGTCCGTCCTTGTTGTTGACTATTAGCTCGTTCTCAAGCTCCCAGTCCCATTCCGGCAGTCCGGCGGGTCCCTTGCGCGCACACTTTGGCGGCGCATGTCCTTTAATGGTGTGCCTGCGGAGGAAGAGTAGGCCGGCCTCTGGCTTGTGCTGCGAGACCTGGAGCGCCTCATCGACGAGAGGCTTATAGGCAACCCGCCCCTTTGGTTCGAGTCCGCAGCTGGCGGCGATGACGATCTTGCAGCGCGAGTCTTCGATCCGCTTTGCCAGCTCGCGCGGAGCGAATCCGCCGAAGACGACCGAGTGGACGGCGCCGATGCGCGCGCAGGCGAGCATGGCGATCGAGGTCTCGGGGACCATGGGCATGTAGATGACGACAGCGTCGCCCTTGCCTACACCCTTGTGGCGGAGGATGCCGGCGACGATCTGGACCTGTTCGAGCAGCTCGAGGTAAAAGATGGAGCGGGCCTGCCTCGACTGGAACGAGAGAGGCGAAACGTGCTGGAGGGCGGTGCGGTGGGCACTGGGCGCGAGGGCGAGGTGTGGGGTGTGGGGGGATGCGGTGACGGGCGACGATGCGTCGTGCTGCGGAGCGTAGACGTGTCGGTCGACGGCATTGTAGCAGGTGTTGAGCTGCGCTCCGGGGAACCACGTCTTGCCCTCTGGGTCGAGGTAGGCGGCTGTCTGGCTGGCTGACTTGCCATAGGCGACAATGGGGGGCTGGTGCCAGTGGATCTTTGAGGCAGCGCGCAGCCAGAAGTCGTTCTTGTGGTGAATCGACTGATGGTGGATCTGGACCTGGGGATGGAAGCGGGCGAAGTCGGATGACGACGACATGGCGGGGATAGGTTGAAGGGGCGGAACGAGGGAGGTTTGGCTCTGAGGAACAGTCCGCGGGAAAGTGCTTCAGGAAGGCGAGCGGGAGAGGGGATAGAGACGCGACATGATCCAAGCGAGCGGATCCTTGGCTTTATATAGGCTCTGGGTGCGGATGATCCGGACGGAGCAGCGAGAGGAGAGGAGGAAGGAAGAGGCAGGGGAAGTTGGGAGCGAACAGGCAAAGCGCCGGGCGACGAGGAGACGAGGTCAGAAGGTCAGCCATCCCTCGCCCGTTGGCCTGTTCGCTCGCTCCGCCTCGGGCGCGGTAAGCGCAGAGACGCCGACACCGACCTGGTAAGTCCATAACCATCCGATGCAGCAGCTGAGCTGGATTGGCCGTCGACCTCAGCTTGCTTGGCTCTGCCCCGCGCGAGGCGGGTGCGGGGTAAAGCGCAAGGCACGAGACGGCAGTGACATGCCCTCGCCCATGCACGGCCCCCTCCACCTCGCCCGTGCGCTTAAAGCCGCTTGTGGGCCCGCACGCTGCGTTTATGTCCGGAATTTCCGAGACCTCTGAACGGCCTGGCGAGAGCGCCGCACCGCAGCGCACCACCGTGACTGGACCCGACTTGATTGCATCACAACTTCTCGCGGGTCACATCCGATGTCGACCGCCATCAGGGCCTCTTTCCTCACATCGGACCGCTCCGAGACGGCGCAGCAAGCACACTCGGTGCCGGCCAAGATCCCCTTTCTCGCGGCCTCTTCCTCGCTCCAGGAAAAGCTGGCCGAGTCCACCACACCCAAACGCATCCAGGCGCAGCTGCTCGTCTTCCTCCTCATACTCAGCATCGGTCTCATCCGACACTACCTCTGCCCGCACACCACCAAGCGCAGCATCCACCATCATGCCGACGACCTCAAGGAAGAGAACATCGCACAGGTTCACTCCATCCTCGTCTATCCCATCAAGAGTTGTGCGGCTGTAGAGCTAGACGCCGCACAACTCACCAGAAAGGGCTCGGAGCTGGATAGAAAGTGGATGATTGTCACTCGGCATGAACGCATGGCCGACGGTAGCTACCAAGAGCAACAACAGAAGGGCTGGCAGAAGGTAGCGTTGCGCCAAGACTCCCGTCTCACGCTTGTCGTACCTTTCATCGACGAGGAGGACAACCTCCTCCGTCTCTCGATCTCACCACACGCCCAAAGCGCCGATGACTTCGGTACGATCGCAATGCCGCTTCGACCTACTCGAGAGCAGATGGAAAGCTGGAAGCTGCTCCCCAAGGTAGAAATGTGGGGAGACCATGCAGATGGTCGGATCGTCCAATCGGCCTCGTCGTCGTCGCCATCACCAAGCGACTGGCTAAGTCGATTCCTCGGCTACCCAGTCGAACTCATATACTTCGACTACCACTCGGACGTCCATCGTTCCGCTTTTCCCATCTACAAACCGCCGTCCGACATCGCCTCGTGGAGCGGCAAGGCAAAAAGCGACCTGATCAAGCCACAGGGCATCGCGTTTGCAGACGAATACCCTCTTCTCGTATCGACAGTCGAGTCTCTCCATGCGATCGAGGAGCAAATCCACGATGCCGTCCAAGCATCCCTCCCCGGCGGCGAAGGGGGCGACGGAAGTGGCGGTCATCCAATCGGCGCACTCAATGCCACCCTCTGGCCTTCATCTCGACAGCTCAACATGATCCGATTCCGACCCAACATCGTCCTCCGCTCTCTCTCGGGGACCGAGGCCTTTCGGCCTTTTTCAGAAGATTCCTGGGATCAAATCACAGTAGTCTCACCCCCGGCCTCTTTATCTCGAAAGAAGGCGCGACTGGCAATGGTAGCAAGATGTCAACGATGTCTCCTCACCTCGGTCGACCCGATCACGGCCGAGAAGGATTCCAGCGTTCTACTCAAGTTTCTCATGAGTAGGATGAGGACCAGTAAGACAAACAAGCCGATGGGCAGTCAGCTCGGAGCAAAGGTGAAAGAGGGTCCGTGTTTCGGTGTCTATGCTGTGCCGATACCTTGCATCGACGAGGAAGGCCTGGAGCAAGGTGAGGAAGGAGGAGGAGACATTTGGGAGCGTATGTAGGGGTGATCCGGTAAAAGTGCGATGGAGACCTGTGGAGAGCGACGACGAGCCGGAGCGGACATGACGTTCGCCTGAGCCCTTGTCCTTGTACGTCGAAGCCGTTGCAGAAGGCTGCAGAGTGATAGCTACATCTCGTCGTCTTTCCCCCTTTGACCTCGTCTGAGCCCAACACCAGGGTGGTCTGAGACATTTGAGATGGATCTTCAAGGGATCTCTGCATTGGTGATCCGGCCCGGTCCAACAATTAGGCCGTAAATTTCAGGTCGTCATTCGTGCGCCCAGACGACTCTCAAGAGTCCAGCTAACATCCGCAGTGCGACGCCATCAACGCAGGAGTATCTCGCAACTGTGCCCACAGTCCTGCGGCCCCTCCAGGTCTGGTGCAGGTCGATAGCGCCTCTACACCCTACCCCATCCCCTGCCCTCCGATCCAGCCACCACCCCACCAGGGACGGCACCCTGTCTCGCGATTCTCGCGTTCAACTCTACGACTTTGTCCTTTGCCTCTGCGAGCAACCTCGCCTCGTTTCCCAGCATCGTCTCTACCCTCCTCAGCTGGTCCCTTCCGATACCCCTCTGTGATACGTTGGCGTCCTGTCCGAACGTATCCCTCGTCTGTTGCTGCTGCTTGTCGGCTGCCTGCTTCTGCGCCGATAGAGCCTGCAAGGACGGTCGGAGTAGGTCGAGATGATGTTGAAGCAGTTCCGACTTTGCCACCAATCCTTTAACACCGCCACCACCACTGCCGGAGGACGTGGTGATGCCGACATCGCGCGCGATACGACCGAGCTCGTCGAACCACCTCTTCTCGTACACCGAGAGGCTGGGTTGGTGGCGATCCATCAGCCTCTGCAGCGCCTTGTCCGTCCTCGTCGTCAGTTCATCCTGACACGCCTTGATCCTCGCCAGGCGACCCTCCAGTCCACCGGCGCCCGACACCTTTTCACACCGTTTTCGGATCGCCTCGAGCTTCTCGAGCATGCGCGTCATCTCGCGCACCTGCAGATCGAGGCGCGCCTGGACCGCATTGCCGGCCTGGACGATGTCGCGGATCTCGACACGGAATCCCTCGACCGTCTTGCCGAGCTGTCGCAGGGCATCCGGCGTCACCTTGAGTTCGGTCGAGGTCGAGGTTGCACCGCTCGCTGTCGCACGGCGAGGTTGGGAGGGTAGGCCTTTCAGCGTCCCGCTCTGGCTAAACAGCGCCGGAGGCGTGAAGGGCGTGCCATCGCCGAGGAGGGAGACATACGCCCGTGGACGGTTCGAAGTGGTCGACGCGGGACCGTCCGCACCGCCCAGCGCGCCGTGCTCGACAGTGTCGCGGAGGCCGCGCGAGATGAGACCGTCGGCGTCGATCCTCAGGCTCAGCTCGAGCGCCACCAGCTGCAAGTCCTGCGTCACGGCCAGCAGCGAGTAGGAAAGGTAGACGTCCGAAAGGATGCAGACCGCCACGACCGGGTTCATGGAGAGCGACGCGGTCATCGAATCGCCCGCCGACGACGAGACGGTCTTGACGATCCAGGCCACCTCGGTCGTCTCGCCGTGGTGCAGTAGCTTGGTCAGAGCTTTGTCGCGGCCCATCGTTGGCTGCTGATGCTGTGTCGCTGCCGGGGCACCACCGGCGGCCGCCGCCGTCTCCAGATCCTCCTCCGAGGGCAGATTGAGCACGTCGATCAGCTTGCCGGTCCACTTGGCGAAGCCGAGGCACTGAGCGCCGAGAGCGTGGTAGACGTAAAGCGTGTCGCGATAGAGCGGGTCTGCGACAAAGCAGGGGCGGTGGAGCGCTGACTCGTCCAACAGGATGTCGGAGCTCTCGCTCTGCTTCGACTGGCTCGACTCCATCACCGAGTCGAGCAGGCCTAGGTCGATCGTCTCGTAGACCAGCAGCGTCGGCAGCGTCACGCTGCTGCTGATGGTAAGACTGTCGAGGTTGAGCGCAATGCTATCGTCGCCTTCGTCCTCGGTGTCTGAAAGGCCGTAACGATTGGTGCGCGCCGGCCTGACGCTGCTTCTCTTGACGCCGCCGGCGGCTGCGCGCGAACGTGTCTCGGCCCTGCCCCATCGCGGCTCAAGGGGGTCGAGGAGGATGCCGATGTCAACGCGGCCATCGTGTCCCACGATCGAGACGATGCCGAGGCCAAAGATGCGGCCTGCTTCTGCCTTGCTGCTGCTGCCGCTACCATTGCTGCCTCGGCCCTGCCTGTCGAGCCAGGTCCAGGCGATGTCGCAGGCGGCGCTCTCCCTCTCTTCGCAGAGCTCGAGCGGTGCCGGCCTCAGCAGGAAAGGTCCTTGGGGTCGCGGCGCATTCTTGCCGTCAGAAGACGCAAACTCCTCCGCAAATGTCCACGTGGGCGGGTGTAAGCGAAGTGGGACGTCGTGGTTGGCGTCCAGAACGTCGTCGAGGTCCATGCTCGACGTCGATCTGTGGCGGCCGAAGCGGTCCGGGCCGGGCGTCGCCGAGGAGCGAGCGCGGCTGCCCGACCTCTCGTGCTGGCCCGACCTGTCACCAATTTGCTTGAGCAGCGCGTTGAGGAAGCGCAGCTGCATTTCTGCCTCGAGCTCCGTCTCGGTGCTTTCGTCGTGGCTGCCGCCGTCGCTAGAGAGCTTGAGCGTGGTCAGGCGGGAGAGCGCGTGTATGTAGGAGGGCGGGATCATCGAGTTGCGCGGCATAAATGGGCAGACGGCCCAGACGTCGCCGTTTTTCATCAGGCCCAGCACGGTGAAGGCGGACCAATCGTCGGAGCGCTGCGAGAACTTGACGCTGGCCGCCCAAGCCTCGTCCTCTTTGTCGTCGAAAGTTGTCAGCGCGCTCGCGGGAGCCTGAGAGATGCAGAGAGTGAAGCCGACAGCGACGCGGGAATCGTCGTCGTCTGCCGTCAGGCCGAAGGCGGAGGCTGCACCCGGCGTATCCGCGCGGCTCCTCGAAGGTGAAAAGGAGGGCTCGTGTCCATGTCCATGTCCGCCTCGGCCTCGGCCTCCTCCTTGATAGGGCGCGGGCGAAGAGTAGATCGATGCAGCTAGCGACGCTGCGGTGGGCGTGGCCGATCGGGATCGATTGCGGAGGTGAGCATTGCTGCTCGATGCCTGGGCTCGAGGGACAAGTGAGGCGCACTGCTGCGGCTCCTCGGTGTCTCTTGAGACGTCATACTCGCGCAGAAGGCCATCATCTGTGAGGACGAGGAGGCTGGTACCGGCCTCGCCCCAGGGGTGCCATTGGACCTTTGCGATCCGGCTGAAGCCGTGGCGGGAGTGGTAGTAGGGGCCGACGGGGACGGATCGCGACGAGACTTTTGCGCCAACCTGCTTGTTGTATCCGGAGCGGGGGAGAACAAGGAGCGAGACGGTGTAGTCGCCGACAAGGGCGAGGAGCTTTCCGGTCGGGTTGACGACGAGATGGCGGACGTCGAAGTCGACATGTGCTGCTTCTGTGGGCTCGAGCACCTTGAAAGAGAGCGAGGGGTTAGGACTAGAGGTAGAGGGATGGGGCGACATTGGATGGTTGTTGAGTGATGCCTTTGCGTCGAGGAGCGAGGCGATGCGGATCTGGTTGTGGACGGCGAGGATGAGGTCGGTGTTTCGGACGGCCATAAGGTGTGGATTGGGGGCCGACTGGGGCACTGCTGGTTCGGGTGCAGTGCGGAGAGGCTCTGTATTCGTAGCAACGACGGTTTCAGAGAAGATGGGGTGCGACTCGAGGTCCTGGAGCCAGCTTGGGTCTGGCAGGGTGGGGTCAGGCGACTGCGGGAAAGAGGGGTGGTGGCCGGCCGAGGCTTGGGTCGCCGAGACGAAGCTCATCCTGACTGTGATGTCACGGGGGGTGCGTCAAGGTGGTGGTGGCTGTGCTCCAACGGACAGATGACAAGGTCCGATGGCTTTTGTGGGCTTTTGAGGGTTGGTGATGAGGGATGGGAAAGGAGGGGGAGGCGAGGCGAGGCGCAGTCGAAGGAAAGACCAAAGGCGCGCCCGCCTCCCGCTCTCTCCACACGCCTGCTGCCTGCGGATCCGACGCGGCTCCTCCTTGTTGGGCTGGTGCTTTTTTTTTTGGCTGGCATGCCGCTGCGTGTGGAGGGCCGCCCTGGAAAACCAACGGATGCTGGCTGGACCCTGGGCTAACTGGCTACTTGGCTCCGTGCTCCGTGCTCCGTGCTCTTGCTCTGGCTCTTCCTCTTGTTGCCATCCCAACCCGGCGCCCGCCATGCCTGCCATCGCAAGCACCTAGCCTGCCCCTCCTCCATACACGCTCAAACAATACATAGACAAGCCCCTGCCATTCGCCATGGCATCGTCATCGCCCGGCTCGCGCCCACCACGCTCCTCGGCCTGCAAACGTCCAGCATCACACACTTCCCGCCTCGATCAAGACGGTGACGGTGACGGCGACAGCGACGGCTACGGCTACGGCTATGGCCAGACATTGTACCGCGACGACGACGACGACGATGACGACGATGACGATTCAGCAGACGAGTACACCCCGCAACTCGGCGGCAACTCAAGTAAGGCCGCAGCCCGGCCGCCGCCGAAACCCTCCGCCAGACGCACCGTCGCAAAAGACCCACGGCCCGCTTCTGACGACGACTCGTCAGATTCCGACTTGGACTCGGACTCGGAACTGGACTCAGATTCGGACAGTTTCGAAAACGGCTCTGAGGACGACGGCGACAATGATGACGACAACGGCCAGGAAGCCAACAGCGGCGCCCGGCACAGCCAGGCCGCCTTCGGCATTGATCCAGCGCTGATCGGAGCATCGGGCTCGGCGTCGAGCAGCAAAGGGAGGGCCGACGACGAGGATATCGATTTCGAGAGCGAGTCGTTCAACCGCCTCGTCAGCTCGCTTCAGGACACCTCAAGGCAGGCAGGCGCGCTGCGCAAGACCTGGGACACGTCCATCGAGCAAGAGACGCTCGAGTTCGAGGCCGAGCTCCGCGCCACCGCCGGCTTCCACAAGCGGAGGCGCGTCCGTCGCACCTTCAAGGAGCAGAACCTCTCGCTCGAGGTCAGGCAGTTACTCAGCGATGCCAACCTCCTCTTTGTAGAGCAGCGCCTCGAGGAGGCCATACCCAAGCTCACCGAGGTGATCCGGATCGAGCCCACCGCCCTCACCGCATGGCGCACCCTCGGACTCATCTATGAGGAGCTCGGACAAGAGGAGCGCTCCATCCAGTGCCGCATCGTCGGCGCCCACCTCCAGCCGCGTGCCATGGACGAGTGGAAGCGCCTCGCCTATCGTTCCGTCGACAAGGGCCTCTACAACCAGGCCATCTTCTGCCTCTCGCAAGCCATCCGGCTCGACCGCACCGACGTCGACAGCATCTGGGATCGAGCGCTGATGCTGCGCGACCTCGGCCAGCACAAGACTGCCATCAACGGCTTCCTCGACCTGCTCAAGCTGCAGCCGCACGATGCCTCAGTGGTGCGCGAGCTTGTTCCCATGCTCGTGACCGACAAAGATTTTGAACGTGCTATCGGCGTCCTCGACGAGTGGCTCCAACACAGCATGGCCGCCCACCCGGACCCGACGACGATCGACGACGACCCTGACGCGCCCGTCAACAGCTTCGGCGTCTCGGAGCTTGTTACGCTGGCCGATCTGCTGCTCGAGGTGCGGCGGCCCGCCGAGACGATTGCTATGATCCGACTGACGGCGCGCTGGCTCGACGGCCGGGCGAGTGAGACGTTCTGGGACGCCGTCTCGGACGATCGCGAGTTCGACGAGGACCGCGACGACGCCATCGCCCACAGCCGCCAGCAGGGCGGCTACGGCCGCATGGTCGAGATGGCGCCGCCTCACGTGCTCGATCCCGAGATCCGCCTCCGGCTTGGCAAGGCGCGGATGATGATCAAGGACATCGCCGAGGCGAAGCGCCACTTTGAGCTGCTGACCGACACCGACCCGGCCGAGGCGACGCTCATCTTTGGCGAGGTCGGCGACTGCTTCTTCGAACACAAGATGTGGGCCGAGGCGCTCGACGTCCTCTCCGACCTTGCCTCTGTCGACTGGGTCGGCGACGTCTCGCTCTACGCCAAGATGGCCGTGTGCAACCACGCGCTGGGCGACCTCAAGGAGGCAGCCCGACTGTACGAGCCTGTCGTAGAGAGCCGGCCGGATAACCTCGAGTGGCAGATGGGCCTCGCCGAGGTCTACGAGGAGATGGGCGACAAAGACCGGTCGCTCGAGGTGCTGCGTAACGTGGTGCGCGTGCTCCAGGCGCAGAAGGAAGCTGAGGCGGCGGACCGGCAGGCGCGCGAACTCAACCTGGATCAAGATGGCGACGCTTCGATGGCGGCCAAGGCCGGCCTTGTTGGCGACACGCAGATGTCATTCTTCGACGAGCTCTCGTCGCAGGTCAAGCAGCGGTCCATGGGCAAGCGCGCCCGGATGAACTACGACCGCGAGCAGCGGCTCAAGATCGAGGAGCAGCGCGAGCAGGACACGCTGTTATGCTGGCGGCGGCTCGAGCTGCTGCAGGGACACGTGTTCGTCGAAGGCTTCTGGAGGGCCGATGTACCTCTGACAAAGTCGGGCGAGGAGCCGGCCGGCCTCTACGGCTCACACGAGAGCAGCGCCGAGCGCAATGCCAGGTACCGCTGCACGCGGCAGTGGCTCGAGGAGGCCGGTAGTCTGATCGAGAGCTTCCGCACCACCAAGAAGCTCCATCCGGGCAAGAAGAGGAACCATAGGCTCTATCACGCCCGACAGCGGGCCCTGCGGCCGACGGCCGGCGGCGGGCTGGGCGGGATCAGCTCGCAGGCGCAGAGCCTCCTCTACCGTTTGCAGGACTCGATGATCGAGGAGGACCTCGACGCCGAGCACGCCGATATCCCGGGAATGGAGGTCTCGTTCCGCCGATCGCTGGACCAGGAGCGCTTCCGCGGCATCGCCATCGACGACTGGATCGACCTGTTCGCGCGCTACGCCATGGCGCTGACCAAGATCGGCGAGGACCAGGAGATGGTCAACGAGTTGTTCAACATCCTCCTTACGTGCAATGTCGTCTGGGGCAACCACCGGCGCATGATGACGGTGCGGCTGGCCTGGCTCTCGTGCGCCATGTACGCGCGCGACCACGACGCCGCCTTCCGCTGCCTCCGCTGGCTCTGCCAGGAGCACCAGTTCCACGACCAGCCTCTCCGTCTGCTCGTCTCGGTGACCAACGCCCTGGGCCTCCAGTCGCTCAACCGATTCGTCGCCAGCCGCGATGCCAAGTTCTACCAGCGCAGAATGCGCTACATCGAGGCGATCGTCGCCGGCCTGCCGTGCTATTTTAGTGACAAGACGCACCACTTTATCATCCCGAGCAAGATCTTCCTCGACGCGACCTACAGCGTCGGCGACGGACCAGCGGGCGGCAGAGCGGGGACGGAAGCCGGCGAGGACGATGGAGAGGCGGATGAGGAGAATGAGGTCGGCGACCACGATGACGAAGACGAGGAGGACGATACAGAGGAGGAGGAGGCGGCCAACGCTCGATTTTCCCAGGCCTGCGGCGACCCTGCAGATGGTGGCGACAGCACCACGGCCGTGGCCGCTGCCGTTCCGGTGCCCAAGGGCAGCGAGCCCGACAGGGCAACGGCAATCCGCCTCGCCAAACCAAGCAAGCCCAGTCCCATCGCCGAGGCAGCGTACGGATACATGCTGCTAGCATCGGGCGGGTACCAAGCGCCAGGAGGTGAGTCTAGCAACAGGCCTTTACTCTTCTCTATCCCTCTCCGCTAGGCTCCCCAGCGCTGACCGACTTCACTTCGCCGACTTCTGGTGACGCCGCGACACAGCCTTTTTTGCGAGGGCCTTTGCGATCCAACAAAACGACCCGCTGATTTGCCTGTGCGCCGCCGTGGCGTTTGCAGGACGAGCGACGAACCGCCAGGCGGATAACCGACACCACATGGTGCTGCAGGTAAGTGCCAATCGGCGTTTTTCAGCGTCGCTCACGAACCAACCTCTGACCCACGCGCGCATACTCGTCGTACGCTTCTACACTGCCGGACCGTGCAGGCCATGACGTTCCTACAACTGTACAAGCGCAACCTCGGTCTAACATTCGACGATGCGACGTGTCAAGAGGTCGAGTACAACTACGGCCGACTGTTACACCACCTCGGCCTGCTCCACCTCGCCGTACCGCACTATGAACGTGTCCTCTCTTTCGCCTCTACTCCCGATGCAGTGCGCCTTGCTTCGACCGGCGGAGGAGGCGGAAAGAAGATGGTAGGATTCAAGATGCAAAGAGAGGCAGCGTTTAACCTCTCCCTGATCTATACGCTCAACGGTTCGCCACACCTGGCCAGACGACTGTATAGGAAATGGTTGGTCGTCGCGTAACTCGACAGGAACGGGACGAGCCGAAGCCAAAGAGCGGGTTTGTATCCTGTATTTGTAACGTATTGTTGTTTCGGCGGAGGGATGTCTAGCGAGATGAACGTCGACCTATCCTCTTATCCGAATCGAAAGGCTGTGTATAGGAACGTGCTACGAGCGTGCGCGCGACGTTGGCGGAATGACGGCTGGAACGACTACGCATCTTGCCCACCAATGAGGTCGACGTCGTTGGCGACGTGATGTTCGGTGGAGTGACGGAAGAGGTGGTCGTGGAGGAGCTTTCTCCGACTGGCTTTTGGTCGAGTGTTGCGGACGGGGCAGATGGTTTGCTTCGATGTGGTTGGGATGCGGGTTGAGGATGAGGTCTCTCGCTCTTGGGTTTTCTATACGTCGCGGTCGAGGAGGTGGTGATGGTTGATGGAAGAGTGGTAGGAATGGATGACGAAGATGGAGCAGCACGAGGAGGAGGAGAAGGAGGGCGAGCGGAAGAAGAAGAGGAAGAGGAGGAAAGTGGCACATCTTCGACGACGGTGCGACTCGAGAGGAACCAGCGTGTTAGGCGGGTTCGGATGGATTGTCCCGCTTCTGTCGCTCCTCCCGTCGTTGATGCAGTATCCTCGGCGTTGGTTCGAGAAGGTATCAAAGGTATCGATGTCGTAGTGGAGCGCAACGTCTGCACATTGTCGACTTGTTCTTGTTGCTCCACGGTTGGATGACCTTGCTCTTCCCTTTCGTCGACCGACGACTCTCCCTCCCCTTGTCCCTCTCCCGTCTGGTTCGTCTTGCGTTTCCCACTTCCTTTACTGATCCAAAAACTCGGCATGGGGAACTTAACGTCCACCTCTCCCCTCCTACTCCTCCTTTTTTCCTTGATCTTCGTTTCTTGCTCTTCTTTCTGCACCGCCCAATCCGGCCAAACGACGACTCCACCGTGCAATCTACACTGCAATATCACGTTTTTCAAAAACTCTTCCTCTTCTCCTTCTACGTTTCCGCGCCTTGGACCGGGTAGTAGGGCAGGTAGTAGAGCAACGACTTTCTCAACATTGTAAAGTGTACGTGCAGAATGACCATGTCCAGGTCGTGGTGAAGAAGGTGGGAGGGAGAAGATGGGTAGAAGACGGGAAATTGTTTGTTGTTCTTTCCAAGTTAGGCGACGAGGTGGGACGTGGGTCTGGATAGTTTTTGCACGAGGTGAGGAGCAACGAGAGGAGGATGAAGAGGAAGAGGACGAGGAGAGACGACGTCGTTTCAAGCCGGTTCGGTGCGGAGCGCGCGGAGGATGGAAGTGGTGCCATTCCAGTGAAGGCGGTTGGGATGGTGCGAGCGCGGTATGGGAGGCGGAAGGTAGGAGGGCAAGGTGTTCGCTGCTGTAGCGAGAGGTGAGTGGGACGTGGTGTAGAGTGGGTAGATGCGTCATGTTTCTGTGTTGATGACGGCGAGGAGGGGAGGAATGGAATGAGGAAGGGTGGGTTGGGGGTGTTGGTTGGCAGGAGCGAAGGAAGCGAGGCTGGGATCAAGTCAAGTCGAGGCAAACGAAATAATAGCGTCGCTGCCGCCGCCGCCTTCTTGTATGGCGCGTCGCGCAGAGTGCTTTGCTTTGCCTAGTCTGACCTGACATGACTTGCCGTGGGACGGAGGGGAAGGCTACGCACGCCTGATGTACAGGCTGACATTCAAGTCTGACGAGCTGAGAAGAGACAGTCGATGGATGCAATACAAGTACAAGCCACGAGGCTAGGCAATACAACAGACGAGGCAACCGCAGCAGCGGCGGACGACGAGGACCACGACGGTGCCAAGGCCACTTCAATGCTGGGCAGCAGCGGCCAGGTACTCTTTCATCATCCTTGCCGCTTGATGACCTTTCGCGAGCACTGTCGATTCAGCGCAAAGAAGGGCTCTCAACGTCCGTCAGTCTGCCAGTTGACCACGATTTTTCCCGCACACAAGCCTCATGAGCCAGGCAGAGCGTGACCGACCGGGACCAGACTCACGCGCACGTTCCGCATCGTCCAGACCGTTGAGGAACTCTGCCATCTCTGCGCTCATCCCGCTCCCGGCGCTGCTGCCGAGTGCCGGTCCATCGTGGACCATGGCGGCGATGGCGGCAGCAGAGGCCGTCAAGGGGTTGTAGTCGTCTTGCCCTTGCGCCGACGTCTGGCCGTCGCGCTCGGTGGAGGAGGAGGTGGGCGGTTCCTTGGAGGTGGAGCCGCCTCCTGTGCTACTGCCGCCACCACCGGTGGAGAGGTGCTGCGTTTGCTCGTAGATCTGGGCGAGGCGGCCGGTGTATGCCTGTGCGAGGGGGAGGGGAATGGAACAGGAAGGATTTGGCTGATGAGCTGAGGAGGCGTTGGGGTGAGGGGATGAGAGGGACGGGCTCACCTTTGAGAGGACGTTGATAAGTTCCTCAGACTCGATGCTGCGAGATGCGGAAGGCGTGGGCAGAGGTGGGCAGGGGGAGATTGAGCAAAGGTGCAGCAGCACACGCGGATCAAGCGAAGATGGGGCGGCTAGGATGGCAGCACGTACAGGTTGGCGAGGCGCATACCTAGGGCATACCAGTTGGTGTTCTGATTCCTGAGCTGTACGCTGGTGGGCTTAGCATCGAGGGCGGCCCTGACCCTGGGACCGTAGGCTTTGGGCATGGAGAGCGAAACGACATCGCTGGCGTAGGGTGGGAGAGGTGAGGCAGAGGTGAGCCTGCGGTGTGCAAAGGTGCAGGCAGAGCAGAACGGAGAGAGAGGAGGAAAGAGACCGGACTCACTTGAGTGCGAGGAGCTCGGCGAGCCAAAAAGGAAGCTCGAGACGGGCGTGTTGCTGGATGTGGGTCTCGTCGGTGGACTGGAGGTGGCCGAGGTTGTGGACATGGATGTTGAAGGTGCACGGGAGCTTGGACGAGTCGGCGAGGATGGAGTCGATGCTCCAGTAGGATTGGTCCATGGTTGTTGCTACTGCTGCGATGCGGGGGTGCGAGGGTGCGAGGGTGCGGCGAGGTCTGGGATGTCGCTGGGCTGCGCTGGCCCGGTGTTGGTGCAGAGACCGCGCTGGGTGCAGACGGATTACACTATGTCAAAGTGACTTACGCGGCAGCAGCTGCGGCGCGCCTGCCGGAAGAGAGGCGTCCATTCTCGACGAGCAATGGTTTTACTTGGACTGCACACACTTGTTCAGTACATTCACACCTCATAGATGGAACTATCAATTATATTCGATTTCTCTCACGTCGACCCTCTGTCCCACACCTGCCACCAGCGCACCCCCGGGCCAGTAGACGAATATCGTGACACCCCCGACCCTCAGCGTGCGGGATGATCGACGCGACGCTCCTCAGCTGGCGCTTTTCCCGACGCATCACCTGCTTCGTCGACCTGCCAGATTGCTGACAGGAGCCATGCCGCTGCACTAGCATCATGCCGATTCGACGCAACATCGTCGACAGGTCTCATTCCAACGGTCTAGAGAATCCGAAGTCAACGTTTGCCTACCCTATGGCGCCGCCGCCGCCGCCGCCGCCGCCGCCGCCTCGTCCGCCTCGTCCGCCTTGTCCTCTTCGCCCGTCCCTCCACGCGTCGCAGCGTTGCTTAAACTCTCCAAGTCCCGGAGGATCTCTGCCAGTCTCTGCGACTTGATCGCCTCGGCGCCCGATCCTCCTGCACCGCTGTTGCCGCCGCTGGTGTGGGCAGGTGTCGACGTCCCACCGGCAGCGATCAGGTTGGGCAAGTGTCCGAACAGATCCCGCCCGCTTCCCGGGCTGCCCGCCAGGCCGGTCGACGATGTGCCGCTGCCGCTCTCTCCGAGACGAGGCGGCGGCGTCGAAGAGTCAAGGTCGCGCACTTCGCGAGCATAATCGGCTCGTCGCAGCAGGTACGGCCGGAGGAGGCGTTCGTCAATTTTGGCCTACAATCGTGTGACGAGGTTCGAAAAAGGATCAGCATAGGTGATGGTACGAAACAGACGAGGCGCATCCAGGGATGTCAACTTACGAGGTGCGACTCGCGCATGTACGACTTGAGCACGCTAGCCTGGACGATGAAGAGGTTGCCGAGCTGCCGCAGCATCTCGAACCGATCGGCCAGCGCAGGTATCCCGAACGTGGCGATGGCGTCTTGGTACATGGCCAGATCCCTGCGAGCATCAGCCAGCGAAAGATAGAAGATCGCATCAAATCAGTGTCAGCAGCCTAGCCTCGAGGCGGCATCGTTTTCCTCTTTAAGGTCGCGTTCGCTGTGCCTTTCTCGTTGCTCTGACTCACTTGGTCAACATCAAACCGCCTGCCGGGCTGACGGTAAACTTCCGCAGGTGCTCAAGGAGAAGGCCGTGGAACACAACGCCCACCTCGGTCAGGAAGCTCTCGGCGTTGCGGCTAAGGCTCGTCTTGCCGGCCACAGTTCCGCCCGCGGAGCCGTGCGCCAGCGAGTCGGAGCCCTCGTCGTCATGGGCGACCGACCGCGATGCCATCGTGCTGGCGGATCCAGGTCTGCCGCCGTTCGTGCCGCTCTGCGAGTATAGCTCCATCGATATGGAACTGAGGCTCATCCTCGCTACTTGCTGGACCTTCTCCAACGCCTCAGAGCATGAGACGCACGGCTCCGTGTTCATACGCGAGAAGGCGAGCTCATCGTTCTTGGGGGTGAAGTCATTCTTCTTCTGCGTCACCAGCCGGTTGGTTAGGTAGTTGACGACGTCTAGAGGGGTAGAATCGAGAGCGCCAAGAGAGGGATGCAGGGCATGGTCAGCGACGGGGCGTCATCCAAGGACACGATCGCCTCTCTCTCGCACCGTGTCGACTCACTGTCGGCGAGCTTCTGCATCAGGGCATCGCACTTGCCCTCGACGCGCAGCAGATTGTGGTTGTTGAAGATGACCATCTCGCGGCGTACGGTGACGCTGGTGCTGGCCAGAGGAACGAGCGCCGTATTGACGTAGTGCTGCCACAGCGCTACAAGCATCTCGACGTTGCGGATGACGCCAATCAGCGAGAGGTCTGACAGCTGCGAGCCCCGCACGTCGTGCAGCGACACTATCGCGAGAGCGGAATCGAGCGCCGTCTCGATGTACGTCTTGATATAGGCCGACGCCAGCACCTTGAGCAGGGCGAACGTTGTCTTGGGCCTGATGAAGTCAATGAAGAAAACGAAGGAAAAGCCAGGCTTGCGCTAGTCGTCAGCAAGCGAAAGGAAACGGAGCCGTTGTAGATTCGAGTCTGGGAAGACCTGGCCACTCACACTTCGGAGGAGCTGCTGAGGTCGACACAGCGCCCGATCGCCTCGGCGTGCCACTTGAGCATCTTTTCCGCTACATCCAGGCTCAGTTCCCCTTCGCGCTCCAAGTCTGCCTCCTCTCCCCCTAACGCCGCGTCCGCCGCGTCGCCAGCACCGCCGCCTGCTTCGCCAGACGCGGAATGCACCACAGCAGGCAATGTCGTTGTAGGCGAAGTAGCTTGCGTGGAGCCGCCTCCGCGCACGCGGTCCGCCAGCCCGGACAGCTTGAAGAATGAAGACTTGGCCCCGGACATGGCGCTGGTCGCCGTGCTTGTCGACGTGACGACCGTCGAAGGTTGGTCCTTCGAGTCGTTCGACGAAGAAATCTGGTTCCTCATCCGATTGAAGATCGTATTTGATGACGCCGGCTTGGGCTTGTTGGGTGTTCTCTAAGGCATGCACGCAGGGACGAAGACGAAAGAAAGTCAGCGATGTCGCAGCGTGCGGGCAGGGAACTGTGACTCGGCCCGCTGCGGCAGCTCACGTGGTAGGCGGTGAACTTTGCTAGGTAGCCCGCGTAGAGATCGGTCAGGCTGCGCGTCTCGCGCTCCAGATAGCGGATGCCCTCCATGTAGGGGACAAAGAGCTCCTCGACCGCCTGGTCCAGCATCGTCGCGAGTGGGCTGGCACCGGCGTGGGCCATCTGGCCGCCCGCGACCGCGTCTCCGCCAAGCAGCGACAGGATCCCCGACTCCGAGACGCCTCCGGACGAAAGGGGGGCCGAGGTGGGTCCGACAATGCCGGCGCCGCGGAAGTCGTAGAGCTTGAGGTCGTTGACGAGGGCCAGCGCGCTCGAGCGCGAGAGGTGGAGCGCCCGAAGGAAGGCCAGGTGGGATGTTGGCGGCTGCGCCACGGCCCCGGTCTGGAGCTCCATGGCGCCGGTCGAGCTGTTGACGATGCCGGGCGCCGAGACGAAGCTGGGCGTGGCGATCTGGCCGGCCTTTTCCATGATGACTTCGACAAAGGCCTGAACCGATTGGGCAAACACGCGCTGCAGGAAGGTCTGCATCACCACCAGCGGGTTGGGGAATACGGCCGAGATGATCTGCGCCTCGACCTCGACCGTCTGCCGGATCTCAGCAAAAAGCGAGCTGAGCGCCGGCTCCGTCTTGGGCGGCGGATGGTCCGGATCGGCCAAGTGCCTCCAGATGTCGCTGACCTCGATCGTGCTCGCCTCACCGACGCGGTCCTTGCTAATAAAGAAGTCGTGCTGATTAACATAGATCTGGACGCAGCTGGCGCCACCGTTGAACCCCTGCAGCACCTTTGCAATGTGGCTCATCATGCGCGGATCGGACTTGCGGTAGAACTTGTCGAACAGCTTGAGCATGTCACGCTCGAAGCGCTCGCAGTAGCGGTCGATGGCTTCGCGCGTCTGCTCGCTGCCGCGGACGTCGACCTCGCGGCTGATGGCCGCCAGCCTCCGGGCAATAACGGCCGTCTTCAACCGGCCCTCCTTGCCGCCCTCCTTGCGTACACGCTCCAGTTTCGAGACATCACCGCGTGTAAACATGTAGTAGAACTCGATCAGGTCGTGCGCCTCGCTGGCGCGGTTGCGTTGGCGGTCGATTGTCTCGAGCTGCTCGCCGATCCGAATTGCGGTCCGGCCAACCTCGGAGATGCGGTCCTCGAGCGAGCTGAACGAGTTGCCGACGGCAGTGAAGTTCTTGGAGAGCTCATCGAGCTTCTTTGCGTAGGCCGATTCGGCGACGTGGACTGACGAAGAAAGAACCTGCGTCTGTGCGGTCACCTGTCCTCGGATCTGTGTCAGCTGCTCCAGGGCCGACTCGAAGGTGCGTATGAACGGCCTCGGGTTGAACGGGCCCGGATCGGCCTTGGAGCGCTGGACCAGCTTGGTGGAGAGCTGTGCGATGAACTCGTTTGTGTTGAACGAGCTCTGGAAGGTTTCGAGGGTGCATAGCTCCTGAATCGCCGGGTCGTGAAAGGGCCGAGCCGACGAGGAGGAGGAGAGCGAGCGCGAGTGGGACGACGGCGAGCTGCGGCTCGGTGTGACTAAACTGGACGGCTGCTGTGGCTGTACCGCCGGTGGCGGACGAGATGCCCTCGCTGATCTCTGCTTGGGCGAGAACTGACCGCTGGCGTTGTAAGCCATCTCTTGCCAAGGAGCGCCGCCGCCGCCAAGTCTCGGCAGCAAGCGACCAAGAGACGCGCAGGCAAGGCCGAAGGCGAAGGCAAGAGCGGTATGGAAGGGCGCGGTGTATCGATGGAAGTGAGCTGGACTCTTGTGTCGAGGTCAGAATAGGAGGCGGCGATGGCAGCTGACAGAGAGGAGATTGAGGTTGAGGGTGTTGTTGAGGGTCTGTGCGGTCAGCCTCCTCGGGAGTCGGGCCCTGGCCTCTAGCCGATCGTGCAAGCCGGGGGCAGCAAAAAATGAACGAGGAAAAGGTAGAGAAAACCGGCCGACACAAAATTAAGGGCGACGGCAAGGTGGAGATTCTCCTTGCACTCACCCTTCGCCGCTCGCCCTCTTTCGTCGGCTCCGAGCCAACATCACCGACGACTCCTTCTGCCCAGCCATTTGCTGTTACTCGGCTCGTCCGTCGCCTTTCCATCTACTACCACGCTCACACTCCCTCTCCGGCATGGATCAGCTCTTTGGCGGCCTGCTCGCCTCGCAGCTGCCGGCGTCGGCCGAGCCGTCGAACCAGCTCGAGTCGCTGCTTGCCGCCTGCGACACGGCCGACGCCGTCCAGCTGCAGCGACTGCTCCAGACGCTCGCCAACTCGAACCTGCTGCAGCGTCTCTCTGGCGACCAAAGTCAGCACAAGCTCACCGTCCGCATCAACTCGCTCATCGCAACCCAGAAGGTCGTCGGATACCGCCTCGCCTCTCTCTGGCTCGCTCAGTCGCCGTCAATCTGGAACGCTCACCTCGTCAACCACGCCGCCTCCTGGCTCAATCACGTCATCAACCTCGTCTCCTCGCCCGCTATCCATAACAAGCCTAACGCCGAGCTGCTTGAGGCCGCGCTCCTGCTCGTTGGGACCCACATCCTTCGCGAAGCCTCGCCCTCGCGGCAGGAGTTCCACCGCCAGGTTGTCACCCCCAACCTCACCAAGTTCGCTACCGTGCTCGTCGATGCGATCAACAACGTGCTCGACAAGCTCAACGTGTTTGCCTACGGCCGGGCGCTCTTCATCCTCGTCTCGGCCATCGATCACCACCTGCGAGCGCACTCGACATCATGCCGCGCCCTTTCGTCGCGCATCCATGCCATCGGCCGGAAGCTCCTCTATATGTCGGAGCGTCTCCGCGCGGCCTCCCCGAGCTCGGTACCGCCCCAGCTTCCCCTTCCTCTCTTCACCGCAGCGGTGCGGCTGCTCTCATCCCTGCACCTCACCGGGGCGCTGGCGGCCAAGAGCGGCGAGGGCAACGGCGGCAGGGCGACCCAGGCGCAGCTCTGGCAATCGACGGTCGCCAGCGAGCTCGCCTCGGCCAAAGAGGCCTGGATTGCATGCGTCTCCAGCTACGATACGGGAGCGTGCGATCCGATGACGACGGCGGCGGCCGCGGGGGGCGAAGGGCAGCAGGACACCGCCTCGGCCACCGTCCTCCTGGCGCTTCCCAGGGACCCTCTGGTGGCGACGCAGGTCGCGCTGGGCCGCATGGAGTTATTACTCGGCGCCCGCGGACGTCCCGGCGTGATCCCGCTCCTCCTCAGGACTCCCACGCCCCGCCCAGTCCCGGTGCCGTTCGGTCCGCTGCTCGACTTCGCCCTCTCGATCCTCCGCGTTGGCACGCACACGCCCCAGCGGGCCACGACCGAGTCAGCCCTCTGCGCGCTGCAGGCGGCGCACCTGCCGCAGCACTACCTCGCCGCGCTCGGCCTCATCTCGCAGCTCGCCCTCCTCTCGCCCCAAGCCGTCAGCCTGCAAGCGTCCGAGGTCATCTCGGAGGTCTGTCGGCTTGCCGAGGCGGCCAAGGGCGACAACAGCGCTAAAGGCTACGCCCCACGCCTCAGGATGGCGGCGTTCCGAACGCTGGTCTCGCTCGTTGGCGCAAGCGACCGTGGCGCCAGGCTGGCGATGGACCCGAGCGGACGGACGACGCTGCGTGCGGCACGCCTCTGCTCGGCCCAGATCGCCGGCGTCGTGCTTAGCCCGCCGGGCGCTTCCGACGCCAACGCCGGCGCTAACGAGGCTGGCGGTAGTTTCAGCAACGGCAACACGCAAGGCGGCTCGGGCAGCTCAAGGAAGGCCAAGGCGAGGCTCTACGAGAGCGACGCCGTCTTTGGCTCCACCTCCAACCCGCGTGATGCGATCCAGCACCTGCAGCCTGAGGAGGTTGCCGCGACCCAGGCGGCACTCGAGGTGCTCGAGGTCGTCTTCCCGCATCTCGCGACGGACCTGAGCGTGCAGCACCACGATCTCGCTCACATATCGGCCCAGGTGGTGCTGGCGCTGGTCGAGGTACTGTCCGGATCGCAGAACGGCAATGCTGCTCCCACGCATGCCTCGCCGTCGTCCGCCGGCGGTCCCCCGACGGTTCAGGACCTCTTCTGCACCTCGCTGTCAACGCTCGCCCACCTGCTAAGGGCATCGCCGTCTTCGATGCTAGCCCTCTCCCTGCCACGCATGACGTCTCTCCTCGTCGAGCTCTCTGCCGTCGTCGACAATGCCTCTGTTCGCGCTGCAGCAGTCGAAGCGCTCTCGACGCTGACGCTGGCGCGCAAGGGAAAGATGGTTCCCATTGCGCGCGGCCTCGGCTTCTATCCTGACGCCAACCAGACCAACAACGAGTTTGACGCTACGCCCGAAGGGAGCCAGTTGGCGCCCGGCGTCGACCGCACCCTCCACCTGCAGCCTGAGGTGCGCGAAACCGAATCGATCCGAAGTGTCCTCAACCTCGACTCTGCGCCTGCCAGCGCGGCTGCTGCGGGCGGAGACGAGGCGAGGATGAACGTAGAAGCCATCACGGCCGAATCCGACTCTCTCACTTCCGCCGCTTCGGCCTCGGCGTCTTCGCATCCCGCCGCCGCCGAAGCGTCGCCCTTTGCGTCGACGGGTCTGGGCAAGGGCCTTCCCTCGCCGCTCTCGCGCCACTCTTCCATCCCACCGACCCACTCACCGCCTCGTCCCTCGTCCTTGAGGGAGACAAGGGTCTTTAGCCCCGATCCGGTGAAATCTGCCCACCGACCTTCGACACCACGCGTCGGAAGTCCGTCGGCGTTCGATAGGAGCGCCAACTTTGGCGGCTCTCAGAAGGAAGCTGCCGCTACTGCCGCTGCGGAGGCGGGAGCAAGCCAGGGCAAAGACTTGCAGCCGACCACCGACGACGTCGACACCGCTGTATCAGATGCACCCGCCACCGCCGCCACCGCCTCTCCGACCGCGCAGGACGAAGAGACGGTCGTCGTCACCTCAACGACGACAGTGACGGAAGCCGTCGACCCTGCGAACAACGCAGTCACAGAGGCGGTCCAGATCCAGGTGCAGGCACCGCTCGTTTCACACGGCAACGAAAGAGACGACGATGAAGAAATGCCTGAGATTGATCTGGGCGATTCTGGATCGGAGGATGGAGGAGCAGAAGAGGAGGACAAGGCAATCGATGAGGACGGCGAGCGGATTCTCGTCTGAAGCGACGGTTTGCCGATCGAGCAGCAGTGCAATACTTAGGGGTTTCGTCTCGCTCAGGAATGCTGTAGGGCAGAGATAATGAGATTGCCCCAGAGACGCTCATCCCCCTTGGCCTCGCCTTCCTGTGTCTTTTGCGTGCCGAATACTGTCTTTCAGGGCCTCGAGGGGCTTTCTACAGCCGTACCACGTCGCCGGCGATGCTCGTCTTCCCCTTTCTGGCAGCTACTTCTTCTTTCCCTTTCTCTTCCTAGCCCCCTCCGATCCGTTGGCATTGCCGTTCGCGTTAGCAGCAGCAATGACGTTCTTAGCCTCAGTCTCCAACTCATTTGCCTCTTGACTCTGCTCTCGCGTTTCCTCCTGTGGCTTCCGACCAACGATACCTTCTACGAACCTAAAAGGCCACGTGGTGTTGAAGGAAGGCTTGACAACCTCTTGTTCGTCAAGAGGCCACCACTCTCCATCGACGTTGACGAGAACCTCTTGTCTGTTTACCAAAACATCCACCGTCCTACCCCCCAACGACAAAGGTGAGGAGGCGAATAGGATGGTACGTTTCCACTCCTTCTCCCTCTCTTCCCAATCCACTTTGCCGGCGCTCACGTCTTCCTTGGTAAGGAGGGTGGGAAGGTCTCCGAATCCAGAAAGGGGAACTCGGACCTTTTTCTCTAATATTCCCTTTTTGCCTGCTTGCTCGTCGGTGAAGAGGTGTTCTTCGAATCGAGGTCCCCAAGCGACCAACATGGCGCTCCTCTTTAGACTCAGCACCTTTTTCTTTTCCTTTGTAGCGTTGAGCGTCTTGATCAAAACCTCAACTCCCATCGAGGCTAGGACCAGTCCAAACAGCACAGATACGAGACCAGGTCGGAAACGTTCGTAGAAGTAGCCCGTCTTGCGCCACTTTGGGAAACCATTGGAGAGGTAGAAGTCGTATCGGTCCTTGCGAGAGTCTCGCAGGATCTTGTTGATCAGTCCAAGACGCTCGAAGCGTTTCTGAGCGTGGGGTGTGCCGAGGTTTTTGTCGGGACTGTCGGACGGTGGCGAGCAAGGGTTGAGTCAGTATCAAGTAGCGTCGATGCAAGGGGCGAACCTGATGCAGAACGTACTGCAGCTCGAGACTCTTTTTCCTGTAGGCCCTCTTGATGTCCGCCTGTGAAGCCGTCTTGGGCACGTTGAGGAGTGAGTAGAAGGTCGTTCCCTTTCCCTCGGACTCTTCGAGAGCGTTTTGCAGCTCAAAGATCTGTTGCACCAGCACACGTCGTATCAAGGGTGAAGCGTTGGTCGTAAGCATTTCAGTGATGTTCCGCCTCTTCAAGAGACCGACCGGGCAGCGAGGAGCGAGGGGGGAAGGGTACGCACCTCGTAGTCATCCTTATCCCAGTTGGAGGAGGCCGACACGCCCAGCGCGCAGTATGCGAGGGTGAGGAGGAAGAGGAGCGGTAGGAGGCGGGATAGCTTCATCGTGACGTTGGTGCGATGGAGTCGCGAGGCGAGAAGGGAGGGAGACGGGGATGGTGGAGGGGGGTGGAAAGGAACGGGAAGAAAAAGAAGCAGAAGCTGAAGGTCCGCACCAGAGCGGGGTGGGGGTGGCTCGTGTCACCTTCCCGCCTGGCACGGTGCGCTGGCACCTTTTTGCGCCTCAGCTTTCCTCCCGAGGCCCAGGCCTGTAGCGCCCACGTCCCGAACTTTTCGCTCCCGTCCCGATCGGCCCAGTAAGACCCACTTTTTCCTCCCTAGCCATCCTGCCACCTCTCATCCAGCCGTGCTCGCGGAAGTCGACCTCGGCCAGGGTCGACACGCTCAGAACCGCACTCATACAGACGGGACGACCAACGGCTTTATCTATCTTCTTTGTAACTTCGCGTCGATTCGAGGCGGACAGTTGTGGGGTGAGGGATGCTAGAGTGTGTGTTGGGTTACAAATTAGACGTTCGCGATCGGATCAAAGGGCATGATATATAGACAGGGACTGTGCCATGGTAAAGAGACCAGGCCGACAGAGATAAGTGTTTTTGGGGTTGGGGTGGCGGTCTCGAATAAGAAGATATGCGATTAAATCCTCGAGCGCTCACAGGAGGAAGGCGCCGAAGGCAACAGCCGCTCCCATAACAGCGATGGCGGTCAGGGGGGCGGCACCAATCGACATGGCGCCATTCGAGCCCGAGCCCGAGCCCGAGCCGGCGCCGGCGCCCGAGGGCTGGTTGCCACTGCTGGTGCCGGTAGCCGAAGCCTGTAAGAGCGTGCAAAGGGCGCCAACGCAGGGGATAGAGAGTCAGTTCGGGATCGCTACTACCTAGACCTTTCGCTGCAGTGCTGGTTTGCGCGCGAGGCGACAGAGTTGTACTCACGGCTCCGCTCTTCTGGGCGGCGAGGGCGGCGACGGCGCTCTGGGCGGGCGCCGAAGTGGTGGCGGGGGCGGGGGCCGAGCCGACCTCGACCTGGATGTAGCTGGCGGCGACGACCTTGCCGAGTCCGCCGTTGGCCGAGTTGTAGTAGTCAGTGAATGACTGGTTGATGCCGGGCGAGCCGGTGAAGCTGAGCATGGGGGCGGTAAAGTTGTCGTTCTGCTGCATGACGAGGAAGACGTAGCGGTGCGGGCCGTCGTTGTTGGGCGGGAAGGGGGCGGCGTAGGGAACGGCGCTGGCGGTGCGGTTCTTGAGGTTGCCGTTGTCGCCGATGGTGTAGTTGTTGCCGAGCGCGTGGATGTTGACGAGACCGCCGTTTTCCTTGCCGGCGACGCCCGTGTCGATGAAAGCGACGGTGAAGAGCTTGTTGTCGTCAAAGATGTCGGTGTCGTCGGCCTTCTTGGTCTGCTGCGAGATGCGGTAGGCGGGGATGGGCTGGACCTGGTCCAGGTTGAGCCTGTCGCCGATGTTGCCGACCGAGACGGCTCCGAAGGTGACGTTGAGAACGCCCTGGATGTCGAGCCACGAGTTGGGGAAGTAGGTGGGGGTGATGAGGGCCGAGGGGAAGTTTTCCTGGATGAGGGCGACCTGCTCGTAGCTGGCGTCGTCACTCTGGGCGGCGGCGGCGGCGGCGAGGGCCAGGAGAGCGAGCGAGGTGCGGGCGAAGACCATGGTAGCGAGCGTGTGTGTGTGTGTGTGTGTGTGCGTGTAAGGGAGTGTTGGGGCAGCGGTAGGAGCGTGTCCGAGTAGAGAGGTTCTGAGTTGAGTTGCGAGGAGAGTGGGGTGGATGGTGGTGGTGGAAAGGGAGGAAGGAGGAGGGAGGAGGGAGGAGGGAGGCCTTGGGGAAAAGAGGCGTTAGTTATGTATGTATGTAGCAAGCACGTCGGCCGCGCCCCGCAGAGGCCAGCCGAGCCAGAGCGGAAGATGAGCTGCAGGGCCGAGGTGGGAGGGACGTCTGCAGGCCAAGCTCAAGGCCAGAGCCAGAGCCAAAAGGGGGCGCGCGGGCTCTTGAAGCTGCCTTTCATGCCGACATAGGCGCTCGGTGGCCGAGCAAAGGGGCACTACGCCTGTCTCGCCTTGTACTGCACGCCCCGGTACAGAGGCCACTGTAGCTGCACCAACTCTTGAAACTTTGCGACACGCCTTTGTCTCTCTCTGCTTTCTACTGTAGCCCCTCTGTGTGGCGGGTCACAAGGCGACGGCCGTCCCACCTTCCACCTTCCTCTTGCCTGCCGGACGGTGGCAGCGCGAGGTAGGCAGGCCAGCGACCCAGCCAGGCAGGAGCCAGCCAAAGACACCGCCGCCGATCCGAGACTCGGCCAACCGCCGCTACGCCTTACCGTTCACACCCCTTGACTACGCCATGCTGGCCTGGTCTGGCCTAGTCTTAGGCCAGCATGCAGTAGCCATCGGGATCGTGTTCTATCGACACACGGCGGCAGCTGGGTCGACGGCGCGAGAGCGGACTGACGCCTTCGGGCGATGTCGCGACAAACCGTCAGCGACGGACCAACGCAAGACGATGCCGTGGCAGAGTCAAAGCGTCGCGACGACGGCGACGACGACGATGACCATGTCTGTCAGCGGCCCGGCCCGAATGGTGCTTCTGCGGCAGCTGGCGTGCTCAGCTCCAGCCATGCATCTCTCGTTTTGCCCCTGCATCAGTCGGCGCGGCTCCGGCGTCTATAGCCACTTCCGGCTCGGCCCGGCTAGTCAGCCTTGCTGTAGCAACGGTCGAGCTTTGCCAAAGCTCGATACGCGCGATGGTACCAAGGAAAAGGAAGAAAACCTCGAGGCCACGGCAAGCACGAAAGAGTCGCCACCGTGGACACGATGTCAGAGCCTTCTCACCCGGCAGCGGCTTGTGTCGCGACGTAGGCGCGCGCTCAGTCGGTGGTGACGGCCTCCCGGTCCATCTGCCTGCCATGCTGGGAGAGTCGCGCGGCTTCTCGGGGCGCAGTGACTACGGCGCTTTAGAGCAGAACTCTTCAAAAGCCGGCCAAGGTGGTCATAGGCATCTGCAGCAGGCAGGGAGCATTGGCATCGGGGAGGGTCATGGTGGAGAGCGAACCAAGGTGGGAGGCTCAGCCGAGAGGCGGCCCCGCTGACCGACGCAAGCGACATTCTATCGTGCGAGTGAAGCAGATTGGCGTCTCTCCGGCTTGGTCGGACCGGCTTCTCTCGCGCCCGTCGGCTGAAAGGCATTCGCTTGTCCGTGTGTGAAGTCGGGTGCGGGCAAGGCTTTCGACCCTGACTGCCATCTTCCTTCCTTCCCTCCTGACTGCCATCAGCCCTCCTCTCACTCCTTTTTCACCAGCCAGCAGATTCCAGTAACAATGACCGACGACAGAGGCACACCATCGGTACCCCTAGCAGCCACGGGCGTCGCGGCCGGCAGCGGACAGGACCACCTCGCATTGCCGCCTTCTTCGTCCTCCGAAATCGCAGGGCCGACTCCCTCGACCTCCGCCGCGCTGGCAGCACCGGCAGCGACACCGGCAGAGGCTGCCTCCTCTTCTATTTCAGCCCACGCACAGCATTCGGACACCGCCGGCCCATCCTCGTCGGTGTCGCCTCAGCAGCCGACCTTCTACCACGACGCTGCCCAGGCCGCCTCAGACTCGATCAACAGCATCCGCAAGTCGCTCCACCGCTTCCCCACGCCCATCCTCCGCATCCAGCGTGTCAACCAGCTCGATGCCGAGCTCCTCGACCGCGAGCTGTCGGAACTCCTCCTCGACCCCGTCATGAAGGCCCTTGGGCTAATACGCTCCACGCTGCCGGCCGACCTCGAGCCAGAACTGCTCCTTTTCTTCAAGCTGATCCTCTTCAAGTTCAGCGTTTGGGATCGCGGCACAAGCTATGGCTCAATGCTCCAGAACCTCAAATTCCGCAACGAGTGGGCCCACGAGGGCGGGCTTCAGTCGACGGCGCGCGACCAGCCGCTCAGCAGGCTCCAGCTCTCCCTCTACCCCTTGCTCACCATCATCTTCCCTTATCTCGGGACCAAGGTCCAGGACCGCATGACGTCGCTCAACTTCTCCGACATGCCATCCAACGACATCCGGCGGAGGGCGTGGTCGCTGACCGACTATGCACAGCGCCTGTGGGCGGCCGCGGTGCTGGTCAACTTTTCCGTTTTTCTCAACAACGGCAAGTACCGCTCAGTGGCAGACCGCCTGCTCGGCATGCGCCTCACCTACGCCCAACGCACAATGAACCGCAACGTCTCGTTCGAGTTCCTTAACCGACAGCTCGTCTGGCACGCCTTTACCGTGAGTTCGAAGGAGTGGATGCCCTCATGAGCGAGATCCGTGCCCCGGCCTTCGAGAAAGCTGACGACCTAGAACTCCTGACGCTCCTTTCAAATCTGCAGGAGTTCCTGCTCTTCCTCTTGCCGCTCGTGAGGCCAAGGCGGCTATTTAGGCGGCTCGTCCGGCTACCGACGCATCCACGCCTCCTCTCGGTGCTGCTACGTGTCCTGCCAATGGCCATCTCGTCGCGGGTCGGTCTGACGAGGGACACGCAGGGCAAGGCCCGCTTTGACCGAAGGGCCGTCTCGCTCCCCTTGCTGCGCAACGTCGTCTCGAGGACGGAGAATGGCAAGCAGTCGGAGGCCGACGAGAACCGAGGCCGCTACTGGGCGCTGCCGAAGCCGTGCTGCGCCATCTGCTTCGAGAGGATGGAAAAGGCGGCTGGCGTCAACGTCGATCCGACGCAGGTCGGCTCGGGCGGTATGAGCATGGGTATCCCGGCTAGCGATCCGCTTGACCCTTCGTCGGGCCTGCTGGCGCCCAACCGGCCACCAACGACGGGCGCGGCTGCTGGGACACGGTCACTGGCTTCGTCCCAGAGCCTGGGTGTGTCCCCGGACGGCCTCGCGTATGCCGATGCGCTGATCCACACGCCTTACAGCGTGCAGCCATGTGGTTGCAGGTACTGCTACTACTGCATAGCGAGCAAGCTGCTGGACGAGGAGATGGAGGACGAGCTGGGGGATGCTGGCGGGTGGGAGTGCCTGAGGTGCCGCACGCGCGTCCGCAAGGCGGAGCGTGCCATTGAAGTGGCGGAAGAGGACGACGAGGAGGAGAAGCGAGATTGTGAGGAGGACGTTGACGATGACGGCGAGGGCAGTGGGGGCGAGGCAGAGGTGGCGGCATCATAGCGGACCGTGGTTGCTCTGGCTTCTGCGGACGTTGGCGCTGTGTACTGTGGCAGGATGCACGATGCGCGAAATGCCAACTGAGCCGCAGCGGAGCAGACCTCCATCGCTCGTGTCTCTCTCCGCCGCTCTGTTCTTGTTTTGTTCCTTTTCTGTCTGTGTGCTCGCTCCTCTTTACTCTACCTCCGCCACCACCACCACCACCGCCCACCCCGACTACGGCCCCACATCTCCTCTCTACATAGACATGGTCAAGAAGCGCCACCAAAAGAACTCGTCGACTTCCTCTCCTGCCGCTGCCGCCGACGATAACCAAGTAGCCGCCTCCTACCAGTTCGACGAGTCCATCCCGGGCGTCGTCGCTTCCCTCGAACGACTCGGCCAGCCTCTCCCCAAGATGGTCGTCTTCGATCTCGACTATACGCTGTGGCCCGTAAGTGCCCTCCACTCTCTGACGTTCGATGTCCCTGTGGATGTGCGCGTTAGCTGACGTGGGAGAAACGTGGATTGGCTCTGCAGCTGTGGGTAGATACACACGTCGATCCACCTCTGAAGCGCAAGGGCAATGCAGTGAACAGGGTCGTCGATAGGTACAACCAACCGCTAGCCTTCTTTCCTCATGTTTCGTATGTACAGCTTCATCTCTCTTCCTCTCTTTCTTCCTTCCTTCCTTCCTCGCACGTCCTGCTGACACTGACCCAACACCACACGTCGTATCCGCGACCTACAGGTCGATCCTCTTCTACCTGAAACGACACGGTGTAGAGATTGCAGCCGCCTCACGCACCTGTGCCCCTCCAGCGGCCAGACAGGCTCTTAACGGATTGATGCTCGTCGATGATGCAGAGTTCGTACCCAGGTCGGCTTCCGACAAAGACGAGCAGGAGGAAGAGGAACACGCGACGAGAGGAAAGGCAAGGGGCAACAAGGGCGCTACACCCGCTAGAAGGCTCGTCAAAGCCATCTGTAAGTTCCGCCTACGGAGCAGCAAAGCTGTATTGCGAGGCCAAGAGACTGAATTGCGTCCCTTACCCTCTTGTCGTTCGTCGGATAACATCGGGCCCGTAGCACTCTTCGACTACCTCGAAATCTACTCTGGCTCCAAGATCGCACACTTCCGTCAGCTTCATCAAGATTCCGGGATCGACTATGCAGACATGGCATTCTTCGATGACGAAGGAAGAAACTGTACATCCAAATCACTGTCCCTCTTGTTGTCGCTCTCGTACATCTTCGCTGACACCGTGGATCGCCCTCCCTTGTCTCTCTCGGACCGCACGCCACGTTCTGGGGCAACTGATAGCGGAAGTAGCGACGAAGCTCGGTGTTCATTTCGTTCTGGTCGGACATAGCGGGACGGATTTGGCGACGTTCGAGCGAGGGATCAGAGAGTGGAGAGCAAAGAGCTTGAGTAGGATGAAGGAACGTGGAGAGTTGGACGAGAGCGAGGACGTAGCGAGGGGGGCGGGGTTGGTGTAGAGATTCGTCAAAGAGAGCAAGAGTAGATGTCGGCCTGCGATCGGGATATAGAGCGTATAGAGCCGAGTGGAATATACATAAGAGGCGCACAAAGAGGGAGTTTGTATTGTGGAGTGATAGCTGTTGCCGTGATTGTGGTACCTCTGATTGAACGGTAGGGGAGCACTTGGACATGAGAACGACATCGTGCTGACTCGTTTTTGCTCCGTCGATAACCCTTTGACGCATCCATCCGATTCTACCTCCCCGTCTCTCTCGCTTTCAGCGTTGCGTCAAACGGCCGCCGCGGTGACCACGGTCGAAGCATCATGCGTTCGACCATCCTTAGCATCTTCCATTCCACCTACCATCACACCTCCCTTCCCTTCCCTTTCTCCTCCACCTGCTGCACCTCCTCGTTCTCCGACCCCTTTCAACTTATCCAACTGTTGCCTCCTCAACCTCTCCTCATGCGCCGCTATGATCTGTCTCTGTTTCTTATAATACGCTGCCTGGATAAGAGCTTCATCGTGTCCTCGAATGTTTAGGTAGGAATATATCAGTGATGGTCCGAAGATTGCTCCTGTATCATTTTTTCCGTAACCCGGACCATGGCGGAGAAGTCGAAGGACGTGAGCGAGAAGAAAAGAAGAACGGATAGAAAAGGGAAATTGGGGACAAGGCAGGTGGACCTACCGGGTGCACCGAGGATAGTAGCTAACAGACCAGCCACTTCGGCTGAATTGGGCGACTGAGCGACTACTCGTTTAGTGAGATGGATGAAATCAGATCGATGGGTGTGTCGACCCAGAGGTTGGGAGAGTATCATGGGAAAAAACAAGATGATGAGGAGAGACGTAATATGCATGTCGACGTCGAAGAAGAAAAAAGAGGGGGGAGATTGTCTTGATGGTCGTACAGCGGATTGGAGAGGTGATGGATGGTATGAAGAGGAAGAGCGAATGGGTCTGTCGGCGTCCTTTTCCATTCATCCATCGTCCAGTGAGAGAAGAGGGACGGACCGAGAGTCGACCCCCCTCGCTTCTCGTCCCCTATCTGGTACGAACCACTCTCGCGTTCTCTCTTTTTACTCAACCTCACAGACCTCCGCCCCGCCCTCGAACAACCTTACGTCGATCTATCGTCCACTTCCCTCCTCGTCATCACGCCCCGACTCGAGGGGCGTTTTGAAGGCGTCGAAAACAAGAGCCTCATCCAGTGACTGCGCCAAAAGGTGACAAGCTCCATACGACGCCCCTTTCTCGTCAACCTTTCTAAAACGTTTGTCATGGCATCGTCCGTTTCGACCCTCGCTTCGTCTTGTCTCAACGGTCGAAGTACACCGCGTCAACAGCCGTCGGACTCTCACTTCTCAATCAGGCTCAAGAAGGTGGGGAGTTGTAGCTGTTCGTCAGCTCCGTTGCCTTGTTGCTTTGCGGTTGATTTGGATGGTAGTACAGTACAGAAGGTTTAAGAGACAAAAGTCAAGAGAGGGGACCCGATCGTTGTGTAGTAGGAATAGTCGCATCAAGGACGGAATGCCGGGTGATGCTAGGGCGTAAAGAGGATGTTCTATGGTTCACTTGGAAGGCCGAGGTCGAGGTCCAGGCGAGATTGCTGCGGTCCCGCGCGGAAAGCTTCGAGGACTCAAACGGACGGAGATCAAGCCGGCGCAAAGGCCTCTGGGGGGATCGCGTTGCTTGCCTGCCCATGAAAAAAGGGGCGAGAAAGTTTTGTCACGAGAGCGATGGACAAGGCTGGCGTTAGTCTTTGCTGTTGAGCAGCCAGGATGACAGAGGCTGCGCACTCCGGTCTCGCGGGGCTTACCGCTGCGTGCTTCACTCACCTTCAGAGCCTGGAAGTTGGTCATCGCGAGGTTGGGGTCCCACCCGTTCTCCTGGAGGCACTGGACCGCGAACTGGTAGATGAGGCCGGTCTGTGCGGCCAGCTGGAGCGAAAAGGTGTGCTGCTGCTCGTTGAGCCCGGGCGCCGGCGCCTGGTTCTGTAGGTGCGTGGGGAGGCTGGGGATCGCGGCTGTCGCGCCGTTAGCCGGTGCAGCTGCTGCCGCCGGTGTGGGCATCGCTGGCATCGGAGCCGCGCCGACCGCTCCGGTCGGCAGCGTGTCGAGGGCCCAGGCTGCGGTGCCGGAATAGTGGCGGACCGTCATCTGGTCCGAGAGGATGACGCAGGGCCACCCGGCGTTGACCGCCTCCGAGCCTGGTGGGACAGGCGCGACAACAAAAGTTCGGTCGAATGACCGCACGCCGGTCGAGGGGAGCTCGGCAAACTCGCCGTGAACGCTGATGAAGAGGACCGCCTCAGGCTTCTCGCCTGCCCGGATGCTCGCGCCGAGAACAACGTTCGGCATCACCCAGGCGTCAAAGACGAACTTGGAGGCGTCCGTCAGCGGATGGGTCGTCCCCGGCAGTTTGGCGAGCATCTCGACGATCCGCGCGCTGCCCTGGTGGAGCGCCGTGTTGCGCGATTTGGACATGTGAAGGCGCATCAGGTTGCGGCTGCCGCACGTCGTCCACCGCTCAAAGTTGAGCCCCTTCTGGTGTGGCATCGTGTGGAGGTAGCCGGCCGCCTTGGCCCTCGGCGCCGGGTTGACGTTGATGCAGAAGGAGAACTGGGCGGACGGCGCGTAAGCGTCCTTGAGCGCGCCGCGGTCGGCGTCGTAGAGAGCAAAAAACCTGCAGCGGTGCGGAATGAACGAGGTGGGGCACGAAGAATGAGACAGGGTCAGCATCAGCATGGGCATCAGCATTGATGCCTGCGGTTTCGCCAGACCAAGACGCTCTCAAGAATGGGCCCAACTCATCGGCAAGACTCACTTGGACAAAAAGGTGGGTACGATGGTGCCGGCGTCGCTGTCGACGAAGCCGGACTTGTTCTGAATCGGGAAGTTGCGCAACGGCACCTGGGCAGCGTCAGCGTCGAGCTTCTTCGATTTGCTCGACCGCGGTAGGTTGGCAAAGCCGGACTCGGTCGGCGTGACTAGCTTCTGATCTAGCATCGTAAGTTTTGGGAATCTCGAGAGGATCTCGAGCCGGTACCCCTCCTCGTTGCCGGCGGCCACCGCGTTCGAGTGGACCGGATTACCCGTAAGCAAGAGCTCCTTGAGCGCTTCGA
The DNA here is from genome assembly GCA_900291925.1 of Thecaphora thlaspeos. Taxonomy (NCBI): domain Eukaryota; kingdom Fungi; phylum Basidiomycota; class Ustilaginomycetes; order Urocystidales; family Glomosporiaceae; genus Thecaphora; species Thecaphora thlaspeos. The sequence continues at coordinate 1,071,513 of UWYS01000003.1, read as the reverse complement.
AGCGGCCCCGCTTGTTGTTGGCCATTGTGTCGAGGTCCTTCGCCCATCGGAGCTCGTTGCCCTCTAGGGAAAGATTCTGCGAGGATTCAAAGGAGGCGGGGGTCGGAGGGGAGGCAGAGTTGAGCTGTCAGTTGAAGGCTGAGCGCCGAGCAACAGGCGCCGAGGCAAGGATTGATCAAGAGGGCGCTTGACTCAACCCCTCAAAACTCACCTGTAGCTTCGGCAGGAAGCTGGGCAATGTGTTGACGGGTCCGAGATTGGAGAGCTCATTGCTGGCCAGTGAGATGGTAACGACCTGTGCAGCCATGCGATACATTGATGCAGGAGACGAGAGTCAGCGGCTGCAGCTGAGCCATTCACAGAGAAACGCGCGAAAGGCGGAGCGGCATCACTCACATCTGGGTAGATCTCGGAGCAGATCTTCCACATGACGTTTGCCAGCTCCCTGGGGCAGCCGACCACGCCGGGCGGCTTGATGTTTTCGGCGGCGAGGATCGGATCGGCTTTCATGTTCTGATGCGGTAGACACGATTGCGGAGCGAGAGAAGGCAGCAATTAGATCTGTCAGAACCAAGTTGAGACATCGCGGCTGCTCTGCTTCTCGAAGGCAAAATCGTGCCGTGCTAGCGCAAACTCACCTCGAGATTGAGGAACTTTGCCGCGGCGTTCCAGCGCGACTCGAGGAAGCGCTTGACGATCGAGACGACGTTGTGAGACCTAAGGCCCTCGGAGCTGATGAACGGCACGCCGCCGCGCGCCTTTGAGTTTGGGACGCTGCCGAGGATGGCAGCGGTATTGCCAGGTCGCAGGCCGTCGCCGGCGTTGGGTTGGCCCTTTCTGGCGTTGGGTCGTGTCCCGAGCGGGTTGGCGCGCTGCCGTGTGGCGTTCTTGCCCTGACGGCAGGCAACCCCCTGCCCATCGCTCTGGGACTGATCCTGAGGTGGCATTGATGCAGGAAATAGAAGAAAGAGAAAGGGGGCGGTTCGGAAGCATTGCATGGATGGAAGGAGCAATCGAGGGGGCAGCGGTGTGAATGCGGGATCAAGGGTTTCGTTGTCGGGCCGTTGACGTGGTTCCCTCCTCGTCTGCCGGTAGCTAGAGATGCCGACCGGGACAGGTTGTCGAGCGGGGTGCGTGCGGTCGAGCAACACGGTGGGGACCGATAGCCTTCCTCAGCGAGCGTTGTGCGTCGCGCTTCACTGACAACCGGCCGTTGCGTAGCCGAGCTCCGCTCCGCGCTAGGTGGCGAAACTGGTGAGGACGTCGGAGGGAAGAGAGATGTGGATGAAGGTGAGACTTACGTTTGCAGGCCCGGTGCCTGAAGCCCTTCCGGAGCGGCCTCCGCCCCTGGACCGACTTGGACCTGCGCCGTCCTTCATGCCGACATCTCCGTCCGACATCAGGCCGGCGTTACGGAGCGCCGTGCCGGAAATCGAGTGTCCGCCCCGTGCTCCGCCCCTTCTCGACATGGCTGCGTGCGTATGGTGGAGATGATGAGCACAGAGGCGGGAGCCGTAGGCGGCAAAGGCGCTCTCGGTGGCGGATTGCGTCGCGTGGAGCCCTGAGAGAGAGCAGCAAGTGCAGCACGTATCGGATAACGCGCGGTCGTTTTACGGTGGCACAGTAGATCGCAAGAGCTCTGTCAGCTGAGAGGCGAGTCTCAAACTCGGTGTGTGCGATGAAATGAGCCAAAGCAAGCGGAGGCGAGAGGGAATGACTGGAGTAGCCCAAGCGAGCTGCGGGCAATGGGATAGTCGCAAGCGATGCGTCGTCTCGCAGAGAGGTCGAAGGCGGTGGCTATGGCGATGGCGGAGGGAGAGGGGGAGGTGCGGAGAGCGGCTGAGGATGAGGATGAGAATGAGGGTGGCGGAGGGTGGATGACGGTCGGAAGGTAAGGAGGGCCGGGCGGGGCTAGAGAAAAAAAGGGCCCGGCTCGACTCGACCTTTGACTGGCGTTCTGCGTGCAAAGCAAGCGCGCCCCGCCCCGCCCCGCCCTGCCTCGCTCTGCTTTTTCTGTCAAGCGGGCGAGCACGCTGGTGTCTGGCCCCTCTGGCCGTGCTCAGCCACATGTGCCTACGCCCTCCACAAGCCACCAGCACAGGTGCGAGCGTCGCTGCTTCGGATCTCGGCCGCGTCTTGCTTCTCTCCCGCGTTGGCACCTGGCTGCGCTCCTTTACGCCCCACCACCACCACCACCACCACCACCATCGCCATCACTATAAACGACACCGCCGCATGGCGATCCATCACACATAACGAACCTCCGCACGACCTTAGGCTTCCCTTCCATCGGCCCGGATCCGCCACGCTTCTCCCGCCACGGCGTCCGCCCCTATCGCCGTCGTCGAGGCTGGATCCCGTCCCCAGTCAGTCAGTCTACCCATCGATATACCCTCGCCGTGCTCGCTGCATGCCCTGCATCTCGTACCGCCCCCGCCTCCCGCTCCCTTGGATTGCTGCCTTCGCCTCTCTCCCTTTCAGCATGACAACGTAGCCAGACGCACTCATCTCTCCCCTTACCGACCGCGATCGGCCGGTTCCACTGGTTCCACCAGCTCGCCCCGCTAACGACTCCTCTCACGAACGCACTTCTATTCTACCGACCAGCCCGGCCATCCTTCCGCACGCCTCGTCTCGCTCGCTCCGTCTCTTGCACCCTTCCTCGCAAGCATACGCCATTGCGACCTCTCGCGATAACCTTTGCAGCGCCCCTCGTACGCCTCTGACCCCACTGCCGCTCCGCCACCTTGTCGCCACTGGGGATTTTGAGCCTCAACCAAGCTCACAGCCGCCCAACGCGCCCTTGAAGCGTTGAGGCGACCTCTGATCCGCCTCACGGCTACCAGGGTCGACGCAGAGCTGCTATAGAGATGGAGGTGGTTATTCCCGACCTCGACGATGACGAGCTTTTCGCTCCGCCTCCGAGGATCCACTCGCCCGTCGCATCGGCCAGCGCATCCTCGGCCGTAGACAGCGGCAGGCTTTCACTAGAAGACAGCAGCTCGCCCTGCGCCACCATGTCCGCTGCCGCCCAGAAAGCTTTTAAGGCTGTCCATGACTCAGCGACCATGGCTGCCCCGTCGGGCTCCAGAGCACTCGGCAAGCTAACTATGCCGTCGTCGCTCGCGGGCTCATCAGCGGGCGGACCCTTCCGCGGCGCCGCCCTCGGATGGCACGGGAGGTCGGGAAGCGCCACCAGCGACTCGTCCGCTGGTGGCGCCTCCTTCCGTTTCCCCACCAGCGGCACCTCTGGCTCGTCCCCGTATCACCAGCCGCAGCCACTGCCGCCGAACCGCTACGAATCCAGCCCTGGCGGCTTCTTCCCACCTTCGCCCTCGCACCAGACAGGGAGCAATTTTTCCTTTCCCGTCAAAAAGAGCTCTTTTGCCTCGCTCAAGGCAGCCATCAAGGGCCAGAGCCAGAGCAACGGCGCCAAGGACCGCGACCGCGACCGCGATGCCTTTGACGCCTGGCCCCCACGGACGCCAAAGGAGGCGGCCCGGTACGTGCCCTACGCACCCGGATCAGATGCCGGCGAGAACACGGCGGGCAGGCGCACGGCTTATCCGACGCCGAAGCCCGGCATGGCAATCTCGTCGAGCGGCCCTTTTCCTTTCGAGCAGCAGCAGCAGCATCCGGACGTACTGCCTTCGATGTCGGGCTCGCAGGAGCCGATGATGCCGCACCACGCGAGGCGGGATAGCCAGCTGTCCGGTCACTCGCGGACCCAAGTCAGCGGAGGGACCGGCGCCAGCTTCAGCGGTGCTGCCGCCCTTGCGGCGCGCTCTTCTTCGCGCTATCACCATGCCCAGCACAGCTCCTACTACTCGGACTCGCACAACAGCCACGGTGCCGCCAGTAGCTCGGCCAGCAGCCTGATGCTGACGCAGCAGTCTTTGGGCCAGTCCGGCGCCGACCTCCCACCGGTTCCCCCGCTGCCTTTGTTCGGCTACGACTACAACGCGGCGCCTAGCACGCCGGGAACAGAGCCGGTCGACCCAGCTTTTCTTGACGCCCGCGCCATGGCCAGCAACACGTCGTTCGAACACTCGGATATGGGCAGCCCACACAAGTGGAACGCCGCCAGGCTGCGTGACGACAACCCGCAGAGGCCTTGGATGACGGTGGCGGAGGACGCTGACGAAGCTTCCAGCGTCGAGTATAGTAGCCAGCAACACCACCACCACCCTCACCCCCACCCGTCGAACGGGACCCCTAGTGAGCTCGGCGGCGGAGATCCCGGCCAGCAAGGCCCAGGGACCCGGTCGCGGAGGCCGTCGGCCGCCAACGAAAGCGGTCGCCCGCAGGAGAGCAGCAGCAGCGCGCTGGCGGCCAGCCTCGGCGCCGAAGGACTGGGCTACCTGCCGCAGGGGATAGGCTCCAACGACCCCAAGGCGCCGTCCGAGTACGCGGTCAACATCCTGATGAGCCGGTTCATCACGCTGACCGGGCTCAAAATCCAGGCGACGCTCGACTCGCTCGGCGACGGCGACCCGGAACGCATGAGTGCGGTCGGACCGCAGGTCGACGAGAGCCTGGAGTCGCTCTACGACTCGCTCTCGCACGTCGCCAAGCGGAACCCTTGGCCCGTGATCGAGAGCCTGGTCAACTGGAAGCAGCTGCACATCGAGAGCCAGCTCCACGCCTCCGCCGTCCGCCGCCACCTGGCCGAGTCGCGCCAGCTCCACGCCGCCGAGACGGGGATGAAGGACGTCGCGGCGCTGCTCGCACGGAGGAAGGAGCTCATCACGCTCTACCTCCTCTCCAAGGCGATGATCGCAATCGCCAAGGAGATGGGCTGCAACACGCTGACCGAGGCGCAGGCGGGCTTCTGGGAGGACTGCGCCTTCGACATGCTCCTTCGCTGCTCGCGCGAGAGCGACCGCGAGAGGCACTTGCCCCGCTCCGTCTCGACAATGCGGTATAGCTGCTTCGAAAAGGTCTCGGTGCTGATCGGTGAGATCTCGAGGACGAGGTGAGTCTGTCCGGGCGCAGGGGCCGCCTGTGCTCTCGCTCGGGCCTGCAAAAGCGTGAACCATGGCCTCGTCGTTGAATGCAGGGACGTCCATCACTAACAAGACGGGATCGACGATCGTCGTTGCTTCTCACTTCCCCCTCATCAGATTTTTGCCGATAAGCGAGCGCTTTGTGTCGATCCTCGAGTCTTCCAAGGAGGCGCCGGCGGGCAAGAATGTTGAGGAGATGCTGGTGGCTGCGATCCAGAGCATGGGCCATCTCAAGGTCACGGTGAGTTCGCCTACGATATAGCAGCTGGCGATGTCGCTCCTCGGCGTTGAGCCGCAGCTGACTCTTCGACCTTTGGCCCCTTCTCTGCGTCATTCGCTGACAGGTCTACCCGATGGAGCTGTTCGAGGAAGGCGCCGAGTTTGTCGAGATCCTAGCGCGGCATTTCGCCGTCGCCCACGGGACGCGGATCAAAACGGCGTACGCCGAGGCGTTCCTGCACCTCTTGCTGCCGGTGGCCCAGTCGGCGACGGCTGAGGTGAATCACCCGACTTGGACTAAGGGCATCGACAACATCTGGCCACGGGCGCTCTCGATGACGGCCAAGCCGCGCTACTGGGCCGCCGCCTACTCGCTTGCCGTTGCACTGCTGGCTGTCTCGCCGCCCGACAAGTTTCTGACCAACTGGTACGCATGCATCGAAATGGGCGCCGCCAAGCTCAAGGACCGTGGCAGCCGGACAATCGTCCTGAATGCCGCGCTGCGGCTGCTGTGGGTCTACCTGTTCCGCTGCCATGAGAGCAGCTCCACAACCACCCGGCGCCTCGAGGCTTTTTTCAAGATCTGGTTTCCGCCAAGCCGCAAGGCGGTCCACCCGTCCGAATGTTCGCTCGAGCCGCTGATCGGAATGGTCCACCTGGTGCTGCACCGGCACTTTGACTTTGGCCGCGACCTCGTCCTCAACTTCCTCTGCCACGCCGAGCTCGGCGGCTCGACGCTGTCTCTCCAGCCCGACATCCTCTCGGGCCACCGGATGACGGTGGCGATCCGCGCGATCCTGCTGACGGTCGACGGCTACGCCCGCGAAGAGAGCCCGGCCTTTCCTGCCGGCGTTGACTTTTCGCGCTACCAGTTCGAAACGCTGCCCAAGGGCTGCGGCGACGAGCTGCCAGATGGCTTCGCATTTCCACGACCCGAGCTGGCCGAGGCCCAGGGCAAGTTCAACGATCTCATCGGCAAGATCGCTTTGATCTGCGATCATCAAGTGAGCGACATGACGGTGTTTGACGAGCGGACCCAGATCTTCCGCGGCTCAGTCAACGGCGGCGGCGGCGGTCTCTCGGCCTCGTCGGGCGACCGGGCCATGCTGGAGCGCGACGGATTCATCTGGAAGGTTCATGGCACGTCGAAATTGATGGCGGCCTACCCGCGCGAGCACCAGTCGCACTGCGACCTGCTCAAAGCCTGCTTCGCCTCGTGGCCGCGCTGTCTCACCAGCAACATCGCCTTCTCCAGCATCCTCGGGATCCTCTTCCGCGCCCACTTCAGCGCTGACCCAGAGCTGGCCGAGGCGTCTTCCGAGGCGCTGCAGCGAATAGCGCAACAGCGCCGGGGCGGATCGACCGCCGTCGTCTCCGGCTTCATGCGCTGGATCTTTCGGCAGGAGTCTGCGTTCTGGGAGATCCACCCGAGGCAGTCGCTCCTAATCCCTAAGGTCGAGCGGGCGGTCCGCCTCTGGATCGACTTTCTCAACATCTGGCTGGCCGAGCTGCACGCGCAGAACTCGGCCGTCGCCTCCGAGAAGGTGCCCGGCGCCAAGGGCTTCGAGATGGAACGAACGAGCGCCTGGGCCATCATCGACGAGGTCGAGGCCCATGCCCTTTTCCTGCTCTGCTCGGCGTCGCGGTTGCTGCGGAAATACGCTGTCGAGGTGCTCGGGCTCGTCTCAGTCCTCGACGATGCCTTCCTCACTCCGGCGAGGCGAGCCGCCCTAGAAGCGGCGCGAGCGGCCGGCGACACGGAGGACGAAGAGCCAAGCCGCATCGTCCATCTGCTAAACCTGCCCTATTGCCGTTTTTTCGAGGACCCATACGCCAGCGCTGGTCCCGGCAGCACTAGCCGCGCCACCTCCGGCGGCCTTCCGCGCCCGCCGTCTTGGAAAGCCGCGCAGACGGGCGAGTCGCTCAAGTCGATTGCCCAGAGCGAGAAGGCGTCGGAGCAGCAGCTGTGGCGTAACGCGTTCCCGACGCTGCTGCGGATGAGCCTCGACCGATTCCCGACGACGATCGCCGTGTTCCGATCTTACATCACCCGACGTGTTCTGGGGATGGACCACGTAATCTTGGTCGCCGCCGATATCGTGTCCCGTCCGCAGGTCGGCACGATCGGCGGCAGCGGGGCGGGCAAGGCGGTGCAGTCGTCATCGTCGTCGCTGGCTCACACAACGACGATGTCGAGCTTTGTCTCGACCGGCGCCATCGCCTCGGACGACCACGACGTCAGCCAGGACCAGGCACTGATGGCTGAGCACTGGCGCTTCTACATCCTGGCCCTTTGCACGACGACCAACTCGACCGAGGGATCGCGTGGTGGCGCCTCGGTCGGCGGACACCGCCGCCAGTCGAGCGACGCTGAGTCAGGCGAGCGAGTAATTGCGGCCAAGGACCTCTTCCAGAAGATGGTCCCCTTCCTCGCCTCGAGCCAGGCGCGATTCCGCGACGCCGTGGTGACGGCGCTCGGCAACATCAACGACAACCTGTTCGGTACGCTGCTCGACACGGTCCAATCAGTCAGCAGCACGCTGACCGACGACTTCAAGGTCCGCTCGGTCGCGCGCAGCGGCCTCAAGCGCAACCGGCGGCTCGACCGACTGCGCACCGCGCTGGGCCAGGTGCTTCAGCTCAACTCGCACCACCTGCGGCGCGAGGAGAGCGCGCGCGACGCCAAGGTCATTCACACCATCCAGACGTGGCTCCGCGAGACGTTCAGCTTCCTCAACGACCGGGAGATCCGGCAGGACTGGGAGTTCCACGTGCTGCGGCGCTTCTTCTGCGGCGTCGCCGAGGAGTTCTTCGACGGCCTGACGCGGCTCGGCGAGGCAGAGCGCTACTTCCCACGCGACGTCCGGCTGCGCATGTTTCGCGCCTTTCGTGAGTGGCACTCGTATAGCAACACCAGTGAGGAGGGGCCGGCTAAGCTGGCCAACATGCTCGCTGCCGCTGCCGAGCAGCACCGCGACGACCAAACCAAGGAGCAGGCCGTCGTACAGCTGCGCAACGAAACCCAGGCGCTCTCGTACCAAGCCGGGCGTGCGATGGCGTCATTCTGCCAGGGCGCAATCGCCAACGTTGGCGGCAGTGCCAACGTCAATCCTTCGCCGACCGGCGCCTCGTCGCTCGAGGCGTCATCGCTGCTCTCCTGGCTCAACCACCTCTTCTCGGCCGCAAACCGGAAGAACCATGAGGTAGCCCGCCGTGCCCTAGGCTCGCTGCTGGTCCATAATGCGGCCAACGCGGCATTGATCGACAGCATCTTGGAACGATGTATCTCGGAGCCCGATCGATCGACAGAGGGGCGATCTTTCTTCAGCGTCGTGGCCGACGTCGTGGTCGAGAGCGACACAGCGTTTGCCATGCCGCTCCACCAGACCCTCTGCCTCGGCCTGATCAAGCTGGGCCACGCCAATCGAAGCGTCCGGCGAAAGGCTTTCCGGATGCTGCACCATGTCTCGACCAGCGTCGACGGTGACAGTGGGAAGGCGGCGACGGCCACGGCCGCAGCCGCTCCTACATCGCTAGAGGCGTTCGAGGTGGGTGCAACCAGCCCGCTGCCGGCCATCTACCTGCGAGCGCAGCGCGACATTTCAGAACACCTGGCCGAGCACTACCTCGACCTCAAGTCGGCCGTTCTCTCGGAGCTGGCCCACCGGATGCCGCACATCGACGCTGCGCGACGGGCGACGACGCTGGGCCTGCTGCCGGAATGGCTCCGAGGCCTCGAGCTGGTACCCCTCTCCCCTGAGGTTATTGTCCGTCGGCCAAACATCGCGTACCGGACCTACGTCGACCTGTCTAACCTGCTCTTCCTCACGGTCGAGTACGGCGACAGTCACAGCTTCGAGGTGCAGGACGCCTGGAGCAGTCTGGCCGGCGACGTCGACGTCGACCGCAAGCAGAACGTCGATGCGGTGATTCGCTTCCTGATCGACCAGGGCCTCCGCCTCCGCAACCCGGAGTTTGTCGTGTACGCAAAGCGCGTCGTCTCCTGCCTCTCGCACACCAGCATCAGGCGGTACTTGTTTGATGAGCTCTGCGCCCTCGTTGAACCCGGGCGGATGATTCCCGTCCCTCGCGAGGAGCGGCGCCCACTCACCGACGAGCGGTATGCCGGGCTCTATTGCGTCGAGCTCGACCGACTGCTGCCCGAGCCAGTGCGAAAGCTGACCTTCTCGCCCGGTCAGCTGGCACTTTTCCTCGTCGGTGAGATGGCCTACGAGGGGCGCGACCAGCTCGCTGTCTACTTGCCGGCGCTGCTGCACGCGGCCCTGATGCACGTCGACAGTTTCTCGCCCTTTGTCCAGCAGCAGGCGGGCCAGACCTTCGAGCAGCTGCTACGCTGCGTGGTCTCGACCTTTCCGGCGGTCGGCGATGGCAGTGCTGCAGGTGGCGCTGCAGGCAAGGCTGCGTGTCGAGCCCAGGTCGAAGCTCTCTTCTCGTCGGACAGGGAGCGGCCGACGTGGTCGCTCGACGACGCCGAGAACGAGCAGGTTGATCACTGCAAAATGCCCAGGAGCCTGCTTGCCACAGCAGCGGCGGCGCTCTCGATCTTCGAGACGTTCCTGCCCGAGTTTCGCGAAGAATGGGGCGCCGTCGCGCTGCTGTGGGCCATCTCCGGGCCCGTGCGTCACATGGCGTGCCGCTCCTTCCAGGCGTTCCGCGTCATCCGCCCCAAGGTAACGCCGAGCATGATGGCCGACATGCTTGGGCGACTGTCGGACACCATTTCCGACCCGAACCCGGACATCCAGGCGTTCGCGCTCGAGATCCTTTACACTCTCAATCTCGTCATCCGGACGTCGGACGTCATCCAGCAGGACTTCCTAGCGCAGAGCTGGTGGGCCACGCTGGCCTGCCTCTCGACGGTCAACGAGCGCGAGTTTGCCGAGTCGATCGCGATGCTCGACAGCCTGCTGGATAAGCTTGACATTGGCAGCAGCGAAGTGGTGGCGATGCTCAAGATCAAGTGCCCCGAGGGATGGGAGGGCGAGGCAGGCGGCGCGCAGGGCCTCGTCTTCCGTGGCCTGCGGTCATCTGTCACCTCAAAGGCGTCGTTCCGTCTGCTGGCGAAGCTGGCAAAGTGCCGCGACCCGGCACTGATCGACTACAACGACACCTCGCGCCTCGGCTTCCTTTTTATGGCGGCGCTTCCGTGGTTCCTCCAGGTGACCGACGAACACTTCCAGGAGACTTCGGGTGCGGCAATGGCGGCCAAGAACGACCAGCGGAAGCAGGCGGGCGTCTCGGCAGCCCCGGTCCGGCTCGGTGGATCGAGCGCTGCTGCCGCTGATGCAGCCGCCTCGCTCACCGCCCTCTCTCCGCTGTCGATCATCGAGCGACAGATGGTGCTCGAGCTCGCCTCGGACCTCGCTGCGATCGCCGATCGCCTCGGCATGAAGGATCTCGAGCGGGTCGCGACGTCGATCTCCAAGACGCGATTCCGCACCAAGGACGACCTGGTGCGCCAGGCGGTCAACTGCATCCGCTCGCGCTATATGCCGGCCGCAAGCGCCGACATGGCGGTGCTGCTGCTCGGCATCACGCTCAACGAGGCCGACTGGCTGCGAAGGCAGACGATGCAGGTGCTCAAAATCTTCTTCAAGGTGGTCGACACGCGCAACGACGTTGCCTTCAGCAGCCTCGGCTCGGAGCTGCTGATGCCGTTGCTGCGACTCCTTTCGACGCCGCTGTCGGCCGAGGCGCTCGAGGTGCTGGACGAGCCAATCTCGATCAACGGCGGGCCTGCCGCCAACCAAATCCTCCGCATGAGCCTGCAGTGGGGCAACCAGCCGGGCCGCATGCGTGAGCAGGTCAGCGATGCGTCGATTTTTGGGCCGCCCGCCGACAGCGGCTGGGCCGTCGCGCTGCCGCAGGACCTCACCACGCGGACGCGGATCAACATTCAGGCCGTCTTCAAGATGTGCGAGCTCACACTCGACATTGCGCCGATGAGCTCGAACGTCAATTTTGTAGTCGAGGACGGCTACGATCTCGTCGCTAGCCACGACGCCCACTTGTACATGCTGCCGGACGAAGCGCTCGGCGTCAGCGACCCGAGCGTCGAGGACCTCTCCGCTGGCCCAAGGCTCAGCGAGATCGTCAACCAGTTGCACGACCTGTCGACATTCTTCGTCGAGGAGAACCGCCGTTCCGGTCCCGGTTCCGGTCCTTCCAGTGGATCGATACACCGCGCGGGCGGAGGCGGAGGAGGTCGCTTCGGCTCGATCGTCTCGGGACTGGGGGGCTCGCAGTCGCTCTCGCGGCAGTCGAGCTTGCGGAACCTGCCGTACAAGCGACACACGCCGCAGGACTCGGAAGCGAGCGCCGGCCAGGATGGCACAAAGGTGCAGAGCGCCGACAACGCTCCGGCATCTAGCCGATCGCATGCCCAGATCGCCAAGATCCTCGCTCGGTCGGCCTTTGGCGGTAGGATGAGCTTCTACGGAGGGCGGCCTGGCTCCACGTACCGCCGGAGCGATTCGACGGCGCAATACGCCCACCTCCAAGAGCATATCCCGGGTGCAGACCAGCCGATCTTCCAGGGCGACGTGGCGCCGATGCGGAGCATCAGCGAGCCCGTGCCCGGATCGTCCGTTTCGCAGGGGCTGCACACGGCTGCGCCGCGCCACGGCCCCAGCCAGGCGCTCACACAGATGCTGGAGGAGCCCTTCGAGCCGCAGCAGCCGGAAAAGGAGTATGGCGGGCGACACGTGGGAAACTTTGTCGATGACGGTGAGCAACGCTACGAGGGGGCCGCCGGTCGGTATCGCCGAGATGCCAGCATCGATGTCTTCGACGACGACGACCGGAGGCGCCTCCATGGCGCAGACACGACATACGATGTTACGATCAACAGCGACGCAGCGCACGGCCTATCGAGCACTAACAGCGGCTCGCTCTCGTTCGGCTTCGAGTCTTCGCCCAGCACGGTGCGGACGGGCGACTACCCGTCTGACCCTTACTTGGCCTCTGCTGCTGCTGCTGCCGCCGCCGCCGCCGCCGCCATCGAGCCGGGCAAGGCAGACGCGTCCTCTCTCCGCAGAGCGCACGCGGCGCTTCAGAAGTTGGCGGCCGCCGCGCTGGGCGCGCCGTTCGAAGAGTCTCCCAGCCACGGTGGCAACAGCAGCCAAAGGGTCAGAAGCTCGCCGACACGTCCCAGGACGCTGATGCTCCGACGCGCCGCTACCGACGACTCCTACTCGGGTACGACGCTGCAGCAGGCGGGGACAGATGGGGCGCCGAAGGGCAGATCAGCACAGGGCCGGGGCGAGAAGCCCGCCCTTGCGGGACAGGGTAGAGGATACGCAGGAGGAGCAAAGAGTCGACGACCGACTCAGACCGGGCTTGAAGACATCGGCGGCGGCGGCGGCGGCCGGTTCGACTCGGTGGCGAACAAGTCGGCGATCAGCAACGCCTAACATCCCGGCGACGAGTTCCGAGAGGAGCGCACAGCGCTCGAAATGACACCAAAATAGGAACAACTCTTCGCTGGACTTCTTTTGCCTCCCTTTCCCAAATTCACACTACTTCCTGTACCATAGCGACTTGCGTGGCCACCGGCAACAACACACCCTTGTTCCGAGCAACGCAACCGCTCTGGTCCTTCGAACTTGTGTGGTTGTGTCGGGCCGGTGGTAACTGTAGGTCTCGTCGGATCAGGAACCTTCATCTGTGCATGCAGAGCCACGGAAATCCATCCGACCTGATGAGACGGGGACCAAGCCATTGAATGGCGGATGGTGATGATAGAAAAGAGGAGTTCCGAGGACGCTTGCTAGCTGAGGTACGCCCGAATGTGGGGTGGTCGAGGTTGGAGTTTCTCGATCATTCTGTGCGCGCGCCGGAGAGCAAAGGTCGGGAGGTGAGGCCGAAGTGAAAGATTGGGTGAGGCGGAAGATGTTGCTGGATCGGTTGCCGTCCGTCAGGGGGTGGCCATGGCGTCAGAATGGCGGTGAGGCTACAATGGGAAGAGTGAGAAACCCTGACTTGTGGGTAGCCCCCCTTCATTGTCACATCACCCTCTATCGCGCAACGAGTGGCGACACGACAATGGGTTCAGATACAGGCGAGGTTCTTCCTCTCGAGTTGCCACTGGCCCTGTATGTGTGGACTGACGCTGCGATCACATACCTGATTGCACCCATGGTCGATGTCGAGTGGCTATGCTTTCCGGCTCGCGCCCCCTCCTCGGCCCAACCGTGAGTCATGGTGGGTTGTGCCGGTCGTTTCATATCCGCCAGAGGTGGGATGGGTGGTCGACCGCTTCCTTTTTTTGTACAGCGGTGCGGCTAGCATGCCCACGTTCGGGCCGGATAGAGCGTGTTCCAGCGTGAGCTGGCAGTCCTTGAGCCCCTGCGTCGTTGCAAAAGAGAAGAGACATTGCCGTTGAGTGAGATATGCAGTCTTTCTTTGCTTCCTCTTGTTCTGGGCCGCCACACGCTGTGTTCTCTCATATAAATACGGTCGTCCCATGTTCCCTCTCGACGGACCTCGAGACCGTATTGATGCATCCTGTCCCATTGTGTCCTCTCATACCCCACACTTAAACCACCGACCCCTCTGACCGACTGACTCTCACTACCGCACTCTCCCACCTCCCCCAAACCTCCAGACCAAAATCAAGATGCGCACCTCCACCCTCCTGCTGCCGATCATCCTGGTCGCGCTCGTGTTTACAAGCCACGTTCTAGCCCAGGATCCTCTTCTGGACCAGTCGATGCTCACCACTTCCAAGGTGGACGATTCCGAGGACCCGTTCGCCAAAGCTGCCCAAGGATTCAAGAAGGCGCAGCAGGACGCCAAGTATAAGAAGGGCGAGCATGGCGTCGAGCCGTCCAACACAAGGTACAACACCCTCAAGGTGCAGGAGAACGGAGACAATAAGGTCGATCTCAAGGACGAAAAGGTCAAGTCGGACGAGCAGGACAGAGACGCGATCGAGAACAGCGACGTCAGCACCAAGGACGAAAAGAGGACGCGCGTCAAGAAGCTCACCGACAATGGCGACGTCAAGACCAATGACATCAAGCCGAAGCCGGTCAAGTTGGCCGGTGACAAGGGACAGGATGAGGATGAGAAGATGGAAAAGAAGGGAAAGAAGCACCATCGGAAGGGTAAGAACGGCAAGAAGGGCAGCAAGGGAAAGAAGGGCAAGGGCAAGCAGGAACGCAAAGGCGACATGAAGGACAAGCGAGACCAGGACAACAAGGAGGACACGAAGAGCAAGGGAGACGAGAAGGAGATGGACGGCAACTAGAACAGTCAAGGCTATCACGACCGCACAGTGCCGCGACTGGGCAGAGCTTCATCAGCAGCAGCAGTAGGACGGCAGTGAGGCGATCGCCATATATCGCTGCTTTCCTTGCGTCACGGCGCCCGCTCGGTTCTCGGTGACGCAGCGCTCGAGAGGCATCAGCGCGATAGCGTATCAGCGTAGTATGGCCTCTAAAAGGGGACGATATCAGTTCGCTATGATGAAACGATGACGATTGATGGCGATGAGGCGACGACCGCACAAAATGGGCGCGGAAAATGATGGTGAAAATGGAATTCCTCTTGAATGGAATAAGAATCGAAGCGCGGCGCTGCGGGTAGCGTGCATTTGGTGTTGGTCTGTCGTGCGAGCAAAGGGACACGAGCACATGTGGAGGTGTCGCGCCGCTCTTCGAGGCAGCGACAACCTCGGCCCCTCACGCCCTTCATCAGCTGCTCGCTACTTCTCCGCCTACCACCACCACCCGCCCCCGCTCCATCCGTAGGCCGTACGTCACCCAAACATCTCCGCCGCATACCATGTCAACGTAGCTCATCCAACTCGACCCCACCTCAGTCTATCCCCGATCACCCCATCTTGGCAAGTCGACCGACTACTACGGCCCCCCGTCCATCATGGTCAAGACAGAAGAGGCTCACAGTCTACGCATCGACACAGAGACGGACACGGAGCCCGACCCCGACCCCGAACCCGAGTCCAAACCTGGGGCGGAACCCGCTCTTGCCAATCCCGTCACAGTCGCAGACGCTACTGCTGGCTCGAGCACTAGCAACGCGTCCGTCTCGAGCAAAGATGCTGCTGCCCCCGCCGTCAACCTCTTCGAAAAGCAACCTGAGCGCACCAGCTACCTCTCGTCGCTCTCACCCTCCCAGCTCAAGGCCACCACACACCCTCCCACCCATTCCCTCCAGATCCTCGCCGGACCAGGTTCGGGCAAGACGCGGGTCCTCACCTCGCGCGTCGCCTGGTTCATCCTCGACCCGCACAACAACATCAACCCCGCCCACATCGTCGTCGTCACATTCACAAACAAGGCCGCAAATGAGATGAAGTCCCGCCTCAACTCCCTCATCGGTCCCGTTCGCACCGCCAACCTCATCATCGGCACCTTCCACGCTACCTGCGCAAAGTACCTCCGCAAGTACGGCCAGCTCATCCAGCTCTCCAACAACTTCACCATCGTCGACGCAGACGACAGCAAAAAGATGTTCAAGGTCATCCTCAAGAGTATGGAGCAGCGTCTCAAGGATGACAATCTCCAGATCAAGCCGGAGCAGGCCATGTCCGAGGTCTCCAAGGCCAAGGCCAAGGACATCGACCCGGTCGCCTATCGCCACGAGGCGCTCAAGTCGTCAGCCTCGTCGTCGCAGCAGTCGACCGCCAAGGGCATCCTCAACAAGTTCGGCTCCAGCTACAAGATGGTCATGGCCGACGTCTACGTCCGCTACCAAGAGGAACTGCGCAGAGCAAACGCGCTCGACTTTGACGACCTCCTTGTCTACGGCGTCGAGCTCTTCCGCCAGCACCCAGACATTGCACGCACTATTGAGCATGTTCTAGTCGACGAGTTCCAGGACACCAACACGACACAGTACATGCTCATGAGCCTCATGGCCGTCCACTGCCGGTCCATCAGCATCGTCGGCGACCCAGACCAGAGCATCTACGGCTGGCGCAGCGCAGAGGTCGGCAACCTCAAGAAGATGTGCAAGGATTTCAAGGGGACCGAGCAGGTCAGGCTCGAGGAAAACTACCGCAGCACCAGCGCCATCCTCGAGGCTTCCCTCAAGGTCGTCCAGCAGGGTGAGCCGAGAGAAGTGACGGACAAGCGGACAGAAAATGATCGGTCGTGCGCTGCTAAAGGCGAGGCGAGGCCACGCTGACACTGAGCTCTACGCTTCTTCCTCCCTTGTCGCCATCTCCGTCGCCTTCGCTGTCGATCTCGCAGATCGAGCTAGGGTGGAAAAGGGCCTCCACACGTCCCACCCGCGCGGCCCGCCGGTGACGCTGAGGTGGAACAGCACCGCGCAGCGCGAGGCGTGGTTCATCGCCTCGGAGATCAAGCGGATCATCGCCTATTCTGGCAGGTTACTGAACTTCAACGATTTTGCCGTGCTGCTCCGGTTCAACGCCCTCAGCCGAGCGATCGAGGCCGAGTTTCAGGCGCAAGGCATCTTCAGCCGCATGGTGGGCGGGCACAAGTTCTTCGATCGAATGGAGGTCAAGGACATTCTCGGCTACCTCTCACTCGCCGATAACCCGGGATTCACCCCGGCCTTTGTCCGTGTCGTCAACGTTCCCAAGCGCGGGATTGGCGAGAACAAGATCGGCGACCTGCGCTCCCAAGGTCACACGCGCGGCCTCAAGCCGATGGAAGTGGCCGAGCGTGTCGTCAGCGGCAGGCTCAAGATCCCCGGGATCGGGCCCGTCCTGAAAAAGGGGCTTGGCGAGCTGGTGGGCGCGGTGGTCGAGCTTCGCGAGATGGCGCAGCAGAGGAAGCCGGTCTCGGACCTGATTGAGGCGCTGCTGAAGCGGATCGATTATGAGAGCCACCTGAGGAAGGAGCCGGATTTCGAGTCGCGCTGGGAGAACGTCAAGGAGCTGATCAGTTTCGCGAAATTGCTTGAGACGAGCGACGAGCAGACGGCCGCCGCGATGCTCAACAGGTATGAGGATGGCGGCCTGGACGCCGACAATGGCGGACTGGAGGAGGTGGAGGAGGACGGCGACTTTGTCGACCCGTACCACGACGATCATGAGAGCTTGCTCACTGGCACGCCATCGACAAAAGCACCGTCCCAGCCTTCGCAGCAGTCGACGATGTCGCAGCGCTCCAAGGGCAAGAGCGGGCCGCTCAAGCGAGAGCAGTCGGACGACGACAACGAGGAGGTGATCGATCTTGTCAGCAGCGACGAAGACGACAAGAGCAAGCTCAGAACGTCGCGCCAGCCTGATACGGAGCGCGTGAGGAAGAAGGCTAAGCAGACCTTCAGGGAAGCGATGCTCGACCGCTCGAGCGGCTCTCCGTCCAAGACGAAAAGGGACGACCCGGACTCTAGAGAAGATCTCGAGACGCTCGCCATCCCCGTCGACGACGACGATGAAGACGACGAGGACGAAGAAGAGAAAACGCCGCTGAGAATCTTTCTCGAGGCGAGCATCCTTGCCACCGATACTGCCGATGCCGAAGACGAGGACGGTAAGGCGAAGCCCAAGGTGACGATCTCGACGTGCCACGCGGCCAAAGGTCTGGAATGTGAGTATGCTGCGGGCGGATGGACTAGCCCGGTCCGAAAATATACGATTCGTCGACTGACGCCACCTCCTTACCAACGCTCTTTGCTCGCCTCGCCTGTACTGCAGGGCCGGTGGTGTTTGTGCCGTCGGTCGAGGAGGGCACTTACCCGGCCTTTCGCTGCGAGCAGCCGCACGAGATCGACGAAGAGTGCCGCCTGCTCTATGTCGCCATGACGCGCGCCGAGACGATGCTTTACCTCTGCCACAGCTCGGTCCGGATGCAGGGCGGCGAAACGCGGGACAAGGTGCTGAGCCATTTTATCGAATCGATCGCTAAGCCCGATGCTGGCGGCTCGGAGAGGAACGATAAGAAGGCGATCCAATTCTGCACAGACCGACCCGACCTCGACGGCGAGGCGCTCGACATGATCGTCAAGGTGACGAGCAAGGCAAAGCCGGAACAGGCGGCGCTGGACGAGGCGGTGCGGCAGTTTGACAAGTCGAAGCTGGCGAGGGACATCAAAGCCCTCGACGGTGCCGAGGCATACGAGAGGCGCGCAGAAAGCGGTGGTCGTGGCAGCTACGGCGGCGGCGGCGGTCGAGGAGGAGGCGGGTACAGCAACCGGTGGAACTCTGGCTTCAGCAGTCTCGACCAGGGGGTATCGCTCGGTAGGTTCAGCGGAAGCGGATCGTTTGCGCCGTCGTCGAGCCTGGGAGCTTTCAGCAACAGTAACATGGGAAGATCGGGCTCGCCTGCCTCTTCTCATTCGTCGTCTGGCTTCAGATCCGGTCAAGTGGGAGGGAAAGGGGGAGGGGCCGACGCAGGCTTGAGACAGAATCTCGGCTTCTCGCGACCCCAGATCGGATCTTACTCTTCCGTCTTGGATGACGACGACTTTGACGGCAGCAGCAACAGCAGCAGCAGCAGCAGTAGAGGCGGTGCGAAAGCGGAGGGCGCGACCGGAGGAGTCTACCTATCCGCTTCGGGGCTACACAATGGCGGACGGACGATGTCGGGTAGCATGCTCGGCACGGGTGTCAGCGGCGGCGTCGCGGGCGGCTATAGGACGAAGCGACCCTTGCTACCGCCGAGCATTCAGGCGCGGCAAAAGGCAGAGCGCGAAGCTCGAGGCGGCGGCGGCGGCAGACAGGAGGCGCTACAACCACCTCGCCCACCTCGATTCACCGACGGAGTGCGCCTGCACGCGCGGCCCGAAGATGCGATCGAAGTGGCATCGGGCCGAACGGACGGCATGGCACCGCGACGCAGGGCGGATCTGGAGAGCTTTCAGCAGGCACACAACAACAGCATGACGAGCCTGCTCGACCTGCTGCCAGCCAACAAGGAAGAGGCGGAAGCGGTAGCGGACGAGTTTCGGGCTGCGCTCGATCGCGGCTGCGGCGGCGGCAAAGAGGGAGGAGGTAAGGGCGTGAGTGGTGGAAGCGTTCGAGGAGGAGCGGCGGGGCCGCTGCCGACGGCTGCGGCAGGAGGGAAGAGAAGATTGGGGATGGGCATGGCGAGAAGAGCGCCAAGCGGGAGAGGGAAGCGGTGAGGTATGATATATTGTCCCGCGTCCCAGCAGTTGAGTGCGGGCTGTTGGAAGGTGCCCCGAGAAGCCGGATGCTGGCACACGTCTGACCAGGCAAGGGATGAGAGCGACTCGGTGCGTATCGATAGCGACGATGACCAGCTGAGCCGATGTTGGCTCATGGCTTGTCGCGGCAGCGTGTCGCAGATGTGCGGCGAACAGAATCTCGGGAGTCGGCCCAAGAGAGCGAAAGGCATAAGAAGAATTGGGAGCCCTCGCTGGCAACTGGCCCTGTCGGCTCTTCGCTCTTCCACCATCTCCCTCGCCCGCTGCACAATCTCCTTCTCGGAGCCACACACCCATCCGACGAGGGGCAGACAAGAGCACCATGCTACCCTCGCGCGTCCTCGCTGTCGGTGGTCGTCCGGCAAGCCGCACCGGAGGGGCCCGCACCCTGTCCGCCCGCATCCCTTCCTCCCCCTCGTCTGCGGCGGCCCCCACTCTTCGCCCATCTTCGTCCGCAGTCCCGACCCGTCAGCGTGTCTCTTCCTGCGTCCACGCGTCTATTCCCTCGGCAGCGCAGCTCCAGTCACGCACCTTCCACTGCACCACGGCTCACCTCGCCAGCACCTCTAACGCTGCACCGTCGCCACCGGACCCGGAAAGGGTGCCGACCCGACAGCTGCGCAACATCTCCATCATCGCCCACATCGATGCCGGCAAGACGACGCTCACCGAGCGCCTTCTCCACCTCACAGATGCCCTAACACCTCCCACGCCTGGCTCTGCAAAGGCAGTGATCAGCGGCACGCCCGGCGACGTCGACAGCGGCAGCACCGTCACCGACTTTCTGGAGCAGGAGCGGCAGCGCGGTATCACCATCCAGTCTGCCGCCGTCGGGCCGGTATGGTGGTCTCCATCGACAGTCGAGGATGAAAAACGGAAGGCAGACGACCAGGCCGGCATCACGCTAGTCGACACGCCGGGTCACATCGACTTTGGCATCGAGGTGGAACGCGCCCTTCGCGTCGTCGACGGTGCCGTCGTGGTGCTGGACGGAGTCGAGGGCGTCGAGGCGCAGACTGAGATGGTATGGAAGCAGGCGGCGAGGTACGACGTCAGAAGCCTCCTGCTCTTCGTAAACAAGCTCGACCGGACCGGCGCATCGCTCTCGCGGTCCGTCCGCAGCATCCTGGCTAGCGGTCTGCACCGACGGCCGATTGTGCTGCAACTTCCCTTGCCCCTGTCCGGAAAGGGAGACGAGGCTGGGATAGGTGGCGTACTGGACCTGTTGACGATGGAGAAGCTCACCTTTTCTGGCAATGCGGGTGAGACGGTGACACGGCGGCCGTTCGTTAAGAGCGAAGGCGAGGCGGCACTGTGGGACGAAGCAACCAAAGCGAGACACGCACTGGTGGAGACGCTGGCATCGCTAGATGACGAGCTGCTCGAGGAGCTCTTCTTGCAGCCTTCGGGCTCCAACGAGGAACCGCACACCCTGATCCAGCCGCAGTCGATCAAGGCGGCCATACGCAGGCAGACGTTGCAGGGTACCGTCTTGCCGGTCCTGTGCGGCTCGGCGGCCAAAAACATCGGCGTTCAGCCCCTTCTCGATGCGGTGGCAGAGTTCCTACCTAGCCCCAACGACAAGCCCGCCGTGACGGGAAGCGTCGCAGCGAATCCCTCGTCACAGGCCCGTTCTCGCAGCGCCGCTACTGTTCCCACAGCGAAGGGCAAAGGAGGCGCCACCTCGAAAGAGGACACCGCGACCGCCAGCGCCGCGCCGCCCAGCAACGAAATGATAATCCCGATCGACGATCGCCGCACCACGCTGCTCGCCTTCAAGGTGGTGCACGATAAGCGGCGCGGCCCTACGACGTTTGTCCGCGTCTACTCGGGGACGCTGCAACGCACCACGTCGCTCTTCAACACGACGACGCAGTCGCGCGAACGGCTATCGCGCGTCATGCTCCCCTTTGCGGACCAGTACATCGAGACCAACACACTGCGCGCCGGTCAGATTGGCGTGCTGCTCGGGCTCAAGGACACAAGGACGGGCGATACGCTGGTCGATTCCAGCTCGGGTGCGGACGTCAAGTCTCTCCGGCTGAAACGCGTCCACGTCCCACCGCCCGTGTTTAGCATGAGCATTGAGCCGCGCTCCAAGTCGGACGAATCGGCCGTGCTGGAAGCGCTGGCGATGCTGGTGCGTACCGACCCGTCGCTGCGTCTCGACGATGGCGTAACGTCCAGCGGATCAAGTGCCGGCGCGGCCGCTGCATCGACCGGGACGGGAACGGGTCAGACAGTCTTGAGCGGCATGGGCGAACTGCACCTAGAGATCGCCAAGGATAGACTGGAGAATGAGTTCAACGTCCGAGCATCAATGGGTGGTGTCAGGATGAGCTACAGGGAGACGTTGGCGGATAGCGTCGATGAGCGTGGCCTGACGGTGGAGGGGGTACTGGATAGGGAGATGGGTGGCAAGAAGGTCAAGGTCGGGTGTAGATTGCACGTGCGGGCGATGGGAGAGGGCGAGGAGGGCGATCCGGCGCTGGGCGGGAACAAGATAGAGGTCAGGCTTGATCGACAGGAGAAGAAGGAGGAGGAGGGCGCGCCGTCGAGGAAGGCCGTGGCGGGCGCAGAGGATCAAGGGGATATAGAAGGGTACCTCTCCGAGGAAGAGGCCAAAGCTCGACGAGCCGGCGCAGCTCGTCGCAGCGCATCGCCATCCTCGCCGACCGACGCCGCCTCGACCGACCTCTCCGGGATGGACATGACCTCCCTCCTCGCGTCGTTCCGCGGTGGAGCACTCGCCGCCCTCGCGCGCGGTCCACTCACCTCGAACCCACTCACCAACCTACACCTTACCATCTCGCACCCTCAGCTCTTTGGCGCGGAGCTCTCTACGCCCAGCTCGATCTCGATGCTCGTGACTACGTTACTTCGTCGCGCTCTGAACCCACCTCCTCCTCTGGGCGGAGGTGGGACGGGAACGGGAACAGGTGCATTGACGACACTGATGGAACCGGTGATGCACGTTCGACTCTCCATCTCTGCTTCCGATCTCGGCAAGGTAGTTTCAGACCTGACAAACGAACAGGACGCCACGGTATTGGACGTCGAGCATTCCACCGACTCGTCGACATCCTCCTCTTTCTCCGCGCACGAGGGTGGTGGTGCGGAGGATATCTACATCCCTTCGGAAGCGCTGGAAGTCGGAGCATTGAACGATCTCGCGTCCTCGACGGGTGCGATGGGCGGCGGAGGCGGCGGTCAGACGGTGGTGCATGCTAGCGTACCGCTCGCTCGACTGGTGCGGTACAGCAGCAGGTTGAGGGCACTCACGGGCGGAAGCGGCAGCTTTGATATGAACCTGAGCGGATTCATGAAGGTCTCCAAGGCGAGACAGGGCGAGATCATGGAAGAGTTGGGTCGGTAGATTCATCCATTCCTCTGGCTGCTTCGGCCTGGCCTGGCTTGGGGAAGCTTGACCCTGATTCGCGGAACTGTATCATGATTCAACTGCAGCAGATATCTAGACAGCATGACCATCTACATCGGCCTTTCCCTTTGCCTGCATATCGCCCATCTCTCTCTCGTACGCTTCTACCATAGCCAGATCCACCTTGGAACCACCACATACGACAACGACTAAGTTCTTCCTCTGCCTCTCTGGCTTCGTCAGGATATTGTCGAGTATCCTCTCGTTCGAATAGACAGGCGCCAACGCCGCTCCACAGCTAAGTTCCACTAAGAAATGATGATCGCGATGAAAGCGCCATACTGCACTTGCAGCTAGGTCATCATCTACCCTGACCGTCGTGATGTTCGGATAGTCGATTGCGGCTTTAAGAGCGACGCTGGAACAAAGTTTCGTTCCCATCGACGTAGCTTTGGACGCAATGTTATCGAGCGTGACCAAGTTCATCCTACCTCGCGTCGCGAAGGAGGAGAGGTAGGATCGTGTAAAGCTATCTGTCTCGAAACATTGCGTCGTCACTACCTTTGTCGAGACGTCGGCATCGGTGCAAGAGGAGCGTGGTGTGAAGGTGTTGAGAGCGTGTAGTATACCGCCCAACAAACCACCACCTCCACCCACTGCGCAGATGATGGCGTCGATAGGTTGGTCGTTTGGCATCTGATCGTATACCTCTGTTACGATGGACGCGTGTCCCTTGACGAGATCTTCACCTTCGAACGGATGAATATACACCTTTCCTCCATCTCCTTTTTCGTTCTGACAGAACGATCTTGCCGCCGCGTCAGCATCATTCCAAACCACTCCTTCCACTTTGACGTCCGCGCCGTAACTCTTCAACTTGTCCTTGACGCTCCCTTCGGTAGTGTTCGGAAGGAACACCGTGCAACGTATAGCGAGTTGTTGCGAGTAGTAGGCTACCGCTAGACCTGCATTTCCACCGGATGAAGTGACGAGATGCCGTACCGAGAATAGGCGACGAGAGAGACGAGTGAGATGCCGCGTACTTTAAAGCTACCGCTCGGTTGGAGGTTGTCGAGTTTCAGAAAGACGTTGTGCCCCGTAGACGAGGAGAGATGTGGTGAGTGGATGAGAGGTGTTTCGACGTGTAGGTGGGCAGGAGGTGGTGCGGTCATGCTGGGTTAGGTGCGGTGGGGCGTGGTGTGAGGGTGTGAGGAGTGGCGGGGGGGAATAAGGACGACGCTTCAAACCAAAAGCCGACCGGGCACGAGGTGTGAGGAAGAACGAGATACGGCGCCGGCTGCCTGACTTCCGCGACGTCTCTCGTCGTCGCACCTCGGACGTGGTGGCGATGAGCGGTGATTTCTTGCGCCGTGACCCCGCAATCTTCCCCTCACGCACGCGCACGACAGTGACTCCAATCTATCCAGCCTTCCCTCTCTAGCACTTCCAGCACCACCTTCTTCTATCTACAACGTCTCCTCTTCTCTGAGTAAGTATCAACGGACAGTGCGCAAGCAAAAGCAAGGGGGGGGGGGGGTATATCAATCTCCATCGCCCATCGGACGATCTCATCCTCTCTCCGATCCCCTCCACTGTACCGCCGGCGGCGGCGGCGATCCCGCCCCCCTAGCGGGATTCTCGATCGCTACGACTGTTCGTCTTCCCCTTCCCTTTCCCTTTCCCGTCTGTGTTCCAGCTCCTCCCGAAGTCGGACTAGTCGGTACGTCAGACCACGAACCCGATCCCGCCGCGATCGCGCTGGGTCCGACGTCGGGAACACTAGAGACCGCAGGTGCTTCCTCCCCATCGACAACAACAGCAGCGGCGCCGGCGGCGTTGGCGTCGTTAGAACTGGTGAAAGGCAATTGTAGAGCCGGGACGGGTTTACGCTTGATGCTGCTCGATGTAGAGAGTTGGGGTTTGTCGCTCGTCGATTGACGGCCCGCTCCGGCCGTGGTGCCGGTGGAGGGAAGGTGAAGGACGTCGGCTGGAATCTGAGGAGCTTCCCCCGTCGTCGTCGTCGATGCCGATGGGTCGGTGGTGTCACCTCGTGTCTCTTCAGTGACGGGTACAGCCTTGGTGGCCTCCTCTCCTTTCGCAGCAACGCCGCCAGCCGTAGCAGCAGCAGCAGCAGCAGCAGCAGCAGCAGCAGCGGTAGCGGTAGCGGTAGCAGCCGCCTGCTTCCGCTCCTTCTCCGCTTCCTTCTTCTCCCGTCGTGCCTTCTCCTCTTCCTTCTCCCTCTTCCTCTCTTCCTTTGCCCTCTTCTCGACAGCCTTCTTCTCTTTTGCGCGTTTCTCGTCTTCCGTCCTTTGCTGCTTGGCGGCGGCAAGGTCGGTCTCGCGTTTCGCTTCTTCCTCCTTTTTCTGTTGAGCGACGAGGGCGGCAGCTTGGTGGTCGTCGGAGGAGGCGAGGGCGTTGGGTTTGTAGTCTTGCTGCGCTTCGTCGGCTGCGATGCCGGCGGTCCCTGCTGCAATGCCCGAGCTTAGCGCTGCGCATCCGGCGGCGCGGGCCGCTTCGTCTTCGGCATGCATGCTTCGGTGGCCGGCAACACCTCCCACCGCCTTTTCCGCGTCTGGATGGTAGACAGCCGCTGTCTTCTCGTCACCGTCCCCTGCCGTCACGCCGTCCCGTGGCTCCTCATCGTCGTCGTCATCGCTGCTGTCGCCGCCATCGTCGTGCTTCTTGTTGGCCCCGTACAACGTCCCTGCAATACCCGTATCGACCGCGACTTCAACGCCTCTGCCCGTCACCCGCTCCGGTTCGTGGCCCAGCGAGGCCAACACCGAGTCGGCGTCCGACGTAGGAGCATCCAGCACCTTCAACTCCAACGGCGAGAACCACTCCGGCACCACGTAGTACCTAAACGGTATCAGCGCCGTGATGATGACGGGGAAGCCGATCCCGGCAATCGTCTGGCTGATGGCCATCGTCATGCCGAAAAAGATCCACTGAATGAAGACGAACAGGGCAATCTTGCGTCGTCGAACCTGAGACAGAGGCTCGTCGGGCGGCGTCATGCGACGGTCGCGGAAGATGGCGAGCGTGCGCATCGTAATGTGGTTACGCTCGATCGAGGACCAGCCGACGAGCATGAAGACGCCCGCAAACACGGCTTTCGGCATCGTACCGAGCACGACGAGCAGCGGGCGCGTCATGGTCCCTAGCGTGAGGAGGCCGACGATAAGGTGAGAGACGCGCTGTTCGACGACGCGCGTATTGACGACGTGTTGTCGTTGCACGGTTCGGGTCGACAGTCCGGCGGACGCTCGACCGTCACGTCGCTGCTTCTTGGACGGCGACGAGGGCCCCCTCTTTTCGTCCATCGCGACCTCCTGCTCCTCGTCCAGCTTGTCGACCTGCTTGAACACCGACAGCGTCTCGGTGTGCACGGGCGCCTGCGGGACCAGACCGTTGGGCGCCGGCAGGCCGAGGAAACCCGACACGAGCGTCGTGATGCCGAGGAGGAAGAAGTCCCAGTGGAAGCCCGCCGGCGTCTTGACGGGGAAACGGCGCGCCTGCGCCATGACGCTGCTGACGTTGTGGTCAAAGTAGAAGAGGAGCATGATGAGGAAGCCGAGCGGCGCGCCAACAAAGACGTATTTGAGCTCGATGTTCCAAAAGTCGATGAACCACGACCGGTCCATGGTCGGGTACCAGGAGCGGGCGATGGGCAGCCGCTCGATCGGGATGCGGCGCAGCGAGTAATCCGGAAAGTGGCTGAAGCCCGTCCAGAAGATGATGCCCGCGGTGAAGGCGTAGCTGGCGACAAAGTTGCGGATGCGGAAGGGGAGGTACGAGGTCGCGCCCACCTTGGAGACAAGGTAGATGGAGACGGTAAAGAGGATGGCGATGGTCACCGAGAACCAGCCCGTGGCGTTGTCGAGCGGGAGCGGGAAGAATTCTTCGAGCAGCACCTCGATGCCCTTTTGGATGTAGACGATGCCGACGTAGAAGCCAAAGGTCTCGGACGTCATGTCGGTAATGAAGCGGGTAAAGTCGCACACGTTGAAGACGGCAACGATCCAGTGGAATCCGGCCGACCAGATGAGCGACCACGCCTGGATGCGCAGGTAGTCGAGCTGGTCGAAGCTGTAGTAGCCGACAAAGATGTTGTAATGCGTGTAGTTGATGAGGTTGATGAGACCAGTGACGCCGACGAAGGTGAGCGGCTGGACGCTAAAGATGGGAAAGACGATGGCGGCGAGGGCCGAGGCGAGGATCACTTCGTTGATGCCGTAGGCGCCGCCGGTGCGGTAGTTCATATCGATGACGTAGGCGATGGCGGGCATGAGGTTGATGAAGTACATGCGCACGGCGCTGTTGGCGATGGTCCACCAGTTGCGTGGCTCGAGGGCGGCGAGCCAGTCCTGCTTGAGGAAGGGCTTGCGTCGGCGGAGGTCATACCACATGCCGCGGAACGGTATCAGCTCGTAGAGCCAGGAGCGCTGCGACCACGGCTTGTCGCCGGCAAAGAATGGGTAGGAGGGGGCCTGCTGGTCTTTGTCGTCGTCGTCGTCGCGATTGCTTCTGCGAGCTTTCGAGCGCGAGGAACGGGAGCGTGGGCGGACACCGCCTTTGTCATCAGAGTGGGAAGTCTTTGCAGCAGCGTTCTTGCGGCTGTGTAGGCCCGACGACGTTTGATCTGTGCCGTACTGCTGCTGCTGCTGCTGCTGCTGCTGCTGCTGCTGCTGCGTAGATGAGGAGGCGTCGCGGTCAGCTGTGGCTGCTTGCTCGGCCGAGAAGAGGGAGGAGGTGGCTGCGTTCGACTCGCTGTTGCGCGCGGTGGTGGGTGCGGCGGCGTCGACCATGTCATGATAGCGATCGGCAGGCGCTGCTGCTTCAGCCGAAGCGGGTTGATGTGACGAGACCATGTTCGCCGGTGGTCGAGGTGAGGAGGATGGGAGGTCGACGACAAGCCGGTGGTGTTGGCGGTGCGTTGGCTGTTGTTTGAGCTGCTGCTACTTGACCTGCGATCGCGGGGCAGGGCCTCAGGTGATGGAGAGGTAGTGTCGAGAGGGAGAAAGGGAGGCCCAGGTGTTGAGGGGGGCACGGGCCATCGACACAGCGTTCATGGGCGAGCAGTCACGCCGTCACAATCACGAATACTAAATCGATAATTTGTTAATAATCACATCCAGGCGAGCGAGGCACCGCTGTCGTCCAGTATTACAGTAGTCCACTTGCCACGCCCTCTGGCGCAGACGTGTCAAGGCAGATGTCGTTGATGTACACCGGCCATCCTCGTTTTCCCTCTCGATGCCAAACCCCGCCCTGTTCCCCCTACTCTCTCAGCCCTCTTGGCGTTACAGCTAGACATCCTCTTCACACAAATGACGCTGTATCGTGCAACGATAAGATTGCTCTTTGCGCTGTCATTCACGATTTTTTCATCATCTTGACGCCGAAATAGTTACATGGTAAAACACCGCATCATCTCACCACTCCCCACTTTCTGGTACATGATAAATTCCAACCACCGCTCGCCTCACTTGCACTTGCTGCGGCTCTTCTTCCAGTCCATGTCTCCCTCGCGGTCCCAGCTCGCCTCGTCCTTTTCCTCGGGCTGCGTCTCGTCCCATACGCCGCTCCGCGCAATCTTGGCCCGTAGCCTCTCGCGCCTCGCCTCCTCGTCCTCCTCGTCCCCCCCAGCGAAGCGCCGCTTCATGCCCGCCCCTGTCGACGGCCTTTGGCTCATCCCGTCGTCGGTCGAGGCGCACGACGACGACGACGACGACGACGTCGCAATGTTGATCGACTCTTCCTCCTCCCTCATTCCCAGCTCAGCGGCAGGCGGCGGCGCGGCCGGCGTCTCAAAGTCCTCCCTTGAGCCGTACCCGCTCTTCTTCCAAAAGATCGGCTTCTGCCCCTTGATCGCCTTGCGCATCGGCTTCGCAAACGCTCCCAGGTTCTCGGCCCGTTCCCGGTCCGGGTCGTTCTCCTTGTCGTAGTAGTACCAGCACTCGAGCGGGTTGCCCGACGCATCCTTGCCCGCGCGGTGGATCACGCCAAACATCGGCGAAGACTGCAGTACCACCTCGAGGTGCTCGCGCCACGCCTTGCGCGCAATCGACGCCCACTTCTCCCCGCCCTCGCTCGCCACCGGCCACCCCTCGACGGTGCAGCCGTGCTTGAGCGGCGACGAGCTGCCCGGCAGCTTGCGCCGAGAAGGGCTAAAGGCCACAGACTGCTCGCCCGCCTCGCCCTTCATCAGACCCGGCGTGCTCGCCAGCACCGACCGCACCGCCTCCGATGCGCTAATCGTAGCCGTGCGGTGGAAGACGATCGCACCGGCCAGCAGGCCCGTCAGGTCGTACGTGGGCGCCAGTTGGCGCACGCAGCGACGTGTCAGTCCCTGCCAATCCTGGACGCAGCCAGAGGTGAAGCTCGACCCAGAGCTTGAGCCCATCCCAACCAGCGGCGAGGTCGGTGCCGGGCTGTTGCTAGCCGACCGGCGCGCGCCGGCGCGGATCGCAGCGGTCACCGGCGGAGGCATGCGTGTCTGCGACTCGGTCAGACGTTCAGCCTGAGCCGGCTTCGAAGTCGACGATGGTGGCTGGCTTGGGTCCAGCTTTGTGGCTGTCGGCTTCTTGGAAGGAGGGGCTCTCGAGGTCGAGGTCGAGGCTTCCGCGCTACGGCTTCGAGAGACTAGTGCTGGCGCGGCGGCTCGAGACGGGGACGGCGTCGGGCTGAGGTCGCTCCCGGCAGCGTCCAGCGACGCGTCCATTTGCATCGACGTCGTGAGCACTACCGGGTCGGGTACGTAGTCGTCGTCCTCGTCGTCGTCCTCTTCGTCGTCCTCTTCGTCGTCGCTCGCTCCGACCATAATCCTACGCTGGGAATAGACGCCGGCCTTGAGAAGTTCCGGCCCAGACGACGACGGCTGGCTCCTACCCTTTGTCGGGCGTTCGCCGCCGATCGAGCTCTCAGAAGGCGGGGACGAAGAGGGAAAGTGAAGCTCGCTGGTAGGCGGCGGGCTGGAAGGAAGGGCACCGACTCGCACGTGCGGCGCCGCATCGTCTCGGTTGTCTTGCAGCTGAGCGAAGGAGAGCCGCTTGACAGGCGACAGGCCTGCCGCTACGGTGGGCATCCGGCTGCCAGACGCGTCAGCAGTCTGCTGGTGCTGCTGGTCTACTGCTGGTGCCGCCGCCGCCACCATCTTGGGCGAGCGAGCCTGGAAGCGGCACTTGACGCCAAAAAAATCGAGGGTCGACTTGGCTGGCGTCAGGCGCAACACCTGGCCTTCGCGTCTGCGCTTGCCGTCGACGATCAGGCCGTTCTGCCCGACGATGCGGACGATGTAGGTCCCTGCGGCCTCGTCGCCGTTGTTGCAGCTAAACGTGGCACCGGCGCGGTTCCTGTTCTGGACAAAGGGGACCCACTCGATGATGGCGTGTATGCGGCTGACATGCCGCGCCTCGTTGGGGAGGGCGACACGGACCAGCTTGTGCGCGCCGAGTCCCTGGGTGGAAGGGGCGATGCTCTGCAGCAGGCGGACGTCCTGGCTCATGACGACGCCATCCTGCTGCTGCTGCTGATGCTCCTGGCGCCACGAGGCGTGCGGCATGCCTGAGAGCTTGGAGCGGCCGATGACGAGGCTGTGCGTGCGACAGGCCCAGAGGAGGTGCGGCGCCTCGGCCGCCTGCGCGGCATCAGGGTTCAGCTCGAGGCCAACGTCGAGCGGGAGCGGGGCGGGTTCTTCCTGGGGCGAGATCACGCTCTCCCCCTGGCGCGACGCGGGATAGAACGGACCGCGAACGAGACGCGCCTCGGACGTGTCTTCTGCGCTGGAGCCGGCGCCGACGAAGCTGCGCCTGGCGGTTCTCTGGCTCTTGCAAGGAGAGGCGCCCGAAGCAAAGGGAGGCGAAGAGCCGTCGGAGAGACCCGCTTTCCCAGTGGCCGACTGGTAACGCTGCGGACCGATGGGCGAGGATGGCGGCGGAGTCTCTCCTGCCTTCTGCCTCTCCGCCTGGAACGTCTTTGCGCGCTGCGCGGTGAGGTTGAGGTCCAGGCTGGTGAAGGGCATGGTGCCGCTTGCCGATCTGCCCGCCTTCGTGACGTTGTGATTGTGGTGGTGGTGGTGACGCTGCTGCTTGATGGGAGAAGAGCCGGGCATAGGCGGGTCGAATGAAGGCGCGGGAGTGAGAAGCGAATCCATGGTGGGCAGAGAGGGCGCACGAGAGGTCGCGAGCAAGCTTGCAGCGGCGAGGCGGCGTCGTGTCTGCAGAGCGTGCTGAGCGTGGGGAGAGATGGCTGGCTGGCGAGTCTGTGGGTCTCGGTCCTGGTGGGATGTTGTCAGATCTTGATGGAGATGGCGGGTGGATGGTGGGCCCGCTGTCCGTTGTCGAGGGACGGGTGGGTGGTGTAGGTGAGAGAGGGAAAGGAGGAAGCGGAGCGGGTCGAGGAAGAGGACGGCGAGGCTTTTCAAGGCGTGACCCACGCGCTCCTGCGCCCCAATCTGCGCCGCCCTGCCTCTTCGCGCCCAGCACGCGTACCGCACCGCGTCGCACCCTCCTTGTGGAGGTCCGCGCCCGTCGCGAAGAGCAGCCTGACCGTGGCGTCGGCCCGTGCGTTCGTGTAAAGAGAATCGAGAAATCTTTAAATTCTAATTGCATACGGCGTCGGCGTAGCGACACCATGCTTGGTTCCGCTCACACGGGGCTCATCGTTCTGCTCGTCGTCGGTGTCGTCCTCCTCCTCTCCCTCACCACCACTAACACCACCATCACGATCGTCACGGCCGCAGTTATCTGATTTTCACAGCTACAATCGCGACAGAACGTCCTCGTCGAGCCTTTCGCCGCTGGTTGGCGAGCCCGACCGACCAGCATATGTGGAGCGCACTCCTTTCTATTTTCTTGAACTTCGAAGAACAAGGAACGTGAGTGACTCTAGTTGAAGCCGGTTCGATGACAATATAGGGGATACGGTGGAGAGTCGAACTGGGAAGGAGAGAACAAGGGTCGAGAGGGTTTTGATGGAGCGCCTCGCGACTGATTCGACGATGCGGCCGAGTGGACGATAATGACGAGGAGGAAAAAGGTGGTCCGAGTACTTGATTGTCCTGGAGACCTGGCGTAGACCTAGTGCTGAGGGTGCAGCGACCGGCGCCGCATACCTTGGCCATTGGAGAAGTTGTTCTGCTGCTGCGTCCCACCAGCTCCAGCATTATACTGGTTCGAGCCCTGGCTGAACAGCCCTCGGCTTCCTGCGCCGCCTACGCCTCCTCCTACGCCTCCTCCCATACCTCCTACACCTCCTACACCTCCTACGCCTCCTCCTGCGCCGCCTACGCCTCCTCCTACGCCTCCTCCCATACCTCCTACACCTCCTACACCTCCTCCTGCGCCGCCTACGCCTCCTCCTACGCCTCCTCCCATACCTCCTACACCTCCTACAACTCCTCCGCCCCCAACACCAGGCTGCTGAGGGACGGTATTGAAGGGCGATTCTTGGCGCGTCTGGCCGCCCGCACCAGGAATCTGGGTCACATCAACCACCTCGCCTGTTGTTGTGTCGTACGCAGTCCCTGTGATAGGATCGACTGCGACGGAGCCGCCTGTGTAGGGGTTCATCACCCCTCCGGCGCCGCCCTCGGCGATTTGTGTCCCGGCTCCCGCCGCAGCCTCAGAAGGCGAGCCGGGCTGGGCAGCAAAGGCTTCTTTCGCTGCCTTCTCTTTTTGCTCATGGCGGTGTTTAGCGGCACCGACAATGGCGGTACCTCCCATCATACCAGCTATACCGGCTAGCATGAACCAGCGACGTGAGAGCTCGGGGAGAGGCGAGCCGGGAACGCTACGAGGGACGAGGGGAGAGGTTGTGTCCGCGTGGCGTTTGACGAGTGAGAACTGCGATGTAGAGCGTATCAAGGGATCGGGACAGATGGGTGTCAGTAACGCGGTGCCTCTTCGCAAGCAAGGAAAGCTAGGTAGACACGAGCAGAAAGACCGAGGATGACATTACAGCGGTGGTACTACCGACGATCAAGACCGCCTCACTCCGCAACATCTCCAACTAGGTCCTCTATCCCCTCGCCCTACTTCCCCCTTCCCCCCCTTACTCGTCCAGCCTCTGCATGGGCAAGACCCGACGGCTCGATACCGGCTGGATCTTGAATCGACTCTCGAAATCGAGAGCACTCCCGTTCGCGTCGCTCAGCTAGACTAAGCTCACCGTGTTGTCGCCGTGCTTGTCTTGGTCGATGTCGAGGTTCCTCTTCTTCATGGTGCCGCCAGAGAGGTTGTTGCCGGTGCCAGGTGTGGGGGATCCTCGGGTTCCTGAGGACGGGGTGACGCCACCTCCTCCACCGATACCTCCTCCGCCTCCGCCAAGACCGCCACCTCCGCCACTTCCACCGCCACCGCCCAGGCCTCCAGTACCACCTCCACCATCTCCACCATCTCTAGCAGCACCGCCCATACCGCCACCGCTTCCTCCTCCGCTACCTCCTCCACCTGTGCCGAAACCGCCACTTCCACCACCACCGAGACCCTTTTCGCTTCCACCATAACCGCCACTTCCGCCGCTATATCCCAGGCCTCCACCGCCACCTCCACCGCTGGAGCTAGTCAGGGGATCGGAACCGCTGTCGCTTAATTCATCCTCGTAGCCATCATCAAGTTCATCGCTATACTTGTGTCTACCTCCTCCAGTACCATAGGGGCTGGGCCCTCCTGCTGCTGCTCCAGCACCGTTGAGGCTGTCCGGATCAGCGTTGCTTCCACCGAGACCGTCCAATCCCTCCGGGCATTGTGTGGCCATTTGCTCGGGGACCTTCGTGAGGGTGCTGGGGTCCCACAGCTGGTCGTCTTTGTCCTTGGCGAGCTGTTTACCGGTTTTTGTCGAGCAATACTCGCTGTCCGTGAAGCCGTACGGGTTATCCACGGCATAAGCTGACTGCGGGCGCTTGTGATCCCTCATCAAGCGATAGCTACCATAGAGGACCAGGGCCGAGAGGATGACGGCAGCGGCAATCTTTTTCTTCGTCCAGAACGACTTCTTCTTGACGGCGTTGGCCGCCTCCCCGTGGGACTGCTTGAGTCTCTCGAGCGTTTGTCTCAGGTCAGGTAAATGCTGGTCCAACTTTTTCTCGAACTCGCGCAAGCCTTCGGCGTTTTGTTTTTCGAGCAACTCCTGTTGGTGGATGTGGGCGAAGAGATCCTCGAGGTGATTGTTGTGCTTAGCGAGAACCAGTTCGGTTTCCAGACTATGCTTGTTGACCTTGTCCCAGGACTTTTTGAGCCTTTCCATGGCCTGCTGTCGCTGGTACTCGGTCAAGGGATCGTCGGCGTGTGTGGGGAAAGGGCCGCCGTGGGAGCCTGGAGACGACGAATACAGGTTCGTAGGGTGGATGCCGGTGTTGCCGGGCGTGTCCAGATGCTCAGCCGCCTCATTTCCCTTACCTCCGCCTGCGACCACCTTGATGGCGTCGTCGCCGAGCTGGGCAAAGGCATCGACAGGTGGGTTAGCGGCAGGGCTGCGCTTAGCAAGGCGGGATCCGACCGACGAGGGAATAGAACGCTTCTGCATCGTCGAAAAGCCGTCGCCGTAGCCACCGCCACTTCCGCCAGTGTTGCCGCCGCCGAAGCCGTTGTTGCCGTTTCCGCTGCTGCCACCGCCGCTGCCGCCAGTGCCGGTGCCAGTGCCGGTGCCGCCATAGCCATTGCCGCTACCACCGCCGCCAGTGCCGGTGCCGGTGCCAGTGCCAGTGCCGGTGCCGCCATAGCCATTGCCGCTACCACCGCCGCCAGTGCCGGTGCCGGTGCCAGTGCCAGTGCCGGTGCCGCCATAGCCATTGCCGCTACCACCGCCGCCAGTGCCGGTGCCGGTGCCGCCATTGCCGGTGCCGCCATAGCCGTTGCCGCTACCACCGCCGCCAGTGCTGGTGCCGGTGCCGGTGCCGCCATAGCCGTTGCCGCTACCACCGCCGCCAGTGCCGGTGCCGGTTCCCGTGCCGCCATAGCCGCCGCCGCTGCCGCCGCTGAAATTGTAGGTCTCGGGGTTGACGCCCTGGCCAGTAAGTCCGGTGTTGTCTTTGGTCTGGGGCAAGGACGAGGGCGAGCCAGGGAGACCAGCCTCGGTTGGGCCACCGCCGGTCGTTCCACCACCGTTCGTTCCACCGCCCCCAGTGTAGGTCTGCTGGTCATTTATCTTCTTCAGCGCTGCTTGGCAATCAGCGGTCCTGGTTATAGGACATCCGTCTTGATCGAGCCGCTCGCCGTTGGTCACGTCAAAGAGCTGATTGGTGGTTGTGTCCATGACGATGTCGTTGCCGGTGTAGATGCTCTTGATGCCGACGGGAACGTATTGCGGCTGGGTTGTCGTAGTAGAACCGGAAGAACCGCCTGCGGTAGGATCGACGGTTCCTGCCGTTCCTTCAGTGGTGGTGCCACCGGTGGTGCCGGGACCTAAGTCGGAGCCGGGAGGCTGCTGTCCTTCCTTCGTCTTTGGCTTGGTGTCGAACATGTACTTCCATGCACCGTAGCCCGCGAGGACCGTAGCGCCACCGATGGCCAAGTTCCTTATCTTGTTGGACTTCTTCACGACACCTTCGCCAGCAGCCGCGCCAATCTTGGCCTCGCCACCCAAGCCGTTTTTCTCGATCTCCATCAGGCGGGCCCTAGTTGTGGTCAACTGCTCCCCCAAATGTTTGAGGGCTGCCTGTGAAGCCTGGGTGGACTCGGTAATCCTCAGCTTTTGGTCTTTGACCTTCTTGGCCAGTTTCGCGACATCGTCGGCCTGGGTCGTGACCACCCTCGTGACGTCGTCGGCGCTGTGGGTCGCCGTCTTAGCGACTTTGGCAGCTTCGTCGCTATGCGACAAGAGACGCCCGAGGTCAGATGCCACAGATCCAAGATCTCGCTTCTCGAGGGTCGATGCGCGGCGATGCTTGGCTGTCGTATCGCAAAGCGTGGCGAAATAAGGTATAAAGTCAGCGGGCAAGCAAGTGGACAGTCCGAAGGGCAAGACTCGACCTGGTTGCAGAGGATGGCGCCGGCCTACTCACCCTGGTAAGCGGAGCGCCTCTTGAGACGGTCGACACCGGCGGGGGAGAGGTCGATGCCGTGCTTTTCGCCGTAGGCAGGGGCGGCCGAAGCCATCGCTGCCAGCGTCAGGAAGACGGCCAGCTGGAGGAAGAAGCATTTCATCTTGCGCGTGCCTGGACGAACGCCCTGAGTGCGAAGAGAAGATTTTGGTCAGACCGATGGACAAACGGGGCGTTGTACCACGGGTGCCATGCCGCTTTCGGTTTGACAGGGAGAGATGGAGACCTACCGTTCGCTGGTGACTAGGGACAAAATTACGCTATAGTGAAGATAAAAGGAATGTGAAGTCGAAGACAGCGATCAACGCCGAAGGGCGAAGGAGGGAGAAAAGACCGTGAACGCCCCGTCAGGGTTCTGGTTTGGATGTACCCGACTTGGATTAAGGACCGCCGACGTTGACGCGTGACGATCCTGAAGCTAGGAGTGCGAAAAAGGGGCGTGGGGAAGTGTTGAGAGAGAGGTGATTTTTTTGACAAGAAAGTGGGTTCAGCGCGAAGGGAAGAGACGGTCATCTTTATAGCAGTGAGCCGCCAGAGCTCAGGGTGGGCTGGCTTCGCCGGGCAGAGCACGGAGACTGCAACTTGCTGGGGCGGATGGGCAGAGACGGGTTGCGCCCCGAGCGGTCGGCGGGCGAAAGAGGAACGCTACTCCCACACTTGTTCGAGGTGGGAACCGATTGCCAACCGACAGCCACAGTCCGGGAGGAAGAATAGGGAGGCTTTCCAGAGGGTTTCGAACACCGAATCCCTTCCTCCCTCCTGCCTCATTCACTCTCCTCATCTCCCTCTCGACCCGCCTTGACAACGGTTTCCCCCGAAACAATGCCTGCCCCATCGGGGCGTCGCCATGCCGCTCCGGAGCAGTCCTCCCACATCCCGAACGCGCAATGCCGGCCCACCCTTCCACCTTTTTGACCCACTCTTCCTCCCACCTTTCAGCCTTCAGCTTACAGCCTTCGATCAGGGGCATCACGCCTCCTTTTGTCCGCTCGAGGGGCGTACGCTGCTGGAGCCCCTGCCTCGTTCTCGCCAGCGACGCCCGCCGCGACCCAGCCTCGGCTGTCCGCCGGCCTGGTCAGTCGCAGTCGGAGATCTGAGAGTGATCGCGAAAGACTGTAGAGAGAAGGATGCCGAATCGAGATGCAGAAGGCACTTAGGATACAGCCGCAATGTCTCGACGGAATGAAGCAAAGCATATGCTATGGTCATACGGCATCAGCCAGAATCCCCACCTTGCCCGCCCGTCTTTTCCAAACCAGATGACATGGCCTTAGCGCAGATGTCGATCGCCCTCTGGTGGGCACCGTCCCGGTTCCCGTCCTCGTCTGGGTCTGGGTCTGGATCCTAGCCCTCTGCGGCTCCTTCGGTGTTGTCGCGGTCTTCGCTGGGGTCGTCGCGGAGGCCAGCGCCTTGCGCCGGCTCAACCTATCCGCCACCATGGTCGTCAGCAGCGGCGACCTTTTCCGCGCCGCCGCCTTCCTTCTTTGGCCCCGCGCCCTCTCCCCTATCGCCGCTGCGGAAGTGCGCGTCCCAGGTGGCGCGCGCTTTGTCCTTGATCTTCAGCTTCTTCCGGTCCTTTGCCTTGCGGTAGCGGCCGTAGCGGTTGACACCCTCGATTACGAGCTTGCTCTTGCGCACGTTGATACCGCTCGTGTTGAGGCCCTTCGCGCGCAGCCGGTCGACCAGCGCCTCAAAGTGATCACCGCCACTGCGATAATGGCCGCTCCAGGGGTAGATGGAGATGATGATGCCGTCCTTGACCTTGAGGATGCCCGCCGCGGCGACGATCGAGCCGCTGAGGAAGGACGAGTGCTGGAATCGGCCGTGCGTTTTTATCCCGATGTAGAGATTGGCCTCCAAGTCCGCCACAAAAAGCCACGTATCGGCCTTCTTGCGGCGGATCACCGCATCGGAAGGCGCCTTGTTGTCGCCTTGGCCGTCGCCTTGGGAATCGGCCACTCCCGCGTCCGGGTCATAGTCATTCTGGTTGTTGCCGACATTGTCGCCGTCGCCACCTTCCTCCTTCTCCTCGCCCTCCTTGCCCTGACAGCCGACGTGTTGTTGACGATCCTTGGCGGCATACAGGCCGAGCTTGTGCTTGGCCCAGTACTTGGGTCCGAGGTTGGCTTTCTCCCACCACTTTTCCCGCTTCGACTGGTGCTTTTCGTCCAGCGAGGGCTTTGGCGCCGAGACGGGCCGGGGTTCCGCCTCACTGCGGCTGTTGCCGCCTTCCGAGCCCGACGAGCCTCCCTCATAGGTCGAAGAGCCGTGCTCGATGGCCGAGAGATCGCTCTCGTTCCAGGAGGTGTAGCTGGCGGATGAGCTGTCTGAGTCTTGCCGCCGCGGTCGCCGCACCTTGACCTGGTCGGAGCGGACGATGTCGGCCGCTTCACCCGAACAGACGGCCGCCTGCCACTCTTTGCTGCCGCGCAAGGCGACACCGCGGCCCTGGCCCAGGTCGCCATGCTCGTATTCGGATGTGCTGACCAGCTCGCCTGTCTTGCACCAGCGTAGGCGCCCTTTGCCCTGTATCGCGTTCCACGGTCTGCCGATTGACGACGACACGCGGAACCGGGCAAGCTTGGCCATGACGTCGTCGCTGCCGTCGCTCTCCCGCTGCTCGCCCAGCACCTCCTGGGGCGGGCACGGGTCGGTGTCGATGAAAGTCATGTAGTTACACCGCTGGTCGGGCGAGAGATAAATGATGCGTTCCGCCTCTAACTTCGATCTTGGACACACTTCCAGAGAGGTCCCGGCCGTCGCCATCGTCGAGCCAGTGGAGAAAGTTCTGGTCGGTCTCTGCGTGCAGATTCCAGTAGCGGTGGTAGTGCTTCAGGTTGCTTCCATAGCGGTGCCTCGGATCCAACATCTCGAGATAGTTTTGTGCCTCCATCTTCTTGGTGAGAAGGCGCGAGTCCTCGATGTAGCCGTTTTCTTCGATCTTGCTCTTGAAGGTGAAGGGAAGCTTCGATGCGATGAAGGAAGAGGAAGCGACCTTGCCGGACGGTTCGGGGTGACGATCGCCGTCACCAACATCATCGCCTCGAGAGGAGGAAGAGTAAACGGCAGGCTCAGGCTGTATGCGTGTGTCGGCGAGGCGGCCGGCGAGGACACCACCGCGCTGCCAGCGGGAGGCGGGGTCATTTTTGTGGCCCGTGCGCTGTTCGTCGAGCTTGTCGTTGAGCTTCTTTGTGCTACTGGCCGACTGGATGCGGCTGGCGGGATCGATACGGCCAAAGTCCTTTGGGTGGTCGGAAGAGGCCATTGCTGAGGCCGTGTGTGAGGCTCGGCGGCAGAGGAATGATCAAGCTGGCTGCGCTGGTCTGGAGATGTCGTGGTGATGGGCGCAATCTGAGGTCTGCGTAAAGGTCGAGGTTGTTGGTCGTCGAGTTGTCATGAAAGTCGTCATGCGTAGCGTCCAGGCAGGCGTCCCGGCAGTGAGGGGAGGTGGTATGATGCAGGGCCTCCAGGTGATGGAAGTGGTGTGGCAGCGAGCGAGGTCAAGGCGAGGCGGGCGAGGCTGTCGAGGGAAAATGGCTGTTGCTCGCTCTCCTCCAGCCGCCCGCCAAGACGGGGATGGGAATCCGAAATCGGGATCGCTGCGAACCAGCCCGATTCAGGCGTATGACCGGTGCGGCGTGACTCGAGCTTGGCTCTTTGGCAGCTCGCCCGCTTGGGCCCCGGATCCGGCAAAATGCCGAAGCCAAGAGGGTTTAAAGGGAACGCGCAAAGAAGCTTGATCTTCCACCCTCTCATCCCCAACCACCACCACCACCCTCCCCGCCGCCACC
This sequence comes from Thecaphora thlaspeos, assembly GCA_900291925.1. Lineage (NCBI taxonomy): Eukaryota > Fungi > Basidiomycota > Ustilaginomycetes > Urocystidales > Glomosporiaceae > Thecaphora > Thecaphora thlaspeos. The sequence continues at coordinate 1,031,955 of UWYS01000003.1, read as the reverse complement.
GCCACCGCTCGCAAATTCATCGCAACTACTACTGTCTCAACAACTCTCGAGCGCTGACCACCCGTTTCCCTCCACTACTACTCCTTTGCTCCTTCCTTGGCACCACTATCTTCTGCAAGCTCCTCGTCGCCGTCGACGTTGGCTCATCCCGATTAGCGCCCCTCTCACCGTCGCCGCCGGTCAGACCGCTGATCCAACAGCAGCGCTAGGCTTGCGCCCGTCGCGAAAGATGGCCTCAAGTCAGGATTTGCAGGCGAGGCTCGACCGCTGGTCCGCAAGGCTGCAGTCGCTCCCGAGTATCGCCCTCCCCACCGACTATCCTAGGCCCACCTCGTCGCAGCTGGTTCAGGCTCTGGCCTCTGCTCCCCTCTCGCCCTCGGCTCGCAAGAACCTCGTCCGCCTTGCACTACACCATGAACTCGACCTTCATCCGACCACCGATCCGGACGCAACAGTCAGCAGCGAGGGCGAGGGCGACACGGACGGCGCCAGCCCCACGCCCTACCACCTCCTGCTCGCTGCCTTTGCCGTGCTGCTGCACAAATACACCAGTGACACCAACCTCGTCATCGGATCGTCAGATCCACACACCGGCGAACCCCTCATCCTCCGGATCCCAATCGAGCCCAACGACCCCTTCTGGCAGATTGTCCGCCGCATTCAGCAGGTCGAGAGCGAGGCCGCCGCCGATGCCGTGCCCTATGAGGAGATCGTCAAGCGTGTCGCCGCGGAAAAGGCCGAGCGCGAAGGGCCGCTGCCCGACGGCATCCAGAGCGCACCTATCTTCCGCGTCCGCTTCTTTGACGAGACCGGCGGCAAGTCGAGGAAGTTTATGCAGTCCACCTCGCTCACCACCGACCTGACCGTCTTCCTCACCAAGCCCGGCATGGTTCCCGGTGACGGCGTCGCCAGCGCTCCCGTTGCTGCCGGAAACGTTGCACCGGCCCCTTCGACATCGGCCACCGCTGACGTCAGGGCTAGCACCTTCCACGACTCGCTCGTTCCCGACATCGCGGTCCACCTCTCGTACAACTCGCTCATCTTTTCTTCGCAGAGGATGCAGCTGATCCTCTCGCAGCTCTCGCAGCTCATCACGGTCGCCGCGAGCAACCCCGCCGCACCGGTGGGCAGCATGCCGATCCGCACGGCGACCGAGAACAAGCTCCTCCCCGACCCCGCCACCGACCTCGACTGGTGCGGTTTCAAGGGCGCCATCACCCACATCTTTGAGCGCAACGCCCGCTCGTACCCGGACCGACGTTGCATCGTCGAGTCGCTCTCGGCCGACGGCTCGCTCACCGAGATGGCCCCGCCCGCCAGCAAGGTCCGCGCCATCACCTACGGCCAGCTCGACCGGGCCTCCAACGTCGTGGCCCACCAGCTGCTCAAGGCCGGCGTCCAGCGCGAGGAAGTGGTGACGACGTACGCTCACCGAGGCGTCGATCTCGTGGTCGCAGTGCTCGGCACGCTCAAGGCCGGCGCGACGTTCAGCGTCATCGATCCCGCCTACCCGCCCTCGCGCCAGAACATCTACCTCCAGGTGGCCAAGCCCCGCGCCCTGATCGTGCTGGCCAAGGCGGGTAAGCTCGGTGCCAGCGTGCGCAAGTGCATCGAGGACGAGCTCGACCTTCGCATCGAGATCCCGGCGCTCGAGCTGCGAGACGATGGCAGCGTCCGCGGAGGTGCACTCGCAGGGGCTGCGGATGGCCAGACTGATGCGCTTGACGCGGCGCAGCCCGTGGCGGGCCAGAGCACCAAGGTCGTCCTCGGTCCGGACAGCGTCGGGACGCTCTCCTTCACCTCAGGCTCGACCGGCATCCCCAAGGGCGTCAAGGGACGCCACCATTCGCTCACCCACTTCTTCCCCTGGATGGGGGAGCGCTTCGGCCTTGGCGCGCACGACCGCTTCACCATGCTCTCCGGCATTGCGCACGACCCCATCCAGCGCGACATCTTCACTCCGCTCTTTTTCGGCGCCGAGCTGCACATCCCAACCTCGGAGGACATCGGCACGCCGGGCAGGCTGGCCGAGTGGATGGCGGCCTCCGAGGCCACCGTCACCCATCTCACTCCGGCAATGGGCCAGCTGCTGAGCGCGCAGGCGACCGCCGCCATCCCCAGCCTCCGCAACGCCTTCTTCGTCGGCGACGTCCTGACCAAGCGCGACTGTACCCGCCTCCAGGCGCTCGCTGCTAACGTCTGCATCATCAACATGTACGGGACCACTGAGACGCAGCGCGCCGTCAGCTACTTTGCCATTCCCGCCATCAGCGCGTCGTCGACTTTCCTTCAGACGCAGAAGGACATCATGCCGGCGGGACAAGGCATGCAGAACGTCCAGCTGCTCGTCGTCAACCGCAACGAGCGCACCACCATCTGCGCCGTCGGCGAGGTTGGCGAGATTTATGTCCGCAGCGGCGGTCTCGCGGAGGGCTACCTGGGTCCCGCCGAGGTGACGGCCGAGAAGTTCATGCCGAACTTCCTCGCGCCCGGCCTCGAGTTTGCTGACACGATCCGGGACACGCCCGAGGGCCAGTTCTGGAAGGGTATCCGCGACCGCATGTACCAAACCGGCGATCTGGGAAGGTACCTGCCGGACGGGATGGTCGAGTGTACCGGTCGCGCCGATGATCAGGTCAAGATCCGCGGTTTCCGCATCGAGCTGGGCGAGATCGACACCCACCTCTCGCGCCACCCGCACGTCCGCGAGAACGTCACGCTGGTCCGCCGCGACAAGGACGAGGAAAAGGTGCTGGTCTCATACTTCGTCCCCGGTCCCGGTGCGACTGAGCTTGAGGAGAGGAGCAGCGCCGGAGAAGAGGCGACGGCGGCGGCCGACGGCCGTGGAGTCGGCACGGCGAGTCGCGACGCTCACCTCGTCCGCGGCATGCGACGTCACCGCAAGCTGATCAAGGACATCCGCGACCACCTTAAAAAGAAGCTGCCGGCCTACTCGGTCCCCACGCTCTTTGTCCCGCTCGGCAAGATGCCACTCAACCCTAACGGCAAGATCGACAAGCCTGCGCTCCCCTTCCCCGACACCGCCGTCGCCTCGGCGGCCGCTACCGGCCCGACCACCCGCGGCAGCGGCGCCGATGGTAGCGCCGCTGCCGCGGCTCACGTCAGCGCCTCACCCACCGAGAAGACGATTGTCGACCTGTGGAAGAAGCTGCTGCCCAGCGCTCCGCAGCCGATGCCGCTGGATGAGAGCTTTTACGACCTTGGCGGCCACTCGATCCTCGCCACGCGCCTCGTCTTTGAGATGCGCAAGGCCTTTGTTGTCAACGTCCCGCTCGGCGTTGTGTTTGACTCGCCCACCGTCAAGGGCTTGGCGAGCGAGGTCGACAGCTTGAGGCAGGGCGACCTCGACGTCGGCGGAGAGGCCGCCGCCGCTGCTGCTGCTGCAAGCGTTCGGAGCAACGCCGAGGCCAAGGAAGTCAACCTCGACGACGACTACGGGAGAGATGTCGCGACGCTGGGCCAGGGCTTGCCGGCTGCCTTCGCCGGCGACAAGGTCAAGAGAGCGGGCGACGGCCCGCGCACCGTCCTGCTCACGGGCGCTACCGGCTTCCTGGGCGCCTTCATCCTGCGCGACCTGCTGACCAACCACTCGGCGAGCGTCGGTAAGGTTTATGCCCACGTCCGCGCCAGGGATGTCGCGACGGCCATGGAACGTCTGCGCGAAGGCGGCAAGGGGCGCGGCATCTGGGAAGAGGAGTGGGTCACGAGCGGCCGGCTCGAGGCGGTGGTGGGCGACCTGGCGGCACCGCAGCGCCTCGGTATGGCCGACGACGTCTACGCCCGCCTCGCCGACGAGGTGGATGACGTGCTGCACAACGGCGCGCTGGTCCACTGGGTCTACCCGTACACCAAGCTTCGCGCTGCCAACGTCGGCTCGACGGTCTGCGCGATTAAGTTCTGCAACGCCGGGAGCAAGGCTAAGACGCTGACGTTTGTTTCGTCGACGGCGGCCGTCGATTCGGAACACCACATCCGCCTGTCGGACGCCATCGTCCACCAGCACGACGCCATTGTCGCCGATGACGGCTCGCCCTACCTCGGCGTCCCCGAGACCGACGACATGGAAGCTAACCTGAAGGGCCTCAAATCGGGCTACGGCCAGTCGAAGCTCGTCTCGGAGAAGCTCATCATGCTTGCGGCGTCGCGTGGCCTCAAGGCGTCGATCATCCGGCCCGGCTACGTGCTCGGCGACTCGAAGACGGCCATCTCCAACACCGATGACTTCCTCTGGCGCATGGTCAAGGGGTGCATCCAGCTGGGCTTGATGCCCGACATGCACAATACGATCAACATGACGCCCGTCGAGCACGTCGCGCGCGTCTGTTCGCTCGCCTCGCTTGACATTGCGAGGGATCTGGAGCAGGCCAACCGGACCAAGGGGACGCACGCCAAGGTCTACCACATCACGGGGCGGCCGGTGATCCGGTTCAACGACCTGCTGGGCCAGCTGGCGCCGCACGGCTGGAAGGTCGACAAGATCGAGTACGTCCAGTGGCGCTCGAGGCTCGAGGAGCACGTGCTCAATTCGGACGCAAGCGTTTCGGACGACAATGCCCTCTTTCCGCTGCTTCACTACGTGCTTGACGACCTGCCCACGTCCTCCAAGTCGCCCGAGCTCGACGACCGGCACACCCAGGCGCTCCTCGATGCCTACGGCGAGGGGTCGAAGCAGGGGACCGTCATGGGCGTCGATAGGAAACTCGTCTCCGTCTACCTCTCTTGGATGGTCGCGGTCGGATTCCTGCCGCCGCCGACCGAGAAGGGCGAGCCGCTGCCCAAGATCGAAGGCGTCAAGGCCGGAGAGGTGAGGGCGATCGGACGCGGATCCGCGAATTAGACGGGGTCATCGGTGCTTGGGCTCTGCTGCTTTTTCTCCCTCTCCCTCTCCCTCTCCCTCTCTGTCTTTGCGCTCGACGCTGCCTGATCTGTCGCGCTTCGTCCTTTGCGTCCTTCTCGTGCAACGTTGTAGATACACGTACACGGTCATCTCGACCGGGCATTCTTGTTGCAAATTACGTACGGTCGATCTCTTGTGGGCTTCGGGACGAAAGTGCCCTCGATGGACGCTCCGTCCGAGCGTGTTGCGCGCCTGTCTACCAGCGACACCTAGGTCAAAGCTTCACCTGACCCTATCGCGGACAGAAAGGAAGTCACAAAGACCTGGACCGTTTCTGCTATGCTAGACTAGCCACACATACTCACCTTGGTCAGCCTGACCGCCACGAACACCGAACGACCCTCCGTGTTCTCCGCGACGTCGTGTCCCCCCCGAGCTGACGATGAAGCGGTTCAAAAATAGGAACAACTACTGCAAACCAGCGACAGCTTGCAGCTCCGAGCATCCGCTGTGGACATTGATCGTCGCCGTTCGACGTTGTCGTTCGGATGCACTACTGCCAAAGCAAGTCGGATAGGCGGAGGAGAATGACGTGGCAAGAGAGACTAGCCAAGCTCAGCCTGTAAGATCTGTCCGTCATGAATGTACGTAGGGGCATGCGCGATGGGCGAAGGCGTCTGACAGCTTTCCCTTGCACTTGCCTTTCGGCTCGCAGCACGGATTCGCAGCAGAAACCCTTCGGTTGCGATCGCCTGTCGTTCGGGCCGAGGATTTTCTGCAGAGCGTTTGATATTAGAGGCAGCATGTTCCTTGCGGCGACTTCTCGAGTAGTGTGACAGTCTTACGGGCTCGTGACCAAGGTCGACCAGAATGTCCCAATTTGATCGTGACAACCGCAAAGAACGTTGACGAACTCGTCAGCTTCTCGATCCTCTCCTGCGACGCTGTGACTACACAAGTCGGATGTCAAAGACGGACGATAGTAGAGAGGTTTGCTGAAGTACTCACCCAGTATGTCCGCACGAACGCTTTCAAAGTTATGGCATCGACTCCGGTGCCGGGGTATCCGCATGAGGCTGTTCTCGTATCATACGACAGATGGCAACAGAGTGACACGAGAAGCGAGTCTCACATGACTGCCAGACGAAGGCCAAGAGGCAGGTCAGTCGCAGCTAGTAAGTAAGAGCTGACAATGGCTGGGGAAGTCGTCATCGTCCTCCCCTCGCCTCATCCAGTCCAGCAGTAAGTTTCACTTAAGGATAATCGGCCGGTGCTGCTCACTGTTGCCAGGTACTAGGCCTTGCCTTCTCCGCACTTCTTTATCAGCCATATGGCCTTAGAAGGGCTACTGTAGAAGAGGCCATCATCTGGGAATCGATAGAAGCATTGCTCCCTATCTGCTTCGATCCTTCCACTTTGTCCTCGCTGCCGCGCTAGGCTGCGTCCAGGCCAATCTTAATCTTGCTCTTACTCTTGAGGTGATGGCGAAACGTCTCTATTTTTGCCTCGCCTTTCACTATGACATCTGATGTCGGTCTCACTCACCAAGCTCGGTCGATCGGCGTTGCATGAACAAACCCTAGAAGATGGCGGGATGGGAGGTCAACGAGTGCGTAGGCGCAGGAAGGCAGTGAGACGTTCCAGATAAAAGCCTACACACGAAAGAGCCTCAAGATCGATATTTGTTTGTGAAATCACGAACTTACACTAGAGTCTAACTGCTGATGGACGACGCCCGCCTTGGAGCATTTGGTGAGTGGTTCGTCGATCTTGCCCTTCTAGCACGGGGCGAGAATCGTCTGTTGTTCTCGGCATGCGTTGGCCGGCCAACATCTGAAACAAATCAAATGGGCGCAAGAGAGGGTGGCGGTCAGCTGTGTGGCGGGCGGGGCTTCGGCGAACAAATATAACGTTCCCGTCTCCATCGCCTCGCTATGTCACTCCACGAAGCGGCAGCGGGGCAATGGTCGGGGCGTTACCTGTCAATCAAGGCACCGCCCCCACTTCGGCGCTGGAATGCAGTGGAGCCGCTCTTTCGATATCATGAAACGGCGAAAGCGCAAATAAGCCTTGCGCCGCCATGGTGCTCGCAGGGCGGAAGGAAATGCAGCCGTCGCCGTCGCCGCTGCTTCGTCGAACGAAGGGGAACGCAGGACACTGGCCCGTAGCTCGCTCGACGTGAGCACAGCGGACCAGTTTTTCGCCGTTACCAGACAACTGATTGAAAGCACGCTACAGAAGATGGAGCTAACGAGGCTCAAGGGCTGCCTTCGAATGAAAAAGTCAATCGGCTAGAGGTGAGTGAACATAGAGCAAGAGCGCCAGAGACTTAGCATCTTGTGTGAGAGGACGTCCGGAGCGAGAAAAAGGCTGCTTGTTCCTGATGATAATGCAGCGGCGCACGATCAGCGCCGCAAGCCTGGACACTCAGCATAGCGGCAAAGCGTCGATCTTCGGCCACCGGGCGGACATAGGAGCGGCCCAGCGCTGCTGCTTGCGCCGTCTTGGCGACGCCCGCCATGTCCTCGCTCCCCGCCCCCCGTGGTCTGGTTGGTGGATGACGATCTCCGCATCTCGGCAAGATGGACGACGTGCAGCGCTCTGTAGAGGTCAAGCAAGAAGCAGATCTTGATCAGAGCTGGCAGGCGGTTGAAGAGGAAACTAAGGAAAAGGGAAAAAGGATCCCGGCTCCGACCGACCACCTGCAAGGAGAAGACATAGCATGGTATGGCGGCAGAGGCAGAGAAGGCCTCAGAGCTCGAGGAGCCGCAACGAGAGCGACGAGAGCGGCAAGGGAGGGAGTACAGGGTGGGACAAGAAGCGAGCGGTCGAGCGGCGAGAGAGGAAGGAGATGGAGGAGGGAAAGGAGGGGATACGGCGCGAGGCTGACTAGCTAAGTGGCAGGCAGACAGGCTGGGTGCTCGCTGGCGCCCAGACGCCCACGCCGCAGTGCCACGTGACGCAGCTCGAAGCAGGATCTCGACCCAAGCAGGGCACGTCCGCCCAGTCTGCTGGGCACCTCGTTTCGGTACGCCGAGCGCAAGCACGACCCTGCCTGCCTTTAGCCTTGGGGCGGGGCCATCGACGGGCATGCAACCCACGGGCAACAGCGGCACACAGATGTCCGTGTCGTCCTGCGGCGTGCAGGAACTTTGTGCGGAACAGCAGGCAGGCAGCGGCAGTGGCAGTGGCATTGGCTAAGTAGCAGGCATGGCGACGGGCCGTCGGAAGAGTGGCCGAAACCCTATCCCATTCCTATCCCACGCTACCACGTATAGTACGCTTCGCCTACGCACTGCAGAAGGTCGAGACTTGGGTGTGTCCTCGCTTTAACACTACTACTCTGCTCTAGAGTGATTTGTAGCCGCCAGCTACGGCAGTACAGAGGCAGAGGTAGCCAGAGGAAAGTACAGTAGCTCCCGTCGTATGTAGGAGATCACCAACGAGGCGGGACCGAGCCAGAGCCTGCTTCACTTGGCAGCGAGCGGCGGGCAACACGTACACCGTCGGATTGGCCCGGCCGGTGCTGTTTGAAGTACCAGAAAGGGGCAGACCGCCTGCCCCGCTGCTCACACTCAGGGAGTTGGCCGAGGAGTCCTAGAAGCTGGACGAAGAGATTATGGATGCTGCGACCCTGTGGCAAGAGAGAGAGTGTTGCTCGCGAGCTGTCCGGGCCAAGCCGTCGGCCTTGATGGTGCGTAGAGCACGGATGGGCCGACAACGTCGCGGGCGGGCCGAAGCGACGGCCAGGACGGCGTCGCTGCCGGTGGTCCGAGAGATTGGCACGAAGAGCTTGGCAGGCCGGCTGCTCCCGGACAAGTTGCCTTGCCACAGCGACAGCAAAGCATCGCTCGACGTAAGGCGGCCAATCTCCCGCTGCTGTACAGTAGCGGCACTCTATGGTGTCATGATAGCTACATACTACTGTACCACTGTACTGCAGCCGACGGCCCGGCCGCAACGAGGCGAGGGACCCGTGCCGGTTCTGTACCGACGCTACAGCGCATATGTACTCTTTCCTCCAGCATTGTCGGGCGACGGCCGCATCACTTGAAACCACCGTGTTTCGGCGGCTCTCGCGCGCGCCTCGCCCGCACATGTGCTTTTAGAGAGTTGTTGGTGTAGTGTACAGGCTCGTCGTGCCCTGCCAATGACGCCGCCTGGGCCGCCCAAAGGCAGCAGCTCGTCCGGACAAGTGTTGCACCTCCGCAGCCCCGCAGCCCAAGAGAGCAAGAGAGAAGTGTAACAACATGATCCCGAATGGTCCGTCTGGCTCCCAGAAGCGGCCTCCCTTTGAATCTCCTACTCTTGTTACCCAGACGTCCACCGACCTCGTTTGTACTCTGGCGCCCCTCCGCCTGATCCCGCCCACCGCCACCATCGTCACTACGGCCACAGACCATCTATCCCTCGTCTGCTCCTACCCCATACGCCCTCTAAGACGCCCCATCCCTTTCGACCGCCCAGCACGACCGCCCAGCACGACCGCCCACCCTAGTCGACACGGCTGCTTTCGCCTTTTCGCTTGACTCGCAACGCCTCTCTCGACTCGCTGCGCTCCTATGTGGCCAAGGAAGCTGCAGCCGTTGCATCGCTGAGCTAGGGCCTCGTATCGCCAGACAAGGATTCATAACGTGGCTTTGGTCGCCCATGAATCACCACCGACCTGGTCCCCCGACGCCTTCGCCAAGAACGACCAGGTTTGATCACGCCTGACGCTCTTTCCCCCGAGACGGCCCTACAACAAGCCCGAGCTTTGAGCCCGCTCTACGGTAGCTGCGCCTGGCGAAGAAGCGATCTCTACGACCACGCCAAATCATTCCCCTGCCTTCACTCTTAGGCAGCACCACGCCCTTTCAGCGACCTACTCTGCGCTCACGGCGGCACCTTGAACGGCCTGCGTCCAGGATCGTGTCAACAAAGACTATCTGCGGAAGTCGGCCTCTCCGACCCTCCTAGCACGGGGTTAGAGCTCACCTCTACAGGGCCGCTATTGCATATTGCTGGGCACTTCAGCAGCTGTTCAGCGGTCCCAGGCTCTTTGCTCGCCTTTTCCCTTGACAGCCCCGGAGGGTCTGACCGATGTGTTTGCATGCCTCGAGACCTGCTGAACCGTTCAAGATCCTCGTTCCCACGCCAACTTGGCCTCGCCCCGCGCAAACCACCATCTGATTAGCCCACCACCCTCACCCTCGCTCCATCGTCGCTAATCGTTCGACCCTGTCCGCCGGTCAGTACGCTACCGCCTTGGGGGCTAGAGGCCTGCCTCTGAATAGCACCTCCCTGCAAGCTCTGCGGGCAAAGCAGACGTCAGGGAGCGGGAAAGAGCAGCCCGTAGTAGGTGAAGTGGTGCATCCGGGCGGCAATGCGACGGAAACACCTTCTGCGCTCACCCGAGGCCTACCATGCAAACAGCCAGCCTGGCGCGCCGCTGCCCGCGCGGGCTAGCGCATCCTCCTTCAGATCGACGCTCAGCGATGCCCTGTGCATGCCGCCGCTCGAAAGGGGTTCCATATCGAATCCTGCTTCTACTCCCACTCCCATTTCCAAGCGCAATGCCTCTCCAAGCCACCAAGGCGAGCGTCCGGCCTCTGTGTCGGATGCTCTTACTAGTGAAGCTAGCCCCGTGGGCAGGGGCTTGCTCTTCGACGCTAGTAATAGGGCTCCGTCAGAGGAGATGATCGACATTCAAGCGGTGTCCGGAAGGAGCCGGGTCGGGCAACGGCCTTCGCCGCCGCCGCCGCCGCCGCCTTCGTCGGGCAGAGGTCCAGCGGGCGGGCACGAGGGCATGTACAGCCTATCCCTCGCCGGGCATGAGGCCTTTCAACAGTCGCCCGCCAGGCCCGGCAGCATCGACTCTGCATGGGGAGCGCCGGAGCACAGCACCAGCTGGACTGCTGAAAGCCTCTTCTCGGCTCAGCTCATGGTCGACGCTCTTCCTGACGGCCGTCATCGCCTTCAGACTTCAACCGCCGTTTCATCCTCAGGGTCTAGCGCAACACGTCCGTCGTCGAACTGGGATTCGGCAGGGGCCACTGCGACGTTTCCGACAAGTCAAGCTGCCTCGGCATTGTGGGACCAAAGCTTCTCGGCCGCGGCAGCTTTCCTAACGCAGGACCCCACACCGCTCCATCAGTTCGATGGCAACGGCAGAGGCGGCCAGACGTTACAACACCGCCCAACTTCGGCCACTGCAGAGACACCAGTGGCTCAAGGCGTCAAAAGCTATTCGCAAAGCGGCCGCTCGCTGCCAGCAGAGGCGATCTCCTTTGGCAGTTTCAGCGATCAGATGGCCGCTCCTCTCCAGGATCATCACCGTCGAGGAGCATCGTTCGTTGCCGGTGGCGACGAAAATATGCAGAGGTCGCAACCAATCAGCCTGAACTCGCCCGATCTGTGGTCTTCCATACAACTGCCTCCGACCTTTACGGCAGACATGTCTGAACGGGATTCACTGGGGACGGCCGTTGGCTACCGGACACCGAGCCAGTGCTCGCAGGCACTCAACGGCAGCAGCGTCGGATCGTACAAGAGCAACTTGCACCAGGCTTCGCCGACCTTCCACCGTGGCTCGGTCACAGTCACCCCTCGGCCCCTCGATGCCAGTCCTCAGAAGGACTCGAACTCGCCGGACTCAGCAGGGCCGAGCGATGGCGGCCAAGCTCAGATCACACAGGCTCTGATGCCATCGTTCGGCTCGCTGGGTTCCGCCACCATGTTCGCCGCGCGGCCACTGCCACTATCGCAGCAGACCGCTGGACGGCTGGCCGCAAAGGCCCTAACCCCGATATCTTCTTCGGGTCGGCGGCCCATTAGTGCATCATCGTTGCTCGCCGCCACGGCTAAAGTCTCGCTGCAAAGCCCGCAGACCGGCCTCACCAGCCTCGATGCTGGCAAATCGGTGCCCTCTAGGGCACGACCGGGAGCATTCGCATCGAGCTACTCGTGGACAGGCGATCCGCCGACTTTCGAGCTCCAGGCCTCCAGTACATCCCCTTCCCAGATCTCGGAGGTTGTGATTCCGCCGAGGTACGTAGAAGGGGATGCCTTCGCTCGGGAGCTTGGCCTCGGGCTCGATTTGATGCCCGACGAAAAGGATCACGAGATGATCGAGCACCTTGCGCCGGAGCTGCCGCCATCGGCGGCGTACGACGAAGACGTTGCAATGCAGGTCGACGAGATGGGCCGCCTCACCTTTGCCGCTACGGCGCCGCAGCAGCAGCGGCGCGACTCGACGACGAGCGTCAGTACGGGCTACACGGGCTCGCACGGCTTCGACTCGGCCAGTAGCCGTCCTCGGCATGGGATCTGGCACCAAAGCGCAAGCTCCTGGCTTACCACAGGCGATGGCAGCTGGCTCGCCTCGACCGGGCCTTCGTCGGTCGACAATTCGTTCCAAGACGACTCGATCGGATCGGCCGCCGGCAAAGCAAGGAGCAGGACTTCCCTGCAGCACCAGCCATCTTCAACAGCGAGCGCCTCGATGTGGCTCCCCGGCAGCCGCCCTACGTCGTCGTCGAGCGTCGCTGCAGCAGCAGCCTTAGGAGCGGATGTGTCGCTCGGTCGTTCAAACTCGGACGTGCGTCGCTCTGAAGCCACCTTCCAGAGCAGGCTCGGCGATTTTAGCGAGTTTGGCCAGTCTGTTCCGATTGAGTCCATGGCCGAGGAGCGGTGGCGGACCTGGCCGCGCGAGAGGGGACCCTCCGACCACCAACGCAGTAGCGGTTCCGCCGTGGTGGCCCAGAGCCCACCCGACGCGGCGACCACTGCGGGAGACGGCAGCGGGCCACTCGCCGTTTCGACCGTCGCCACCTCCTCGACTACCATCGCTACACCGGGGCGTGCGCGACTGACGGTCGAGCCGTACTCGAAATCGCAGCGGAGCGCTAGGCCCAGCAGCGGCGGCGGCGGCGAACGTCCCGCTTTGATGTCCGTCTTGCCCAGTGCGGAGGCTGCATCAACATCGCAGCCGCCAGTCACGTCGTCATCATCATCGTCATCGACAAAGGTCGGCTTCAACGAGGTGTCGGCGGCACTCGACACCCTTAGCGCCTTTCTCCGTCAAAAATCGTCATCATCCAATCGACCGCCCTTTGGAGGATCGAGCCAGGCGGGCAGCTCCACGCCGAGCGAGGAGCACAGCCAGAGCAGCGAGTCCTGCTCTACTAGCCTTCCTCGGCGCACCCTGCGACGTACCAAGGGGATATTGCCGCCTCGAGGATCCGTCTTAGTCACCGAATCGGCGATAGACTCCGGCCAGGGCAAGCAAAGCAGCAGTGCGCCGGGTCACGGTCATGGTCATGGCCGCGGATTGAGCCTGGGCGCCGTCGCCACTTCGTCTTCTTCCGTGAAGTCGAGTCGAGAGCAGGATCGGATGGCGGTGCTGCAAGACCTGTCGGAGCGCGTGCGACGGCTCAAAGAGGCCAGCGAGTCGGGCCGTCACGGCGGCACAAGTGGTTCCTCAAGGGCCGATACGACGGCAAGCCAGTCTACCGCCGGCCCGGCACATCAACGCTCAAGGAGCTCCTTCAACGTTCCCTCTCGTCGGGCGATGCATGAGGAGTTTCTTGCCGCCCGAGCTCATCCGAAGTGATGACCGGCCTCGGTAGGGGGGCCCCTTCTGAGTTCACGTTCTCGCCACCGATGATGTCCTGCTCAGGCCCATCCCATTTCGCTGCCGATACGGTGAGAGAGCGGCGGCAGCTTGCGATCTACGCTTTCTCTCCCTTTAAACGACCTTCCGCTGGAGGGATCCGGTCGTTCATTGTACTTTGTCTGAGTTATACCCTTTAGTCCCCTCCCTCTACATGCTGAAGAGGGGCGACATGCCGGATGGCTGGCTGGTCTCTGTCTCCTGCGCGGAGAAGCTTCCTTTGAGATACCCCCTTGTCCTACTCCGCTCTGGACGTACACACGGACTCGACGTCAAACATTGCTTGGATGTCACCTTTTTGTCTCCTTCGGACGTGACGGGAGGATGTGCGAGCTGGCCCTGACCTGATGTTGAGGAGGCTGATAGGAGCGAGGGAGAGCGGGGCGTGGCTTCGGATATCGCCGGGGTCGCTTGCCACGCTGCGCCCCGGCTCGGCGCACGAGCCAGCCAGCGTGATAGACGCCCACATGGGCCCGGGCACCCCGCTTCGTTTTATCTTTCCCTCCTCCCCTCCAACTGACCACCACTATCATCATCCTCTCGCCTCGCAGCAGAAGACAACGATAAGTCGCAAAGCCCCATCACGACCATCTTCAGCGCTGTCCTCTGCCAACACTCTGTCCTAGCCGGCCAACAGTCACGGCCCAACCTCCAACCACCTGGACGTTTCCCTTCGCCATGGCATCAAGCCTGCCGTCGACCTCGCCGTCGTCGCAGGTCCCCAAGTCGGTCGCCTACCTCCGCAGCCTTCCCTCGATCCGCGAGCGGTGCACCAAGATCTTCAACCTCGCCTCGACGTCCGACGGTCTCGAGTACTTCAGCTACGATGCTAGCCGGGAAGCGGCCGTGGTTGACTTCTGTCTCTCCATCATCCAGCGCGACTTTGGCACCGACCACGCAAAGATTCCGCCGCATGGACGCTGGCGCCACTTTGACGTTGGACCACTCCCGCGCATCACCACACTGCTGAGCCAGTGGGCCGGTGTCGCACCCGGCATACCCGCCAGGGACGCAGAGGGCGGCGCCAAGGTCGGGGCAAAGGAGGCCGCCAGGAGGCTCGTTGACCTCTTCATCGTCAGCGTCCTGCTCGACGCTGGCGCAGGCACGAAGTGGAAGTACGAGGAGACAAAGACCGGAATGCAGTTCGCCCGATCCGAGGGCCTGGCAGTAGCGAGCCTCGACATGTTCCTCGAAGGACGGTTCTGCGGCGACCAAGGAACTGGCAACGAGATCGGAGCGCGGCACAAGGTTGATGGTGAGTAGGCAAGCCCGGTGAGCAGAATCGGTCCTTAATTACAGCATCTATCTGATCCTCTTCTCTCTCTCTGACCCCCTTCTCTTTGTTTCGGCCCTTCTCCCGCTCTCGCCATCCACGTCAAAACGTGCGACCAGCGCGCGGCCTGCTCAACCTCTCTACCGACACTCTCGCCATGGACATGCAGGTGCACCCGGAGTCGAACCCGATGACCGGCCTCGAGGGACGCTCGGAGCTCCTGGTCCGACTCGGCAAGGCCGTCTCGGAAGACACGCACGGCTTTTTCTCCGGCGATGCCGCCGCCGCCGCCGATCCGCTTTCTCGCCGTCCGGGCAACCTGGTCGACTACCTGGCCGCGCACTCGAGCACCCGGACCTCGGCGGACGGCAAGGTCGAGGTCAGCATCCCCACGCTGTGGGAGGCGCTGATCTACGGCCTGGCGCCCATCTGGCCCGCCTCTCGCACGTCGCTCGAAGGCGTCGCGATGGGCGACGTGTGGCCTTGCCCGCACTCGCTGCAGGTCAAGGAGGGGGAAGAGGGGAGCGAGGCGGCGCTGGTGCCCTTCCACAAACTCAGCCAGTGGATGTGCTACTCGATCATGGAGCCGATCGAGCAGACGCTCGGCTGGGTGTTCGTCGATGGCGAGCATCAGACCGGTCTACCCGAGTACCGCAACGGCGGGCTGTTTGTCGACCTCGGCGTACTGCAGCCGAAAGACGCGCTGCTCTCGGCGTCGTCGCCGTCGCTGACGAGGCAGGAGTGGGAGAGCGGCAACAAGCTGCCCCGCCTCGAGCCGCAGCATCCCGCCGTGGTAGAGTGGCGCGCGATGACCGTCATCCTGCTGGACCGCGTCGCCGAAGGGATCCGGACCAAACTTGGCCTGTCAAAGGATCAACTCAACCTCAAACAGGTGCTTGAGAGCGCGACCTGGAAAGGAGGAAGGGAGATTGCCAAGCACAAGAGGCACCAGACGGGCGGAGGACCGCCGATCGAAATCATATCGGACGGTACAGTGTTTTAGATGGAGATTTTCCACGACTGGATGGATGTACGTATGTCTCTGTTCGACGCACAATGA
Organism: Thecaphora thlaspeos; assembly: GCA_900291925.1. Taxonomy (NCBI): domain Eukaryota; kingdom Fungi; phylum Basidiomycota; class Ustilaginomycetes; order Urocystidales; family Glomosporiaceae; genus Thecaphora; species Thecaphora thlaspeos. The sequence goes on along the minus strand of UWYS01000003.1, from coordinate 1,016,111 downwards.
ACTCCACTCTCACACGATTGAATACACCGTTCATGAGCCTCTGATCTGGTCGTCGACAGGGAGAGTGAGAGAAGTCACGCCCGATTGTCGTCGTGTTCAGAGCATGGAGTGGAGGATCAACAGGCCGCAACGGCTCTGAACTCGCAGACACAGGGAGACCTCTTCGGCTCGACTCGGATGATACAAGAGGAAAGTACCAAGTGACGGAAAGAAGTGCGTGCATCGCTGGTGTGATGGAGTAGTTAAACGGGACGGTTGAAAGGAATGTGTGGGTACGCCGAGGGCCTACTTAAAGGCGGCCGTCTGGGCAAAGATGGGTCAAAAGAGTACGTAGGCGATCTACACAGCAGAGGAGGATACTCTCAACGGACGGAAGAATGGGTTGGAAGAGGAGTACGGCTCGACTTCTCCTTGACGAGACAGACATGTTGGTCTAAGTTTCGCCTGGTCCTTTTCGTCTCACCCTCGCCGTCTTCCTCTCCTTCGGTGGTGGATGATGACGAAGAGGAAGACGTCGGAGTGGCCGCAGCAGCAGCTTTTGAAGTCGCAGCAGCAGAAGCGATAGATTCGATACTCTTGGCGAGCGGTCTGGGATCTCCCCACGTATCACCGTCGATCTGCTCTCCAGTCGTCGAGGAGGTAGGTCGTGGTGGGGCGGGGTACTTGTTGGCAGCGAGACCACTCTGTAAGCTCTTCTCCACTCCCTTTGCTGCCGCGCCGTTCGAGGTATCGTGCCAGTTTGTCGACTTTTCCAGGTAGGCCTTGGAAAAGTACCCACGAGGTAACGTCTCTACGCCCTCGAGAAGAACAGCTGCCATCCCTTCGATCAGGTGGTCGTCGATGTGACAGTGTAGGATGTTGGCAGCGGCATGGTCTACCTTGTACCGGATGACGGTCCAACTGTTCGGACCAATGTCAAAACCATCGCGAAGAGGAGGGTTGTCGAAACGGAACGTCACGCCGGCCGCCTCGGCATCTGCGACGGTATCATAGGGAAAGTCGCCCGTTCCCTCGCCGATGATCCAGAACTGTCGAGAGTGGAGGTGCATAGGATGCGGACTGTTGGGACCACCAACGATCGAGTAGACGTTGTTGTGCACAATGATGTCCATCACCGTTCCCCACGGCACGGTGGCGTAGGGGTTGAGCTCGGTCTTCTGCGGCTTGGCGTCGTACGCGTTGAAGAGCGCCGGTCGCGCGTCCTCTAGCACGACAGTGTCGAGCGGCTGCGACGCAATCTGCCAGACGTTGAGCGAGTTCTGAGACGTCACGGCGTGAAGCGTCATGTTGGCTTGGCGCAGGACGTACTTTGTCGGCTGGTAGGGCACGGACTCGCTCTGCTTCCACTGCGTCACGTCCGCATCGACGATGCCGCCAAAGGTGATGGGCGTGTCGGTGCGGTTCTCGAGAAGCCAGTGGAAGCCCTCGTCGAACGAGAGGTCCATCGAGTCGGGCGCATCCGCATCGTACGAGAGCATCGCATTCGCCTCGATCGGCTGGAGCGGCCGCGTGCTGGTCAGCCGCACAGGCCAGTCGCGGTAGGCCTTGCTCTCGTCAAGCTCCACCATGACCGAAAGGCGGCCACCGATCGTGATCTGCAGAAAGTCGACCTTGAGCGGCTCGATGTAGATGCCGTCGACGGAGACGATCCACATGGCGTGCCCGTCGATGCTGAGGCCGTAGTACCAGTTGGTCGCCTGGTTGGAGATCTGCAAGTTGAGCCACTTGCGACCCGCCTTGAGCGCCTTGCCGGCGTGAAAAACTTCGATGGGGTGCGTCGTGTTGCGGCACGCTCCGCCATAGAAGCCATCGAGCGTAGTCTTTGTCTCGTAGCCCGGGTTCGGAGGCACAAGCGAGAGGCAGCCCTTGCTCGTGAACCCCTCCGGGTTGACCGAGGAAAAGTTCTTGAGCAGGCCGAGCGTCGCGGGGCTGGCGAGCGACTCGTAGTCTCGCGGGCAGTAGACGCGTCCCTTGCCGTTGATGAGCAGCGAGTCGAAGCAGGCCGGAGGCGTGCCGGACTTCTGCACCGTCTCGAGGACCGAGTTGTGGTCGATGTGCCACTGGTCCGTCGCGACGAGCGTCTGGTGGTGCGTCTCGGCATCTTCGAGCTGCTGCTGCTCAGACGGTGAGTCAGCGAGGCGTGGCCAAGGCTTCTGCACGTAGGCCTTGGGACGTATGTAGATGTGACCGCGCAGGCCGGACTCATAGCCGTAGTGGCCGTGGTTATGCCACCAGTAGCTGCCATGCTGTCCCGTCACCTTGAAGCGGTAGACGAACGTATCGCCCGGGTAGATGCTCCACTGGCTCACACCGGGGACGCCGTCCATCTCCGGCGTGCCGTACTGGTGCAAGCCGTGCCAGTGCAGCGAAAATGCCGTCTCGGAATGGTTGATGACCTCGATCTCGATGTCGTCGTCCTCGTCCCACACCAACGGCTTGGCCGGGTAGAGGCCGTTGACGCGGATGCCCTTGCGTTTGAAGCCGTCGGGCGAGATGTTGGCAGAGGTGATGACGAGTCGTTCCTGCTTGTCCGGCTTGGGCATGGCCCTTCGCTCCAGTTCGTAGTCCTCGCGCTTGGCGACGAAGCCAGCGGCGTGCGGAAGACGCGAGATGGCCGCGTGCCGCTCGACGAGGCTCTCGCCGTTCGAGATCGGCCGAATGACGGCTGCATCAACGAGGTTGGGCGACAGCAGAGCTATGCTGGCGAGGGCTGCAAGCACCAAAAGAGGCAGGCGTAAGAGCGAAGTCGCTCGCATCGTGACAGCGGTGTTGGCTCTGAGAGCGGAGGCTGTGAAAAGGGTGACCGGTTGTCTTCGGCCAGCGGTGTGTGTTCGTTGTCGGGAAAAGAGTGTTCCGATGTCTTGAGGGGGGGGAAGGGTGTGGGAGGGAGGGATGAATCGAAAGGGAACGGGGGAGGGGAGCGGAGAACAGGGAAGGGGAGGATGATGGGGGGTCCGCTTTTGCTCCGGTCCTACGTTTGGCAAGCCTATAAGGAGGCAAAGGAAGCACCGAACGGCGGGGCCGGCGTCTATCTGGACGATAGGCAAGCAGTACGTCGCCGCCTGCTGCGCATACCGAAGCGGGGCGCGGGATGGTGGCCGAGTAGATTCTTCGACGAAGCTGAGCGTGCCTCAGCGGTCCGAAGGCTCGGGATTGGGGTGCAGCCTGTCGCTCTAGTCGAGCAATGGTTGGCTGCTGTGTTGTGCAGGCCAGAGGTCTAGGGTCCGAGAAGTGATGCGTATTGAGCGTGTGCGAGGCCTGTTGGAAGTTGAAAGGCTCGAATATGAGCGCGAGGGCGAGCTGGAAGGACGTAGACTGGTGTGCAGCGGCCTGTCATCATCGCAGGCCTGCCGAAGGACCGTAGGGCAAGCTGCCTCACTTGGCTCGCCCTTCACGTGTGCCGCTGTTCCCGCTGTCTCGCCGACGACTCCTTCCTCATCGAGCTTTGCCTCAGCTTACGGTGCGGCGGCCGGCAAGGAAAGAGGAAGACCGCAGAGCGAGTTACGTCGCTCGGCCGTTGGGCTGGCCGCTTGGTCCACGCTTGTCTGACTGAGGTAGAAGAGGATCGAAGGTGACTACATGGCCGCCAAGCGATATATCCTTGTTGCACGCTTGTGTGACGAGCGCGCTCCGAGGCCGGCTGAGAGGTGCGGTGTGTATGTCGTGTGGCGAACGGGCGTGTGCGCGGTACGAGGTGCGGGCCGACCATGGGGTCGCGCTTGCTGCGCACTTCGAGGCATGCCCATGGCGCGGCGCGGGAATGACAGCTGGCACTAGGTCGTTGCCTACGCCGTCTCCCGTGCGAGAGACGACCGTCCGTCTCTCATGACACATCGAGGTGACGGCGGGCAAGCCGAGAGAGGACGGATGAGCCGACAAACTGTAGAAGATAGATGTCAAGGATGATGGATTCCAGCTCGACGATGGTGCCCAGGAGCCTCTGTTTGTACATTGGACGGTCCCCAGCGATCCCACAAGCATGCCTTGCGTCTAGGCCTGGTGGTAGCAGCTCCCACGGCGAGTCGGCGACTCACCGCAGCCCGATCGGTCCGATTGCATCGGGCTCAGATCCGATGCGGCCGATCGCCAACACAAACGACCGAGACGACGGAAGCGTGGGCGAGGTGGGAGCGACGTGCCACTGCGCAGGAGGTGCAAGAGGTAGTGAGACCACTCTCTGTACTGTATGTGCTCGTGCCGGTCGGTACTGGAATGTTGCTGCGAGTTGGGGATGAATGCTCACCCAAAAATATCGGCACGCCACGCCACGCCTGGGTCCAACCAGGCCCTCTGCCCACGCGTAAACATGGATCGTCTCGCTCAGCACACCCACGCTCCTACTGCCGCCTTCCTTTCGCGGCGCCCTTGGCCCGTACCCGCCAAACTAGCATCGTCGCAGCGGCATCCGCATTGTACCACTCTCTACATTGCGGAACAGCTAAAGCGTCTCTCGGAATCCTCAGGGTCCGCGGAACTGGACGACAGATCAGACGCCATGCACGAACAAAAGTCGGGGCAAATAACGTCGGAAATTGCAAAGGAAAAGAAAACGAAGAAGCCAATTCGCCCGCCAACGTTGGTCCCCATCGTGGACAAACAAGCTTCGCCTCAGGTGGCAAGGATGCCGCCCGCGACCTTTCGGAAGCGGTCAGCTAGGTTGACGATGTCCACCGACCTGCGCGGTAGACTGTGACCTCCGTCGTACTCGTACCATTCGCGCAGCTTGGGATCGCAAAGCTCCATCAGCTTCACCCCTTCCGCCTTGGCCGAGTCGTGCAGTCCAAGCAGGTGAACCGTCGGGATGTTGATGGCGTACATCGACGTCGTAGCCCCTCCCATCCCGCTCTGAATTACCGAGGCGGGCGTACTCTCTCCCTCTTTCCTGTTGTTCGAGGATGTTCCGCAGATAGACGCGACCCTCTCGGTAGGATCGTCGTCAGTCTCCGGCCCGAAAGGCCAAGCGGCGAATCCGTCCCTCTTGCCCGGTAGATGCTCGTAACGTTGTCCGGTAGCAGGGTCGAATGGCCTCCCCCCGCATAGGAAAGCGGCAAAGCGAAACAGCCTATCCTGGTGACGAATGGCGAGGGTTGCCGCTATCGCCGCACCTTGGCTGAACCCTACCACGCCATCGAAGAATCCCGGTCCCTTGGACAGAATATAGGTCAGGACGAAGGTGTAGGCCTGCTCAAGATTGTTGCGTGTCGGAGAATCGTACCAGGCAAAGTAAGGCTGGTCCCCAAAGAACTGCTGGATCCCGTGGTAAGGTGGGCAGGGTTGACGACCGTCGAGAAAGTGGCACTCGATCGAAGTTCCGAGGTGGCGCGTGAGAGGTCGCATCGTCGTGCTCATCACGCTTGAGTTGGTCCCCTTGCCGTGCAGGCAGAGCAGTCGGATAGGACGCTCTCCAGGGGCGTCCATGGCGATGGCAGTCGCACGTAGCTTCGCGGCTGGGTGGGATATCCTGTTGGAAGTCGTGTGGAAGGAGAGATGGTATCGGTGGTGGCAGGTCAAAAAGAGAGAGAGGGCAAAAGCGGAAGATGTCGATCTTTGTCGCCATCGAACGTCGTCGTCGTTTCTTGAGGGACAGAGTCCGAACCCTCGAAGCTGACATCAGCCAAGCAACAATATCCGATAAGGGCCGACCGGTACGACATCATCGACCTCCCGTCATGGAAGGCGGCATCCTCGGTCATCGCGCAGCTATTGGGCGAGCATGTGGAGCGACGACTAGGAACCTCGACCGCTCACGGCGACAGTCTCGACGCATCAGAAGGAGTTTGCCCACGGTGAGGCTGGATGTGACGACGTGTGAACAAAGCTGAAACGACGACGACGGATGCATGTAGAGATGCTGCTCATGATGGTGTAGCGGCCTTGCCCTGTTGCGGCAAGAAGTGTACAGGGCAGCGCCATGCAATCGTTCCCCACGAGGAAGAGGAGAGAAGGATGAAAGGCGACGTGCGACGGCGACCTGCTTGTCACTGACGTTGTCGTCGGCATCAGCGAAGCTCGTTGACCTTCGTAGCCGCGAAGGGTTGGATCCTTAATTGCGGTTGGCCTTCCAGTTGCGGCGCACATCCTACCCGTTACCCAACTGTAGACGAGAGAGGACCCTGTTACTGTACGATATGTGGATGCGATACGCATGTGGTGTCCCAATTCCTTTCTGGGCTAGCGACCCTTTGCGAGCTGCTCGACGCATTCCAGACGGCCGATGGCCGATATCCTTCAGCGAAGCTCCACCATCCTCACCTTGCCTGATCGCCGCTTCGTCCGCAGATCGACGCGGAGCAGCACTCTACTCGAGCCTGTCCATCCGCAGTGCCGGTCTTGATTTCCATTGCGCATGCCGAGCAAGTCGACCCAACGTCATCCGCAAGCAGGCCCGGCCCGGTGTGTCCTGCTTGGCGGGTCAGTTTTGGACGCTCATGAAAGCTAGCTCGGCCCGGGTTCCTGTCGAGCTCCCTCACCAAGCGGCTGCACTGTCGATCTGCAAGCGGAACGTCGTCCAACGATCATCTAATAGCAGTGCGGCCTCGTTGCTCGACCCGAAGTCTCTTCTTTCCGGTCGATCCTCGTCGCCGCACATGCACACAGAAGCAGGCAGGCAACCCAACCGTCGCGATCCCACTTGGCAAGCTTGCTCGGTCGTCGAGCTCGTTGAATCAATTGCCAAGCAAAGAAAGGGATCCTTAGATTGAAAACCGCGTCGATCTATGTTCGCGCCTACTTGGCGATATTTGCATAGGTTGAAGAGCTAGCAGAATAGCATGCGGCCAGAGGGGCGGGACCACTGTTCTCGGAGGCCAAGAACAACCACACACAAAGAGCGAGAAGGCGAGTGAGTGGGCGGCGAAACGAATACATAGGATAGGCTGAGGGTCTGGGGAAAGTTGGAGCAGACGAAAGAAAGAGGAGAGAACCCGCGCTCGACTGCCAGCACGGCATCTTGCAGTGCCAGCGTGGCACCCACTACTGCGCGTCGGTTGGCGCAAGACGCCACGCTGTCCTGCGCCAAGCGACGCAACAATAATAATATTGCAAGGGCTACACTCGTCCTCACACCTCATATACCAAGCGTGCTACACGTGCGAGAGGGCGTGCGCGTCTGGGGTGATCGGCCGTCGCTTGGCTTTTGCTGCTAGCGCCCGTCGCCCTGTCTCCTCCCTCTCTCCCTTCATCATCTTTGTCGTCGCTCGCCCGTCAGGGCTCTGTTCTGTCGTTTTCTGTCTGCCCTGGTCATGGCCGCCGACGACACCCACCGCACCTGCTCATCCTGCGACACCGAGCAACCCCTCGACCACTTTGTCCATCGCACACAACCTAACCGCCACGTCGCAACCTGCGACAACTGTCGCCGCGACCGCTCCAGGTCCCCCAGCCGCCGCGAGCGAGCCGCCCTGCGCGAATGAGAAGAGCGCGCTGCCCAGCGAGAACGGGAGGAACTGGCCGCCCAGCACGAACGCGAGGAACGGGAGCGGCGTGACCGAGAGCAGGGGTAAGACGGCTTCGTCACCGCCGCCACCTTCAACTCGGCCCTCACCGACGTGCGCCGCGCCATCGAGGCTCTATCCGCCCGCCTGCCATCCGCCGGATCCCCGCTGCCTGCTGGCGGCCTGCAGCAGCAGCTGGCACCCCAGTTACTTGGAGTTGCCGCATCGCCGGCCGCTCTCCAGCCCGGTGAGTTTGCCCGGCAGGTCCCGGTCTTCTCGTGGCTCAACACAGAGCCCGACCTTGTCGACAGAGTGTACCATGACGCCCTTGCGCCGCACGACATGGTCAAGCTCGCCAACCCGTCGTGGACGCGCCAGAGCGACGACACCGACGCCGGCTTCACCGTCCTTGGCGTCCCGGTCCAGCCAGCACAGACGCAGAGCAACGTCAACAAGCAGTTTGTCCGAGCCGTCCCGTCAATCGGCCTCGCCAAGATCTGGCTGGTCTTTGCCAGCCTCCGTGCCGCTGCCAGCCCCGACCGTGCGCTTGGCCCTGCCCTCTCCGACTTCTTTTGCCAGGTCATCGACCTGGAGACGAAGTACCCCTGGCCAACGGTTGTCGACTTCTTCCTTGCCGTCTGCCGAAAGCGTTTCGGCCGCGCCACCTCGCAGGAGTGGGCAACCTGCGACCACGCCGCCCACGAAGACAGCTTTAGCGGCCTCGTCGCTCGTCCGGCCCAGCCCTCTGCCACGTCGTCAAACGCCGGCACCAGCCCTCGCCGTCGAGGTGCCCCATCTGTCGATAAGCGCCGCGAGATCTGCTGGAGCTGGAACAACAACGCCGGAAGCTGCATGGTCGAGGACTGCTCCCGCCGCCACGTCTGCGAGCAGTGCTTCTTGCGGCTGCACACCGCCGCCGACTGCCTCACCACTCGCAAGACGTCGTCCTCGTCCAAGCCGACGACGACCTTGAAACGCGCTTGAGCCGAAGCTCAGCGCTACCAGCGTGAGTCGTCGCCCTCCCCGACCCCGCTTAGTGACCCGCAGCAGCATGCTGCAAGTCGACAACCTCTCCACTGGAGAGCAAGGTGCGGACGCCTGTCCGCTCGGCCTCCGGGCTTCCCCCGCCGCCGTGCACGGCGCGGCATCTCGTCCTGGCCCCCAGGCTCTCATCGGCCCCCGGGCTCCTCACTCGACAACAGCTCTGGGCGCGACGCCTTCGCTGTCTGGCCTCAGGGCTCCTCTTGGCCTCCGGGCTTCTTGCGGCCTCCGGGCTCCCCTCGGCCTCCGGGCTTTATCTCCTGGCCCTCAGGTTGCCCCTCCCGACCTCCCCTCACCGGCAGCGTGCCTGGACGTTCCAGCAGCTGACCGGTGCCTTGACCTCCTTGAACAGCTCGTTCAACCTTCCCGCCGCCCCGTCCGAACACGACCATTCCTTCTGACCTTTTTGACCCGTCGGATATGCCGGCGCGCCACGGCTCCATGCAAGAGGCGCTGCCGCAGTGGGAGCGCGTGCTTGCACTCTACCCTGATACAGAGGTTGGCCTCGCTCTCCTCAGCGCAATCCGCCACAGTGTTTGTCTGGGCTACGCCAGGCCGCTCGAGAAAGAGGGCCGCTATCAGCGGGTGCGCAACTTGCCCATGGACGCTGCCTGCCTTACCCACGTCGAGCGTGAGCTGGCCTCGCGCCTCGAGGAAGGACGCATCTCCATTGTCGACCCCGCTGCCGCCAACCTTGTCTGCTCGCCAATCGGCACGGTCCCAAAACCACACTCAGACAAGCTGCGGACCATTCACCACCTCTTGCACCCCCGCCAGCCTGGCCCGCACACCCTCCCCTCGGTCAACAGCGGGATCAGCGACAGCTTCACCACCATCCGGTACGCCAGCCTTCAGCACCTTTTCGATGTCGTGCGCGAGAATCGCGGCGCGCGCCTTTGGAAGGGTGACCTGACAGACGCTTTCCGACACGTTGTTGTGGGCAGCTGGCAGGCCCGGCTCCTTGACCTCGTTCTTGGCGACCGCTTCTACCAGGAGCTAGCGCTCACGTTTGGCGGTAAGAGCTCGCCGTGGCTATTCAACCTTTTTGCCAAGCTCCTCCAATGGCTCACGGCTGCAGCCGGCGTCGACGTCGAGCACTACCTCGACGACTTCTTTGGAGCCACCCCGCCCGATAAAAACGCCGCCTACCCAATTCGTGTCCTTGCCCTTGCCTGCACGGCCTTGGGTTTCTCTCTCAACGCCAAGAAAACGTTCCTCGGCCACACCCGCCTCGAGATCCTTGGTGTCGAGATCGACTCGGACGAGCAAACTGTCGGCATCACAGATGCCCGGCGGGCCTGCATCCTGGCCGCCATCGACCATCTGCTGAGTCGGCGCGCCGCTACCCTTCTCGACTGGCAGCGCATCGCCAGCTTACTGCAGTTTGTCACGCTTGTCTTCCCACATGGACGAGCGTTCCTTCGACGGCTCTATACCGCCGTCCGCCTAGCGTCACGTTGCCCATCCTGCCCACGTCGGACTCCGCCGCAGGCGCACGCCGAGCTACGCTGGTGGCGCGACGTCCTCTCGTCCTGGTGCGGCCGTTCGCTCCTCGACCCCATGCCGCTGGTCGTTGAGTATGTCTGGACCGACGCCAGCAAGCGCTCGTTTGGGGGTCATTGGGGCCCTATGGCAGCGCCGCGCGACGCGTTTCCGAGGGAGGTTGCCCGGCAACACCGTCGCAAGGACATCCGTTTCCTTGAGGCCTTGGCAGTTCTCGAGGCGCTCAGACGTTTTGCGCCGCACTGGACCGACCCTCGCCTTGTCGTACTCTATGTCGACAACACCAATGTTGAGCATGGCCTCCGCTCAGGGTCATCGAGGGACCCGTTGACGCGGACGCTCCACGAGATTTTTGTGCTCTGCCACCGGCGGCAGATCTCGCTCCGGCCCACTCGCATAGCGTCCGCCGACAACATTCTTGCTGACCTGCTCTATTGCCGAAATTTTGGCGAGATCGCCTCTCTATACCCCCAGGCCCATGCTCTGCTCTTCTCCCGGCAGGCAAAGTCCGCTCCCTTGCTGCCCCACCACCCTCGTTCACAGCCGACCTTGCCTACAGCTCCGGCGCGGCTCAACTCCTCTGACTCGGTCTTGCCGCCAGTACGTGCAAGCGCAGCGACGGCGTCGTCGATCGATACCGAGCTTTTGTCTTCCGGCACTTCAGGCCCAACGTTGCCCCCCTCCCAGCCAACGTTGCCTCGCTTCTCGAGTGGATCTCCAACATGGCCCAGACCCGCTCGTATCACAGCATCAAGCACGAGCTCCTCGCCCTTCGCTCGTGGCACGTTGACCACAGCCTCAACGTCAGCCCCTTCACCCACACCACCATCAAGCGGGCCATTCGTGGTGTCAAGCGCCTCCTTGGCCTCAACCCAGCAAAAGCCAAGCTCCCAGTCACGTTGCCGCTCCTCCGCGCGGTTGTTGAGCGCCTCCCGACCTTCCCCGGCCTGCCAGCCTGGGACGCCGCCGTCTTCACTGCCGCTTTCACTGTCGCCTTTGCCTGCTTCCTCCGCTGCGGCGAGGTCACTAGCGATGATCCCGTCACCTCGCCGCCCCTCCGCGTTTCTGCCGTTGCCTGGCACAACGACTTCGCTATCATCACGATCCCAGCTTCGAAAACCGACCCCTTCAAGCTTGGCATCGACGTCGTTGCGCCTCGAGTAGGCGGTCCCGAGTGCCCATACGCTGCGCTCCACCGCATCACGCCGGCGTCGCGCCACCCGATCGACCCGCTTTTTGGCTTCGGCAATGGCTAGCAGCCGCTGCGACGCACCGGTTTCATCGACATTCTCCGCCGCGCCCTCACTCAGCTCGGGATCCAGCCCGCCGACTACGCCGGCCACTCGTTCCAGCGCGGCGCCGCCACCTGGGCCGTCTCACTTGGTGTTGAGCCCGAGACGATCAAAACGCTTGGCAGGTGGTTGTCAGACTGCTACAAGCGGTATGTCGATCGCACGGCGACTGAGCGCCGCACACTCATCGCGTCCTCACTGTATGCTGTCCGCGACGGCCCTCTCATCCCCTTAGCCCGTCCTGGCGCGACCCGGTTCTTTGACCCTCTTCTTCCCTATCGGACCTGACCAGCGTGGGGTCTCCCGCCGTCTGTCGCGACCGATGTTCGCTGCGCGAGCGCCGCGACGCTGATGGCGTGCCGGGAGCCCCTTCAGAGCTCAGGTCCGTTAGCCCTGCCCGCAATCCATGAAGTTCTTTTATGCTTGTCCTGTTTGTCGGCGCGACGGTCGCTCACCGGGACGCAAGTCGCGGACGGCCAACGTCTCGCTTTCCGCGCTATCCCTCCACCTTCCATCTCACCCGTCCCTGGGCCATCGCCCTGCCTTCAACCTTTCCCTCCATCCTCCATCTCGCCAGAAACCGGGACCAATACCTTCCCAGTAGACTCCATCATGTTCTTCAGCGTGTCTTTCTTAGCCAAAGCCGTGGCACTAGCCGTGGTCGCGACACCTTGTCTTTCCGTCGAGGCTGCAGAAGCTACCCACTTCACTTACAAGACGGTCATGCAGTACGACTACAGCCAGTACCCGTGGCATCAATCGATCGACATGCTGTGGAAGACCAAGTGGGATCCTCTCGTAAGTTGCCCAGGGTACACGGCTGTTCTCCTCAAGTCACTAACAGCGACAAGCTGGCTCGTCTCTCACTCCCGCGGCCGACAGGCAAAGTTCGGCGTCTATCCCTTCGAATCGTGGACGAACCACTCCGACTTTCAGTCAATCTTCAATACGTTGACCGAGAGGTACTCTAACCAGACGGCCGACGATTTCGACGAGGACAAATGGGCTCAGCCGTTCCTCGGACCCGCTCATGCTGTTCTAAAACTGTCAGAGCAACAGGAGAAACAAGGCAAAAGGGACGTTGCTAGCAAGACGTACTTGTAGGTTGAGCTCATGACAGCAGCCGAAACTGGCAGGCCGGCAGTGTCAGAGCGCATCTCAACGCCGAAGCGCTTCCCATTCGTTTGCCCCTCTTCCGACAGCCGTGCTGCTTCGATCTACCGCATGGCCTACTTCCCTTGGTACGGTCCCGTCAGCCAATCTCGTCTCAAGGCCAAGGCGTGGTCTATGGAGAAGAAGGCGTACGAGGCCGCTATGAGGTGAGTAGCAGTGATCGAGGCACTTTATCAGGCCAACCCGTTCTCGCCCGCTGACAGCACCGTCCCCACCGATGCGAACGACTCAAATCAGGCTAGGGAAGTACCACTTCGAGTCCTTCTCTATTCCCTTCACCGACGCACCCTCTACGGCGCTTTCGCAGGAAATCCCTCTCTACATCACCTCCCCAAAGACTTCCTCTCGCTCTCGCTCCTCCCGTTCCAAGGTAGTCCTGATGATCGCCGGATTGGACCACTATCGCACGGGCCAACTGATCGATGTCGCCAGTCTGGTTGATCAGGGTTACACCGTGATCAACATCGACATGCCCGGGACCGGCGATGCTCCTATCACTGGTGAACACATAGATGACGATGCTAAGCTGTGGAAGATGACGATGGATTGGATCCATGCAGAGGCCAAGGGGAGGAGGTGGAACAAAGATGAAATCTACGCATGGGGGACGTCGACGGGGAGCTATTGGGCCGTAAAGATGTCCAGGTCCGAGAGGAAGAGGTTGAAGGGTGTACTGGCGCAGGGTACGGCTAGTCACTATACCTTCCAGCCTGAGTGAGTGCGGCCGCCTCGGTCTGGATCAAGGTTCATTGGCGGACGGGCAACCACCGCGACTGACTCCCTCTTCTCGCGTTGACTTTGCGATGCCCACGATAGCTGGCTCAAGTCGGCAGACCGCCTCGCATACCCCGTAGCGTAAGTCAAGGAACCGTCAAGTCGCATTTGTTCTTTGATGCTCACTCCTCGCACTAACGCTGCACTCACGGTCCTGTTCTGCTCACTCAACAGTCTGTGGAGCCCTCTCTCGAAAGTCTTCGGATACCTGGACAAGCACCAATTCGCCAAGCACTCCATACAGTACTCTCTCAAGGCCCAGGGTGTTTTGGACGCCAAATCAGCCCCCCTCACGTTGGTCAACGGTATGGACGATACTGTTTTCCCTATCGGTGAGCCTTTCCCCCTCTCTCCCCTGTCTCGCTCTCTCACACGCTCCAGTCGACATGCTCATCAATACCTTGCACTCGATTTACCATTGATGACGACACAGACGACTCAATCTTGCTATCGACGCACGGAGACGGTGCCACACTTCGACTCTTCCCAGGCTCAGGTCATATGGGTCAACCGGCTTCAGGTGCGTTTGTGGAAGAGTTTTGGAAGAGATTGGCTTGATCCTCGGTCGTAGCGGGACGCTCCCGGGTTCTGCGCTTCTGTTCACCACGTTCGTATGTCCTTTTCCTTCGGTTTTGTAGGCATCGATGAATATTTCTTGCTGTCGCTGCGTGTTCCGTTTAATATATGGTTGGTACAAGCAGGGACGAAATGATTCTGGCTGATGAGTGGCGAGGTCTGACGGGTTCGGCTGTGGTGACGATTTCCCGGTATCACTGAAAAGAGAGTGTTATATGAATACGTCCTTGTTGATTGAACAGGCTGGTGAAATGAGTGTCTATTTCAGCGCAGTAGGAAGGAATCCATCTGCTTCAGCACGGCGTCGGCCAGGGACGAAAGCCAGCAGACCAGAAAGCGGGCGAGACGTACTTGCCACACAAGCCGATGAGTCGAGGGATCCTCTCTCGAACTTGACCTCTACAATTCGCCAAGCCAAACTACATACACCTAGCGAGCTCAAGCACCGCCGGCTTCCTGACGATAGTTGCATGGTCCGCCTCTATCCTCTGCACTTGAACATCGACCTGCTCACCGAGGACCTTCTTCCACCTCTGCAGATCGTCCGACATGACACCCTGAAACGACAGCTTGATCGTCGCATCCACCAAGAGCACCTTGTTCACCCCTTTCACGCCGTCCAGGAGACGCGGTCCCACCCTCTCTCCCGCCAACTTGCCTACGCAATTTCGGAAGTGTCTCTCCACCTTATCCTGTCTCTCTGCAGCGCTCGAACCGACGGATTTTCGAATGGTGCGGATAATACCATCGAGTGTCGTTTCGTTGAGCGGTACCACTGGGTCTGGGATGGGTGAATCGATAAGCGTCACTTGATCGATCGAGTAGCCTCTCGAGCAGACTTCCAGAGCGATGAGACCTCCAATACTCCATCCTCCCAACTTGAGTTTGGTGGGTGTGGGAAAGTGCACGACGAGAGATGTGACGTAGAGAGAGACGAGTTGGTCCAGTCCTCCCGTCCAGGAGTGACAGTCGTCGAAGAAGGGTGATTGGAAAGCTAGCGTTTCGCTAGATGGGGCGAGAGAGGCGGCTAGATCGAGATACGTGTATGGCGAGCCGGAGCCATCTGGGAAGAGGACGAGCGGCGTAGCGTTGCGGACTCCAGCAGGCGAGAGCCGGACTAGCTCGGCTTGAGGAAGCGTCGGCAGGACAACATTTTTGATGCGAGCTTGCTCCGAAATGGAGGAACGAGCAGGCTGAGATGTGACGGCTACAGCCTTCTTGGGTACGTGTACGGCCATCGGATCGACAAGCTCGACACCAGTCGTCTTCGTATCTGGTAGCGGAACGCAAGCATCAAAACGCAAGAAGACACAGGTATTGAATGAGTACAGATTGGCAAAACAGCATGATGATTTCATTCGAAGAAGAAAAGACTAAGAGGTGCGGCCAGATCGCCAGTGTACTAACCAGCCTTGACAGCAGCGACCGGAACGGCCTTGGGTGCCGCCTTCGGCGCCGCATTGGAGCTGGCGGCAGTGCTTCCACCAAAGCCCATCAGCCTATCGAGGATTCCCTTCTTGACCCGCTTGAACTGGACGCCGCCAAAGAGACCGAGGTAGCGTCCCTGCGGATCGGTGATGTAGATGTCGCCGACGTAGACGCCGTCGCTGTTGGGCGACTCGTCGACCATCCGGCAGTAGGTGTGGTACGGTCCGTCGGACGCTGTCGCGTCGGCATTGATGTTGATCAGCGCCTGGCTGAAGTGGATCGAACGGATTCCGTTGGCGATCGCGACGTGGTCGCCATCGACGATGCCGACGTTTGGGATAAAGCCGGAGCTAATGGCGATAAGAGCCGGAGGAATTCAGTGTCGGTCAAGAACAGGGGTAAGGAGTAGGTCAGCAAGCTGACAAGACTGAAATAGATTGTCGTCGGCTTGAGGAAGAAAACGGCCGCTGGAACTCACAGTTGTCCGAAGGAATCCTGCAGGGCCGGATCGCAGACGAATCTGGCCGTTGGCTGCATGGATCGAACCACGACCGAGGCAGCCTCGTCGCCAGCCTCGGTCATGTAGATCTGGTCCATGCCGCGGTAGATGTCGGTGTACTCGACGACGTTCTCAAAGAGCTGGTAGGCCAGCTTCTTGCGGAAGCAGCTCTCGGCGTTCTTCCGCAGGCTCTCGATGCGGCCTTCGATCATCGATCCGATATCCTTCCACTCGCGCTCGATCTGTCCGTCGTCTATGTGGACGTAGCAGCTGGCGTGATGAGAGGCAGCGCGCCTGGCGTCCTTGGCGGTGAAGAGCTCGACATGGAGACCCTCGGCGCTCCGCAGTGTGCCGCGGACCTTGACCTGCAAGCCGACCTTCTCGCCGGCGTCCTTGAGGAAGGGCGAGTACATGTTGACGTTGCGCAGCTGGAAAGTGGTCATCTCGGGCGCACGCGTCGGGTTCTCCAGGCCAATGACGTAGTAGCCGACCTCGAGAGCCAGCTCCGAGATGAGCGTGGCCGACATCATGCCCTTGCCGCGGATCAGGTGTCCCATGATCAGCGCCTCTGATGGTTCGCGGCTCGTGTCGATTAGGAAGCTAAGGTCGTCTGTCGCTATCGAGCCGCTGACGGCTGCGCCGGACAGCAGTGTGTACTTCGAGCGGCCGGCTCGGACAGAAGACGTAGAGGTCTTCTTTCCTCCCTTCTTATCCACGCGCTTCTCACGGCGTGCCCTTGGAGGGGCGCGAGAGATGAGCGACGGGCGAGGCTTGACGAGGTGGTCTCGCAGGCCGCGGTCCTGGAAGGGCTGCCAGAACTTCTTCTCATCGAAGGGATAGGCGGGCATCTCGATGGTACGCGCGACGGTATCGGTGCCGACGTGGAAGTTGGGCCAGCGGATGTTGAAGCCCTGCTGGAATAGGGCGTTGACGGCGGTCAGCAGGCTGACGTACGAGTCGCTGCCCTTCTTCAGCGAGGCGATCAGAGCGCTTGGCTCGGTGGGCCTGCCCATGTTGGCCAAGACTCCCTTGACCATTGGCAGCGAGATGGGATGCGGTCCGATCTCGAGCCACTGGAGCTTGGCATCGGCGTTCTCCTCCGCACAGGGGTAGTCCCTGACAGATTCGCCGAAGCGGACGACCTGCCGGGCATGGGCCAAGAGGTATTCGCCGTTGAAGACGTCCGCTTCGCCGCTCTGAACAACCCTTCCGTGGACATTGGAGAGAACGGCGACTTGTGGCGCGCTGAACCTGACCTTCTTGACTGCCTCGCTGAAGGGAGCGAGGAGCGGCTCGATGGCTGCCGAGTGGAAGGCATACGGCACCGAGACCCGGAAGACCTTGACCTTGGCATCCTCGAAGGCCTTGGCTACAGCATCGATCGAGTCGAGCGGGCCGGCAACGACGGTGTCCTGCGGACCGTTGCAGCAGGCGATCTCGCAGTTTTTGACGCCAGCCAGGCTGAGCACCTCGTTGACCTTGACCGGGGTGTCGCGGACGGCGAGCATGCCAGAAACGCCGGCTTTGCAGTGTTCGACCATCATCGTGGCACGCGTCGCCACCAAGTAGAGGGCGTCGTGCAACGAGAGCACACCGACGATGCACAGGCCGGCGTATTCGCCGAGGCTGTGGCCGGCCACCACCGATGGCGTCAGTCCCCAGCTGAGCCACAGCTGCGCCAGGCTGTACTCGAGCGCAAAGATGCCGACCTGGTTCTGGTAGGGGGTGGGAGCGGGCACCTCTGCCTCGTTGGCGCCCGCGGCCTCCGGGTAGATGGCGTCTAGAAAGTCCGGGTAGCCAAAGCCGACGGCGATGCGGCTGCAACGCTGCATGCACCAACGGAAGTGCGGCACGCAGTTATACAGCTCCCTCGCCATGTTGACGTACTGCGAGCCCTGGCCGGAGAAAATGAAGCCAAGCCTGCCGGGGGCCTGGACCGCGGGCGACGTCTCATCGACCGTCTGCGACTCGAGCAGTTTCCTCGCCTCGTTGAGGCTGGCCACGATGCCGCTGACACGCAAGCTCTGATGAAGCCTGCGGCCGGTCGAGTTGTAGCACAGCTCGGAGAGGGTGATGTCGCCGCTCTTGATGAGGTCGACGTACTTGACGATGAGCGCAGATAGCGACGTGGGACTCTTGGCCGAGATGACGAAGATCTGCTTGCGTGAGTCGAGGCTGTCGGCGCGGATGACATAGCCGAGTCCGGTGACGGCGCGAGGGGTGGATGCGCGGCCCTCGCGAACGACCATGTTAGTATTGCCACCGGCGGCGCTAAAGTTGCTGACCATCGCGTATCGCGGCCTACCTTCGACGCTCTTCATCTCGGCCCCTCCGATCGGGATGTTGATGCGCGAAAGATCGCCGAAGCCCTTGTTCATCACGCCCTTGATGCCGACGTGCGGTGGGATGCGCTGCTTGTCGAGGCACATAAGCGTCTTGACGAGCGACGTCGCACCGGAAGCCGACCCCGAGTGGCCGACATTCGCCTTGGCCGAGCCGACGATCAGCTGGTCGGTTCGCTCAACGTCCTTGCCAAAGACCGAGAGGATGCCGGCCATCTCCTGGCCGTCGCCCGCCTGTGTGCCCGTGCCATGGCACTCGAGGTATGCCAGCTGCGACGGTCGGAGTCCGGCCGCGAGCATGTTGGCCTCGTAGAGGCGTCGCTGGGTGGGAGCGTGGGGGTGAGTGATGGAGTGCGACTCGCCGCTGTGATTGGTGGCGGCCGAGCAGATGGTGCCCAGGATCCGATCGCCCTCGGCGACGGCGTCCTGCATCCTCTTGAGCATCACAAAGGATACTGCATCGGCGCGGCTGTATCCATCGCCGCCCTCGTCGAATGTCTTGCACTGGCCTGTGCTGTTGAGGAAGAAGCCACGGTCGAGGCCGATGAAAATCTGCGGCTGGGTGAGGACATTGACTCCTCCGGCGATGGCGGCGTTGCATTTGCCGGCGGCGAGGTAGGAACAGGCGCTCTCGATGGCCACCAGGGCAGATGAACACGCCGTGTCCAAAGTGACCGAGGGTCCCTTCCATCCGTAGAAGCTCGAGATGCGGTTGGCGATCTGGGCTCGGAAGGTGCCATCGGTGAAGCCCTTCTGGATGTCGATCGAGACATTCTCGCGATAGTCGTCTGAGCAGACGCCAACAAAGACTCCCATGCCCACGGGGTCGTACGACGGCGACGCCTTGGGGTGGTAGGCTGCGGTCCCGAGGGTGTCGTGGACGACTTTGAGAGCGAGCCTCTGCTGCGGATCCATCTTGAGGGCGAAATCCTCGTCGATTCCGAAGAAAGCGGGATCAAAGACCTCGGGCCTGTCGAGCACGTTGCAGTGGTTAGCCCGAAGTGTGTTGCGGTCGCGGTAGCTGGCGCTCTTGTAGTCCTGAAGGTTGAAAAGGCGCTCAGGGACGGGCTGGTGGACGTCGAGGCCGTCTTGAAGCAGCTTCCAGAAGTCGTCGTGTCCCTCGGCGCCGGGGACGTGGCAGCCAAGGCCGACGATGGCGACCTCGCCGGCCGGGGTGCCGACGACGGCCGATGCTTTGGTGGGGCGGCGAGAGGGGTCGGAGCTGATCGGACGACCCGAGTCTAGTGTCGAGGGTCGGACCTGGACACCGGCCACCTCGCGGCAGATCTGGACATGATCCTTGACGAATTCGTGGGTACAGCCGACAAACTCGACCTTGGGGCTGTCGCCAGGGGCAGACGAAGGCCCAGCGGCCGGCTCGTGGGATATATGGACCGATTCGATCGCCTTCTGGTGAGCCTCGAAATCGCTAAGGGATAGCTCGAGCGCACCTCGGAGAGACTGGGCGGCGTCTTCGCTGTGGAACGACCTGGGCCGGAGGCTTCCCGCTTCGTAGACCTCGAGTGTGGCAGCCTGGACCTGCTGGAACGTGCTCGGCTCGATCAGGTGCTTCGGTCCGAGGATCACCGCGTATCCATCGCCGGATGCGTTGAGGTCTCGCTGGATGCCGAGCGTGACGTCGCGAGCGGCAGAGTAAATGGCAGAACCGTC
This sequence comes from Thecaphora thlaspeos, assembly GCA_900291925.1. Taxonomy (NCBI): domain Eukaryota; kingdom Fungi; phylum Basidiomycota; class Ustilaginomycetes; order Urocystidales; family Glomosporiaceae; genus Thecaphora; species Thecaphora thlaspeos. Next base: position 996,379 of record UWYS01000003.1, on the reverse strand, counting down.
GACCGCAGTGCCAATCCTGACCATCGGCTGCAAAGAGGACGGAGGCGTCCCTTTGACGAGAACGGCGACGTTGCCGGCGGTTTGAAATTTGCGGACCGCGAAGCCGAGAATGGCGGCCAGCTTGACGGCCTCGATGCCCTTGAACATCAGCTCGGACTCGTTACGAGCTCGCTCCAGGACATCGCGGCACAAGGGGCCGGAAACGGCGCCGTAGGCGGCGATATGCTCGTACTCGAATTTTCGGGCCGCATACCGCAGGGTCGGGACGGCGCTGAGCGATCCAAGGATCGTGGCGAGGTAAAAGGTGACCTCGAGAGCGTAGCTGAGCTCGAACAGTGTCTCCTCGTCCATCTCGGAGAGGAAAAGGAGGGAGAGGTTGTCGCCTGAGCTCAGTGGCGCCTGCTCCTGGCGGAGCGAGGAGGCATTGACGGCCTGGATCGACTTCCTGATTGCCTTGATTGCCGCCTCGGTAAAGGCCTTGACCTTGTAGCTCCTTTCTGCGAGGATGGTGATCTGTCTCCACCTCAGACCGGCGTCGAGGCCGGGAATGAGGCTGGCCCCGATGTGAAGGGCACGCGGCCTTTGCTCGATGTAGGAGAGGGGAGACCTGGCCAGCTCGGCGGCGTCGTTCTGACTCAGGACCATGACTGCAGATTGCCGACGTGGTGGTTGAGGTCTAGGGGATGGGTGTTGTGTCTGCGGAAACGTGGGCGAGTCAGTCAGTTCTGCCACGAAAACGAGGAAGCACTCTTATACCAAGACGAGGTGTCTCGAAGGACAGGCTGTGGGGCAAGCATTCTGGCCTTCTCACTGTTGCCGGCGGTACCACCATTGTGGTCAACCGCTTCTCCGTTTCGTACGGCCTCGTTGCTTGGTGCGTTACACCCCACCTGGAGAACAAGCAGGCTGCATTCGGAAAAGCGGAACGGGCGAGGAAACAATGCCAAGCAGATCGCGCACCTCGCCATGGTGTCGAGAGCGTCGGCAGTCGCGGCGTCATCGAGAATAGGCCTGCAGCGCTGACCCTCACTGGCGCAAGTTACTGACGACGAAGGATGGCCACGACTGACGGATGTGGCTGGGGAGCAAGCTACGAGGAAGATAGGAAAGTCAAGGAACAAAGTTGAAGGCGTGCCAGAGCCTGGTGCATCGAAAGAACTTACCGGGCAAGAAAGGCATGTAGTCGGGGTCATCTTCTAGCGGATGCGGCCGGGGGACGGAATTCAGGGGAAGAAGGAGGTGGGTGAGCTTGCTTCGTGCGAACATGCAGCGGTCTCGCTGGCGTACAGTAGTAGAGGGTCCCTGCAAAATGCTCGGAAGCCTTGAGGCGACGAAGGCGATCCCAGGGTCCAGCCGGATTACTGTTCGCCAGAGGCCTGAGCTTTCACGGCCGGTCGGAGGGGTGAGGAGCAGAGGGCCAAGGAAGGTACCTACTGAAACCACCTCGAGAGGGGGAAAGAGCCCGGAGCAGTCGGACGGGAACGGATTAGGCGGCGATGAAGGCCGTGGCGTGGTGACTAGACGAGCCGATGTCCGTCTGACAGCTAGGATCCTCTGGTGCCTACGCTTAGAATGAAGTGGCGAGATGAGGCACGTATGACGGTGTACTGTAGCGAGCCGCCGCCAGTGCGCAAGGCGCAAATGCACAGCCTGACAGGTGGAATGCGGGTGCGCATCCAGCTCGCGGCTGCCGTGCCGATCCGAGCAGAATCTTGTCCACCCCGTCCCGTCCCTGTCTGCCGTACCTCAAAGAGTCGACGATGTATGTATTCGGTGCTGGCCCTGAATGGACGAGTGGTGGTATGGCTCACCACGGACCTTCCTGCTCTGGCAGCTGTCGAACGAGGAATGTCGCAATTTGCAGCCGCCGCAATGAGAAAGCTGAGGAAGCGAGGTCAACTTGGCGCCCCCCCTTTGGATGTTGAAGGGCGCAGGCCCCGGCGAGCTCTCATGTACTCACCCTGGATGCTGCTGTCAGTCCCTCGACACGGATCAGCGTCCTCTTTCTTCCGGGCCGGTATGAGCGGCTACGACCGTTGTACAGTCCTGACTAGTAGCTGGAGCTGGAGTTCCACAACTCGCGCTTCTGCACGGTTACGGTGCTACAGCAAGGTATGTAGCAGCCTCGTCCTTCTGCAGTGCCGATCAAGCAGTAGAAGCGTTTTTCGATGCATGGCGACAGAAGGCGGGAGGACTAGCCAACGATGCTTCCGATGGTGTCGAGGACGGTGCGAGCAATGGATGAGGACGGGATGGAAGGCGGTCGCTGGGCGCGCGGTGGCGAGGCGGCTGGAATCGAGAGGGGCGCGCCGCGATTTTCGATTTCCGCGTGCGGATCCGAAAGGGAAGCGTCTCGAGAGGGGCGCGCCGCGATTTTCCAGTTCCGCGTGCGGATCCGAAAGGGAAGCGTCTAATCGGCCTCACATTCCACAGCGACAGCGCACCTCTTTCTTGCCTCGTCTCCTTCTGCCCTTCACCCGCCCGTCGTTGCACCTCACTTCGGCCATCTGAGCCTCACTGCACCCAACTCGACGGCTGCACTTGTCGCATGCAAGCAACGCCCTCTATCGTCCCTGGGCCCTCCTCCCACCGACCCTCGGTCGGATTTGTTCAGTTCGCGACTGGGGCCCGATCGTCGCTCCATCGCAACGACGTCATTGTCCCCATCCTTGCGCTTCTGCTCTCTGCTGAACCTTCACCCAGGCTGCCTCTCCTTTGCGTTTGACTCAGTGTCTTCCAAGAACTGCGTTTGACACAAGGCCTTCCAAGAAACAGGCCTTGCTTACGAGATCCGCGGCTCAACTTGCGCGACAAGAGAAAGAGCTCGCCTGCATGGACGACAAGGGGTCAATCGCCAGGCTGCTGGATACAGTACCTGGCAACGAAAACACAGCTTGATCCATCATCATCGTGAGTAACTACAAGGGCTGGAGAACTTCTGTCTCGGCCTCCTTGGACAGCTGCTAGACAGCACCCAGGTAGCCATGTTGTCGTGGCGGCGACGGCTTCTTCGGCATCAGGGTTTGTCTTCGGGAACACTCGTACATGCAGCAGCAACCTCTCTCCTGCCTGTCATTCACTTTCTTGGTCCCTTTCCGGAAGTCGTCATTCAGGTTCACGGACCCTGCCCCCTCAGCAGGACGATTGAATCCAGGGCTATGTAGCCTCTGTGGACAGAGAGATTGCATTGCCCTCCTCCCCCCTCAGTCTCAGCACCCACCCCTGTGGACCTGGGTACGATGACCTGTCGAGACAGCGGTACTTGGCGGATAATAGCGCCGAGCAGGCCGGATTCGGCCAGGGACCTGACGACGGTTACGCCATCCGCCACCTTCGCGGACACTTGCTGCCGATCTCTCTTGACCATCGTCAAGCCCAGCATCCCACGATCTGGTACATCCAGGCCTGAGACCGGATGTGAGCAGACTCTAGCTCTTTGCATCCCGTAGGCCCTGCCCTTGCTCCCGCCTTTGCCGATCGAAGTCTTGCGCTGCCAGCCGACGCATCCTTCCGCCTCAGGGCCCTCGTCCCTGGCTCCTGTCAGGCGCAAGTCTTTGTCGGACTGGCCGGTACTCAACTCCGCCGCTACTTCGGCAAAAGACAAGAGGAGTGGAGGGCCCGCAGCTTCCTGGGCCAGAGTATAAGAGTCAGAGGGGGTTCCGAGCCGTGGTGGTCAAACCCGTTTACCACCCATCGTCAACCTGTGCCATTCTCTGCGTTATTCGCGCTGTCCTCTTCATCATTGACCGCCTTTCCTTACCGGCAACTTCATTTCGACTTAACCCCGCCCCGAACGCCATCCTTTTCGATATTGGAGCCGCAGCTGGTCTCGCTCCGCCTTCTTCGAAACGCTCCGTTCGCTGGCCATACCGGACCCGCCCTTCCTTCTCTCTGCACGCAACAACGCCCGAGATGCAGGTAATCGTTCTCGGCCCGCAGTGTCTGCCGACCTCGGCGCTCTGCCGGACGCTGCTCGACAGGTCGAGTTCGTCGTCTACGCTTTCCACCTTCGTCGAGCTGTCCTCGAAAGCGCTGCTGGAAGATGTCGATAGCCTCAGCCATGTCGAGCTCGATTGCTGTCCTCCGCGCTCCGCGGTGCAGTCCTTTGCGTCGATGGCAAGATACCACGAGCAGACGGGCTACACGAATGCCGCACTTAATGGAGCCATTGTGGCGGCCGCTAACATTGGTCTGGTCCTCGAAGGTGAGCGACCTCATTTTTGGGAAAAGCCGGAGCTCATATAGCACCGCCTGGCTGACCTCATATCTCGCTGCTCTTGTATCTTTGCGCAGCCCTCGACCGCGATGACGGCCTCGTATGCCCGGATGATGAACAGGTCTACGCCGGCTACTGCACCGGTGTGCTGTCTGCCCTCTCCCTGGCATGCTCTGGACTGGATCAGCCGATGGAAATGATCCAAAACGGCGTCGAGGCGGTCAGGCTGGCCTTTTTCGTCGGCCTCCGTGGGCAACAGGCGGCTAAGCCCTTTCTAGACCCTCTGGCGCCGCTCTCGCAGCAGAGCTGGAGCGTTGGGGTGAACGGGGCCGACCTCTCCCAGGTGGAGGGCTGGACTGCGGCATTCAATGAGCTGCATCGCCTCGACGACTTGTCGGTGCTGTGCGTCAGCGCCGTGACGACCGCCAGCAGCGTGACCGTTTCGGGCCCTCCTGAGTACTTGAGCAATTTCGTCGAGCACCATCAGGGCCCAGCGTCACCCAAGGCCGGCCTGTCATTTACGCCTTTTCACATCTACTCCAGCTACCATGCCACTACACGAGGTACTCAAATCAAGTGCGCTGTGCACGAAGATATCAAGCACAGGCAGATCCGCTTCGACCTGCTCGAGGCGCCCAGGTACCCCGTCCTTTCCAGCAAACACGGCCAGCCAATCTGCATCGGAGACGGTGCCGGGGCCGTGTCCATACTCGACCAGGCGCTCGACATGATGCTGATCGACGTCTGCCGCTGGGACCTCATCGCCAAGAGCGTCGTCGCCTACGCGGGCCAGGTCCCCACCACCGTCGTCGCCTCGGCCTTTTCGACGGCGCTGGCGCGCGATCTGTGGGGTCAGATGCGCAAGTCGGCCAAATCGCCGAACGTGTCCGTCGTTGATCTCTCCTCCAGCAGCGCATCGGGCCCGAGCGTCTCCAGAACAATTCCGCCACAGGACTGCGACGAGATTGTCGTCGTCTCGATGGCCTGCCGCTTTGCTGGCGGCGTCGACACGCCTGAGAAGTACTGGGACCTGCTCAACTCGGGGAAGAGCGCCATCGCCGAGATCCCCAAATTCCGCTTCGACATCGACCGGTACCGCGGCACCGGTAGCAACCAGACGCTCGCCCGCCACATGGGATCGATCGAGGGGCCCGAGCTGTTCGACTGCCGCTTGTTCAACATCAGCCCAAAGGAGGCCGAGCAGAAGGATCCGGGCCACCGGATGATGGCGATGGCGTGTTACGAGGCCCTCGAGCAGGCGGGCTACGTGCCAAACGTCTGCCCAACCTTTGACACGAAGCGGATCGGCTGCTTCCTGGGCGCCTCATCGGACGACTACCGAGAAAACGCCAGCAGCAACATCGGCTCCTACTTCATCACGGGCAACATCAGGGCCTTTGTGCCCGGCGCCATCTCCTACAACAATAAGTGGGAAGGCCCGTCCAACTCGATCGACACTGGAGACTCGTCGTCGACGGTTGCCATCGAGCACGCCATTCACGCCATCCGCGCCCACCAGTGCGACAGCGCCCTGGCCGGCGGCGTGACCTTCATCACGCAACCGCAGATGTTTATCGGGATGGACAAGGACGGCCTCCTCTCGCACAGCGGCCAGAACCGAACCTTCTGTTCCGCCAACGACGGCGCGGTCCGCGGCGACGGAGTCGGCGTCCTGCTCCTCAAGCGCCTCTCTGACGCCGTAGCGGAAGGCGATAACATCATCGCCACCATTGCCGAGACCGGAACCTCTTTCAACCCGGCCGCTTCCTCAACCGATACCGAGGTGCTCAAAGACCTGTTCCAGCAGATCTGCAGGAAGGCTGGGGTCCGGACTGAGGACGTCGTACACGTGGAGGCCAGCGGCCACCACACCGTGGAGGGTGAGCGGGCCGAGCTGGACGCCATCGTCTCGAGCTTCGGCGCGACCCAGCCCATCTCGGTCGGCTCGGTCCGCCCGGTCATCGGCGCCTGCGAAGCGGCGTCCGGCATCGCGTCCGTCATCAAGGCAATCTTGATGCTACAACACGGCAAGGTCCCCGCTGCGCTGCACTGCAAGCCTGAAGAGCTCGCACCCGAAGCCCGCGAGTGGATCGAACGTGGCAAGCTGAGCCTGCGCGATCAGACTGCTGATCTCGAGCGGCCTAGCTCAGGCTCGAAGGGCAACACCGCCGCCATTCTCGTCAGTAACCGCTCGCTCCAGAGGCAGAACGCCGTGATCCTGGTGAAGAAGGCGCCAGCCATCCCCGAGCCTGTCGCAGCGCGCCCCGAAGCCCGCACCACCTTCCCCTTCGTGTTGACCGGGAAGACGGCGAAAAGTCTCGAGCAAACCAGGCAGAGATATATTGACTGGCTCTCGTGCGAAGGTGACGGCGTCTCGCTGGGCGACCTTAGCACGACAATGACGGTCAGGCGGATCGCGCATCCGTTCCGCCTCTGCTTCTCTGCGTCTAGCGTAGTGGAGCTAGTCGCCAAGTTGAAAGCGGCCGAGATCTTCGAGCAGGCAAAGGCCGCTCCGGCCCTCGGCTACATCTTCAATGCCACCACCGTTCCGGCTACCACCTTCGACCAGCTCGTCGAGACCTGGCCTTCGCTGGCCGACGCAGTTGCGCTAATTAGGTCGGCGCAAAAGTCCCTCGGCGTTCCTGCTTCAACATTTCTGGATACGTTCACCGCTCAGGTGGCCATCGCGGAGCAGCTGAAGCGCTGCGGACTGCAGTCCAGGATCCTGGCCGCGCGCGGAGTTGGCGTTCTGGCTGCTTTGGTTTCCTCCGGATGCCTTGAACTTGCGCAGGCCCTGGTCCTTTTTGCTTCCATGGAGGCGGGGAGCGTCAAGGCACCGCGTTCGGCCAACAAGACTGTCGGCATCCCCGTCCTTTTGTCCAACGCTGAGACGTTGCCTGCCGATGCGGAGCTGCACAGCGTATGGGACAGCGTCGCCAAGGAGCTCGTCGAGGGCGCCAAGACGCCGTCGGTTCCGTCGGATACATCTTTCGACTGGATTTCGATCTCAGGCTTTGTCCAAGGGAAAGGAGACAATGCGTGGAAGTCAGTCGCTGACGGCGCGCTCGACCTTTGGCAACGCGGCGCACCGCTGTCTTTCATCGCCCTGCACTCGGACTGGATCGACGCGAGCAGGCTAGTGCGGACGCCGACGTACGCCTTTGACTCGAGCGCCTACTGGATTGCCTACCAGGACCGCAACCTGATTCAGACTCCCATGGTGCTGGAGGAGCAGGACGAAGAGGCGGAGGAGATCAGCGACGCAGACGAGGAGGATGAGGTCGAGTCGGTCGCCGATGGCCTCGAGGCCCCACGACTTCCCCTACTACAGTCGTGCACGCGCTTCGACTTCGACCGCGAGCAAGCTTCGATCGACGTCGTCTACGAGACGCGAATCGACTCGGACCCGGCCGCCGCCCTCGTACGAGGCCACCTGGTGCACGGTCGTGGTCTGGTCCCGGCCACCATGTGGGCCGAGATGGCTCTCGAGGTCGGTCACGACCTCGACTGGCGCACCGCCGACGCCTCGCAGGATCAGAACGCGTACGACGTCCGGGACCTGACCATCTTCAATTCCCTCTCGATCGTCAACGACGACCCTGAGACCTACCGTGACCTCCACATCGTCGTTGAGGCCAAGGGAAGCCTCCTGCGGCCTGAAGGCCTCGTCGTGACGTTCAAGTCGCGCAAGGGCGACGACAAATTGACCGACCACCTCGGCTGCACGCTCCACCGCGCCTCCGAGGGCGACTGGAGGAGCAGCTGGAAGAAGGTCCAGCATCTCGTGCAGGACTGTGTTGGCACGATCAAGGAGTCGTCGAGCGCGCTGGGTACCAGGACGGCCTACCGCGTGTTCGAGGTCGTCGTCAGCTACTCGAAGGCCTACCAGGGAATGAAGACGGTTCACCTCAAGCACGATACCTTCGAGGCGACCACGCTTGCGATCCAAGATGCGACCGCGCCCTCGGACGGCTTCATTGTCAACCCGTGCCTGATGGACTCTCTCGGCCAGATCACCGGCTTCATCAGCAACGTCGCGGCCGAGGAGAAAGGCAGCGTCTTTATCGCCAACTCTATTGAGTCGATGCGCTTCACGACCAAGTTCCGCCAGGCCGCGGCCATACAAGGCTACGAGTTCCGCACCTACTGCAAGATGAGCCCGGTCGACGATTTCATGGTCGGAAACATGCTGGTGCTCGACTCTGCCGCCACCGAGGTGCTCGCCTGTATGAATGGCGTTCGATTCCGGCGGGTGCCGCTCCGGGTGCTGCAGATCATGCTTCCGCACGCCTCCAAAGCCAAGACCCCGGCCGCTCCCACTGCGGTGACAGCACCAAGGTCGCTGCCGGTCTCGGCTCCCGTCAGCCCCACAGACATTTCCTTTGCCACATCGGTGTCGAAGGCGTCTGTCGGCATGACACGACCTCAGCCGCGGTTACAGCAGATCGCCGTCGCACCCGAGCCCGCTGCTGCGACTTCACAGCTGTGGACGTCGATCCTGGACACGATCGCCGGAGAGCTCGGGGTTGGCGTGACGGAGCTCAAGAGCGACACGAGTCTGGCCGATATGGGGCTCGACTCGCTCATGTCGATGGTCATCATCGGCAGCCTGCGCAACGTCCTGCCGAGTGAGATCGACCTATCTAACACGCTCTTCCTCGACCACGACTCGCCCGCCCAACTAGAGAGCTGGCTCCACTCGGTCGCGCCTGCCACTCCCATCTCTGCGGTCCACGTCGGGGTGGGCGGAGTGTCGCGCGCCTCGATCGCTTCGACCTCGTCGATCACCGACTTCAGCGCCGCGTCGTTTGCCAAGTCCTCAAACGCAAGCGACAGCGAAATGAGCGCCGCCACATCCTTCAGCGGCGACTCGGCGGAAGACCAGGGCGATGTCATGCTCAAGTCTGGGATGGCGCCGATCGCGGCGGGTTCCACCACGGTCGCTGGCAGCGGCAGTCGAGCACAAAAGGCCCTCGACGATACCGCCGACGTCCTAGCGTGCGAGCTGGGCGTCGAGCGGTCGGAGCTGACGATGGACGTCGAGCTCTCGTCGCTCGGCCTGGACTCGCTCATGTCGCTCATCGTGATTGGGACGCTACAGGAGCGTCTGCCGTTTAAGCTCCCATCGAACGCATTCCTGGAAAACGACTCGCTCGACGAGTTTATGTCCCTCTACTGCAAGCTGGAAGAGGAGGAGTTCGGCCCCGTCGCCGCTGCTGTAGCGCCAGAGTCCGAGGCTCTGCAACGATCGCTCGACAACTTGCTGGTGAACGACCCGAAGCCCCCGCTAGTCGTCAAGAAGCCTTCCCTGCTCCAGCCGGGCACGGACGGTGTCGGCTGCATCTTCCTTGCTCCTGAAGGATCAGGCAGCGCTGCAGTCTACACTACGCTCCCATCGCTGGGCCGCAAGGTTTGGGGTTTCAACAGTCCCTTTTACCGCAACTCGACGGCCTGGACGGGGGGTATGGACCAACTAGCGCGCTACTACCTCGAGAGCATAAAGCTCGTCCAGCCTGAAGGTCCCTACATGCTGGGCGGCTGGTCCTTTGGAGGCATCATAAGCTACGAGATGTCTCGTCTACTCAGTCTCTCTCCGGACCCAGAGGACCGCGTGACGTATCTGGTGATGTTCGACAGTCCCAGTCCAACCCGCTACCCGCCGCTACCCATCTCGGTGACAGATTGGCTCTTCAAGTCCGACGTGTTCAAGGACATTACCCCACCGCAACTCTCACCGGAGATGGTTGAACATTTCAGACAAACCGTCGAAGGGTTGGGCGAATACAAACCGACCAAGTTCGTCGCTTCTTCGAAGAGACCAAAGGCGATCATCATCTCGGCCGTACAGGGACTGGGCAAGGTCGATGGCGTCAAGGAGAAATGCGCAACTGTAGACTGGTTGCTCGAGTCGAGAGCGACGTTGGGCGCAGGTGGATGGGAGGAGCTCGTAGACGACATTCAGGCTGTCATGATCGAGGCAAACCACTTCGACATGATGCAGAAGCCAAAAGTCGACCTGCTCGGTAAGGCCATCGTAGATGCTTGTCGAACGTAGTCGCAGGACAATCAGGACAATTTCTCCTTCCCTTCTTTCCGATGTAGATTCGTTGCTTAGCAGACGCTTTGTAGTCCTTTCTTCCCGTCTTGCTCTCCTTTCCACGTCTCGACGTAGCGTTTGTCGTTTCTCTCCTTGAGCGATCAATCACACTCCTTTAAATTCGAACACCACCTTGCCTGCGACATGGAAAAGAGAAAGTACATGTTCTCGCCGCGTACTCACTTCCGCTCCTTGACAAAGAGGACGAGCCAGAGGAGCGACAGACCGACAAGGGCGGCAAATTGGACGGCAAGCGTGGCGATGTCTGGCCACCAGAAGGCTTGCGAGTTCTGCGTGTGTGCCGAGGCAAAGTTGCTAAATGGTCAGTGGAGGTCACCTTTCTCTCCCGCACGAAGGGTGGAAAGATACTTTGACAGGCCGCGGAAGACACTTACGAAACCAAACGAGCTAATGATGCTCGCAGCGGGCACCTCGATGTCGATACCGTACTTGTGCTCCTTCAAGCTGAGATCTGCGGGGCGGAACGTGGCGAAGGTCAGCATGTTACGTCAGTACCTCTCCTCGTGTTTCCCCCTTCCCCACGCCAGACCGAACTCACTCCTTAGTTCATTGACGATCAACGCCTCGTACGCAGCATGGAAGAAGCTGAGATGCTGCAACCATCTCAAGTAGACCGGGATCTTGTCACGGTTGATGAGCAGTCCTGCAAAGAGGAGACTGAATAGCATAGTCAACGTCCCGAGCAGGTTCGCCAGCCCGTGGTCCTTGACGGCGATCGAGATGAAAAAGACGGCTGATGACGCTGCCAGCGAAAAGAGGATGAGGGTGAGGATGAACTTCCAGAACTCCGCAACCCCTGGTACCAGGCCCACGTAGAAGTAGACGCAGACGCCGAAAAGCGTCGGTGGGCCGACCCGGAGTGGGAGGATGTCGAAGAGTAGCTGGAAGGGGGAAAAGCAGGCAAAGGAGAGGGTATCAGCTGCACGATGTCCTCGAGAGCTATTGCCGGTCCGGGTTAGCTTAGGCCAACTTACCTTGGACGTGAAGTAAGTCAGAGGCGAATAGTATCCATTCGACCTCTCGCGCACGAAGAGAGCCCGCTCGTTGGCAAACACGCCTAGCGAGGTGAGGCAGCTGAATCCGAATGCGGCGAGGGCGAAGAAGAAGAAGCCGAGCCTGTTCTGGAAGCCGGCGATGTCGTTGGTGACACCCCTGTACAGGATACCGCAGAATGCTGAGCAAAGGTTCGATCGGTCAAGCAAGAACGACAAGGCAGGAGGGTGAGTAAGCGTGCTGAACCCCGACGCTGCTTGGCGAGTGAAAGAGCACGTCGCAGGGCCATGTAAGACTCACCGGCAAGTCCGATCGCCAGACCAAAGTGCGCGAACATCAAGATCGGATCGCGGTATAGGTTCTTGAAGGCTCTGCCGCTGAGGATGGTGAATTGCGTCCAAAGGCTGGCCTTCTTGAACGACTTGTGGAGGCGGTTCTGCCTCGAGATGTCCGGCAGTTCGTGAACGATCGGCGCTGTCGCGGAACCGTCGGCCTCTTCGCTGGTCCGGCCGAGGAAGGCATCCAGCTCGCTAGCGTTCCGACGGGCGATGTCGCTCTTGGCAAAGGTGCGCACCAGCTTCGAGAGTCTGGGGCTGCTGAGTTTTGGCATCTGTACGTCGGCTCCGTTGCCGTTGCCGTTGCCGTTGGTGAAGGCATTGCGGAGACCGTCGGCGAGCCGGCTCGTCTTCTTCCTCAGCGTGCCACCTACGCCGCCTTCGCCGTCCTGGATCGACGATGGACGCGTCTGCAATTTTGTTGAGTCTTGCAGGCCAGAGGCGGGAGCCGCCTCCTCGTCGCGACCGGGCGTCGAAGAGTACGAGGGGCGCGAGGAGGAAGAGGTGTCCCGCGTCGGAACAGCATCGTCGCCTTCGTTGCTATTGCCATAGCCATCGGTCGGCGTCGGCTGTTCCGCGCTGTCAGTCACCGAATGGCGCGCCGTGAGGTCGATGAGAAAGTCGGCAATGTTGAAGCCGGTCGGGCACGGGTGACCGACGCTTTCGAAGTACTCTGCGCACTCGCTAAAGGGGCCCGAGTAGACGGTCCGGCCCTCGGCCAGCAGCAGCAGCCTGTCAAAGAGTGCCACGATGTTGGAGCGGGGCTGGTGGATCGAGAAGACGACAGTGCGGTTGTAGGTGCGAGCAAGGGTGACGAGCGACTGGACGACGTTGTAGGCGTTGTAGGCGTCGAGGCCGCTGGTGGGCTCATCACAGAAGAGGATGCTGGGGCTAGTGACGAGCTCGCAGGCGATCGAGACGCGGCGCTTCTCGCCACCGCTGATCCCTCGGCCCTCCTTGCTGCCGCCGGCCGAGAAGCCGCTGCCGCCGATGCGGCTATCCTTGATCCCGAGGATGCCGAGCTCCTGCATCGTCTCGAGCGTGCGGAACTTCTTGGCCTCAAGCGACATGTCGCGCGGCAGGCGGAGGAGCGCCGAGTAGAGGACGGTTTCGTATACGGTGAGTGTCTCCATCAGCAGGTCTTCTTGGTCGACGAAGCCAACAACACGCTTGAAGTCCGAGTCGGCCAGCTGGCGCCCGTTGACGAGGACGGTGCCCGAAGTGACGCCCTGCTTGTCGCGTCGGGCGAGCAGGTCGAGGAACGTCGTCTTGCCCGCACCGCTGGCGCCGACGATGGCCATCACCTGTCCCGGCTGGACGGAGCCATGGATGCCCTGGAGCAAAGGCTTCTGGCCGACGCGGTAGCCAACGTTCTCCCAGTGAAGAGCGGCGGGGACGTGATCCTTCATCAGATCGGCCTCTTCCTGCGGCAGGCGAACCGCGCCGAGGCGGAGGTCGTCGTCCTTGTAGTGCCTCCCGAGCACCCAGAGCATGGCAATGGTGAGGGCGACGACGACGATGGCGCTGATGGCGCTGACAATGACCCAGACGACGGGCCGCTTTGGGGCGACGGGGACTTCGTAGCCTGGTACCTGGCTGTAGTGGACGCACTCGCCCGAGGCGCACGAGAGGAAGATGGCTTCGTCGCCGAAGACGTCGGAGATGAGCGAGTTCATGCCGGGCTCCTCGAAGCGGCACTTGCGCGCGCCGCCCGCTGCGGCGTCATCAGTCTTGCACGTCATCGAGCCGGGTCCCTTGATCTCCTCTGAGAGGAACTCGGAAATGTCGATGCTGCCCGACTCGCCGCAGAGCATGCGACCGGGGATGCAGCTGCAGCGGACCTTGTCGCACTCGATCCGCGTGCGGTTCGAGCCCGCGTTGACTTCGATCGTCTCCGAGCAGTGGTCGAGCGCGCAGTAGAAGCTCTCGCGCGCGCCAATCCAGAACTGAAAGTTGCACGTCTCGTCGTCCTTGTGGCAGCTGAAGGTCACCTGCGGCTTGCGATCCGGGAGCATGTCTGTGATCTTGCGATTCGTGACGTCGCACTCCTGGAATGACTGCTGGACGGTGAAGCCGCCACGATAACACGTCCCGTTCTCGCCGAGGCGCTCGCCGCCGAGCGTCATGTCGGCGCAGGCGGCATCGGTCTTGCAGACGTTGCAGTTGAGACCTTCCCATCCATCGGAGCACTCGCACCGCTCCTCATCCTGACCGCGCGGGTAGCGCTCCCGTCCGTCAGCGGGACTGCCGCAGAGGGGCGAGAGGCAGTCCTGTCCGCCGAAGCCCGTAGGGCAGGCGCAAGTGCCGTCGAACTGGTTGCAATCGCCGAACTGTGCGCAATCATAAGCAGGGAGCTGGCAGTTGAAGCAGTCCGGCTCGGGGCAGGGCGGGCAGTTTGGTGGGCGGACTGCGAGCTTGCTGACGAGGCCGTTCTGGTAGTAGTCTATGTATCCAGGTGAGGATCTGTTGAAGCGGGCGGCGGCGGCGGTGGAAGCTGCTGTTCCAGCGGTCAGCGCGAGGGCCAGCGACGCCGCCAGGCCAGGAGCGGCCACTGTCCACCGCATCCTGAGAAGGCGAGAGTGGGCGTGAGCACGGATCGGAAGTGGGCCGATGGGCTGGTTGGCTGGTTGGCTGGTGGGCTGGTGGGCTGGTGGGCTGGTGGGCTGGTGGCGGGTGGTGGGTGGCGGAGCAAAGCCGGAGATGCCGATGCTAGAGACACAAGGTGAAGGGAGGGCGTAGGATGAGGGCAGAGGGCAGAGGGCAGAGGGCAGAGGGCAGAGGGCAGAGGAGGGAGAGGGACTGAAGGTGGTGATGAGAGAGCAGGCAAGGCAGAAGCGTCGTTTCGCCACCGCCACCGCCACCGCCACCGCCACCGCCACCTCTGTCCGCTGCCGCCAGCATCATCAGCAGATCCAGCGACCCTGCATCGCGCAACGGTCCGGCCGGCCTCGGACCCTGAGCGGACGCCGCCCAGGCCACGGCGTCAGCGGATCGGACCAACTGCGCTGGCACCGAGCCTTGTCCCCCGATGATGTTCGCCATTTGCAGGGCATCGGGAAATTTGGAGCGGCTGGCCCGCAACTTGTTGGGGAGAGCTGTGATCGAAGAGGGAGGCCGGCCTTCTTCCGACGCTCCCTCCACCTCAGCTCTTCGCTCCATCCTCCTCCCCTTTAATCTGTCGATGACCTCGTCGCTGTTGAGAGCACTCGGTTCAGAAGCAATGGCCTCTAATACCGCTCACTCTCCACCCCTTGCGCCACCGGCTACCAACGCTTCCGATCAAGCCGACCTGGCCAGCGTCGAAGACGGCCTCTTTGGCGACTTTGACATCAGCCTCAGCCTCGGAGAGACCACCTCCGCCTCCGCCTCTACAGCCCCCATCGACCCCAAGGAAGCGAGGCTGGAGGCCGCCTTTCAGCGTGCGCGGAAGGACTACACGGTCAAGATCGAAGACGAGGCTTGGTTTCTGCCCTCGTCCTCGTCCCTCCGGGATGCAGACGGCAACATCAATGTAGCCAGGTTTCGCGTACCTTCGCCGACAGAAATGAGGCAGGCTAGGATTCAGAACAAGAGGCAGTCTCTCGATCAAGGTGAATAGCAGCGCAGTACGATAGCTCAGTTTTGCCCCTCTGAATGTAGCAGCTGACCCTCGCTCCGGTCCGCCCTTCGGCCAATGTACGCAGAGTGGACGGTCGACTACCTATACTCGATCGGCCGCTTCGACCTCGCACTGGCCTATGCCACATCTTTCATCTACTCGATGGACCTACCCCTTCCATTCGACCTAGAGGGCTGCTCGCTGCTCGAACCGTGTCCGCGACCACGGCACTCGAGCGCGCAGGAAATGCAGCAGCCCAAGACGGTGACCAGGGCCGCGCGAAAGGCGACCGAAGCTAAGGGCCCGACAAAGGAGATGCTCGATACCGGCCTCCGCTGCGTCATGGCGCTCGTTCGACAGCAACGACAGCCGACTTCTTCCGATCCGACGCTCGACCCCCTCCATTTCGCTGTCGATGTCAGCATCACGGCGTGGGTCCCTCGCACCCAGCCTTCCCCCGTCCTCGACCCACCACCAAGCAGCCTGACGACCAACGACAACGAGCCTTACCACCTCTCCTCAGTCTCCGTTCGACAGCTCTCACTAGCCTTCCTCTCGACAGGCTATACCGAGGTCCGGCGCGGAGCGGGGGATCATCTCGGCTACCGCAACATCGTCATCCCCTATCCACACACCTCGCTGCTCAAGGCCAACTACGACCGTCTCAAACTGCAGAACTGGACCATCTTCCCCGGCCTCGCCCTTTCTCTCGGCCAACTCGGTGTGGAGATGGGGCTATATCGTTTAGCAGTGGAGAGTCTCACTCTCTTTCTCGCCAGTCGGGGACCACAATGGCGCGGTCTTCTCCCCTGTGCATTTGCACTCTCAAAGATCATCAACGTCGTAGCTGCTGGTGACTCCGACCCTTCGTTGAGGACGGCGATGGAGGAGCTGGTGAAAGCTTTAACGGTGGTAGCACTCCAATCTGCCCCTCGGCGCAGACGGAACGAAATGGCACGTCTCGTCCTCGAAGGGAGAATCCTCAACCCTTCGCTCGTCGATTCCGTCATGGCAGCTCCACTCGCCACCGGCCCACCATCACTACACGAGGCCAATGAGAGGGACCGAGTACGTCTCGATACGCTCTTGCGCAAGTTGACAGGAACAGTCCTAGCGGAGGAGATCATCGTGGCACTGTGTAATGTCGTCTGCCAGAGAAAGGGCGGCGTAACACCTTTGGCGTACAAGTTGAGGTCGTATCTCGATAATTCCTTGAGGGATGCAGGGAATGAAGACGAGGCAGAGGAGGAGCAGGGCCAGACGTTGAGGAGCGTCAGGACGCTCTAAAGTCCTAGGGAGAGAGCGCAAGATCAAGGTGCATTGGAATAGGAAGAAGGCGAGGAGGATACAAGTACATTGGGATCTGTTTCTTCTTCAGTTTGTGCATATATAGCTAGCATGGGGGAGAAACGAGATGTAGTAAAGCACGACGAGTCCGACGGGAACAGCCAGCCTTTCACCGCCCTTCTTCCTGGGCGTGTACGATCTCGTTGGCGAGAAGAACCTCGTCCTCTTCTACGAAAAGTCCGTCAATCCAGCTGAGGCGCGGGCAAACCATGGCCATGAGTCCACGATGCAACGCCCTCTTCTCTTGGAATGCCGTGGGGAGCGTGCCGTAGAATCGCTGATCGGCAGCTAAGAAGAGGACTGAGACGCTCGGATTTGTCGTAGCTCTACCCCGCTCGTACGTCTCGCCTCTCCCGCCAGCCGCCGAAGTCGCGACCGAGAAACGATCCTCGTCTTCTTCATCTTCGACGTCGTCGTCGTAGAGTGCGGGGTCGGAATGTGGTGGTTGGCGACGGTTGAAATGAGACTTGTCCGCCCGTCGCTGCTCTGCCTTGCGTTCGCGTTCGAGCCTCTTGCGTTCTTTCTTGGCTCGGTCGGGTTGGACGACGGTAGGGTTGGGGACCGGAGGAAGGTGGGCGGCGGCTATCGCGAGATTGGTGAAGTTGTTCGATGCGCTGGTGACGCCCTGTCGGTTCGGGTCGATCGCGCCGGCCGGTATCATCAGCGGAGGGTAGAGGCCGAGCGTGCACGGGTTGGTCCGAGTGTCGATGACCTGCAGCTCGCTCAACCCACGGATGGCGCGGATGATCGACTTGGATTTCTTGATTCGGCATCCAACAACGCTGAGCCTCTTCAGCCTCTGCATGCCGACTAGCGGAGGTAGCGTCGAGATCAGGTTGTGATCGAGGTTGAGGTGGCGCAGGTTGGGCGCCAGCTCCGGCAGTCCGACCGGTAGCGCCGTCAGCTGGCACGCCGCCAGCTCGAGGTAAACGAGGTTGAGGAAGCGGATCATCGGAGCGGGCGCCGGCTGGCGACGAAGATCGGCCTTGGGCGGCGAGCCGCTCGGCGGCGGCGGCGGAAGAGCCTCAAAGTCCAGACCCTGCGGGAAGGCGTTGCCGGAGAAAAAGAGGCGCCGCGTATCACGCAGGTGTCGGGCCGGCCAGACGACGCGGGCATCGACCTGCTGGCGCATGCTCAGGTTGTCGAGGCGGGTCAGACCCTCGAGGTTCTCGATCAACTCGAGCGCGCAGTGGTCGGCGTAGAGCGTCCGCAGCCTCGGCGCCGGCAGCACGTCGAGCGTCCGCAGCGCCGTGTTGCCGCTGATCCGCATCGCACGGAGTTTCGGCATCGAAGGTTCCAGATCGACCCACGACAGACGGTTGTGGTTGAGGTTGAGCGACTTGAGACGTCGCAGCGTGCCGAGCCCGCGCACCGTGATCAGCGCGTTGTGCGACAGATTGAGCGTCTCGAGGTCGCGCCACGCGGTCCGCTCCAGATTGACGCCCTTGAGCAGATTGCCCGAAAGGCTGACGTGGACCAAGCCGCGGAGGCGATCGATGCCGTCGAGCGACGATATTTGGGTGCCGTCGGCGATCAGCGTGTGCAGATGCTGGAGGCATTCGAGATCTGCAAGGTGTGGAAGAGGAAAGGCACATGATCGGGCAAGGTCAGCTCGGCGCCACTCAGATCGACGTCTGGTCGGATCCGCGGACAGAAAGCCGGCAGCCGGTAGTAACACTCACGACTGAGGGTCTCGAGCTGGTTGTGGCTGACGTCGAGCCGCTCGAGGTTGAGCAGTTGGCCGAACGAGGCTAGCTGGGTGATGCGGTTGCGGCGAACTGACAGGCTGCGCAGGCTCGGCGGCAGCCCCGTCAGGTAGGCGACCTCGTTGCGATCCAGCTTCACCTCCTCGAGGCTGGGCAGAAACTCCTTCAGCCGAAGGCACGACTCGACCCTCCGCTCGCTCAGGTCAATCTTCTTGAGCTGCTCCCAGCCCGGCTCCCACGGCTCGACGTCGGTGATGACCTCGAGGATCTTGTCGTGCGCCACGTTGAACGAGGCATCGGTCAGCAGCGTCATGTCAGGGTAGCCGTGCAGCTCATCGTAGGTGTCGTCCTCTTCGCCCTCATCGTCGTCGCCATCCCTATACGAGTCGCGGACCCTGCGGGGCCGCCGCAGCGCGGCAAACGACCAGGGCGACCGCCCTGCGACTGCGCTGCGAGCGCCCGTCCTGGAGGCTGCTCGCCGTGTCGTCAATGGCGTGCCGGGGTCGAACTTGGCGGTGGCCGTCTGCCCGGGATAGGCTTCCGGCTCCAGTGTCAGCTCGGCCAGTTGCTTTAAGGCCATCGAGATAGCGTCGGCGCGGTTGGTATCATCGTCGGCGGCCCCTCGACCCTGTCTGTGTCCGGGATGGTGCGCCTCGTGATCCGCCGTCTCGTCCTCCTCGCTCCAGTCCTCATCCAGGCTTTGGCTTAGATCGCTCGCCTCTCCGCGGGCCTCAGGCTCTGGCTGACCTTGGTGCTGGCGCTGTCCGTCACCGCGATGCGGATCGCCACGCTGGCCGGTGTAGCGGTGGAGGGTGAGCGCATCAGCAAAGCTGATCGTCCTGGTGGCGCTGGCCGGATGCGGCGACTGACGGTAAAGGTTGGCCGAGCCCGCCGACACCTGGCCGGCGACGCCGTGCGACGAGGGAGAAGGCTTAAGGATAGAGCGCGGCGGCGTGTTCAGGGACGACCGTCCGGCCACAGGTGGGGTGAGGTAACTGATGGTCGGCGCTGTGTGCCGCCTCTCCGGGGTCGACGGGTGTGCATGGCGGCCGTTGGCTTCGGCAAAGCGATCGTCACGCCGCAGCTGCGGCAATGGGGACAGGGGCGAACGCCCGTCTCGCCCCGAACGATCTCGCTCCCGGTATGCTTCGCTCTCTGGTGGTCGCTGCGATTGCATCGCTCGGGCCCCTGTCTGCTCCCGCGTTGGAGCGTTGTCTGGCAGTCGCACCTCGGCCGTCCCGGTGGCGGACGCGCCGCTTCCGCTACTCCTCATCGTGGCGTCCGGGCTGTAGTTGATGACGTTGCGAAGGGCGGAGCGGGCACGCGGCATCGTGTTGATCGGCCGCTGCGTAGGCAGAAATGCTGACGGTTCAGAGACGACACGCGGCTGAGAGTTTGCCACGGGTATGGATTGCGTCGGAAAGGATAGCTGCGACGTAGCAGTCGACATTACCGCCTTTGCCCTCGCCGACTGGCCCTGCGACCGCGGCTGTGGCACCCTTTCGCCATCGCCAGTAATCTCAGTGCTTCTGGACGCGGAGTTTGAGGCTTTTGCCACCGCTGACGCCTCCGTCTCCTTCCTGAGCCGCGCCTCAGCAATGCTCTGATCGGCAGCTGTCGTGCTCTGGCCGAAGCTCTCAAAGTCCTTGAACGGATCGCTGCTATCGCTCAGCCTGCCATCTTGGCCGTCGCTTGTCTCTGTAGCAGCCTCGCCGGCCGTCGCGACAGCCGCTCCGTTGTGCCTGCTGGAGCGTCGCTGGGACGCGCTCTCTACCGTTTGCAGGGGCTTCAGGTGGTGGGCAGACTCTGCCTGAGATGTTTCAATCGAGGCCTCTGGGATCGTTGACTCCATAGGCGTCCGGGTGGTGCTGCGTCGTCCAAAGGCCGAGCCTCGTCCTTTGGTCGCATCTGCATGGTCGTGCATAGAAGCGTCTTGTGGTGCTGAGGTGGATGCCTGCAGTCGGAGATTCTCCGAAAAGGGCTTCTTCGGGATCTTGACCCAGCGGTTGTTCTCGCGGTCGTAGCGCAGATTCTCGCCGCCGAGCTGCTCAATCTCGTCGTCGGGGATCTGGCTGATGTGGAGCATGCTACCCTTTCGGGTGACGGTGGCACCTCCCGGAAAGCTGTTGACGATCGCGCTCGGGTCGGCGCCAAAGACGAAGGTATTGCGACCGCTGTTGTTGGCGGCGCTGATGCGGCTATTGTACGACTCGCGGTTGCGGTCGTCGACGAGCGTGTTGGACGACACGGTGCGCTCGCCGCGGTGGCCCTCGTCGTCGCCGTAGCCGGACGACAGGTATCGCTGCGACGATGACGAGGCAAGGGCGGCCCTCTTGGCACGGATATTTGCGGTCGACGGATGGCGCGGTCCTGCGACCTCGGCTTCGCCTTGGCCTTGGGCCGAGGAAGGCTCTAGGTGCCGTGATACAGCCTCCTGCCACACCTGGTATCCCCTCTGCTCGCCGCTGCAGCTGCCGGGAGCTCGAAGCTGCGCCTCGGAGGCAACGTTGCGGAGCGAGCGCATTGGCTGTCCAGCGCGATCGATAGGGGAGTAAACCTTCTCCGAGTCGTACAGGACAATGCCGTCCTGCACCCGCCGCGTGGCGCCCGCCACGGCTGCCGCCTCTGCAGGCTCGTCCTCCCAGGTGTTGGAGTGGTCGTCATAGTCGATATGGTGCGTCCACTCATCCAGTCCATTCTCAACGTCATGAGCGTCCTCCTTCGTAGGCTCGTGTAGCGTGATGTACTGCGGGCGGGAGAAGGGTATATGCCCTTGATCTTCGTCTGCGGGAGCTGCAGCGGCGGCGGCAGGGCCTCCGCCCCGCGACTGCTCGCCGCTTTGGCTCCAGCTGCTGTTGTTGCGCCTTTTCTCCGCCGCTCGCCGCGCCAGCTTCTCTTCGAGCTCCTTGATCTTCTGATCGCGGCGCTGAAACGACTCGTCGCTCCATTTGCGGCTAGACTCCGGGTCGAGACTGCCGCCACCGTGAAGCGCTCTTTCGCCGTACTGTGCGAACAGACGTTCCTCGCCTTCGCTAATGAGTTCCTCGTCGGCTTGCGCCGCCGCACTATAGCGGCGCAGCAGCTTCCGGGGCGACTCGTCCTTGCGAAGCGCTTTCCCCGCTGTGGAGGCAGAGACCCAGGTCTTTTTGCGAGACATCAGCGTCGAGGACATCGGCGGTATGCTCGCATCGTCGTTGTCGAGCGTCTCATAAGTTAGCGACGAATTTGGCGGCAGACGCCTCGCCGATAGGCGGAGCGGGCTCCTGCTAGGAGGTTGCGAAACTGGCGTCATCTCCTCGGTGCCGTCAGCGTCGTGGACGGAGCGGATCGCCGAGCGCCGCTGCCTCCACCGTCGACTGGGTGATTTGGCCTCTTTGGCAGGCGAGATCCGAATTGGGCCGTGTTGGAACGATACGTCCTCGTTGAGTGCGTCGTCGTGCTGCCGCAGCAGGGTGGGGCCGCCATCTTCACCGTCGCCGTTTTCGTCATCGGTGACCCAGGTCTTGGAGCTGGTCGTGGTGTCCGACACGCTCCTGACCATCTGTTCCTGCAGCGCAGACATATAGACGGGAGCTTCCTTGACATAGTCGACGATTGGTGGCAGCAGAGCCGACTTCGAGGGCGAGTAGGCAGCATCGGGCTGGTGAGACGACGGCTTCTTAGCTGCGATAGGTAGGACCCTGGCATCGGCACCTAGGCTCCTGACGCTGCTGCGCTTCGACGCCTGTGCCTGTGAAGGTCGCTCATCGTCGATGGCCTTTGCCGAACCAACAAGCACGTCGGCCTCGAGGACGTCGGCGTGCATTCTTATCAGGTCGCCGCTGATGACTTGGCTAGGCTTGACATCAAGGCGGAGCCGCTTGCGCTCCCGCTCGGTCTCGCCAGCGCCCAGCGTGCCGCCGGCCGTCGTGCCATTCCGATTGACCAGCGTCTCGAGGCGCGCCCGCGTCGCTGCATCCTCATAGTTGAACTTAAACAGCCGCATCGGGGTGTGCGGCGTCGAGGGGGCCGAGATCATGTTTCCGCCGGCCGACGGGAGCGGGCTCGCCGTCCCAAGTGCGGCTGCGGCCGAAGCCGGTCTGGTCGACGCCACCGCGGCACCGCCTGCCTCGCGTTGAGCATGGGCAGGTCGTGGCGCGGAGGGCGTCTGCGGACCAGGATGCAGAGATGCCTGCGGCGTGCGAAAGGTGAAAAGGCCGGACGGCATCTTAGGCGGCTGCAGGGCGGCGGCAAGATCGGACTGGCCACCATTGCTACTCGGTCTCCTTCCAGTGTTGCCTTGCAAAGGCGGCAATGCATCGACGGCGAGACCGCTCTGCGCGACCCTCGGGGTCTGATCGATGTCTTCCTCGACTGCCTGCGGTCCCTTCTCCTCTATGTCCGCCCCCTCCACGACCGGCAGCCGCACCCGTTCTGGTGGCGTCGGGGTCCGGAACATCGTCTGCAGCTTCATTGGTGTGAACATGTCTCCGCCGATGGCTGAGAAGCCGCCTTTCTTCTTCGGACTGTGCGGGTCGCCGTCGCGGTCCTGCTTCTTCTTCCACGCCGGCCTTAGGATGGGCGGCAATGACGAGACGTCGGCTCGGTGGATGAACGTTCCCCTGCCTTCGTCCGAAGCGCTGAGTTCGGCGGCCTCCTCTTCTCCTCGTTCCCCAGACGTTCGAGGCTCCGCAACAAATGACCGCGTGATCATCGACCCTCGGGCGCTCTGAAAGTCCTCCGGAGCGGAAGACGGCGAGCGCGAGGTCCCGCGAGGTTCTTCATCTGCCGCATCATCGTTAGTGCCCTCTCTGTGAGCGGCATGGCTGGGAACCCGCTTGGACGGTGTCGAGGGTCCTCGCTCCAGCTCGATATCCGTCAGCGACCCTCCAAGCCTCATCTTTGACCTGCGATGGTCGACGTTGCCCTGGGCGGCCGGCGTCTGACTGACACGCAGACCGTTGCCGAGAGACTCCCTGGCATCGAAGAAGGCGCCCGCTGTCGAGATGGAGCGCGAGCCTAACCCGGAGGGCGGCAGCCTCACCGATCCCAGCGCAGGGACCGTAGCGGTCGGCTGGTTTAGCGGCGTCGGCGTCGGCGTGGCCACCGTCGCCGTCGTGGCCGTCGTCGTTGCCGGTGTCGAATCGTGCTGTTGGCCTTCCAGAGCCGGGCCGCTGCGACTGCGGCTGGCTTCGCGCCACGATTCGTCGAGCTCGTCAGTCATCCAGTCAGGAAGCGCGGACTGCGGCGCTGCTGCTGTCGGTGATGCTGCTGCAGCATTGTCAGGCTGGGCATCCTGCTCGGGCGGCCGGTCCAGGTCTGTCTCGGACTCAGTCGCTTGCGCTTCCAAGCGGGCGACCAGATCAGGCTGTCTGCCAGCACCGGCAGTGTCAAGGTTTATGCCGAGACCTTGGAGCTGGCTGAGTCCGTGGTCTGGCGCGCCCTCGGCTGGCGATGGCGATGGAAATTGTGATGTCTCGGCGGTCTGAGGCCGAGCCGACGTTCCGCTTTCGGATGTTCCGTTGTCAACCACGGAGACGACCGACGAGTCGGCGGGGATTGGCGAGGGTGGCTGCTTGGGCGGAGACTGAGGATGGGGCCCGAGCGGTGTCGATGTGCGAGGTGACTGAGGTGGCTGCTCCGCCGACGACCGCTGCGGTGGTGATGGCGGCGGCATCAGCGAGCTCAAATCCGGAGCTTCCGACATAGCGGCGGCGAGACCGAGTAGGGTTGGAGCAACCTGGCGGCCTGGGCCGAGAATGAAAGGTGGGGGGGCGAGATAGGGCAGGCGTACGTTACGGTACGTCGCATCACATCAAGGTCGGTCGTCGGCCCCACATGTGAGCGGGCTGTGAGGCAGAGCGCGTAGTGCCGGCTTTGGGGAGGGGATGGTGGCGGCGGTGTTGGTCTGGACGAGAGGACGAGTAGTGTTGGGATCGACGAGCGAGCCCTCGAGACCACAAAAAGCAAGAAAGCCAAGTTAACTGGCTGCATCGGCCTGCATGCCTCGAGCCTCTGACCGCGCCCAGTCAGCCGCTCGGCCTGCCAGGCGCCTGAGGCAGCTGGCGTCGTGTCGACCGACGCGATTGCCGCGACACCATCGGACCGCCAGCCACCTCGTCCTGTCGCTCTTCAACCTGCCGCTCCTCGACCCGCCGGTAGGAACATCGAGGTACGGGTGAGTGAGAGCACGATATGCCCAAGAGCAGCAGCTGCGACCATCCCACAACAGCACTTGGAGGCTCCAGCAGCCAGCGAGCGGAAAGGGGGGAAAGAGGGCTGGACGGACATCACGTGCGGGTTTCGCGCGCAGCGCCCCTGCTCTGGGCTCGGCGTGCCAGGCGCGTTGCGCTGCGCGCCGAGAGGCAGATGCAGGCAGCGTCGCAGCCGCAGGGCTGGACAGGACGGCGCGGCTGCTGCCCCCGAAAAAGTAACACATCATCGGCCCCCACTCTGGCCCACACCGCGCCCTGCTCCGAACTTCGACGACCGACCCCATCACCATCACCACCACCAGCATAGCACCGCTACCCTGGATCGATCGCCCCTTCGCACATCCACAACTCGCCAGCCCGCCTCCTCCGCCTCTACCACTCCCGGCGTCGAGCGCTCCCTTTCGCTTCCCCTGCGCCATGCTCTAGAGCAACACGCACACCACCCACTTAGCGCCTCAGCATAGGACCAACGAACTACATCCAACCTCACGCCTGACAGACGCTCCACCAGCAAGACCGACAGCATGGACGCAGCGGCGCTCTCAGCGCTCCTGTCGCAGTCGACGGACCGGCTCTCTTCCCTCCACGCCGACATCGGACACCCGGCCAATGCGCTCCAGGATGCACTCGAGCTCCTCCACAAGGCCCTCAAGGGCGCCGTAGACGGCCAGATTGCCCAGGTTGAGCGCGAAGCGGACGACCTCAAGGCCGAGTGCCGCACCATCCAGGATGAGATCGTCCTCCTGCGCTCAGCCCTGGGCAATAAACCCCCGGCCGGCGCGAGCGCTTCCGGTTCGACGCAATCCGGTTCGGCGACCGGGAAGCGCATCTTTTCGACGTCGAGCTCCTCCGGATCCTCGACCAGCAGCATGGGCATGGACTCCGCAGACCTCCAGAAGCTCGTGAGTACAGCTTCACTCGAGAGTACCAAGGGTCAGAATACATCCTGCGTCGACATCTTTGTGTCTGACCCTTTCTGCCTCACCCGCCCTACCTCCCCCATCGCAGCCGCTTCTGCAAAGAAAGAGCCAGCTGTCTTCTGACCGACAACGGATCAGAGCGCTCTATACCACCAAGGAGGCGCACGTCGATCGCCTTCTCAACAAGCTCGAGAGCTATCGACCACTGCTTGGCAACTTCGTCCGCTCTCCGCCTCGCGCGTCGCCCGCACTTCCCGCCTCGACATCCGACTCCGCCACGGCAGCAGGCGAGCTAAAGGACGTCTCGCAGTCTTGCATCTCGGCGATCGAGACCGAGATCATCCGATGTTCCAAAGAGGTCAATCACAGGATTGAGCGGCTCCGAACCAGCCTCAACGACATCGCACGCCTGTGGACCGAGCTCGTCCTGGAACCGTGTCGCCCGATCGACCTCGGCGACGAGGGCGTCTTTGAAAATGCCAGGAGCCCCAGCGACCTCGACTGCGGAGGTGGGACGGCGGCCTTCGACCGTGCCGTCCTCGCCCATCTCCAGCTGCGTCCGCTGTACAACGACGACGGAGTTTTCGAGGGAGAGTTTGCCTCAACGGAAGGCGAAAATCAAGACGGCGACGACGACGGCGACCGAACCGCAAGAGAAGTCGACCCGCTCGAGAGCACTCCGACGCGCGCCTCGTTCGGCGGCCGTCCGGCCAAGCACAGCGGCGAGATGGCGTTCCAGCTGCCGTCGCGCACCGCTCCCGCCGGCAGCGCCACGCTGGCCCTCCCCTCCCACCAGATGGAGCCCTCTAAGACCAACATTGACCTCGCTGCTCGCAAGATCGGCTGGCTCGAGTCGGAGAAGCACCGGAGGGAGGCGCTCATCCAGAATCTGTACGACGAGCTGGCCGAGCTGTGGGCTAAATTTGATGTACCGGAAGAGGAGATGGACGCGTTTGTCATGGACCATCGCGGAAGCACGATCGACGTCGTTGAGGCCGTGAGTACACCTGCCCCATACAGTCGCTGAGAAAAGTCGTCTCGCTTACCTGCGAGCTAACTGTGTTCTTCTTTTCCTGCCCATTCCGTCCCGGACGCTGACGATGACCGACAGTATCGATCCGAGCTGGAAAAGATGCGATCGCTCAAGGCGCAGCACATGTCACTCTTCATCCTCAAGACTCGCGAGAGGATCACGACGCTGTGGGACTCGCTCTTCCTGACGCAAGAGGAGCGCGAGGCCAATTTCCCGCCGTTCTTCATCGACGTCAGCCCGGACGCTGCGCCCGACCACGACGAGCCTTTGCCCACCGACGAGATACTGGCCTCGCACGAGCAGATGATCGACTACCTCACCGAGCAAGTGCGAACCAAGGCGCCCGTGCTCAAAGTGATCGGCAGGTACAAGGAGCTGCTCGAGGACGAGAGGCAACTGGCCGAAAGCGCAGCCGATGGAGCGAGGCTGCTCGGGCGAGGGACCCGCGGCGACCCTGGCAGGCTGCTGAGAGAGGAGAAGATGCGGAAGCGCGTCAAGGTTCAGAAGCCGAGGGTGAGCAAGGGAGGAGGCGGTCCTCGCGAGAGGCACAAACGGCGCTGTGAAGGAGAGCGACAACCTGACGACCTTGAACCTTCTTCGCCCTTTCCCTCCCAACCCGTGCGAAACAGATGGAGAACGAGCTGCAAAAGGTGATCCCAGCCTGGGAGAAGGAGCACGGCGAGCCCTTTACCATCAACGGCATCCGCTACCTCGACGAGCTGCTCGATCAGATCGAGGGCTCAAAAGAGAACCAAAATCGCAAGAGGGCGCGTCCAGCGACGGCCATGGCGGCAGCGGCCCCGACGCCACAAGCGAGAGGCAACCTGCCGCAGGGGCGAACGCCCGCGTCGGTCAGCCGAGGTGGAGTGGCCCAGACGCCGTTGCGGCCCATCACGCCGTCCCTGTCGACAGCCAAGAAGGCGAGGTTGGGTACAGCGCCATCTTCGACGGGCGTAATGGTTGCCAAGACGCCTCGGACGGTGGCAGGACCGCCATCCCGCGTGACGTCGATGAGGCAGGCCTCGTCGGCGGTGTGGCAGGCGCCCAACACCGTTGGCCGGCCAGGTACGGCGATGTCGTTGCACCGCAATTTCAGCAACCAGTCGCACGCCCCCGGCAGCCCATCGCGCATCCCGCTTCCATCGTCGCCGCCCAAGGCGTCGACGCGCAACTTTGCCTCGCAGTCGGCCGACAGCGGCTACGGTTCGCGTAACGCCACGGGCTCCTCGATTCCGCCCAAAGTGGTGCCGACGCAGCCGCAGCGCGAGAGCTTCCGACCGCGGCCGTCTGGCAACCTCAAGACCTATAAGGCCTCGACGATCGCCCGGGGCGCCTCTTCTGCCACCGTGTCGGCTGCTGCATCCCAATTGCAGCATACGGCGGCAGCCGTCATGTCGCCTGGGCGGATCAGCAAGTGGGGCGAGATGGGTCCACCGCGGTGGCCAGTGACGGACAAGGTCGATGACGATGACGGCGGAGCTGGCGCCCGCATCCCATCGAGCGTCTCGATTGCCACCTCAGTGCACAGCGACGCTACAACGCTTATCCACCACCGGCCCCACGTCTCTGCCTTCGCTGACCATACGATGGCTGTCGACGAGCCGGCTGTGCGACGCAAGCCTGGCAAAAAGTACCGCCGAGCACCCTCGATGTCACTCGAGACGTGCCTGGCGAATCTGGCGGCCTCGTCGGCGGCGTCGGCGGGGTTCTCGAAGCGCCGGCTCGGCGATGGGATGGAGAACGATGGCATTTGCTCGATCCGGTCGATCTCTTCCTCCAACTCGATCGCCGCCTTGGCCGAAGAGGATGGCGAAGAGGCGACCGAGGCGGCGGCAGACGAGCGCATGTCGCGCATCCGCGGCTGGAAGGACGGTCTGCGCTTCGCTGGTGCGGCGCCCGAGACCGAGACCGAGACCGAGACGGACGAGGAGCCGGGCGAGATGGAGGCGCCACAGACGTTGCCGCGGTCCGGGAGCAACAATTGGTCGGTGGTGGACGAAGACGAGGACGTCGGGCGATACCACTACTCGGAAGGCGCTACAGCGGCGGTCTAGACGAACATCGTAGCCCGAGCTGCCTTTGCCTTCATTCGTCCGCACCTTTGGCGTCTTGCCTTGCTTCTTTTCCTCTCGCCATGCTTCACCTCCTTTCCGCGCGCTATCTATGCCCCACTCGCTGCTTCGAGTTCTAGGTCCTCCTTCCGAAGGCTCAACCTGCCGCTTGCTCGACGCTATCGTCCGCAACCCCTTGCTTCCTCGTTGACGAATCCGCGTCACTTCCGCATCTTTGTTTCCTGTATTCTTGCAGCCATACCCTGCCCTTGGTCGCCTCACGAACCTGTTTCTCTGAGTGACGAAGCTAGAGCCGTGCGGCTGAGGTGGGTCATCGTCGTTCTGGGTTAAAGGATGGCTCGAGCGTTCCGCATCAGTTTTCGCGGCTCGCGTCGGCCTTCTCCACACGACGGCGCAGCTGCAGCGCGCACACAAAACTGGCCTGCTGACCAGGCCACACCGCCCTGCTAGCCACCACAACCAGCATCACCAGCACCACCACCGCCAAGCGCCATGAGACGCTCAGGCTGCCGCCTCGCCGTGGCTTCGTCGAGGCCTAGCCTTCCGTCTGCGGCTGCCGCGGCTGCCAGCCGTCCTCTGGCCCTTGCCAGCACAGATGCTGCCAGAAAGGAGAGAACAACGCCAACGCAATCGACATCCCTCACACCTACCGCCACACGCACGCGGGCGCTCCACACGACGAGCACACGATCAAGAGCGCCGGGAACAAGGCCGGGCGGTCTCTCTGGCCCGGCTGGCACCGAGAGCGAAGCCGACCATGGTCGTCACTTCTACCTCAACAAGGTGCTCGAGACCTGGGCCGCCCGTCCCGCAACGCGTATGACGCTGCGCCAGCTCATCTTCTTCGGCAAGACGCTGGGCAAGGACCGCGCCAAGATCCTCAAAAGCGCCGCCTACGTTCGCCAGGAGCTGCCCGTCCGCATCGCCCACCGCATTCGCGACCTTCAGGCGCTCCCTTTTGTCGTCATGACCAACAAGCACCTCGAGGACGTCTACAACAAGTACTGGTCCGCGTTCGAGACGTTGCGGCGCCTTCCGCCCGTGCACGATATGGACGAGAACGAAAGGTTCTGTAACCTCCTCAAGGGCCTGCTGGACGACCATCTCACAATCATTCCGTCGCTCACCATCGGCATCGTCGAGTCATCGCACCACCTTCCACCGCACCAGCTCGACAAGTTCATGGAGCGCATGCTCCGGTCGCGTATCTCGCGGAGGGTGCTGGCGGAGCAGCACATCGCCCTCAGCGAGGCGCTTGACGATCCCTTCCACTTCTTCAACGAGCCCGTCCGGCGCAACGACGAAGACGAGGGCAGTCATGACGAGGACCTCAGCGGCAACCACGTCGGCATTATTTACACCCACCTCAGCGTGGCCAGCGTCGTGCGGAAAGGCGTCAAGCTGCTTACCGAGGTCTTTGCGGGGACAGAAGGCATACCGGCCGACAAGGTCCCTCAGATCCGCATCGACGGAGACCTCAATGCGAGATTCGCCTACATCCCGGAGCATCTCGAGGTGAGAGCGCAGAATTCTGGTGGTATACATCCACAGAGAGAGGGAGAGAAGGGGGAGGAACGTCCCAAGTGGCTAGCCAAGACATGCTGACCCTCGCCTCTTGACCACCTCACCCTTCGTGTCCCCTTTTGGCCGGCTGGCTGGCAGTACATCATCTTTGAGCTTCTGAAGAACGCGATCCGGGCGACAATTCGGCAGCATGCAGGCCGGTACGACGCGGGTGGTGAGTCAAAGCACATCGCTTGCTGCCATCGTGGAGATTCTCACCTGTTGGCTGACATGGTCCGGCGCTTCCTTGTTCCCTTCTGCAGTGGTCCGGGTCACGATCGTCGAAGGACCGCCTGCGGAAGACCTCGTCATCCGGATCTCTGACTGTAAGTCTGCCTGTCCTCCCTCGCTGCGGCCCTTGTGCATCATCTGTCCAAAGGCTGACCCTGACACGCCAACACCTTTCCCTTCCCGGCACGCCATCAGCCGGCGGAGGCATGCCGGACCTGATCGAGCAGCTCTCCGTCCCCTCTGGTCTCGCTGACTCCACCGCATACCAACAGCAATACCCGATCCCCTTCCCCGAGACGGGACACGTAGGCGGCTGGGCGAACCCGTCCAAGCAGTCGCCCTCCTTCTCGTCGCTCTCGTACGCCACACAAAACTACGCCGCCTCCGGCTCGACCTCATCTGAGCCCGGCCCCGCGCGTGGCGGTGTGGGGTCGGCAGGCGGCATAGACGGCACGGCAGCGGGTCACGACATGCTCCCCTCTCCGTCGCACTACTCCACACCTTCGTCGTTCTCGCCCGACTCGCTGATTGACGCGCTATGTTCGTTTAGCAACGTTCGGCGTCGTCTCGAGCTGGAGGAGGCCGAGACGGAACGGCTCTACGCTTCCTTCTCTCAGACCGAAGATGTGGATTCAGCAATCACGAGCGATACTTCGTCGTCGGCACTGACACCTACACGGGACCAATTCCACGCGCTTCGCAAAGTGGGCCGATTCAAGGGGACGGTAGGAGAGCAGGTACCTCTTCCCTCTTTCTCCTCCCCTTCACCTTTCTCGCCTCCATCGACATCTTCTTCGAGCGCGGCGACATCCTACCTGAGCGCACTGCAGAAACGTGCCTACGAGGGGACAGGTCCAGCGGCCCTGCACACCGTCCAGGTCGAGACGGGTCTAGGTCTACCGATGGCGAAACTGTACTGCGATTTCTTTGGCGGTTCGCTGAGCCTGCGCAGCCTCGATGGTCACTCGACCGATGTCTACGTGCGCCTCCCCAAGCTCGGGACGACAAAGGAGCATATCCCCGAAGTAGTACTGTAGCCTTTTCGCATGTTGTTTAGCTAAGGAATCAAGGGGGATCATTCGAGACGTGGGTGTTGCAATTGCAGAGTTCGATGGTAGAGAGACTGTACATGCGCGTACACGTGTGTATGAGGGCGTGAGTGCTACGCGGTAGGTTGGGAAGACTCGGCGATTCGAGCTTGGATACGATGGAGTTTGTCGAGGATTTCTTCGCGTTCGTGGTTGAGGTGATAGAGGGAGAGTTCCAATCTACATTTCGAATCGGTAGTGAAGAAGAGAACGAGCGAGCGAGTTAGTTCCAAACGTCAGCTTTGATCCCGTCTTCCTCGCTATGATATTCTCGAATGACACCGCGGGTGCGAAAAGGGACACTCACGCCTTCTTTCTCTCCGTTCTCTCTGCCACTCTGGCCTTGTTCAACTTCTCTTCGTTCTTCAACACCCTCTCGACCTCGTTGACGGCGAATTCATCAGAACTAGCAAGGTGCATCTGCTTGTCCATCTCGTTGCGGGTGTGTACCTGCAGCTTTTTCTTCTCCATCAACTCCCTCTCGGCCTTCCTCAAATCTTGCAGCTCGTGTAGGTACGATCCGGTGTAGTAGCATGTCGGAACGAGAACTAGAGCGGAGAAGGCGGCGATCCAGTTTCGCAGTGGCACTTTACCGACGTTTGGTGGTGGCAGGAGACCTGGACCCTTGCTCTTGGACGAGGCCGGGGAGACGCGAGAGGTCGAAAAGGTTCGACTCAATGGATGGTGAGCGGTGGATGAAGGCGCGTTGTTGCGCTGGGCGGTGTTGGAGCCAGATGAGGAGAGGGGAGAGGAGCGGGAGCTATTCAATCGTTCAAGGAACTTGCTGGCCGAACATGCTTCCGTGCCTCGCCGTCCCACGAGCGACGAAGACATCGTTGTTTGCGGCCACCGAATCCGATCAAGGACCGCGCTGCGGGCCGGCGGCGGAGAGGCGAGGAAGCTGCGCAGGGTAGGCGTCTTCCTTCGGCTAGGCGGTAGCAGTGGATCTTCTTCCGTCTCGACCTGGTAGCTCTTTCTCCCAACCCTCCTGGCCGACCTCGAATCGAGCAGTCCTGCCTCCCGCACCCCGAACTGAAGACCCTTGATGATGACGTTCCAGCCTTCCTTCATGTTGTATGTAACCCAGGCTACCGGGCGTGACTCGATGATGGCGCGCAGCATGCTCGCCAGACGAGGCGGCAAGGGCCTCAACATCGCCGTCCACAGAAGGGCGCCGAGCGTCGGTTCGGGTGCAGCGCTGGCGATGACCTTTTCTTCACCAGCTGTCGCGGCGAGGTCTGCTGCCTCGGCGTCGACGTCAGCAGCCGTTGAGAGCTTAGGCTGCTGGAGAACGGCGATCGACTGCCAGTCTACGCGTCCGCGGCCGTCTCTCGTTGGGCTCCAGAAGCCGCGTTGCCCCGGCTGAAAGTCCCGGCTGAGGAGGTACAGCGTGATGCGGGTTTCGAGCGATCGCATCCACGTGTTGATGCGCCCTTCGTTGGCCCAGAGGCTTGTCGTCAGCACGGAAATGCACTGCGGCGGAGGTAGCAGCGGTGCGGCCTTGCCCGCCTGGGCGACCGTGCCTGCGGGGGTCGTCGATATGGCTGTCTGGAAGGTTGTCATGGGCTCTGCTGTTGTACCGACTGCAGCTGCTGGTGGCACAATGCCGTGGACCTTGGCATCGTAGTCGATGCGCTCCGCTTCGGTGTCGATGCCGGCCGTTTTCCATCGTCGAGCGAGCTCGTCATCCATGCGATGCGCGAGCACCACGTCCGTCATCGTCCGATCGCCCACGAGAAGAATGCTTCCGCTGCCCGTAGCGTCACGAGGGATACTGTTGCAGAGCATCTTACGTAACTTGCGCCTCTCCAGCCACGATCCGTCGGCGTTCGAGAACGACGACGGGGACGAGGAACAGCCGGGAGGCATTTTCTGACCTTCCCTGACCGTCCCCTCTGGGTCGAGGCTGAGCCTGACAAAGTACTCCATAGCCTCCCGCACGCAGGCCAGCCCGGGTTTTTTCTGGCTGTGGCAGAGCACCGGGACGCCGAGCGCCCTGCTGAGTGACTCTGCGCCAAGGCCGGAGGGATCGTCGGTGGATCCGCTCGAGTTGGAGACGATCAGGATGTTCTCCCTGCCGAAGATGCGCTGGCACTCGGCCCACGACTCGATCAGTGCCGGTTCCAGGTGGTCTGAGTGCGGGGCGGCGAGGCAGTTGTCCTTGTCAAAGACCAGGAAGCGGACGCCGGAAGCGTGCAGCGCCGTCCAGTCGAGGTGTCGAATGTCGGGCGTCTGGATATGCGGGACGACGAGCGCGGGGCGCAAGAGCACGGAGAGGATAGCCGTGACCCCTGCGAGGTTGCCCATCGTCGGCGGGTGCTTCTGACTGTGCTGACGGTAGAAGGGGAAGAACGGTTTTCGACAGGAGGCAGCTGGGGACGAGGGAGTGGATGGTGGAAGTGGTAGGTAGATACCAGAGGCCACAAGGCTTCCTGCCAGCCACGACCTCTCGAGGCGTGTGTTCCTCGGGACTCGGGCAGAGTAGGGGTCATCCGCACGCCAACCATTTCTTCCGACGTGCCTGTTGCCTTCTCCACGCACTTTCAACCCAGTCTTTGCCAGCCATCGACCACACCACGCTCACCACGCTCACCACGACCTTACCCATCCCAATTCTCGATCCAAGAATCACCATGTCAGCAACAACAGAGCCATCTGTGGCAGCTTTGAACCAGGCTTCGACCTCGAAGGCGGCCGCTGCCGCCGCACAAGAACCGACCGCCTCAACCTCCACCAGGCGGAAGCACACCCGCACCCGACGAG
This sequence comes from Thecaphora thlaspeos, assembly GCA_900291925.1. Taxonomy (NCBI): domain Eukaryota; kingdom Fungi; phylum Basidiomycota; class Ustilaginomycetes; order Urocystidales; family Glomosporiaceae; genus Thecaphora; species Thecaphora thlaspeos. Next base: position 962,202 of record UWYS01000003.1, on the reverse strand, counting down.
GCAAGAAGAAGGCGAGGACAGCCGGCGCCGACGGCGACGATAGCAGCGATGACGAAGTAGAGGAAAAGTCAGTCGACAACATCGATGCTTTCGCCGCCGAAACATCAGCCGCGAAAGCAAAGGATAAGGCAGTCGAGCCGGAGACGACCTCGGCCGGTGCAGGAGACACCAAAGACAGCGAAGACGAGGGCGAAGGCGAAGGCGGAGATGGCGATGAGGGGAAGAAGAAGCGAAAGAGGAAGAGGACAAGAGCCAACAAAAAGGCGTCCGGCAAGGTGGAAGAAGAGGCGGTCAAGGCCGTCGAGTCGGGCGGCGACGTTGGTCCCGACCCTGAGCTGGATCTCCGGTTGAGTGAACACGCAAAGAAGGGTGAGTAGACAATCCCGTCGTCATCACTCCGAGTTGCTGATAATCTGAGAGCTGTTAAGTGGCTGACTGACTTCCAATCCCTCGATGATCCCCCATCTCCGACGCCTCCATCCTTTAGCAATCGAGTATGCAAGAGTCTACAGCAGCGACAAGGCCAGCTGGAAGTTTAACAAGGCCAAGCAGAACTGGCTCTTGCGAAACGCCCTAGCATGTCCACCCGCCGACTACGATCCAGAGCTAGCCACCCGAAAGCCGGCTGCTGATTCCGCCAAGCCTAGCGAAGGGGACCAAGCGTCCGAAGCGGCCAGTGGACAGGAGGGAGAGGCGGTGGCGACGACCGAGAACGAAAAGGGGGAGGAGAAGGAGGATGACGAGGAGGGCGAGAACTTCATTCCAGAAGTCTTTGTCCCCGTAGTGACGGCGTACCTCAAGAGCGTCATGGGCGCAGCAAAGCAGGTAAGTCTCCAAGCTACCAACTCCTCTGGTCGAGACCAACCGAGCAGCGTGCAGAAAACCAAGGTGCTGACTAGTTGCCTTGGCCTGATCTTTGGTGTGACTGTCCCGAAGCGGCTCATCGAAACGCTGAGAGAGGCGCTCAATGCGGCGGTTCCGGAGAACCAAAGCGCGGCTGGCGGCACTGGCCTTGGTGGCGCTGAAGGTGCAAATGGCCAGCTTAGCGCTGCCGCGGTGGCTGAAGCGCCGGCCAAGAAGTCGGTCTCATTTGGCGCCATGGTCATGGAAGCCGAGCAGACGGCCGATGCTGCCAGCGGCGAGGGCGAGAACGGCGCGACGGTCGATTCAAGAACTAGGGAGTTGAGGCGACAACGGGCCAGGAAGATCTTCGTTGGCATGGGCGAGCTGCAGCCTTGATAGAGCGCACCGTTTCTCTGTGGCGCTGAATGGGAAATGTATGCAGCCCACTTCTGTCTGTCTCTTGCTTGAACCGCAGCCAGCGACACATTGGGCGCAACACTACAGCCTGCCCCTATGTGAGCGTGTCAGTAGTTACGTAGCGAACTGGGTATATGGGCTTAGGTGTGGGTCGAAAAGGATCGGCCCCGCCTAGGCCAACGAGTTGCAGCTCTTGGGTCACAGGCTTTGCCAGTGGGAGCCTCCGAAATCGTGCCCGGCCAGCTCAGTGCTTGTAAATTGCCTGTCTTCAAGGCGGTCTCATCTGGTGTGTGAGGGCGTCTCGTATGTATAAGAGGGAGAGCTGCCCTATCGACTGTCACCCTTAAAAGAACCTCCCAGAAACAACAAGCTTAAGTTTCTCCCTCCTGGCCTCGAAAAGGTAGGTATGCGCACACCGCTACAGGCTCTTGCAGTACGCCGGCTGATATGTAGCTTCGGACGGCCCTTCGCCATTTCGTCCGTCTCATGGCGTACGCGACGGCTCCCACACTCCAGGGACCTCTCCAAGGCAAGACTAAACCTAAATACCGTCGCATCTGACAAGGAACCGGCCACCATGAAGCTTTCCGTCGCCTTGACCTTTGCCTGTGCCGTTCTGCTAGTCGCGGTGACCTCCGTCGACGGCGCCGCCATTCCCCACGACGCTCACAGAATCAGGTTGGTGAGGCGCTACTGGCCGATGCGTCGCCCCGTGGTGGACGTGAACAACGCAGACGACGTCTGCGCGAAAGACTCCATGGGGATATGCGAGCAGCGGCGGGCCGATAGGAACGAATGCAACGACAAGAAGCCGTGCCCTGAGGGTTCTCGGTGCTGCCGCCCGCCCGGCTGGGACTTCAAGGATATGGGCGTGCTCGGGTGAGTGGCTTGCTGGCTTGTGACCGGCAGAATGGAGGCGATGTGAGAAGATGGCGGCCAACGACCTCGGGAAGCGCGCCGCTGACACGCAGAGAACACGTCTTTCTGCCCTGCCTTGTTTCCGCCTGACTGTCACAGCGAGTGTGGCGAAGTCTGCGCTCTCTGACCACGATGGGTGGGAACGCCATCCCTGCCATCTTCCGTCAGATCTCGGTCCTGCTGTCATCATTCCTCTTCTCGTGAATGCAATCTTAACGACCACGCCCAGCTTGCAGAGCGTCAGACAACTCGAGGAGGCAGAGTCAGAGATTCGTGTCAGTGCAGCTTGGCCCTGCGCGCCCTTTGTTTCCCACACCGACGTCGGCACATCCGAACACGCTGGCTAGAGAGCCTGGCCCGCCAACAAGGGTAGAACCGACGCAGAAAGGGTGCATCGCCCTCGAATTAAACATGCGCCGTTCCCAGCGCCCGGTCAAGCTAAGTTTGGGCGACCTCCGCGACTTCGGGAAGTCAGAACGTACGAGGAGGCTACGACTTTCCTGAGCCGCCTGGAGCGGTCCAGCAGACGCAATTAATACACACAAGCAATGTCGGCCTATAACACAACATAAAAAGCCAACTATCCGTGCGCGAATTGACGACGTCCGAGCGCTCGACTCGCGGAAGAAGCGGCCAGGCAAGGTTCAAGGGGTGGGATTACGGCGGCTCTTCCGTCTCTGCGCAGTGGGCTTCTCGGCGATGCTTCCGATGGCAGCATTCGCCTGCCTTCTCGCCGACAGGAGCGAGGTAGTGTTGCCCAAGAAGACCTTTTTTTCTCCAGGGCAACCGGGACTTCGATATCTTTCCTCTCATCAGCCCACTGTAGGCGGCCTGTGTGAAAGGGAAATCAAACGCTTCTTGGTGCGTCGAGCAACGGTAGCGGTCATTGCATCGCTACCGTCGCCGTCGCGCTTCTCAGGTACATAAGGAGGCTCCGCCCGTCTTCGGAGGGAGACGGTTCGCTATCCGTCCCAGCTTCGCACTAGTTGTCTCTGCCTTGCTTAATCTCCCCTTTCTCTCGCAGCGTCTTTGCCATGGGCGGTGCATCGAATCAGCGTCAGGCGCACAAGGATGAGCAGCACCGCCAGCTCCAGCAGGGCTTCGGCTCTGCGACGCAGGCCTCGCCCTTGCGGGTCGATCAGCATTCGGCCACAAGCAGTGGGGTGGCGACCTCCTCGGCGATGAGCAGATTTCTCGTCGATGGAAGCCCGCCGTCTTACCGCATCTCTCAGGCTCGAGATCGCTTCGATGTCGCCAACCCTGGCTTCGACTCGAGTGCGGAGCCAGGGAGCAGCGCGGCGCTTTCAGACGGAGTGCCCAAAGAGACGGCAGCGCAGCATGCGCCTACTGATCAAGCGATGATACCACTCCGCGCCGCGACGGCGGACACGGAACGCGGACAAGGAGAGATAGCCGCAGCCCTTGCAACCCCGCCCCTGACACTGCGAGGATCCACCCCATCGGACCACACGGATGACACTCTTCTCCAGATGCTGACGGAAAGCGACAGCTCCACCACCATCACTAACACCAGCTCTGTCTCTCCTTCGGCCGCCGTATCCTGTATCTTTGGCTTCCCCGTACCGCCCCGCACTGGCGCCGTAGAGCTCACGGACGCTCTTCCCACCAGCGCCGACTGCACCCTCTACGACGGCTCCAGCATGTCGGCAAACGTCTCGAGTTCCAGCGGCCAGGAGAGAAAGACGACCACGGAGCAAGACTTGGAGGCCAACGGACATGCTTCAGCTCCAGCTCCCGCGTCGGAACAAGGCAGTCTGGACCAGCTCGACAACACGCCTCTGTCGGCCTTGAACGCATGGCGACGCGCCATTAGGGAGTGCGCCACCTTTACTGAAGCGGCGGCGTTGCGCCTCTGGTCCGTCAAACAGGAACTAGCTCAGGAGGCCGCGAGTCCCGGTGTGGGAACCAGTCTTGCGATCTCCTCCAACATCACGCTCCCTGCCGATGCGGTCCGCGCCAGCGAAAAGCGAGGATCTGTCCCCGCACCCTATCGTCTTGCCGGCTCAGTGATCAGCGCCCAAGGAACTAAACTGATCGCATCCAGCAGCACCGCTGCCAACGACGGAGAGACGGACCGTGAGGCCATCGAGAACATGATTGGTGGGTACGTTGCGCAAACGCCTGAAACCACCGCCCCCGCGCCCACTCGTGTCCTAGACACCTCCGAGGTGGGCAACTCGCACGCGAAGAGGCGGGACTCTTTTGGCGAGATCAACAATAGCTCGGAGATCGACCTCGGACGTCACATCGACGCGGCCCAACTTGAACCTCCCTCGCAGCCGACCGTTGCTCCCGAATTTTCTCGTCACGAGAGCCAGCTAGGCTCGGAAGGAGACTATATCTACGGTCCGATCACGAACCAGCACCTCTCCGCCCCTTCGCACGCCAACATACAGTTTCCGACGCTTTCTGCGGCAGAGACGCAGGCCACCGAGCAGAAGCGTCGTACGGCCTCGTCAACCGCCGTCATCAGCCCCTTCAGCTTATCGCTGGCTAGCAATGCTTCTGACGAGGCCGAGTACATCTCCGACGAGCTCTGCCCCCAGCCGGACATTGTTTCGGACGGCCGACCATCGAGTCTTCGATCGGACCAAGCGCTAGGTATGCCGACAGTGGTCCTGCCGCCAAAACGCCGAGGCTCGTTGCCCGAAGGCTTACTCAAACAGCCTTCTCAAACCTGTATAGAAGTGCCTGCTAGCATCATAAAGCAGCTGCTCAACGCCACTGTTGGCAAGACTCCGGCACCCGCCAAGAGCATCGTCCACCTTGGTCCGCTCCATGTGCTTCATCGGGAAATGGCCAAAGCGAGTCGTCCCCCTTGTCGCGCTGTGGAGCCGTGGTCTCCTCTCTGAGCGTTGCGCTGACGCGTATCCTATTGCTCTTTCATCCCATATAGCTAAGGATCTCGACGCTGCTTAACATCATCGGACCAAAGACATCGGAGGTGGTCGTCGACCTGATCGGCTCTCAAATAACTGCATATCTCTACTTCATCGAGGACTGTGAGTCATTCACCGGTGCGCTGTAACAGAGCAGGCCAACACTGAGCTGATCCAGTCCCACTTTGCATTGTTCCCAGCTGAGCTGCTCGCGTGGATGACCGAAACCCTCTATCAGCGACGCAACGTTCCCGCCAAGCAGTGGGCCCAGCTCTGCACAATCATGAGGGACTACCGTCCACTGAAGCCGCCGCAGTCCAACGTGAGTCCAAGCTGTTCGTGGCCCTAACTGGCACGTCCGCGCACAGCAAGAGATCCACGCTGATACATATAGCAGTTTATCTATCTTTACGACAGTTCTCTACCTATCTCGCCGCGCCAACGAGGACCGCAATCCTGCGACATCTCGGCTTCCCACAGGATCTTCCTGAATTGACGACCACGGCTATTCCCTCGGCACCAATCAAGGCGCCTCCTACTGCACCGCCTGCCTCGCCCTGGCGCAAACACTTGCACCTCTTCCACCGAAGGTCCAGCCACGATCAGAGCTCTAACGGAAAGCCGTGGCGTCAGACGAGGAGCCTCAGCACCAGAAATAACCACATCGCAAACGAGCACCCGAGAGCCTCGCAGGAAGACGGCGATCGTCTGTTCGGGGTGAACTCAACGGAACTGGCCGACTACATCGCCCTCCAGGTCAGGACACGAGCCGTCGACTGCCTGCCGCTCGACGTGCTTGTCGCCATCAGCAACCTCTGCGTGCATCGTGTCTTTGCGCCCATTCTCCTCCGACGCCTGCTAGCCTTTTTTGCGCTCGGCGATACGGAGAACAGCTTCATGCCCGTCGAGGCCGAGATCAAGTTGCTGCGAGACTATCGAGAGCAATACGTGAGTGAGGCCCGCAGTCTCGTTCTTTTTTGAAGCGGTCTGAAGTAGCTCTCAAAACCGACTGAACCGACCTCGGCGCCCTTCCCCCACCCTCTCTCATATTGCTGCAGCTCCGCCCGCAATCGACGCTGCTGCGTGCGCGCATCAAGGAGTTCAGCCCCGAACTCGAAGTGGAGGCGATGCTGCGCACCTTTGAAGCGACGATGAACCCTCGTCTCCTCATGCCCAGCATCCTCCAGCACACGCCCTCGGTCGCTAGGTCGGACCACCATCCCTCCCCGGCTCCGAGCATCAACAGCTTCTCGCAGCAACAGGACGCGTGGGGACATGATGAGCATCAGGTCTCGCAGAGCGCCCCGGTACTGTGCTCGACCTACGCTACGCCGCTGTGGCCCTGCGGAGGGGTGGGTGAGGCGCCCGAGTCCGTATTGAAGGGCCGAGCCGATCCCGAGACGAGCGCCGGCGCTAGCATCGGTGGCCTCGACCCTGCCTCAGCATTGACCTCGAGCTCGACGACTAGGAAGCTCCTCAACCGCGTCGGCGGCAGCCACGTCCGATCTCGAAGCAACAACACCAGCCTCAGCGTCAACGTCCACACCGCCACCGACGCCAACGCCACCGTCAACAAGACGCTGTCCTTGGAGGAGCACGCCGACATGCTGCCGAGGAACGGATTTGAGAGGTCGACCAACCGCGGAAGGCAGCGCAGGTCTACGACGAGCTACTCGAGCATGAGCCACGATGGGACAATGTCAACGGCGGCGGCGGCAGCAGCACCAAGCCCCTCTGGGATCAACAGGAAGGCCGCCCCGATCAACATGGTCGCCGCTATCGACGAGCTCGTCAGCCTTCGCCAGCAGTCCCTTTCAGCCGGCCTCGCCTGAGCTGGCCGGGCAGCAAACCCAAAGAAAGAAAGTGCCCCCCTCCGCACAGGCGCATCAAGGGGGGGGGGCTGAAGCGAGAGATTTCCGAATAGTACAGTGCCCCGATCCGTACGAGCAAGCCGCTCGGCTGTTTCCATCTTGACGTCGCCACAGCCTAGTCTCACTCAGCCCAGCCAGGAAGACGATGTGTACAATGAAACTGACTTGTTTTTCTCGACGCCGTCCCGGGATGCTGCGACCGATTACGATGACTACTTGCCTTGCTGCTCGCTCAGGACCTTTCTGACGATCCTCTCGACCATGCCTTCGAGCGCCTGTGTCGAGGCGGGGCCGACCGCCTCGCCGACGATCTGCCGCTCTGCGTCGACCGTGTTGGACGTGTCGGCGGGTGCCGAGGCCTGCTGGTCCTCGCTGTCCCTCTCGAGGGAGCCCATGACGGCGCGGTAGACGTACTTGCCGACCATGTCGAGCTCGACGTTGACCGTCTCCCCGGGCTTCTTTCTACTGAGGCCGATGACCTCTTGGGTGTGCTTGATGAGCATGACGGAAAACTCGACGACCTCCTTTATGTCGTCTGCCGATGCGGCATCCTCCCTGAACTCGCCTGCGGTCGAGTCGGAGGGTAGGAGACCGCCGGTGGGTGGTGATACCTCGATGAGGGTGAGGGAGGCGCCGTCGAGCGTGACGTAGCCCTTTGGGATGAGGTAAGGCGAGAGGGACGAGGGAGCGGGTAGGTGCTGCGGTTGGTTCTTGAGGCGGAGCGTGAGGGTGAGGGCGTTGCCGGTGGGCACGACGTTGCGGATGACGGCGGTGGTGTCGACGTGGCCCTGTACAAAGTGGCCGCCGAAGCGGGTGTGTGCGTCCATGGCGCGTTCGCAGTTGACACGATCGCCCTTTATCAGGGAGCCGAGGTTGGTCTTGCGGAGCGTCTCGGGAGCGACGCCGATCTTGAAGTAGCCGCCATGCTGGGCAACGTCAAACTCGGTCACCGTCAGACAGGTGCCGTTGACGGCGATGCTGTCGCCAATGTGGCAGTCTTGCAGGATGGACGCGCATTCGCTGATGGTGATCGAGAAGCCGCCGCCGCCCGACTGCGTGGTGTCGAGGGCCTCGATGGAGAGGATGGGGGCGAGTAGCTCGACTGTATGAGTGTGTGGGGTGTGGGAACGCAAGCGAGAGAATCGAGGTCAGGCGGGTAGGAAGAGAGGTCGTGACGCTTGCAGAGGCGGTGGAGCGAGGTGCTTACCGATTCCTGTGAACATGGTGGAGTGCTTTGCGGTTGGTGGTGAGGACGACAGGCGAGAAGGAGGCGAGCAGAAGCAATCAAGGCTGGCCTCGCTCGGGAACAAGCGGCGGCGCCGCAACCAGCGGCGGTGGCTGGCTGCTCCACTTTGACTTGACTAGTTAGTTACGGCAAGCTGGCCGGCGCAATTTGAGTGGAGTGCTATCACGTGCCGTGTTGGGGTTTGTGTGTGAGAGGATGCTGGTACTGTAGCAAGTGAATCGCTTGGCGTGTGGCAGGCTTGCTTGCTCCATATTGCGCGCCTGCTACACGCACGAGAAAGCTCGGGCCACGCCTCGTGCCTGCGCTGGGGTAACTGGTTGGGGCAGGTTGGCTTGCTACCTCCAACCTCCTCCTCAACCCCTTACTCCCTCCCCTCGTCCAAACAAGGCAGGCACAACTCGCCAAGGTCTACCCACCATCACCCCGCCGCCCAATACCACCGCCGCTGCCACCACCGTGACTCTCACCAACTGCCACTCCGCCATCAACGCTGCCTCCACAGCCGCCACCAGTCGCACCCTAGAGCAGCTCAACCCTCCGCTCTTCGGCTATGCGTCCCTAGCACCACAGTCACCACAGCAGCAGCCTTTATTGCTCGACATTCCGCCTCTACTACAAAGACTCCAATGCTGCCCCTCGCGCCGCCCCAGCAGCAGCAGCAGCAGCAGCAGCAGCAGCAGCAGGAACGCCAGTATCGACCTCACCAACGGCCAGGTACGCTCCCCTGACACCGCTTCCTCCGTCCAGCTGCAAACAGAGACAATCGCCGCGATTTCTCGATCGGCCAGTGCATCATCTTCCCTTTGGAAGGGCAGCCTCTCCGTCATGTCTTCTTCCGTACCTCCATCGCCTCGCCCGCCACAGAGCTCTGCCGGTCCCCTCAGCCCGGATCGCCTTGCAGCCGCAGAGGCCGGGATCACCCAGCTCGACCTCGACCCTCACAGCCCTCCGCTGCCCGCCTCACCGGCTCTCAAGCCCGTCTCTCCGCCCAAAGGCTTCTCCAATATCTCGTCTCTCGCAAGCTCGCTCGAAATGGCCCACCCCTCGAGGCTCTCTACCGCGCCGTCCAGAGGCCGCCAAGAACATGTCTCGCAGCCGGATCTCGATCCCTTCTGCGATCCGGAAGAACAGCAAGACCGGCTCGAGGCGTCCAGCAGCTCGGCAGGCAATGTCGAGCCGCACTTCGTCCACTCTGAGACACAGGCCCTCATGCAAATGCTCAGCATGGTGGGCAGCCAATTCTTTGAAGCGGAGGGTCAAGGCGTCCTGGAGGACGACGAGGGCGAGGGCGAGGGCGAGGACGAGGATCAGGCCGAGGAAGAACGCAAGCAGCGCCCATCGCAGCAGCAACACCAACATTCTCGTCAGCTAAGAGACAGCGCATCGCACGAGGCGCTGACGGGCCTGCCGCCTCAGCCGCATACACGCAGCCGCCACTTGCGTGCAGATAACCGCGCCTGGCTCCCCGGAGGAAATTTCGACCTCTTTGACGACCAGACAACGCCCCTCGGCGGGCAGACGCCGCTAGCGGCATCTGCCATCTCGATGCATCGGGCCAAGAAGTTGCCGGCAGCTGCGTCCAGCGGTGGCAGCGGTACACTCGACGAGACGGGACAGAAGCGAGCTCACTCCCACGGCAAACGAGCAGAGGATCCGGAAGTTGGGAAGCTCGTCCGCCCTCCCTTTGCCGACCTTTCGGTCGATACGGGCGAGGAAGGAGGCTCCGAGGATAGTGGCGCAGACGACCCCCCGTCCGTGCAAGGCAGCCCGCACCAATCAGCTTCTCGGCAGCCGTCAGGGCGGCTCCAAGGAGCGCAGGAAGACGCGCTACCAGCTGCCCTTACGACCGGCGGCGCTCATACGTCGCAGCTGCAGCCTTCTTCGAATGCTCCAGGTCCAGCGTGGGAGGAGACCGGCACTTCCGATATCGCGAGCTCCCGCCGCGACGACACCGAGCAGCTCTTGACACAACTCCGACGGCTTTTCGACCTGGAGCCGACGGAAGGTCTGATCTCGGCGCATCGATGCTGGCTCTTCCGCTCTATTCTGCTCCAGGGGCACGTCTACCTGACCACCGGACACCTCTGCTTCTACGCCTACCTGCCTTCGCGCGAGAATCGCCTGGTGCGCTCCGGTCCTATCGGCAAGCTGACGAGGCATACTCACCGATTCAGCCGGCATTGGGCCACTCTTCGGGGCGGTCTGCTGAGCTGGCACGACAATGCGCGCGATCCCTACTTTGTTCAGGGCTTCGTCGACCTCCGAAGGGTTTCGGCCGTCGAGGCTTCGATGAAGCATCCAGACCGTTTCAAGGTGGTGACGCCGTACCGCCGCTTCACTTTCCAGGTCGAGTCCGAAGCCAGCCGCGACGCCTGGATCGCCGCGATGCGCAAGGAGGTCTTCAAGGCCCATAACGAGGGCGAGAGCGTCAAGATCAGCATCCCGCTCGAGACGGTCATTGATGTCGACACAACGCTCTCAGTCGACCAGACCGAGATGGTCTGCATCAAGGTGGTCGACGAGCTGGCAGGCTTCGCGGTCGACGAGTACTTCTTCCTCCACCTCTCCAGGCGTGACGAGTTCCTCCAGCCGATTCGGCGCATCGCCCTCGACAACAGCAGGTCAGAGGGTGGCTCGGCCCCGCTTCGCTGGTCTCGCGCCAGCATCCGCGACTCGACCAGCGGCATGCTTAACACCGTCACCCTCCCGGCCGCCTCGCTCCATGACATTCCCGCGGTCCCGATTTCCAGGACCTTGAGGCGGCAGGCGTCCTCAGCCTCGACAAGAACGATGTCGGCTGCGAGAGCGTCGATGGACGTCGATGCAGGGTCGATGGCCGCGGATGGTCGTGCTCCCATCGCCATCACTCGGAACGAGGCGGCCGGCAAGGGGAGAGCGACAGCAGACGGCGACGTCGACCTCCTTTCCTCCACGCTGACGGCGAGGACGGCCAATGCAGGGCCGACGGACATGTCGTACATCTATCCGCCGTCTCCCTCGGGCAGCGATCCGCCGCCCGCCTTTGAGCAGGTGCAGAAAGAAGCGGAGCGCGGCTGGGCCATTCCAAAGTGGATCAAGGAGACGCCGGTCAAGGTGCTCGGCGGCGGTTCAGCAGCCGATGCCCTGTCCGGGTGGATGGGCGCCACCACGCGCCGTCGGCACCGCCGAATCGTCGAACTCTGGCCCAAGGAGACGAGCTTGTCTGACCTGCACGTTGAGGACGAGGAGGCGGGGTTCGGGTACGGCGAGGACCTGTCTAGCTCAGGTTACTCGACTTTCTCTGTGCTAGATGCGCCGGACGAGGACGAGGATGTCTCAACAGAGAGCGGGCGCTTCGAGGAGCATTTTCGCGAGACGTTCGGGCTGCCGGAGGACGAGCGCTTGCTCGGCCACGTACACGCCACCCTATTTAGGGTCCTGCCGATCAGCGGCCGAGCCTTTGTCTCGACCCGGCACCTGGCCTTCCGGTCTTCGGGCATCGCGCAGAAGACGGTGGGCAGGACGCTGATGCTGATGCCGCTGGCCGATATCATATCGGCCGCGCGGCAGCCCGCCTTCCGTTACGGCCAGCACGGCGTCGTCATAACGGTCCGGGGCCATGAGGAGGTTTTCCTGGAACTGTCGTCGTCGGAGCGACGAGATGAGCTGCTGTCGATGATCGAGCTGCAGCTGGACCGTTGCAAGGCCGGCGAGTCCCAGGAAGGTGTCGATGCTGCCGAGAGTTCCAGCGCGCTCGTCTTGCGCGATCTAAGCGAGCAGCTCGAACAGGGCGTCGACTCGGTCCCGGGCTCAGTTTCGTCGTCGATGTTGTCAACGCACCCCTCGATGGCGGGCCAGTCGATGTCGCTGATGCGGTCGGACTCGTCGGCGCTGCTCAGCTTCAAGCCGAACCAGCCGCTGGTCTTTACGATGCTGACGATCGGGTCGCGCGGGGATGTCCAGCCCTACATCGCTCTCGGCAAGGGCCTTCAGGCCGATGGGCATCGCGTCCGAATCGCCACGCATCCGGAGTTCGGGGACTGGGTGCGAGGCCATGGAATCGAATTTAGCGGGATCGGCGGCGATCCGGCCGAGCTGATGCGGATCTGCGTCGAGAATGGGACCTTCACTGTGTCTTTTCTGAGGGAGGGAGTCACCAAGGTGAGTCGAGTGGCATCGATCCTCAGGGGTCTGTGGATATACCCCTCGCGCGTGCGAAAAGGGCTGACGGACGGACGAAAGCCCAGCTGCTGACCAAAGAGCGTACACATTGGTTTCTGTATCTCTTCATCTTCCGCGCGGTCGACCTGGACGGAAAGTTCCGAGGCTGGCTCGACGACTTGCTGCTCTCGAGCTGGCAGGCATGCCAGGGCAGCGACGTAATCATCGAAAGCCCAAGCGCGATCGCCGGCCTGCACATCGCCGAGGCCCTCCAGGTGCCATACTATCGCGCCTTCACAATGCCGTGGACCCGCACTCGAGCGTATCCGCACGCGTTTGCGGTGCCCGGCAACAAGGCGGGTGGCAACTATAATTACATGGTGAGCCTACCGCGGCTTGGCTTCTCGGCCGAGGAAATGAGGTGTTTTGCTGAGCGGTTTTTCCTGAATCTTCTCTCCTATCACGGTATGCCATCGTGCGCGCGCAGTCGTATGTCATTTTTGACCAGATCTTCTGGCGAGCCGCGGCGGGTCAGATCAACCGCTGGAGAAAGAAACACCTCGGGCTGCGATCGACCAACATCGACAAGCTCGAGCAGCACAAGGTCCCTTTCATTTACAACTTCAGCCCCAGCTTGGTCCCTCGACCCTTGGTAAGTCGGCGAAGCACCGTCTCGGATGTACACCGTACGCACAGGAAGGCTGACGATGTCCTCCCTCCGTTGTTCTCCCTCTGCATGGACTCGTATGCTCGAAGGACTGGTTTGAATGGATCCACGTCACCGGCTTCTGGTTCCTGGACAACCCCGACAACTCTGCCAGCCGCAAGTGGCAGCCTCCCGACGACCTGGTCGCATTCATCGACCGGGCGCGCGCCAACGGTCGCAAGCTCGTCTACATCGGCTGGGGTTCGATTGTCGTGTCGGACGCCGAAGCAATGACGCGCTGCGTGCTCGAGGCGGTCAAAAAGAGCGGCGTCTGCGCCATTGTCTCGAAAGGCTGGTCCGACCGCCTCTCGTCGACATCGTCGGCGGCATCATCGACGTCGCTCGACCCGAGCCTGCTGGAAAACGTCTACCAGGTGTCTTCGGTGCCGCACGACTGGCTCTTCCCGCTGATCGACGCTGCTTGCCACCACGGCGGGGCGGGTACGCTTGGCGCCAGCCTACGCGCCGGCCTGCCGACCATCGTCAAACCCTACTTTGGCGACCAGTTCTTCTGGGGTCAACAGGTCGAGAGCCTGGGAGTCGGCAGCTGCGTTAAGCAGCTGACGATCGACGCCCTCGCGGCTGCCCTGAGGACCGCGACGACCAATGCCAAGCAGATCGAAAAGGCAAGGCTGTTGGGCGCCCAGATCTGCGCAGAGGACGGCGTGGGCGAGGCGATCAAGGCCATCTACCGCGACCTTGAATATGCGCGCGGGCGGATCAAGCGCGATACGAGGTTGCCCGACGGCAACGACGGACGCCGACGTGGCGCGCCGGCCAACCAGGGTGGAGGCGGCGAGGACGCAGAGTCGACGCCGCTGTTGAAGCAGGACGCCATGCCCGACGTCGGAGGATCGTCAATCTCACCTTCGACCTCGGCCTCTGCGGCTGTGGCTGCTGCAGGAGATACCTCTCACGATCACAGCACGTGCAGCACAGAACATACGTCTGACGAATGGTCCGACATCGGCGCACCGTTCAGTCCGTCGATCGACGCCAGTCTCGACGAGCCCAGTAGCTCGCTCGTCCTCACTGCTGCCAGTGACGAGGGCAATAACCGGGCTACGTGAGCGAGCAGGCGATCTTCCTGTCGAGCCCTCTGTCGTCCATCGCCCTCTCTGTACTCTCCGTTGACTTGGGTTTATCTTCTTTCCGAATTCGTTTGCTTGTCTGTTGGTCTCATTTTAAGTCGCTTGGTATGTAGATAAAGAGCTGCCCCCCCCCCCACTCGTCCTTGTCCTACCCCACCTATCACCCCGGGCTCGTTTGCACCCCATAATGTCAGCGCTTTGTCGACGGCAACAGCCAGAATTGACGAGATTTGAGCGTAGTTATCGTAGGTTCTGAACAGCATGGCAGCATTATCAATTGCAAAACGAACCGGAAGCCGGGCGGACATGACGGTACATCCGAGCGCCTCTTCCCTCCTTCCTTCTGCCTTTTCTTCCGTCTCCGAGGGTGCGCCTCGCTCAGCGCGTCTTGATGATGCCAGCGGCGATGAGCTTCTGAATCTTTTCGCGGATGATGGGGCTCTTCATGTGTTCCTGGAGTGCGGCGGGGTTGCCCTGCGCCTGCTGGAGGATGCTCTGCATGACGGGGTCCTGCATGATGGCGGCCACCTCTGGGTCGCGCATCGCACGCTGGAGCGTCTCCTCGTCCGACTCGCCGCTCCTCTGCGAATAGAGAGCCTGCATACACTTGGCGCCCTGCTGCTGAATCTCTCTCGCATTCTTGGCACCTCCCTCCTGTTCGGCGTCCACCGTCTCTGCAGTCTGGATGACCTCCATCGCCTTGGTGTACTCCTTCATCGCAAACAGTACGTTCGACTTGCGGATGTAGCCCTTGACAAACTTGGCGTCGATTCGGATCGCCTCGTCGCAGTCCTTGAGCGCCTCTGGCAGCGCGGCCAACTTCGTGTAGGCCGAGGCGCGGTTCGTGTAGCCGCGCGGATCCGACGGGTCGCGCTTGATCGACTCGCTGTAGGCGGCCACCGAGCCGGGGAAGTCGCCCTTCTTGTACAGCTCGTTGCCGCGACTGCGCTCCTCCTCGGCCTTGGCCGGATCGATGTACGCCTGGCGCTCGCGCTCCTTTTGCAGCTTCTCAGCATCGCGCAGCTTGGCCAGGATGTCGGGCGTGCGGTGCTCGGTGAGCGACTTGTTCCAGTTCTGGATGGCCTGGTCGAGCTTGTCCTGCTTGGCGTACGCCGTCCCGATCCGGCCGAACGCCTTGGCGATCAGCTTGTAGTCGGCGCGCACCGACCGGCCCTCCTCGATCGCCGTCTCGCACGTCTTGATGCACTCGTCGTAGCGCCCCTGCTCGAAGCGGCAGGCGGCCAGGTTGTTGAGGTACGTGATGTCCTTGTGCAGATCCCACGCCTTCTGGTAGTGAGTCACCGCGGCGTCAAAGTCCTTCTTCAGGTATCGCTCGTTGCCCAGCTTCTTTTCGGCATCGGCCGCCTCCTTGGCCTCCTTGGCCTTCTTGTCATCGTCACCGTCGTCCTGCGCATCGGCCATCTCGGCGTCCTCTGTCGCCGTCGTCGCGCCCTGCTTCTCGGCGGCGGGGGCGAGCGTGGGCTTGGATGAAGAGGCTTCTGCGTTGTGGCTAGCGGCGGCCGCCTTGGTCTGGGCGTCAATCTGGTCGCGCTTGCCCTCGAGGTCGGCGGGCAGCTCGTCGGAGCCCTGCGGCCTCTCGAACGCCTGCAGGTCGATGCCCATCAGCACACCCATGACCTGGATCATCCTGGGGTCCTGGAACGCCGCGCCGGCCTCCTTGGGGTTAGCCTGGATCTGCTTGAGCTTAGCGACGAAGCCCTGGTCGGCCAGCAGCGGCGCCGTCTTCGGGTTGGCGGCGATCTTTGCAAACATGTCCGGGTCGGTAAACATGTTGCCGATCGACGACTCGGGACCGTTGGCCTCAGCATCGACGGCGCGCTGGACGTCCTCAAGGCCCTTTCTCAGGCCGGCGTCCTCGGGCGCCTTCTCGAGGCCCAGCTTGTAGGCGGCGACGGCATCGTCGAGCCTGCGGGCGCCGTGGAGGGCGCCGCCCTTGCGGCCGTAGCCCTTGGCGAACGAAGGGTTGGCCTTGATGCACTCCTCTGCGTCGTTGAGCGCCTGGTCCCACTGCCTGAGGCCAGAGTGGCAGGCGCTGCGGTTCGAGTAGAGGACGTGGACGGCGTCCTCAGGTCCCTTTGCGGCAGCAATTGCGTCGGTATAGTGCTGGATGGCCGTCTGGTAGTCCTTGGAGACAAAGGCGGCGTTGCCCTTGGCCTTGAGTTCGGCGGCTGACATGGCGGTGGCGGTTGCGTTGGCCGGTGGGGTGTGGTGTAGAATATGTGGCGCGGTGACGGGAGAGGGTGTGGTGGCAAAGAGGAGAGGGAGGGCTAAGGGGTGTTGCTCTCTTGCCTGAATCGCGGCGCGCCTGGAAGAAAATCGAGGCGCAGCGGCCCCACAGGGCGGAGGCAGGCATGCGGCGCTCGAACCTTCTCGCGCCTTCTGCGCCGCTGCGCTCCACCTGCCTTTGCCCTCCCTCCACACGCACACGCCCACCACGCACAGACGCGCTACAGCCAGCCGCCACCTTCCACTCCCGCCCAGCAGCGCCGACGACGACAACGACGACAACGACGACAACAATGAGCAGCCGTAAGGGGGGTAGGAACGGCAGTCAATCGACTTTTTTGACTCTGTCTCGAGCAGACACTCGGCTCTGCTCTGCTCTGCCTGGCTCTACAGCGCATCGCTCTTTGACTTTGCCGTCTGCTGCTGCTTCTTGGCCTGCCTGGACGCTTTCAGCCTTTCTAGCCTCAGTTTCAGTGCCGAGACCCTGTGTGTCGGTGGCCACGAGAGCGACGAGGCGCATCGCGGTAAAGTGAAAGGACAGTAGTGTAGTGTCAGCGTTGGCCCTGACGCTGACGCTGACGACGTCCGCTACGCCGGGCCGGCTCGTCGACGCTCGACTGCTCACCTCTCTTCGGCTTCGTCCTGGATCCGCTGTTCCTCTTCGTAGCGCGAGTAGATCTCCTCCCTCTCCTCCTGCTCCTTCCTAGCTCGCTTCTCGGCCTCCGTCTCCTCTTGCGCTGCTGGTGGTTGACCCGCTGCGTCGTCGTGGCCGTTGGCCACATCCTGTGTCGCCGCTTTACCCGTCATCACCGGCTCCACCTCGATGGTTGCATTGGCGTACTGCGCTTGCGCTGGATCTGGGGCTTTGGCGCTCTCCTCGGCCAGCGTCATTTCCCTCTGGAAAGCCTCCCACTCCGGATCGACTTCCGTCTCGTCGTGGTCGCCGCCGTCTACCTTGGCGCGTTTCGCCTCTCCTTCGCCATCACCGGCCTGACCATCGTGATCACCTCCGTCGTCACCATCGTCGTCGGCTGTCGCTTTGCGCTTGCCGTCTTGCTTGCTCCGCTGTTGTTGCTCCTGAGCCTCCCTCTCAGCCCTGATCTTGGCTGCATTGGTCCGATGGCTTTTGCTCGATGCGTGCGAGGCCCAGAGGTTTTCGTGCTTGATGGCGAGGTAGTTGCAGGCCGAGCAGCGCAGCGCCCCCGTGGTGGAACTGTACGTGGCAAAGGGGTCCTGGATTCCGCTGCTGCCTGCCGCCTTGCGTTCGGAGGCGGCGGCGCGGAAGAGGGAGCGTGTGGACATTGTGCAGTCGTCACGTCGAGGCGAGTAACAGAAGAAAGAGAGAGAGAAGGAGGGTGGCAGAGGTGTTGAAGAAGGAGGAGAAAGCACGAGGGGCCTCAAGGTGGAGCGAAAGGCACAACAGCGTAGCGTGGTACGGGGCGAGGCGCTGAGGTGGAGGGCCTCACACCTCGCAGGCTCGCACGTCGTGCGCCGTGCGCCGTGCGCCGTGCGTCCTCACCTGCTTCTTTCTGAACGCGGCAGCCGGAAGTCGGAAGTGCGGCCGGGCTGAGCAACGGGCTGGCGATCACCGCGCGTTTTTACATGCTCTGCTCAGAGTGGCCCAGCATCGCTTCCCCCACCCCCACCATCATTCTTCTGCCTTGGACTTTCGGACCTACCATACCCACGACACCCTCACGCATACTGAGTGCCGCTCCTTCGTTCGAGTGACCTCGTGCTTCTGCGTGCCAGCCGTGCTGCCCCCCAATCAGACCCAGCCCCGACCCAGCTGGAAGACTGGTCAACGAAACGGAAGGCCACCGGTGTGAGAAGAGCAAAGCACAAGCCTTCCCTTTGGCCCACCACAGAACTTCTTCCCTTCCTCCTTGTCTTGCCATGGCACGTGGAACGCTGAAAGAGGACAAAGAGCCAGAGGCGCGGGCCGCTCCCTCCGCCCCCGCTGAGCCTGCCGTCGAGCCTGCTGCAGCAGCTACTGAGCAAGCAGACCAGGCTGCCGCCGTGGCCGAGCAGGCGCCACCGATCAAAACCGAACAAGCAGTAGCCGAAGCAGATCAAGCACCGCCTGACGATGCAGGCGCAGACAAGCTGGCAGGTGCAGACGCTGAGGCCGACGGGGAGGGTGAGGTCGATGCCGACGGTGAAGACAACATGGACGTGGGAGGCGATGATGCCGAGCTCGAGCCCCCCGCTGTCCAGCCAAACTCAAACGACGCTACCGCCACCACGGAAACGGTAGTGTGCGCGACAACAGCTACAGCGAAGGTGCCTTCTGCAACACCTACGGATGCGATCAAGACGGAACAGCAAGCCGAGCAGGAGGCCGAAGAGATGCGTTTGGAGCTAGCGACCGAGGTGCCAGCATCGATGGCGCCGCAGCCGCCTGCAGAGTCAGCTCCCGCCCTGTCGACCTCGGCTGTCAAGGCATCCGAGACCAATGTGCTCGGCAAACGACCTCCGCCCGCCAGCAGCACGCTCGCGAGCCCGCCTCCGGCTGCCTCCGCCGGTACGCTCAAGCCTTCACAGATGACGGTCGGGGATCGAAAGAGGATGCTCGAGGAGCGGATCCGCAACGAGCCGCGTGACGGCGAAGCCTGGCTCGCCCTGATTGAGGAGGCGCAGAGCCGCGAAGACATGGACGACACCCGCCGCATCTACGACCGCTTCTTCCAGGTATTCCCCAGTCAAGGCCGCCAGTGGATCGCCTACGCCGACCTCGAGTTGGCCCACTCCAACTTTGCACAGGTCGAGGCCATCTTCACGCGATGCCTCCGTTCGACGCCATCGGTCGACCTGTGGAAGCTCTACCTTTCCTACACGCGCAAAGTCAACCCACTCCCGCCGCCTAGCAGCGTCGACGAGGACGGCCCTCGCGAGCAGGCCCGCCGGACGCTCGAGGGCGCCTATGAGTTTGCGCTCAAGCACGCTGGGATGGACAAGGACAGCGGCAGCATCTGGATGGACTACATCGCGCTGATCAAGGAGCGCGAGGCGCGCGGCGGCTGGAAGGAGGGCCAGAAGATGGACGACCTCCGCCGCGTCTACCAGCGCGCTGTCAGCGTCCCCGTCGCCAATGTCGAGGCCATCTGGAAGGACTACGACGCCTATGAGAATGGCCTCAACAAGCTGACCGCCAAAAAGTTCCTCGCTGAGCGCTCGCCCGCCTACATGACGGCGCGGCGGGTCTTGCGCGAGCTCAAGGCGCACACCGACAACCTCTCCCGGCCACTGCTGCCGCGCATCCCGGTCTGGACGACTGCATCCGTTTCGGGCGACGCCGGCGGCGGCGCTGGCGTCTGGGCAAAGGAGAGAACTCAGGTCGAGGCGTGGAAGAAGTACCTCAAGTGGGAGGAAAGCAACCCGCTGCTGCTCGAGGACCTGGCGGCGCTCCAAGCCCGCATCCTCTCGGCTTACCGGAAGGCGACGATGTTCATGCGCTTCTATCCGGAGATCTGGTAAGATGACCTCTGAGAGGTGTAAGGGCGATGTCATCGCACCCTCGCTGACCCTTCAACCTCGATCTATGCCCGCTCTACTCGACAGGTACATCGCGTCCCTCTATCTGTCGTCTGTGGACAGGCAGGAAGAGGCGGCCGAGTGGCTCAAGGAAGGTATCGAGGCGTGTCCCGGAAGGTGAGCTTTTCCCCCTGAGCTTCAGCGGCAGCCAGCTAATCTCACGGCCTTTCCCTGGCCTCTCGTCTGTTATACAGCTGACACATTCCCTCTGTCTGCTATCACCCATCCGTCCGCGCAGCTTCCTCCTCCCTTTTGCCTACGTCGAGCTCTGCGAGGTCCGCAAGTCGACAACCGACTGCGGGCCGGTCTTCGACACTCTGCTCGACCACATTCACGCCAAGATTGATGCGCGCAAGACGCAGCTGGACCAGGCGCTCAAGGACATCGAGACCGAGGCCGAGCTGGCGCGGGCAGAGGCGGCGGCCAAGCGCGTCGACGAAGGTGACGGTGACGTCGACATCGACGGCGAGCAGCGCGAGCTCGAACGCAAGGTCGACGAGCAGAGGCAGGCCAAGAAGGCCCGCTGCGAGGAGTCGGCACGGCCAGAGATCGAGGGGCTCAAGGAGGCGGCCGCGCTGGTTTGGATCAAGTACATGCACTTCCACCGCCGCACCGGCGGCATCCGCCCCACTCGGACTGTATTCGGCCGCGCCAGGAAGAGCGCTCACTGCACCTGGCAAGTGTACGAGGCCAGCGCACTGATGGAGTACCACTGCTCCAAGGACGCTAGCGTCGCGACCAAGGTGTTCGAGCTGGCTCTCAAGACGTACAGTCAGGACGAGGCATTTGTGACACACTATCTCGGCTTCCTCATTTCGATCAACGACGACAGCAACGCGCGCGCCCTATTTGAGCGGACGATTGGCACGTTCCCCCCAGAGCGTGCGCGGCCGATCTGGGACCGGTGGTCCGAGTACGAGTACAGCTTCGGCGACACGGCAGCCATCCAGCGCCTCGAGAGCCGGCTGGCCGAGGTGTACCCAGATGAGCCCAAGATGAAGCGCTTCGTCGACCGCAACAGCTACATGGACCTGGACATGGTCGGACCGCGCGATCTGGGCTTCCAGGCCGCCGTCGCCGGTGCCAGCGCGGCTGAGCGTGCGGTCGAGGCATCCAAGGAGGCGGCCGAGGAGGCGGCTGACCCGGGCCCGCGCCGCAAGACGATGGAGGAGATGAAGCGCCTCGCTGCTGACAGCCGACCGGACGACACCAGCGGCGGTTGGGCGGCCAAGGGTGGAGCCGGAGGCGGGGGAGGAGGAGAGAAGGCGGGCGGAAACGGCGGCGGTCCCCCGGCCGCCAAGAGGGCCAAGCTGGGCCGAGACTCATCCAGCCCTGGGCCATCGGCGGCGACGGGCTGGAAGAAAGTGCCGCCGCCGAGAGAGGGCGGCGGCGGCAACGGCAAAGTAGCGGCGGCATCCGGACCGTTGCCGGGTGTTGGAGGCGGACGGTTCGGCGGTGGTCCCGGCAATGGGCCTCCGCCGCCGCCGCAGCCGCCGCAGCCGCCGCAGCGCGACGTCTTTGCTGAGATCCCGGAGGGAGTGCTCTTCTTCATGGACATCTTACCCAACGCCAAGTCGTTTGACGGCCCACCGCTCAAGGTCGACGACCTGATCGAGTGCCTGCGCCACGCCAACGTGCCGATGCCTCAGCAAAACTTTGGACCGCCCGCAGGTCGAGGTGGGTTCGGTCATGGCAACGACCGAGGAGGAGGCGGAGGCTTCGGAGGGGGCGGCGGCGGCGGCGGCGGCGGCAGCGGCTTTGGGGGAGGAGGAGGTGGTGGCTTCCGCCGGGGCCGGGGACGACCTGGACGCGGCCGTGGGTTTTAACGGGTCGTTCCAAGACACTCAAACGTGTAAATACAGGCTGTCGCTTTGTCACTTTGTATTCTTCCTAAGCGCGCGCCGATGCGTCCGTGTCAGAGACCTCTATTCGACCAGACGACCTCGAGGTAGCCAATATCAAGCGAGGGGACGGCGCTGGAAGGCGTGTGCGTGTGCGCGTTGCGCAAAGAGGTCGCTTTGGCGGCTGGCGCGCGTTGCTGGCCGGTTGCTGCGTTGCTCGCAGGCCTCTGTGTCTGCTGAGTGTCGGTGGGTCGACACGCCTTTTGCTGGCTCGCTGGCCGGTTGGCTTGGCTGACGCGTCTGCGAGAGGGGGGAAAAAAGAAAAAATCAGAATAATCAGAAATCGACCTGGCCTGGCTGGGGAGGCTGACGGGCAGGGTCCGCCTCGTCGCGATGGCCATCTGAGCGCAGCGCTGTGCTAGCGTGCCCGCGCCTGCCTGCGCTCGTTGAGTAGAGCAGGCTGGCGCGGCAGGCTGGCACGCACGCCAGGCCCAAGCCCAGGCCCAAGCCCAGGCCGAGGCCGAGAGAAGCTCTCTTGTCGCTGGCTCGATTCACACTTGACGCCTCACCACCGCCTTCCCATCGCTTCCCTGTGGCCCGCTTCGACACAGAGAGAGAGAGAGAGAGAGAGAGAGAGAGAGAGGGAGATAGGCTGTTCCATTGCACGCCCACCACTAACGCCCTCACCACCGACCCTCTCGCCGCCTTCTCGTCCCGTCAGCCTCCGTCTCTTGACGCCGCTACCACGCCTTGCTCTTTTTTTCCCGATACGACACCCGCCCCGTCGCACCGTCGCACCGTCGCACCTCTTTCGACCGTCGATCCAGACCAGCCATCGGAAGCCTCGTCACCCACGCCCTTCCCCCTGCCCCCTCGACACTTTCTGCTGCGTCGATCGTGCCCTGATCCAGCTCCAGCTCCAGGTAATCGCCGCTCGTCCCTGCGCTCCCGCCTCTACCACCACCAGAGAACAGCAGCAGCACGCTTCGCGACGGCTCGGATCTCGGTTGCCTGTACGCCCAGCAGCAGCCGACGGCCGGGAAAATACTACGAGACCACGCACAGCCAGTCCGTCGTGTAGTTAGCCGCCATCGCGCAACCGTCGTGTCCACCCACCGCCCGCCTTGCTTGCCTGTCCGCCGGCACAGGCGTAGCACCATCTTGGAAACTGCGCGGCGACCGCAGCTACAGCATCATCTATATCCGGCATCCGAGCAACCACCTCTCAGCCAGACCCTCGACCAGAAAGTATGTCGCCGCTCCGACGCTCGGCCAGAGCTGGTGCCAAGCAGGCCGATGATGCTGCTGCCACCGCCGCTGCCTCGCCTCCAGCCATGCCCGCACTACACGCTTCGCCTTCCAAGGCGGTCGATCGCAAGCGCAAGCGCTCTTCTCTTGCAGAGGAGGCGCAGAAGCCTCGGCCTCATCCTCAGCCCAGCCCCAAAACCAACGGCACCAGCGCGGCTGCTGCCGAGCCTGACCCCACCACCTCGACGACCGCCAAAGCTAACGGCAGCGGAGACAGCCAAGTGGTCGGCAGCCCATTGCAGCACAATGGGTCGCAGCCATCGATGAGCGTTCCAAAGGCCGCTGCGCCGGTTGAGGCGGCACGCCCGGCCGAGACTCTAGACGCACCTTCCGAGGCGGACGAGTACCGCGCTCTGCTCGGCATCGGGGCCGGCGCTTCAGACCAAGAGGCAAGGAAGGCAAAAGGGCATCCCGACACCGATCGGCTCGAGCTGAAGCTGCTCGAACCTGACGCCGCCAAGCTCAATGCGGTCCTGTCCAGGTGAGTGTTGCCATGGCAATCCCAATCTGTCCTTGAAGCTGCTGGACAGAGGGAGAGCAAGATCAGCTTGAGCTGACAAGTCCGCCCTTGCTTGCCAATGCCATTTGCTCGTGCCACAGCTTGGCGCCCGAGATCCTGGACTCGAAGAGGCCTTCCAAGGACCGCCAGGCCAACGGTACAGATAAGAAGGCCAGACCCTCTCAGCAAACCGTCCGGTTGCCCTTTGCGACTCTACGAGAGGCTTTCAAGCAAGGCACTCGACTGCGGGACGTCAGGGTAAGTACATCCGTTCGAGTCCAGCAACGACACTGGACCAACGGTCTTGCGATAACGCTTTGCTCACGCTACTATCGGCTATGTCAATTTCTCTTGATGTACGTTGTTTACTCTCCCTTCTGCAGGAGCACCTTTTGAGCCTGAGGAGCCCGCTCCTGGACGACGCCAAGCTGATCCGACAGCTGGCCACTGAGCCTTGGTCGAACGCCAAGACTCATGTTCAGAAGGATGAACTTGACGAGAAGCGAAGCAGGCTCTGCACACTGACGCTGATCCTCAGCTTGGTCGACCAGCTGGCGAGACGGTATCGCGAGACCGAGCAGCAGGGTGCCTCCGCCAAAGGCGACGTCCTTGCCTCCCTGGTCGAGATGCGCGCAGAGGCGCTCGAGGAGCGTAACAAGCAGGTCAAGTCGGAGGGCCAAGTCAAGATCAAGGCCGAGCCGGCCACCAACGGGGTGCAGGCCTTTCTCGAGTCCGGACGTGTCGCGGGCAAGTACGCGCTCCACATGCGACTACCGCGCGGCGACTTCTTCTCGAAGTCAGCCTACCTGGATCACGAGACGCTCGAGAAACTAGATGCAGGTAAGTCGTCGCTCCGACTGCATACTTGTAAAACGTTTGCAGCCTGACCTGTTGCTTCCATCTGACGCGCGATTCATGCTGTTCTCGTTGCTGTGGACGTCGTCTGGTCAACGCCAACAGGTCAGGCGGACCTTGTGGCCATCGCGCCTGACATCAAGACGACGAAGCGGGAAGCGGACAAGCATGTGCCAACACTCGGCGAGAGATCAAACACCACTAGCAGGATCGCCAGGAAGCACCAGACAACCTCATCCGTGGAACTGCACTTTGGCGGCAGCGATGCACTAAAGCCAGGTGAGCGCGGCGAGCGAGGCCAAGGTCAGATGCTTGTTGTGATGTCCAAGGACTGATGATAGAGATCTTTTCTCTTCCTTCTTTGTCCGGGATTTGTCCAGTTACATACCTGAGGTACGGAAATTACGCTTCTTTTGCGCCGACCCACGATTCGGCCGGTGCGACGATGTCGCACACGGCTAGCGCGCGCCTGTGGGCCGTTAAGACCCGAGCACGCGCCGCCGAGCTCGCCATCTGGGGACCCCGGGCATACCAGGACGAGGCGTTGCGCAATTCAGACTCAGAGCGCCGTGGCATCGTCTCGGAACCGCCGCGACTAGAGTCGACAGTGACCCAAGGCTTCGACGCCCATCCTGGCCTCAATATCGACCTCACCGGGCTCGATGAATCACTCGACCCGGATGCGATCAAGGCAGCTCTCGTACAGCTCGAACGCGACGAGAAGATCTCGGCGCAGCTTCAGCGCAACCTGATCCTGCTGAGGAAGCTGCAGGAGTTCCAATGGGAGCGACTGAGGAGGTCGTACATGCCAAAGGCGGCCAGAGCCACTTCGTCGGCAGCAAAAGCGAGCAGGAAGGAGGCGATGGCGGCTGCCGCCGCCGGGAATGAGCTTGAGCCGAGTTCCGAAGAAGGCGCCGTCGCTGCCGCCCTGCTCGATTCGCTTGCCTCACTCATCGCACTTGAGCCTCAGGCTGCCGATCCCAGCTCCGGTGCGAGGCTCAGCGTCCTGCCGGACCGAGCGACGATTGCCAATTTCTCGCACACCATCGGCGCCATCGATCCGGCTCTGAGTGGCGGCGGCGAGAGCGGCCAATCTGGCTACTGGGGAACGCTCGACGAGACCCTCTACGCGCTCGGCTCGAGGTCCTCGCGCGGCCGCGCCGGCCATGGAGAGTTCGGTGGCGGCATCGCAAACATGGCGGCCGGAGCGCCCCTGCTGATCCGCAGCAACCGCACAGTTCGACTCACTGAGGAGAGTGAATCGAAGGCTAGCCGCAACGTCGCGTCGCTCGGCGTCGCGCGCGACAGCGGCAAGGGCATGCTAGAGAGATTCGCGTCCAGCCGATTGTACAGTGAAAGGGAGGACCGGCACGAGGCCGAGCTGGCGGCGCTGGGCATGCAGGCTCAGGCGAACCCCAGGCGACCTGCCTCTCCGATGAAGGCGCCGAGCGGCAGTGGGCTGCAGCACACTAGGTCTGGCGGGCCACAAAGCGCTGCCTCGCCGTCAGCACAACACGGAAGCGCCAGTCCAGCCATGCAGAACTATGGCCAGCAGCGAAATTCCCTGCCACCGCCGCACCCACAACAACCGCACCCCTACAACCGGCAGCAGCAGCAGCAGCAGCCGCCACAACACCAGGTGTCCCCTGCCTCAAGCCCCAACACTCCAGCTCGATACCCGCCCGGCACTCCTTCTTCCTACCCTCACGCGTCCAACGGCGTCGCTCGACCACCTCCACAGCAGCAGCAGCAAATGTCCTTGCATCAGCCGAATGCAGGAGGCGCACAAGGCTACGGCTCACTCTCCGGGCCATCGGCCAGCCCAGGTCCCGCGCCCGAAGGGATGTCGTACGCCTTTACGCCGTCGGCCAGGCCGTACAACTTCAACCCGAACGCCTCGCTTCCGCCGGCAATGCTCGGCGCCCAGGGCTCACCGCACCTCTCTTCATATCCAGTAAAGATGCCGTACTCGGGCGCGTCTAGCCCGGCCAAGAGCTACGCATACCCCTCACCCGCCCCACCTGGTCCCGGCGGCGGCGGCTACTCAGCTCCGTCTCACGACTGGCACTATCAGCAGCAGCAGCAGCAGCAGGGGCAGGTCCAGCCGCCGAACCAGCAGGTGGGCGGACAGTTCTACGGACATGCCCAGGGACACGCGATGCCGCTGCAACATCAGCAGCAGCTTGATCACCATCGTCAGCAGAATCCGCAGCAGCAGCAGCAACATCCCCATCCGCATCATCAGCAACACGCGCAGCATCCACAGCAGCAGCAGGCGGCTTTCGCGAGTCCAGGCGGATATCCCCAGTATGCGATGCGGTGAAGAGCGGTGCCGACGCCTTTCGCTCGGTGGGTCACAGGAGAGATTGCAGCGACTCTGTAACACAGTCCCTTTCAAGCGCACGAAAGAATGAGAGAGAAATGCGACGCTGTCCTCACTCGACAGAACATAATACAGATGCTCGAGACTAAACAGACGGACAGGGGGAAGGGCGACCTTTGCTTCGTGTGCATCGAAAGCGAAAGAAGACACTCTTTTGCAACCTCCTCACAGAGCTGCAAGGACGCCGGTCATCTTTGTTGTGGTTCTCTCACCAGCGAGGCTCTTGGGCGCCACAAGGATCGACCCGGAACAAAGACGAGAGTGGGGGTTGAGGGACCTTGTCTCTCCTTTTCACCGCCAAGGGAAGTTCATATGCGATGGAGACGGCGATTGGTGGGCGCAAGCTCGTTTCATTGTCAGCCCAAATATTGACCGGTCGACTAGGTTCTCCGTGGCGACGGATATGGCGCTAAGGAAAAGGGGACGTCACAACTTCCGGCCTTATCGACCAATCTCTTGATGATATGTATGCGGTCTTGTTGTCAGTTCAATGGGACAACGACAAATTGTACAACGGAGTTGATGGAGAGTATTGTCGCTGCTCCCTGACGTCGACGTGGACGAGGAGGGAGGTCAGCGTAGTTAGTGTGGGTCTCCCAATCACGCACTACCAACGCCGAAAAGCGCCCACCTCCCTCGCTGTCCATGAGAAACGCGCTGACGTTGACGGTGGATACCCCCACCCCTCGAGGTTGACGGTGGAATCTTGAGTATCGACCACTAGGCGAGGATGGGGACGAAAGAAGCAGCGGTTCGGCTGCTTGATTAGAAGATCTGCTTGGAGGAAGGGGGGCATCGATCAAACGAGGTCCTTTTCCCCTCACCTCCTCTCCTCCTCCCTACCCCTTTGCCTTGCCAACACCTTTGGACCACTCTTGCCCTCCTTTGTATCCACCGCCGGCTGCTTTCCTTCGTTCAAGTTCAACTCAAGAAGGACGACAGGGAGGGAGCGCTGGTCGCCCCGTTCGCCTATACGAACAGGTCTAGTTTGCTTGATATGTCTGTCTTTTCGTGTGAGTGCCTCGTGCAACTTCTCATTCCGCCTTCCCACAGAGCGGCCTACGAGGCGCACCAAGCTGACAGACGCCGTATCTCTCCCCATCCCTCCGTCATGGCGGTCCAGCTCTCTCTCCAGCATCCGCGGCCGGTCCACTACGATGCCACTCCGCCACGCTCCTTGAACAGACGACGCTCGACCTCATCGGCGTCGAGCACATGCTGTGCAGCATCCTCCTCCTCTTCCTCTGCCTCTTCCTTCGACGCCGCTGCATAGTACCAACATTGCTGCTGGCAGCTTACGGAGTTTCGTACGCCGGCGTACGTCTTGCCGATACATTGATCTCGCATTCGAGGGGACATGTAGCGGATCTCGTCATAGTGGCGAGTAGTATCGCCCCTTGTGGATGTCTGCTCTTCGCACTCGTCGGCTTCGCGCGCCGATATAGGGATGAGTACGGCGGGAAACGCGACAATGTCGTCAAGGTGCTGGCAAGATGCCTGGTCGCAAACGTGCCCGTCGTGCTGTTTGCGCACTTTTCGACGACCATGCTGGGCGTCCAGTACAGTACGACAGCGTCGTTTCTGGAGCGACAGGAACAAGCAGAGCGAGGGACGGACATGTCGACGCTCTTCGACGACAGAACTATCCGAGACTTTTCTATCTTGCTTTGCGCCGTCACAGGTCTCTTTTACGCCCTGCTCTTCGCCATTGTCGTTATCACGACGCGCTGGGGCAGTGACGGGCAGGAGGGAGGGAATCGCTCGACCGAACAGAGTCCGCGACAGAAGCGATGGGCTTCCTTTGGTATGGCGGCCGCAGCGGTGGCGTACACAGCCGATGCGGTGGTTGCCACCTCGGCCTCGACCTCCGCGGTCGCGACCACCGTCGTCGCCCCGCTTCTGGGCATGATAGGCTACTTGCTGCTCTGCTTGTCCTCCTGTATCGACCTGTCCAGCCCCGATCGACCTCGAACCGCCCCACCGCCATGCTCTCGTTGGTCCAGCCACCTGTCGCCTACAACCGGCGCCGCATCGATGTCGATCAACCTCGAATGTGAAAGCCATAAGAACACTTCCCCACAGTGCCCGGCTCGAAAGACGATGCACCACGATTTCACCAGCCTCTCAAGTATACCCACCTTGTCGTCATCGCGGGCAAGCAGCGGCAACAGGCCGCGATTGCAGCAATTGGACAGCGAGTCGAGCTTCGACGTTGACTCGTCGTACCGTCCAGCCTCGGAGCTGAATCGATGGGCTGGTCGTCAAGATAGTCGCAGTACCATCGCCACCATCTTTACAACGGCAACGATGTCGACAGCGACATCGCAGCACGAGCTGCTGGGTCCTGCTTCTTTCGGCGACAAGTCCGGCCGAGTCAATTACTGGACCAGCACGAGCGGCGGAGTCGGTAGAGGCAAAGAGCCAGAATCGCTCGGAAGTCAAGCCTCTCCTCCGTCTTCCTCTTCAACTTACGACGAAGGACAAGGCGTGGCAACGGCAGGAACAGGTTTGAAGCCCATGCCGACGATCGCGGTCGGCTCTCGTCGTCGACCGGCAGCACGATCCTTGAGACCGGCTCGATTGCTCGACCTTCCCTATCCACCCTCGGCCGCAGCAAGGTTCACCTTTCCCTCTCCGCGCCACGATGAGGAACGACCTCCGACGGGCATGAGCCAGTTTACGTTCGACGGCGGCTTGACGCTCACCGTCAAGAGATTCCCCGTTCCGCACACGAGGAGCTTGTCGTCGCGCCAAAACTGCTTGCAAACGGTAGACCACCACGACAGCAAAGGTTGCGGATCCACACCAGGATCTGCAGCGACGTTCAACACCTTTGGCGAACTCGAAGACGGTCTCTCGGCAGACATCTCCTCTACAGGTCCTGTGCGTCCGCCTCTCGCACACGCCATCTCATGGACACTGCACGAAAAACGTCTTTGCCCACCAAGACACCTGAATCCCTCCTACCGTCACCACACGCTAACCACGCCATGTCGACCCTCAACGTCGCCGTCGACGGGTACGGCGAAGGAACGGGCTCGTCTGCATCAACCTATGAGACCTTTCCCGCTAAGGCTAGCGCCTAACGGACGACAGAGACCGCCACAAACAGCACCGGAAAGGCGCAAACCGCTCCAGTCCGATCTGGAAGCTTGGCGATGTGCGGCCCCTGTGACTGACAAGTCGACGGACGACGGGGTTGACGGGTCGAATGCACCGCGACTGCACGTTCCAGACGGAGATCAAGCGTACCATCGACCTTGGACGCCGTTCGTTCCCGGAACGTCGAGGCAAGAGGCGCTCTCGACGGTCGAGGAAGAGGAGGCCATCGACGGCTTGCGGATCGTTCATGGCTTGTCGGCGGGTGAGGAACAAAAGTCGGTGGATGGGGGTGTATTTTACTCGCCCCGTCCTTCGTCAGAACTTTCACCCGGACCGCGTCGACAGGTGAAGACCAAGGAAGTCTAGACATCAAGGGCAACCATGGCGACGAAGGCGATGGACTCTTTTTCAGAGGCGGGTCCTTCTAGGATGACTGTTGCTGCCCTACACACTCGGGCGAGAGAGAGAGAGAGAGGAGAAATGGACATTCGAGGCGACTGCCTTGGCGTTTGCGAGCGAGTTGGAGAGGACTGGAGAGAAGGTCGCCTTTGTGTTGCGACGAGTGCTGACAGTAGCCTCGGTGGATGTGATCCGCCGGCCGGGCTTTGGAGTGATGCTCCGCTGTGGGAAGAGGAGCTGACGCAGCTAGTAGAGTTGCGGCGTCCTGCTCGATGGCAGAGCGTGATTGGCGTGTGCGCGTCGCCGCGTGGCTGAGGCGGATCCGAAATGAGGGCCAAGTGTTGGTGTGTTGGTGTTGAGTAAAGATCCACGGCGGCCACCGGCGCAAAAAGGGCTTTGCACGCCTGGCACGAGCCGCGCCGCTTTCCGCCCATTTCCCTTGCTCCGGCCTCTCCTCCCCCTTGTCCTCTCTTTGCGTTCTCCCTGCCTTCCCCCAATCATTCCTCCCCCGTCTGCTACCGTCTCACGAACCACACCCAAACACAACCGCAACAACCACACAAAACCACAAGGACAAAACGAGAAGCCTCAACACACATACATCACCATGGTCCTCTCACCGGCTCGCTCTAGACACCTCGCCGCGGATCTGCCCCTCGCAGACCTGTCCACCAACCTCGGCGCCATCAAGCTCGCTGACTCTCCCTCAAAGGGCGGCGCCCACAAGGCTAGCGCACCTCGACACGCTCCCCTCGGTCGCAAGGACAGGGACGACAGCGGATCCTTCAGCATAAACGACCTCAGGACAGGCGTCACAAAGGACTGGCAGGGCCCCGACAAGGCGCAGAAGACCAAGACCGCCGCAAGCATCAGCGTGAGTACAGGCGATACACGCGAGCGATTACTTCGCCACAACGAGACCCGCCCTGACCCTTCTGTTCATGGTGCCCCTTTGGTCTTACCCCATCAGCGAGGCGACCGCTACATCCCCAACCGCGAGCTCAAGAAGTCGACCGGGCCCGGCGGCGGTCACTCGCTCGCCGACGACGACACCAACGACACCATCCGCTCACAGTCCTCCAGCGACGGTATCGACACCAACATCATCGCCGCAAACATTGCCGCCGCCAATGTCATCCCCACCGACCTCGAGGGCGCACAGACACTTGAGGAGGCCGCCAACGCAGAGAGGGGCCAGAGGATCCTCTCGTTCTCCGCAGCCTGCCCTGGCACCCCCGCCGGGCCCGACGTTCGCAGCCGCTACGCCGTCGCCAAGCCCAAGTCCACGCTGCCCAGCAGCCTCAGCAGCGCCGGAAGGCGAAAGATCCCCACTAACCCGGAGCGCACCCTCGACGCGCCCAACATGGTCGACGACTACTACTACAACCTGCTCGACTGGTCCTCGACCAACATCGTCGCCATCGCGCTCCAGACCGGCGTATGGCTGTGGAATGGCAACACGGGCGACGCCTCGCAGCTCCTCGACACCACCAGCCAGTCGGAACGCGTCGGAGGCAACGGGCTCGTCACGGGCCTCCGTTGGGATGCGGACGGCAACATCCTCTCGGTCGGTCTCGAGGGCGGCTACACGCAGATCTGGGACGTCGAGTGCTCGAACAGGCTCAGGACGCTCAAACCCAGCGCAGAGGGCGGCGCCGACATTGCGGCCGTCAACGTCATGGCCTGGGCGCCCGACGGCACGCTCAACGCAGGCTTCCAGTCCGGCATCATCAAGGAGTTTGACGTGCGCGAGCGCGACGCCCTGACGCGGACGCTGGAGAAGGCGCACTCGGGACCGGTGTGCGGCATGGAGTGGCGCGCCGACAGCGCGCTGATGGCGACCGGCGGCAACGACAACGTCGTCAAGGTGTGGGACCGGCGGACCTCGGTGCCCAAGATGCGCAAGGAGAACCACCAGGCGGCGGTCAAGGCGCTTGCGTGGTGCCCGCACAATCTCAGCATGCTGGCGACGGGCGGCGGTACGAGCGACCGCAAGATCCACGTGTGGAACACGACGCAGAACTCGCGCACGCTCTCCATCCAGACGAGCGGGCAGATTACGTCGCTCAAGTGGTCGCAGCACTATCGCGAGCTCGTCTCGACGCACGGCATCGGGACGCACGAGAGCGCAAAGGGCATGATCAACATCTGGTCGCACCCGTCCGGCCAGAAGGTGGCCGAGATCGAGGCGCACGAGCAGCGCGTCCTCCACGCCAGCCTCAGCCCGGACGGCGAGGTGCTGGCGACGGTGAGCGACGACGAAGAGCTCAAGCTCTGGAGGGTCTTTGAGAAGCCCGTCGAGGCGGGCAAGGCAGCCAAGACACCCGGCGCTCTAGGCGCAAAGAGCGGCAACCTCTCCTCCGTCCGCACACTCCGCTAGATGGCAGGACGCGGCCGAGCAAGCATCCACCTCGTCACCTCGCGCCTCGTACTTGCACCCCTCCTGAGCATCCGTCCTATACCTCCCTT
The DNA here is from genome assembly GCA_900291925.1 of Thecaphora thlaspeos. NCBI lineage: Eukaryota > Fungi > Basidiomycota > Ustilaginomycetes > Urocystidales > Glomosporiaceae > Thecaphora > Thecaphora thlaspeos. Next base: position 929,433 of record UWYS01000003.1, on the reverse strand, counting down.
CGCTAGCAGAGTAGTAGTGTCGTCTTCATAGCCCCTCCGAACCAAGCCCCTTACCCTGTATTTATACATCCCGTCGAGTCGATTCCCAAGATCCTCCATAGCCCCGTTACCTTCTTGTTCAATGCGATTCATCAATGGTGTCTTGACTGACAGCCACGAATGGAATGCCTCGCGACCGGACGCCTGCAGACACCGGTCCAGAAACGATCAGGGCGGGAGGCCGGGTGTCTACGAAAGAGTGCAGGGCACGGACTCTGTTTAAAGGAACGCAAGACCTCATCTGGCCCGGTCCCGCCTCCCCCCCTCTCTCTCCCAACCGCGCGGTGTCAATCGGCTGGCAGAGGTAATCTCGTCCAAAGCGATCAAGACATGCGCAGGACGCATGGCTAATGGGTTGTGCGCCACTTCACTGCCGGGGCCAGGCGGCACGTCGACGCGCTGCGGACTTGGCGCCGGCGCTGCGCATTTCTCGGACGAGAACATCCAGGCGCGCACGTCGCGCGCGTCGCGCGTCGCACGTCTAGGCTGGCGTTCTGCCCTGCCCCGCCCTGCCCTAACACGCCTGGCTGGCCTCTGGCTCTTTACGCCAGGGCAGACAAGGTGGTGGGCGCGCACAGAGAGAGGCAAGCTGAGGCCTCACCGCGCCTCGCCTTGGCTCGCAGCGTACCACAGTCAGTCCGACCGCTTCCACCCTGCGCCACCACCACCACTACCTTGCCTCCCCTCGTCTCGGGCCCATCATTCCGACCGCTCCGTTCCCTTCCGTATACACCTCTACCTCGTGTATCACAACGGTCAACGTCACGCCCTACCGCTCATCGACCCAGTCATCCTTCCGCACCACATCGTCGGCATACCACGCCCTACCTTGTCCACCATGTCCACCCCAGGACCCCACTCGGACGCAGACATGCAGGATCTCGACCAGCAGCAGCGCGATCCGCTCACCCCCGGCGCCCGCTCCAGCCGTGACATCGTCAACAGCTCATCGCCCCTCGTCTTTCCCTCGAGCAGCCCCGCCAAGAGCATAGCCTCCAGCGCCGGCGTGCGAAGGCTTCAGCCGGGCGCCACCCCTACGTCCCGCATCGGTGAGTTGACAGCACAATCGCTTCTTTGATGGACGGCGCTGGAGCTGTGCTCGAGCTCGCTGCTGACACCCCGTACTTCGACCGTCGCCGTCCTGATCGCTCGCCCCTCTTCTTCTAATCAGGCGGCTCTTCACCCCTGCACTTCCCGACTTCGTCTCCCTCACGGACACCCCGCGCGCAGAGGATGCCTCTCGCCTCAGCAAGACGAACCAGAAATGCCGACTACCTCCGCATGCCCTCGAGCAGTGGATCCAGTCGCCTCGACGAGCCGCTCTTCTTCCCTAGGTGCGTGCTCGTCCCTTGTCAAATGCCTGCTTGCGAGCGCAAGGCCTCTTGCCCTACGCTGACCCAAATCTACCCAATTTTCGACCGTGACAATACACAGCTCCGGAGGCACCACACCTAGACATCGACGAGGAGAAATCCACTCTTCGGTCCCCCTGACCTCGCCCTCGATCGTACGACGGACTCGACTGGCCGCGGCAGCCGGCTCAGACGGTCCCGGCTCTACGCTGGGCAGCAGCCATCCCCTCAACGACGCACCCAGCGACGCCATAAGCCTCTCCCAACAGGCGCCGACCAGCGAGGCCGGCGCGGGCGCTCAGAAGGCCGTCTCCAAGGTCATCTGGGGCACCAACGTGTCGATCGGCGAGACAATGCAGCTCTTTCGCGCGTTTCTTAGAGGCTTCCGCCTTAAGTACCGATGGGCCCACGCAAAGAAGCTCGGCCTCGAGCTGCCCCCGGCGCACAGCCAGAACGCCCAGGACGGAGAGCACCTCGTCTACGAAGGCTACCTCCGCCGCATGAGGCAGACCGACCAGACCAACCTGAATCTCCGCATCTCGGACCTCGAAGCTTTTCCGCCGTCGAAGCGGCTTAAGCTGCAGCTCATTCGCTACCCGCAGGAGATGGTCCCGATCATGGACCAGGTGCTCAAGGACGAGATGCTCGAGATGGCCTACGACGACCACAAGCACGGCCGCGACGGCATGGGCGGCGACCTCGGCCTGGCCGAGATCGAGATGATGGAGTCGAAGCTCTACAAGGTGCGGCCCTTTGGCGCCGAGGCGACCAACATGCGCGACCTGAACCCGGCCGACATCGACAAACTCGTCATCGTCCGCGGCCTCGTTATCCGGGCCACGCCTATTATCCCCGAGATGAAGCAGGCCTTCTTCCGCTGCCTCATCTGCAACCACATAGCGCCCGTCGAGATCGATCGCGGCCGCATCGCCGAGCCCGACCGGTGCCCGCGCGATGTATGCAACCAGCAAGGGTCCATGTCGCTGATCCACAATCGCTGCGAATTTGCTGACCGCCAGGTGGTCCGCATCCAGGAGACGCCCGACGCGGTCCCCGACGGCCAGACGCCGCACACGGTCAGCATGTGCGCGTACGACGAGCTCGTCGATGTGAGCAAGCCCGGAGACCGGGTCGAAATTACCGGGATCTTCCGCAGCACGCCGATCCGTGTCAACCCGCGCCAGCGCAGTCTCAAAAGTCTCTACAAGACGTTTGTCGATATCCTCCACATCAAGCGCAGCAGCAGCAAGCGCCTCGGCGTCGACCTCTCGACGCGCGATGATTCGGAGCAGGCCGAAGGCCGAGGCGCCCAGGCCGTCGGTGTCGGTGGCGAGGACGATGACGAGGACGTCGACCTGCGAAGCGGCTTCGCCGCAGCCGCGCTGGAGAGCGAGGAGTCGCCGAGCCAAGACCTCGAGCACCGGCTTCGCGCCATTGCCGACCGGCCGGACGTTTACGAGGTGCTCTCGCGCAGCCTGGCGCCTAGTATCTACGAGATGGACGACGTCAAGAAGGGCATCCTGCTGCAGCTGTTCGGCGGCACCAATAAGAGCATCAGCACGGGCGGAGGCGCTGGCGGACCTCGATATCGTGGCGACATCAACGTGCTGATGGTCGGAGACCCGGGTACGTCGAAATCGCAGATCCTGCAGTACGTCCACAAGATCGCACCGCGCGGAGTCTACGCGTCGGGCAAGGGGTCGTCGGCGGTCGGTCTGACAGCCTACGTGACGCGCGACCCGGACACAAAACAGCTGGTGCTGGAGAGCGGAGCCCTCGTGCTGTCCGACGGCGGCGTGTGCTGCATCGACGAGTTCGACAAGATGTCGGACGCGACGCGCAGCGTGCTGCACGAGGTTATGGAGCAGCAGACGGTGTCGATCGCGAAGGCCGGCATTATTACAACACTCAACGCCCGGACGTCGATCCTGGCGGCGGCCAACCCGGTCGGGTCAAAGTACAACGTCAAGCTGCCTATCACGCGCAACATCGACCTACCGCCGACGCTCATTTCGAGGTTCGACCTGGTCTACCTGGTGCTCGACAAGATCGATGAGGCCAACGACCGACGCCTCGCTCGCCATCTCGTCGGCCTGTACCTCGAGGACAAGCCTCAGACTGGTGGAAGCGAGATCCTGCCGATCGAGACGCTCACGTCATACATCTCATACGCGCGCAATCGCATCTCACCCGTGCTGACGAAGGAGGCCGGCGACGCGCTAGCCGCACGGTACGTCGAGTTGCGAAAAGTGGGGGAGGACCCGCGAAGCTCGGAGCGTCGCATCACTGCCACCACCCGCCAGCTCGAGAGCATGATCCGACTTTCGGAAGCTCACGCCCGGATGCGTTTCGCCAATGAGGTCGTGGTGGACGATGTCGAGGAGGCGGCCCGCTTGATCCGCGAGGCGGCCAAGTCGTCGGCTACCGATCCGACGACGGGCCTGATCGACCTCGACCTGATCAACACGGGCCGATCCCACCACCAGCGTAAGATCGAGGGCGACCTGCGCCGCGAGTTCCTACAACTGCTCGACCAGCTCGGCGGAGGCGGGAACCGTGGCGGCAGCCCCGGAGCGGCGGGACCGAGCTCGTCGGCGCCGAGCAGGGCGGTGCGTTACGTCGACATTGCCAAGGCGCTGAACGACCAGTCGTCGATCCCGGTCGACCCGACGGATCTGTACGACCTCGTCCGCACCCTCGAGAGCGAGGGTGTCATCAAGACGGCCGGAGAGAGGGAGAGGAAGACGGTCCGTCGCCTTCAGAGCTAGTGAGGACGAACACGCTGGATCCCTCCACCCCCGGGCACTTGGTTCACCTACTTCTCTTCCCGCACTTTGCTTTATTCTTGCCCATGTCTGCCCCGTTCGATGGTCTTGCTGTATAGTAAAGGACATGCTACGCTTCAATCGAATAAGATGCCTCTTTAGATCAACCTCAAACGAGAAAGAGCCGTTCATCGCTCTCGCTGAAGCGCAAACGGAATGTGAACGGACGTATTTACATACAATGTGGCCGCGATTCGATTGAAGAAACTCAATGGGCTATGGATACATCATAGTGCTACAGAGAGAGAGAGAGAGAGAGAGAGAGAGAGAGAGAGGCTTGGAAGAGGCGTGCGATCTCGAAAGCGGTGTCGGGGGGGAGAAAGAACATCAAGGGGCGGAAAGAGAGGGAGACCAGGCGACGACCAACAAGGGCAATCTCATCCTCGCCAGAACACCTAGGTAGCACGGTGCAGCTCCCGACCTTTCCCATAATGTCCCTGGCCAGTTGCTCTTCTAGCGGATCGAAGGTGTACCTTTCTAAAGTGCCTGTTCAAGTCTCGCTTGTAAAAGTAGGTGCGATCGCATCCTACGACGTGGCAACGAAAGTGTTTTTCTCGGTGTGGCGCGTGGATCTTGGAGTGTTGGTTGAGGTTCCAGGTGGTGAGGAAGGTTTTGCCGCACCCTTGCTCTTGACAGATATGACGACAACGCATGGAGGTAAAAGACCGGGACGCTGGAAGGAGCGTTGAAGTGGAACGGGAGGGGGAGGTGTGGTCTGTGGTCGAGGCCATGTAAGAGGGGTAGCGACGGTCGATGGGTGACGGTGTCGGAGTGAAGGGCGAGAGAAACGAGGCGGGACGGTGACTACCGGCGGAGAGAGGGGAAGACTGGTCTCGTTCCATCGACGTTGGTGTCTGCGAGCGAGACGGGTAGGCGAAGAACTGTGTAACGACATCCTCTTGCTCCATCTTTAAGCCTGCACTGGTCGGGAGGAACGAACTACCAAATGGCAGCGGCATGTTGGCATCTTCGAGCGAGAACAATCGACACCCGATCGAGGACGCGCCGTCGAGGGCGGACACGTGGGGCCAGGTCAACGAGCTGCCGGAGGTGGACATGATCATGTCGGCGCACGAGAAGGGGCCGCTGGTGGAGGCGCTCATGGTGAGGCCAGTAGCAGCCGTTGAGGAAGATACAGGCGAAAAAGACTGAAGGATCTCGCCGAAAGGCGCGATGGATTCGACCTTGAGCGTCGTCCCTGGTCCAGGCTTCTGCGCCGTCGAGAAGGCAGCGTCTAGCGACGATCGATACGTTGATCGCTGACTGTAGTAAACGCCTTGATGCGTACCTTCTACAGAGCTCGACGACCACCACCACCAAGGGTCGGAACCGGGACGCGAGGTGTTTCCGAACGAGTCGGCGACGGGTATCGCGCGGACTGCGGGCTGGTGAGGTCTATCGAGGAGAGGGAGGTCAAGATGGAGAAACGACCACTCTTGGTCGTCCTCTGTCGCCGGGGGGAGAGCGGAGGCGAGGAAGTCCGTCGTTGGACCGAACGAGACGGAGGGGCGGCTGGGTCCGAACGCGGCCGACAAAGTCGACATGATAGCTTGCGCGTCGATGCGTAGAGACAGAGCTTGCTCGGATTCGATGGATTGTTTTCGCCGTTCAAGGGGTGCGAGGATGTCGGACAGGAAGGAGGACTCGAAGCGGAAGCGCAGAGAGCGGGGAGAAAATGAGCAACGCAGGACCTGACTGCGGGGTAAGAGAAGTGGGTACAAAAGAGATGGACGAGGACGGGAATGAGAGGGATGAAGAGACAATGGAAAGCCCGCCTTACATAGTTGAAGGGACGAGGGGCGGGCACATGAAGGATGCTGAGTACTGTCGGTCCAGCACTCGGGATGTCCTTTGACGGGGTCAGCGATTGAGGATATCAACACAGCGGGGCTGTTTACGCCACGTCCAGATTCCATCTTGCTACTGGGTATCATATGGAGCGGCAACAACACGGATGGGAAACGCCACACGCTAGCAGAGGCGCGACAACGTCCTCTCCCCGTCCTCTTGGCCCTCCGTGCTTCCCCGCATGTCCGAATCAAACCTTGGACGAAGCGAAGGATAGCGAATGAAATACACGCCAGCTGCTGTTGCGGCTGCGGAACCCAGAGCCGCCGCCGCCTTCTTCCTTCCGCCTCCGCTTGCGTAAGTATGCATCTCGCAATGTCCTTCTCTTTTCCCATAGCAGAATCCACCAAAGGAACAGAGAGCTGGCTCTCTACAACCTTACGCTGAGACTTCCACCTGGTAACGGAGCGTTTGTCATCTGCGCTTCTTTGGCATTTTCTTTTACTTGATCGGCGCCCTGACATGTGAAGTGGGGATCAGCTGCAAGTCACAGGCTCCGTCGCATATGTACACGATCGTACTTGGGCGCGGTCTTCGTTCGCCAAGGGAAAAAGGCGGCTCGGGCCGGGTGTTTTCTTACGCCACCTTGAGCGCTCCGCCCCGCCCGCGCGCCTGCCGATCTCATCATAATAATACGTACTTTCCAACTTGTGTGAAGAGAGCATCGTCTGCTAGCGGAAAAAAAGAGATTCGTAAGAGGTGCGAGCGAACCTGGGTGCATGCCCCGAAAGGAAGAGGGGCAAGAATATGTCAAAGGGGAGAGTAGGACGGTGGATGGACAAGCTACGCGTGTCGATGATCCCCCCCCCCCCCACTCCCTCGTCCCACTATTCACGTGGAAGAACTTCCTTTTCATGGAAGGAGCATCCTGCAGAGTGCAAGGCAGCCCGTCCCCGTCCCGCAACGTAACGAGGCCCAGTGCGTCGACGTATCTCCCTCTGCCACCCCAGCGGCGTCTCCTCCTCTGAGACCCACATGATCGCGTCTGACCACGCGTGCGCCCCGCTTCTTGACCTTGTGGGAGATGGAGGAGTCAACTGACGCTTCTGGCAACCTTGTGCCTCCTACGGGGTCGCTGCTCTTATTTTCGACTGCTACCGCCATCGCCGTGACGGTAACTAATCACCTCTGCGATCGCAAGGGCCTCGGATCGGTCTGTGCGTCGGTCAGCAGACGATATCGATAGCTTGGTATGCACCTACACACGCCCCGAAAGAAGGCGTCTACAGCAGGAACCAGCGCGGCTGCGGCCGTCCCAGCCTCTCTTAGCTTAGCTTCGGCTCCTTGCTTTCTTGACAGTTCAGTCGCCGTTCGAGCGACCTTTTGCCGCCGGGAGGGAACGAGGGTGGGCATACGTGTGCGTCACTACGGCCCCCTCAACCTTATTAGCAAGTCGCAAGACGTACAAAGCAAGACGCCAGGCTTATTAGGCGGAACGGAACGCCCAAATAATAGCATTAATCTTAGCTTGTTCCGTTGGGTCCCACTTCACACATCTAGTCGTGTGTGTCCCCCACCCCTCTTCATCTACGTTTCGTTCTATTTGTTCATTGTTTGAGGGCGTCTAGACCGGAAGCACAACTTCTTCCGCCGAAAGGCATTAAAAGGGAAGGGCGCACCAAGCTCGTTGTAACGAAGCCATATTCGAGAAGCGGCACGGTTCGGCATCATCTCGGTGCGGAGAAGAGAGGGCCTGATGCGAGCGCGCACCGACGGGCTTTTCGTGTGAGGGGGAGAGCACGCCGCGAGCTGGTATCCATCTGCCTCTCACTGGGCACGCGATCATGTCAAGCCGGATGGTCGAGACCTAGCCCCTCCTCCCAGTCACCTCAAAGGTCCCGATTGAGACAAAGAGGTGCGCAGGCCCATCGCAAACGGAGAAAGAGAGTGCTTCATTGCGATTCTTCCCTTTCCTGCAGTCCGTGGGAGCGCGTAAACACCTGATGGCCCACCAGCGCAGATGGCCATTCACAGTCGAGCCAACGTAGCGCAACAGACATCCTACCGCCTGCAACCCGGAGCAGCGCAGACGACCGACGGCCCACGATCCGCCCGCAAGTCCTACAGGTCCTTCCGACCCAATCACTCCGTCACCCTCCCCTCGAGGATGTTCAGAGCCTGACGCAGCTGCTTCCTGGCCGTGTCGAGGTCGTCAAAGTCGACCGCACTTGCCGCGCTCTTGGCCAGCTTCTGGACGCGCGTGGAAAGTTTGAAAGATAGCAGGTCTGGAACCTTGGTAGCAGGTGGCGCCGGTGCTGGCGCTGGTGGTGCAAAGGCGGCTGCCGTGGGCGCAGCTGGTGGTGCTGCGGGACGAGCGGGATGAGCGGGATGAGCGGGATGGGATTCTGACGGTGGAAGGAAGTAGTGTACGGTCGGCGCAGAGGATGAATCCCTGGACGGCGTCGTGGTCGTTTCGGGTGCGTCGGGAGCGGGAGGAGCCGACGGTGTTGCAGGGAAGGAAGGCTGGAAAAGGTCGAAGCCGTGCGCCTGGCCCGAAGGTGCGCCGCCGTCGCCACTGGCAAATTCGCCGCCCAGTCCGGAGGCAGTGATTGATGTGAAGTTGGGAGAGACGGGAACAGAGGGAAGGCCGCTAGTCGAGCCGGGCCGCGGCGTCGACACACCGGCTGGCGAGTTGCGCCCGCCAGAGCCGACTCCGCGCTGGCTGGAGGTCGAGGGCGGTATTGGCAGGCCATCGCGGTGCGGAGGAACGGGAAGGGGTCTCGAGCCGGAGAGCACGCTTGGACTCGTCGCTGGGTTCGACGGAGGCGGTACAGGAAGGCTCGGGAAGCCAGTCGACGAAGCGCGCGAGCTGGGGTCCTGTGTCGGAACCCCCGGAGCAGCGTTAAAGGACGACGGGGCCCACTGGCTCGTTCCACCGCCGCCACTGCCTGCCGATCCGGGATGTAGCGGTGGCGTGACGCTTTCCGTCGCGCCGGGGTTGCCGATACTGTCGCTCCGGGAAGGCAGCTGCGGATGGAGCGGCTTGCTGAAGTTCGGAGAGGGCAAGGGTGAACCAGCGCCGTCCATGTGGAGACTCATCCTCGCCTTTGATGTCGCTCTCTTACGGCTATGCATGTGCCCGTCGAAAGGGTCGACCTCGCTGGGGCTGGCCGGGCTGATCGCCTGCGGCACGGTTGAGCCAGCCGGGCCAGGTGCGGTCAGCTTGGCCATCTCACGAGCCAGGTAGGCATCTTCCTCGTCCTTGTCCTGCTTGCTCTCCAGGCCTCTCGCGATGGCGTTTTCAAAATCTGCCGCCTCATCCTTGGGGTCGCCGCCCGCCGGTCCCGGTTGGGGCTTCCTCCCCTCCTTGTAGGCCTTCGCGATGTCGGCCGCCTTCCACTTTGCGTACTTGACTTTGGCCTGCATGTCTGGGTCCAGCTCGCCAAAGACCTTGAGCAGTTCGACAAACTGACTAGCCGCCAGGAACTTCTTTGCGGTGGCGCGCGTCGCCTTGCCCGAGCGATCCTCGTTGTCGGCGCCGACGAAGACCTTGAGTGCAAAGTTTTCGACGTAGGCGGCGCTGGCGGTGTCGTTTGTGACGGCGTCGTTGTCGGTCAGCTGGGACTTGAGCGCCTCGAGGTTATCCATGAGGTCGAGCAGGAAGAGTTTGGACTCTTTCTGCTTTGCGCTGGCCAGTATGCCTAGCTGTGCAGCGTAGTAGAGGCACCAGTAGGCGATGACGCGGTCGGCTGTGCGAAGCTCATTGGCGCGCTGTACAAAGGGGAGCAGCTGCTTGAGCTCCGTCGGCGGAGCGTCGATAGATTTGTCCATCCTGTCGAAGAGTGACGCGAGGCGGAAGGGTGCGACGGAAAGACGAACGGGGTGAGGGCAGTGTGTAGATATAATGTGCCAAGGGTGTGGTCGTTGCTATCGAGAGTCGGTGTGGTGGAGAGGAGCGCGGCGGTCAAGTCAAAGTGTTGGTCTCCACGCGGCCGTGCCCCGGATGCCGGCGCCGCTGCAGCCACGCTGCGTTCTCCACTTTGCCATCGGGCGCACCCGGCGTCCAGTCCGCCGTCCCGATCCGCTCCAGATCCGCTCCTCGGCCTTACGCCCCCGGCGGGAGAGGGAAGCGCCTCCGTTGGCTCAGCATCGTGCGAACATTCCACAGCGTACAAACTACGTCCGGCAAGCCTCTGCAGATGCCTCGAACTGGGTCCGAGCAAGCGCAGCACACCGGGCAAGACCCAGTACGCAGACAGACGGTCCAAGCTGCTGGAGCGGAAAGCGTTGGCACGAGGCGACAAAAGAAGGAAACAGTTTGGTGGGGATTCAGAGAGACGTTTTAAATACACAGGCAGGAGAAGGGGGGAGGAGGAAAGGTGGAGGGAAGAGGGAAAGGCTTCTGCTTTGCTGTTGCTCCTATGTCGCTGCTCGAGCCTTGTCTATCCTGGCAAAGGACCTGGGAGGGGACAAAGATGCAGTCCGCCGGCAGAGGGCAGAAGGACCCAAGGACGGAAGCAGCGATGGATGGGGTCCGAGAGAGAGTATCCACAAGGTCGAGCAAGAGGGCAGCGCGTTCGGCAGATGGAAAAGGAGGGGGTGAGTTGAAGGAGGTAAAGGGGGTATCGAGGGATGTGGAGATGTTGGTTGGAGGGTAAGGAGAGACCAAGCGAGGAGGCTGTCTGGAGGGATCGTTGCGCACGAGAGGGGGGATGCATATGAGCGAGCACGGGCGGGCGAACGGCGAAGCTGCTGCATTGTCGAAGAAGGCGAGCGATAGAGACGGGGGCTGCTTGATTGTGAGAGGTCTCTGAGTGGTGCTGCTTGCGATTGCGAGGCGGTGTGATGCGAAGAGTCCATTGCTTTGTCGTGCTTGAAAAGTCGAGACCATCGAGTGTTCCTGGGAGGCGGAAGGTAGGCCGCTTGCTGCTAAATGAACGGGTGACGAAGAGCTTGCAACAGGCTCGATACTCCAGCCGCCCGCACCTGCACGTGCACTTGCACTTGCAGTCGTGAGCGATGGATGGGGAAGAGGATCGAAAACACTGGTTCGATTGTCCGGCTTGTCCACCTCCTAGACATCCGCCGCGGTCGGACGACAGTTGGGCTCCTTGTTCTGTTCCGCTGCCTGACTTGTCGGAGCCCGTTGTCTTCCCTGTGCCGTTGCGTGGAGATCGTCCGCTTCCCGATGCCGCCGCTCAAGCCTTTCTACCCGCCAAGAGCGCAGCCGCTCTCGCCATGCTGAGGAAGCCTGGCTTTGAGCCGCAGGTTGCAGCCCGAACCTGCCCGTTTGGTGTGTGTTGACCTTGCAATGTGCGTCTTCGGCGGCGGCGGTCGTCAGAGTGACCGACCTCGTCTCTCCGCCTCTCGGCCCTGAGCCTGGGTCCAGTGCGGTCCGTCCGGCCGATGTCGCGACCACCCTTGGGCTGCGGCGCCATGCGACGGGGCCTCAGAGGATGTTACAGCGCGACTTCTTCTTGCGCTCTTTCGCATTCGTTGTGCCCTCCCGTTGCTCCCGAATCATCCGTACGACGGTGTAGTAGGCCCGCTCGACGTTGACGCACGTCTTTGCGCTCGACTCGACGAACTTGCAGCCCAGCCGATTCGCCAGCATCTGCCCTTCTTCCCTCGAGACTTCCCTCTCGTTGACCTTGTCGCATTTGTTCCCGACCAGCATAATTGGCACCGTCTGCGGCTCTTGATCCTTGACCCGCCTGCCAGAAAGCGACGGAGAGAGGGTGAGGAGCAGGGAGCAACAAACGCGAAGAGAGGCAGCACAGCGCCTTAGCAAGGTCGTCTCCTTATGTAGAAGTCTCTTGAGAGGGGCAGAACATCGATCGACAACTCACGAGATCTGGCTCCTGAACCGCTCGACCCTTTCAAATGTCGCTCTTGCCGAGATCGAATAGACGAGCAGGAAGCCCTCGCCCTCGCGGATCCACTGGTCACGCAGAGCCGTGTACTCCTCTGCAGACGGCATCCGTTGAGGATTCAGTCCGCAAGCGGATCAGGATGAAGGGAGCAGGGATGACCGTCAGCGTGGCCCTTGCGGCACCAATTTGTGCCTCCGCGCCTGGAAGCCCCTGACGCACCTTGTCCCGCTGTATCGAGCACCTCGAGCATGCACGGCTGGTCGTCGATGACAGTCTGCTTTCTGTAGGAGTCCTCGATCGTAGGATCGTACGTCTGTAAGAGCGAGGGGAAAACAGAAGCGGGGAAAAGCACAGGACAGAGTCAGAACCGACCGACCGGACCAAGTGGAAGCGTCTGGATGCGACCCGTGCAGCAGGCAACCGCGACCCACCTCTGATCGCCAGAAAAGCGTCCAACAAAGGAGTCCGATCGTGGGAGGCAAGTGGGTGGTTAGCAGATTGAGCAGCGCATGTCAGAAAAGCAGTTACCGATGTGTACACGTACCAACAAAGTGATTCAGACAGAGCTGGAAATGCGCGGAGAGCGCAGCGTGCAAAGGCGAAATAGGGTCTGAGGCTAGGTCAGCATATCTGGGTGGGCGGACGGAAGCTGTTGCAACCCGGCCGAACATCTCCTCTTTGCCTTTGTCGCGGCGATTTGTCGGACCCGATCCCCACTCTCGGCCATCTGGGCAGAGCATGGACGTAAGGATGGCCAAGAGGTCGGCTGCTCAGATGCCCCTTTCGTCTGCGGACGATTAGGGGGGCCGCTGTGCCGTGTCATTGGGCCACCGCCCAAAAGTGACAACCTGTCTTCGCGCCATAGGTCACTCACCTGAATCGTCAGAGCCGTCTTGCCGACACCACCATCTCCCAGCACCACCACCTTGTAGATCATCATCTTCCCGCTCATGGTGAGAGTCTGGCCAGGCAAGTGCTAGTACAGATGACGCTGGTTTGTCTCGTCCTGGGGACAAAGATCGTCCGCTGCGTACTGTTGAGGTCGATCAGGGACCGGCGGGGCAAAACTGCCAGCGACGATTTGGTATGGGTCTTAGGAGGAAACGTAATCGCTCCAGGGGCGGAACGCGGTAAGGTCAGAGAAAGGTGGAGAGCGAGAGAGGGGACAGGTCGTCTTGGTAGATCTCGTTGCTCGTCGTCTGCGGTCGGGCTTCGTTCCCTGCCGAGGTTGTTGGGCGATGGCGAGCTACACAGAAGGCGACGTGACGACGTGTAGAAATGTAGTTGCGTTGTCCGAAAAGGATGCTGCTATTCCGGACGGTGGCAAAGGGCCGAGAGAGATAGTCGCTGCGCTAAGAGTCACTTCCGCCTCCGCAGAGATGCCAGATGGTGTCGGACAGGTCGGATCAAGTGGTGCTGCGGTGGCGTGATGGAAAGTAGGAGGCAAGGCGTGGAGCGGAGCGCAGTGGGGCAAGGGGGGCCGCTGACTAACTGCTGAAACGCTGGGGCGTGGGAACGACGACGGAAGTGTTCCGACGGACAGCTGTACCTGGCGAGCTTGTCAGCGGGCTGGCCGCAACAGGAGTAGGTTAGGGAGAGTCACCGGCCGGATCGATCGAACGAGCGAGGGTAGGTGAGTAAAGTGTGACAAGGCGAACCTAGGTCGAGTCGGCGAGGCAGTTGAAGTCGATGATGTGAGGGGCAGCCAGGCAGCCAGACTTCCAAATAGGGCAATCGCAGAGCGACGCGATCCCTCGGCGGCGGTGGTGGGGGGACAGGAAGGCGCGGAACACTGAGTGGCGGCGACCGTGGTAGTGGTGCAACGGTTGTCTGGATGGCGATGGTGGTGTGGTGGCGAAAAGGACGAGGGAGGTTTGGTGATGATGACGGAAGAGGGACGTGCTGCCGCTGCTGCTGCTGCTGCTGCTGCTGCTGCTTGCTGCACCTGACTGACACAGCGTATCGCTTTCCAGCGCAGCTGGCCTGCCTTGCTCGCTCACTCACTCTCCTGGACCTCGATCCTAAGCCAGCCCGCCTGCCTCGCCTGACTTGCCCGGTGCACGTTGGCCGGTGCTTGACCTGCCCTGCGCTCTGCTTGCTTGCTTGCTTGCTTGCTTGCTTGTTTGCTTGTATACCCTTTTGATTTTCTTTCTTCCTTTCTCTTTTTGGATTATTCTTTTACACTCCCTCGCGCTGCTCCAGCACCCGGCTTGGCTGCTGCTTCCCCCCCCCAAAAATAATAAATAAAGGGGGACGAGGGACGGGGAGGGCGCGGGGCCACCGGCCAGCCGCTCCGAAGCAGGCTGGCAGGCGCGCGCGCGCGCAGCCCAGCCGGAGAGGTAAGTGCCAGCCAGGGCCACGCCGTCCACGCAAGTCGCGCCGCCAGGAGATCGCGGCAGTCTCCTCCACTCGAGGAGAGGAACCCGCGTGCCCGCCTCCTCCGGCTGCTGCCGGCCTTCACCGACCGCCCCCGCGCGCGCTTCACCATGATGACGCCGCCCCTCCGCTCCGCACTGCCGCCTGCTGCGCTCATATTCAGGTTTCGGTAGCTACGCTCTGTCTCTTGGCTTCGCTCAGAACTGCTCGAAAGGTGGGGCCGCTCAGGATGTTCGACCAGTCTGGGGAGAATGGTTGACCTTGGTCTTTGGTGCAAGCAGGAAGGGTCAGTACTACTGTACGTGTGAACGAGGAGGACAGGCAAGATGAAGAAGCAGGTTGGGCTAGGCAGGTCGCGCAAGAGAGAAGATTCAGACGAGCGATAGCGACCGAAGCCCGCCGTACATGTGCAAGCTGTTTCCATCTGACAGGAGGCGAGCAGAAGGAACCTCTGACGCCCTCGCTCGCAACGCCTCTGTCACGATCCTTGCACCCTCTGGCAAGTCGTAGGTCTCTGTCACAATCCCTGCACCCTCTGACAGAAGTACTTGGCCTGTGGTGTAGTCTGGCTTTGCATCTAGGCGACAGCTCTGCACATCACGAGGTGGCGACGTCCTATGTGTTGGAATACAGATCAAACCTAGCTACCAACTGTCGATCCGGGTCACTTTTACGTAGTTGCTTCTCTTCACTATGTACATCGTCGGTCGCGCACTATAACTTCTGGCCTGGTCCGTCGGACGATGGAGTCAACCTCCCCTGAGCGGCTCGGAGCGACGATGGTGCGATAACTCCAGACTCCGTTGAGGAAGCAGCATGGTCACCTGGAATATCTAACGAAAAGGGGTCTCGACCTCGACCTGTTCTTGCCATCCTCGTCTCTCAACCTTGGGCGTGCAGGGCGGGTGCGCTTCGACTAGAGGCGGAGAAGTGCATCCTAATACATATGTATGTATGTCGGCTTATGTACTGTAATGTATCGGCATGCTATTCGCGTTCTTGCCTGCGTGCAAGCTGCGGCGAGAGGCCGACGCCTAGCCATGTACGTATGGGAACGCGGCGGTGCTGAGCAACATCAGCACGACGCCTCCGCTCATCTCTTGCCGACCATCGGGACCGGGGAGGGAGCCGGGCACGCCAAGGTGGTAGACGAGACCAGCCAGGTCGAAGTCGGCGCTTGACGTCTGTTGGCGAGACAGACGTAAGAAGAAGGCATCCGGACGCCTTGACTTGCTCCCCGGCTCCCAGGCTAGGCTAGCGGTGGTGGTGGCACGGCGGAGCTGGTCGCGACGAGAGCCTGGGGTCGCAACGCCTTGGCCCATTATTACAGAGTACTGTACACGACAACGACGATGACGATGAGGGTGACGACAAGGTGCCAAGAAGGGACTGGCACAGCCAGAGCGGACTGCAGGTCAAGCGGCGGCAAGCGGCGCCACCACATCGATGGAGGGTGAAGGGGGCGGTGCTCTCGTCCCGTCGTTGCCAACGCTTGCCTCTGGTCGAAGCAGCATAGCATGCTGTCTCTACGCCGCCGAGGAACGCTTGGCCTTTGACGCTGTGGCGGACGATATCCCTTTTGGCCCTGTCTGCTCTTCCCTTGGCCCGACGGTGTGCTGTACTGCCCCGCCCCGCCCCGCCCGTGCGAGCATGGGCATCGAGCGGGCAACTCGTGACATGCTCACCTGCTGTCGACCTCTAGACCATTATTATTGGTTTCCTTGACTAATCACGACAAGGCAACAGACGTCGCCTGCTGATTGAATCCGGCTGTCAGGATGGTTCGGGTCCCTTTGGCCCGTGTGAACCCCACCGCCCCTTTGCGTCGGCGAGCAGCAAGGGAGTACACACATACGTCCCTGAGAAGCTGCCGCTCGTGTCTCGTCTCTTGCAAGATAGTCCGGGGTTCTTCTGTGCTTGCATTGACGTCAGCCTTGCTGGCCGACAAAAGGAGTTTGAATATACCATAAACCTTCAGCACGGAGTGAACCACCCTCCGCACCGAACTCGACGTCACAAGAAGCGTCGAGTACGGAATCGAGTCTTAGCAAGAAGACCCGATCCGCCAAGCAGACCAGCTACATAACCCCGCTGCGTATCAGAGCAGCCCAGTCCGACAGCCTTGTCCGCGCCGAGACGGGCTGGCAAGCTGTGGTGTGACTGCAGGTTCGCACGACTCCAACAAGGCGGTGTCATGTCATGTTCGTTTCTTGCTTGATTGGTCAACGTAGTAGTTACGGCGGGAAAACTGACCTTCCGAAGGTTATTGAGTTTCTTTGGCCTTCTAGACGGGGGCGAAGAGACCAACGACCCTATCCTTGAACAAGGTATGTAAGGTGGTTGGCAGGGTTTTACCATGTCATACCGACACACTCTTGTGACGAGACGAATCGACCCGGCTTTCCGGGAGGCCTTGCTGGAGCATGTTCTCCAATAACCATATGAGAGGCGCAAGACATGAATAGATTATAGCGTTGGGTGGAGTGTTGCGGTCCCGTTGATCGGCCGAGGCACGCACGAGAGAGGGAGAGAAGGAACATATCAATTGCGGGCAGGCCAGCATGACCTGAGCTCTGAAGGGCTCCCGGCACGCCGTAACAACCGGCGTGTCGGTCGAGCGCGGGATGAGCGACAAGCAGCAGGGAGGGCGGGCGGAAAAACAAAGATGCCCTGCGGGCGACGACGACAGGGAGAGATGGAGGAGAAGATGGGAGCAGGGCTGAGCCGGGCTCGAGATGAGGCCGGGTGCCTCAGCCAATCACCCAGACCGACGCGCCCTACGCACGCGTCGCATGCCAATACACACATAACTTACGCCACCCCTTTTTCTTTTTTTTCTTTTTTCTTCGAGATTCTTCCCATTTCGCACTTTGTCGTGGTAAAAGGGAACGGGAGGTTCACGTGCTTCCATCGCTAGAACCTCGATGGTATGTAACCCATCCTCCCTTGCCACCTTACTTGCGAGATGGACACTACTTACAGTACGCGGACAATCGGGACTCTGCATCACGATGCCACTACAGTACAGCTGGCAAACGAACACGGACGACTGTCAAGGTATGGCGACAGCGCGCTAGATGCCTCGACCTCCGGTGACCTCGAGCGTCTGTCCGCTGACGTACGACGACAGGGGACTGGCAAAGAAGAGGACGGCCGATGCAGCCTCCTCGGGAAGACCAGGCCGACCAAGCGGGATGTCCTCGGTGCCCGTCACCTTGCTCGCACCCTCTGCCGCCTTGTTTCCCCTTCCGGGGATGCCGAGCGCGATGGCCTTGCCGTTGACGACGATGCTCTCCCCGGCCTCCTTGGCGGCTGTCAGTCTTGTCGAGATCCAACCATACGCCACGCAGTTGACGCGCACGCCAAACGGACCCCACTCCTTGCACATCGTCTTGGTCAGGCCGAGCACGGCCGACTTGGCGGCCGAGTAGTTAACCTGTCCCACGTTGCCGTGCGTTCCCGAGGTGGAAGAGATGTTGATGATCGACATGTTTTCGCGCTTGCTCGCGTCCTTGATGCGCATGTAGGGTGCGGCGGCGCGGATGATGCGGAAGGGCCCGACGACGTGGCAGTCAAGCATCAGCTGGAACGTCTCGTCGTCCGTCGTGTGCGCCATCTTGTCGGCGGTGAAGCCGGCGTTGTTGACAATGATGTTGATCTGGAGCAGGGAGAAATGGCAAGGTGGAACAAAGGACGATGTCAGCCTCCCTGCCCCTACGGTCTTGGTCTGCCTCGCGGGCGCAAAGACTCACCTTGCCCCACTTGTCGATCGCAGCTTTGACGACCTTCTCTCCGTAGTCCTTGTCCATCACATTTCCAGCGACCGAGATGGCGCTTCCTCCGCTGTTGGCGATCTCCTGTGCGACGTCGTTCGACTTCTTGGCGTCAAGGTCACTGACGACGACGTGAGCTCCGTGCACGGCGAAAAGGACGGCGGTCGCCTTGCCGATACCCTGTCCCGAGCCCGTCACAATCGCCACTTGGCCCTTGAGGAGCGGACCAGCTGAAAATGCGTGCCAGATAGAGGGAAAGCGAGGCGAGGTGTAAGTACGTAACGTCAAAAGGTGAGGGTAGGGTGAAGGGAAAGGGACGACCTACGAGAAGCACCACCGAGGTGGCCGGCAATTTGTTCAACTCGCTGAGACATTGTTGCTAAGAGATGGCTGTTGTGTGTGCGTTTTGGCGAAACGATTTGCGTAGGGTAGAGTCTATGAGTGCTGAGATGTGACCTTGTGGTGTGCAGAGGTGCTGGGTGGTCGAGATGGAAGGAAGGAAGACCGAGCGGACAAGCGCCCTTATGAAGCAGATATCTGCCCGGGCCCTCTCGCCCCCCCCCCCCCCCTCTCCCGGGTTTCTCAAGCTGCCGGCTGGGCCGGTTGCCGGCTCCACGCCTTCCCCGCAAAAATTCATGGGCGGCGCCCCCTTCCTACCGCACGAGACCACCAAGAAGCGAAGGCTTCCGGAGGGGGCTGCTAGCAGCGACGCGCAATACAAAGGCGACGAGGCAATACATTCGCGATTGCACCATCGATGTATGCTCTCTCTCTCTCTCTCCCTCTTCTCTCTTTCTCTCTCTCTCCCTAGAAACTTCCGTCAGACAAAGCTTCGATAAAGACACGAGGCGTGATATGGATCGAGCGACGGTGAAGCTTGGTGTGTCAGTCCGTCGGAAGAAAAAAGAAGCAGCAGCTTGGAACTGACTTGGTCGATGATCGGGGCGGCGGTGGGACTCACCGTACGGATCCTGCTCGTCGTCGTCCTCACTATCGTTGTACTGGCCGAAATCGACGTCCTCATCCGGCAGCTCCTCCTCCGGGTAGTCGTTCCTGTAGAAGTCCTCGTCATTGCTATCTTCGTCCTCGCCCTCGTCGTAGCTCTCGTAGCCCTCGCCATCGTCGCCGCCATCGAGCTCGTCGTCGGTGTCCTCGAACCCTTCCAGTTGGGCCATCACCGTTTCTGCACCGGCGATGTCCAGGCCGGGGAAGTGGGACGCGGCCACGGGTGCCAGCTCGGGTGGGACAACGGCGCCTCCCTGCACCCTGGGCACCGCCATCGAGTCCGGGATCGCTGAACGCGTAGCGAGCACCCGCTCGTGACCCGGTACCGCGGCGGGCTGTAGACCAGACTCGGCCGCCCCTGCTGGGCCGGTCCGCGAGGGGATCGTTTCACGGTAGTAGATGTCGTAGACGTAGTCGTCATTGCTATCGTCGCCGTCGCTGCTGTCCGAGGAGCCCGCCGAGTCCGAGCTCGGCTCGTAGGTCCGCTTCCGTCCGCTGGTAAAGCCCTCCAGGTCGGCGGGCGGCTCCAGATTGCTCGCTGCCGGGAACACAGGAGAGAGAAGAGACACCTCGCCGGGGTGGGGGGTCAGGGCGATGGACTTCGGGTCGGACGGAGCTGTCGACGACAGAACTTTTTTGACCAGCGGGCGCTCGGGAACTCACACTTCAGATAATTGCCCAGCATCTCTGCGAACCTCGAGTCGAGAGCATCCATCTCTGGATCCGCCCGCTGCTGTTCGTTCCCGCCTTTAGCGACAGCCTTTGCCTTGCCGTTCCTCGTGCGTTTCTCTGTGCTCTGGCTGACAGCGTCGATGATTCGACCGAACACGGCCTCGGCGTCCTTTTCCTTCTTGGATCTGCAGGCAGACACGGGTGTGTCAGAAGTCCAGGGCGTGGCCGTTGTTGAGCAAGCATGCGGGAAGCGACTGGTCGTCGGGCGCCGTGTGGTGCTACTCACCGGATCTGCGGCGGGCGTCTAGCGTCCTGCCAGGGCCTGCTTGCGGCTCCGGCACCTTTGAGCTTCCGCCTCAGGCTGCCTGTGCTACCTGCGTGCCGCAGCTGGCCGAGAGGCTCGTTTCGGACCACCTTGAAACGCATGCTGGCGGCCATCGATGACTTCTGCTTGATGGCGCGGTCGTCGTCCTTTCTCGGACCTTGAGCCGCCGAGGCATCGGCTCCTGACTGGGCACCTTGGAGCAGAGGCAAGGGGGCCGGCGAAGCGCTGCCTGGTCTAGACGGGCCTAGGGATGCAAGAGAGCGGTGGGGCGGGTCGCTGACGATCCCCGAGGGCGGTGCGGGCGAGGCCGAGCTGCGCTGCGACGGTGAGGGCTCTGTCCCGGGTTGACGAGCCGTGCGCAGCGGCGAGATGGGTAGGTTCTTTGCTTCGTGCTGTCCTTTATTAGTTCGGCTGAGGGCGGTGATGCGTTCATGTAGCAGGCGAGCGGCAGCGGGGTCGGAGAAGGACTGGAGCGAGACGGTATCGGCGAGACGGAAGACGCCTGTGCGATACGAGCAGGAGGGGCCAGACGTTTGTTTCACCAAGCTGCGCGTCACGGTCTAGAAGCACACGCACACAAGCACCGAGCTCAGGGACAGTAAGTCGAGCCTCACCTCTTGAGCGCTCTAGCGTAGCATTCTCATCTTCGTCTGCGTCCGAGTCGGCTGCAGGATGAGAGTCGCGGAGGGCTGCGGTGCTGTCTGCGTTCGACCTCCTCTTTGCGCGACGCTGTGCGCGCTGAATGACGAGTGCCTCGACAGGGTCCTGTCCACGCTTCCTCTTGATGCGGAGGATGGTGTGTGCGACGCCGGGGGTGGAGGCGGCGGTGGACTGCGATGCGCTGGGAGCGGCGCTGCGCGGAGACGATGCGGGCGAGGGACTCATGCTGGGGCTTGGAGCTGGAGGCAGGTTGCGACGGCGATGCGTTGTGGGTTGTGGAGCGGGTTGTGGCGATGGTCGTGGCTTCCACTGGACGCTGTAGGGGACTGTGGCGGTGAAGCGTACTCTACTCTGCTCGGTCTAGAGAGGTGCTGTGTTGAGGGAAGCGGCATGTGGGTCGTCGGTGCGAACAAGTCGTTGTGGGAGTGCGAGCTTTGTTGTTTGCAAGAGAGACTATATTGCTGCTGGTAGGAGAAGTAGTAGGGCGGAAAGGGCGCAAGGAAGGAATAAAGGAGCGAGCGAGCGATCGAGGGGGAGGGTGGTGGATGTGCAGAGAGCAGAGGGCCAAGGCGGAGGCGGAGGCGTCTTGTGGTGCCTGCATCGGGAAGAGAGAGGTCGCTGTGCCGCCATCGGCGAGAAAAAGTCCAAGTGCAGGCTTGCCTCGGACTCGGATCCGAGGACCACGTCGCCGCTGGTGCGCTCAAAGCAAGTGCAGGCCAGGCGGAAGGCGAAGGCGACATGGGCCATTGAGCGGGCGCTGGCTGGACAGAGCTGTGCAGCAGCGCAGTGTTGGGTGAACAAACTAGTCATCATCATGAGAGAGTGTGGCTCGACACGACGCTCGACCAGGCTGTTGAGACGTGCATCTACACACACTCTGACTCTCTACCTCTGCTTGGCAACCTAGCGTTGAGCATCAGCGATGGTGGCTGTGATGGTCTTTTCTTGCCTACCCTGTACACAGCCACGCAGCAGCGTGCGTCGCGCCGGCCAGGGAGCACGCGGCCTAGGGGTCTGGACAGGGTGCATGGCTGGCTGGCTGGCTGGTTGGTAATGTGTGATGTATGTATGGATGGATGTTGTGCGTCTGCCTGTCACTGCGCTGATGCATCAACGTGTATTGTATTGTATGTGGCGAGCGTTCGAGCTGGTGCGGTTGCCTCCTTTTTTTTGTCACGTGAAGGCGGCGGGCGCGCGCGGTGTCCAACAGGGCCCGTGCCAAGCTCCACACGCCTCGACAGGCGCTACCTAACACTACACTCCCACCACATCATACCACGCCCCCACCCCTCCTCCTCCTCGTCACTCCACAATGTACAGCGCTTCCAGCCATCACCACCATCCCGCTGGCGAGCCAACAGGCGCTACCGCCTCGTCGTCCACCCAGCCTCCAGGCTACTCGAGCCGCGTTCCCACTCGCATCAACGACGCAGACCCTGACCTCGACTGGGACCCATCCCCTTACCCCACCCACACCTACGCCCACCACCAGGCAGCAGAGCAGCATCGGCCCCGCTACAAATCCGCCCTCGAGACCAGAAAACAGGCTACCCTCAGCGCCGCCATCGCCGCCGCCAGCCACTCCAACCTTGACGGATCAGCAGGCCTCGGCGCAAACGCAAGCGCCTACCGCCCAGACAATCTCTCCGCAGCAGACTCGCCCTCCATGTACACCGACCCTTACGAATTTCACAGCAGCGCTCCCCCGCCAAACATCCCCTCTACAAGCCCGCACGCCGGCGCAGCCAGCGCAGGCACTGGCCTCGCCTACCCCAACCACGCCGAATTCCTCGAGACGGACCCCTACGACCGCCCCCTCCAAGCTTCCACCAATCTCGCGCGCGCAGACACCCTCGTCCCCGGCGACAGCATCAGCAGCTACAACGTACGCATCCACCGAGCGCCAGACGACACCCACCGCCGAGAACCCAGCCACGCAAGGGCCGTTGACTACCAAGACATGCGCCAGCACTCGGCCTATCCAACAAGCTACAGCGCTGGCGACCAGCACATGGACGATGAGGCGCGCGACTCTTACGACCACCGCCCATACCGCTCCGGCGCCACCGCCCTCCCGCTCAGCAAGCACACCGGACAGATGGGCTATGCAGAGGACGAGGAGGACGAGGAGGACCAGCTCAAGCGCGGGCCCGCGCCGCTCTTTTCCAACCACGTCCACCACCCTGGCGCCCGAGACGAGGAGGCAAAGAGCGGTCTGCTCAGCCGCTTCGCCGGAGCAGCCGGCGGCGGCCTACCCAGGAACGCAGAGGAGAAGCTCCACCAGCAGATTCAACGCCGCCGGCAGGGCGTGGGACGCCAGAAGTGGGCCGTCGTCAGCTACATCATGACGTGAGTCGCGCTGACATCGAGGCAGCACAAATGGCAAGATGGCGAGCTGACATCGTCCTTTGTTGCATTGTGCATGCCTCGAACAACAGCGTGGCCCTGATCGCCGTCTTTATCGTCGAGCTGGTCAAGGCCAAGGCCGAGACGGGCCAGGCCGTCCAGACCCACCCGAGCATCAACCCAATGCTGGGACCATCGTCCGAGTTTCTCATCTCGTTTGGCGCCCGCTTCGTTCCGTGCATGAGGGAGATTGCCAAGCTGCCGACGACGACCGAGCTTCCCTGCCTCAACGCCTCGTCGACAGGCTCGGGGACCTACACACAGGACCAGCTCTGCCCGCTGTGGGAGATCTGCGGGCTCAAGGACGCCAAATCGCCCGACCAGAGCTACCGCTTCATCTCGGCCATCTTCCTCCACGCCGGCTTCGTCCACATCATCTTCAACCTGCTCGTCCTCCTCACTCTGTGCGCCCAGATCGAGCGGCTGGTCGGCTCGATCCCCTACACGCTCATCTACTTTGCCGGCGGGATCGGCGGCAACCTGTTGGGCGGCAACTTTGGCCTGATCGGCCAGCCAGCGCTCGGGGCGTCGGGCGCCATCTACACGTGCATCAGCGTCGAGCTGGTGGACCTGATCTACAACTGGCAGTACGAGTACCGCGCCAAGACGCGGCTCGTCATGTCGCTCGTCTTTAGCGTCGTCGGCCTGGCGCTCGGGCTGCTGCCGGGGATCGACAACTTTTCGCACATCGGCGGCTTCTGCGTCGGGATCCTGGGAGGGCTGCTGTTTGCACCCGCCATCCACCCGACGCAGTGCCACCGCATCGTCTGCTGGATCCTGCGGCTCGTCTCGCTGGGCCTGCTGGTGGGCTTCTTTGTCGGGCTTGCGATAAACTTTTACAACTCGGCCGACCCGCTGACCGCCTGTACGTGGTGCCGCTATCTCAGCTGCCTGCCCGTCTTTAGCTCGTGCAAAGGCGACGGCCTCTCCACGTCCAAAACGACCACCACCACTACCACCACCACGGGCAACTAGCGGGCGGGTTTGATCGCCACCATCGAACTTGCTTTACGTTCCTTTGTCCTAGAACCATTGCACCAAACGAACAATCTTTGGTTGTCGGCATCCGCAGCCTGTATTTCCCCTAGTTAGATGTGACGTAGGTTTCCAGTCCCACCTCGAGGCAAAGAAAGGATAGGGGTTTCCGTACCCCCTTTGAGGAAGACGGATAAGCTGTGTCTGTCGTTGTTTGCGTAGCTGCTTCATCACACGCCGATGGACCCGCAAAGGCCGATCAGCCTTTTTGAGCGTCGGCGGTACAGAGTTTGCACCGACCCACGGTCAGACTTCGTAGGGAAGCCATTGGTCGCAGCCACGTTCGACCTAGCTCAGCGTCGAGCCTACACGGCACGCGCGCATCAACCGCTCGATCCTGACCACTCAATCAGACCGTTCTTCCTCTCGCCCTGCGCGTACGCAGACATTCTTGATCACCAACCCGGACCTTTGCGCTTCAAGCATCGCAGAATCAGACAGAGCGGGAGCGAGGTAACTCAAACGAATCGAGAGCGTGTTGCAAAAGAACGTGTAGTGCGAAAAGATCCTCCATCCACCGGTAGGAAGCGAGACGGAGCTATGTACAATCGAGTAGACGGCTCAGATCGGGGTGAGAGGAAGAGTTACCAAGCTGATGTGTCATCGTGTGCGAAGACAAAGGCGAACAAGGAGAGAGAGAGAGAGAGAGAGAGAGAGAGAAAGAGACGAGATGAAAGCAAGGTGAAAATAACGTTCCTCCATAACATGTCCGTGGACTGAGCCGTTGCACTGGTGCGTCAAAACCCACGACGATTAGAACAATACGGCCAAGCCAACGGCGATCATCGCCGCGGGCAGCATAACGAGCTGCGACGTCGACGTCACCGCCGCAGCGACCGCGCCGTTCTCCGATGATCCATTCCCGCTGCCGCTGCCACCGTTCCCGGAACCGTTGGACGCCGTCCCGTCTGCCCTTGCGACGCCGTCTCCCGTCGATTTGGGCACTTTGACGCCGATAGGGTTGGCAGCTAGACACTTTTTGAAACCGGCATCCATGTCGGCTGGCGAAGAGACGGCGCGGTTGGCGGTGGCGTTGCCGCTAAAGTCGCACGACTGGGCATCAAAAGATGAGATTTCCTGGTAGGTCGATGCTGCCCACTCGAATCGTTGCGCGACGTCGCAGAACGAGTAATTGCCGTAGACGCCAGAAGCGCCGTCGGCGATTATGGGAGCGCAGCTAGCTCCTGCCTGGTCCAAGTAGCCGCAGGCGACGCCGATCAATGCCCCGAGCGTCGAGGGGGCGTTTTGGCTGGCCGACGACGCGCGGCAGCCAAAGGCCGAGTCCGACAAGCAGTTGCACAGCTCGCGGTCCGGCGTCGGTGGCAGGGTGGAGTTGGCGGCGAAGTTGTCCGAAGAGCTGGCGCAGGCGGCGAAGGAGGGCTGCGCGCCGCTAGGAGCGGTCGCGGGCGGCGTGGCGTTGGCGTAGGCGGCCTTGAGGTTGCTGAAGTCCGGGTTGCGCACCGTCACGCTGTCGCCCGACACGTCGACCAGGCCGTAGTCGAGCCCGGAGTCCTGCGGGAAGTAACTGAACGCCACTCCGCCGCTGAACGTATCCGTCATGGGCGCCGAGAGGAGGGACGCGACCTCGGTCCAAGGTCGAGGCTGGCCGTTGAAGCCCTCGACGCATCCGAACTCGGACAGGTATGCCGCAACGGGCAGGCTGACAAATTCCGACGTCAAGGTGTCGTAGCCCGACGTCGTATAGCTGCTGTTGCCACACCAGGCGTACGAGTTGAGGCCGTACAGGTCGATGCTGACGTCTTCGCCGTCGCACGTGAGGAAGGCCGCCAGCTGGTCGCGCCAGTTGTCGAGACCGGACGCTCCGTCGGTCGAGGCGTAGGCCGTGAGGATGCGGTCGTGCCCCTGCGCGGCGAGGTAGGCCTTGATGTCGCGCGCCGCCGCCTTGATGAACGGCGCGGCATCGGCGTTGGAGCTCTGCGTCACCACCTCGTTGGCCAGACCGACGGCCAGCAGGTTGTCGTACCCGGCAAAGGCATCGATGGTATCGGTGTACAGGCCGAGCAGACCCGTGTCCCACGAGGGCTCGGCACGGTTGATGGAACCGTTGAGAGGGAGGGCGAGCTCGAGGATGACGTAGATGCCGGCGTCGCTGAAGCTCTGCATGCAGGCGTCGTGGTTGAACGTGTTGTTGACCGAGTAGACGCGAACCGTATTGACCCCGAGATCGCGCAGGTTGGCCACGTCTCGCTTGCACGCCGCGGGGAGCGCGAGCGGGTCGGTATAGCTGTCCGGCTCTGGGAAGCCGCCGTTATCGTCGTTGGCCTGCGTCGAGGCGGCCAGCGGCGCCGCCTCCTGGTAGGCCACGCCCTTGATATAGAATCGGTCATCACCCGTGTATAGGTACTTGCCGCGTCGAGTCACCTGCGGGATCGCCGTCGATGAAGATGCCAGCAGCAGGGTACCGGTGGCGGCCAGGGCTGCCGTGGCTGCCACGCTGCCCAGGGAGAGCCTCATAGCCGGTGGTGTTTGAAAGGCCTAGAAGTTGCCGCCCTGGTGAAGAAGGTTGATGGCTATCGGAGGGGCGCTTGGCGCGAGGTGAGCGCTGGCGAGAGTGAGGCAAATGGGGGCTCTAAAGCAGCGTTGGAGATAGGCGGAAGGGTACGATACCGGCGGGAGCGGGAGCGGGTGCGGGCAACAGTAGTTACTTGGTAGAAAGGGGTTATACGATGTGGTGCGGAAGAAAGAGAGGGAAGGGGAGAGGGAGAAGGAGCGTGGGTCGTCAGCAGCAGCAGCAAGGTGACCCAAGGCCCTCGCTGCGATCCGATGGACCACTTAGCACAGTCAGAGGGACGAGGAGAGGACGGGAAGAGAGGCGCCAGAGCGGCGTTCGGAGCCAACTCTCTCTCGAAGCCAGCCGCGACCCACGAGGGGCTGCCGAGCGGCGCCAGGGAGGCCCGGAGGGGGCCCAGGAGGGGGGGCCCAGGAGGGGGGGCCCAGGAGGGGGGGCCCAGGAGGGAGCACTTGGTGGAAGGACATCAGCATGGACGGGACATGAATGCAGAGGCGGTCCCTGTCGTCCCTCTTTGGCGAGGGAGGGAGGAGGCGGCCCCCGCAGGTGGCTCTGACCTTGCTCGCTCCGCGCTCCGCGAACCACCAAGCCGGCCCACCGACAAGACCCCGCACGCACGCCTTCATCAGAGGGTAAGTCAACGTTGACAGGACAGCCAAGTCCCTCCGCTCAACATCCATTTGGACCATGTGCGCTAGGTCAGCAGTAACGGCGACACCGAGCGTCTGGTGGTTCGATTGGGTCGTAACGGGAGCTTGAGCGAAAGGGTCAGTCTAACACGGTCTGTCCCGGGGCTCTGCAAAGGCCCCTGAGCTACCGCTCATGTCGCCTAGCTGCGGCGTGTTGAGGTCTAGGCCGGCTGCGCCTTGGCGAGCAGCGAGCTGGGCGGGTGCTGCCGTCGTAGGAAGAGACTTCTTTCTCATCCCCCCTTGAGCGCGTCCTGGCGGCAGCAGGAGAGCGCGCTCGCCACCGGCTGTCTTCCGACGGGCAAGCGCGCGCGCAGCAGGCGGCGAAGGAGCTTCAAGAGAGCAGGCGCAAGGGGGTCGCAGAGCCGCCCTACTCCTTGCTCCGACGATCTGCTCTCGAGGTCTCTTCGCCTCCCCATCCTCGACGATGCTGTACACGTCGCAATACAGTACCGCGGGGCATATAAAGTCTCTTTCTCTACGTCCCTCACCCGTCCTCGCAGCTCCGTCGACTAGCGGTCAGCCACAAGGTCGGACCTCTGCCGAACCCACCGCCGCTTCAGCGCGCTGTTGTCGACTGACCCCCCTCGCCGTGTCGCCCGATGACTTTGTCGCCCGAGATAAGTCTACTCATGACTGCTCTGTCTCAGATATCCACCCCCACCCCGTTCCAAGGGAGGTGTAGGCTCACCTATATGGAGCATGGAACAGCCAGTAGTCTCTGTGCGGTCAGGCAAGGCGGATCTCGGAAGACGATTGCCTTGGCACGCGGGCACCCGAGGCGCCTCTGGATGTGCCTGACTGGGCTCTCGTTTGCCACACGGCTCGTCCAGCCCAGACTTTGACTGCCTGGAAGAGTCTAGAGTACAGTACAGCGGCCTGCGGACGTGATCATGCTAGGCGGGTCGTCATCTCGCAGTGCTGCCCAGCAAGCGTACCGGAAACACATCCTTCGAGGTGGCGACCTTTGTGGCTGTGCGAACGACTTTCTTCGATGCGGGAGGCGGGCGGCAGGTGGATGTTCGGCCGTCAGCCGATGCCTAATCCGCGGACAACAGATGATCGAAGTCATCGTCATTCGCTGTCCTGCGCTGGCTACGGAGAAAGGCCCGATGGCGAGTCCTTCAGCTTGGCGCTTGGCGGTCTCGTTACTGTCTTCGAAGCGATTATGTACATACTGTACTGTATTGCTTGGCCAGCTCGCTGCAGGATCGCTTGGCAAAGAACAAGCTTAGAATCTTACGAGACTCTGGGGTGCAGGCCGACCGGATGAACGAACTGATCCCATCTTCACATCTCGTGCAGAATCTTGAGTGCTTGGATGATCTGGTCGGTGTCGCTGCGAGCGAGCGGACACGTCCCCGAAGCCATAACGCTACTTACGGCTTGAGGCTGATGTGCGGCTCTGCCTCGTCGGCGCGAGGACAACACGCCCCACGCTCGTGACTGGATGCTGTCAAGGGACTACGATTTTGTCGGTTTTGCCGGCTCTTTTTCTTCGGAAATTTGACGCCGGTTCCACGAAGCTGCCCATCATACACACCCGCAAGGTATCGGGAGATGTTGCCACAGCATACAGGAATAGGCAACGCCAGGAATCACAGCCCGATGCCGCGACCACCACCAGCGCACAAGCCCACGCGATAGATCGGGTACGCCTCCACGGACCGACGGTGCAGCAACATGCGGTGAACCGCTATGCCGACACAACATCCGTCTGACAGAGTCGACGGAAGGTCGAGTGTTGCCCACGGTGCTAGCGCACGAGCCCTTCCGCGCCTTTGCCCAGAGCAAACAAAACAAGCTGCGGCACTATCTGGACGAGGAGACGATGGCTATGTCAGTACAGATCTTGTACTTACATAGAGCGGAAGATTGGCGAGATCGACACAGCATGGAAGCGCCATGCGGGTCTGTTAGAGACGATCCGCCAGAATTGGCTGGACAACGGCGACGACGACGACGTCTACCTGCGTCGGCCTCTCGGCGAAAAGCTCGTACGTATGGAACGCACTGCGCATCCCACGGCCAAGAAGCGGCTGCGACCTGGTGGCGGGTGGCCAGCGGTGCACACCGCCATCGACGGCAGGGTCCCTCGCACATGCTACAGCGCTCAGTCGACGGAACTCCGTCTTCCTCCTGTCAAGGGCACCCACTCAGCCGGGCCGATCAGGCCAAACTTATGTACCGTCGACGCCGGTCGACCCCGTCTCGTTCGATACCGGTTGGTAGGTACAATACTATGTAAGTCTATGTCCGAGGCGGATCGGATCACGGCAGGTCGGGCTCCTCCATCCGAACTGCAGCGTCGCCAAGGTGTTGAGTAGTTGTCAAGTCAGGCTCGCCACACACCACGGAGCCGCCGAGCTGCGGCCTTTCGCCCGTCCTTCCGTCCGTCCTTCCGTCCGTCCGTCCTCCCGCCACTTGATTCCGTCCGCGCGTCCGCCGGTCGGCCGTTCCACTCTGTGCACCCCGAGCCGTGTTCGTGTACCGAGAGGTCGCCATCGTGGCCGGCCAGAACGACATTCGGGTTTGCAAGAGCCTGCAGTAGGGCCCAGGCAGAATAAGGCAGGCTGACCGAAGCGCTTGCTTCCGCGAGAAACGACGGCCAAGATACATAGGGGGTTCCAGAATTTCGCCCTGCCTGCCTGTGTCAGTCGGCGTACTGTAGCCGGCTGCGATCACGGTGCAACACGAACGCAGAGCGGCGGCGGCGGCGGCGCCAGCCAAAAAAAGAGCCCTCAGCCCCAGGGCCCAGCGGCCATCTTGGCTTGCTTACCTCCCGGGGGTCCAAGCAACGAAAATGACCGCTCCACCATGCCCCAGCTCCTCGTCCACGCAATCAAGGATCCTCACACCTTGCGCTCGTCAACAAGGGCAATATAATTACTGGACTAACTCTAGAGCAAGCAAGAAGGCTTTCGTTGGCCAGGGCGGTGTGGCGAGCATGACCAGGGATGAGCGAGACACGCCGGCTGAAAGGGCAAAGCTCAGCAGCAGCGTGAGCGTCAGCGCCGGCCCCTTTTCTGCGCTCCGAGGGTCCTGCTTACAGAAGCACGGCCTGAGTCTGACGCCTGGCCTGGCCTGGTGCTGGCAGGCAGGTAGACACAGCGACCTCTCGGTGAAGGGGCCGGCACCTGCCGCGACCTCTTGCTGGCCGGTGCACCGCAAGGTCAGAAACGCACGCGCTGGTTCTTTTTGCTCGTCCTGCACGAGACCAGCCGCCACCGCCCTCCCAGGAGACCACGCCGGGAAACTCTGGAAAGAAAAGCGCGTCGGCTTACGAGCTCGAGCAACCGCCCGAACCTCGCGCGATAGTTAGTCAAAGGGCTCTTGACAAAAGGATTAGCAGGGTCGAATAGAAAAAGATGAGCAGCAATTCCAAATTTTGTAGATGGGCGATGCCGAGGCAAGAAGCTAACTAGTTAGTCAGTTAAGGGGTAGACGCCCGCGCGCCCCTCTGTGCGTGTGGTTGTGCGGATCTGTGTGTTTTCGAGGCGGCAAGCCAGACGGCAGAGGCAGGCGCTCAGGGGAGCGCATCTGGGCTGCGCTGCGCTGTACCGGCCAGCGCTGCGCGCGAAACTCGGCCCCCCCTTGTGGGCGCTCGCCAGGACGCTGGCCCCGCGACAGCTTGCCTCGTCTCGCTCCGCCCCTTTGAGCGATGGTCACAGCGAGCCTCTCGTTGCCCTCCTTTTCCTCCTGCCACGCCTATTCCCCCCTCGTCTACCTCTTCGCAGGCAGACCAAAGGCCGTCGCTCTGCCACCCACTCGACTCGACTCGACTCGACTCGATCGCGACCGTTTCGACCGACGGACCGACGGACCTGCTTCGTCACTATCCTCTCCCTCCCACCACAACCCCCCTCTTCACCACTCGCCAATTGCGATCTTTCCCCGTCTCGACAAGTGCGACTTTGGGGACCGCCGCAGAGCACGCATCGCGAAACCGGCAAGCTCGAAAAGTCCACGCCTCGCTCCATCGCATCGCATCGCATTAACCAGGAGCAGGCTACACTAGTGGCGACGCGGGCGTCCATCCCTCCCACCACCCTTGTCCGTCTCTAACACCACCGGCTCCGCCTCCCACATCCTTCCACTCTTTACGACGTCCTTTTTGCCTCTCACGCGACGGCCTCAGAATCACGCCCTCGTCCTCTCTCATCCTCCTGAGTCTCGACGACCACGAAGGGACCTCGACAAGACCCTCCTCCAACTTCTCCGCGCATACACACCACCGCGCCTAGCCGACTAGCGTGCCCAAAGGCCCCCGATGTCCTCGCACCACGGCGCCGGCGGCGGCCACCCGCCCCAGCAGCCACCAAACCCTTTCAACGGCCCGGCTTACCACGACGACCAGGGCTCCGAGGCCAGCTACTTCCCGAACGAGAGACGCGACACGTTTGCGTCGGAGGGCAGCGTCGCCGAGCTGATCCCTGGCCAGAGCTACGACGGCGACTCGTATGAGGGCGGCACCTACGCCTACAGCGGCGAGCAGGGCGGCCAGCGCGGCTTTGGCCCCGGTCCCGGCAGCGGCTTCGGTCCCAGCTCGTACGCTGCCTCCGGCATCTCGAGCCCGTACCCGGACATGCCCTCTGGCGGCTACCGCCAGCGCGAGCCCTACCCGGCATGGACCGCAGAGCACAACATTCCGCTTTCCAAGGAGGAGATTGAGGACGTCTTCATCGATCTGGCCAACAAGTTCGGCTTCCAGCGTGACAGCATGCGCAACATGTACGACCACCTGATGATCATGCTCGACTCGCGCGCGAGCCGGATGAGCCCGCAGCAGGCGCTCCTCACGCTTCACGCCGACCACATCGGCGGCGAGCACGCCAACTACCGCAAGTGGTACTTCGCGGCACAGCTCGACCTTGACGACGCGATCGGCAAGGCGCAAAACCCCGGCCTTGCCCGTGCCGCCAGCATAGCCAACCGCGGCGCCAAGAACGGCGCGCGCGGACCGGCGGTGAAGCTTCAGAACGCCAACGCCAAGTCGCTCGAGACCGCGTCGTCGCGGTGGCGCGATGCGATGAATCGCATGAGCGATTACGACCGCCTCCGCCAAATCGCTCTTTACCTCCTCTGCTGGGGTGAGGGCGGTCAGGTCCGCTTCGTGCCCGAGTGCCTCTGCTTCATCTTCAAGTGCGCCGACGACTACTACCGGTCGCCCGAGTGCCAGAGCCGCATGGAGCCGGTCCCCGAGGGCCTCTACCTCCGCGCCGTCGTCAAGCCGCTCTATCGCTTCCTCCGCGACCAGGTCTTTGAGGTGATTGACGGCAAGTTCGTCAAGAAGGAACGCGATCACGACAAGATCATTGGCTACGACGACGTCAACCAGCTGTTTTGGTATCCCGAGGGGATTGGCAGGATCGTCCTCAACGACAAGACGCGCCTCGTCGACGTCCCGCCGAGCCAGCGCTTTATGAAGTTTGACAAGATCGACTGGGCCCGCGTTTTCTTCAAGACCTACAAGGAGAAGCGCTCGTTCTTCCACCTCCTCGTCAATTTCAACCGCATCTGGATCCTCCATATCTCGGTGTTCTTCTACTACACGGCATACAACGCGCCCAGGGTCTACACCTCGCTCAACCCGACGCCGGCCCAGTCATTCTCGGCGGCGGCGCTTGGCGGCGCCGTCTCGACGCTCATCATGATCGCCGCGACGATGGCCGAGTTCTCGTACATCCCGACCACCTGGAACAACACGAGCCACCTGATGCGCCGGATGGTTTTCCTCGCCGCCTGCCTCGCCGTCACGGTCGCGCCTGCCGTCTACATCCACGGCTTCAACAGCAAGGGGACGATCCCCAACATCGTTGCCTACGTCCATATCGGTGTTAGCGGCTGCATCACCGCGCTATTCTCGATCGTTCCCTCTGGCCGGATGTTCGGCGACCGCGTCGCGGGCAAGGCGCGCAAGTACCTCGCCAACCAGACCTTCACCGCGAGCTACGCGCCGCTCGATAAGAAGCACCGCGCCGTCAGCATGCTGCTGTGGGCCCTCGTCTTCGGCTGCAAGCTCACCGAGAGCTACTTCTTCCTGACTCTCTCCTTCCGCGACCCGCTCGCCGTCATGGTCACAATGAAGGTGCAGGGCTGCAGCGACAAGTACTTTGGCACCACGCTCTGCTCAAACCAGCCGGCGTTTGCCTTGACGATCATGGTCATCATGGATCTCTCGCTCTTCTTCCTCGACACGTTCCTGGTGAGTACCAGGGCGGGGGTGGCAACGCCCTAATCCATGCCTGGAGCGCGCGCGCTAGATAGAGTGAGAGAAGCGAGCAACATCCTCTGACACACTCTCTTCCTGTCTGTCCTTCTTTCGACGCCCTCCTCTGCTACTCCGCAGTGGTACGTCATCTGGAATACCGTCTTCAGCATCGGCTGGTCGTTCGCGATGGGCCTGTCGATCTGGACGCCGTGGACCGACATCTTCCAGCGCCTGCCGAAGCGTATGTACGCCAAACTGCTCGCGACCGCCGACATGGAGATAAAGTACAAGCCCAAAGTGCTCGTCTCGCAGGTCTGGAACGCCATCATCATCTCGATGTACCGTGAGCACCTCCTCTCGATCGACCACGTCCAGAAGCTCCTCTACCACCAGGTGCCCTCGGGCGAGAACGGCAAGCGCACCCTCCGCGCGCCGACTTTCTTCATCAGCCAGTCGGACAAGGGCATCAAGCCCGAGTTCTTTCCCAAGGGCTCCGAGGCCGAGCGCCGGATCAGCTTCTTCGCCCAGTCACTCACCACCGCCGTTCCCGAGCCGCTGCCGATCGACGCAATGCCCACCTTCACCGTCCTCGTCCCGCACTACAGCGAGAAGATCCTCCTCTCACTGCGCGAGATCATCCGCGAGGAGGACCAGAACACGCGCGTCACTCTGCTTGAGTACCTCAAGCAGCTCCACCCGGTCGAGTGGGACAACTTCGTCAAGGACACCAAGATCCTCGCCGAGGAGAGCCAGGGCTTCGGCGGCAGCTCGCCGTTCGGCGGCGACAGCGACGAGAAGTCTGGCACCAAGGGTTCCGCCAAGACCGACGATCTGCCGTTCTACTGCATTGGCTTCAAGTCGGCGGCACCCGAGTACACGCTGCGCACGCGGATCTGGTCATCGCTCCGCGCCCAAACGCTCTACCGCACCGTCTCGGGCTTCATGAACTACAGCAAGGCAATCAAGCTCCTCTACCGCGTCGAGAACCCCGAGGTCGTGCAGCTGTTTGGCGGCAACACCGAGAAGCTGGAGCGCGAGCTCGAAAGGATGTCGCGCCGCAAGTTCAAGTTCGTCATCTCGATGCAGCGTTACTCGAAGTTCAACAAGGAGGAGCACGAGAACGCCGAGTTCCTGCTCCGCGCTTACCCCGACCTCCAGATCGCCTACCTCGACGAGGAGGCGCCGCGCAAGGAGGGCGGCGAGTCGCGCTGGTTCTCGGCGCTGGTCGATGGACACTCGGAGCTGCTGGCAAATGGCAAGCGCAGGCCCAAGTTCCGAATCGAGCTGCCAGGTAACCCGATTCTCGGCGACGGCAAGTCGGACAACCAGAACCACGCCATCATCTTCCACCGAGGCGAGTTTGTCCAGCTGATTGATGCCAACCAGGACAACTACCTTGAGGAGTGCCTTAAGATCCGCAGCGTTCTCGGCGAGTTCGAGGCTTTTAACGTCCCCAACCACAACCCCTATGGCGCCGCCCACCAGGAATTCGCCAAGGCGCCCGTCGCCATCCT
The DNA here is from genome assembly GCA_900291925.1 of Thecaphora thlaspeos. NCBI lineage: Eukaryota > Fungi > Basidiomycota > Ustilaginomycetes > Urocystidales > Glomosporiaceae > Thecaphora > Thecaphora thlaspeos. Next base: position 894,363 of record UWYS01000003.1, on the reverse strand, counting down.
CGGCTCGCGCGAGTACATCTTCTCGGAGAACATCGGTATCCTCGGCGACGTTGCCGCCGGCAAGGAGCAGACGTTTGGTACTATGGCGGGACGTGGGCTGGCTCAGATCGGCGGCAAGTTCCACTACGGGCACCCAGACTTCCTCAGCGCCATCTTTATGACGACGCGCGGCGGCGTTTCCAAGGCGCAGAAGGGTCTCCACCTCAACGAGGACATCTACGCCGGCATGACGGCTTTTGGCCGCGGCGGACGGATCAAGCACTGCGAGTACTACCAGTGCGGCAAGGGTCGTGACCTCGGCTTCGGGACGATTCTCAACTTCACCACCAAGCTTGGCAACGGAATGGGCGAGCAGATGCTCTCGCGCGAGTACTACTACCTTGGCACTCAGCTTCCCGTCGATCGCTTCCTCACCTTCTACTACGGCCACCCTGGTTTCCACATCAACAACATCCTCGTCATCCTCTCGGTCCAGCTCTTCATGTTCACGCTTGTCTTCATCGGGACGCTCAACTCGCAGCTGCGCGTCTGCGCCTCGTCCAACAGCGAGTACATTGTCGGCACTGGCGGCTGCTACTACCTCAACCCCGTCTTCCTTTGGATCAAGCGCACCGTCATCTCGATCTTCCTCGTCTTCATGATCGCCTTCCTCCCGCTCTTCCTCCAGGAGCTCTCGGAGCGCGGTGCTGTTTCGGCCTTCGTCCGGCTCGCCAAGCACTTCATGAGCCTGAGCCCGATGTTCGAGGTCTTCTCGACGATGATCTACTCGCACTCGATCATCAGCAACCTCACCTTCGGCGGCGCGCGCTACATCGCGACGGGACGAGGCTTCGCAACTACGCGTCAGAGCTTCGCGCTGCTCTATAGCCGCTTCGCCGGGCCCTCGATCTACTCCGGCATGCGCCTGCTGCTGCTGCTCCTCTACATCACCCTAACGCTCTGGATCCCGCACCTCATCTACTTCTGGATCAGCATCGTCTCGCTCTGCATCGCGCCGTTCCTCTTCAACCCGCACCAGTTCTCGATCTCCGACTTCATCATCGACTACCGCGAGTTCTTCCGCTGGATGTCGCGCGGCAACAGCCGCAGCCACGCCAACTCGTGGATCGGCTACTGCCGCCTCAGCCGCACCAAGGTCACGGGCTACAAGAAGAAGCGCCTTGGCCATCCGTCAGAGAAGCTGGCCGGCGATGTCCCGCGTGCCGGATGGAGGACGATCCTCTGGGCCGAGGTCGTTTTACCGATCTGCCTCGCCATCATCTTTGTCGTTGCCTACTCGTTCGTCAAGAGCTTCCAGACCCGGAGCGACCCGGTCCAGGGCGCCATCGTCCGAATCGCGATCATCGCGCTCGGCCCGATCGTTTGGAACGCCGCCGTCCTGCTGGTCCTGTTCCTGATCAGCATGTTCCTTGGCCCGGCGCTCAACAGCTGCTGTGCCAAGTTCGGTTCGGTCATGGCGTCCATCGCCCACCTGCTCTCGGTCGTTGGCCTGATCGTGGCGTTCGAGTTCCTCTGGTTCCTCGAGCTCTGGAACACTTCGCACGCGGTGCTCGGCGTGATCGCCGTCATTGCGATCCAGCGTGCCGTCTTCAAGATCCTGATTGCCCTGGTGCTGTCGCGCGAGCTCAAGCACGACGAGACCAACCGCGCCTGGTGGACGGGACGCTGGTACGGACGCGGCCTGGGCGGACACGCCTTCAGTCAGCCGGCGCGCGAGTTTGTCGTCAAGATCATCGAGATGAGCCTGTTCTCGGCCGACTTTCTGACGGCGCACATCCTGCTGTTCGCTCTCTCGCTGCCGACGCTGATCCCCTTCTTCGACAAGGCGCACTCGACGGCGCTCTTCTGGCTGCGTCCGTCGAAGCAGATCCATGCGCCCATCTTCTCGCTCCGGCAGAGGAAGCAGCGGAGGTCGATCGTGTGGCGCTACTCGCTCCTCTTCATCCTCGCCTACGCCCTCTTCCTGGCGCTCATCGTGCTGCCGGCCATCTTCTCGTCGAGAATAGACCTCAACTGCAGCTTCTGCAAGTCTATCTAGGTCGATTGAACCTTTTGAAGATTCCATAGACTCTCTCTCCCGGGGACCTCTCTTGCCCTCCTCGCCCCGTTCCCTTGTCGCGCGCATCCACAACTGCCCAAACGGCTCTTCCTCGCTCCTTTCTACGCCAGATTAGCCCGGCCCAGCCATCCGAACCACAAACGGCCAGACTCCCAGAATCTCTCTCTGTCGAATTGTAGCATCGCGTTCTTCCCCGAAGTCCTTCCCAACTCCATCATCCTGCGGCGGTCCTCTGCGTCGCGGTTGCCTCTTGACGGCAGTGGACGTCCCACACCGGGCTGGCTCGAGACGCTCCCAGCACTTCGTTGTGCACGCATCTCCGTCTCTTCGTTTACTTCCCAGCATATCTCCTCATGGCCCCCTTCATCATCGGCGCATTTGCCTCAGCCTTATCTCCCCGCTCGTCTTGAGCGCGACGTTTTGGGCGTCGTCTCGCATCACAGACCGCTCCGCGACGTTGTTTTTTTTTTTTTTTTTTTTCTTCCCGCGGCCCTCTGCCGCTATTGTACAAATGTCTTCGAACCCGTTGTCCCCCTCTTCCTTCTTTCACGGCGCATGCTTATTACAATCGAACGGACCTTGTGATCTGCATACGAAGCGCGCGGGCGTTTGTGCGTGCGATGCTGGGCTTATTGTCGTCGTCAGTGGTGGTAGAGTGCAGTCAGTCGTTGGCGGCGTGGCAGGTAGGCGCGCCGTGGACGCGTCGCGTGCGGACCCTTCTCCACTCACTCCTTCCTGCTGCCTCCTGCCTCGCCTGCCCTCGAGCCTTCCCTCCTACTTTCAGCATCCTCTACCGGCTTCATCCCTTGCCCTCCTTCGATCACCTTCACTTATCCCGCCAAACTACCATCACCCCGCCCTCGTTCGTCAAACATGCCGCCAAAGACGCCCATACTCGAGCAGGGCATCTCGGCCTCGCGAGCCGGTTCCTCACTGAAACGGCCTCCGCAGACTGCCAGGAGGGGCAGGCCTCTGCCCGCACCCAGGGCAGGACCATCGCGACCGGCCCCATCGACAGCGAAAGCAGCTTCAGGTTGGCCCAGAGATGCTGCCGACGACTCTACCGCATCGAACACGGTGAGAGGCAACGCAAAGGGCAAACAGAGGGCTGGTAACACGGTCGAAGAGCAGGCCGAGTCCGACCGCGCCGATGATAGCATGACCAGCCAGGCAGCAGCAGCTGCTGCTGCCGCGGAGTGGTGCACACCAGATAGTAAGTAGCGTCGCCCAGCCAAGACCGAGCCAGGCCGGATTGACGCGTGGCGCCGACTGTTGATCTTCCCTGTTCCTACCACACTGCCATCGCTCCTCCGTACGCAACCGCGATAGGGACCCTGCTCAACCGCACGTTGCACCTCTACTCGATCTCGCCTCTGCACTTCTCTGGGCTGCCCGTTTCCATCCGCACGATCTCGACGCCTCTCTTCCGCTTCCTTCGAGCGGAGCTATTCCAGTACGTCAATCTTCGCCTCAGCGACGGGCTCGGCTTCTTGGAGGATGCCAATACGCTCTCCAACGCGCGCGACAGCACCTCTGGCGACCTCGTCCCGCCCGCTAGGCGACGCCGCACCGAGATGGGCAAGGTGGGCCGTGTCCGGATCGCCTTTCTCAAGGATAAGGAGTTCCTGGACGGCTTCGACGAGCGCAGCTCCTCTGCCTCCGGCCTCGAGGACCACCAGCGACCGTGGATCATCGAAATGGAGCTGGGCATGCCCGTAGAGCGGAACGGTGCTGGTTCCTCCAAGGCGCCGGCGGCGGAAGCGCAGTCTGCCGAGCTGTGCCACATCATCTTCCTGCCCGGACGCTCCGGCTCGTATCTCGCGCTCGACTCGCATTCCTACCCGCTGATCCTGACCAAGGCGCCCTCGGCGGCGCTGGGGAGCGACCAGCTGCTGGGCGCATCGACCAACGTTGGACGTCTGGTGCTGACGCACGCGCTCGACTGGCTACAGAAGAGGTTCGACTGCCGCATCTCGCAGGGGAGCGGGGCCATGTCGATTGCATCGATGCTGCGCGGCGCGCCGCTCGAGGCGCTGGCCGAGGTGGTGGTGAGGCAGACGCGTCTGGCGAGTGGGGCGGGCGGGGCCAGGAAGCGCTCCGCCAAGCAGATCCAGGTGGATGCCGACGTCAAGCCGGTCGAGATGTCGTTCGCTCTGCCGGCCGAGGTGGACGATGCGAGCGGGCTGGACAAGGGCGGCAAGCTCGACGGACCGGCGCCCGAGCTTGCGACCATCACGCTGACTGTGCCGTGGGAGATTTGCATGCAGCTTGTCGAGGGTCTCTCTGAAGGTGAGCATATGGCGGCGTGCGGCCTGGCTGTTGATTTTTGTCGGGCGGACGGCGGCGGTTCGGCGGTTCAAAGCGATTCGCAACGACACCGTCGCTGACTCCATACCTTGTCTTTCCACATTTGATTGCTCGCTCGCCATAGACCTTGCCTTGCTACCAGCGCTGAACCACTACCTAGCCGCGCACACGTCGATACCGCTCGACCAGCTGGAACTGGTGCGGATCGGCGTGGCCGGCATCAACCTCGGAGCTGGGCTGGCATCGGTACGGCTCAAGATGAGCGCGGTGCCCTCTGCCGCAGTGGCGGCCTTCCAAGGCGAGACGACGAAGAAGAGGAAGGCGGACGAGAAGAAGGCATCGAGCGAGGCGGACAAGACGCGAGCTGGGATCGTCGTAGGCTTCCTGCGCGACGTGGCCGAGGGACGACGGTAATGGGAAGGGGTTTACCTCTGTGGACTAGACGATGCTACCTCTTTGGGACCGTACATCCTACTGCTCTCCTGCTGGCGGGCCAGTATGGCAAGGCTGAGAGGAGGACTGCACTGTAGCTACTGTATGCAGCTACCGAGCACCTCGAGAAGAGGGAGTGTCGAGTGACGTGTGACGCCGAGGCGCCAGCGGCGCAAGTGCCAAAAGAGGGCGAGCGCCTTTACAGTAGTAATGCCTGCCGTGTTGTATTGCCTTGACCGATACGTGCAGCGCCGCGCGAGACCTGCACTCTTAGGGGGCCTCGCCCGATCTGCAGCAGCCGTCGTGCCTCCTCCACCTACTCACCACCATCGACCGCAGCCGCTACGCCGCCACCGCCACCGCCACCGCCACCGCCACCGCCACCGCTACCACCTCACCATAACCACCGGCCGCCCAGCTAAACACCACAGTCCACCCCGCAGTCCACCCCGCAGCAGCACAGTCACCGCCATCCAGCGTAGCCGATCCCATCAATATACACGCCATGCAGCTCTATGGCCTCTTGATCTTTGCCCACCCGCCCGGCGCCCCCGCCGTCCCGCTAACCACGGCCTGGGAGCTTGGCTCCTTTGGCTGGCTTCAGAGAGGCACCGTACAGGACATGATGGGCTTCATGGCAAAGGTAAGCCGCTCTCTCGCTCTCTGGGCTGCCTCTCTTTCTCTCTCTCTCTCTTTCAAACCCACTGACCTCCCCTCCTTTCCCCCTTCTTCTCTCCCTTGGCCTCATCTTCGTCACCTCCCCTCCGTCGCAGACCGTCGCCGAGCGCACTAAGCCAACGCAGCGCCAGAGCGTCCAGGAGAACTCGTACGTGGCGCACGTCCACAGCCGGCCCGTCTCGGACGGTATCTGCGGCGTCCTGATCTCGGACACCGAGTACCCCGTCCGTGTCGCCTTCTCGCTGCTCAACAAGACGCTCGACGAGTTTGTCATCAAGGTGCAGAAGAGTCAGTGGGAGAGCCGCACCAACGCCATCACCACCGGATCCGCCACCGCGCCACCAAAGGGAGAGGCCCTTCTCGGCATCAGCGCCTTCCCCCAGGCGGCAGACTACGTAAAGAGGTACCAGGACCCCCGGCAGGCAGACACCATCATGAAAGTCCAGCAGGAGCTCGACGAGACAAAGATTGTGCTGGTGGGTAGCGTGGCGTCCAGATGCACTCGTCCCTCATGGATCGCCTCCCTGACAAAAGACGCGGGAACCCCCTGCTAACCGTTCACTCGGGCCTTGCGTCCCCTCCATCTTTGCCCACACAGCACAGGACTATTGACTCGGTGTTGCAACGAGGAGAAGACCTCGACAAGCTCGTCGAAAAGAGCGGCACTCTTAGTGAACAGAGCAAGATGTTCTACAAGACGGCAAAGAAGGTGCGTCAACGCCGCATCCCCCTTGCTCTTCCCATCCATCCCCGCCCAGTTTCCTCGGAACGCTTGCATGCTGATACTCCCTTGAATTGCTGTTCGGACTCCTTGCCCTCTCCCCCTGTACCTTGCTGCAGCAAAGTGAGTTGAAAGCCTCAGAGCCGATGTGCACCAGTCCACCTCTGCCGCAAAGGACCAGACTGACTCTATTCCGCCCCTCCTCTCTCCCGCACAGATTCCTGCTGCGTCGTTATGTGATCCGTCGCTCGATGCTCTGCCTTTGACGACGATCGCACTGCCTCTGTCGGACGACTCCTTTGTCGGAACCGCCTGATTGCAGTCTGCGCTACGCCACCTTGTCTGTGCCCGCACTCGCCCTGCAAGGCGGCGCTCTGTTGTACATATCCATGGACTCGACGCTTCCCTGTAACTATTGACTCCAACCAACGCAAGGCTGATTCTGACTGCACTGAGCGACGCTGTTATGCTAGCGTGGGCGGAGCAGTGCGGGGCTAGTGGTGATGGTGGCGTTCATAGCGGTACTGGGCGCAAGAGGGCTGAGCAGATGCTGAGTCCGCCTGCGGTCGGGCCATCTGCGCCTTCTGGCGGGCGGTCAGCCAGCCCAAAGAAGTGACACTCTCGCATTTGCTTCTCTGCCTCACGCCTCATCGAGCTTTGCCCTCCCACCATCCTACAGTCGCCATCTATCGGCAAGGCAAGCCATAATCATACAAACATCCTCACCAATGAAACCATAGCAAGCGCATCTACCATCGACCCAGATCCGGTCATCGACGGGCGGGTTTACTCCTCTCCCTTTCTCTCCGCTATACGTGCACCATGGACACGGCCACAGCCTCGGGCGTCAGCGAGCGCTTGGCTCCTTGGTTCAGTCACACTCCGCACTCGCAGACGATGCAACAACAGCCGCTCACCACCAGCCAAGAACGGTCAGGCTGGAATGGCGGCGACGACTACAAAGACGAGCCAGACTCCCAATCGGAAATGGACGACGAACACGATGCACCGCAAGACCGTCCACTACTCGCCGAACAAGGGCCGCCAGAAGGCAGACCGAGGGACGATGCAGATGGGCGGAGACTCAACGGACGGAGAAAGGCACTCAAGTGGAGCGAGGTCTTGTGGTACTGTCGACTTGCTTCCCATGCTGATGTTGCTGCTGCTGCCGCCGCCGCCGCCGCCGTCGAGACTCGACCACTGATGTCCCGCCTTCCTCACGTCCTCCGCTCCATGATCGACAGGGTGACGGGCACGACGCTGCTGATCACCGTGCTAGTCTATACGTCGCAGCTCTTCATCGTTCTGCCCTACTATCGCAACACGCCGACGTTCAGCTTCGACCAGCTGCTCGTCCTTGTCGTCCCGTTCAACCTCTGTGCGCTGCTCATCTTCTACAACTACTACCTCTGCGTCACCACCAACCCTGGCGACGTACCGTCTGGCTGGGAACCGGACTGGACGGCTCTCGATCCCTTCGCACGCAGCGACGGCAGTGGTGGGGGGATGATGGAGCTCAAGAGCTACACGCACCAGCCACGCTACTGCAAGACGTGCGTTGGCTTCAAGCCGCCACGCTCACACCACTGCAAGACGTGCGGCAAGTGCGTGCTGCGGATGGACCATCACTGTCCCTGGGTTGCCAACTGCGTCGGCCACTTCAACTACGGTCACTTCCTCCGCTTCCTCTTCTTCGTCGACGTCACGTGCACCTATCACCTGGTGATGCTCTCGATGCGCGTTCTCGACCGCTGGAACGCCTACACCTACTGGCGTGAACCCACGACGAGGGAGATGCTCTTCCTCGTCCTAAACTACGCCTTGTGCATACCCGTGCTCCTGCTGGTGGGCATGTTTAGCATCTACCACTTCTACTGCGCCGCGCTCAACCAGACGACGATTGAGAGTTGGGAAAAGGATAGGGTCTCGACGATGATACGCAGGGGCAAGATCAGGAAGGTCAGGTATCCCTACAACGTGGGCCTGCTGGCGAATCTGAGGGTGGTGTTGGGCAAGTCGGTGGTAGGGTGGTGCTTGCTGGGCAGCATGGAGGGCGACGGGTTGGTGTTTGACGTCGCAGAGGGGATAGGTGAGTGTCGTCGTCATGGGCTTCGTGTACAGGAAGGACAAGGGGAGGGCGGTGAAAGCCGAGAGCGAGGACGACGAGCTGTGCGTCGATCCAGAGGCGGAGAGCGTCGCCATGGCACATCTCTGGCAGATGAGGCAGCAAGGGGAAAGGACGTTGCCTGGGGAACAAACGCCAGCAGCCTTGCTCAAAGGCCACACTCTGTGCTGAGTCTTGAGCGGTGAGGCACGAGGAGGGCGCTGGGCGACAGAGACGAATACACCGGGGGGGTGGGGGCGAGACTCGTACGTGTCTTCCCTCCCCCTATGCATGTCTCTATGGTTTAGGGCATTTCGTCTTCCGTCTTGTCCTTCCTCGACGCCTGCCTGTTCGAGAACGGAGACCTAGTCGGTACATACTGACCACGTCCCCTCTTCTACCGCTTCACACCACCAGAGCCAGGCGCACAATATCGCTGGCCACCTAAAGATCCCAACCGCAACAGTGTTCCTAGCCCTGCCCTCTTCCCTGCGACCTCGACAACTTCACCATGGACGTACGGCAACGACGACATCAATCCACATCTCGTCCCTTGGAACTCCTCTTTACGACATCGAGGACAATCTTCAACCCTCGCCTTCTCAACAACCCAAGACGCTTCGAGCTATTCCAATACCAACTCCGAATCTTCCATCTCTTCAGGATCAGATGAAGAGGATGTTCCTCTACGAACGACGCGGAGGGACGAAACGAATATATTGTCATCTTGGCACGACGATGACGACAACGACGATGTAGGGCAACAGGAGGGAAGGGTGAGGATAAGAAGAGGAAGTGAAGGGTACGAAGTCAGACCGACAACGACACGGTGGAGCGTACATGAGCCTTGGCTAGACGAGACAGAGACAACGTCCGTTCAGCAGGGTGTCATTTTGCCTTCGCAGCTCTGGAAGATGACGACGCAGAGGCATTGACGGTTTCGCTCTTTGTGTCTCTCGCTCAGGTTGGAATGCTTTGAATACGATTGGACCGTGTCACGTAGCGCAATGTAGTACCTCGCCTAGATTGCTGTCTCAACACCATACCAAGCACAACACCATACCACGCACACCACCGACACACGTCCCGACACGCACGAGCTCGCTGCAAAACGACAGGAGCGTGAAACGAAAAGAACGGTGGAAGCGTTTAATTTTGTATTCGAGGACGTTGCAACAAAGACGAACCAAAGAGAAAGAGGCAATCGATCGCCAAAACACGGGGGAAGCCCAGGAAAACCTCGTCGAGGATGCGACGGGTGTGTCGAGGGTGTTGAGGGGGGCAAATGCATACAAATGTAAATTGAAGAAAGGGATGAGACGAGAGGACGTCAGATCCCTTCCTAGGGACATATATTTTTGGCGGGTGTGATCGACTCCCATTTACCGTCGGTCGGTCGTCGTTGTTGAATCCTATGAAGAAAGACTCGTGATCGTCGTCTCGATTACCACGCCCGGCCAGCAGCGCCATGAGCGGAATATGGCGTCATTCGTAGTCGTTTCTAGGACGGTGTCACCGCTCCTTGCCAGACTAGTTGCGATCCACCGTTCTCTTTTTGACTTTTCTTCTCTTCTCCGTATGCTGGTGTGTGTGTGATGCGTGCGTGTCGATGGAAAAAGTCGAGAATGACGCCCAGGAGATTCGTCCCTTCCCATCTCCTCTTCTACCCTCTTCATCTTCCGTCCTTCATCTCGCGGAAACGTCCCACCATTCTACAGCGCCTTCACACGGAAAGGCAAGGTGCTCAGGTCGGTGAGACTTACGCCTTCCTGCGGAAGGAGCAGCCTGTTGGGAATGGTGACGACGAGAGCAATGGCAGATAAACAGGGGTCAGAACACGCTGCATCTCAAACTTGTGGAGCGAAGAAGACGAGTCGAGGCCTAAGCTGGCGGAGGCTGGGCTTCGTAACTCACCCTCAGTGAGGCGCGCCTTACCACCGGTGGGCTGGCTAAGGACCTGGGCGCAGCTGCCGCAGACGACAACAGTCTGGGCGTGCGAGAAGACAGTGGTGATGGCGAAGCAGCCGGGGCACTTGACGTCCATGAAGAACGAGTTGGGGTTCTGCACGAGCCTCTTGAGCTTGTGGCAGCGAGCCTGGTGCTCGAGGGTGGGGTTGAGGAGGTCGATGGCGAGAGTCTGAGGGAGAATTCGAACAGGAACGCGTGGGTTGGTCAGCAGTCTGGGCTTCAGCTCTAGCGCAACAGAATGACGAGCAGTCGAGCTAGCGCAGCCAGCACGAGCAGACAACGGCAACAGCAGTAGCAGCAGCAGACGACAGCGGCCGGCGTGAGGTCGATAGCAGAGAGATGCTGGACTAGGAGGAGTCGGAGTGTGGTTGATATTTTAAATCAAGAGCCAGGCGGCAATTCGAAGTGGCTATGATGGCGGCAGTGACGGGATGGTGGTGAGTGCAAGTGCGATTGCAAGCCTGGTGTGAACGGCGCTGTGGCGATGAGGCGTCCGGATGGTCTATTATGTCGACATAATCCTACTGCGGCGCCACGAAGAGCCCCAGTGTTTGCCACCTAGCTGACCTCAAAACTCATGTGACGGCCTGCAGCAACCTGTTACCCTCCTAAAGCCAGTTCCCCCCCTTAACGTAACCCGTAATATGTGACTCCATCTCCGTCCGACTTCGGTATGGTGAACCATGACGAGCTTTCCCCTCTGCGCGACGCCACAGGTGACCGATTTGCCTTCTGTTGCTGGTGCAAAGGAGTGCAATCACTTAAGGGGCCGGCTTCTGAGAGAGGACCATACGAGACCTGGTCGTCGTCTGCGAAGACGAGCCTTTCAGATGTGGCGAGAGCAGCGGTAGGGCAGAGGAACATCGAGGATGATGACTCGGGTGGCGTGATAGATAATGGTCGGACGGTCGTTGTCGATACGGCTGCTGTCGCTGCTGCTGCTACCGTCTGTCGATATTGTCTGGCCGTCTGCAGTCGTTGTCGTCGTCGTTGCCGTCATCTGTCGGTCATCTCATGCTGCGGCGATTCTCACCATTTTAGCGTGTGTGTGTGTGTGTGTGTGTGTGTAGGTGTGCAAAGAGCAAAGGGGAGGGGTTGATCGTGATCTTGAGGGATGGATAATGGCGAGAGCAGCTCCGTCTGTCGGTAGGGCGCCCAGCCCTGCTGACCGCCCGGTCGCCGCCTCCCTCTCTCGTTTGACTGGGCTGGGCTGGCCTGCCGCCGCCTGCGCATCTGCTGCGCGCCCGCTAGCCAGCCAGCCAGAGAGGTGGCGTGTGCGGCCTTCCTTGCCCCGGCCTTGGCCTGGCATGGAAATTCGAAACTTTCGAGCTCAGCTCAGCCCAGCCTGGGCGGCCGCGGAGGAATTCCAGTTGGTTTTGCCTCTCACGTGATCGCGAGAATTTCTAGACTTTTTTTCTGTGTGTGGTTGACCTGCCCTGGTCGACTAGCCGGCCAGGCAGAGGCGAAAAATCGGCCCTCGGCAACAAATCGAGAACCAGGGACGGCTGAGGCGAGGACGGGCGCGCGAGAGAGAAAGAGGGAAAGGCAGCGCGGCTGCAGGCTCCCGAGGCGGGCTTTGCGGACCACAGAGCGAGCAGCTAGAGGGAGAGGAACTGAGCGCCAGGCCATTGTCAGCCAGGCGGAGCGCAGAGAGGGCAGGGGGGATCGAGGCAGGCCCGAGGGGAGGGCCAGCCTCCAACGCCATCCCTTACCTCGTTACCCTCACCCTCCCTCCTCCGCCCCTTCCGTCAAGTCACCCCTACACAACGTGAGTATCCGCTCGCGCCACGCTCGACACCACGTCTACGCCCGACACCACGACTACCGACAGCGACTACTTCGACCGCCCCGCCAACTTGTCAGTATACCGACATCCGACCGTGGAAGCAGCCGACTAGGAGGAGGTCGCTGCTTCAGCCTAGAGCGCAAAAGCAAGGAGGCCCAACGACCCACGGACATGGGCATAGACGGCGCACGATTTACCGTCTCCCTTCTGGCGAGCCCGGAGGTCGTCGTAATGCACGGCTGGCAAAGGACACAGAATCTAGCGGCAGACAAGGTGGAAAGGCGTCAACTCGGTGGCACCTACGGGGTCCCAAGGTAGATTTGGCATCCTCAGGGCCAGATTTGAGGGATGTCCCGTTCTTTCTACGGGCACAGGAGAAGAGCAAAGCTCAGAACTCTTGCACCTCCGACCAACTGCTCGAAGTTTGCATCGACCGCACCAGCGCCGGCAGAGTCTCGGTCAATTTTTGTGCTGGAAAAGCTGCCCATTTGCAACTTTACGGACCCAGCGGCTGACCTTGTCGTCCCTCTTCCACTATCCTCTCACCACTCACTCGCACAACGCCTTCATCCCACCGCAGACATCAAGATGGTCAACCTCCGATCCCAGAAGCGCCTCGCGGCATCAGTCCTCAAGTGCGGACAGCGCAAGGTCTGGCTCGACCCTGCCGAGCAGAACGACATTGCCAACGCCAACTCGCGCGCCAACGTCCGCAAGCTCATCAAGGATGGCCAAATCATCCGCAAGCCCGTCGTTGGCGGCTCGCGTGCCCGCACCCGTGAGCTCCTCGCCGCCAAGCGCGTTGGACGTCACACCGGTACCGGTAAGCGCAAGGGTACCGCCGAGGCCCGCATGCCCACCAAGGTCATGTGGATGAGGCGCCAACGTGTCCTCCGCCGTCTTCTCAGGAAGTACCGCGAGTCGGGCAAGATCGACAAGCACCTGTAAGTACACACATTCATTCTTGTCGATGGAGTCAGTCTGGGTCAAAGGGCGAAGCTGCGATGCGCACGTAAGAGGAGGAAAGTCACCCTCGACTTGATCGCCTTAAGGATATCGCATGCTGACTTCTCATCGCCGCCTTCTACGCCATTCATGCACCTCCGTCCTCGTCCTGTAGCTACCACGAGCTCTACCTCAAGTCCAAGGGTAACGTCTTCAAGAACAAGCGTGTTCTCATGGAGCACATCCACAAGGCTAAGGCCGAGAAGGCGCGCTCCAAGCACCTCGCCGACCAAATGGAGGCCCGCCGCCAGCGCAACAGGAACCTCAGGGAGCGCCGCGCCGTTAGGATCCAGGAGAAGCGCGCTGCCATTCTGGCCATCGAGAACGAGGCCGAGGAGAAGAAGTAAACGGGCACAAACGGTCGATGAGCCCCGCCAGGGGCCCCATCTCCTTCTGTCCATCGATGCTTCCTTTCGCCTCTGCATTCTTTCTCGTGCTTCGATCCCTTGGCCCTCTCGCTCTTTTCTTGGTCGCATCCCACATTGTTTCAATACTCGTCCCGGCGACAATGCAACACTACACACACGCACTACACTTCCCCTCCCTCGGCGCCGAGGCCCGGATCGGCCCACACCACGCACACGCCATTCACACACCACACCACCACCTACACACACAAACGCCACCAGCACCGTTCCGTCATCGTCACGGACACAAAACGGGTTGGGAAAGAGTGGGGGCAGCCTCTCTTTCTCGTCCCGGACGCCCTCATTCCCGCCGCACGGGCAGCAGGGGCGGACCTCCCGCTCTACGTTCTTCTGCCACGCTTTGACTTGCGCCCGACTCGCTCTCTGTTGCGGGACGGAGCTAGACATTTGGAAGGACGAAATGAAGAGAGGATAGCGCGCAACAAGGTGCGGGAGGGGAGGAAGCATCGTCAACAAGCTGGGGAAGTGCTACCCCCCTGTTTTTACCCCCCTCTATGGCTGCTATGCTTCTGTCGTGTTCTGACGAGATGCCCATTGTTCCCCCGACCAGCCACTCTGTACGCATATGAATATAACCTCCAAAACTACTGAAAGCAAAACACTTCAGGTCCGCACAGCTCAGCTCGACTCTGTTGGCCCTTGTCCGCCTGGGTTGCGCCCTCTCTATCGCGCTCTACCTCCTCTCATGCCATTCTGGCGGACGAAGAGGTACAGCGTTCGAGCTTGGTCTTTGCGTAGATAGGGACGAGGCCGTCTGGTTTCGATGCTGTGAGGCAGCCGAGCTTGGCTGGTCGGGGCCAGTGAGCCGTGCGGCAAGGTTGTCCAAAGAGCGAAGGGCAAGGCAACCGGAGCGAACGGGCCATCCGAAGCCTGCCTCGCTGGCAACACCCCCACCTCTCGGTCGGCCGAGCCTCGCTGCTTCCTTCTGCACCCACATCATCCTTCTTATAGCCAGGCTCATCTGCACACAATCGCATTGCACCGCTCAGACGACTTCCAGTCAAGTTTCGCTCCGGGCTCGGACACACTCGACCTAGCCGTCGTCCAACATGCCGCTCGACTACCTCCGAAAGGTAGAGAAACGCGATGCACAACAACAGCAGAGTCATGGTGCCGCTTCTTCCCGGCCCGAACGGCGCGTTAGCGCTGCGCGCTCGTCTTCGTCGTCGTCGGCCTCCGCCGCCGGTGGCATCTCGCTTTTCAAAGCCGTCTCTTTCGCCCTAGTGGCCATCGTTATTCTACCCGCCGTGATCTATTTACCATGGATCCTCGCCCTGCTACGACCCACGCAAAATCTCCCCGACTTTTGGGTCCAACCATCGATCAAGCTGCCCTCTCCGTCCGCAGCCGCAGCTGCCGTCGGAGCAGACGTCGACCTTGAGCAGCTGGGCGAACCCAACTGCCTCAACGCAAAGGTATCGGCCATCGATCCGTACCACCGCTCGCAGCCCTACCACGAGTGGGACCGCACGGTGCAAAAGACCGAATTCTGCGAGGATGCAGAGATCTTGCACACGCGTGGTCTCGTCTTCGTCTCCTGCGATCCCGGCAGGCATGAGTGGAACACCGTCATGGGCCCGTTGAAGAAGTGAGTCTGCGAAGTGGCGCCTGGTGGGCAACTTTCGAGATGCCGTCCGGAGACTGAACTCGACGTTTTCACTCCCCCACCGTTGACGTTCGCTCGCTTCCAGCCCGAATCCGCGAGGCGCGCTGTGGGTCTACGACTTCAGCGCCTCCGTCGCTGCCGCCAACAGCAGCGCTGCCTTCTCGACTCCGCCCGCCGAAGCGCTCGAGATCGTCCACCTGCTCAACTACCCGGAACGCCTCGACTTCCATCCTCTGGGCATTTCAATCTTCGACCCATCGGAAAGCCACGGTGGCGTCGGCACGAATGATGACTCAAACGACTCTCTCAGCTCTCCTCTCCGCCTCTTTGTCGTCAACCACCAACGCGCGCGCAGCAGCATCGAAGTGTTTGACCTCGAGAAGCAGGCGCGCGGCTGGGTAGCCAGCTACGTGCGCAGCATTGTCGATCCGATCTCGACGCACACGCCCAACTCGGTCCAGGCGCTCAGCCGCGACACCTTCCTCGTTACGCAGGACCACCTCTTCGCCCGACGCACCTCGCCGTCGGGCCAGCTGGTGCAGACGTTCGCCCAGGCTTTGCCCTTTCCCTCGCTGATCTCGTCGCTGGTTGCGCCCGTCTTCGCTCGGGTCTCGTCGCCTCGTTCCTTGTCGGCCATACTCGCGCCGATCGAGACGTTCCTCGGTCTACCTCTCGCATGGGTTAGCTACGTCCAGTTTGACGCCGAAGCGGGCAAGCTCGACACTTCGCATCGCCCCGAGTCGGCCGCGGCAGCGGCGCTCCAAGAGGCCTTGGACGCCAAGACGGCCTCGCGCGGTCTCGTCTCCAACATCGTAGCCAGCGGCATCCCTTTCGCCAACGGCCTGGCTCTCAGTCCGCGTGGCTCGACCCTAGCCGTCGCGTCTTCGACGCACCCGGGAGTGTTCCTGTACGATGTCGGACCACCGCCTCCTCCTCCCTTCGGCAAGAAGTCGAGCTACAGCGGATCGAAGGCTTCCAACGTCAAGCCTCGACTCAATTGGTCGAAGCGGGAGCACGTGAGGTTGAGGGAAAAGGTGCACGCTCCGTTCGTCGTGGACAACGTATCCTTCGGACCTATCCAACCCAGCGCGCCTGCCGCCGCATCCGTCGATCCTACGACGAGATCGAGCAACAAGAAGCCACTGAACGCGGATCCGTTCGACTCGTCCCCTCTCATTCTAGCCGGTCATCCGGATACGTTCGGTCTATTCCGTCTCTCCCACTCTCCCCACGACGGACGCACCGCTCCGTCCTGGGTGATTTCCCTTCGACCTTCCCAAGCCTACCAACAAGGTCAAGAGAAATTCGGTCTGTCCAGTCTAATCACGAATTTGGAGCACGATCGAGATGCACCCGTCCAGGCGAACAGGAGGGTGTTGACGCACGATCCTCATTGGAGACTTACGTCGCTCTTTCAGAGTACGGGTGAAAAGGTCGACGTAAGGATCCAAACCGAAACCGAAGGACAAGGGGCATGGAGAGAGGTACAGTTGCCCAGTTCATGTACGGCCGTATGGAATGGTGGGTTCATGATGGTCACTGGTCTCTACGCTAAGGGCTTGTTGGTCTGTAGTAACGTCGCGAGGGAGGTGGTATAATCCCACATTTCTCCATGTCGTCTCACCATCAAAGTCGTCCCTATACGACAACGAAGCAAATGTAGTGAATCACACACGCACCCACACTTTTCGTCCTCTCTCCCTCCATCTCTCTTGCGAGAATCACAACGATCGAGCGGGAGAGGTATGAAGAAGTACAAGTTTCCAATTCAACAAAACTAAAAAGATAGAGGCCGGGGGTGACGTGCCACCCTGCGACGTCTCCGCGCGTGTCCGGGTCCCTTGCAAAGGGTGGATCGCAGCTCGAATGGAAAGACGACAAACAACAAGATGCGAAAAGAAAAGGAAAAAAAAAAAAAAAAGACGAGGGACGTAGCTAGCACAGCGGAAGACGAAGATAAGGAAGGGGAAAGAGTGAGACAAGAGGGCCGAGAGGTGCGTCCAGCAGAATAAAGAAGGGGGGTTGTATGGTGATGTGTGTACTCTGGGAACCCGTTGCTCAGTATGACACGTCGAAAGGAGTGAGGAGCGGAAGCTAGAGATGCGTGTGGGAGAGGCGACCGTGGCTGGGAAGGAGGGAGAGGTTGGTAGGCGCCGCATCGCTGTCTCTTCGCCGCTCAGCCGCTCCAAGGTACCGTCTCGGCCGATCCTCTGAATGGTACGTCTCGCACGCGCTCAGAGCATCGTGACGATGCCAACGACGGCAGCGGCTGCGAAGGTGATGGTCAGGACGGCCGCCTGGCCGCGGGTCGCGGCGTCGAGGGCGGAGACGCCGGCAATCTGCTTGAGGTTGCTGACGGCCGAGGTGCCGCAGGTGTCCGTGTAGGCCTTGAAGATGCTGCTCTGGACCTTGAGCTTGTCCGAGTTCTGGAGGCCGATGCCGTAGGGGATGGACGTCTCAAACTCGATGTACGAGGCGAGAATGTTGCGCGAACACTCGGAGCAGAGGATCGACTTGGGCGTCTTGTCGCTCAGGTAGAGGAAGGCGGTGTTGGAGTTGGTGACGTCGGCGGCGGCCGTCTCGTCGCTGACGCTGTCGGCCAGGTCGTCGATCTGGTCAGCCGCCTGGCGTCGTTGCAGCGCGAGGTCGTCGTCGGCGACGAACGATCTCCGCGAGACGATGCTGGCCGACGAGGCGGCCTTGGCGATCGTCTTGAGGCAGTATCCGCCGGTCGAGTCGGTGGAGCAGATGGCGTTCCTGAGCGGGGTGATCATGTAGAGGTTGTCATAGTAGTCACCGATCTTTGGCCTGCTCTCCTGGATGTCGGTGTGGCAGCTCTGCCAGAAGGAGTCGAGGTAGGAGCGGATGAGGTCGGCGTCGCAGCCGTTGCTCTCGCCGCAGAGGCTGAAGAGGGTCGAGTCGATCTTTGAGGAGGTGCTGGAGGTTGTCTTGTTCGTCGCGGCGGCCGAGTAGGCCCTTGTGGCGTCGACGAGGGGGCCCGTGCAGGCCGAGATCTTTGTGTCGGTGTTGAGCGTGGCGAGGAAGGTCTGGCAGGAGGAGGTGAGGTCGGTGGGGATGGCGGATGTGGTGGTGGTGCTCGCGGTGGTGGCGGTGTTCTGGGCAAGGGCGAGGCCGGCGCCGAGGAGGGCGATGGACGCGACGGTCGAGTAGAACTTCATCTGGGGCGAGGTGTAGCGCGTGCCAGTCGCTGCTGCGACTGTGGGTACGTTTGGGCGGCTAAGTTGAGCGAGGGCTTGAGGGTCGGAAGGCTTTCCTGGAGCGTGTGCTGTACCGGACAGAGCACGAGGGGAGCAGGGTGGTCTGGTGGTGGCGGTGGTGAGGGTGGGTTTCGAGGATTGTTGGTGCGGGCTGGTAAAGGAGAGTGCTCGTGGGAGGAGGCTGATGATGCGTGCAAGAGAGCGTAGGAGCGTGGAGAGGGGATGGGGGTGGGAGCGGACACGGGGAGCAAGGGCGAGGGCGAGGGCGAGGGCGAGGGCGAGATGGAAGGGGGATGGTGGTTGGCAGTGGGGTCGGTGATGGCGACGACGGCGACGCCGAGGGGGGCCGACAGCAGCGGCGGCCGAGGGGCGACAGCCAGCACACATGGGCACACTGGCTCAGAGCCTAAGCAAACAGCGGGCGGCGGGCGGCGGAGCGGTGGCGCGCAAATCGCAAATTGTTCAAATTCAAGTCAGAGGGGCATACAAGCAGCCGCGCCCCTTTTCCCTCTCGAGAACTCTCTTGACTCTGGCGCGCGCGCCTGCCTGCCTGCCTGCCTGCCTGCCTGCCTGCCTTTTCTCCCCTCGCTCCGCCTCGCAGCCTGCCTTGGCGATCCTTCTGTCAAGCCTTGTTCTCCTGCCTGCCTGAACCGCCTCCGACCCACAGCAGCGGCCAACTTCCACACAGCGGCGCGCCCTCGTCGTCGACCCTCAACACCTTCATCCAACACACCAATGTCGTCTTTGCATGTCTGACTGCCCGTCGGCCATCAATGAGTCTGGCGCTCGGTAGAGCGGGCTTGTATTGCAACTAGAAGAGAGGATCGGCGCAACCCGACGCCCAACTGCGGGCATCCGACGTCCCCCCGTTGTGAGGTACCGATACACAACAAGATCATCAACCAGCTAGCGTCGACGCTACAGTACATACGCCGCTACCAAGACCAAGTCTCCCGCAGCGAATTGACAGTCATTGTGACATCCACCTGGCGAGCGGCTCACCTCGGTGAGATAGGAAGCCATCTTTCTTTCGACAGCGTGGGGACATGGGTCGAGCGCGGCCCAATACGCGACCGTCGATTCGACTCGGGTGTCGCTGTCCCAGCAGCTGCTGCCGCAACGGCGGGCGGGGGCCTATAGGAGGCAGGGAGAAAAAACGAGCACCTCGTGGAATGTCTGACCGATGATGCCGGTACGGCGAGGAAGACTTCCTCGATCCCGATCTCTGCGAGCAAAAGCCTGATGTGTCGTCCCAGATGGCTGTCGCGATGGCGGTCTTGGACCGACTGAAGGCGCGGCCGATACGGACGGGCGTGCTTGAATTTGTGGTCGTTGGCTGATGGGGTAGCTGTGTGGGTGTAGCAATGGGAGCCTCTCGTCTCGTATCTCGGCATCCAGCTGCGGCCTCCATGGTTCGCTCTTGCGTGCCTAGCCGGCCGTTATTGATGTGAAGGTAAAGTCTGTCAGGTGTCGTATATCAGGGCTCGGGCGTCGCTAATCTCATTCTTGAGCGCGAGAGGCGTCTGAAGGGAATCGGACGACGTACGGTAAGGACTGTAGCGTTTGGCGGTCAAAGTGATGCGGGCCCGACGCCGCCACTATGGATAGCGGGACGCTGAGAAGAAGGCCGGGATAAGATGTTGGCAGATGTGGGCAGGGCAAGGACGGGCTAGGGACGCTTTCTCTGTGCGGCCAGGGTACGCGGCCTCACTGGACATCCATGGTGAGCTCCTTTTCGAGGATGAACTTGCCCTCCTTGTACTTTTCCCCGGTCACATAGGCCTTGTCCTGTCCGGAACAGCGATGTCAAGGTTCGAGAGCCAAAAGGCGTGTGTGTATGCGTAAGTTGTAGCCCTTCAGCCTAGCTTCCTCCGGCTAGCACCATGAACGCTCGCCCGCCCATGACGCACTTACATATTTCCAACCCAGGACCGTGTGGCACTTAACGCAGTAGATGTCGCGCACCGTGTGTAGCCCGGTCGTCATGTGGCGATCGTCGGCCTCGCCTAGGTCAACGTTGGTGACGGCATCGAAGAGGTAGGCACGACCGTGCTGGCCGTTGAAGGCACGGCTGATGAGGCTTTCGATGGTGGTGAGGTGCGTCTTGCACGCCTTGCAGCCAAAGATGCGGTTCGAGACGAGGTACTCCTTGTGAGTCATGCCCATCTTGCTCGATGGCGCTTCTCGCGAGGAGGGACCGGGTGAGGCTTGCGGGAGGACGAAGGTATGCTGCTACGAGAATTGGTGGAGCTTAGAGCGTATGTGACGATGTGTGGGGCGAGCTAGAGAATAAGTCGATCGGCGCAGCAGCAGCAGCAACAGGGATGAGATCTAGCCAGAGTGCAAGTCACCGTGAAGGATGGTTATACCGAGGGCGCAGACCAGATGGCGCGGTTGCGGATTGAGTCGTCGATAGAATGCGCTAGACCGAGCTGCCGGTGGGCGCGGAACCGGGAGGGGAGCGGGTCGAGCTTGACAGGAGCACAGGGAGAGGGAGAAGGGTGTGAGGGGGATGATGGGCGAGGCTTGCTGGTGGTGGTGGGAGGGCAACGAGCTCTCGAGCTAAGTTGCGGACTTTGTGCTTTCGTGTGAGCTGAGGCAGGCGGACGAAGACAAAGGCCGAAGGGCAAGAGCATGCGCCGCCCCTACACTCCCGCCCTCGACCTATTTAGCCCTCCTGGCAATCGAGCATACAACTACACCATGCACCGGGGCGGTGGCCGTGCTGGCCTCTTGCGACCCACTCTATCCACTCGATACTCCCGCATGTACCTGATCCCCACCGCGCCCCGCCCATCTTGCGTCCCGCTGGCGGGAGGAGAGGGCGAGCAGGCGGTGGTGGTGGTGGTGATGGTGCTTGCTTTCCGCCTCCCACGTCGGCTGGTTCCGGCAAGGGCGGCACGGCGGCGAGGCAAGGCGAGGAGGGTTCAGGGTCCTTGCCCTCCCAACCTGGCTCCCCACCTTTTTTTTCTATTTTTTTTTGGGGCAGCGCGGCCGCACGGACCCAACAATCCGCGGGCGAGCAGTGCCGGAGCCGGAGCCGGTTCCAGGGCCGTGACGTCGTCTCGTGCAGGGCGCACGCCCACGGCCATTTCTTCTTCGTCCTCGTCCTCGTCCTCCCCCTCCTCCTCCGCACCGCAACGGCAAACACCCGACCAATCCTCTCCCTCCCTGAGGATTTTGCAACACCATCCCTACCTATCATCTCCGGCGCCAAAGCCCGGTCAGACAGCTTGCGATGGCCCGGGCGATCTGCTCCGTCTCCTCCGGGAGGGCCGCTCACCTCGCCGTCCGCATCTGCTGCGGCGACTCCGCGCTGCAGCTTCAGTCTCCTCGCAACATTACAAGGCTCGCCCGACGCTTACACACTTCGCGCATGCTCGCACAGGATCCTGGAGCTGGATCCTCGAGGAAACCCTTCGTTAGGGTCGTCAACACCAAGTCCTCAAAGGCCGCTTTCGAGCAACGACAGATCCTGGACGGCCTCCGTGCATCTTCATCCTCGAACAGATCTCCAGATTCGTCGCTCTCTCAAGCCCAGGAGAGGCCGAGATTCAATGCTACCGCCGAGGCGGCCCTCAACGCTGCTGCCGGCGGGCGCACTGGCTCGATGCCCCTGGGCGTAGGCGGACTGTCGGTCGGCGGCGCTGGAGGCGGAGGAGGCGTCATCGATCGGTGGACCGGCTCAGGGAAACGATGGAAGGACCTCAGGGGTGGTGAAAAGGTCGCCCGTGCTACGGTCCAGTTGTCGAGGACCGTCTTTATCGCCGGCGGCGCGGCGCTCACCTTTGTCCTGGTCTACGCACTCTCTACCGAGCTCTTCGCCAAGAACAGCCCGACGGTAGTCTTTGGCGATGCCTGCAAGCGAGTGCAGAAGAGCTCGACCGTGGCACAGCACCTGCTGCCGCCCTACCGCTTCCACACCTCGTCCGCCTTCGCAACGACGGCGTCACCCTCGCCGCTCAACCCGCCGGCTCGAGGCCGGAGGTCGCGATCGGTAGCATCGTACTCGTATAACGACGAGAAGACGGGCCAGGAGAAGATGCTGCTGCGCTTCTTTGTTGAAGCGAGGGACAAGGATCGGGACCTGACGCTCTGGGACACGACCAGGTACCACATCGTCGAGGCCGGCAAGTGGGCCGGCATGAAGATCCAGGAAGGCGGCGAGTGGGCGGGCGAGCAGTTGGGGCTTTTCCAAGGGGGCGAAGAGGAGGCGGTGCGTCTGAGCGACGCCCTCGAGGCGGATCCGCAGTCGAAGCAGAGCTCGGAGCCCTCGGCGATCGGATCTGCCCTGTCCAGCGCGTGGAGCTACAGCTTTGGTGGCCTGGCCGGGCTCGGCCGCGGTGGTGGCGGTGCGCTCGGCAAGCTGACGTCGAACAAGAGAGAGCCGGGCACCTGGTCCTCGGGCGAGGTCCACGCAGAGCTGGAAAGGGTAAGCTCAGCTGTTTCGGAGTGGGGACGACCCTAAACGCCTCTTCGAGATGATCGCTGACCTCGTCGTGTGCTTTGCCTTGCCTTGCTGGTCTCGGCCGTGGCAGGACGAGAATGGGACGCTGCAGTACAGGCACTTCTTTGTCGACATCCCGAGTTCGAGCGCGACGGTGCGAGAGCGGGTGTGGATTGTACGCAAGAAGGGCGAGGTGGAGAGATGATCTCTGAGACCGCTGTTGGAGGCATCCGCGTGCGCTTTGCTATTCCTGGGCCTCACGGCCGTCAATGCAGAGGTCAAGCTCCCTGAACGTCTGCCCGTGCGTGTAAACAAAGTCACGACAGGAAGTCTGCGACGCCTGTTGATCGTGTGTGGATGAGGCTAGACCTGCAAACTCGACGCCAGACGGTGGCGTGGTCCCACGGCGTCGAGACAAGCCTTGCGCCCCGACAAAGGATCGCCTTGCGAGGGTGAAAGTAAACCTCTTGGTTGGCTGGCGGAACGGAGCATCGGAAAGGGCGATAAAAATTGCCGTGCAAATACGGTAACGCCTTCTCATCTTCGACCACCCGCCGCCAAACCTCATCTCGCACTGTCATCGTATTAGTTGGCACTCGTTGTCTCTCCCAACCAGCCTTCCGCCTGTCTCTGTGCGCCTCGAACTGGCCGATCGTGCTCATCGAGACTGCCCCTCCAGGTAGATGGGGCGACTAGACGGTGGGGCGGACGTATCTAGCTGTGCTGCGCGAAGCGTTCCGATTACCTTGCGGAGCGGAAAAGGGAGGGGCGTAGAGTCCGGTCGCGCGACTGCCAGCGGACCACAAAGCCGCTGGCGTTGCCTGTCTCCTCACCCCGCAGAGGTAGTGTAGGGCGGCTGTTGCTGGGCGTGTCAACCAGATCGACGTGCATCAGACAGACAGCCAGCCAGCCCGCCTTGGCGAGCTGCGGCCGTCTATATTCGGTGGCATGTGCCGGGCTTCGATCCCGCAAGCTACCGAACCAAGGGCTCCAGTAGTTAGTGCACTCATGAGTGCTCCAACTACAGTGTCAGTACTTGCGCTCTTTCACTTCGCGCAACTCTGGTGTCTTTCTCCGCCACAGCACGCCCTACAGCGACAAAGCTGACGCTACAAAGCTACGACAGTAAGCGCCCTTAGCTCTACGAAAAGGGGCGAAAGGGGCGTGGTGGTGACGATGCCAACGCGACAAGCTCCGCCCCCTTCTCGGATGCCTCCAATGCCCCCTCCCCTTTGGCCCTCCTCCCTCTGGACCCCTGAAGAGGACGAGTCTCGAGCATAGGCCGCTCAAGCATCAGCACTTGAAGGAGGCCATCCTCGCTCCATGCTTTTTACCCCAGTTGACGCCTCCCCGCTCGTCAAACTGTGATGCGGCCGCAAACTCTCCGCCAACGTCGTGCGTTCGCTACAGTACTGTACAGCTGTACATAGATACGGTGCAGCGATTGACGATCACGATGCACCACCATCGAGGAAGATTCTCCTCTGATGTCGTCTAAGTGGTACTGTACGGTGCGGCAGGTAGGACGGAGGATGGGCAGCGCCATGGTCATCATCGTCGCCTGTTGTGTTCTCGCCTCCGGTGCGATGCGGGACGTAGCCCTACGGCCCTCTTGTCCGTGCCGCCCTCCATGCCGCGCCAGGCCGCGGGGTCGATGGCGTCGTTCCGCTCCATTCCTGCCGCCCGCCCGCCTGCCTGCCCGCTTCGGTCGTGGTGCTGCTACTAAGCCGACCTTGTCCGTTCCTCTCTCCGTCCCACCACCAACACTCACTGAAGCTATAAGCTCGGCTCCTCTTCTCACCTTCTCCTACTCTTCCACCCTCCATCAACGCTACCTTTCCGACTGTTTCATTCCCCCTCCCGTTCCTAGTCTTTCGACCACAGTCATTTCTCACGGCATTTCCCAACCATCCAACAACGCCCCTCCCACCCTCCACGCATCATTACTTAACGGCAACCAGCACCTAACAATATGGCACGTCTCTCTCTCCTCGCGCTGCTCGCCACGATCGCCATGGCGGGCGTCTCCGGTGTCGTGTCCGAGGAAGTTACCTCGCCCGCCAAGGCCGAGGACCTCGATGAGGCCGGCAACGTGATCAAGGTCATCAACTCGGTCTTTGGCGACGACGACGACGACGACTACACCGACGAGGAGCTCGAGGCGCGCGACATCATGCGCCGCTCCAAGCACCACCACAAGCACTCGCGCAAGACCAAGGGCAAGCAGCACTTCACCATCGGCATCAACGACTCGGACGAGCTGTGGAGCGACGACATCAAGATCATCTGGTACGCCTCCAATGACCTCAAGAACCCGCAGTGCGGCAACGGAGGTGGCAACTGGCAGCCCGAGAACTCGGTAGGTTCCGTCGTCCGCTTTCCGCGTGCCTTTGCTCGTCGTGGTGCGTCCTCGAAAGCTAACGCGTGTGCTTCCTCTTATCCCTTCCCATCATCGACTGCAGAGCCACATCGGCGCTGTTGTCAAGAACTGGGACAAGGGTCCCAAGTGCGGCGAGTTCATCAAGCTCTGCAACAAGAAGGCCGACCACCGATGTGTCAAGGGTACGTGTCTGCGATCGCCCTTCCGCCGCGTCGCGCCCCCTGTTTTCTGCAGTGTCGCGCTGACCTCGATTCTCGACCCACTTTCTCCCTCTCCTTCCACCTCCCCTTCCCTGTTCCATCTTTTCGACAGTCCGCATCATCGACAAGTGCGCCGGCTGCAAGCAGGGCCACGTCGACCTTACCAAGAGCGCCTTCAAGAAGCTCGCGCCCTCGGGCACGCTCGACGAGGGCGTCGTCGAGGGCCTGCAGATGTACAAGACGTACAAGCCCAACCCTTGGGACATTGCTCTCTTCGGCCCGAAGCTGCTCCAGTCGATCGTCAACTAAAGGAGATCGACAACTCTCTCCTCTCGAGGATCGATGAACAGTCCTTCCCCTCCTTCCTCCCTCCGTCCGACGCCATTCGAACCGATCCCACGAATGCGTCGTGATGAGAATTAGGAGCGAAGATATCTTACCTTTCTACGTCTTTTTCTCTTCGGATCCATGCACAGCGTCTCTGGAGACGTTTGCTGCCATCACCTCCCGTTCTCCTTCTCCCTAGTCACTCCACACGATCCGACGACGATACGCAGTGGTCTCGACGCTGCTATCGTCATGTCTTCTACGTCGTCGATGACCCACTTGTTGTTCCCTGGGTCTTTACTCCTTGTTGCTACCGCGGTTTTTCGTAAAAGTGTCTTCTCTGTCTCCACGTCCATGCTCGTAGGAAGGTCCCCTACCTAGGCTCTGTCGCTCTCTAACCTAAACTCTTCCGTCTTGGGTTCCTCGAATATCCATGCTGCGCCTGGAATATAGGCCCGCCTTGCCGTTTTCTCTTTCCTTCCCTTGTCCTTGTCCTGCTCTTGTTGTGGGTGCAATTTGTCAGCTTGGGTGTTCCAAGTCAGACCGGGGGCGATCATGGGGGTACGGGAAGGGAAGGGAATAGACCGTCTATCGTGTTGCGTTGGTGCGGGTCGGGTACAAGTACAATGCGGGATCGAAGGCCGTGACGAGAGCGGTACGAGGGAGATGCGGAGAAGGGCAATCAGCGGCGCCACCACCATAGGAAGACCTGCGTGGTGCGGCGCGACAAAGACAGACAGGCTAGACTCGTCAGTGAAGACCCGCACGAGGGAGCAGTGATAGGCAGCGCGACCCACTCACAAAGATCCAGGTGACGAAGAGGAGGAAGAGCATCATGTTGCAGAACCAGCCAGTCTGCCGTCGAACCATGCGGTTCATCCTCGACATGGTACCGCCAAGGAAGGCGGATGTGCTGGAAAAGGCCTCTCCCTGTGCCAGAGCGTAGCGTCGAAAGCAATGAGTAGCAGGGGCTGCGGAGATGTGAGAAAGCGAGCCGGGGCGAGACAAAACGAGAAGCAGGCCGTGAGGCGACTCACGAGAGCGCCCATGTCCTTGGTCCCCTCGCGCACTTCGTTGCCTATACCTGTCGTGATCTTCGTTGGCACACAAGAGAGAGGAGTGGAAAGGTAGGCGTCAGCTTTCGAGTTCCCTTCTCGTCCGACCTTGCCGGCGGGCGGCACGCACATCCTTGAGCATCTTGACCCTAGCACTGAGACCCTCTAGCCTCTGATCGTTCTGCTCCTCGAGGTCTTCTGCCGTCCTCTGGGAAGCATAGGCCGCCATGCGACCGAGCAGCCCGCCGTTGGCCCCGGAGGTGTTTGGCGGCGGTTCCTTTTTCGGTGCACCTACGTGGTTGCCATACTCGGCGTACAGATCGTTGTTGCTCTCGTAGTTGGGCGTTGAGCCCGAGGCAGCCGGATAGAGCGTGTGTTGGGATGAAGAGGAGGAGGAGGCGGCGACGTCGTATGGCTGCTCAAAGGGCGACGAGGTGCGGTACGCTGCTAGGCCGGCGGAGCGTGACGAGGAGGGGTAGGCGCCTCCGGACAGGAGGGCGTGGCGGTCGACGGCGCCAGCTCGTCTGTTCATCCCTGATCTTGATGGAGTGCGGGGGGCGGATAGCGAGGGGTGGAGTAAGCGCTGTTCAATGACGATGTCGACGTTGGGGACGGTGGGTGTTGGACTTCTCAGAAACCCGGCGGCTCTTGACAGCGGGGCAAGCCTCGACCCAGCTCGGGATCGCAGCGCCGGGGCCAGGCGGCCGCTCTCGCTTTCTCACCAAAGCCTGACAAAGCACCCCTGCTGTTCGAAAGCTCGGCTCCGAGCTGACCCTACTCCCTTCGGCGGTTCGCGGGTTTCAGGACCCTCGCG
The DNA here is from genome assembly GCA_900291925.1 of Thecaphora thlaspeos. Lineage (NCBI taxonomy): Eukaryota > Fungi > Basidiomycota > Ustilaginomycetes > Urocystidales > Glomosporiaceae > Thecaphora > Thecaphora thlaspeos. Next base: position 866,828 of record UWYS01000003.1, on the reverse strand, counting down.
ACCTGAGCCGCCCGCCCACCGGCTCGGCTCGGCTCGGCTCACGATCGTCTTCCGATGCTTGCCCTCCGGAGCATGACCTCGCAATCTACCCTCGTTACCGTTGCGCCACTACGCTATGCCTATTTTGTACACTCTGCTGCAAGCAAGAAGAAGCCATGTAAGCGTCTCGACGATTGACCATGGTGTAATCGGAACGACCCTCTGGCTAGCATGGTATGGTCGACCGTAGAGCCTCACAATACTGTATGCGTCCGACGCGCGGAGCCGGGGCGGCGGGTGTGTGTTGGGGCGAGAGACCGCGGGCGAAAAGGATCAGGGGCGACGCGCGAAAGATGGCGAGGCGATAATCGGGCAAAGCCGTGAGCTGCAGGGCTTTTCAAGTGCTGAAAAAACGTCGGACGGAGCGGGGCCAGAATGGCCCCTCCTTCCATGCGCCGGTGATGGCTGGCTGCTCGCCTCCCTGGACCCCTCTCATTCCCGGTCCGCCGTCGCAGCGACGACACCGACGCCTGCCCGTGCTGGGTGTGGAGACCTGAAGGGGGAGCGGACGGCTGGCCCGATGTTGTTGTTGAGTGACAGCCTTACGAGTTCAACCGGCCAAACGGCGCCGCTGGCCAGGGGCCTCAGCGCGCGAAACCGCAACCAGCCATACAGAAGAAGCGATCATCGATTCCCGGATCTTCCGCACGCCCGGCTCGACCGATCCCCAACGCCTTCCCTTAGATTGGCCTTGCCTGCGCCTCTCGTCCGCTTGAGTGGGCGCCCTGTCTCGCTCTCGGCCCCCGTTGTGCACATGCGAAGGAGCAACGGGCGACGGCACTGACCCTCGACCAAACAGTCAGAGGCAGGCGAGGGTGAGAGAGGGCTCAGTGCAGACCACCGCCCGTCCGCTTGCCTGTGCCGATCCTTTTTCTTCTCTCCCTCGCGCCCGCCCTCTTCCCCCGGCCCCTCCCCCTTCTCCCTCCTTCCCTCCGCTCCATCACCAACCTCCTCCCCGGTTCTCCCCCTCCTCCCCTAGACCCCTCACCATGCTCTCCCTCGCCATCCCCCGCGTTGCGCTCCGTGCCGCCGCCCCTTCGCGCCAGTTTGCCGCCGCCGCCGCCGCCGCCAGCTCCGTCCGCTTCGCCAGCACCAAGACCCTCCAGGAGGCCGTCGCCGAGATTGTTCCCCAGAAGCAGGAGCAGCTCAAGAAGCTCAAGGCTGACTACGCCGATGCCTCGCTCGGCGAGATCAAGCTGAGCAACCTCCTCGGAGGCATGCGCGGCCTCAAGGTCATGCTCTGGGAGGGATCCGTCCTCGACTCCGAGACCGGCATCACCTTCCACGGAAAGTCGATCCCCGACTCGCAGAAGGTCCTCCCCACCGGTAACGACATCGGTGTCAAGGGCGCCGAGATCCGTGAGTAGCAACAGCCGCTGTTCCAGAAGTTCCCCTTCTACTCTTTGTGCTTGATAGATGGTTGGTGGTAATATCGCCTGGCGGCGATAGCAGAGGCATCTCCGGAAAAGCACCTCAACGGTCGACAGACAGGCGGGAAGCACTTCGAGCCTCTGAAGAAGACGCTGGATCGTCTTTGAAGAAGATGCACAGAGGACACGACGATAGCAAGTTTGCTTTTGAGCGGAGAGAGAAAACGTCGAAGTGGGGGTGCAGAGGGCCATGCAACGAGAAGATCAAGAGTCCCACAGCCGCATCAAAGAGGGCGAGGAACACCATGGACTAACGCAGAGGACTTTTCCCAAAACCTTCACTCTTCTTCCCCCTACCCTCGCAGTCCCCGAGTCAATGCTCTGGCTCCTGCTCACCGGAAAGGTCCCCTCGGCCGAGGAGGTCAAGGGCCTCTCTCAGGAGCTCGCCGCCAAGGGAAAGCTCCCCTCGTACCTCGAGAAGATCATTGACAGCTTCCCCAAGACGCTCCGTGAGTAGCCAGCGAGCAACGGCGCGACAAATGGGAAAGACCATGTCCTTTGGGTGGTGATTGCTGACTTCCACAACTCTCAAACCGCCGACCCTTGATCTCTCGCCCGGCCCCTCGCTCCTTGATCAGACCCCATGACTCAGTTTGCCAACGCCGCCGCTTCGCTCAACCACGACAGCAAGTTCGCCGCTGGCTACGCCAAGGGCATCAAGAAGACCGAGTACTGGCAGCCTACCCTCGAGGACTCGATCGACTTGATCGCCAAGCTCCCCGCCATCGCTGCCCGCATATACTACAACGTCTTCGGACGCGGTGACGGCAACCAGGCCATCGACTCGAACCTCGACCTGATCGGAAACTACTCCAAGATGATCGGCTACGGCGACAACGAGGGCATGACCGACTACCTCCGCCTCTACATTGCCATTCACGGTGACCACGAGGGTGGCAACGTTTCCGCGCACACGGCCCACCTGGTCGGCAGCGCCCTCTCGGACCCCTACCTCTCCTACTCGGCCGCCCTTCTCGGTCTCGCTGGACCCCTGCACGGTCTTGCCAACCAGGAGGTTCTCGGCTGGGCCCTGAGCATGAAGGAGGCCGTCGGCGAGAACGCCAGCGAGGAGCAGATCAAGGAGTACCTCTGGAAGACGCTCAAGAGCGGCCGTGTCGTCCCCGGCTACGGCCACGCCGTCCTGCGCCAGCCCGACCCCCGCTTCACCGCGCTCTCCAAGTTCTGCGACACCAGGCCCGAGCTGCGCGACAGCAGCATCGTCCAGCTGGTTCAGAAGGTCTCGCAGGTCGCCCCTGGTGTCCTGAAGGAGCACGGCAAGACCAAGAACCCCTTCCCCAACGTCGACGCCGCTTCGGGATGCGTTCTCTACCAGTACGGCCTCAAGGAGTTCACCTACTACACCGTCATCTTCGGTATCTCGCGTGCCATCGGCGCGCTGCCCCAGCTGGTGGCCGACCGATACCTCGGCATGCCCATCGAGAGGCCGAAGTCGATGTCGATGGACTCGCTCGAGGCCTTCCTCAAGAAGTAAGCGGTGGCAAGCCCTCGGGCCCCAGCCCCTGCTTGTCCTTGCTTGCTCCGACGTTCTTGTCAGCAGCTCCGGCCGCAGCCGCAGCCCGGTAGCGGCGGCGGGTGGGCTGTTCGATAAGCCGAACGATGTCCCCCCTTTTCCCCTCCGACCTGTAATACATCATGATACGTAAAACGGCGATGACTTGGGACGTCGTTCGTCGCCGGACGATGTGCCCTGCCCACCTTGTAGAAAAAGGAACCTTTTCTGAAAGTGTCCTCATCGTGCAGCGACCGATAGCGTCGGTCCGTCCGAGCTTCATGATTGTGTGTTGTAGTGCTTAGTCGGACTGCGGGACGGTCGACGAGATCGTTGAGGTGCTGAAGCGCGCGAGCTGGAGCGGGCGCCTCATGGCGAAAAAGAAGCGGCAGGAAGAAGGCTTCAGAAGAGCAACACAAAGACGCGCGTTTCGCCCCGCCCCCTGGCCCCTGGCCCCTGCACAGCCCGGCCAACCCGTCCAGCGGCCCGCTGCCTTCGGTCTTTGCACCACTTCCATCTCCACCGCCCTCCTCGCCTCGGAACAATACTCGCACCGGTCGCACCCGATCCGCTCAAACACCGCACGATGCAGGCCACCAACGCCCCCACGCTCTTCCAGACCGACGAGGCGCTGGCCCAAGGTGCGGCGCGCGCCTTGAAAGCCTCGCGCACCGCCTCGGGATCCGAGTACGGCCACCCCATCTGGCTCGGAGGCCGCTACAAGGACTCGGTCGGTCTTGTAGAGAGCGGTGCGGGCGCCGATGCCGGATCGGCGCGCGTCCTCTCGCTCCGTTGCCGTACCGTCGCCTTGTCCCCGGCCGCCGCCGCTTCTGCCGATGGCGCGATGCCGGAGAGCCAGGCGTGGACGGCAGAGAGCGGTGGTGTGGTCAGGGTCACGGACCTCGAGAACGGAAAGACGGCAGCGCTCTACAGAGGTCATATGGCGCCTGTACCGACTTTCGACATCGTGCAAGCCTCTGCACCGGCCTCCCCTGCATCTGGCGTGGGAAAGGAGGCGAGGGAGGTGCTGGTGACCGGATCGTGGGACAAGAGCATCAAAGTCTGGCCTATCCCGTCCCGCTCCATCGCAGCGCCATCAATTGGCTCGCTCCAGCCTAAGCCCATCCTCACGCATCCGCGAGCTGCCTCGGACTTTATCAAGGCGGTGCACGGCTTCCGCTCGGAAGGTCGCGACTTTCTCCTCTCGGCGGGCAGCGACAAGACGGTACGATGCTGGCACCTCACCCCTCTCCTCTTCTGGATCCGCAGTCTGAGCGACGAGGAATGGACGCAGATCTGCACGAAGGGCATCTCCGAGGAGCAGAGCAAGGCTGTCCCGGACATCGAGGTAGCGGCGACGATGAGGGAGCATACGAGGCCGATCAACTGTCTAGCTTCCGTCCCGCCGCCCCCGCATCTCGACGCCGAGCAGGCCGGACAAGGTCAGGCGACGCTCTTCTCCGCCGACTCGATGGGTAGAATGTTTGAGATGGTGCTCGACCTCCCCTCTTCGTCCACTCTTTCGACCACCGCCACAACACCAGCACCACCGCCACCGAAAGGCAGCCTCACGATCAGGCGCGAACTACGCGCCCACGAAACCGCGATCTACGACCTGCGCCTCGGGTGGCGAGACGAGGAGATCGAAGGTCTCGACTCCCTGCCCTCCCCGTCGCCCTCTGCGTCGGCGGGAGACGACTTCGTCACACCGGTCTACGAAGCTGGCAACGGCAGTTTCCGCCGCTACGTAGCAGAGGTCTGGACCTGTTCCGGCGACAAGACGGCTAGGTGTTTCGTCCTCTCTCCCACGGTACTGCGGGAACGGGGCCAGGGAGAAACGGTGGGGAGTCGCAGTTCGAAAGCAGGTCCCGTTCTAGGCTCCCAACCGCCCCTCGCACCTGTTCTGACGGTGACGCACGGCGATTTCGTAAAGTCGCTCGTGCCCCTACTCCATGCCGGTGCTAAAATCGATGTCGCGAGGCAAGCACCTACACCGCCGAACTTGTTGGCGACGGGAAGTGCCGATGAGACGCTACGACTTTTCTCGCCGGACGAATCAAGCCACGATCATAAAACGATAACGATGACGACGCCCGTAGCAGCTGTCGAGGGACACTGGCACGAAATCGATGCTATGGACGCCTGGTTCCGACCCGGATCTGGACCGCTCGGACCGGACACTTCACCTTCGACGCAACCATCCGCGTCCCCCTCCGTCGTCGCCCCTCGCACCTCCGTCGGTGGAGAATGGTACATAGTCTCGTCCGGCCTAGACGGTTCGATCCGACGTTGGAACGTGCAGCATCTTCTTCATCCGCCCGCCAAACCTCCCGTCCAATCCGAGGCGACAACCACGACAACGACAACAACAGCAAATGTCGAAAAGACGGTGAAACAGGTCGCGACTGGTCCTACCGTGCCCCCATTCACGGCGAAGAGGGAAGGGTTCGCAAAGAAAGGGACGACCAAACCGAAGCAGGACCTGAGCATGACCGAGGAAGAGGAGAGGGAGTTGGCTGAATTGATGGGTTCCGATAACGACTTGTAGACGCACGAACAGATGTGGAAAACGCTAAACGAGATTTGGTTGGATTAGACGAAGATGCGGAGGTTACAATGCAATGCAGAACAGACGACGACGAGCGGCGACAAGCGACGGAGAAGCTCAACACGCATTAGACACAACCTTGAGCACCGCACGCTCAGCCTCTCTCTCTCTCTCGCGCGCGCGCGCATCACGGCAGTTCAACCACCCAGATATGTCCGCTCCTCTTCTCCCTCGCCTCCTCGGGCAGATCCTCCCACTCCTTGGAATCCTCCATGTCGGTCCCGCTCACCCATCTCCTCCAGGCCTCTTCGTATCCCTTTTCCAGATCCCTCACCCACCGCTTGGTATCAAACAGCGGGCTAGTATCGCGCGTCAGGAAGAGTTTGCGCCTCAACTGCGACAGCTCCCCTCTTCCGCGCCTCGAGACCGCCCCGATAGGCGGGTCGGCGCTGGGCGGTAGGACGATGGCGTGTCTCGGTGGCAGGGCGGCTCGTAGGGCCGGGTCGGTCTGGGCGTTTGTGTCCCGTCGGTTCGCCTGCATGGCTTGCGCGACGCCGACGGGGACTGGTGCTGGAGCCGGCCCACCGACGGCCGGCGCGACTTGGACGGGTTGCGCCTGGCCGCTCGGGTTGCTGGCGTGCGGCTGGGCAGATACGGACCGAGCGTCGGCTTCGAGGCAGGTGGCCATTCTCGTCCTGGAGGGCGAGGCCTCGGGCGTAGGCAGGGCACGTCCGTTCGCATCGACATACGTATACTCCAGGCCCTGCGCAAGAGCGACGGCTCGGTCCTCGTACGCCTTCTCTGAATCCACCTCCATCTGCTCCCCGAACCCAGTGGCGCGGACGATGCTGGCGGCGACGCGCGAGCACATCTTGTGCATATGCCTCGGCCAGGTGAGGACAGGCGTGCCGGACCACACGATATCGGCGGCAGTGGTGTGGGCGTTACACTCGGTAGTGTCGAGGAACAGATCGACGATCCTGCCACGGTGGATGTGGATGTGCTTGGGCGCGACGTCGGTAAAGATGACGCGCGCCGCCACCTCATCGCCGGCGTACTGCCTCGCCTCCTGTAGGAGATGCGTCTCGCCCGCCGCGGGAAAGCGCAGTAGCCAGAGGATAGCCTTTGGGACGCGCTGCAGTATGCGCAGCCACAGCTTGAAGAGCAACGGGTCGCACTTGTACAGCTGATTGAAATCGGCAAAGATGATGTAGTCGTCCGGAAGGTCCGGGAAGAGCTGGCGGCGCATGGCGTACCGCTTCTGTTCCTCTTCGGCCCATGCCTCGTCGTCCGACATCTCGTGCGGGTGGACGATGCTCCCGTCGACTGACTGACGCGTGGTCGGCTCGCGGAAGCCCTGCGCGTGGTCGTTGACAAAGTACGAGTGCGGCATATAGAGGAAGCGGTCCATGTATAGCCACCCGTCGCTCGGTTCCTCGGGATCGAGGTCGGCACCGAGGTCGGTCGCCCGCCGGCGAGATCGCTGCAGCTGCTGTCCCGATGAGCGATCCTGCCGCCACCGCTCGACCGCGGTCGTCTCGGGCGGACAGACGACAGGATCTGCAACGATCCAATCGGTCCATCCGGCGGCCATGCTTCCCGCGAAGCCCATGAACTGCATCTGGACCGGACATGGCCTGGCCGCAAACACCTCGTTGCGGGCGCCCTTGGTGTAGCCATTGAGGTTCATCAAGACGTGGATGTTATCGACAATGACGCGCTCGATGATCTGCTGGTTCGACCAGGTCGAGACGTCGAGGAAGTGCTGCGCCTCACGCTCGATCTTGGTGCGATACGGGCTGCTGTCCGAGGCAGTGGTGGCGTAGAGGAAGACGTTGAAGCGATCGAGATCGTGGAAGCCAAAGACAGACTGCATCAGGTGCGCGAGAGGGTGATTGTTGAAGTCCGACGAGATGTAGCCTATATTGATCTTGGGCGCCGGCGGCGAAGGCGGCGAATAGACGTAGTCGGGCAGCCACATCTGCGTCAGCGTCCCCTGCGAGATCCGGAGGGCGTTGCGGTGGCAAATCAACCGGATCTGCCTCGCAGAGAGCGGATAGGTGAAAGTGTGGAAGGGCAACACGGTGGGGACAGCGGGCGCCACTAGGCACGTCGGGAGCTTCAGCCTGGCGTACCGCTGGCGGTCGGCAAGCGTCGGCTGGACCCTCGGCTTCGGCTCCTGAGAGGCTATCTGCGACCCGTAGGCGTCGAGGTACCACCGACGCTGGACCCGGCGCATCACTCTTTCGACCAGGCGGATCACGAAGCCCCCTTCGCACACCAGCTCCTCCATCCGATCGAACGGCCGGTAGAATTGCTCCAGCCTCGAGGTCCACATGTCGGCCGCCCCCTCTCGCCGATCCGCGAGCGCCTGGACGATCACCAACGCCCAGTCACCCGGCTGACCCTCGGACTGGAGAGCGCCGGTGCCGTACTGGCAGCCCTCGCGCAGCTGCTTGGTGACCAGCTTCGATACGCTGTCCATCCAACCAGGCTCAGCTGACGCCTTTTGCGAGTCTGAGTAGACCTCTGGCCAGTCGCATACGGCCAGCAAGGCATTGACGAGGCCACAGAGCGCTTCGGGGAACCGCGGGTTGACCTCAAAGGCGCGACGGTAGTAGACGACCGAGTCCTGCGTCCTTCCTTGGTCCTTGATTGCGTTACCAAGGTTGGCCAGGGCAACGTCAAAGGTCGGGTTGTACTCGACCGCCTTCTCGTACATCTTGATCGCCTCGTGGAGATGACCGAGGTCCTTGAGCAGGCTGCCAAGGTTGGTGTAGATGTGCGGATGCTTGTTGTCCAGCTGGAGGCCGTGGGTGTAGAACTGCATCGCGAGCGCCTGGCCATTGAGCTGCTGATGTTGTCCCGCTGGATTGACGACCATCGTGACGACGGGGATTGTCGACAGCAGGATGCCGAGGTTGTTGCACGTCGAGGATGAAGGATGCATAGAGATCGAGAGATAGTAGAGCGGAAGTAGCAGCGAAGTCGACGGGGGAATGCCTCCGAGCGTCAACGGACCGTCAGGGCCGGGGACGGGGCTCGAGGTCGAGTCCTGGAACAGCTTGGCCAGCGTCAGCAGGATGGTTGAGCTCGTCTGCGCGGCCTGCTTGCGAGTCTGCAGCTGGACGGGGCTGTCCTGAGCCGTCGCTACTGCCTGGCCGCGCGGGACCATCGAGGGTAGCACGCCGCCTGTCTCGGCAAAGATGACGTCGCAGAAGCGTCTGGCCACCTCCGGCAGCACCATCACCATTGGCAGCTGTCCGCCCCCAAGCTGCAGCAGCGTCTGAACGATCCGGTCTCCAGCGTTCCGTACCAGCGCCAGGATGCCGCCGCCCGGTCGGAGCTTCGCATACATGCCTGTCGAGACGAGAGCCGCCTGTTCGGGGTTGACCGGATCGATTCCGATCGCTGTCGCCACCTGGACAGCTGCCGCCGCAGCGGCGGAGCCCGGCAGCGTTGAGCCCATCGATAGGACGCCAACGACGCAGGTGGCAACGATGAGATCGCGCAGCGAGTACACGTCGTGCTCGGACGGCGACAGGACCACCTCAATCGCCTTTTGGTACTCGACCGCGGCGGGCACGGGTCCCCACTCGGGGAGGACGTACTTGAGGTTTCCTATGAGCATGGGAGGAGGCAGAGGTGCCAAAGTGTCAGCAAGGAGAGCATGGCGGCGCGGCGCGAAAGCTCGTCCAGGGCCCTAGCTCACCTTTGGCGTAGTAGAGGTTCTGCAGCCGAGGAACCTGTGTCATCGGGAGATGTGAGGGCACGTGTTGCGGCAGGCCCGTGTCGACATCGCCGTGCTTGGGAACGATGCAGCTCTCGACGTACTCGCACAGCTTTAGCGCCGCCGAGAAACGCGGCTCGACCACCTCGACCGGCCTGTGGCTGCCGTCCGGCGCCGTCGCGGCCCCCTCGCCCGACGCGACCTCGAGCCCTTCGCTCTTCGTCTGGCTGATGGGCGAGCACATGACGCCGAGAAGGTTCTCATAAGCGTCCCAGTAGCCGGGCCGCAGCTTGATCGCTCGCCACCACCAGCTCTCGGCTTCCTTCCAACGGCCCAGCGCCCGCAGCGTGGTTCCGATATTGCTCATGCTCTCGACGTAGTTGGGATCAATGCGAAGGATCTGGTTATTGTACCATAGCGAGCCGGCGTGATTGTCGGCGGCATAGTAGGCGCACGACAGCAGCAGCAGCGTCGGCAAGTGCCTCGGGTGCAGCTTGTGCAGCGTGTGGAGGAGCGGCAGAAGGCTCGGGTGCAGCTTGTCGGTCCCCCGGACGTCGGGAGGGGCGTGGCGGTTGCCGAACGAGTAGAGCGAGTGGGCGTATTGCAGCAGCTGGTCGCGCACCTCAGGCGCGTTAACCTCAGTTCCCACGGCATCGGAGGCTGCCGTCAGCAGCTTGACCGGATCCTGCGCTCCCGGACGCAGTTCCGGCGTCGCAATGGGCGGCTGGCCCGGACGAGTTGAACCCGGCAGCGCAGCCTGCGGCACGAAGCCCTCCATCGCCAGATTGGCGTGGCTGGAATGCCGATCGATCAGGATGGTCTCTGGCTCGCGCGGCGGCTGAGCATCGAGCGACGAAAGAGCTCCAGACGTAGGTGGACCGTCCGGATGCAGCTCGCCATGTTCCGCCCACTGGCCCTGATGCAAGCCCTCGCTGTGAAGCCGGGCATAATAGCCCTCGGCCAGAGCCTGCAGCTGCGAGCGATAGTGGCTCGCAAAGTCGGGTGGGAAGAACTTGCTCGCGTTGCTCGGCTGGTCGACGTCGACGCCCGTGTCCGCCGTCACGTCGGGCCCTGACGGAGGCGGAGGAGGCGGTGCCTGCCGTGCCTCGCTGATAATATGAATCTGCCTCTCCTCAAGAGCCTGGCGAGCTTCGGCCTGCTTCTCTGGGCCTTCGAGGCCGGCCCACGCGCGCAGCTGAGCGGCGATCGTCGCCTGCTCTGAGGCATCGAGCGGCCTCCAATCCGAAGTGTTGCCGGGCTCTAGGGACGTCTTCCCGTCCTTGGTGGTTGAGGTCAGTGCGGCTGTAGCGACGGCCGCCGCTGATGCCAGTGCAGCGTACTCGTCGCTGGTAAAGTCGCGGAAGCTGTGATGGCCGGAGCAAAGGAAGTGTCCAGAGGAGCCAGGGAAGCCGCTGTCAGTGAAGTCCCTTGCACACACATCACCGCCCCTGTGTCTCTCTCTCTTCTCGTGCAGCGGACTGGAACCAGCACGGGCAACGCCTGCACTCACGTCGGCTGGAAGAAGGGCGAACGGTCCTCGTCCGCCTCGTCTATAGTCGTCGGGACTTCGCCCAGCGACCGCTGAGCATCTTCGCTGCGGATGACCATGGTTGAGCCGCGTCGAGCGCTCTTTTTGACCCTCTGCTGCTGATCCGACGAGATTTCGGACGGCGGGACCCACCAGCCCGGCCGGGCGGTGCCTCCGGGCGTCTGTACCACCTGGAAGGGATAGGGTACGGCCGACATCATGTTGGGCTGCGACTCATCCATGTTCCGGAAGTCATCGGCTCCGTCGAGGCTGTGCGAGGCGAGCCTGCTGTGGTGGGGCTCCCAGTATTTGCCCCTCATCCGCTTCTTTCGAAAGGACGGCGAGGCGGGCGGTGGCAGCATCTGCAGAGGCGGCGTCGGCATCACTGTATGCGACAAGACCCGATCGGCAGGCACCGGCAAAAAGGGAGAAGTGAGATTGTCAGCACGGTCGGGCTCCGAGATCAAGCCGGGCGAAGGTCGAAGGCATCCAATTGATGCTAACGAGGCATGCTGGGTACTCCACTAAGGCTGAAGCCGATGGCCGGGTTGGCCGAGTCCCAGTACTTTGAGCCTCCCTCAGCCGACTGCGCTTGGTGCCTGCCCCATGCCTGTTCAAGGCCCGCAGAGGGGATAGCGATATGGCCGAGGCCGAGGTGGCGCAAGTACTCGAAGGCAGAGGCCGATGCCGGCCCCGACAGTGCCGCTGCTTTTGTTTCGATTACCTCGGCGGAGGCGGCAGAAGCAGTGGTCTGCGGGGTCGACGACATCTTGAGAATCTTGGCTGCGGCGGTGCTGCCCCCATCATTGGACCCCCGCCTCAGCGCGAGCGAGCCGGAGATGCGCGGGGCAGCCGATGAGACGGCAGATCGCAGGATGGCTTGAGCCCGCAGCTGGCTCTCTGCCTCCTTGACGGCGGCGCGAGCTGCGATCTGGCCCATCTGGACCTCGTCGGAGGTCGTGCCGCCAGGAAGAGCGATCAGACCGGGGGTAGGCTGGACTCTAGAAGCGCGGGGCGGGAGTGACTGCGCCCCAAGGGTCTGTGCGATGCGGGCGCTCATGGCAGCTGAGTACTGGGTGCTGTCGCTGAGGTTATGCGCCATCTGGGTTGCCTGGCCAGTGATCTCGGGGGCGAGGCCGACGGCCATGGCCGAGATGGGATGCTGACTGCCATTGGCGGCCTCGGCGATGCCGCCGGCCAGCACCTGGGCCTTTGCCTGGCTGAGGAGGGCCGAGCTGACGGCCTGGATGCCTTCTGCGCCCGAGCTTGCCTGTGCGGCCATTGCCGAGGCGGCGCGCAGCATGCTGGCGGCACTGCCGACCTGCTGCGCAGGTGGCGACCGGCGCGCTAGGGAACCGTCAAGGGGTCGGTGGTCTTCTCGTTGCTGTGGTGCGGGGCTGGCGTGCTGAGGAGGAGCACGAGCGCGAGCGGGTGGGTTGGGCGAGATGCTCATTGGGGCGATGTCGCTGCCCTGCGAACCCTGCGCTTCGGCAGACGGCGCTTCCGCTGGCCCTCGTGGTAGTGCTGCGCCATTGCTGTTGTGGCCGCTTGACCTCCGAGGTACCTCAATGGCGGAGGATGGCGGAGGCGGCCGCGTCATCCTACACAAGGGCTCAGGTGTCCCGCTGTTGCGAACGCTACGACGTTGAAGCTCGAAGGATTGCCCGGGTAGGGGGTCCGATGCTTTGGTCTTTCCGAGTGTGATGGTGCGCGGGCGAGGGCAAGGTAAGGACCGTGCAGAATGGTGCGTTGGCTCGAGGGTGAAGATGGAGGGAAGAAGTGAGGGGAGGGAGAGAGAGGGCTGGATGGTCGTGTTGGTGGGGAAGGACAAGGAGCAGGGTGGGGGGGGTGAGGGCGGGGGAAAGCTAGACGAGGATGATGGCAGCGGCGAGCCAGGCAGGGTCCACACGGCGCGGCCTGACTCGCGGGCGACGGGTACTTACCGAGGCAGCTGCGGCGGGAGGATGCTGAGAAAGATGAAGTCGCCGTACGTAACGCGTCTCCCTGGGAACCTGTCCTCGCTGGGAAGCTGGCAGAATTTTTATCCACCTCCCTTTTATACCACCATGGCACACCATCTCTTGTGTTGATGACCACACGAAAAAGGCAATACACTATGTTTCAAGTACAACTACATGCAATGCACAACTAGTCCGGCTTGCCAAGTCCTCCACAGCCGCCATAGGGGTCACTGAAGATCAGGGGGACGTTGTAGGCCTCAAGACTGCTTGGCCCAGGTAGGGAGGGATCCAGTGCAAGTGAGTCGGTCATTGTGGGTGGCTTGGCGGTCTCAATGGGTGGTGAGCCGCTCTCCCGTGGCCCTGCCGATCATCTGGTCCTTGCAGATGTAGCGGCGGTCGTCTGGCTTGGCAATGGTCTTGAGCGGTGAGGCACTGCGACACTTCTTCTCATTGGCAAGCTCGGCCGCATGATGCAAAGTCTCGGCTGCCTTGAGCAGCTTGCGCCGGACAAGGCTGCCCTTTCTCTTGTCTGTGCTGCCCTGCAGTTTGCACAGGAGGTGGTCAAAGCAATGCAGAGTTGTCGGTGTCTCAATGTAGGGTCCCTCAATGGCTTGTGGTGGCATCTGCAGGTGTGCTGGCTTGTATCCGGGGAGCGTCAAGAGCACCTTGTTGGGGTTTGGCGGCACCGTGAGGCCAACATCGGCAAAGGCCTTTCGGATGGCGGTCTTGCTGATGGCGTTGTGAGCCTCTGCGTAGGACTTGGCAAACAGAAGCCGGTCTACCTTCTTGTTCCCTCCAATTGCTGCAACCTGGCGGCTGTAATTGCTCTTGATTGGACCAAAGATGCCGACGTCGAGGGGCTGGATGACGTGGGTAGCATGGGCAGGGAAGCAGACCGGCACAATCCAAAGCGCCCAGCACTTGTTGCAGAAGTCGAGATCTTCTTTTCTGCCAGCACAACAACCTTTTGCCTCCCGGAGAAGCCCATGATCACACCCGTCTCATCCATGTTGTACAGCTGGTCCCGTGCAATGTCGTACTCCTTGATGGTGCGGGCGAAGACGTTGTAGAAGGTGGCAAGGTTGTCAAGCTTGGCTGCCTCTTTGCGGACGGCTTGGTGGTGTGACGGTAGGACTGTATGGCGCGGCATGACAGCAGAAGAGCAGTGAAGATCACTTTGACAACGGTGGAGTCAGAGAGAGGAGATAACAATACAGGAGGAGATGGTCATCGACGAGAGAGATGGTGCACCATGGTGGCGAGGAGATGGTGGTAGAAAAGCGAGGTGGATAAAAAATCTGCCAGCTTGCCAGCGAGCACAGGTTCCCAGGGAGATGCGTTATGCCTGCTGGCTTGGCATTGGCTAGCAGGATGACATTCTTTTCTGCCGGCGTCCTGATTGTCTCTCTCGCCCCACGCGTAAGCACATGAGTATAGGAGTAGGTTAGAAGCGACTGCGTCACGTGCCGACGGGCGACGTGGGCGTCTGAGGCCGCCGATCACGCCGCGGGTGGCCTTCCGCCGCCCGCCAACCTCTTTCTCCTGCTTCCTCTCCCTCATCACCTCCTTCTCTCCCAGCCTCCGGCCGCTTGTAGACACGTTTTTGCTGCCCGCCCACCTCCCTTCGAGCTCAGAGGCCTCGCCCTTCTGCCCGCATCTTCCATGAATCGCATCTTCCATGAATCTATGCCCTTTGTCTGTCCTGCCGCGCGAGAGGCGAGCCTGGGACAGAAAAAAAACACGAACCTCCACCTTTCTTCCTGCTCTGCCTCCGCCGCCTCCTCTTCTTGTGTGGCCTCATTCGACTCAGCGTCGCCATTGACACTCTACCACCTCCACCATCGACACGGCCGTCATCGCCGTCGTCGTCGTCAGCACAGGCGCCCGCGCGAGACGACAAGACGCGCCGAGCCAAACTTCTCAAGGGAGACCGACCGAGAGTACCCCGCCCTCAGCTCAGCCTTCTAACGCCGTCTCTCCTTCCCCTCTCCTAGCCTTTCCAGCCGGTCCTCCGCCCTCCCTTCCCCCAGCGTCATCGCTTCTTCGCTCTCGATGGACAAGCAAAAGGCTCAGCAGGAAAAGGCTAGGGGCAACGACGCCTTCGCAAGGCGAGATTGGGCACAGGCAATCGGCCACTACGCCGCAGCCCAGATCGCCGACCCCACCGAACCTGCCATCCCCCTCAACAGGGCCATGGCCTACCTTAAACTCGAAAAGTTCCAGGACGCAGAGCGAGATTGTACAACCGCGCTCCGCCTCGCCCCCGACAGCGTAAAGGCCACGTTCCGCAGGGCGAAGGCAAGGGTGGGAGTCGGCAAGCTCGCAGAGGCAGTTGCAGGTGAGTTCGTCCGCTTGAAGCCGCCGAGACTGCTTCCACGCTCACACACTTTCCACGATCCCTCGATGTCAATCTCTTGAACGTTAGATTTTGAGCAGGTGCTTCGACTGGATCCCGCCAACAAGGATGCCAAAGCGGAGCTGCCATCCGCCCGCGCCGCCCTCGAGCAATGCCAGCCAAGACGCACGGCCCTCCTGGATCTCAGCTTCCCATCCAAGACGGCGAGGGCGGTACAAGACCCGACCGGCGATGAGGACGACGACAGACTGTCAAATGAGGGGTCGACCGCTGCTTCGAGCGTCGAAGCGGCACGCAAATTCCTTCAGCGGATCGGAATGGAAGACCCCGCAGACAGCTCCAGCGGCAGCGACAGAGCGCAGACAAGCAAGACGGCCCCAGCAGCGGCCGCGCCAGTCGGTAAGATCCCCGAGCGGCTCCCAGGGGAGACGGGAGGCTTTCTGCACGAAGTCTCGTCAAAGCGGGTGACGGCCACGCCGGCGCAGGCAAGTACAGCTTCTGCCGCCGAGACAGCACGTCCGTCTCCCCCATTGATCACACCACTGAGCATGGAGGCGACCGAGAGCGGGCGAGCTACACCGCCCTCAACAGTAGCGGCAGCCAGCAAGACGGCGTCCGCACTCAGCTTCGGACTCGGGCCCTCTGCTTCTTCCGGTCCTCCGCAGCCACAGCGACCGCTGGCCGCCAAGGCGGTCGCCACGCGCAAGCTCAACGCCGTCGAGTTTCAAAGAACCTGGAAGGAACAGTCGAGACTCACGAAAACACCGGATGCCGGCGCCGGGGGAGGTAACAAGGAACAGCGTATCGCCCAGCAACAGCTTCGCTTCCTACAGTCACTCGACCCAGCCTCGTTACCGCAGCTGATGGACTCGCTGCTGGAGCCGGAACTGCTCTCCTCGCTCCTCTTATCGCTCGCCACCAGCATACGCACCGCCGCATCGCTCGATGCCTCTTTCGACGCTAACAAGAGGCCGATCGAGATTCCTTCGTCTTCGCAGCCACTGCTCGAGGTGGTGCGAGGTCTGGTGAAGCAGCTTCCGCGCTGCAAGAGATTCGCGATGATAGTGGCCATGCTCGATGCCGAAGAGAAACGGGCTGCTTCTACGCTCATCCATGCGCTAGAAGACAACGACGCGCTGGGGCCGGGTGGGATCACAGAGGCACATAGGGCGTGGGAAGCGTAAAGAGCGGCGGATGGGCAGAGTCCAGGCGGGTCGGGAGCGGATGGGTCTTCACCATCACCACCATAGTGTCATTGCCTAGCTAGCTTGCACAGGCCCAACAGCGCTGTGGAGCTTTCGCTCTCCTGACATCCACTCTCTTGGTCTTTGACCGCAGCACGTTCGTGTCTGTACTGGAAGCTCGCCGTTTGTTCTTCGGACCCCCGGGTGAGGCTTGGGTTAGAACGCGAAAGCCACTTCCGAGTCACGGGGCGGGGCGTGTGGAGGCGCAGCGAGTTAGGGGCTACCCCCACCTCGCTTGCACGTCGTGCCGGGTCCCATCTTGTCCCCGCCTGCCTGTGCCTAGCTATTGCTTGAACCTCATTCTCCTCTTCACCGACTACTGTCAACATGCCGGCTGGAGAGCAGAGCAGGGCACGGCGACTTGGTATGACGCCGAGAGGGATCGAAAAGGTGACTAGCGAGGTATCCGCAGGGCGGAAGGGTTAGGGGCATGGCGAGGCATGTGCATCGGTATCTGACGGCCCCCACTTCGCTCTCGGAGATGAGGCGTACCAAACGAGGCCAATACATGCCAGCAGTTGCGCCTCTTCCCCTGCTTCCTCTCCACCACCATACCACTCCATCCCCTCCTGCTCCGTTCGCCAGCAGCCTCGCCCCTTCTCGTAACGATAACGACACACCTTAACGAATAACGACCCAGCACCCGTAGCGACCAACCCACAGAAACGTCCCCCTTCGATACGTCGATACCCCACTACTTCTACCAAGCTCGAACCACCACTAGCTCTCACCCTTTGACCGTCAAACTCCATCACGATAGGCTGCGTTTTCTCGACCCTCGCCTCGTGCTTCATCTACCTCGGAGAATTCCTCCAGGAAGTATGTCTCGCCGTTGGCGAGATCTCTGCAGTCCTGGTCCGAGCGCTGTTCGGACTGGTCGTGGTCCTCTGCGACCTGTTTGCAGCCGTCAGCTGCTGTTGGCGCGTCCCTTGGAGTGAACGTCCCGACCGTCGCAACAGCACCTACGATACCCAGGTCTTTGCGGACGTCGGAGACAAGAAGGTGCTGAGTGGCGCGTTCACCAAAAAGGGGAGGGAACAGAAGAGACAGATGAAAGAAGCTCGGAAGAAGGAGAGGGAGTTGAGGTGAGTGTGCCTTGATCGTCGTGGTGAGCTGTTGCGGGAGGAGAGATAGAGCTGACGAAGAACGTGTCCCTTGTCTACCGCACGAGCAGGGCTGAGGATCTGGCTGCCAAGAAGGAGGAGGCAACGGAGAAGTTGAAGAGCGAGAAGGCTGCCGCCAACCTCAAGGCCAAGGAAGACAAGGCCGCAGCCAAGGCGGAGAAGGAAGCCGCGAAGGCTGAGGCTGCTACCGCAAAGGCGTAGCGAGCGTCTCGAAGCCACCGTCATCCTTGACGACGGCCGCTCGTGCTCGCTCTCGATCCTGGCCCTGTTTCCCTGTATCCTCTGCGTTGTTGTCCGAGTCTCCTGCTCTATACCAATCCCCGATACGTCCCGCTGCTCATGCTGTTCGTGCATCATTGGGTGCTGTCAGGTTTGGCGTGGATCGTCCGTTGTCGGATCCGGACCGGTTCTGGACGATCCCTACTCCCTGTCCTGCCTCTGCCTTGGCGGTTCCTGATCCCAGCTTGATCTGAGAACCCTACATGCCACCGCTGTCACCTTGCCGCCTGGTTGGTCGCCGTCCGGACGGCACGAGGCTGCGGCCTGTGATACTGGCTGAGAAGAAGAGGGCAGCAGACCGGGGTCACGTATAGTCCTCACCGCAGAAACCGCCGCAAAATTCGAGGCGAAAATATCACAAACGTATCTGCCCATCTCGAGCTGTCCGGCAGAATGCTTGGGTCGCCCATGCACGTTGAGCGACCCCACCCTTGTCCACCCACCTCGATCCTGTCAGCGAGGGGAAAAGGGATGGGGGGATGGGTGAAGAGGAGGATGGTGTTTTTCGAGGCTCGCTGTCGACAAGCATCCGTTACAGATGAATGGGATATCGGGACGGGCGGCGGCGGCGGCGGAGTCGGGTAATCTCTGGCTGCGTGCACGGTGACGGTGACGACAGGTCCGCTCTAACTTGCCTGCCGCAACTTGCCTGCTCCTTTTCCAGGTCAGGCGCACGTACAGAGAGAGAGAGAGACGCGATGACGCCGAGATTTTACATGCGAGGTTTGCCAGGCGTTTTCGGGCTTGGCTGACCGGCTGACCGGCAGGCAGGCAGGCAGGCAGGCAGCAAGGGTTCTGCCTGGCCTATGGAGCCCTCGTGTCTGGCTGGCCGCCTCGCCATCCAACGCGAAGGAGCAGGACGAAGGATCGGATCCAGCCCACCCACCGGCCGGCCGCGCTTCCATCGTTGTTGGCTCACCTTCTTCCCTTGCTACCACCGTCCATCCCCCGCACCATCTCCTGACACCCTCCAGCCCACCCTTCCCGTGGCTCCGTAGCTCAGGGTTCCCTGATCTCATCCGTCTCGCCGTCTCGGCTCGCCTCTCTCTACTCGGTCTTATCGACCTTGGCTCGAGCCGCTCATAGCCACTGTCGCAGAAGCGTTCCTGCGCGAGCCCTCCTTCCCTCCCGTTGGTCGCCAGCCATGTTCCGACGACCGCTTACCGCCATTCCTAGGGCAGGCGTCCGCCTCGCCTCGAGCTCCTCGTCGCAGGCTGCCGGCTCCAACAACCGCAGGATGGCCGGCAGGGCCGCCGCCGCCACGGTGGCTGTTGTCGGTGCCTACGCTACCTACGCCCTCACCTCGTCGATCTACGCCGACGCCCCGGATACCGTCCCTGGAGACACAAGACCCCACCCGCTCTGGTCGCCTCCCACGCGTGCTCAGATGATCGAGGCCCTCAAGCAGTCTTCGGCAAAGAGCCTCCGCCCCGTCGCATCGCGCGTCCAGGCTGACAACCAGAGCCTCGTCACCGCCGCCAAGGACGCAAAGAGCAGCAGCCCTAGCCCTGCCGCATCGCAGGAGTCGGGCGGCGCGGCCGTCTCGCGCCACGGCGACGAGGACGGCGAGGGCTTCGATCTACTCGTCGTCGGAGGAGGTGCTACCGGCGCCGGCGTCGCCGTCGACGCCGCCACCCGCGGCCTCAGCGTCGCCATGGTTGAGCGCGACGACTTCGGCGCAGGGACGTCGTCCAAGTCGACCAAGCTCGTCCACGGTGGCGTGCGCTACCTGCAGAAGGCCGTCTTTGAGCTCGACTACGAGCAATACAAGATGGTCCGCGAGGCGCTCCACGAGCGCAAGACGTTTCTCAAGATTGCCCCCTACCTCAGCGACCACCTCCCCATCATGCTCCCCGTCTACACGTGGTGGCAGATTCCCTACTTCTGGGCCGGCACCAAGATGTACGACATCCTCGCCGGCTCGGAAAACATGGAGAGCTCCTACATCCTCAGCAAGGGCAAGGCGCTCGAGGCGTTCCCGATGCTCAAGGCGTCTGGCCTTACCGGTGCCGTCGTCTACTACGACGGCCAGCACAACGACACCCGCATGAACGTCGCGCTCGCCATGACGGCGGTCCACCACGGCGCCGTTGTTGCCAACCACACCGAGGTCATTGCGCTGCACAAGAAGCCCGTCCAGGGCAAGGCCGACCAGATCTGCGGCGCCCGCCTGCGCGACATCCTGACCGGCGAGGAGTGGAATGTCAAGTGCAAGGGCCTGATCAATGCGACCGGCCCCTTTAGCGACTCGCTGCGCAAAATGGACGCCCCCACCGCCCAAGAGATCGTCGCCGCCTCGTCTGGCGTCCACATCACGCTGCCCGGCTACTTCAGCCCACGCGACATGGGCCTGATCGACCCGCAGACGTCCGACGGACGTGTCATCTTCTTCCTGCCGTGGCAGGGCAACACGATCGCCGGCACCACCGACACGGCCGCGCTCGTCGAGGCGCACCCGAGGCCAAAGGAGGAGGAGATCCAGTGGATCCTCGATGAGGTGCGAAACTACCTGAGCCCGGACATCAAGGTCCGCCGCGGCGATGTCCTCAGCGCCTGGAGCGGCCTCCGACCGCTGGTCAAGGACCCCGACGCCAAGGACACCCAGAGCCTGGTGCGCAACCACATGATCAACGTCAGTGAGAGCGGTCTGCTGACGATCGCCGGAGGCAAGTGGACGACCTACCGAGAGATGGCCGAGCAGACCGTCGACCGCGCCATCGCCGAGTTCAACCTCAAGCCGCAGCGCGAGTGCGTCACCAAGTCGACCCGGCTGCTGGGCAGCCACGGCTGGACAAAGACGATGTACGTCAAGCTGCTGCAGCGATTCGGCCTTGACACCGAGGTGGCCAAGCACCTCTCCAACACCTATGGTGACCGCGCCTGGAGCGTCTGCTCGATCGCCGAGCCGACTGGACAGCGCTGGCCCGTCCACGGCAAGCGCATCGATCCGCTCTACCCTTACATCGAGGCCGAGATCCGCTACGCCTGCCGCTCCGAGTACGCCGCGACGGCGCAGGACTTTATCGCGCGCCGGACGCGGCTGTCGTTCCTCAACGTGGAGGCGACGGTCGAGTCGCTGCCGATCGTTATCGACACGATGGCTGAGGAGCTGGGATGGGACGAGAAGCGCAAGAGCAAGGAGTGGAGCGAGAGCATCCACTTCCTCGGCAGCATGGGCCTTCAGCCGGGACGCCTCCAGCAGCTGGGCGATGTCTCGCTCGACGAGATGAAGAAGATCCGCGAGGGTAAGCAGAAGAGGCTTAGCCTCCCGGCTCTCGGCCAGGCGAGCCTCGACAAGGACAACCTCGCAATTGCAGCGCGCGCGTCGTTCAGCTCTGAGGAGATGGACGAGCTTCGCTCCAAGTTCAAGCTGCTTGACGTCAATAACGACGGCAAGCTCGACAGCAAGGACCTCAAGGACGTGCTGCAGCGGATCGGCTACGAGAACGTCGACGACACGACGCTGCGCGGCATCGTCAACGAGGTCGACTTTGCCAAGACGGGCGCGCTCCACTTTGAGGACTTCCTCGACGTCTTTGCGGCGCTCAAGGACGCCCGCCTGGAAAATGCTTTCACACATATCCTCAGCGAGATGGACAGCAAGGGCCTGCAGCCGCCGTCGCACGACCCCGTCGGACCGGCGGCTAAGGAGCAACCGGAGCGGAGGGAAGCCAGCCGCACCATCCCGGTCGAGAAGAGCGGCGGTGGCTGGTAAGCGGGCGGATGCAAGAGCCGGACCGAACGGAACGCAGAAGCAATATCTCTCTTTCTCTCCTCTGTACCCTTTGTCCCGTGATGAGCCCCTCTGGCTGCCCTTCGTGTCCTCAGCCTTCTCTATATCGAAGACGCCCGTTGCCCTTCCCCTTCCTGCTCTGCCGCACTTGCCGGAACCGCTCGCTGCCGTGTTTACTTCCCTTCCCGAACCCTATGTATGAACAGATAAAGAAATGTCGAACTCTCTTGCAAGCACTGTGCCGGTCCTGGATGCTCCTTGAGCGTTGCCATGCCCGTCCCTCTACACTTGAGACGAGGACAGCGGAGGGCGACACAGCGCCGATTGTGGTCCAGCTGGACGCTCAACGGGTGAGATCAGCTATCGGCCGGCAGGCTGTGAGGGCCATTTTGGAAATTTGGCGTGGCTTGGGTTGGCTGGCCTGCTGGCCTGCTGCCCTTGGCCCCTGACCTGGGCGGGGGCGAGAGGCAGAGCGGCGTGCATGGGCCCCGTCATCGACAGAGGCCAGGCGCGAGACGGCCGTTGAGCCCGCCCAGCCCAGCTCCACCCCCGAGGCTGCTCGCGAGGTAATATCCTGTCCACCTTCGACGTCCGCCGTCCCCACCCACTCTCACCTCCGCCGTCGTTCCGGATCGCCAGACGCATCACTTCACCTCTTTATTCCCCAGCACAGCGCCGTAGTCTCGCCTGCATCGCTCCGACCCTTTTGAACACAGGACGTCCACACCCAGCAGGAGGTACCTCGCCCTAACCCACCCGCCACCGACCTCGGCATCGAGCCCCTCGCCGCAGTATACGCTCGCCCACCATGTCCGACCCCAGGATGAGCGACAGAGAGCTCTTTGAAGTCAACGCTCAGGCTGCGTACGTACACCTTGTCCCGGGACCGCCGCTCGCCTGCCTCTTGATCTGCGATCGACAGCAACGGCAACCGGCTGACCTCTTGATGCAACCCTCCGGTTTCTGCTCTATCCCTTCCCTCCTCGATTCAATGCCACAACAACAGCGTCAAGAACTACTCTGTAGACCCCCGTCTAGGTGAGACCCCTTGGAGATCGAGCGAAGCATTTCATTTCACGTGTCCAGAACATGCCGCTGATCTTCAGACGCCTGCCTTCTTGCCCTTCCCTGAACCCATCCCCTTAAACCGCGACAGACTACAAGACGGTCTCGGCCATCAACGGTCCTCTGGTCGTCCTCGATAACGTCAAGTTCCCCTCTTACAACGAGATTGTCTCGCTCACACTGCCAGATGGCTCCAAGCGCGGTGGACAGGTGCTCGAGGTCTCCGGCAACAAGGCCATCGTCCAGGTCTTTGAGGGCACCTCGGGCATCGACGTCAAGGCCACCCACGTCGAGTTCACCGGATCTTCTATGAAGCTCCCCGTCTCGGAGGACATGCTGGGACGCATCTTCAACGGCTCCGGTGCACCCATCGACAAGGGGCCCCGTGTCTTTGCCGAAGACTACTTGGACATCAACGGTGAGTGCCCTGTGCGAGCGCTGTGGCACCGCCTCAGACAAGTCAAGGCAGATACGGAGGATGGGGAGGTACTGACTCCGTCTGTCTTCGCCAATACCGCCGCCGCTCCATCCATCCGCACATCCAGGATCGCCCATCAACCCTTACAGCCGAACCTACCCCGAAGAGATGATCCAGACCGGTATCTCGACCATCGACACCATGAACTCGATCGCCCGAGGCCAAAAGATCCCCATCTTCTCCGCCGCCGGTCTTCCCCACAACCAGGTGCGCCTTTCCCGGCTCCGCTCGACTCCAGAGGGGGTTTGTCTCGCTACGTAGGCTGTGCACTGACACCTATTCCCTTCCCACCCCTTTTGCTACACGCAATTGCAGATTGCCGCCCAGATCTGTCGCCAGGCCGGCCTGGTCAAGCGTCCTGGCGCCACCAAGAGCGTCCACGACGACCACGAGGACAACTTCAGCATCGTCTTTGCTGCCATGGGTGTCAACATGGAGACGGCGCGCTTCTTCAAGCAGGACTTCGAGGAGAACGGCTCTCTCGACCGCGTCACGCTCTTCCTCAACCTGGCCAACGACCCGACCATCGAGCGCATCATTACTCCGCGTCTCGCCCTCACCACGGCCGAGTACTACGCCTACCAGCTCGAGAAGCACGTCCTCGTCGTGCTAACCGACATGACGTCGTACGCCGATGCGCTGCGTGAGGTTTCGGCGGCGCGAGAAGAGGTTCCCGGTCGACGTGGTTACCCCGGTTACATGTACACCGATCTGTCGACCATCTACGAGCGCGCCGGACGTGTCGCGGGCCGTAACGGCTCCATCACCCAGATCCCCATTCTGACGATGCCCAACGACGACATGACCCACCCCATCCCCGATTTGACGGGCTACATTACCGAGGGCCAGATCTACGTCGACCGACAGCTTCACAACCGACAGATCTACCCGCCGATCAACGTGCTCCCCTCGCTCTCGCGTCTCATGAAGAGCGCCATCGGCGCTAAGCACACGCGCGCCGACCACGGCGACGTCTCCAACCAGATGTACGCCGCCTACGCCACCGGACGTGATGCTGCGTCGATGAAGGCCGTAGTTGGTGAAGAGGCCCTTTCGGCGGAAGACAAGCTGGCGATCGAGTTCATGGAGGGTTTCGAGCAGAAGGTATGTCGGCGCCGAGATGCGCGGGCTGACGACATCCCATTACATCCACGTCGCGAGACTTGTACTGACCCGTTCGACATCTCTTCGCCACTTGTACCGCTCTGTAATCATGTCACCCCCATCGCCGCAGTTCATCAAGCAAGGCGCCTACGAGAACAGGCACATTTTCAACTCGCTCGACATTGGCTGGGACCTGCTGCGCATCTTCCCCAAGGAGCAGCTCAACCGTGTCTCGCCCAAGATCATCAAGGAGTACTACGCCCGCCGCGCCAAGAAGGCCAGTGAGGAGGAGAACGGCGACAAGGGCAAGGAGACCAAGTCCACCCGGGATTCGGCGGCCGACGACAAGGATGGGCAGAAGACGGATAAGCTCGTTGATGACGAGTAGACGTGCTGGCCCCGCTTAAGCGGTGTTCCATCGAGGCACTGTTCTGCTTCGAGCATTTGTCGTTCCGCCATCCGCCGTTTTGATTCCGAAACCTTGATCGACCTTACCTTGGACCCCGTATGCTAGACTGGACCCCTTCATTCTTTCTGAGAATCATCAACGCTTTCCAATCCCCTTGTCGCATATACGGACGAATGGTGCCATCAGCCAAGAGCGTCACATGTTGCAAAGGAACGAGGAAGCGAAGATGCTATGTTATTGGAGCTGCTAAAAGTACAGAGGACAAGGACGGGACGATGGCCGTTGGAGAACGAGGAAGGGCGAAAGGGACGGGGAAGGGGCTGCGGCTAGAGCTGGTTGCGTTTCCTGGCCGTGTTCATGTAGGGACGGAGGACCCACTCGACGTCGGCCTCGGATTGTTCGAGCGTTCCCTGTCGGATCTCGTAGGGTCGCATCTCGAAGCGCGGACCCACCTCGGCCAGCTGCACTTCGCGGTGCGACGTCTTGACGAAGATGTGGTGTCTGGACGAATGGGCGGACGGCGGAGCGGGAGGAAGACAGAGCGGCGAAAGGATAACGAGAGGATGGGGTCAGTGACGTTGTCTCGCGAGCGAAAAAAGACCGGGTTTGGTTCGCCGCAAATACAACGACGGGCAAGACTCACCGGAAGCTGATAAAGTCTCTCTGGT
This sequence comes from Thecaphora thlaspeos, assembly GCA_900291925.1. Lineage (NCBI taxonomy): Eukaryota > Fungi > Basidiomycota > Ustilaginomycetes > Urocystidales > Glomosporiaceae > Thecaphora > Thecaphora thlaspeos. The sequence goes on along the minus strand of UWYS01000003.1, from coordinate 841,622 downwards.
TCGCGAACGTCATTGTCCGCTTCGAGTCTTCCTTTGGTACGGGGAAGAGGAACTTTAACGCGCTCTTGACCCTGTCTCCCAACTGGCTGTTGAAGCCTTCGAAGATGAGATGCGGATACTGTTCGCTCACTGTCGAATTGGCATGGCTCGAGACCTCGTGACGCAGCACCACGTTGCTCAGCGTGAAGAGCAACGTGGGACCGTGTGGAAAGTGCGAGACGACAAGCGCGTCCGGTACGCCGCGGTGTTCGTGGACGACGATGAGGTCGGTGAGATTGTTGGCGCGACAGGCGGCGCCCAGGTCGTTGACGGTGTAGGCGCCGCGGTTGAGACGGGTCGAGTTGGGGAAACAGAGACGCAGCTCCTTTGCAAACTGCGTGAGGCGCGACGAGGGATCGCGTGACGTCGTGATCAGAATCTTGGGATCGTATTGCCCCGCTCGCGAGTATTCGTCGTCGATCGATTGGGATGGTACTGCGGACGTCGCAATGGGACAAAAGGAACGAGGAGAGACAGTAGTTAGTCTCGGCGCATCACCGACAAGACAAGGTACCACTGGGCAGCAGGCGGTTCACAGGCAGCTCAGCAGCAGCCACTCACGTTCCTGTGCAGCATCGAGGTTGAGGTCCTTTCCGAGCAGCTCGGCCTCCTGGCCCTTGAGGTCCTGAGGGATCGGCTTGCCGCTCGCAAGGGCCTCACGGATCCGCTGCTTGCGCTCGTAGATCTGCTTCTCCTTGGCTTCGAGCGCCTTCTTGTAGATGTACTCGCGACGCTCGCGGGTCTGTCTGCGGAGCTGCGGGAGGGTAGAGGGTAGGGATGGGGAAAGGAATGAGAAGGACAGAGGGTCAACATTCGCAAGCGCCAGGCGACCGAAGCAGCGGGACGCGTCGTGCTCACCATGCTTGCTGGCTACGTCTCAGTGTTGCTTTTCGGGGGGAGCTTGTTGTGCGATGTTAGTGATGTGCTTACGTTGGGTGCCGGGGGTGTATCGTGGCGATGGTGGCGCAGAGATCGAGCGGTCGATGAAGAGGTGGGGGAGGAGGTCTGGGAGAGTAAGAGGGCAGCTGGACGCACCACGAGCGGCCGGCCTCGAAAAAATTCCGCCTCTCCCCGCTTCCGTCTCCCGAAGCGTCAACCCGCGCGGCTTCCCGTCAGCGCTCAGAAGCACCAAGGAGGCTCCAATGAAAACGCCTTTGACATCCTCGTCGCCATCGTCGACGATCACCACCACCTCACACTCTCTCCCGTCACTCTCGTCGCCACAACACACCGCACCGCACCGTGCAACACACGATAACAGCGCACACCCACTGCTCCCATCATGTTCGCCTCTCTCGCCCTCTTCGGCTCACGAACCACCTACCGCGGCGCCCGCGGTTCGGGAGCCGGCTCGTCCGCACGCACTGCCGCCTTCTCCTCTCCCAACTCTCGACCCACATTCGCCAAAGCCGCCCAGATGGGTCAGACGTTCAAGCGCTCGCAACGCGGTCTCTACGATGGCAAGACGCTTCAGTCGGGCCACAACGTCCCCAAGTCGCGCCAGAAGACCGCCAGGACGTGGCAGCCCAACGTCCAGTCCAAGAAGCTCTGGAGCGATACCCTTAACACCTACGTCTCCGCAAAGATCACAACGAGCGCACTCAGGACGATGGACAAGATGGGAGGGCTGGATTACTACCTCGCCAACACCAAGGAGCACAAGCTGGGCGAGTGGGGCGTAGGGCTGAGGGATTTGCTGGCGCTCAAGCTGAGGCAGCTCAGGTTGGAGGGTAAACAGGCCGGTCGTCCGGCGGAGGCGGTGATGAGCTAAACTTCGGCATAAGCGTTGGTATTCTACCTGCCGGGGCTGGGGCATGGAAGAAGAAGGGTACGGGCCGGTCAAGGAGTCAGACAGCAGTTCTCAAGTGATCCACTCGGTCGGCACTGCAGGCCAGCAAGAGCCACACGCACGCTCAAGCATCCAGTACCAACGATGCGCCAGACCCTCTCGTTCGAGGAGAGGTGTCCACTCCGTCTATTCGTCTTCGCCATTATCCCGCATCACGTGCCCGCGCGCCGTTCCGATCTACTCCACTGCCCGACTCCCCACACGTTCACGTTTGCATCTGTTTCTGTATATTGTACGATGATTCTTCGCAAGAGACTTCTACCTAGGTCCAACAGGAGTCCTCTTCCTCTATAGGGGTCGCTGAGTAAGCCACGATGAGAGGGCTACGAGAGGCTTCGGACGTGCTCCTCCATCCTTTCTGCCGCCGTCTTGTGGGCACCGTTGTCCTTCTTGACACCGACCCGCGTCAAGCCGAGGTGTTTGCTGCTGCTGCTTGAAGTGGCGGTCTCGTCCTCCTCGGCGCCCGGAGACACTGACTCCATCGAGGGACGAGAGAGGCTGGCAGTCGAGGCGTTACGCGACGTCATCAGGGGCGAGTGGCTCCCCGTCCCGTGGCTCTGGAACGAGTCCTGGCTGCGGTTGGCGGGGCCCCTCGACTTGAGGATCGAAATGCTCCCAAACCTAGGCGAGCCACCGCCACCGCCTGCGCTGGCACCGGAGGGACCCGACGGTGTCAGCTGCCGTGCCGATGGCGGTTGCGCGGTAGTCTGCTTGCGCAGCGGGCCGACAGGAGGTACAAATACGCCCTCGCCGGCCGGCGGCCGTTTGAGGAGGATCAAGGGCGTGGCCGACTGTGATGCCGTCTCGGAAGATGTCGCTTTGCTGGTATGCTGTTGACCTTTCCACGACTTCCCAATCGGTACAACTTCCGTCTCGATTCCAAAGGCCTGGAGCCATTCTGCGCTCAGGCGACCATCGGCCCTATCGGCGAAAGGGAGTGCCTCATCGCCAGGATTGGTGGTCGTTATGTCTTCGGGAAAGGCGACTGCAGTGGTAAGCCTCTCGTCAGCCTCCGCCTCCTCCGCCACGCTCTTGTCGAGGAAGATCGCTGCGCTCAGCAACTCGACAATGAAGCGAGGGCAGGACTTGATCGAGTAAAGGTCTCCTTCGGATGGCGATGCGGTCGTTGCGTGCGCTGCGTCAGAGCTCTCTGCAGCAGCACCTGGAGAAACGCCATCTGATCCGTCGGGCTGCTGCTGCTGCTGCTGCTCTGAATCCTTGACTGCCTTTCTTTTAGCCTCCAGAGCTGGGAGACCCGCTCGCTCGGACTCCTTCTGGCAGAATAGCCCGGCGCTGCTGTTGGCCCGAGGAACGCTCTGCATTCTCTCTTCGAGGAAGCGGGTAGCCTTGCGTGCCGCGAAATTGATCGGGCCGTTGCCCTTCTTGAGCAGATCCAGATTGTTGATGGCTGAGGAGAGTCCGCAAGGAACAGAGAAGGTCCGTATTATCAGCGTCTGGTGCGGAACCCTTTTCATGCCTGTGCAATTCCGGCTTCACACCTTCCAGCGGGACGACCAGCTGTACACGGGGGTCCTTGAGCCACTCGTGCACCGCACGGAGTGAGTAGACGAGCAGACTGGTGTCGACCAAGTAGACCCTGGGGTGCTGTGCCTTCTGCAAGATTTGTGCTGCCGAGGATTCCTCTTCAGGAGCCGCGCCGACTATGCCCGGACCCGTTGTGGACCTCGTCATGATTCGCACGCTTCCCTCGGGGCGGAAGGGAGGATGAGCGGTCGTCTGGGCAAGACGGCGCGAGTGGCTGGGGCCACTGCGCGTTCTTGCCATGCCGCGGGAGAAGGGTGCCTGCTGGACGTCGCGCTCCAGGCGCTCTACTTTGTCCTGTAGGAACATGGCTCCCATGGCGCGCGACAGACGCGCCTGCCTCTCGGCCTGATATACCGAGGGTGAGAAGAGAAGGTAGCAGTGCGAGATGATCTAGTGAGTTTCACGTCTCCGGAGGGTAGGGCCTTCCGACGAACAGCAGATGGGCTACACTTACCCTTTCCTCGTCCGTCTCGTGAGGCATCTCCGAGAGGGCGACGCTAGATGACCCGAGCTAATTGAGCTCTGCTCGCTGCGACCGCTATCTGGCAGGGGTAAAGAGCGCGATCGAGACGGCCGCCGTGTTCGACATATCCAGAACAAGGGTTGTTTGCTGAACGACCAGCGTATTGTCTCTAGTCAGCGCCTTGAAAGGGGGGCAGGTGCGCAGTAGCGAGTGGATGTCGGATGTTAAGGTTGGAGCAGGATGAGGAAAGCGGTCCGGTGCTGTGGTGAGGTGGGGCAAGCGTTGACGTTTCCTTTCATCTAGACCGGGGGGATCGAGTTCTAAGCAGGTGCGAGAGGCAGGCCGGAGAAAGAAGGTCCGTAGAGGTTGATGGTCGGATGGCGAGAGGAGCGTCTATGGTACAATAGATTGGCTGGTCCCGGCGAAGAACACAGAAGGAAGCACGAGGGAGAGGGAGGTCAGAGGGCAGGCCGTCACGAGCTCAAAGGATCAGAAGGCCAGCGGAAGGCTCCGCGCTGGTAGCCGCGCACCTTGCCGTGCACTCGTGCGGCTCTGTTGGCGCCAGCGACGCCAGCAAGGCCAGCGACGCCTGCGAAGAGCGCGAGAAAGCACAGGCCAAGAAAAGGCAGAGCGAGGCAGGCGGGCGCCGCTGCCAGCGCTGAGCGGCCCCGTCCGTCGTCGCCAGGACGGGCAGGCGCCTAGGCGGCGCCAGGCCGGGCCAGCGACGTGTCCCGCTCGCAGCGTCGAGCGTGCACGGCGGCCTTGCCCGCCTTGGTCGCTTCTTCCACATCCTCCGCCTCCCCTTTCCCTCCCTCGCCACCCTCGTCCATTGTCCATTGCCCCTCGCTCCCGCCGCCTTCGTACGCCTCTTGACCCGTCTCGCACCTCGGCCAGCGCCCTTTCCAGCGTTTCGTCTCTCTCCGCCCTCTCGCCCCCACCCTCTAACGACCAATCGACCAACCGAACGACCGCTACGATGAACGTCGACGACGTCGAAGACCGCGACGGCGTCCGCCTCTCCTGGAACGTCTGGCCCTCGTCCCGTATCGAAGCAACCAGGACCGTCGTACCCATCAGTGCGCTCTACACGCCCCTCAAGGAGAGGGAGGACCTGCCCCCCGTCCTCTACGAGCCCGTCACCTGCAAGCCGCCATGCCGAGCCGTCCTCAACCCTTATTGGTGAGAAGCGCAAGGCAGCTCGCCGCTCTACAGGCAAAGGTCGGTCCTTTGTGTGTGCTCGTCCCTGCTGACACAGCTTTGTGGATCTCTTCCGCTATCTCTTCGGGCCCCTTATACAGCCAAATCGATGTCCGAGGCAAGCTCTGGATCTGCCCTTTCTGCCTCTCGCGAAACGCCTTCCCGCCCCACTACAAGGACATCAGCAACACTAATCTCCCCGCCGAGCTGCTGCCCAAGTACACCACTATCGAGTACACCCTCAGCCGCGCGGCCCAGATCCCGCCCATCTTCCTCTATGTCGTCGACACCTGCATGGACGACGACGACCTCAAGGCCCTCCGCGAGGCGCTTGTCGTCAGCCTCAGCCTCCTTCCGCCCAACGCACTCGTCGGACTCATCACCTACGGCACTATGGCGCAGGTCCACGAGCTTGGCTACGAGGCCTGCCCGAAGAGCTACATCTTCCGCGGCACAAAGGAGTACGCCCCCAAGGCTATCCAGGACATGCTCGGCCTCACTCCGGGGGCGCGTCCCATGGGGCCGGGCGCCCCCGGTGCGCCCGGAGGATCCTCGCAGCCCCCGCGCCCGCCGAATGCGCCTGGCCAGATGGGCGCCTCGAGGTTCCTGCTGCCTGTCTCGCAGTGCGAGTTCCAGCTGACTCAGATCCTCGAGCAGCTGCAAAAGGACCCCTGGCCCATCGCCAACGACAAGCGGAGCCAGCGGTGCACCGGCGTCGCCCTCGGTGTCGCCATTGGCATGCTCGAGACGACCTTCCCCAACATGGGCGCCCGGATCATGCTCTTCTGCGGTGGCCCGCCCACTGAGGGTCCCGGCATGGTGGTCTCGACCGAGCTGCGCGAGCGCATCCGCTCCCACCACGACATCGACAAGGACACGGCCAAGTATTACAAGCGCGCCATCAAGTTCTACGACGCCATGGCCAAGCGCGCCGCCGGCAATGGCCACACGATCGATGTCTTCGCCGGATGCCTCGACCAGGTCGGCCTGCTCGAGATGAAGGGCCTCAGCAACCTCACGAATGGCCACATGATCTTGGCCGACTCGTTCCAGATGGGCATCTTCAAGCAGAGCTTCAACCGCATCTTTGTCAAGGACGAGCAGGGCCATCTCCAAATGGGCTTCAACGCGACGCTCGATGTCCAGTGCACAAAGGAACTCAAGGTCTCGGGCCTGATCGGCCACGCCGTCTCGGCCAACAAGAAGTCGGGCTGCGTCGGCGAGACCGAGATTGGCATCGGCCAGACGTCGGCTTGGAAGCTGTGCTCGCTGACGCCTAGGACGTCGGCTGGCATCTACTTTGAGGTGGTGACGCCGCCGGGGCAGCCGCTCCAGCCGGGCTCGCGCGGCCTGATTCAGTTCGTCACGCACTACCAGCACTCGTCAGGCCAGTACCGGCTGCGTGTAACGACGATCGCGCGCAACTTCGCCGAGGGCGGCTCGGCCCAGATTGCCGCTTCGTTCGACCAGGAGGCAGCAGCGGTGTTGATGGCGAGGATCGCCGTCTTCAAGGCCGAGATTGACGACAGCCCCGACGTCCTGCGCTGGCTCGACCGGATGCTGATCCGCCTCTGCCAGAAGTTTGCCGACTACCGCAAGGACGACCCCACCAGCTTCCGCCTTGGCGAAAACTTCAGCATCTACCCGCAATTTATGTTCCACCTGCGCCGCAGCCAGTTCCTCCAGGTCTTCAACAATTCGCCCGACGAGACAGCCTTCTACCGGCACGTTCTCAACAGCGAGGATGTCAACAACTCGCTCATCATGATTCAGCCCACGCTGATGTCGTACGGCTTCGACTCGCCGCCGCAGCCGGTGCTGCTCGACTCGGTCTCGATCCGACCCGACGCGGTGCTGCTGCTCGACACCTTCTTCCACATCCTTATCTTCCACGGCGAGACGGTGGCGCAATGGCGGAAGGCGGGCTACCAGGATCAGGAGGGCTACGAAAACTTCAAGGAGATCCTAGAAAACCCCAAGGCCGACGCCCAGGACCTGCTGGCCGACCGCTTCCCCATCCCGCGCTACATTGTCTGCGACCAGAACGGATCCCAGGCGCGCTTCCTGCTCTCGAAGCTCAACCCATCGACGACCCATATGTCCGGAGGCGTCTACGGCGCCGGCGCCAACGGCGCGGCCATCTTCACGGACGACGTCAGCCTGCAGGTCTTCATGGAGCACCTCAAGCGTCTCGCGGTCGGTGCCAGCAGCAGCTAGACCGCGCGGCCCCGCTTTTGCCGTCCATCAATGTGTATCTCCCGCCACTATCTCTCCCTCTCTGTTCCTGTTCCCTCCACCTTTCCCATTTCCCCGGCACAAACAACGTAAGAGGCAGCTTTGCTCGGCTTAGCCCGCCCCCTGTCGACCAGAAATACGACGATTCTCCACGTTTGATCCCTGGATATGTCCGGGCGGCTGGATCTCAGATCCGGTGCCCGTGCGAGAGCGCCGTGGAATGGTGAATGATGTGCAAGCAAGACAGAGGACGTATCGTGCAAGTGCGAGCTGATTGACAAGGAATGCGGGTGTCTATGTCGGTATCGCTGAGCTGAGCGAGGAGGGATCTTATCGGCTAACCTGCTTGTCGAGGAGGTCCTTTGCCTCGTTAATCTCTGTAGGCGGAGAGGTCGGGAGGCGGAGAGCACAAGGTCGCGCTGCCAGTCAGACAGATCCGATCCTTAGACAGCCGGGCTGAGAACATCAAGAGAAGAGAGGGCGAAGAACGGTACTCACTACTAGCAAGGTAAAGCGATCCGCCCCTATCCGGGTGGTTGGCAATCATCATCCTTCGATGAGCGTCCTTGACCTTTGCCCTTGTCAGAGCCGTTTCCCTGCGTATACAAAAGGAAAGCACCTGTTTCATCAGCTTCTTTGGCCTTCACTTCCTTCTCGATGCGCAGTGTTGTAGACTCACCTAAGACCCAGGACCTGTGCGGCTTCAGTCTTGTCCATCTTTGCATTGAAGCCTCCCTTTACCCATTTCCCGCCAGAGGGACCGGAACCCTTTGATTTCAGAAGGAGCTGAGCGGCGATACCGGCTCCCACCAGACCGGCGCCAATAAGAATGGGCGTGGCGATCTCGTGGCGTGGTGTGTGCTGGAAGAGTAGCTGGGAGGTAGGTCGGAACGCGGATGGAACGGAGCGAGAGCTGGAGGTGAGGTGTTGTGTCGCCTTTGTCGCTGTGGTCGTCTGGAGCGGGCGCGAGAGCCGTGTAGAGCGCAGAGAAAGACGGGCTGGTGTGCTGAGCATCTTTGGGTATCGCGATATGAGGTGACAAAGGAAGAGGGATATTACGGGTTGTGTGAGAGAGATGGTGGTAGGCGTCCAGTGGAGAGGTGGCGAGAGGGCCGGACGACAAGAGGCGGCTTTCGAAGATTCCGGTTCCTTCCTGGGCCAGCCGCTCCGAGGGCTCGCGCTTGATTTTATCGTCAGCGTCGCCGCGGATCCGACTTTATCAAAGCTCGCGGTCCCTCCCCCTCCCCCTCCTCCTCTCGAGTCGCCGACGACAACGGCCGCCGAGCGGGCATAGCAGCACAGAGCGCACAGCACAGCACAGACTTCGGACAGAGGCACGTCATGGCGATCGCATTGCCTCGCTATAGAAGCTCTCCCAACAGCCCATTCCCTTTGCGCCCGTCGCTGCACCGCCGCCGCCGCCGCCACCGCCAAGCCCGCTTTTCTCGACCAGTCGGTCTGCCGCTCTCAGGACTGCTGTAATGTCCTTCATATGGTCCACCTGGAGCATGCCTCTGAACAGCCCTCCCTGTTTTCCAGGATCAACCTGGTCAGCCTGCGACGGGCTCACCTGGGCTGAGGCATTGAGCGCCTTGGCCAGTGCTCTCATAGATTCCGCAGCGCCTTCCCGCCAACGCCTCGACGCCTCTTCCCCAGCTGGCGGCGCGGATAGATCGCCAAGTAACTTTAGGGTGCACGTCTGCCACCGTAGCCGCTTGATGCGCCGGACATACTCGTCGACGGGGTGGGGCGTGTCCGGCGTCGTTGCGCCAGCCTTGCCGATATCCGCGACGGCCGGCCCGGCGCAGACCAATACACCCGGATAGCCAACTTTGAGGATGCCGCAGAGTCCCAGCTCGCGACTCCAGCCGTGTAAATCGGCGATCTTCTTGCTCGAGAGGATGTGGTGAAAGCTCATCACGGCCCGTTTCAACATCGTTACCTCGTGGCGATGCCTGAGTGGGGGGAAAGGGCAACCGAAGACCAGAGGGCTCGCAAGAAGGTTGCGCGGTCCCGATGAAATCGTCAGGCGGTGGGTATTGAGGGAGCGAGCGAGTGGTGGGTAGGATATCGACGAGCAAGGCTTGCGTAGCGGAAGTTGGTGTAGGAGGATGGATGCGTGGAGGTCAAGAGCAAGCCAAGGGCTGTGCGAAGGCAGTCGGCCGGCAAATTGGCAGGACCGATCAATTCGCAGACGCTGCTGTGCCTGCCCCTCGACTTACTACTTTACCAGACCCCAGACGTGCTCGAGGCAGCGAGAGCAGCCGAGCGGGGAAGCGTCCCTCGTCTTCACTACTCGGACTCTTTCCCCCACTCAGCCTGCCTTTCCCCCAACCTCATGCTCACATCTCGAGCCGCAACATCCGCAGCCACCTTTCTATCTAGACCGCACCTCAAGCTCCCCCGAACACTGCCCAAGAGGCATAGGTCCACCACCAGCTACACCCCGCCCGTTGGAGCCTCATCACTGCTGCCGCCGCCGTCGTATCTCACAGCCGTCGCCGCCCCTTGCAACATCGTCACCATGGCCTCGGATCCTTCGTCCTCGCCCTCGTACTCCTTCAACCCTCATCTCCACCTCCGCACCATCGACCCTCCCGTCCAGATCGGAGCGCAGTGGGCTCGGACCTATCCCATCCAAAGCTCGCCCTTCCGCGACTCCGCTGCTCTCGAGGCAAACCCACTGCTCAACCTCGCCCAAGGCGTTCCCGGCCACGGACCAACGCAGGTCTTCCTCGAGCGCATCGCGCACGAGGCTCAGTCCGAATTTAGCCATGGCTATGGACCCGTCTTTGGCCACGCCGCGATCCGCAAGAGCGTTGCCCAGGACGTCAACCGTGTCTACCGGTCCAAGGACGAGAAGGGCCAGACCAACGCCGTGACGGCCGACAACGTGGCGATCACCTCTGGCTGCAACCTCGCATTCGCTGCGACCGCCATGTCCCTGGCCGCTGCGGGTGACGCCGTCGTCGTCCCGTCTCCATGGTACTTCAACCACTTCATGACGCTGGCCTCTCTCGGCATCGATACGGTTCCTCTGCCGACGAAGGGACCAAATTTCCTGCCTTCGGCAGACAAGATGAGGCAGCTGCTCAAGGACAACGACAGGATCAGGGCCGTGATCCTCGTCACCCCCAACAACCCGACCGGCGCCCTCTACCCCCCCGCCCTGATCCACGAATTCGCCAGGATCTGCAGGGATGCTAAGATCGCGCTGCTGCTCGACGAGACGTGAGTTCTCATCGCTTAAGCATCGCCTCGAAAGGCTTCATGGAGACGATGTAGACTAACGCCGGTCCCACCCACCGATTGACAACAGCTACCGCGACTTTGTCCTGGAGGACGATAAGAGGCCGGTGGTCGGCTCGTCGGTCGGAGCCACGGGTACTCCGATCGTGTCTGGCTCCTCTTCCGCTTCCATGCCGCTCGGGCGCCCCCACGAGGTGTTCCAGGAGAGCCTCGATGGCGACTCGAGCTGGGACTGGCGCAGTACAGTGATTCAGCTGTTTAGCTTTTCGAAGTCGTACGCCATCCCGGGACACAGACTCGGCGGGATCGTAGCGCACTCGTCTTTCCTGCAGCAGGTCACGCCGAGGAAAGAGGGAGGGGACGATGTGGTGTTTGGGCCGATGGCCAAGGCTCTCGACAACCTCCAAGTCGCGCCGCCAAGGATCGATACGCAGCGTGCGGTGGCCTGGGCTACGTCTGACGCTGAACAGGCAGGCTGGCGTCTCAATACCGCTCGCGAGCTGCGAGACCGACGCGAGAAGCTTCAAGAAGGTCTGGCGCGCAAGGTTCCGCGCCGGCTCTCCGAGGATGGCACGCTGCTCCCGGCAGGGTCGAATCACTGGAGCGATGGGGCCAAGAGTCCGGAAGAGTGGGGCTGGAAGGTCGAAAGCGCCGGAGCCTATTATGCCTACGTCAGGCACCCTTTCACCGGGATGTCGAGCGAGGTGGTGGCCGAAGCGCTCGCCAAGCTCGTGGGCGTGGTGACGCTGCCGGGGACCTTTTTCATGCCGCCGGGATCGCCCGCCTCGCAGGAGGAAGCGGCTGCGAGCGGCAGTAACGGCACCAGTGCCGCCGATGTGACCGATTCCGGTGCCCGGCTGAGGGTCTCGATTGCAAACGTGTCGACGGAAAAGCTGAGGCTCCTGCCGGAAAGGCTGGCGATTTTGAGCGAGCTGTGGGAGAAGAAGGGCCAGGGTAGCTTGAAGCAGAAGAGGCAAGCGATGTCAGAGAACAATATAGTGTTATGACACCGACCCTTGAAGATCGGCAAATGAACCTGTGCGACTAGCCACGGTCGAGTCGGTCACGAGCCTGTTCCTCACATCACGACCAGGGAAGGCGGGCCATATATTGTCCGAACGCTGCGAGTACATGTGTTCGCACCAAGGCACATTTTAGGCACGTGCCCTGGCGGACCGGGACCATATCAAGTTAATTATTGCGCCGCGATCTGTGGCGGGCGACCCCGCCATAGGCGAAGACGGAGTAGGTACCACACTACGCTTGGATCGTCCGCCGTCATGCGGGGCTGACGCCCGTCTATGAGCTACCGTGTACGCGCAAGAAAGCGTCGCCTTCACCGCAAGGCACGCACTTGTGTCGAGCCGCTTGCCGCCGGATGATTAATATTATGAAATGCCTTCGTCCTCAGCTCACAAGGGGTGCCCTTGCTTGTCAGGCAAACGGGCTGCCTGCCATGATGTAACGTGACTAGAGTCTTGACAGGGGCAAGAGCGGTTCAGCGATCAAACGCAACCTTCATAAAGCTTGTAAGAGCGGGTCGCATCGCCATAGATACAGCGCAGCCAGGCTCAGAGGAAGGTCTCGAAAGCATCGGCCCTTGCCACTTTGCTCTTTCGCGTCGTTGCTCTAATTTGTTGTAGCAGCGGGTAGCTTGAGTCTCCCGCTGCGGGCGTGGTGGTCCTGATTAAGTTGCTTCATCTTTGTATCGAGCAACGGACGGACGCACTGACGGACCGCTTACATACGCGGGCGCTCCAGGCGCATCGGGCCGCCTCCGTTCCACTTTTCAGACTGCCAAGCCCAGCGCGTCTGCGCTGGCACGGCTGTGGAAGCTTTCCCTCCATAAGACCTGAAATGAAGCCTCGCCACCTCTTCTTCTCCTCGTCCCGCCCGCTCCGCAACAGCGTCCACAGCACTCACACCGTACTGCACCGTCATTCGCCCCGCCGTCCGTAAACGGAGATGGACTACCAAAGCAGCAAAGGTCCGAACGCTGGCCCCCATTCCTTCATCCGCGCAGCACCAAAGCCACCTGCCCGCCACCTCGTCCCTCATTAAAGGTGCCTCTCCTTCGCCGAGCCCCCTACCTCTCACAGTCTCGCTCTCTCCACTCTCCTCACCTAAATTTACCCCAATTACTGTCGAGTTTAGTTCTGTCACTCTTACCAAGTCTTTTTCTGTCTTCCTCGACATTCTAGATTAAAGGTCGATGTTGCTCGACTGCCAGGCGGACCGCCTCGGACCGGTATCCACTCAAGACCCTGCTCCTAGCACCACGTCGACACAACTGCACACGCTCGGCCACCGAGCGGTACCGTCCCATGGAAAGCGATGGCCCCCGACGGAGTCTGTCAGCCAAAACGCAGGCGCGAAACACCCACGTTCTCCGTCAGACCTGCAGATATACGACGACGACGGCGGCGACACCCGCAGCAGCGCAAGCACACCTTCCGCCATGTCTAGAGTGATGACCAAGATCGACAACTGCCTCTTCCTCCTCGAGCCGGCGCTGCAGAAGTCGGCCGAAGGCGTCGTTATCCCCGACTACGCTGTCGACGTGCCGCGCTGCGTCTTCTCGGTCGATCATTGGAACTACGACAGCCACTCGTCCCTCAGCGACAAGGAATCTCCGCAAACGTCCTATTTCTCTGATCGAGCTGACGATGCCGACGATGAGGCGGATGATGACGGAGATGGAGATGTTCTAGAGGAGCAGAGCACCTTGTACCACTCCACAACCAAAGACCTGCGCTCCGATCAGGCATCCGAGCCGGCTACGAAACTTCAACACGACCGGACCGTCAAGGCTCACCGCCCCGGTGTTGTAAGGCAGGTGCAGCAGAAGTCTCTCAGGAGTGAGACGCCCCGCCTCGTTCGCCCTCTTGAGAAGAGCCCGTCGACGCGGCTCTCCTCTCGAGAAACTTCGGGGACCGCTTCGGGACAAGGTCCGATCGTGGCACAATGCTCGACGATGCCTTGCAACGCAGCAAACGTCTCGCCGTCTTCCTTCAAGACGTGCGGACCGTGGTCGGAAAACAGCAAAGCGGACGCAGACTCCCATCAGCGGAGAGGGCTGACAGCGAAGGTGATGCGATCGACACGCGGGGGTGAGTGAGGTGAAGCTGTTGCGACTCCTTTTCTCGGTGAGGGTTTAGGCTGACGACCACCAATGACTTTTTTTTTTTTTTTTTTTTCAACGATCCTAGGAGGTGACAGCACGACCGACTCTGCCGGAGAGTCCCGTAGCGACTCGCACGACGATCTGGGCGGACAGACTTCCGGAATCATTTACGAGGTCCAGGCGACTCAGTTCGAGCTAGTAGATGCCGTCTCGATTCGAGGACGCGCCTTTACCTGGGGCCACTGCACGGGAGACCCCTGGGAGCTGCCGGAAGACGCGAACCAAGAGCGTGTCGACCGCCGGACGGACGTGACGCCCGCCGACGACGGGCACAGCGTGTTCTCGGCGTATACGGACAGCCTGTCGGATCTGTCCATGAAGTGCAGCCCCGGCCACAGCTATACAATTTGCACGAGCACTTCGGTACATCTCAGTTCCACCTCGTTAAGCGAGACGGGGCACACCATGTCGCCAGAGACGCTGAACGTCAAACGGCTGTTGAAGCTCAGCCAATTCTTTGGCCAGGACATCTTGGAGGTTGCGCTCCACGCACCAAGCTGTCAGCAGTCCGAGACTACGAAAGGGTCGCCGACGGTCGCCCTGATGACCACGACCGCCAACCCGCCGGCGATGGTGCCGACACCCACCCTCGCGGTCGGGACCAAGAGCTATCCAGCATCCATCCCTGGCGGGTCGACCGTCGAGCCATACACGCTATGGCCGGAGAGCGATGACGAGGAAGACAACCATCCTTGTCCCTGGGAACATTACGAGATGCTCTACCATCGTCTCGACCAAACCGTCGATCGTGGCCTGACGTTAGCATTGGCGAGCACATCTGCTGCCAGGCACATGCGTCTCGGCAGCTGCGAGGCATACGATATCATCCGACAGTGGGGCGAGTACACGCAGCGATCACGCGTTCCCTCGAGCTCCACCGACGTTCCGAAGACGACTAAACTGTGGAACAGGCTCGGCCGGTCGCGCAAGGCCTGGAGAAGCAATCTCGCCGCCTTCGCCTCGAAGAATGCCGAAACGTCTCAGCAGATCCCCAGCCGGGCCGTTCAGACGTCGCTTCACCGAGGTCGATCCGTCGAGACGCTTGCCCTGCCCCGCTCGGCACCCCCAAGTGGTTGGTGAAGGAGGCTGGGAGCAGCAGATGCAAGAACAACAAACAACGACAATGACGTCAGGCCGTCACCTCGGCAGCTGGGATCGGGCCGGGCATTTTGCGTCGGCAGGCATTGCACGGAAACACAACGGCGACAAGGCCGCGCTGGTGGCGCAGAAAGACTTTCTCGAACCCCGAAGCGCCAGTCGACGCCGACGCCTCGAATCTCCAAGCCTGATAGCACCATTCTCGCGTCCAGACTGTACCTCTGGCTGTGAGCCAGTCGTTGTCGAGGCACTTAGTCTTCACCTGCTGCTTCGTGCCCCATTTGTGCAAATCTGTCCATATATGGCCCGTTCGATGTCGGCCCCCATCGTATACAGACTCAAGGTGTATCACCTATGAGCAACGGTCAACCCTCCTCACGGATCCACGAACGCTACAGCACCACGTCGCTCCTTACAGGTAGGGCCTGTGCAAATGACGCGCTGCCGCTGCTGTCTTTGTTGCCGCCATCAACGTGCGAGCCGTCCGGTCCCCGCGCCAGCAGCTCTCGTGGTATCGGTAGCACGAGCCTGAAGGAATCCTTGCCTGTGCCAGTTGCGAAGAGCATCAAGCTCAAAGGTTTTCAGCGATCTTACTTGTTGCCTGAAACCAAAGGAGGGAAACCCGGTGGAGAAGCTTACCATTGAGGTAGAAACGATGTAATCGCTTCTCACATATGAAGCCAAGACTTTCATATAGGTGCAGGGCGGCCGTATTGTCTGCTTCTGTCTCGAGGACGACCTGTGCTGGTAGCGAAAGAGCGAGGAGGCGATTCGGAACACGCCGAGTCAGCTTAGATGCCTCGTGTAAAGTCGGGCAGCGAACGCACAATAAATGAGAGTAGCCGGAGTGTAGAACGTAACGCACCTCTTCTGCTTGGCCCTTGATCATCTCTTCTAATGAGATTCGGATTAGGCGTTTAGCTAATAGAAGGCAAAACGGGAGAGCAGCTGTTTAGATTGGTCCTCGATGAACGGGAAATGAGGGAAGAATGAAGAGTGTGACGGCCCAAGGACACTCACCGATACCTCTCCCTCGCCACTCCTCGCGGATGCTGAGCATGGCGATGTAGCCTCTCATCAGCCTTTTCCCCTTGAGATGTCGATCGAGCTTGCTGACGACCACGCCGACCGGATACAAGCCTACGCGACTTGCCGTCGAGGAGGGGCCCGAATCTCGAGTGGCGGTCGCCTCTCCTCCTTCTGTCGCCGCTGTCGTGGGTCTTCTAGAGTAGGCCTGGACTTGTCTCGCGCAGAGGAGAGAAAAGACGAATCATTGGTCCCGGCATCTCTCCCTTGCCCTCCCTGAAGCCCGCTGGGACCCCGCTCGACCTGTGAAGCGAGACTCACTACAAAGCAGAGGTGCGGCCACTGGTTGACAAAGTAGCGGTACGTGTAGATGATGTAGGGCTCCGAGAGCTCCTTTTCGATGAGCTCGTTGATCTCTGGCAGCTGCTCTTCGCCGCGGTATGGGAGGAAGATGAGCTCGTGCTCATCGTTTGGCGAAATCGGAAGCGAATGGGCGGGATCTCGGTCCGCGGCCGTTGCGGCCGTCGCCGTCGATGCGTTCGCCATCCCTTGTCGACCGCAGAAGCGATGGCAGCGACGGTGGCGAGAGGGGTCAGAGCTTGGGGCGTTGGACCGCCACTCCCATCCGTATGGGGACCTCTTGCTGCTGCGGCGATGCTCGTTGCAAACCCTGCTGCGACCGGCGGTAGGCGCGCTCAGCTCGAAAGAAGCCCAACGTCAGTTGTGTAGCGTGGCCTGTGCGTCGGTTGCGTGGTGCTGCGTCCGGGCGTGGCTCTTGTCCGTCCGTGCTTGCTTGTATGCATGCTAGCTTGCGCGCTCAACGGCGGGACGAAGAGGGTCCGCAAGTTGAAGGAGAGAAAGCGGGGAACAGAAGAAGCAGCTTGCTGAGGAAGGATCGCGTCAAGGCCGCCCCGCCTCTTCCAATCATGACGCGCAGGCCCGGGCCTCGTTCAGCATGCATGGGCGTGACCGGGAAAGGGTCCGCTGTTCACTATTTCGAGAAATGACGTAGTTATGTCGGCGTTTGCGGACGAGCGGATTGCTGCGATCCGCTCTCCGCATTCCCGTCTCCCTCCACCTTCTCTTGCCTCTTTCATCGGCGTCGTCTCCCCATCCCCGCTTTGCGCGACGACTTCTATGAAATCCATGCTCGTGCCACATGCTGAAGGTGTGACTATAGGTGGTGGCCCTGGCAGGCGGACGCACGATCGGATGGCGCGAACCGAGACCGGAAGGCAGGTAGGCTGGGTTGAGGCGTAGCCAGACCAGAGGGCGGGTCTACCGACAACGGTTGCTGTGTTGGGCAGCAGGGTCTTCGGCCTGGGAGAGAGAGCACAGCGGGCGCCTTCGCCTTGGGCGGCACAGCGGAGGCCGGCACGGATAGGGTCCTCTGTCACACACCCTAGCCTAAACCCAGCTGGTCATGCTGTCAGCCGCACCCAGCCGAGTGAAGCGTCAGGGCCCACCCGCCAACGAGCCTCTCTCCGGAAGGCCCGAGCCAGGCAGGCCAAGGCGCGCCTTTCCCAGATCGAGGCAGAGCCAGATGGCGAAGGCAGCAGAGGGCTCAGCCGCAATGTCAGCAGGCACAGCCTCGGCTGCTTCCATCGATGACCCTTTCTCCCCCTCGCAAGCCCTCCAGCCTTCTGCGCGCCTACCCCTGGCGCTCAGCCAGGGAAAGCAACCGTCGGGCTTGGGAGCAAGCACGCGCGTTGTTGGCTGGCCGGCTGGGCTCCGCCAGCTGAGACGGCGTCATGGGTCTGCACACCTGCCTGTCTGACCGCTTGTCTGACGTCCCGCCCCTTTCCTCAGGCCTGGCTGCCTGGCTGCCATCATCGGCTGGATCCTTGGCAGGTCGGTGTCCGGGTCTGCGGCGTGCGAGCGAGCAGGGCTTCCTCTGCCTACGCCCTATCCACCCCATCCGTCGGCGGCTGGATGGCTGAAAGCGGTCGCCTCGCTATAAACAGCTGCTCCTGTCTCGAGCGGCCTTTCGCTTTCCCTTTTTCACACCTCCTAAACCGCCTTCTTTCTCTCTTACTCACTCTCTCGCTGCTCAGACCCTACTCCGCCGCTGCGTCGTCGCAGCTTCTCTGTTCCCCTAGCTTCGAGCCCGTCGTCTTCTACCGCGTTCCTCTGTAGCCTCTTTTCCAGCCCGCCGCCACCGCCGTTCCCCTCGCCTCCCTCCCGGCTTTTGCCTTCTTCCTTTCCTCCTTGCATCTGCTTCTGCCAACAGCCACGCCTCTTTCGCCATGTCCGACGACCGCCAGCCCCTCCTCCCCACCCACGTCCGAAACGCTCGCGAGGATGTCGTCGAGTACGGCTCACAGCTCAAGCGGGACGTCATGAAGACGGCCCGCCAGTATGGCGTCAATCCCAATGACCCCGTCGGACAGGTCCGCCAGGCCGCCCCATCGCGCGAGTTGCTCATCAAGTTTGCAAAGGTCATTGGTGCCGTTCGCGCCGGAAAGATGCCCAGCCAGCAGCAGCTGAGCTCGTGGATCGAGAGCGTCGTCAACAGCCCCGTCCTCGACGAGCGCAACGTCCCCGGCAACTCACAACTCAGCCAGCAGGGCGCCCGCGTCCTCCAGGACCTTAAGGGCGTCCTCGCCTGCGTTGAGCGCGTCGGCGAGAGCAAGAATGGCGACAACAAGATCCAGAAGTTCTTCTTCCAGACATCGCAGGCCTCGGTCGGCCTCCGCAACGAGGGTGGCATTTCGTACAACCTCCCTAGCACCTCTTCGGTCGGCGCCGACGGCTTCGCGTCGGGGGCAAAGGGGGACGCCAAGGACATCCTCCAGAACGTCCAGCAGATCGGCCAGCTCCTGATCACCTCGAAGCCCTTCCGAAACCTCGTCGCCGACATTCAGTTCCTCCTCCGCGACCTCACCGCCAATGCCGCCTCTCAGGCGGCGAGTAAGGCGGGGCAGGCCGAGGGCAAGATCCGCCCCAGCGAGCGCGAGCGACAGGCTCGTGGCGATGCCATCGAGACCAAGATTCCCACGAAGCAAGACGTCAAGTCGGCCGCTGAACGAGCCAAGAGCTCGGCCCAGCAGGCGAGCAAAGATGCTAAGGGTTCGCTCCAGGATGCCACCAAGTGGGTCGACGACCACACTCCCGATGACGCCAAGGACGAGTTCATCGAGCGCATCCGCGAGGTCGTCGCCCAGGTCCAGGAGGACCCCGACTTCAAGAAGGCGCTCAACGGCATCTACAGCATCGGCAATAAATGGCTGGACATTGCCGAGGACGTCGCCGAAAAGGTACAGGATCAGGTGAGTTGCGGCCGCTCACCAACGGGAAGAGCAGAGTAGCAGCA
Source organism: Thecaphora thlaspeos (assembly GCA_900291925.1). Classification (NCBI taxonomy): domain Eukaryota; kingdom Fungi; phylum Basidiomycota; class Ustilaginomycetes; order Urocystidales; family Glomosporiaceae; genus Thecaphora; species Thecaphora thlaspeos. The sequence goes on along the minus strand of UWYS01000003.1, from coordinate 822,424 downwards.
GAGATATCGAGACACCGTCGGCTGACCAGGCACCTTCCGTCCACCTTTTTGCTCCCCCGCCGCGCCGCAGACCGACGTCGACATCGACACGCCCGAGGCCGAGGCGAACGCCAACTTCCGCGAGTCGGTCGGCCTGCTGCAGAAGATCCTCGAGGAGTTCTCTGGCCGGTCGCTCAAGCCGGTCAAGGAGGCGTTCGACAAGTTCTCGAACCACGTCAAGACGGTCTACGAGAACGAGACGTCCAAGGAGTCCAAGGAGTTGCGCGAGTTCATCGACGACGTCAAGAGCTTCATTGACCGCGCCCATAACCAGGACGACTTCACCCAGTCGAACCGCGCCAACCGACAGGCGTCGGACCTCTACGACCGGGCCCAGACGATGCTCAAGGCGTCGGGCAAGGACGCCAACAAGGAGCTCAACAAGCTCAAGGCCGACTTCGATAACGTCCTAGACGAGATCACGACGTTCGCTGAAGGGTTCGAGGAGGATCTGGAGTTGCGCGAGCTTGGCCAGCGCGTCCAGAAGCTGGCCGAAGACGTCAACTTCATCAAGTTGCGCGAATCGTTCAGCAAGGGCGGCAGCGGCATCGGCGGCTTCGTCAACACGATCCGTACCGAAGCCGGCATCCTGGTCCGCGACACAGTCGAGGTCATCATCCCGCGCATGATCCAGCAGATCCAGGAGATTCCCTTCCCAAGGCTCGAGTACTCGTCGCCCGAGGCTGACGTCGTCATCGACGACCTCTCGTTCCGCGCGTCGACCGCGTCGTTCGTGCCTGACTCGATCCGTATCGTCAACCGCAACGACCTCTCGCTGGCCCAGAGGCGCAACACGTACGGCAGCAACGTCGACTCGTCGCTCTACCTCGAAGTGACAGGCCTCCGCATCAAGGCAGCCGACGTGGCCTACTACATCAAGAAGAAGACGGGCTGGTTCGGCTGGGAGGACTACGGCTTCCTTGACCTCGACCTCGGCGGCCGCGACGGCACTAGCTTCATCGTCAAGCTCCACAACGCCGACGAGGACGACGACGAGTCGTACTTCCGCGTCGACAAGGTCAGCGTCGACATGAGCCACCTCGCTATCAAGGTGCGACAGACGCGCCACTGGTTCCTCAACTTCTTCCTGATGCCCTTCATCCGCCCGGTCGTCCGCAAGACGCTCCAGCATCTGCTCGAGAGGCAGATCCAGACATGGCTGCAGAATACCGACAAGAACCTTTGGGCCACTCAGCAGCGCGCCAAGGTCATCAACAGCTACAGCAAAACGGCGATTCAGTCGGGCCAGAGCGTCTCGCTCAAGGCCTACACCAAGGCCATCTTTGCGCCCGAGGACGACGCCTTCACCCCTTACGGCAAGGCGTCCAAGGCCAAGCCCAAGACCGACATAGGCCTCGCCCAGGGCGTCCTCGTCCAGGGCCCGCACGGCGAGTTCAAGCTGGCCATCGGCGCCTCGCACTCGAGGCAGCTCTTCCCCGGTAAGGGCGGCCCGGCCAGGTACGCCGAGGAGAAGGAGCAGCAGTACGAAGACCTCGAGAGGACGATCCGCGAGGGCGTCGAGCAGGTCAAGCAGAGCGTCGACGAGACACGCGACGGCGCCAGGGAGGCCGTCGAGCAGGTCCGCGACGGGGTCAAGGGACTCGAGACGGACGCCAAGAAGACGGGCAAGCAGGCTAAGGGAGAGGCCCAGAAGCTCTCTCGCGAGGCCCGCAGCCAGGAGAGGGAGGAGCAGCTCGAGTCGGGCTGGAAGTCGGATGTCTTTGACATTGACCCCTGAACGAAGCGCAGCCACCCTCCATGACCGGCGCGTGCGCCCGGACGTACGGACGTATTGACGCACGCACGCACGCACCCCTCGGCCCATCCGATCAGACCTCTCACTCTCCACTTTCTCTTGCCGCATGATACCAGTCACCTTACTCGTTTCACCGTTTCTTTTGACCGCTCGCCTCATGTCTCGTCCTTCTCGCTGTGTCCGCATTGCGCCTGCTGCGCACGCTCGCTTCCCTTATGCTTTCACCATCAAATCATCACTACTCTGCGTTTCCGAGTCTCTGCGTCGACAGCCGTCACTCGCTCTTTGAGCGATTCGATTTCCAGTGGAAGGCGGGCGGACATGGTGGTGTATGTACAAAGCACCTCTCCTGGTTGACAGGGTGAAGAGGGAGGAGAGGGCGGAGAGTGATGTCCAATGCGACAACGCGTCCCCTCAAGCGCTCGACTCTGGTGAGTGCCTCTTGCCCTTTGGCTGCTGTTGCTGCTGGTCGACGGCCTCGAGCTCGCGCTGCAGCTCGGCGTGGCACTTTTCCTCTCTGATCTTTTGCTGCTCGGCCGCTTCGCGCTCGACCTCAAAAAGCTGCGCCAGCACCTGCCTATAGAACCTCTCGAGCGCCAATGGGTCGGCGCAGAACTCGGAAAACTCCCACCTCACTTTGTCGGCATCTGGTGCCTGTTGCTGCTGATGGTGGTGCTGGCTCGAGTGGTTGGGTCCGCCACCGCCGCCGCCCTCCTTGCCCTTGCCGTTCGTCTGGCGCGAGTTGATCGAGAGGTGCGAGGTGAATAGGCGATTGTTGAGCCACAGGAAGCCGTCCCTCCCGCCGAGTACCTGGACAAAGCCGACGCCGGAGCGGTGTACGAACTGCGAGTACTCAAAGTGCGACGGCCGCGACGAGTAGACGATGTCGACGTCGCGCGGATAGCGGCTGCTCGCCTCCTGGTCGAGGATGAAGCCGAACCGCCGCAGCAGCGCATACTCAAAGTATTGCTCGGCGATCGTGTTGGGCGGCAGGCGGTGGGCGTATGTCGAAGGGTGTGGGGGCGGCAGGCTCAGTTCGATCTGGACTGGCGCCTGGAAGGGGTTGTGCTGCGTCACGTCCTTGATCTGTCCGATAGGCGCCTCGATCAGCCGCAGCCCGTACTTCTCCACGGTCCGCGTCCAGTTCTGGACGATATCTTCGATGAAGCGCGCCGTCATTCCGAGCCAGTGGATCTGGAAGTTGAAGCCGTTGTCCGGGTTGTGCGCAACGTCGTGGTGGAGGAAGGCCACCTCAGCACGGTCGCTTCGTCGGCCCGGGTCGACGTCGATGATCAGCGAGCGGCTCAGCTGGACGCGCCTCTTTCGCTTCGTCATGCTGAGCGAGTGCAGATGCGACAGCGACGATTGGCGGCTGTGACCGCCTAGCATCGGGTGAGCCGAGTCGGCCGAACCGCTGGATGGCTGGCGCCGACCCTGCGAGCCTGCAATGCCGGTAGCGATCGGGCGCCTCGGCGCGTCCTCGCCGAACGACCCAGCACGGCTGGGCGAGGCGTCGTCGCCGTGATTTGACCGCGATGAACGGAACCAGCGCTTGGCAGACCGGACGCCGCCATATTCGCTCGTGAGGCGGTAGAAGTAGTGGCCGTCGAGGAAGCCGTGCGTCTTGTTGACGTGCTCGAACAGGCCGCCCTCCATCAGCTGGATGCCCCACCCGACGGCATCCTCCCGCGACTGGACGTCGCTGTACTCTTGGCACATCCACGTGACGAAGTCGGCGCCCGTAAAAATGTCGGCGTATGTCATGCGATGCCAGAGCCGATCGTTGATGACGAGGCCGTTGGAGCGCATGTCCTTGGTGACCAGGTCGAGCGAGCGACTGGTCAGCGTGTTCCTGTAGCGCTTCTTGGAGGACGAGGTGCTCTGCTGAGCGCTCCGCTGCTGGGCGATCTCGTCGGCAGCGAGCAGCTGTTTCATGAAGTCCTCGTCGCGCAGGCTCAGGGCCGGATCGAGCGAGGTCGGCAGGAACCGCGGAGCCATAGAAGCGCCGCGATCCTCTCGACTGCGAACGTAGCGGGCGCGATGGAACAGCTCGGCGAGCTTGTCGGTGCCCAGCAGGCGGATCTCTTCGTCGTCGAGGTCCTCGCCCGTCGGGGCCTTCATCGGCGGCGGCGAGCCTTCGGCCGGCACCAGCACGAAGCGGGTCCGCCAGTAGCGCAGCGAGTCGACGAAGCGCTCGTCGACGTAACCGGCGATTAGCGAGTCGAGGTAGGTCCAGTTGTAGCTGGCCGAGTCCGGGTAGGAGAACTTGGCCTTGACCGTCTGGTAGCCCGGTAGGTTCCGTGGCCACACGCAGCACTCGTAGTCGATCGGATCGGTGTTGTACTCGGTCCGTCGGACGTAGCGCTTGACATTGATGGCGCCAGCCTGTCGGTCGTACGAGATGCGGTGAATCTGGTTGGACATGCTGAGGAAGATCGGGTTGCCGGCGGACAGGTTGCCCGGCTGCAGGAGCTCCGAGGGCCACCTCAGCGAAAAGTGCTTCGGATCGTTGAACTTGCGGCTCGAGGCGGCCCTGATGCTCCTGGTCGCCGGCACGATAAACTGGTAGCCCTGCGCGAGGCGATGGAAGGCCATCTCCCGCAGGACCGCCAGCGCGGGATGCGTCGAGGTCGATTTCTTTAGCAGGAATGAGATCGTCTCGGACGACACTGACGTCGTGTGCGGATGCTCGGTCCAACCCGCGAGCAGATCGGCCTCGGTGGGCAGGTAGAGCGTCGTCAGCGGCAGGCAGGCCGGCGTGGTCATCGATCGCCACTTGACGGCGTGGTGGTTGAGGCGACGCGGGAAGAGGTGCTGCCAGCGCAGCAGCTGGCTGGTGTTGCTCTTGAGGTTCTTGCTGGGGTTCGAAGGGTTGACCAGCGTCTGCTTCTCCACCTGCGCCCGCTGTGCGAAACGTTGCTTGGCCTCTTCCTCCTCCAGCTGCTGCTCGTAGGCATCCTGATCGCGGTAGATGCGCTCCTCGGCCTCGGCGTCCTGCCTGCTCCGCACGGTCACCTGAGAGGGGATCTTAATGGGGGCAGGATGCGCCGCCTCGTGCACGGAGAGCAACGAAGACGTCCGGCTGAGGATGCCCGGGGACCGGGCCGAACGCTTTCCTGGGCTCTTTTCGCGCTCAAGATTGCTCCTCAGTTGTGAGACAAGCACCTCGTGGATCCGCCTCGTCGCCGGGGTGGAGTGGTGGTCGTGCGAGCCGTTTGCGTCGACTTCGGAGCCGGTCGACGCCGGGTCGGTCTTTGCGCCGGCGCTGCTGCCTCCTGTCAGCGAGTTCCACAGCCAACTCGCCGTGCTGCCGTAGCCTTTGCTGCCACGCCCCACCGAGCTTGCCACGCTCAGGCTGACCGACCTCGAACCGGGTTGAGACCCGACCGCCGACGTGGATGGCAGCTTCTCGGGATGGGCATCGCCATCCTCTCCCGACAGCGGGTGCGAGGTGGCCGAAAGCACCGCGTCGGTCGGAGCGACCATGGCTTTGGCCTTGCCCATTGGCTCGAGCAGTCGGAGGCCGCGCGGGAAGGTGCTCGTGGATCGGATTGATGCCGGTCGCGAGGCGGGCTGCGCGATGACCTGGGATATCGGTCTGCTCGGGGGAGCGTACTTGGCCTCTTCCGGGCTCTCGCCGGTCGAAGGAAGGCCGAACCTGGTTCTCGTCGGCGAAGGCAGCTGCGACTCGTTTCCGGAAGAGGCGAACGAGCTCTCGCGGCCGAGGCGGCTCCGCACCGTGCCAACCTTGGGCGTCGGCTTGATGGGCAATATTGACGAGGCCGACGCGCTCTGCTTGCCGTAGCCCGAGCTGTGGGCGCGCCTAAGCTCCGGACGCTCGAAGCTCCTCTGGAAGTCGCTCGTCATCGGGCTCTCGTTGGTCGTCGACCCGGGCTTGCCGATGCCCCTGACGGTCGGCTCGACATCGGCAAAGACGTCTTGGTCGAAGCGCTCGCGCGCCGCTCTGCGCTGCTCCTTGGGCAGCAGCCCGACCATGGCGAGGTCAGAGAAGCCGCTTTCGGCAGGCTCGGAGATGTAGGCCGATCCGGGCGGCCCGGCGTGACGCGGCAGATAAAAGGACGACTGCACCGACGACGCCTTGTGCGCGGAGCGCAGGTCCAGGTATGGGATGGCGATGTCGGAGATCTGGTTTTCCATGATGCCCATCATCTGGACCTCGTACATCTTGCACCGCGGCACGAAGCGGTCCGCCCGGAACGGCTTGTCCTGCTGGAGGTTGTAGAAGCTGCAGTCGACCCAGTGCGGCATCGAGTAGAATTCTTCCTCCTCCTCGTTGAGCCGCTTGGTGTCGAAGTAGAGCGGATCCGGCGGCGCCGACGACGAAGGTGCAGCGGAGCTGAGGCGCTGCGTGCTCTGGCGATGCGTTAGAGTGCGCGATCCGGCGGCAGGGCCCGCAGCGGAGCCTCCGCGCCGCTTCGACCAGCTGTTGACCTGCTGCCGCGGATCGTGGGCCGCCGCCGCATCCCTCTGGTTCGGGTAGTGCGATTTAAAGTGGAACAGCGGCACCGAGTGGAGCGGCATCTTGGTGAGGCAGACGAGGTCGAGACCGATGCCGTTCTCGATCATCCGCTCGGTGGTGATGCGGAGGAGGCGCTTGTCGACTTCAAAGTGGCCCGTGCCGGCCGTCAGGAAGACGATCGACAGACCAGTACGGTTGAGGTCGCGGTCAATGTAGTGCTCGTCGAACGGGTTGAGCGTCATATTGATGGCCTCGAGCAGGTTGCCCTCATACGAGTAGGAGAGGCGGCCCGCCAGGTGCACCCGGTCGCGGATTAGGTCGGCGTGCAGCTCCTCCTGGCTCGCCGCCGGCCCCGAGACCGGCCTGCGCAACAACAGGATGTCGTGCTGAAATCGGAAGAACTCCTCCTTGAGCGCGGTCATGATGGCCGGCCAGTCGCAGTTAGTCTCGAGGTCGACGACCACCTTATAGTAGTCGATGTAGTATCGACCTTGGCCGTCGATCCGGATCGGCCCTTCGAGCATGTGGAGCTCCGACTCTTCGTAGTGAACGCGAGCGAAAAGGGTGATCGAGAGGACGTGGTTGGTTTGCACCGAGCGCCAGCGCTTGAGTAACTCCGGGATGAAGCCCTGGAGCGCCTTTTCATGGTAGATCTCGCCGTCCTCGTCGAACTCCCACATCTCGCGGGCGAGCTGGATGAAGAGATTGTATTTGGCCGACTCGCTGCGAAAGATGGCCTTCGTCGATGCGGCAACGTAGCCGCTGGTGACCTTCTTCTCTTTGATGAAGATGCGCCCGATTGTGGCGCGGACGCTACCGGCCAGGACAATCTTCTGGCCGCAGTAGACGCAGGTGTCCTCGAGATTCTGCAGGAAGCGCCACATGTCGGCGCGGCCGACGTACTGGTCCCTGAAGTAGAGCTCGACGTGGTCGATGGTGTTGTCTTCCTTTGAGACGCGCGTCAGTGTCGCCTCTGCGCGATTGTAAAAGCCGAAGGTGGAGGCGAGGTTCCGAGAGATGCTGATCTGCAGCTGCGACTGCTTGGCCGCAAAGTCGGGGTCCGCGAGCGCATGGACCGGTCGGAAGACGAATGAAGGCTTGACGCCCTTTTTGTGGCCCTTTGCGCCCGCTGGCACATCCTTGGGGTTCGACGACAACGACGGCCGCGCCTTGGCGGGAAGCGAAAGGCGGAGCAGCTCGCCCTCAGAGAGGTGTGGCAAGGAGTAGTCGGGGCTGAGGACGACCTCCTTCGTTGAGAAGCTTGGCGGTTCGTGTGTCCAAAGTATGACGGGACGCTCGTTGAGGAGCGGCTTCTGTGGCCTCGACGACGAGGAGCGGCGTCGGTCGCTGGCGTTGCTGAAGCGATCGATGCTGAGCGAGGTGGTGCGGCCTGCGGCGAGGTTGGACGTCATAGTGGGCAGGTTCGGCGGAGAACGGAGCGTGTATGCTCGCGCTCAAGGCACCGTGCTCCTCTGGGCGGGGACGAGGAAGGGTAGGATGGGCCGCCTTAGGCGATGATCTGCCAGCCAGGTGTGGGGCAAAGGGGGAGCACTTATCCAGCGAACGTATGACGATACTGCATCTCCGGGTGGGGCTGATATCGAAGGAGCAAGACAGCTGCAAGCTCAGAACGGAACAGCATAGACATTGGGCGAGGGATGAATTGACGATGGCAGTGTCGGTCTACGTGGCGATGACGGGTGTCTCCAAGGCAGGAAGCAGGCAGCCGGCGTCTGTAGAAGATGCTTCAGAAGAGCATCCTTGTCGGCAGAAGTAGCGCCGGACGGTGGCGTGGAGGATGAGGGAGGGAGGTGAGGATGAGCCTGCCTCGATGGCGAGCGGACAAGATGTAGAGAGGGGAATTCAGCGGCTGCCAGGTGATAAGGGAGGGAGAGGGTGAGGAGAGGAGGAGAGAGCACGATGGCCGGTAGCGAGGCTAGGTGAAGCCAGCCGGCCAGCCAGCCTATCCTATATGCGCGGTTGGGCACGGACGCAGCCAGTCAGAAGGACCAGCCTCGCGCCCCGTCCGGCCGGCCTTTCCGACAGCGTTCGTAGGAGCCGCCTGCGCCTGCGCCCTGTTGCTGCGATTTTTGTTTCTCTACCCGACACAGGTAGAGGGGGCGGTGACAAGCAAGCACTAAGGGGCGAAGAGAGTTGGGCGACATCTTCGACACTTCGCCTTGCCCGTCGGCCCGTCGGCCCTTCCGCCCTCGCCCCCCTTCTCGACGCCTTGCTGTTACGACCACCATCACGACTCGCTACGCCCTCGCGCGCGCCTTCCCACGCCACCCCTCCGCAGAACCTTCGCCTTCGCCCCCCTTCCACTCACCCGCTCGCGCCGAGCCTTGCGGTCTTGATGGTCAGCTCCAGCGGCCCACGGCTAGCGTCGGGAGCGCCGGGCGGTCCAAGCAGCTCGCCGCTTCGCCTTTCTGCGAAGGCGCAGCGGATGCTACCCGGCTGGCTGGCGTACCTGCTGAACCGGATCCTTGCCGCCGCCTCGCGCCTGGATGGCTCGACGTCGGTGCAGCGCAATCTCGACCGACTGCGCGCCTGGCAGCCGACGCGCGGCCAGCGGGTCAAGTACGCCTTCCTGCTCGCCGTGGCCGTCTTTTCGCTGTTGGTGATGGACAAGCCCGGCTTCCCGTACAAGCTCGTCATCCCTGCCCTCTACGCAGCGACGCTGCTGATGCCTATCACGTCGCAGTTCTTCCTCCCCGCCGCCCCCATCTTTGCCTGGCTCATCCTCTTCTACTCGTGCAAGTTTATTCCCGCCGCCACGCGCCCGCACATCTGGGTCTCGGTCCTCCCCACCCTCGAGACCATCTGGTACGGCGCAAACATCTCGGACATCCTCACCCAGTTCGGCCATCCCGTCCTCGACATCCTCGCTTGGATCCCCTACGGCGTCATCCACTTTGCTGCACCCTTTTTCGTCGCCGCATTCCTCTTCGTCTTTGCCCCACCCGGCAGCGTAAAGGTCTTTGCCAACGCCTTTGGCTTCATGATGCTCATCGGCGTCATGATCCAGATCGTCTTCCCCTGCGCTCCGCCGTGGTACGAGCTGCGCGAGGGCATCACGCCCGCCGACTACGGGATGCGCGGCTCGCCCGCCGGACTGGCGCGCATCGACCGCCTCTTTGGTGGACACGGCTACACCCTCACCTTCACCAACGCGCCCATGGTCTTCGGCGCCTTCCCCTCGCTCCACGCCGGCAACGCCACCATCAAGGCGCTCTTCTGCAGCTACTTCTTCCCGCTGGCCGTGCGCATCGGCCGGCTGCGCATCGACGCCCGCGTCTTCTATTGGGGCTACTGCTTCTGGCTCTACTGGTGCACCATGTACCTGATGCACCACTACCTCATCGACCTCGTCGCCGGCGCCTGCCTCGCCACGACCTGCTTCTACTTTTTCCTCACCGACGACATGCGCACCGCGATGGAGCAGAACTTTGCCGCTCCGCGCAACTCGGCCGCTGCGCCCTCGAGCGCCGCCCCTCCCTCCAACCGTCCCGGCTCGGCCTTTGCCTCCAACCTCGAAAACGGCTACCCCAACACCTCGGAGGCCGTCCCGCTCGACGCCCTCGGCAGCAGCAGCAGCAGCAGCAACGGCGGCGGCAAAGCGGCGGGCGCGCCCTACATCTCGTCTTCCGCCGAGGCGAGAGACGAAGAGACGAGGTTAGGCAGCTCCATTTCGCGCCCCAACTCTTCACTCACCGGGAGAAGACCCTCGTCCGCCAACACGACGCAACAGCAGCAGCACCAGCACCAGCACAACGATGTCCTATTCTTGGTAGAAGACGCTGACGAGAGGAATCGCGGTGGGCCTACTCCCTCGTCCTTTGACAAGACGTCTGCCTCGACGCTTCGTGCCGGCGCCGCTTCTCCCCTTCCACGAGCGCGGAGCCCGCTCGCGCGCACGAAAAGCCCGGCCGCCGCCAACGCAGCCGACGCGAACGGCGATGCTTCCACCCCGTCAAAGGCAAGGGATGTTGGTGCTTGGCAGACGAGAGAATGAGGAACAGAAGAGACCCTAGAACGGCTTAGAATCACAGAACCACGCGAGAAGAGAATGGACAAATAGAGGCACCTAAAGGAACAACAGCAAATGAAGTGATCAGAAAAAGAAGTCGTGGAAGAGGGCAAGAAGAAGAAAGGGAGTGATTCGATCTGGCAAGAGAGCGTAGGCGAACGGATTGACGGATGGAGAAGCCTGGCAAGTGCCAGTCAGGCGCCTCGGCCAGCCTGCCAGTCCGGGAAGGAGTCAAGAAGTTCGCGATGGTATCTTCATCTCTGGGAGCCGGGACAGCGGGCGTCGAAGGGTTCCGAGGGAGGGCGTGTACGGGGCGGTGTGGTGTAGATTCCGCGCAGCGCGGGCCAATCTGGTGGCTTCCGGTGGATTGCGCCAGTCGTTCGGAATGTGTCCCCTCGCTCTGGCCCGCATTGGCCCCCCAAACACCGCCGGACGGTTCTGGTCGCTCGTGTGGGTAGGCTCCTCGTCCGTCCGCTCTGTCGTTTCCTCCGTCAGGAACCATTTGCTGCCGCCGCTTAGAACATGATGTAGGTAACGGCAAAGACTCCGAAAGCAATGGCAGCTACGATGTGGACAGGGACGCCACCGGAAGAGCTCTGCTGCATCGTTGCGCCGCTGCCGCTGCCCTTTGCTTGGGCCAGCTCCTTCCTGAGTCGGGCAATCTCGGCCTGCATCTCCTTGGGCGAGAGGTCGCTCTCAGCCTTTGTCGCTGTCGAGCCAGTGACGCCGTTGACAGCACGTGCGCCGGCGCCTCCCGCAGCAAGAGCAGCCTGCCTGGCCTTTTCCGCTGATGATCCATCGGTGTTGCCGGCGGCGTTCTGCGCAGCGACGATCGGGTTGTAGGTCTCGTCGCCGTTGACCTTGGAGGACGGCGCTCCTCGCACCGTCGTGTACTTCTGCAGGGCGGCACCACGTCGAAAAGGAGTTGATAGAGTCGACCGAGCGGCATTATGAGCAAGTCACCCTAGCAAACCTAGCAGCGCAGGCCCTATCAGCAGAACAGAACCCCAGACTCACCTCGTCGCCGTTTAGGGTGCTGGGCGCGCCCTCGTCCTCCTCTGCAACCGGTACAGTCGCGGCGGGCAGGAAAGCACACCTGATCTTCTGCTCGTTGATCGCAGACTTGTTCTCCTTCTCAATTTGGGGCCAGATCTCCTGCAGGCTGGCAGTCTCGAGCTCGGGCGTGATGATTGTAGACTGGACGAGGAACTTGTCGCGGCACTTGGCCGAGAGCGGGGGCTCCTCCTTCATGGGCTGCAGCAGGACTGCGAGAGAGTGCGACCAATGTTCGAGGTGGGTCAAAACGTGGACAGAGCGTCAGTCAGTCGAGCTGCACTGCCGTTCAAGACCACAAGGTGCCGAGACACATCCGACGGATCCTACGCGAGCCGGAGACTCACCCTGGACCTCTACCTTCTCGCCGGGCTCGATTCGACCAGAGTTAGGTCTAACACAGTACTGCTTAGGGGCGGTAGTCTTGACCTTGAACGCAACGGGCTGGTTGTTGGGGTTCGAGACCTGCAGCGTGCGCTTGACGAGCTGGGTCAGAGGGCCTGGAAGCGGCAATTGCGAAGTGTACAATAGGGGGGAGAGCGAAGAGCGACGTTCCTTTGTCAGAGAAAGACCAAACTACAGGACGCAGGTCGCAACTCACGAGGAAAACCCAGCTGGACGTGGGGGTTGAGACTGTAGAGAGAGCGCAGAAATGTGGTAGAATGTTGACCAGTCAGTGTCTCGTTGTTTTCGGGTGCAGAGCGAGAGGTCCTTCGTCGAGGGTGCTAGCTCCTCTAGCTGTTCCGCCATGGCCGTCTATGGTTCACGGAAAGGCAAGGCGGCGCTGCTCCAAACTGAGAACGCCACTGACTCTGGCCACCAGCCCCTGGCCATCCGCTGCCTCCACCGAAGGACGGTGCCTGTGTCGCCCGCCGACGTCGACTTCCGAGGCCATCCGGGGAGAGGATCCGAAGCGTACTTACTCGACGGACATGTTGGCGGAGATGGGGCGGCTGTCGACGGCTACAGGGGTGAACGAGTGGTCGAAGTGTTAGGGGCGCGGATGGCGACCTGAAGGCGGGCGAGGCGAGCGGTGCTGCGAGGTGTTATCGGTCGAGCGGGTTGGTGGTGGTCAGGAAGAAAAGGGATGGGACGTTGCAGGTGAAGATGACGATGACGAAAGGCGGGGTTCAACGGATGGTATGCGGAGGGAAGAGAGGCAGAGGAGGTGTGGGCCCGTACTGGCCGCTTTGCGCCGCCGGGGCGACCGAAGGCCACGCCACAAACAGGCTCGAGCCCTCAGACGGCGGTGACGCTGCTGCTTGCCTGCTTGCCTGCTTGCCTGCTTGCCTGCTTGCCTGCTCGGCTGCCTGGCTGCCCTGCCTGACGCCGCGCGTGACTGCTTGGCTGCCTGGTCTGCTGATCGGTCGCCGAGAAAAGCCAAAAGCGCGCTTCAGCCCAGCACCTGGAGCCTACAGCCGTGTGCAGATCAATTGAGACGCGAGGAAAAAAGAAAGGCTGAGAGAGACCCTAGGAGTGATCTTGGCAATCACTCAAGGTCACTACCTCCACTTACATTGGGCACCTTGCTTGACTACCATACCCCTGACTGCCAACTGCACACTACTGCTCCAACCACCTACACTGCCCTGCCTTGCACCACCTTGTACAGCCTTGTGCTCCAACTGCTTGCATTGCTGCTGCCCCAACCACTGCCACTTCAACTGCTGCCACTCCAACATGTGCTGCCCTATCAGCCCAGAGATCAAGGTACTGGTACACTGCCAAAGGCAGTGTGGAATCCTGTCTGAGTGCAACATCTGGCAACTTGCTTTCTCAAGAGCAACACTCTGGTGGGTCAATCAAGCCATGCAACTGTGCAGCTTTGTAGGCAAGCAACAAGCTGGCCCAAGCTGCTACTGCAAGCTGATGCCACTTGACCTGCAGTTCATCACTGAGGCAGTCAAGAGCAAACTAAGCATCTACCTGGATGAGCTCAAGGAGCTGTTGGAGGACTATGGCATCAGCATCTTGCTCAGCATGTTCTCCTGCCAGCTTGCCCAGCTTCAACTCACCAACTGCAAGCTCAAGCACATTTCCATGCAGCAGAGTGACTCCAGCATCTGCCACTTCATCTACTGCATCTCCATGTATGCCCCAGAGCAGCTGGTCTTTGTTGACAAGTCATCCTTTGATATCTGGGTATCCACATGGCTTGCAGGCTGGGCAAGGCAAGGAGAAAGAGTCACCGCTCTTGCAGTGCTGCAGACATGGGATCCCCGCTTTTTGCTTGTTGCCAGCCTCTGTGTACCAAGAGATCTCTCTGAGCCTGGGCTGGTGGAGCCCTGTGTCATTGAAAGCAGCTTCAATGCAGACACATTTCTTGTGTGGATCAAGGAGCTGCTCCAGTTGTGCAACATCTTTCCAGGCCATTGCAGCATCATCATGATGGACAATGCAAGGATCCACCACTGGGCAACATTGATCATCAAGGCCTACAGCTGCATGTCAGTCTTCCTGCCTCCCTACTCACCACATTTCAATCCCATTGAGCTTGCCTTCCATCAGATCAAGGCTGGTGTCAGGCAATGCGCTCATGCCTGGTACAAGAGCATGTGGCAGATGTCTGCCTACAACATCTACAAGGCATGCAACATGGTCTGTGGCCATCACGCAAAGAGATACTTTGATGCAGCTGGATATGTCAATTGGGAAGGCAACAATGTTTGAAATGGAACTTGCTACAAAGCTGCTGCAAGGGTGGCAAGTGTGCAAGGGAAGAACAAGAGAGGGGTATACAGTTGCATTAATTGCTGTAATGTTCACAACAAACTTGATGCCATCACTGGCTGCTGAGGCTGTCAATTGCAGTGTCAAGCTCAATCAGGTTGCCTACCCCTAGGCCTAGCTCTTTGCAGTGCTCTGGGTTTGAGAGGGCAATCTCAAGAATTGCCATCTGCCGGATCTTGTGCTGCGCCAGGGCATCACAGACGTTGCTCAAGAGCTTGGGATTAGCCTCCAGAAACTGCGACATTGGCATATCCTTGACTGGAAGGCAAGATAAGCTGGCAGCAGGCTGTACAGATAGGGGAGAGGGCTGGGATGGCATGGCAAAGCCGGCTCCACCCTGTATGGCCATCAGAAGGTAAACAATGGGCTGATGTGGCTGCTGCCAAGCGTTGCCAAGCAGCAAGGCTATTGCCAGCTTGTAGATGTTGTTGATCAAGACATCCTTGCCACTTTGGCTGGAGCTCTGTGTGCTGGTGCTGCTGCTAGATGCCACCATCAATTCCTTCAAGCTCTTGTAGAAGACATCAAAGGCTGCGTCATTGGTTGGCCTCTCAATGCTGCAGCCAGGCATCCTGTATGCCATTGCTGCCACCCAGTGGCACAGCTGCATGCGGGAGATGGCAATGTGACAACTGCAGCAGACAAAGCAAAGGCTGCCCAGAATGTTGCACTTGTTGTTGTTGAATGTGTATTGATCCATGAGGTCCTCCATGTTCTGCTCTGTTGGCAAGATGGTGAGCTTTGCAGCAGCATCAGTCTTTGCCTTCTTGCTGGGGCTTGGGCTTGGCATAGGGAGATCATTGTTGTCATCAATCTTGATGGTGGCAGTGATGCAGTCAAGGAGCTGGATGCTCACTTCTGCCTTCTGGATCTTTGACTTGGCCACTGTTTGCCAGAACTCCTTGTATGCTGTCTCTGTAAGCTCAATGCCACCCTTGAACACCATGTTGCCCTTGATCTTGGTGGTGATTGGCAAGCACAAGCAATCCACCTCATACTTCTTTGATACTGCTCAGTAGACAGCAGTGTGGAAGTCTGATAGGCCAAATTTACTGCACACCTTGACCAGGAGCATCTCAAGCTGGCAGCAATGATTACCAACAAGCTTGAACAGGCTGACACCAAGGACCAGCTCCAGAGACTTGCCTTCCTCTTCCTTGGAGTCTTTGGAGTGGATGGTGATGCTGGACATCATCCTTGGCAAGGATGAGCAAGACTGGCTGCTGTATGGCATAGCAGCATGCAGGCTTTGCTGCCTAGAGGCAGGCTGTGGATCAAGGAATGTGTTGGCCAATACCTCCTGTGATGAGGGTGACTGGGAGACTGGCATCAGGTTGACATTGGAGAGTGTGCACCAAGCTGGATACCAGGATGCCATCCTGCTGGCAGTGTTGGGAAGTGCAGCAAGCTTGGCTGGTGTGCTGCAATGGTAGAGTTGATGGAGAGCAGGTTGAAGGAAAAAGAGAAGGTGTTGGGAGTGGTTGGATAGAGCTGGTGTTGTTGGCAGGTGGCATTGGTAAGGGGTGGTGGTAGTGTGCAGTTGGCAGTCAGGGGTATGGTAGTCAAGCAAGGTGCCCAATGTAAGTGGAGGTAGTGACCTTGAGTGATTGCCAAGATCACTCCTAGGGTCTCTCTCAGCCTTTCTTTTTTCCTCGCATCTCAATTGATCTGCACACGACTGTAGGCCAGTCAAGAGTCTATCGGGCGCGACGAACCTGCTTTGGCCTGCCAGCTTGTGAGCGGCTCACTCTATTCTAATCCCCGGCCCGAGAGAAGGCCAGGCCCAAGTGAAGCCGCTTCCGCCTTCACAGAAAAAGGAATGCACGTCTGCCGCATCGTCGGAGTCAAGCGCGGCCCAAGCTCGACAATTGAGGCAAACAAGGAGGCGCGCGGGCCAGTCGCTGACTGACTGGCCAAGCTGGTGGGCGGCCGTGCACAGACATCCTCCTTTCCAGCCGCTTCAGCGTGAAAATGTGGAAATGCGGCAAAAGGGAAGACGGCGCCCGACGAGCGACCACGATCCATATGTTCGACGCACTCCTCGACCAACAAGCTCTGAGGTCAGACAATCAAGGATCTCAATTTTCAATGCTACACGACGACGTCGAGGCGTCGATGACGACGGAATTGCGATTGCGCGAAGTGCGGCCTGCAGTACGGGGAAGGGCGAACTGGTCGACTGACTTATGACGTAGCGCTCGTGTGGCGCTGATCGGTGAGTTGCGCCGAGCGCGAGGGGCCAAGGTGTGGCGGGTATCGATGCTGGGCGCTGCTGGCTAGCGGCGAGCTGCGGGAAAGAAGGGGACGACAGAGTTGCGGACAGAGACGGAGCTTCGCTTCGCTCTTCACACCTTGGGCTGGCCGTTCTGGTCGAGGTACTGTCAAGGTCAAGGTTTAGATGTGGCGGCGAAGCGTGGAACCCTGTCAGCTCTTTTGTTCCGTCGTGCCTTCTTCGAAGTCGCCGCAAGTAGAGAGGACCTGTCAGAGTAACCCGTCAAGAGTGTGCTGCTCGACTTACCTTCTCGCAAGCGGTCAGCCACGACTTCTTGCCGTCCTTCTCGATCACGTCTCCGTGGCACATGACGATCCTCTCAAAGTCCCAGCTGGCGACGTCGGCGGCGTTCTGGGCGAACCTCTTCCTCCTCTCGTCCTTGGATCCGCCCTTGGGCAGCTCGGGGATCTTGCCGCCGACGCCCGCCAGGCCGAGGAAGGCCTTGTGGAAAGAGCTGGTCGGGGTAAGGTAGCTGGCCAGCGAGTTGAAGAATGGGATCGGGCTGGAGGGAACTCCCTTTGCGGTGTGGCGGTACTGCTCGTAGGCCGGCAGATTGAAGAGCAGGTCGGCCGTGATCAGGGTGCGACTGCGTCGGTTGGTATAAAGTGGCAATGGATCCGGTCAGAAAGCGAGCAAGATGGAAGCGGACGGGCCAGCGAGCGAGGCTCGGCCCAACTCAGCTTTAACCGCCTGAACTCGACTCGTCTCACCTCTCAATGTGGTTGAAAACGACGTCCTTGTTGGTGAAAGTCGCAAAGTATCGGGCCTGGATCTCGCTCTCGAAGCCATACGTCGTGTTGGGCGGGTCCCTGCCGTAGATGCCATCGAACTTGACGTCCTTGCGCTTCTCCTCAAGGCCTTCGACGCCGATCACCTTGGCGCTGGGGTAGGCGGAGGCGTACTGAGGGAGGAAGAGGTGGTGCACCGCGTCGGGTGCGACGAGGTATGCGACCTCTCCGAGCTGTTCGATCTTGGACTTGGTGGGCTGGTCGAGCGGAGTGCTTGCGAGAACCCAGACCTTTCCGTCCTTGAGCTTGACGGCGGTGCTCCTACCGCCGATGGGGATGATACCGAACCTGCTGAACGGGTAGGAGAAGATGGCGAGGTTGGGGGTGAGCTCGCGGATGACGGCCGTGATGCCGCTCGAGGGCGTGGCCGGTGCGGGCGAGGAGGAGGAGCCCGCAGCGGGAGCGGCAGCGGGGACGGCGCCGGTCGAGTGACGCTGCTTGAGGCTCTGGGCGGTGCCCTCGCCTCCCTCGACGGCGGTGGAATGGGTGGAAGCCATCCTGAGCGACAACGTGGTGCGGGAGGGTGAGACTTGAACAGAGACAGGGGATGTGGAAGGAGAGGCTGAAATCCAGCTGGCGACTTGCAGGTATTGGTGATGAGGTCGAGGAGGAGACAGCAAGGGCGAGGCTTGTCGGCGGAAGAGGAGAAGGAGGAGATGTGCGCGGTTTGCTGGCATGGTGGTAGGAGGGCAAGGACGACGGTGACGGAGCGGAACTTGCACACGTCAGCCGGCCACAAGACTCAGCTGAGCAGAATGCAGACGGCCCGGCTCGGCCCGTCTTTTTGTTCGGGATGCTCAAGCTCAAGAGGTAATTAGTTAGTAGTTGCTCCGGCGGGCGGTCGGGCAGGCTGCCGGGCAGGCTGCCGGGCGGAAGGGCCGGGCGGAAGGGCCGGGCACACGACAGGTGGAGGCCAGCAGGCGGCGTGCGAGTGCGAGCGGCAGCGCCCCCGTAAGCAGAGAAAACTCCACATTCTTCTCGCGACGCAACGACGCAACGACGCAACGACGCAACGACGCAACGACGCAACGACGGCTGCAGCTCTGTCCATCTGTGCTTCGTCGCTCGCTCGTCTTGATCGAGAGGCGTACGAACGAGGTCGCCGCCGCTGTTGAATGTCGGACGACAAGGCCAACAGCGTCGCAAGGCCGTTGTGGTCGAGGCGCTGGCCCTGCTTGTCCGACGCCGGACACCGGACAGAGATCCGATACACGAGGCTCGAGCGACGCGTAGCGAGCACCGTGCACCGTCTCAGGGTCCCATCGCAAGTTTTGGGGCAGCAGCAGTAGTTGTCATCCTGGCATCCCCCTCGCAGCGCAGCTAGGTCGAACGATTCCCCTTTCCTTCGATCGGCTCTAGCAGCCCCGCCGTGCTCCCTCTCTGGGTCCCTCTACCCTCTCTTTTGTACCCCGACCCATCACCACCACCACCACCACCATCCTCGTCATCGTCCGGATTCCCTTTTGGCTGCGCCTCAACCGCGATGTCGTCTCCTCTTCTTCCCTCGTGGGCGCAGTCGACGCTCTCGACCCTGCTCCTGCTTGGCCTCTCCCTCTTCCTCGCGCCTCTGTCCTTTGTCACAGCCGCTTTTTTCTCTCTTACCCATCCCTCATCGACCGCACGCAGCAAGCAAAACGGACGAAAAACCGACCGGCGGACCGTGCTCATCAATGGCGCCCGCATGCAAAAGTCGCTCGCCGCCTGCCGAGCGTTCGGTCGTCGAGGCTGGAGGGTCGTCCTTGTCGAGGAGCAGGGCTGGGGCAACCTAGCTTCAGCCAGGTTCTCAAACTCGGTCTCCAGCTTCCACCTCATTCCCCCTTCCTCGCTCCCCGCAGGAGGAGCGAACAAGAACACGCCGTACGTCGAGGCCATGCTCCGCGTCGCAAAGAAGGAAAAGGTCGACCTCTTCTTCCCCTGTTCAGGCGCTGGCTCGACCGGGCAGGACGCCGTCTTTGCCGATCTGCTGCTCACCGAGACAAAGCGCAGGGTGCGCAGCATCATCCAGTCGCCCGAGCTCGTCGAGGCGCTTCACGAAAAGGACAAGTTCATTACGCTCCTCGGAAAGCTCGACCTGCCTGCACCTCGTTCGGACATCGTCTACTCGGTCCAAGAGGCCCTCGAGGTGCTCCGGACGCCGGGTTACCCAAGCTGCATCCTCAAGTGCGCCGCCGAGCTCGACGACGTTGGACGCGCCGATCTAACCATATACCCACTCACCGACGCCAAGGCGCAGCCAGACTGGTCAGCGACGGAACGGCGTCTGAGGAACCTCGCGATCCCGCTCTGCCAAAGGACGCCCTACATCCTCCAAGAGTTCATCGGTGACCGCGACGAGACGTCAAAGGCGAGCGAGTGGTGCACCCACGCGACTGTCATCGACGGCCAGCTGACGGCCTTCGTATGCTGCCCGAGCAACGACATGCTAATGACCTATCACCCCGCTGGCAGCACTCACATCGGACGCCTCGCTCTAGACTGGACTCACTCTTTCCTCGAGCGACTCGACGCCCTTTCGAAGGAGGAAGGCTCTGAGTGGCCCCGCAACAGGCTGCTGGGCAAGGATGCTCCCGAGGGAGCTGGTATCACGGGCGCCTTTTCGATGGACTTCATCTACCAGCCCGCCACGATCGACGCCAGCTCGCCGGAGCGTCTGGTGGCGATCGAGTGCAATCCACGCGTCCATACCGCCCTCTGCCTGCTCTCGGGCTACAGCTACCTCGCCAACGCCCTGACGCCGGCCAGCTTGCGCAGCACCGAGATTGCCCACCGCTTCCCGGTCATGGAGCAGTCGCCGCCCAAGAACGTCGACCTCTTTTCGTCCAGATCGCGCCCCGCCGGCGTCCAAGATCGTTTCGTGAGCGCCAAGAGCCTCATTCAGAACGTGTACGCCGACCGCTCCAACCTTTCGAGAAGTTGGATCGGCCACGACCTACCGGCGCGCATCTTGCCCGCTCTGCTGCCACGTCGCCTCGACGTGCTGATGAAGCGCATTCACCCTCTCTGGCGACCCTACGGCGCCTTGGCTAGAAAGGACCAGAAGTCGCTTGTCACCGCCCCCGCCGCAGACCACGATAGGTCCAAGCTGTCGAGCGAAGGAGGGGCAGAGGGCAACGGCCGCCACCACAACGGCGACGCGGTGGCGTCCAGGTCGATCGTCTTTGACCTTGACGTCCCCGCCCTGATCCCGCCGTTGACGGATCCCAGCTTTGCAAAGGACGATCCCTGGCCGTTCTTTGCGCTCTACCACCTCCAGTGGCCGCAGCTACTCCTTTGGCAACTACTGGTCAGGAGGAAGAAGTGGAGCAGGATCAACGTCAGCACCGCGAGGATCTTTGAGTGCTAGGCGGGCCGAGGCGATGGATGGCTCAGGAATGGATACGAGGAGCGTGGCAAGAAAGGTCGTCGTAGAATGAACCCGAGCGGGACAATAAGAGAGGCGATACAGCTGGAAATTTTTAGTATCATACTTTGGCGCTGCTTATGACCGCAACCAACCGGTGTGCAATACTATCCTAGATCGTACCCCTCTGAAGGTCTTCGTCGGTACGCCTGGGTGCGGCACGAGGGTCCAAGGTCCTGATGCTCGACGAGCACCTCACCTTGAGCCTGTGTCCCACTTGTCAGCAGTGCGTAATCGAGCGAGAAAGGCGAGCGCCGAAAACCCCGACGCTTCCAGCGACAGAGACGCCCGACGGTCCTCAACCCTGGCGCCTCCTCCGATGCACCACCTACCTCGTCGATCTGCGCGGCGGCCGACACGAGCCGCGCGGCCGGAACAGAGACTTGGTCGCCCTACGCAACATTGCCGACATCGTCCTCGCTCAGGCGCTCGGCTTGCCGAGGCCAGAGCGCTACCATCGTCGCCCAGTTCGACCACCGCCACAGCAGCACCAGCAGCAACCATTCTAGCCATAGCAACAGCTCGAGCAACACGGAAAAGACCACAAGCACATCTCATCCGGCACCCTAAACGGAGGCAAGATTCGCCTCTCCTCTC
The DNA here is from genome assembly GCA_900291925.1 of Thecaphora thlaspeos. Taxonomy (NCBI): domain Eukaryota; kingdom Fungi; phylum Basidiomycota; class Ustilaginomycetes; order Urocystidales; family Glomosporiaceae; genus Thecaphora; species Thecaphora thlaspeos. Next base: position 801,279 of record UWYS01000003.1, on the reverse strand, counting down.
TTCCTCTCCCTCGAGGCAGGCGAGCGCGGCGGGCGGGCGGGCAAAAACCATGTCACATCTAATTCGGGCCAAGCTCCTAGGGGAATAAGCTCCTACTTTTTAGCCTTTCTCTTGCCGGTGACGGCGCGTGTCGTTGAAGAAGCGACCTTGGCCTTGGTCGCCGTCGACTTCTTCTTGCCGGACGTGTCGACCTTGCCCGTAGCAGCAGCGGCGGTGGCCGAACGCGTCTTTCTCGGTGATGGCCTCTTCTTTGATGCGGTCGAGACGTCTCCGACCGCTGCCTCTGCCTCGTCATCTGACCCCGTTTCCTCTTCGTCATCATCCTCCTGGTCGGATGGGGAGAGCTCGAGCTCTGCGTCCTGTGCGACGGCCTCCATTTCGACCTGCTTAGGCGACTTGACGGTCTTTGCCTTTGTCGGTTTTGCCTCTGCGACGGAGGTCGTCTCTGCCGCCTTGTGCTTCTTGCCCGCCGCTGCTGGCGAAGCCTCTGCGAGTGCGACTGCGGCGGCGGCCTTCTTGCTCTTTGCAGAAGCTGCCAGGCTGGAGACGACCTTGGCCTCCTCGACCACCGCCGCGGCAGCCTTTGCCTTCTTCTTGTTGTCGACCTTCTTGGTCTCGTCGGCGGCGGCAGCGGCGGCGGGGACGATGCGCTGCATGCCGAGCTTGCAATTCCAGATAGGAAGTGAGACGCTCGAGCCCGTCTTGACCTCGATGTTGTGGATGTTGTTCCAGCCTCCCGGGATCTTGGAGATGACCGCCGGGACGGCGGCAATCAGGTTCTCCTGCAGCTGCTCGGGCGTGTGCGACGAAAGGTAGCCGAGCTTGACCGACGAGGTGGAGCCCTTGTTCTGCAGGAAATAGGTGGACGAAATGGCAGAGTCGAGCTCCTTCTTGAGGTGGCGCTTCTGGACGATGTCGACGGTGATGGGGTTTCTGGAGAGGGGAGGGTGCCGGTTATCGTGGGGGGGGTGTATAGTCAGCTCACCGCGCTGAGCGCTTCGCATTGACCTAAAGAGACGAGGAACTGCTCCGCTACTCACTTCTTGGCATCAAAGAAGATGGATCCGCAAATCTTGGGGACGAGGGGCACGATCCTCTGGTCGACAAGGAAGATCTCGTGGTCCTTGACCAGGTCCCGCCTGGCCTCGAAGGGCTTGAATTTGCCCTTGAGCTTGGTGACGCCGACGACGCGGGCAACGCTAGTGATCTTCTCCTGCACGAGGAGGTCCTTGTACTTCCTCTGCGGGTCTTTTACGAGGAGGCAAACGGAGACCTGGCCCGGGTGGTGGACGGGGTTGGGTACGGGGATGCGGACGGGCTTGACCTTGGCCTCTGGGTTGAGCTGCTTGACGGCGATGTTGACAAAGACTGTGTTGTTGCGGTCCTTGAGGTCACCCTGGGGCCCGTCGAGGGGGAGGACGTTCTTGGCGTTGTCGTCGGCCTCGCGTTCCTTTGCGAGCTTTTGCGAGTGGGTGGCGAGGGCGGCAAAGGCCTTGAGCGTCTGGGCCGGGTCGACCTTGCCGGCAGCGTACTGCTGCTGGCCCTTTGTGGGGACGGCGACGACCTTCTTTGTGACTGCGGGCATGGCGTGGGGTGTGGCGTTGGTGAGGGGACAGGTGGACGGGGTGGGGTATGTGATGGTGCAGAGATGGAGTGCGGGTGTGGAAGAGGGCGAGGGCGAGGGCAGGGTGCAGCTGCTCGAGCGGTGCAGCGGGCGGGCGAGCGAGGAGAGAGAGGTGCGCTCTCAAAAATTTCAAAGGCGCATCTTTCCCTTGGACCCCGCAGGCCGAGAAGAAAAAATTCCAGCTCGCCCTCAGCCTCAGCCTCAGCCTCAGCCTCAGCCTCGCCCCGCGCCCAGCAGCGTGCTGTAAGCATGACAAAGCAGCCCCGCCGCGCCTCCACTTTCTTGGAAGCTTTTCGTGCTTTGCCCGTGTGTCCCTCGCGACACCTTTGCCTTCCTCCCGACGATGCCCCTCCCTCTCCTCTCCACGCCTACAAACACAACACTGCCAGTCACGCAACATGGCAACAGCATCAGTCGACTTCTCCTCGCTCCTCGCCGAGCTTGAGCAGCAGAGAGACCTCTCCGAGGTGCGTCGGCCGCTCTGCTCGACTGCCCACCCGCATACAGCCCGCCCTGCCCTGCGCTCAACCACACGCTCTCTCCCTCTTGACCCCACAGAACATCCGCGAGAGGTCAAAGGAACTCGACAAGTCGTTCAGGACGCTCTCAAGCGTACTCAACGGCGTCCACTCGACACCAGGCGGTCAAAGTGAGCCTCCTCGCCCGCATGCCTGCGACTGGCGCCACGCAGTTCAACAGGAGTCCGGACTCTGATTGCGATCCTTCCCCGCGCCTATATGACTCCACGCAGTCCCGCATCTCGTTGAAAGCACCCAACCGCACTTTGAACAGTGCCGAAAGGCGATAGCGTCGATCGTCGAGCTCGTTCCTCACAACCAGTACTACAAGGTGAGTCGCCGGCAGCTTGTACTCGTCGAAGCTCTTGAAGGCTTGCTGACGAACGTCTCTTCGGCCTTGGCCCACAAATGCAGTGGTGCGATGACTGGAGCTTCCACCTCAAGAACACAACCTACGCTGCGTGTCTGGCCTACTTCCTCGGGACCGGTCACCTCTTGTCAAAGGAAGAGGCGTGCTTGATTCTCGGCAGTGAGTGGCAGGCTGGCAGGGCTGCAGTTCTCGGCGCGGGCCTCCGGTGATGCCTGCTGACTCTTCGCTAGCGCTGTACCTTGTTCTTTCCCCAGTCGACCAGTCGCTCTCGGATCGCTTCATGCTGTCGTCGGAGGAGTACCTGCACTCGCTCGTCTCGATGATCAACGAGATGTCGAGGATCGCCATCAACAGCGTCACGCTTGGCGACTTCCAAACGCCCGTCAGGCTGTCCCGCTTTGTCAAGGAGCTCCACGCCGGCTTCCAGCTGCTGAACCTGAAGAACGACAGCCTGAGGAAGCGTTTCGATGGTATCAAGGTGGGCATGTCCGGCTCGACCCCTCAGAGCGAGCTTTCGAACACGGCGTATCTGACCGCAGGCAGCCCTGTCCACTGCTTTCCCCCCTTTCTCTTCCCCGTGCTGGCAGTACGACATCAAGAAGATTGAAGAGATCGTCTACGACATCTCCTTGCGAGGTCTGGTGAAGCCTGCCAGCGAGCAGGACGCGGCAGCTGGAGGACATGGAGTCGGTGTGCGAGTGGAAGAAGAGCAAAGGCAGCACGTAGTCAAGCTGCTCTCCGGGCGGCAGTGAGTAGAGAGCCGAACAACTGATTAGCTAGAACACTTAGCTAGCGAGAATAAACGATTATATTCAAGATCTGCATTAACTTATGAAGATCTGTGGACGGGCGCAGGGCTGCAAAGGAGGGGAATAGTCCTGTTCAACCTGGCGGCGCAGCCGCGCGGCGGACGGTCCGAGCGCCGCCGCATCCGAACGCCTGTTGGCCAGAGGCTGTTGCACTACTACTAATCAGGCCATGGCCCCTCTTTGGGCTCGCGGGGCCGAGGCCTTGCCGCTGCCGTGGCGTCCCGTGGCGTCCCGTGACGTCCCGTGCCGTGCCGTGCGCGCGTCGCGGCGGTCCTTCCATGGGCTGTGGGAAAGCATCTTTGTTTTCATCCCCCCTCTTCTCCTCTCACCCACCACCGCCCCGTGGTTGACCCCATCCCGGTTACATCTTCCTCTTACCTCCGGCCTTGACGGTTGATGAGCTTCTGCCGAACCTATCAGCCGTCGCCCGCCGCCAACCGTGCTCCGCTCGACGGCTCTCTCACTGACCGAAATCGTCGCCACTCGTAGCAGTTGTAGGTGCAGGTAGAGTCAGGAGTCCGACCCGCCGGGTAGCGCCTCGCTGTGGCTTCTCCCACCCGGCACTTCACCACGACGCCATGACGAGCCTCCTTCCATGGCTACAAGAGGATCTCGGCTTCTGGCTCTGCGGTGTCTGCGGCTTGCGCACAAACGATGAGAGCCTGCTCCAGACACACCTGGAGACCTTGCCAGACTGTCATGCTTTCTGTCCTTTCTGTGAGCAGAGCTTCGGCTCGCTGGCAGAGCTCAAGGACTTTGACCAATGCAGCAGGAGGTGCAAGGGAAGCGTTCGGTTCCCTTGCGATTTCTGCGGCATCCAGGTCTGGGAGCGAGACTTTGAAGTGCACTGCGCCGACCAGCACGCCATCTGCAGCGCCTGCCCCGCCTACTGCCCCAATCGAGAGGAGCTCAACTTACACTACGCCATGTCGCACGCAAAGCTCTACTGCGTCCCCTGCGAGCGCCTCTGCCCCACGCCCGAGGTTCTCGTCAAGCATCAAGAGGGTAAGTTCCGCCTCTGGCCATGCGGCATGGCTTGCGAACGTTGCGACCGTGGCGCACGGCCGACCACTCTTACAGATCGCTGCTCTCTGCCATTCCCTTTCAGTCCGACGCTTTCCGACGTCCAAGTCCGACCCGCCAATACAGCGGCCAAACAGTCGAGGAAGGGACCAGGAAAGGCTGGGCCCTTCGACCTCGCCGTCCGATCCCGTGTCGACATGGCCATCTCTCCTCCGCGGGCACCGCTCGTCGTCCGACATCGCCCGCGATCGGACAGCAATGGCGTCGATCGACCGGGTTCACGCAGAGACGCCCGCGGGAACCTCTGCTGTCCCATGTTGGGATGCACGCGCTCGGCCGACAGTGTCGCCAAGCTGATGCAACACCTGCAGGGCGGCGGCTGCACCACTCGCCTCAACATGGCGACGATATTTACGTTTGCCGTCGTATCGGGCTGTCACGGCGTCCTGCCGGATCTGTCCCCGTCGATGCAGGAAGGCGTGCGAACCGTCCAGCCTCCTTCGACGACGAACAACGGCGCAAATAAGGGCGAGCGATCGAGGCCTGTCGTCCTCACCTTCCCCAAGGAGGCATGACCGTTCCGGTGTCGCACTTGCAAAAAGGGTAAGAGATGACGTTCGAACCTCCTTTGAAAGGAGAAAGTGGGTGAAGGACGCTGAAACGAAGATGACTTCTACCTCTGCTTTCCTTGGCGATAGATTATCAGACGATCGAGGCTTTGCTGCAGCACAAAAGCTCGCTTCCGACCTGCAACGATCCCAAGACGATCGAGGAGTGGGAGTACTTCCTCCTCTACCAGCTTCGATCAGCGCCCAAGCTACTGCTCAGCTGAGTAGCTAGCGTCATCGGTCCACATTCCCTCGTATGCACTCATGCACAATCTGCTTTCTCTGATGTACTTTTAGCTGTTCGTGTTGCGGGCTCGTTCGTGAAATCGTTAAAAGGGAGCTTCACAGCGATCGATGACGAGAGACGACCGAGAGGATCACTCTGAGTCGTTCTTGCATCGACAAGCTGGCTCTTTTTGGGGTAAATTAGAGGTTGTCAAAAGTGGCGTGACGTGAGGGTGGAAGGGCCGGTGGGAACAATGATGAGGATATAACAGAGGTCGAGGCGTCTATGATCTGGTGACGGTGTGTGGATAAGCACGCGGGTGGTGGAGAACGTGGGACAGATCGAGGGGCTTAGATCGTTTTGACCTCCTCGTCCTTGCCCTCGGCGGTGCGCTGGATGAGAGTCTGCTGCTCCGGCGTTAGGCTGGACGTGATGGCCTGCCAGACGTCGGTCCTCTGGTTTTGCAGGTTGGCGAGTAGCTCCCTGAAGTGGTCAAACACGCGCACCTTGTCCATCGGCGACTCGTACGAGAGCTCCTCGTCGTCTTCGTCGTCAAAGTCCTCGCCGTTGGCGGCGGCGGTGGTGGCCTGGGCGCGCAGCTTGGCGCGTTCGCGCGCCAGAAGCTCGAGGTACTCGTTGTCCTCGTCGACCACGTCCTTGTCGTCGTCCTCGTAGTCGGCCTTGTTGGCTCCCGACGTGTCGAAGTCTTCGCCGCCCTGCGAGTCGAACGACTCGTCGTCGTCGCCGTTGAAGGCGTCGATCAGGGCCTTGCGCTTCTGGATGGCCTCCGGCAGGCCGTCGAGCTGGGCAGAGAGGGCGACGAGAAGCGCCGGCAGGTTCTGCTGCACGGCGGCGGGCAGGCTCGAGATGTCGAGGGCGAGCACCTGGATGATGGCCGAGGCGGCGACCTTCTTCTCGTGGACGCGGTTCAGCTTGGGGAGCAGCGCGGTGACGGCGTTGAAGAAACCGACGGTCGCGTTGGCCGCCTCGAGCACCTGGAGCGTCAGCACCGCGTTGTAGTAGAGGGCGTCAAGGACGACGATGGTGCTCCACCTGCGGACCTCAGCGGCCATGCGCTCGGTGCTGGCGAGGTGCGGGAGGGCAGTGTTGATGATGGTGGGGACCGCGTCGTCAATGCCGCCCTTGAGGAGAAGCAGGATGATGTCGGCCAGCTTCAAGGCGCACACCTGGTCCATCGGTCCGAGCTGGTCGCTCGTCATGCCGGTGGTGTACATGTCGACCAGCATGTGCTTGTACTCGGCGCTCTGCATCACCACGTCGGTGCCGTACGAGACGCAGTTGTCGAGCGTCGAGAGCATCTCGGAAAGGTAGTCGATCCCGCTCGACTTGAACGACTTGTAGATCAGGCCGAAGATCTGCCACATGCCCGGCGAGACGCGCTTCTGGTAGTAGGTCAGCGTGTCGGTCAGCTCGAGGCAGTCGTCGTACAGCTCGACGCACTCCTTCTCCAGCGTAAAGGCGACGATCGGCAGCACCACGGCCTCGAGCTTGTCCAGCATCTCGGGTCGCGACTCGGCCGAGGCGATGATCTGGAAGATGGTGTTGAGGCAGCCCATGGCGGCGAAGAGCTTGTCGTCCTCGTTGGCGTCCATGTTGAGCTCCATTGTGCCGTCCGGGTCGCGCTCAGCCACCTCGAGCTGCTCATTGACGAGGCGCATGTAGCTGTTGGCCATCTGCTCGGTCAGCTGGACGCTGAAGGGGAGGAGCTCCTCGCCGAACTGGGCGACGACCTTCTCCTTGGTCGGCGTGAGGACGTCAAGGTCGGTCTCGTCGCTCAGCTTGAGCAGCTCCTGCATCAACCTCGCGGCATTGGGCGCCATCGCGGCGTGGACCTCGTCGTGGGCGATCAGCGAGCCGATGGCCTCGGCAGCCTGGACGCGCACAGGCAGCTCGGCGTCGCCGATGCAGTCCATGACGCCGCGGAAGGCGGCCTCGAGCGTCGCCTCGTTGCTCCACTTCATACCGTTGCCGTCAAACGACTTGACGAGGTCGAGGGCGCGGAAGCGGAGGAAGCGGTGCTCGCTCTTGAGCTCCGGGATGACGTGCTGGGCAAAGAAGCCGTCGAGCATCCCGGCGACCTTCTCGTGGTTGATCATCGTCAGGTCGAGAGCGCGGCCCATGTGGAGGGCGCCCTCCTTCTCGCGGGGCGACCGCTGCGCCGGGTAGGCGTTGACGACCGAGGTGATGAACTCGAGCATCGGGAGGAAGGAGCTCTTGGTCCTCTTGGAGGCGACCGTCTGGATAAAGGTGGCGGCCGAGCCGGAGGGCGTACCGATCTCCTCGAAAGGGTCGAGGTTGGCGCGAACAAAGTCGACTGGGTCGAGCTCCCAGATCTCGTCGTCCTCGTCGTTGTAGGAGATGCGCGGGAACATGAAGCTCTGCACTAGCTGCTCCACGTGTGGCTTGAGGAGGGCCCAGGTGGACTTGGGCTTGACGCACTCGGTGAAGAACATGCAGAGGAAGTGAACCGCCTTCTTGCTGAGCCAGGCGCCCTGGACGTCGCTCTCGACGAGGCGAAGGTAGGCCTTGAGAATTTCCGGGGCAAAGGTCTGGACAAAGTTCTCGGCGAACGGCTTGTAGCTGTGCATGTCCGAGGGGAGTTGCGACGGGTTGCCGTATCGGCTAAATAGGCGGTTGAGCGAGTGGAAGGCCCACTTCTTGGCCTTCCACCAGCTGGCAACCTCGCGGCCCTCGTCGTCGGCGGGCAGGGTGGCGACGTCGACGTCCTTCTGGACGACGTTGAGGAGGAAGGTGCCCCAGGGGACGATGCTCTCGTGCGACTGCTGGTGCTTTGTGAGCTCGGTGTGCATGCTGGTCTTGTAGACCTTGAGGATGACGTAGATGATCTCGCCGACCTCGGCCGACGAGGCGTTGGGCGAGGCAAGGAGATTGTTGCCCGTCTGAAGGATCTGAGGAAAGGTGGCAGGGGCGAGCTTGCCCATCATTGCGGCGCCATCGTTCCACCTGTAGGCTCGGACCACCTCGAGGAGAGCGCGGAGTCCGCCATAGACCTGCTGAGGCTGGTCGCTGGAGAGGAGAGCGACGATCTGCTCGAGGATGTTGGACCACTGCTCGGGGAAGTCGTAGCGTGCGATGGTGCCGAGCGCGCTGGCGACGTGCACGCGGGTCTGTGTGGGTGCCTCGACGAGGGTGGCGAGAATGCTCGCCTTGATGGCGTTGCGGTCAGATTCGGGAATGGGGTTGGAGGAGGGAGCGGTGCAGGCGGCAATCGTCTCCCAGTGGCGGCGGATGCGATTCTTGGAGTAGATGGCGGCGGCCTGTCGAACGGCGAGATCCACCTGGCTGGCAGCGACGATCTGAAAGCAGGAGCTGAGCATGCCATCCTGTGATTCGACCTTTTTGAGCTCAAGCTCTGCGGACCGGCGGGTATTGATGTTGGGGTCGAGCGACGAGGTGAAGACGTGGATGAGGGCGTCCATGTTGGCGGCTCTTTGGTCGTTAGCAGCCGCCGAGGAGAAGGCAAGCGGCGAAAAGGGCGGGTGAAAAGGGTGGGTATAGGGGGAGGGAGATGGAGGCGGGGACACTCGATCCAACGGGGAGGCACGACAAAGGGGCGGTGATGGTAGTGGTGGTGGCGGTGGCGGTGGCGGTGGTCGTCGTCGTCGCTGTCCGCCAGCGGCAGGGCAAGCGGTCGACGTCGAAGACGTTTATTATTATTTTATTTTATATTTTTCCTTGGCCGCCGTGCCGCCAGCCAAAAATCAACCCGCCCCGTCACTTTTCTTTTTCTATACGCCTTTCTTCTGAGATTTCTTTTTGTAGTCGGATTGATGTGACGACTTCTATCCAGAGAAGAATTAGACTTTTGAAGTCAGCCCTCGCAGCGCATTACAAACAGCTAGAAGTGCCGATTAGAGGGCGGGCGCGCAAGAGTCGCGTTGGGGCCAACGGCTCGAGAGACCAATACCTCAGCCTGCCCGCCCCACGCCCGTGGTGCGCCGGCGCCCGCGCAGCTTCCTCCACATCAAAGTTGGGGCACTTCGGAAGGCAGCCCGAGTGTCGGACTCAGCCAAGCCTGGCTGTCTGGAGCTCCCTCGCCTTGCCTTACTACCACCACCGCCCTCGCCGCCACATTGTTCCCGTCATGTCGAACCGATAGAGCTTCGCCACACATCGCAGCCGACACCCCACGACTCTCGATCAAAGCATCAAGCTACAACAACGTGCCATGCCTGCTACTCAGAGCGAAAGCAAGACCCGCTCAAAGCAGCCAAAGCTCAGCTTCGCCTCGTCATCCAGCGCTACAAAGCCCCGCCCACTCAGCTTCACCCCATCCTTCAGCCTCTCGAGGTCTGACACCGCGCACAAACCACCAGGCGCAAGCCCAGCTCTTCTGGCTCCCCCGGACAGCCTGTTCACGGGAAAGGGCAAGGCGAAACAGCTCGAGCATAGCGACAGCGGCGATGTGGCAGATGTGCAAGCTACGGATGCCGCCCTTTGGTGCGACAAGCACGCACCTTCTACTACTGCGGATCTCGCGGTCCACAAGCAAAAGGTACAGGATGTGCGCAACTGGCTCCAGGATGCCTTTAGCGGTAACCCTAGGCTCGCAAAATACCGCGTGAGCATCTTGCTGTCCCTTCCTGTTGCCGGCTCCCATCCAAGGACCCTCCGACCGAACTCTGGATTAACCTGGCGTTCTCCGTTGTCTCCCTCTCCCGTCTTCTGCAGAGGCTCCTCGTACTGACCGGTCCAGCCGGCTCGGGCAAGACTGCGACGCTCAAGGCTCTGGCCCAGTCCGCGCAGCTCGACCTCGAGCTGCTCGAATGGAAGACGCAAGCGTCGCTTGAAAGCGAGCCCCATTCCGCCGGCTGTGGGTAGACTGCGCCTGAGGTTGCCTCCTACTGCGATCGACATTGCTTACGCTCTGCATCTCACCTTGCATTCTTCAGCCTCTATGGCCGAGCGCTTCTCGGATTTCCTGGCACGAGCAGGTCGCTACCCGACCCTCTCCATGTCGTCGGCAGGTCCATCTCCGATATCATCTGCATCGACCCCAAAAACGCCCGCGTCAGGGACGCAGTCATTCTCCGCGGCATCCCAATCGTACGCTTCAAAGAGCTCTGCGCGCCGAAAGGTCATCCTGATCGAAGATCTTCCCAACATCCACCACCTGCCCACAAAGGCAGCCTTCAACTCGGCTCTGGAGCTCTATTTGGCGAGGCCGCTGCCGGCCCTCGGGCCTCCAGGCTCTCAACAGGTAGAAAACTGTCCCGTCGTCATGGTGATCTCGGAGAACACGCCGCGAGAGGACGATGAGCGCTGGGCGGGCGAGTCTAGCGGGAGCGGATGGTGCGACCGGCTCGGAGCGATCATGGACGTGCGCGCTGCGCTCGAAGAAAGCGTACGCAAGAGTCCATCGTTGAGCGAGATCCGGTTAGTCGCACAAGCAGCTAAAGTCTGTCGGCACTGTGCACACCTCGCAACCATGTTAAAGCCGCCGCGACCGCCGATCTTTATCCCTGCCCTGGACACAGATTCAACCCCGTTTCGCCGACGATCCTCATCAAGGGCCTGCGGCGCATCGTCGATCTCGAATTCCCCCCACAGCAGCCCGCTAAGCCGACGAGGTCCAGGTCGCGGGCGAGTGTCGAGCCGCCCGGCCGGCCGAGTGCGCAGATGATTCAAAGCGTGGCTGACAGCGGTACAGGCGATATCAGAGCTGCCATCAATTGCCTTCAATTCCTCTGCGGCAACTCTGCTCCACACTCGGGCACGAAGCATGACATTGATGGGAAGAGCAAGCCAGCGTCACGCAGCGCTGCCAAGGCCAAGCTCGCCGCAAGGCAGCTCGCAATGATCTCTGGCAGAGAGTCTTCCTTGTCTCTGTTCCACGCTATCGGAAGAGTTCTCTACAACAAGCGTGAGTGGGTCAACCCCGTCCATCGTCACATGCCACTCGAACCTCACGCTGATCCTCCGCACATGATTTCGCATGGACCCGCCAGGCTTTGGCGATCCTGGCCAAGAACAAGAGGAGCAGAAGATTCGAAAGAAGGCGGCCGGAGCGGTAGCACCCGACGTTTCGGACGACAGCTCTGATGAACATGATCTGGCCGCACTACGGCAGCGGCTCGACAAGGCTCGGGAGGCCATCATCGGCGCGCCGGCAAAGGACGGCGAGTTGGACGCGATTGCATCCTGCGAGCTGCCATCACACTACGAGGCGTTGCAACGGCGCGAGAGCCGCGTCGACGTACAAGTGAGTTCGTCTGACCGCGTCGTCCACGACCTTGTCATTTCACGGTAGACTTACGAAGGCCATTCCTGATCGCTGTGCATCAGGATCTTTGGACGGAGCTGCCCGTGGATGCGACGATGTTCCAGCTGTACCTGCATCAGAACTACACGGCTTTCACGTCAGACGTGGATGAGTGCTGCGAGATTGTCTCTGGTCTCAGCGATGCCGACTGGATACGCTGCATGCGAGAAGAGGTCAGTCGGCCATCCCGGTCCATCGGCCAGCGTGCAGCGTGCTACGACTCGACAAGCGCCTGACGCTAGCTCTCGTTTCACCTCTTGCAGTATCGACACGCTTCCCTGCTGTCGTACTATGGTTTCCTTGTGACGGTTCAGTCGACCTTGCTCCACCTGCCGTCGCCCGTGCCTCGCAAGAACCAGAAGCTGGGCAAAGCGGCCTTCTGGGAGGTGCGGAACAAGACACGAGAGATGGACGATCTCATCGACGACGCGAAACAGTGGCTGGCGGAAGGCTTCGGTGGGCTGGATGCGCTCAAGGGGCAGACGGGCCTCTTTGGCCGCAGCGCCTTCTGGCCGACGGCCGACGAGCTGCTTGAGGCCAACCGATCAGATGCTGGGTTGGGCCTGGAAAGCCACAGCTCTCTCATGAGGGCAGATCGCCGCTCGCTGGCGACCGAGGTCATTCCGCTGCTGGCCAAGATGCAAGGCGGTGCCGGTGAGGACATGAAAGCTTCTCCTCGGCTTGTGTATGGGATCGGTGCCGGTAGTGCTGTGCTGACCCAAAGATGCCCTTCCTCATCGTTTGCGACTCTCGACAGGTTCGGAAGCGAGGAGCAAGGTGCCAGGTTACTTTGGCCGCATCGCGAGGATGAGGTTCGACTGGGCGGGCGTATCAGACATGGCAGCGCGCAAGCTGGAAGAGCACGAGATTGAGCATCGCACCGAGGTGGGCGGCGGCGAAGACGAGCTGGGGCTGACTTCCTCGCAAGGAGTGGCTGCCGTCAGTCTGCCGGCGGACACCGAGCGTCGACCGCCGACGGCATCCTTGTCACCGCGACCGACGGGCGCCGGGGCGGATGCGGACGGAGAGCAGCTGTACCTGTCAGACGACGATATCGACGAGTTCTCTTGAGGCAGGCGACAGGGTCGGGGAACACCTCACCCCTTTATCGGAGTGCGACCAATGGAAACGAGCTGAAAAAAAAGACTCGACCTGGGCTGTCAAGCTGGTTTGCTACAGTAAGTACCGTATACATGTGGGCAAGCGAGGTTGACCAATGCGCGCCCTGACTCGTGTACGTGTTGCCTCGGGGAGGCATCCTTTGAGCCAGGGAAGCTGAGGGGCCTGCTAAGCTGACGGATGGCTCAGGACGAAAGGAAATGACGGCGCAAGAGATATATCCGACACGACCGGTAACTTCGTTTGGACGGCGTCTGTGGGGGGCAGTGGCGACTTGGCTTTTCAACGTCCTTTTTCTGCTTCTTTTCTTTTCTCCTTGGCCGCCGCTTTCGGCGATGGATCGCCTGCAACCCCGAGCTCGGAACGGCTCACATGAGGTATCAAAGAAGATGCCGGGCAACGCCGTTCCTCACCGCCCAGCATCGAGGCGCAGTAGTACTGTACTGTACAGTACGTACTGTAACGTCAACGTCGGACGCAACGCCATGCAACCCCCCCTCAGACGACCCGCTCCTTGTAGACTCGCTTCTGGACAGCCACGCTCGTCAAAGCATCTCTCAGCATGGCCCTTGGCCGTGACAGACAAGCGCCCCCACTCAAGCTGCCGTGGCGAGCTCGCCATATACAGTATTGTAGTGTAGTGTCTCGTCGACGGCCGTGTCGGCATTGTGACCGTCCGCGCATCGTCACGGGCGACCGAGCGTTCCCCGTGACGGAGCTAGAGCTCATACTCTGTAACTAGAGAGATAACTAACCGCTCCCCACCGCGCACACACAGTCCTCGCACGTTGCATGACAGACGTCCAAGTGGCAAGGCGGCCGTATATATACCGACCAGAGCCGCATACACGCTTCCCCTTTGCTCCAAGCAACCACCCCTTCCACTTCACACCAAGATGAGGGTGACCATCACCTCCTCAGTGCTCCTCGCACTCTCGCTCGCCACCTTCAGCGTGTCCGGCACGCCGGCGCTCGATAAGCGCAATGTGCACAAGCCTTCGCCCGTCGCCGCCTCGGACTTTATTAAGGTCGACGGTCTACGCCTCAAGGACTCCAAGGGAAAGCCGCACTACCTCACCGGTATCAACTACTGGGCCGCCATGAACCTCGCTGCAGATGACGAGTTCGGTGGTCAACATGCTCGCTTCATCAAGGAGCTCGACCAGATGGCCAGCAAGGGAATCAACCACCTTCGTACCATGGCTGCCAGCGAGGGCAACCCCGTCCTGCAGCCGTTCAGGATGACGCCGGCGCTTCAGGAGTTGCCGCGCAAGTATAACGAGGGCATCTTTGTCGGTCTGGACCAAACGTTGGCCGAAATGGCCAAGCGAGGAATGCGCGCGACCATGACTCTCAACGACCAGTGCGTACACCTGCTTCCTGGCGGATGAATGACCATCTGTATCATGGTTCCAACACTGACCTTGAGCGCATATGATGGATCGCCACCCACTCTATCAACAATACCAGGTGGCAGTGGAGCGGCGGATTCGCACAGTACATCAGCTGGGCCAACAACAACGAGGCCATCTCCTACCCTCCCTCGTGGAACCTGACTGCTCCGCCGCAGCGAGCGGGCAAGCTGTCCGGCGCTGGATGGGGCAACTACACCACGACCGGAACCTTCAGCGACTACGTTGACTACGGCAACCAACTCTACACCAACGCGCAGGCCGAGGAGTGGTACAAGGCGCACATCGAAAAGGTCTTGAACCGCCGCAACACCGTCAACGGCCGCCTGTACAAGGAGGACGCGACGATCATGACGGTGGCAGCTGGCCAACGAGCCTCAGCCGGCCAACCAGGATACTCCCTTGCTTGACCCTTACAGCCTCGAGTACTCGCCCAACCCCGAGGACCCCCTTGTTCGCCTGGATCGACAGGATCTCCCAGTTCATCAAGGAGCGCGCGCCCAAGCAGCTCGTCAACGTCGGCTTTGAGGGCAAGCAGGGCGAATGGTACTGGCGCAAAGTTCACGAAGCCGAGGCGGTCGACTATGTGAGTGCACCACTGTGAATCGTCTCGTCCGCCGACGTCCCGACGCGTGTTGACCGATCTGCCCGGTCGCCATCATCTCTATCTGCCTCCGTCTTGCTCGGCCCTTTCCGTCTTCCTTTGTCCGTTCTCGTCCTACTATTTCACAGGGCACCACACGCGCCTGGTAAGTACGCTTTTGGGCGATAGCCTGCCTGCCACTCGCCACCGAGATCGCAGACCGTCGAACCACATCCGACCTTTTCTCGCTGACTCGTTCGCATCCCACTCTGCCTTACACAATGACCAGGGTTCAAAACTGGGGTATCTACGACATGAACAACTCGACGCGAGCGAACCTGGAAGCTGCCAAGACGTTCGTCGATGCTTTCATCAGCAACTCGTCTCGTTGGGCTGCGAAGATTGGCAAGCCCATCCTGCTTGAAGAGGTGAGACTTTTGCGATTTGTTCTGCCTTGCAAATCATTGCCGGATCGACCGCTGATATCCCATCCGTTGATGCTTTTTGTCTGCGAACAGTTCGGAATGGCACGGAACAACTGGCTGAACAAGGTAACCAAGGGGGAGTACGAGTACGCCTCCAAGGCAACGACGACGCACAGGGATGAGTACTTTGCGCACCTGATCGGTCTTGTCGTTTCGGACTACGAGAAGGGAGGAGCGTACATCGGTTCGGCGCCGTGGGCGTATGGCGGTATCTACAGACCAGAGACGCAGCAGGCCAACGAATTCGGTCAGGTGTGGGCCGGAGATCTGCCGCACGAGGCTCCAGGTTGATACGACCTGTACGACACCGACGAGGCTATGAACATCGTCATGCGCCAGAAGAAGAAGATCGATAGCTTTCACAAGAAGTTGGCAAAGGGAAAGGCAAAGGGAAAGGGAAAGGATCACGATGATGCAAAGTAGCTAGACAGGCGAGCTTCGTCCATTGCGAGGTAGAGATCCCCTGCCCTCGTCAAGACGATGCTTGATCAATACCTTGGAACCTTAAAGAGCCTCCTTGTAGAGGCACGCCACCCCACTCACACTTCAGGACGGTGGTGGATCTTTCTGGTCACAACGACGAACGCGAAAGGACCCCGGCGTTCATCGGTGACAGTTCGAGACAGCGATTCAGCTAGGCCTGCAATCACAAGACCACATCCCACCGTGCAGAAGGGAAGCTGACTGGGCCCCACCGCACAGACTTGGACAAGCATAACGACCTCGACGCAGCTCGTGCTAGCCACCTTGCTACTTTCTTGCAGCGATCCTATTGCTCCACTCGTCCTGCTGCGTCCGGCCGGACCCGGCTGACTTCCCAGACAAATGAGCCGGGCCCACCTATCATTGACCAAGACCCATCACAGGTCGGTCAAGATAGAACCTCTTGCCTTTGCATAGGCCTCGCCGGAAGTTGTCAGAGAGCAAGTAGACTTGTTGTTGTTCAGGTTTCTTCATTCTTCGACGCGCGGATCGGCCGGGCGGGGGCAGGGCCGATGGACGGCGCGGTGGCCCAGGTAACTACCCCATCGCAGGCGACTCGAACACACGCCACTGGCTTGTAGTCGATGTTCGAGACACCGTACCCCATTCGCACTACCGATGACTGGGACCGAGATAGAAATACATGGTCTAACCCCTTCGCGCGCGTCGTAGAGCGAAAGAGCCAGCCGATCGAGGCAAAGGACCATGGGAGAGGCATAACGTTTATGGAGAGAGAGAGAGAGAGAGAGAAGAAAACATCGTTGTAGTAGTGGTGGTGAGAAAAAGAGACGGGAGCTTTGATGTGGCATATGATTCCATGGTGGAAAAATAAAATAAAATAAAAATTAAAAAAAAGGGTCAAGAGACTACAAAGAAAAGATGCTGGAGATATTGATGACGAGGGGGCGACAGGATCACGCAGCGACGGCCTGCGCGGCCTGAGGAACGCCAGCGGCGAGGTTGAGCGCGGCGCCGTTGGTGTGATTGCCGTTCTGCTGGATAGCAGCGGCCTCGCGCTTCTTGTCCTTGAGCATCTGCTCCGGGTCGGCGCCAAGGTCGCCGGCATCGGCGTAGGCGTCGAGTCCGACGCCGTCGCCGCGGCCAATCTTCTGGACGTAGCTCTTGTGGACGTCGAGCACCTTGACAAACTCCTCGTCGCTAATGTCGTTGAGGAAGGTGCACTGGCCCATCGGCTTGGGGACGACGAAGCGCTGCAGGCCGTCGCGCGTCTTCTTGATGGCCTCGTTGGCCTCGAGCAGCAGCTCGGGCGTCAGCAGCGGGTGGTCCACCGTGAGGCCAATGCGGCCGGCAAGGCCGAACCACTCGTCGCGCTCCTCGGCCGACACGAGGCCGCGGTGGTGCGCGAGCGTGACGCAGTAGGCCATGTCGGTGCAGACGGCGTGTCCGTGCCTGAGCGGCGGGAAGGGCGCCAGCTCGAGCGTGGGCGAAATGCCGTGTCCGTTGGCGATGATGCGGTCCAGGCCAATCTCGTGCAGGTTGGGGCTCTCGAGATCAAGCATCAGCTTGATGGCGTTGCGGCAGATGGTGTCGGCGGCCTCCTTGAGCTCCTTGGCGCCGGGACCCGTGGCGTTGCGCCCGTAGGCGGTGTTGACGAGGTCCTCGCCGTACTTGACGAGCATCATCCAAGTGTGCGCGTCGGCGCAGTGGAGGATCTTGACGAGCTCCGCCGTGCCGTTTCGCGTCTGGCCGATGGGGAGCGTCTTGAGGAAGTCAAAGTCGAGGAAGGTGTGCATGGGCGCGTGGTAGGCTCCCAGGCGGTTCTTGAGCTTCTTGTGGTTGATGCCGACCTTGATCGAGATGGCGGCGTCGATCAGCGCGATGAGCGTGGTACCGACGCGGACGTAGTTGGTGCTGCGTCGGTACGAGGCGCACGCGTAGCCGACGACGTCCGAGGCGAGACCGCCGCCGACGACGAGGACGGGCTCCTTGCGGATCAGGCCAAAGTTGTCCATGGCGTCGACAAACGAGAGCATGGTGTCCATCGTCTTGTGCAGCTCGCCGCCCTTGAAGACGTGGAGGGTGGGCTTGATGTTGTGAGCGCCAAAGTAGGTCTTGATGGCGGGGCCGTAGAGCTGGTTGAGGTTCTCGTCGAGCACGACGAGGACGCGGCCCCACTTCTGGAAGTAGGTGGCGAGGTCCTCCTTCTGCTGGTCGAAGACGTTGTCAACGAAGCTGTAGGTGTAGTTGAGGTCCTCTTTGCCCTTGACGTGGTAGCCAGGGCCGGTGGCGTTCCGGGTCGCGGGGACCTCGGTGACGACGGCGTTCATGTCCAAAGACACAGCACCTCCGCAGCAAGCCATTGTGGATACGTGAGGGGGCGGGCTAGTTGAAATTCGTGATGTGGGAAGCTATGGTCCGTTGAGGAGCAAGACGCGAGGGTTCAAGAAGCGTCGTGAGAAAGAAGGCGAAACGTGAACGTCGAGAGAGTGTGAGTGGATTGTTGGAGGGGGAAGAAGATGGAGCAGTCGATGCGATGGCTGGCCGGTGGCCTTCTTATACCTCAACGAGGGTCGTCTAGCCACGCTGAACGAAGCGGGCGGAGAGGCAGCTGCTGAGGCAAGCCGACGCAGCCTCCCGCGCTCGAGTGCCTTGTGGATGGCACTCGAGGACGACTGCAACGAGACGGGTGGAGGGTGAGGGTGAGGGTTAGGGTTAGGGTTAGGGTTAGGGTTACCGAGAGTAGTAAGCGTGCGTGGAGTGCTTTGGTACACGGGCCATCCGACGGGGCTCGTTGGCCGGGCGGGGGCGAGGCTGACTGACCCATGATGGCGAATACGCGCTTCTTTCTGGCCTCGCCTGGAAGGCAGGAAGAGGATGAGCTGGCCCATGCACCTTGCACCTGTTGCTTACATACCTGACAACACAGCAAGGGCAGCAAGGGCCAAAGGGGTCTAGGGTCCAGCTGCATGTGGGTCAACGGGCAGAGGCTAGAGAGTCAGAGTACCGTGTAGCAGAGTAGCAGGTGTTGGAGGGCGGATGTGGTAGCGTACCTGCTACCCTTGACTGTCCGTGTGCGCGGTGCGCAGTCAAGTGGCGCCGTCGGTGCAGAGGCGTTGCGCTCCACAAACTGGGTCGTCTCGGCAGCATTTGGGTGATGCAGCGTCCGATCCGGTTCGTCTACAGTGTCCTCCGTCCCTCGAACTTTTGTGGAGGTGCTGTACTGTACAGTAGAACCCAATCCAATGTGAGCGCACCGACGCTCCACGACGACGACGACGACGACGACGACGACGACGACGACGACGACGACGACGACTGCGGCGGCGGCTTCGGCTTGGCAACCGAGTGGGCTGTCGTCAAGGCTTGCACCCTGGCTCCTTGCGGCCGTGCGTCTCCAGCACACGGTCCCATACCCCAGAAAACACGATCGATGGCACCCCGCTGGTCCCACAGGAATGGACCACCTGCCCTGTCGACGGTGCGGAGCTACGAGGTGGAACGTGCCGACACGTTACCAAAGAGGAGGAAGATCGAATACTGTATCGTTCGCGCACACGACATGTGAAACGAGACAATCTCTCGTAAGGTGGCATGCTGACGGCAAGCACGACATCGACAAGGGCCAACCAGAGCTTCTCGTCACCGCCACCGGCCCCTATGCGGCCAGCATTGACGGCTGTCTGGGAATAAGTCAAGAGCGACACGAGAGCAGCAAGGGGAAGCAAGCGTGAGTGGTGGCCCTTGGCCGGTACGGCTGACGGCCAAGACGATGGAGCAGCGAGGGGCGGTGATCAGGAAGGGGTGTCATGTGCTTGCGTTGGACGTGTGCGTGCTTGCCTAAGCCCGTCCGTACTGTACGTTGCGCCGTAGCCGGGATCTGCGCGGCGCGACACGAGCTGGTGAGCTTCTGGATGGATGTGGAGAAAGGCCCGCCCCTCCATGCTTCCTTCTCCCTGCGAGGCTGCGACCACCATCTCCTGCCAACGGCCACCATCCCCCACCATCCCCATACCCCCCACGGGCCTGATCTACGGACACAACACAACCTTTCCGGATCCAGCTCGTGTCCAAACACCACTCTGGGCAGCGCAAAGAAACTCATCATAGCGCTGGTCAAGGGGCGGCCCACCAGGGCACCTAGTAGCCTAGGATCAAAGGGGGGCTCCCCTCGAACTCTTGTGACACGAGGCACTCAAATTACAGGCACATATGTACCTCCTAGTTCTACTTCTTAGAGATTACCAAGTCTTTGCAAGGGCTACTTTCCGTCCTTTCTGAGCTTGAACGAGCGTCCAAGCCCTTCCGAGCAAGACTACTGATCATGTCAAGTCTCATTGCATGCCATGGAAGAAAAATATCCTTTGGCTTCACATAAAAAGATACGCCGTGTACTCCTTAACGAAGGGCCACGTCACCTCTCTCGAGTCTCTACATCCTCGACTCCGTTGCTCTTCCATGCTGGAATATAGCTTAGTTTCTGCGACGGCAAAGGTTGGCTATAGGTTTGCTCCCTAAGATCAAGTACAGTGCTTAATATTGTTGATCTGTTTCTTACGGCAAGCCTTCCACCTTTGTACAGAGCAAGACGATCCCAGCTCTCAGCTCTACGGGATCGTTGTTCCCTGACCTGCCCTACTCGGCGCATGGCGGTGAAATACATGAGAACCTCGGCAGAGGCGTCGGAGAATACCAGCTGGAGGGGGGGCGCGGGGGGGGACGTCTGACCTAATGAGTCCCTGGCCCAGGAGGGCGAGGCTGGAAAACAGTTCCTGGGGGGGGTCAAGGGGTTCGGTCCGTGTTGAGCCTTTGACCCTTGTCGGATCGGAAGTGTCCGTTCGGGACGAGATCGACTACTGATGATGAATGTCTTTACCCTCGGCGTAGGGAGGAAAGATAGTGTTGCCCAGAGACGACCCATAATCTGAGCTCATTAGGACGGCTGTGTTACCAACGAGGCGCGCAATAGCCCGGTGTTATGGCATGTTGCGGGCACGAGTGAGCTTCAAGCTGAGCTAGGTCCTGAAGTCCTGGAAGCAGAGCACAAATTTACCAAGCAAAGCCCCTTTCCGAAAAGTCGGTAGCGTCCCGGACGATGTCACGAGTTCCAGCAAGCCACAATCACGGAGAATTGGAACGTCGATCATCTTATGAGCGGTTGAAGCTCCTTCAGACAGTCGGCAGCGGTCATACGACCGAGCTTTGGTCCGGCCGTAGATCTATTTGTTTGTTCGCGCCTCCTTTACGGGCGATCCATCATCTCGGCCGCCCCATGATACATGGGACCGCGCGCGAAGTCTCTCCAAAGAGGGCTGGGAACTGAATCTTTCAGTGGGGCAGCAGAATATCCGATGATACCCGCTATCGGCCTCGCCGCCGTCTCTGGACGTCGCCACGGTGTCTAGGTGCTTTCTCAGACGTCCGCTTGGACAGCCGGGGTGGCATATGCCCGCCTTCGGTGCTCCTCCCTCTTCGCCCAGCCGCTTTGGAGGAAGGGCGAGCAGGTCACTGACAATAGATCTGTCTTGACATTCCGACGCCAACGTGGAAGAGGACGAAGGCTTCAGCCGTCTGCTCGCGAACGGCTGCCCCCCGCGTCGCCACCGGCAACCTCATCTTACTGGACTTCTATCGCGCGAGAAAATAGTACCAAGCGCGGCTGACCTGCGCTGGCTCGTGCAGGCGAAGAAGGCTCCACACGCCTGGGCCTCGGACCCCGGCTCAGCGTCATCCCACCACCGCATTCTTTGATACATTCCAAGGTCTATACCATAACACCCTCGCCATGTCAACAACAGCAACAAGGCCCCTGTCGGCCTACAGCCTCAACTACGCCGGTGCTTTCGGGTCTTCGTCAAAGTGAGCCACTCCAGCGTGTTGCTTGTCGCAGAGGCTCTCTGCCACACCCGGAGCGCGGGGAGCTGATCAGGTCACTGTTGCCGTCTTCCTTGTGCTGTTTCTCACTCAGGTCAAGAGCAGTCGATGCAGCAGATCCTCTGGGCTTTATCAATCCCGATGCGGTGCAGAAGGCAAGTCGACACCGCCTCCATTGACCAAGTCTGCACGGCTTTGTTTTCCTGATCGGTCTCTCTCGTCCTTGCTCTATTTCCTGCTACCTCAGCGACAGAGCAAGTCTAAGACAACTTATACAGCAGCGATCCGCGCCGATCCCTCGGCGCTCAAGATGGCAAAGGCGTGGGAGCTGGCCTACTCGCCCGCCAAGGCACTGCCGATGAACGCCATCATGCTGTACATGAGCGGAGGCGGCGTGCAGATCTTTAGCATGATGGCCATCGGCATGCTCATCACCGGCCCCGTCAAGGGCGTCACGGGCATGAACACAGGTGCTTCTTCACCCCTTTCCCTTACCTCCTCTAGTCTCGTCTCGTTGAAGAGTTCTTCTGACAATCGATCGGTCGTCTTCCGCTCTTTTGACTCACATGAAGCGTTTGCACGGTACGCCTCGCCAAGTCACTCGCTGCTACTTCCCAAAATCGTCTTCATCCTGTGTCAACTGGCGGCGGTGGCGCTCGGTCTGTACAAGTGCTGGAGCATGGGCCTGCTCCCTACCGAGAGCAGCGACTGGCTGGCGTGGAGGCAGCCGAGAGAGGTGAGTCGAGAATCCGGCAGTCCTCACAAGGGTCAGACGTCCGCTCGCTGATGATCATCTCCGACTCCTTTCCTGTACCCTTTTCGATATACCAACAGCCACTGGAGTACTCTCCGATTCGTTTCTGAGGCGATGTGTGGTATTGAGCCGACCTCGATACAGTAGGCCAGGGCAGCGTTACAGTGTTTCGTTGATATGCTCAAGATGGAAAAAGGTATGCAAAGGCGAGCAGTCAGAATCCGCGGATGACGAGGGCGTCCTTAACGCTCTCAAACACGATGAACATGACGGCGTTGACCGGCACGGCTCTCAGTACCGTCGGTCCAACGCCGGCAAAGAAAGCACGGACGCCTCCGTCTCTATAGGTTTCCGCAGCGGTGCGCAGAAAGAGTGAGCGAGTCCACATGGAGCTGGCAGTGGTCGCGTCGCCTCTGTTTCGAGCTGCTGCAGCTGCAGCTGCGTGCGCCTTCTGGTCGTCGAAGCGCGTGGTGGCCTGCACCTTTGTCTTGATGACGTCTGCCCAGAAGGTCGAGAGCCATGCCAGCACGCCCGCCAGACCGCCCGACACGGCCAGCTCGAGGTTGGAGAGTTGTCTTTGCCTCCCGTCGTCGAGGGAGGCGTGGCTACCGCGCCTGGCGAGGTATCGGTTCATGAGCTCGTAGCTCCAAAAGTATAGGCCGTAGCCCATGTCGCGAACCGCGGTGCAGCCCCAACCTCGAAAGAGTCCACGGAAGAGACCCTCAGTCTTGACGATATGGATCAGCGTGCGGTAGGTCGAGCGACGGCCGGACGAAACGAGTCCTTTGCGCGAGGAAGAGAGGTCCATCTGTTCTCGGATCTTGATCAGGTCGATGGGGGCTGTGATGAGCGAGGAGCCTAGCCCGGACACGATGCCGGCGACCATGATCTGCATCAGGCTCGGCTGTAGCATCGACTTGTCATTTGCCAGCGAGTGACACGATGGAGTTGCGGGGAAGAGATCGTGTTCCTGCTGGAAGCGCATCGCGAGGCCATAGATGCCAAAGATGGAGGCGTTCATGACGGCGACGCCGAGCATGGGCGACGTGACGCCCTTGTAGAGACCGATCAGCTTCTCCTCCTTGACTATGACGCGAAACGCGTGGGTGGCTGATCTGTAGATGGGCACAGTCCCGTCCAGTCTACGAAGCGAGGCGGCGTCGACGGCAGCGGCCGAGGCGGCGGCATGGTGGATGGACCGTGGAGAAGAAGCCGGCAGTGTGGAGGCAGGAGCGTTCGCCGATGTGGCAGGTGAGGAGGACGCTAGGAGAGGTCGCGCTTCCGATCTAGTGGAAGAAGAAGCTGCGGCGACGGTGGTGGTCGTTGCTGGCTGCGGTAGAGAGTGTGGTTGCGTCTGTAGACTGGTCTTTATCGTGTCGAAGGGATGACCTGCAAGAAGGCTGGCGACGCTGGCCGCTGTACCAGCGACAAAGTCTACCAGCGCCGAGGGAGCGGGCGCAGCATCGGAGGCCATCGATCTAGGGGTGGAGGAGTAGCGGGAAGTGGAGGAGAAGTGGCAGGAGCGGGAAGCGGTACGAGTCCGGCTATGGAAGGACAAGAGGAGAGGTGGATGGCGACATGGGATGGTCGAGGAGATGGTAGCAGGTAGGGTGCCAAGGGAACCCGCGCTTTGGCCGCACCTCCGGACCGGCCATTTCCCGTGTTGCCGACTCTCGGCCGTGTTGTTATCCCGCTTTACTTCCCACCGTGGAGCGTGGCCAACATCCGAGACCCGGGAACACTGCGGCGCGCGTGCGTGTCTTTGGACCCTGGCCTCAATGGCACCTTTTGCCTCAGCTCGTCACCATCCACCTCGCACAATCCACCTCGGCACGACCGTCCGCCACCTTCACGAAGCCATCAGAATGGCCAAACGACAGAAGCTCACACATCCTGCGGCCAAGGACAACGAAGGAGCCGCCATCAAGGCGCCTGCTGCCGAGCCAACCTCCTTGTTCTCTTCCCGCGGAAGCGCGAGCCCTTCAACCTCCTCGTCCACCACCGGCAGCAGCAGCAGCAGCGAATGTGAAGAAGCTCACTCGGAGCTAGAGAGCGAGGACGACGAGGCTGGAGACGAGCCTATGGGAGAACCTGATAGTGGGGAAGAGGAAGGAGAGGAGGACAACGCTACCGACTCCGAGGACGAGGTGGAGGAGGCTGTTGGTCGGCCGCCGTTCGACGCTGTCAAGGCTAGGAGTAAGCTTGTGCGTTTTGACATCTCTTTCCGACCCGACCAGTCACCGGAAGACGCTCGCCTGACCCGTTTCTGGCCGTTTTCTATCCATCTTGCAGCACCAGAGCGTCAAGTCGATCAGAGCCGCAGCCAAAATCGCCAAGGCGTTCGAGCTGCAGCGGCTAGTCAAGAAGGTCAAACAGACCCGCAAGCCCAACGCGAAGGGGCAATCGGTCGAGGAGCTGCAGGCCGAGATCGACGCCCTCAAGCAGACCGACCCGCACGACCTAGCCAAGCGGACTCTACTCGCAAAGATGACCAAGAACAAGCTCCTGCCCCGTCCCAGTGCGCAGCAGGCGGCCGAAGATGCCGTGGATAAGGACTTCCCGTTCGCCGCGCTCGTCAGAACCGAACCCCTATTGGTGGACAGCAAGCAGAGCAAGGCCGCGAAGGCAGGTGCCGCCGACAAGGTTTACGAAAAGGTCGTTGCCATGCTCGTCAGCTCAAAGAAGCTCGCCGACGAGGTGGCTCACAGGGTGATGGCGCTCAAAGTCTTAGCTGGTTTGCAGGAAGAAGTGACGTCAAAGGCGAAGCTTGCCAAGGACCAGCCGGAGGTCAAGGCAACCAAGGGTAAGGAGAAGGAGGAAGTAGTGGCAAAGGGGCAAGACTGGTCGGGCAGCGAAGACGAGGCAGACGAGGACTCAGACAGCGCCGTCGATGTCGAGGATGACGATGAGGACGACGAGGAAGAGCTCGAGCGACTGGGTCGCGAGCGGATCGCGGCGCTCGGCGACCTCTCGCAGTGGGACGGCATGCTCGGCTCAGACTCGGAGGAGGACGAGGACGAGGAGGACGAAGGGAAAGGAGGCAAGGGCGGCAAAGCAACTAGCAGCAAGCGGAAACGTCAGCGATCCGACTCGCTCTCGGCATCCGAGTCCGGATCGGACGAAGTGCCGGCCAGCGAAGGAGAGATCCTCACGGACGACGAAGACGACTCCGACTCGGAAGAGGACTCGGACGCCGATTTCGCCGACAGCGACGACGAAGACGATTCGGACAACGACTCAGACGACTCAGACGCCGCGCCACAGAAGAAGAAGAAGAGCAAGACCTCGAAGGGCAAGAGCTCGTCGTCGCTCACTTTCCTGCCTTCTTTGTCGACGGGCTTCATTGGAGGACGAAGCGACGACGATTGGAGCGATGGCGACGCCAATATCGCCGATTGCGACATCGAAGAGATCAAAAGCGGCAAGAAGAAGCGCGAAGTCAAGAATCGGATGGGTCAGCGTGCCCGTAAAGCGTGAGCAGTCGGCTTGGTCTCCGTCCGCTCGACGTCTGAAGCAGATCCTCGTGCTGACTCTACCCTTTTCCCGTACCGACTCTACCCTCTTCCCGTATCATCGCCGACACACTAGCCTGTACGAGAAGAAATACGGTCGCAACGCCAACCACATCAAGATCATGCAGAAGGAAAAGCGCAAGACGGAGAGACGGGCCCCAGCAGCCGGCACGGAAGGATCTACGCGACCAGTGTACGGCGAAGGATCTCAGGGCAAAGGGTGGAGCGCCCAACGACGATCCGCTCTACCTTCGCAGGAGAAGAGTGCACCGCGCCTCGAAGGTGGCATCGACAACCGACGATCTCGTGGCGGCTCGAAGCCTTACCCCTCTGCAGCTCCTTCTTCTCGACCACCACCATCGTCCTCACCACGTCCCCCCGCGGCCGCTTGGGCTCCTTTACCGCAGCAACAGACATTCCAACCTACGCAAGCGGCAGCAGCAGCAGCAGCAGCGAAGGTCAAGGAGACGAAAGCTGGTAGTCACAGTAAGGAAGAGCTGCATCCCAGTTGGGTCGCTAAGCAGAAACAAAAGGAGCTCGCCGCAAGCATCAAGCCGGCCGGCAAGAAGATCACGTTCGACTAGAGGTTGTCCGTCTCAACTCGAGCCGTCGTACAGCAGCACGCACGCCTTCGTTTCCTTTTGCGACGCTTCATCGAAAGACGTGCATTGCACTCGTTTTCGTCGTCTGTGATTGGAGGGAGACAAAATCCAGCTCTCCTAACCCCTCCTCTCTGCGACACGGATGAGATCCGCGACGACGCCCATGGCGGTGACGTCTGCACCGGCACCGGCGCCCTGGACGATGAGGGGCCTAGCGCTGTACCTCCTGGTGTGGAAGGCGACGATGTTGTCCGATCCGCTCAGGGACGAGGCAAACGGATGCGAGGCCGGGTACGTTTCGAGGCTGGCCTTGATCTCGCCCTTTTGGACGTCAATGACGCCGACGTAGCGGAGGACCGAGTTGTTGTCGGCCGCCTGCTTGTTGAGCGCGCTGTAGTCGCCGTCAAACTCGGGAAGACGCTGGACGTATTCGTCGCCCGACTTGATGTCGGCCAGAGGTGCGGGGGTGAGCGAGTGCGTGGGCACCGAGAGGTAGCCCTGAGGCAGCGAGGTGGAGAGCGAAGGGATCAGGCGCGAGAGGATGGCAAGTTTGCGTGCGACATCCGAGCCGTTGAGGTCGTCGTCCGGGTGGGGCTCCTATTATGGGCGGCAGAGCGGTGGTCAAGTCACATCGGTCAGCACGGTCGCGACTCCAGGGGAAGCGGTGCCGTCGCGATGACAGCCGCCCGCTCAACTGACAGTGTATCCATTGTCCTTGGCGACCTTGACGATCTCGGAGAACTTTGCATCTCCACCCTTGGGCGTGCTGAACTCGTTGAAGATGTAGCTGAGAGTGCCGCTGAATACGCCCTCGATCTTTGTGATCTGATCGCCGGTGTAAATGAGGTCGTTGAGAGTGCCGATGATGGGGAGACCGGCGCCGACGGTGCTCTCCTGGTAGACGAGCGGGCCCTGGCTGCCGGCCTGTTCGTTGGTATTGGCCTGCTTGATCTGGTTGTACAGGTCGAGGGATGCGGAGAAGGCCTTTTTGTTGGGCGTGACGACGCTCAGGCCGGCCTTGAGGAACTCGGGGTAGAACTGGGCGACGGTCTGGTCGGAGGTGTTGTCGACGACGGCCGTGTGACGGCCGGAGTGGTTGGTGATCTTCTGGAGCTCGAGGACAAGGTCGGGGAGTGCGAGGGCGGAGGTGGTGCTGTTGGAAAGGAGCTGCTTCCAGTCTACGGGGGGAGCGAGGGAGATGGGCGAGGCGGGGGTGCTGAGGAGCGTCTTTTTGCTGTTCTGCAGGGCGACGATGTGGAGCCTCGAGGCGAGCGAGGGGATCGTGGTGAGCTGCGAGATGACCGAGGTGCCGACGAGGCCGACGCCGATGATGGCTACATTGATTCCCTGTGCGGAGGACATGGATGCGGTGTGGTGGTAGTGGTGGTGGTGGTGGTGGTGGCGGGAAGGTGAGGGACAGGGTGGCGCTGTGCCTTGGCTCTGGAAGAAATCGAGGGAAAAGACGCCGAGGCCGAGTGCGAGTCACAGCTGGCGTGCAGAAGCGCACGCGCCACGCATGATGGCATCCAGAGCTACGCGCCACTTCCGTCATCCGACGCTTGCTCGGTGCTTCTCTGTTTTTGTTTTTGTTTTTTTCGGCACACGGACAGCGCGAGGCGAACAGCTGCCGTTACGTTTTCCTTTTCTTGGGGTTTGCCGTGTGCGCTCGCGCTCAGCCGCTGCCTCGTCATCATCCTACATCGCCATCCAGCCAAAGCGATCACAGCGCTCCCTCAACATACCCCCGCGCCAGCTCTCCACCGGACAGTCCAGCACAGAAGACCGCAGCTCAGTGACCCACTCTTTCCACCTCGCACGACGTTTAACCTTCGCCCGACCTCGAGCCGCAAACACGTTCCGACGCCCGCCCGCTCGCCCGCTGCTCTTCCAGCCTTGTAGTCATGTCGGGCAGAGGAGGAGGTGGTGGTAGGGGAGGTGGCCGCGGCGGCTTCGGGCGGGGAGGCGGTAGAGGCGGTGGTCCTTCCACTGGTCCACCACTAGGCCTCAGCTTCCAGGAGCTAGGGCAGCTGGACAAGACACCCTCCAAGCTATATCCCGTCAGTATCCCTTCACCCCGCCCTCGAGAACACGTATTGTACTCTGCGTCCGTCCGCTGCTGACGCTTTCGACCTTCCTCGCTTCGCACACGCCTTCTTTCTCCCTCTCTTTCGGCCCCCCTTGGACTCCCCGCAGACCCTTACATCGATGCCCAAGATGGAAAAGCCCGACGGAAAGGAGCTCAAGGCGGCCACCTACCAGCTACGCTACCTCGAGGAACAGCGCTACTCTCCATACTGGCCCGTCATGGAGGAACGCAAGCAAGGTTAGTTTAGTCTCGGCGCTACGCTCAACGAGCGTCACACACCCGCGCACTCGTTGCTTAGCACTGACCCGGATTGAAGCGTCTCCCACCCTTCGCAGCCGACCTGACGAGATTCACAGACAAGTACCGACCAGAGGCGCGAGAGGCGCCCTCGCTCAAGACGATCAGGATGCAGGAGGAAGTCTTCCCAAAGGGGCTTTGGAGCTCCTTTATGGAAGGCGAAACGAAGCGCGAAGAACTCAAAGGTGAGGAAGGAAAGAGGGGCAAAGGCGGCATGTGTGACGCTGTGCCGACGTGCCAGGTCATCGTCTGGTCCTGTGCTATTGGCTGACTCCTTGTCGTCGGCCGTTGGTGCTTCTTTCGATGCCGCAGCGAACAAGAAAAGGAAGCGAAAGATCAACTGGGACAATCTCGATCTCGAAGATGGCCAAGGGGTGAGTGCGGGAAAACGCTATAGCTTCGAGCAGCGAGGCCGCTCGTCTTGGACCCTCTGCATTCCATCTGACTGCTGTTCCTCGCTACCTTGGACGGTGACGCTGCCAGGGCGATGGCGACGAGCGCGGCGACGGATCGTCGGAGCCGGAAGATCTCGGGGACTACGAGGACGAGGAGGACGACGACTACGCCGAAAACTACTTTGAAAACGGCGAAGACGATGACGGTGGCGACGACGAGGGCGGCGAGGCGCAGTACGACTAGCACAGTGTTGGCGGCGCTGTGTTGGCTCTCGGGACGGTGTGGCGGTGACCGTCGAGAGCGTTTGCTTGCCTGTATTGGTATCGCTGGTGGCCGCTTGCTCGCGCCACAGCTTCCCATTCTTGAGATCGGGATGCCGACAGGGGATGGCCCGCTCGCATGATCGGGAGCATTGTGTACGGCCGACTGCGACCGACTGCGGCGCCTAGAGCGGGAGAAGGACGGCGTGTGCTTGTGGTAGGTCTGAGTGCAAGCGGTGGTTGATTGGCTGTCTTGCGACATCCTTGCCGTCGAGGCGGAGACGTCGGCCGGTATGGAGGCACCGACAAGGCAGCGCGCCGGCACGGAAAGCGGGCCGTTGTCGGTGTCAAGACGGGCGCAAAAGGCAGCGGCACTTTCTTCAGGCGCCGCGTCGTCCTTTGCCTCACCTTCGTCTCGTCGTCATCCCACTCGCTGCCACCACACACATCTACCTGCCGACATGTCCACTCCTTTGACGTGAGTACGCCATGCTCACCTCACGTCCAGCTCGCACTGAGACGCACGCAATGTCTCGCTCTGCTTCCACCCATCGAGCCCCCCGTCGCTGACCGTGCCTCAGAGTTGGCCTTTGTTTGGCCTCTCGTTGGATCGCCGCAGCTCTATCCTTCACTCGGGCTACCAGCACCCCGTCGCTCGCTCATGGCAGAGCCAGGGTCGCAATCTGACCAAGTCCATGTTCATGTACCCACGTACGTCACCCCTCCGCTCGCCGGTCTGAAGCAAACTCCTCGCCGACGCTCCGACTGACCCTTCGTCCACTTGGCCCCTTTCGCCTCGCCGTCCCTGCCGCCCATCCCAGTCTTCGTCACTGATGATGCCGATGCAGATGTGCTGCTCCAGTCCATGCCTGGTCAGCGCCGCTGGGGAGTCAACAAGCTCGAGGCTTTCCTCGCTCCGATGGTGGCAAAGGGTCTCGCGTCCGTCATCCTCTTTGGCGTTCCGCTCAAGACTCCTAAGGTGAGCACCCATCAGCTCCCTCGTTTCCGCTTCTGCGGACGTACCGTAAGAACTCACATATGCGCGCTTTTCCCTCCTTTTTCCTCTCGCCCACCCTTAGGACGCCCGCGGCACGCTCGCCGACGACCCGACCGGCCCCGTCATCGAAGCCATCAAGCTGCTCCGCCGCGTCTTCCCCACGCTCTACATCGCAGTCGACGTGTGCCTGTGCGAGTACACCGACCACGGCCACTGCGGCATCCTGCACGACGACGGGACGATCAACAACGTCCCCTCTATCGTGCGTCTCGCAGAGGTGGCGATCAACTACGCAAAGGCGGGAGCACACTGCGTCGCGCCCAGCGACATGATGGATGGACGGGTCGGTGCGATCAAACGGGGCCTGTTGGAGGCCGGCCTCGGTGGCAAGGTGACGCTGATGGCGTACAGCGCCAAGTTTTCCAGCAGCCTGTACGGGCCGTTCCGGTGAGTGTCCACCCGCCCGGCCCAAGATGACGATGGACTCGGCCTCGCGCTTACACAAGCACCCTCTCGTTCCCCCCCCTCCTCTTTTCCTCTCAGCGACGCGGTTGAATCGGCCCCGTCTTTCGGCGACCGACGCTGCTACCAACTGCCCTCGACCGCACGCGGCCTCGCACGTCGCGCCATCATTCGGGACGTCTCGGAGGGGGCCGACATTGTCATGGTGAAACCTACACTTCCCTACCTCGACATCCTCGCCGAGGCGCGAGATCTGGCACCGGACCACCCGCTCGCTTGCTACCAGGTGAGCGGTGAATTCGCCATGATCCACGCCGGCGCCAAGGCGGGCGTGTACGACCTCAGGAAGATGGCCGAAGAGACCGCCCATAGCATGGTCAGGGCCGGTGCGACTTTGATCCTTTCCTACTTTACGCCAGAATTCTTGGACGTGAGTGTTGCGCCGGTGTCGTGTGCAGTCGTGCCGCAGGGAACTAAGTTGCTGACGCTTTGCTCTCCTCTGCGCTAACTCTGTGCGTAGTGGCTCGACGAGCCTCTGCCCCTCTAGATCGAGATCGAAAGCACCACAAAGCACGGAATAGCAACGACCTTTGGACACACACCAGCAATGATGCACAGAGCGAGACCACCGCTCCCTCATGTCTCCTCCTTGCTTGTGCGAAAACGGGGTGTGTTTTGGAGAGCGTGTCGATCATTGAACAACCTTAACAAACGCTACCGTCAAACGAGACGCCTACTTCCCTGTTGTTGCCTTAGCAGCCAGCCTCTCGACCTCGCCCGTCCCTGCGGCGACGTTTTCTAGTTCTACTACCTTCTTCCTCGCCTCGTTCCTGCAGCTAAACGACGCAGCAAAGGGAAGGGGACAGCAATTAACGGCCGAGGTGAACGCCAACGTATTCACCTCTTCGGGCTGCTCTTGCGGATGCTTGATGTCGAGCGCCCAGGCCATCATAGCTACGTTGATGTCAAGACTGTGCATCGCGACGGCCAGACCGGGACAGACACGTCGACCGTATCCGAACGCAACGCTACCACGTACCGGCGTGAACCACGTTCCCTTTGTCGCCGTTTCGTCGTCAGAGAGGAATCGTTCGGGCTGGAAGAGATCGTGGTCGTGATATTCCGTTTCGTCCCTCGACACGCTCCAGTGTGGACCGACGACAGAGGAGCCTTTCGGAAAGAGGTAGACCTTGTACTCGACGTCTGTCGTGAGGGTGTGCGCGAATCCGCCAGCGCTGATCGGACGCCAGCGTAGCACCTCTTGCACCGTCGCGCGGACGTGAGGCAGCGAGGGGAGGTCGTCGAACGTTGGCACCCGCTCCGTACCGACCACTCTGTCCACCTCTTCCTGCAGCTTCGCCAGCACGGCGGGGTAGCGGCAGATGGCCAAGATGAACACGCTCAGTGCATTGGCAGTAGTATCACTCCCGGCGCCAAACTGTCGCGAAGAAAAGGCAAACATGACGGTAAGTTCAGGCTGTCCATGGTGCATGCCGCTATGATGCGGTGTGCGGACTTACCAAAGATCCACACATGCCGGCCAGATCTCGATCGGTGAGGCCGAGTTCGGCCTGTCGCTCCCACATCTTGGATGTAAAGCAGGGAGCGCACGCGCCCCTCTTCATCCGGTCGCACACCTTGAAGACTTCGCCGAGGAAGAGGTCCTGCTCGAGCTTGCGTAGGCGCAGGCCTTCTCGCTTCCACGGATTGACGACGGTGGGGAGGTGTTCGAGGAACGGGTACCTATCGAGCACGCTCACGCCGGGCTGGAGGCACCGTCCCAATGCCTCGCCGCGCGCCTTGACCGCCTGGATGAGCGGATCGTCGAGCGAGGTGGTCTCGTAGTCGTACGTCACTTGCATGATGACGCTGGCGGCGTATCGGTTCACAGGCTGGAAATCTGCCCCTTCGGAGAGGTTGCCTAGGGTCAGTACGGCGGTGCGGGCCTCATTCTCCTGGATCGGCTGGTACGTTTTCGCGGTGCCATCGTGTAGTGCTCCGTGCATCGCCTTGCGGAACAGACGCCACTTGTCGCCGTAGGGCATCCACGTCGAGTGGGCCAACAGCCGGCCGGTAGTGAACGAGGTGTGTCGGGGAGGGAAGTGAGGGAAGTTTCCGTCGTACGGGGCCGTCGATCTCCGATGTCGTGGAGGCAACGTCGCTGCGACAGGACCCACGGGGCGGGCGGTCATCATATCAAGAGCCTGGCCGCCGCGGCGTAACTAGCGTAATGGCCGACTGAGCCGCCTAGCGGCGCGGCGTTGCGAGCGGCGAAAATGCCAGTTTGCGCACGTCGTTCGTCTGCGTGCCTGCCGCGTCGACAAGTCGACGCTCTTACCAGTACTCTGCTCTTGACTCATCCGCCCCGTGCCTGCCTGCTGTTGAGCTGATCGGCGTCTAGGATGGAGTATTTCGTTTGCCCTGGCCTGATCCTTCTTTCTGGCCGCCCTTCCGACCCCGCAGCGGCTGCAAGCTTGCCGACAGGAGAGCAAAAGAGTTTGCCACCGCCGTGCGAGCCGCTCTTCGCCGAACGTTATTGCCCCCCCCCCCCCCCTTGGCCCGACGGCTGACCTCAACAGACCCTCTCCCTGTCGCCCTCGCCTCTCCTAACTATGCCCAACGGTCTGTGCTGAGCAATCTTAGAATGGCGAGGACCACGACTTCTCTGACTCCCCTTCACCGCGCCCTCATGTCCTTGGCGTTCCCTCGTTTCTACATCCATCCCTCCTTTCGCTCCTCGTCACCCAGTGCCATAGCGTCCTATGCTCGCCACTGTTCCTTTGACCCTCCGTAGCCCGCTAGGCGCCGCACCCCTCCCTCATTCACCCTTTCGCGACCAAATTACCGTCACCCGCCAGTCCAACACTAAGCAGTTCTTCATGGCAGCCAGCCATCGCGATGGTCCCAGACGCCGCGCCTTCGCACTCTGCTGTGCAGCAGCAGCAACACCAACAGCCACCAACGAGCGCCAACATTGCCATAGCCGCGGGCAGCTCCGAGATCACACCAGTACAAGCCCAGCTGCCAGCACAAGAAACGTTTTCGACCGCCTCTTCTACCCCGCTCCCGACAAGCGACCGCGACGGCATTGAAGAGGCTGACGTCAGCCAACACCACAACCACCATGGCAAGCTTGCATCCACCTCGTCGGACCACTCTCCCGCTACACCGGCCACCGTGGCGGGCATCGAGACGCCTGCGTCCGTCGATGGAGCGAAAAAGCCTCACTGGCTGCAGCAGGACGAAGTGTGGCTTCCAAGGAACAACATGCTCCTCGTCATGCCGGCGCTGATGCTCGTCGTCTTCCTCGCCGCCCTCGACCAGACCATTGTCTCGACTGCCCTGCCCGCCATCTCGGAGCGACTGCACGGCTCCGCGGGCGCCTACTCGTGGGTCGGCAGCGCCTACCTTCTCTGCTCGACGGCCATGATCCTGCTTTACGGTCGCCTTTCGGACCTCACCGGACGCAAGCCGCTCCTCTTTGGCGCTATTACCGTGTTCCTCTTGGGCTCCACCCTGTGCGGAGCGGCCCAGTCCATGGTCATGCTCTGCATCTCTCGAGGAATCCAAGGAATAGGAGGAGGAGGAGTGATATCGCTCTCCAACATTGTTGTAGGAGACATCTGCTCGCTGGAGGACCGTGGCAAATACAGTGGTTGGGTGGGAGCGATGTGGGGCGTAGCCTCTGTGGTTGGACCACTGCTTGGCGGCGCCTTCGCCGACGCTTCGCCCGGGGCATGGCGTTGGTGCTTCTTCATCAACTTGCCCATCGGCGGAATCGCCTTTGCGATGCTCTTCTTCTTCCTCAACCTCAACCCACGCCCCAAGAAGAGCGCCCGCCAGATGTGCAGCGAGTTTGACTTCATCGGATTCCTGCTCGTCATCCTTGGCGTCGTCCTGGTCCTGGTCGGCTTCAACTCTGCCGAGACAAAGGGCTGAGGGGCGGCTGAGACGATCGCTTTGCTGGTTGTCGGGCTCGTCATCCTGGTCGCCTTCATGACGTGGGAATTCAAGACGACGCACAAGCCGATCGTGCCGCCGCGCCTGCTCAAGACGCGCACCACGGCCCTCATCCTGGTCTCGGTGGCGCTTCACTCGCTGCCCTTCTTTGGCGCCACCTTCTACCTCCCCGTCTACTTCCAGGCCGTCTTTGGCGCGTCGGCCTTGATGTCGGGCATCTACATGCTGCCTTTCTCGCTCATCAGCTCGCTGATGTCGAGCCTGACGGGCGTCTATATCTCGCGCACCCGCTCCTACCGACCGGCGCTGTGGTGCGGCTGGGCCATCATGGTGGTGGGCTACAGCCTGATGACAATGCTTGACGCGCAGTCATCGCAGGTGGAACAAGAGGTCTTTATTGGCGTAGCCGGACTGGGGCTGGGTTGCCTGTTCCAGACGCCGCTGGTGGGTCTCATGGCCGCCATGGCAGCTGACGAAATGGCATCTACCACGGCGGCCATGCAGCTAAGCCGCAGCTTGGCGGGAACCATGGGAATCGTCATTTCGGGGGCGCTGTTCAACTCCGAGAGCAAGAAGCGCCTTCAGAGGATCCCCAACTTTGACATGCGCTCCATCGAGTCGAGCGGCGGGGCCCAGGACCTGACGGGTCTGGTCCATATCCAGCCGCCGGAGCTGAGCCGGCAGGTGATCAACGCTTACGCCGATGGCCTTCGGGTGGTGTGGATCCTGTTCGCGCCGCTTGCCGGAGCGGGCTTCCTGGCCGTGCTCGGCGTCAAGGGCTACTCGCTGCGGCGTAACATCAAGCGGAAGTCGGACAAGCCTGCCGAGGACAAGGAGGAGGTGGCCGACCTCGAGGGACAGCAGGCGTCGTTCGAGGCGCGGGAGAAGGAGTTGGAGAAGGAGGACGATAACGACGACGACACGGCCACCAAGCTGACGGCGACGCGGACCGACGAAGGCCGTGCGATGGGCGTCACAAACGCGCAGGGTAAGGCCCGTCGATGAGCCAACAGCGGCGACAGCGTTCTCGCAAAGCAATCAGAGCACGCCTTTAGCCAAGCAGAGTCTGCAAGTGTGGCCTCAATCTGTACGCATTTACCCTGGCCACAGAGTGCTGCGCAAATACATGTCACCACGGATCTTCCGAAGCAGTCCGACAACCCTGCATGCCTTGATCGCTATCTCACCGTACATTGCTGCCCATCTGCTGCCCGGGCTGGCGACGTGGCGACGTTGGCGACGGACGGGCGGCGGCGCACTGGATCGGACCGTGTCCGGTGTTGGGGGGACGCGACCGCTTTCACACGCCCACCAGCTGCCCGATGCACGTCCAAATGACCAGAAAGTTGGCTCGGAGCGACCGGCGGCGGCAGTGGCCGCGGCGTAACGCGTTTAGACGCCGGAAGATACGACAGCTGCACCCTGGCCAGGCCTGCTCCCTCTCCTTGCCCCCTCCCCTTCTTGATCGTGGTGGGGTCGCTCTTCTCGCCTGCCTCACGTCCACCACCACCGCCCCCTTGGCGCCTGTATCTTCCTATCCATCTTCCTGCCATATCTCTCCCACCATTTAGCCCTTAGAGCTATTGACCTGTCCCAACCTACATCGAGGTCCGACGCCGTCTGCCCAACCAACAAGCCAACGCGCCCGACAGCGAGCAGCCCGACTCCCACTAAGAGCGCACGACGCGTCCACCCGCACCTTCAAGATGGCTAAGTTGATTCTCGGCGACGCCTACATGGCGGTGGCGAGGTTGTTGGTTCTGTTCGTATGGAGCATCACTCCCGTCAGCTGGATGGTCGTCATGGCTCGCGTTGCCTACCTCGTAGCAGCAACCCACCTCTCGTCCTCCGAGCTCGACCTCTTTCGCTCCCATCCGACGCTCGGCCATCTCTACCCGTCGAGTCATCCCTGGATCTCGAACTCGCTGTTCGTCTACTGCATGATCGAGGTCGCTTTCTCGCTAAACTACGCCTATCAGGCTCGCAAAATCCAGGGCCCCGGACCGCGGCCCTTGTACGGCAAGCGTTTTCTCCGCGCTGTCTTTTCGAAGGTCCTCGAGAGCGGGCTAAAGGGACCCAACGGCGTCGTCGGAAGCGCCTCGGACCGTAGCACAGGCCGCATCTCGGAAAGAGCCGATGAGCTGCGCCATCGTCTGGGCATCGCCAACGGCTCAGTCGCCTCTGCTACCACACAACACACTGACGAGGTGGCCGACGCGGACGACGTCCGACGTCTCGGGCGCTTGCGCACGGCCAGTTTCGTGCCCGCCTTTGTCCAGCGTCCGTTCAAGCACGACGACCCGCGCGCCATCAGGTTCCAGGAGGCGCAGGCCAAGTGGTTCTTTGGCTCGCCGTTCGACTACATCACTCGCCGCGACGTCCAGCAGTGGCTCGCCTGGTCGCTCTTTGCGACGACGCTCGAGGAAATCGAAGAGGAGCACAACCTCGTCGTTAGCGATGGCGGCGGAGCGAACGGCCGGCCAAAGGTCCTCGAGTCAGCCGTGCCTTCTCCCTTGCCTCCCTCCGTGGCGACATTCGGCGGTTTGCCGCCGAGCCTGCTGGAGGAGGAGGACATCAAGGGCGTACGAGCGGCGCCCGGCGAGTGGGATCCAACCAAGGGCTCGCGCCTCGAGTTCCTCGAGTACTGTCGCGAGCTGATGGAGGCGAGGCAGGGCCGACCTTACCCTATCCGATCGCCGCAGTGGAGCGAGGACCACGACGAGGTCACATCGGAGCGGCTCAGGATGATGCGACTGACGATCGACCCGGTGCGCGTCTCGAGCCGACCGCTAGCATCCTACCTTGTAACCAACGCTCTGTCGCAGCTGGTGATCCTAAAGTCGATCAGCGGTGGCTTCCAGCGCAAACAGGAGGGGAGGCTCACCTATCTCGTCCGTACACCCGCCGACTGGGACGCCAAGGTGTCCAAGACGACGCCCCTCATCTTCCTCCACGGCCTCGGCATCGGTCTGGCGCAATATGCCGCGCTGGTCAACTTCTTTCTCGCCTCGCCTGACTTCCGCCGTCGACCCGTCCTCATTCTCCTCCAGCCAAATATTTCGCAGTCTCCCTTTTCGCCGGCCTTCCTCGCGCCGTTCGGCCACCACGAGACGACCGCAGCCTTCCGCCGCATCATCGCCGCGAGCGGATGGCAAGAGTGTGGCGTCACGGTCCTCTCGCACTCGTACGGCTCGCTGGTGCACAGCTGGCTGATCAAGTCGCTCGGCGAGACGATCCGACGCAGCTGCTTTGTCGATCCGGTTTGCTTCATGCTTTGGGTCCCCTACGTATGCGGCAACTTTCTCTACAAGCGCGTAGAGACGCCGATCGAGCTACTGATGCGCTACTTTGTCGCGAGGGAGCTAGGCACGGCCAACACGCTGTGCAGGCACTTTGACTGGAGCAGCTGCTCGCTGTGGCCGGACGAGGTATGTCTGCCTCCAGACTCACCCTTGCCACCTCATTCTCGCTCTCTTTATAATGATCAGGCACTGAGCGTCCGCCCTTTTCTACAACCCTCTCCTCGCCGCGACAGATCCCGAACTTGACCGACCCGAGCCAAACGCGGTTCTACCTTGCCGAGCACGATGCTATCCTCCACGCCGGCGATACGCGCGACTATCTGCACGAGACAGGCGTGCCCGAGGAATGTCTCTACTACGGCGAGGGCAAGGTGCATGGCGAGATGCTGATGCATGGAGGAGACGAGTTCAACGCGATCATGAGGTGGACGGCCGACTAAGCCCTAGCGATGGCCAGCGCCTACCGAGAGGCGTTGTTTGAGGGGACTTTGTCGTACCACATGCTACTGCCTGCACAGCATACCATAGAGCTTAATCGAGATTTAGGCATTGCACAGCCACATTCTTTCTCGGCGAACTGTGGTGGGGAATGTTTGTGGATTGCGCAGGGACTTGAGGCGGGGGAAAGAGGAGAGGGTATGTACAAGTCGAATGCCGCCAAGCGTCGGGACACAGTGGACGAGGGGCATGGGGGTTGGTGGGACCATGCGTTCATTCTCCGAAAAGCTGACATCGAACAAGAAGTACAGGTACGGAAGAGGAGGCAGTGTCAGCGTCGCCTCTGACCTGTGAGAGGGAGGGCAGAATGCGAGCGAGCTTACCTTCTGGACACGCTTCAGGACGCTATCCTTGGCCGGATCTGCGAGATGTGAGGGAAGACAGAGAGGCCAAAGTTCATCGTCCGCTCTCCAGCCAGCAAGCAACAAGAGACGGCCAGCTCGGCCCACTCACCATAGGGATGATCCTTGCTGGGGATCTCGAGCAACGCGGGGAAGGCCTGGGTATACCTATCGACGATGGGACGGATCTTATCGGCAACGTGCTGGTTGATGAGGAGGATTCCGACGTCTTTCCGCTCGTCTGTGTAGCGGTTGAAGGCCTCCTCTATGCCTGATACCGATGTCTGTAGACGCGACGTAGAGAAGCGAGGGGAAAGAAGGTGAGATGAATAAAGCATCGGGCGAGGTACGACGAGGATGGACCAACCTTGTTGTCGACAATGTAGAAGTTCTTTTCGCCCGTCTCGTCGACGTTGCCGATTCCTGCAAGGAGGAGACCAGTCGTTGAGTCCTGAGAAGGCGCCGAGATGAGAGTAGGACGGCGAGGCAAAGAGGGATGGCAGTTAGCGAGTCTGACAAAGACTGGGATTCGTGGGTGGGGCAGTGCGAGGAACCTACCTCGTCTGCGATGAGCGCGACGAGGGTCCTGTCGGACGCTCCTTGTGCGAGAGCCATGGTGAGGTGTTGCGCTTCGATTGAGCGTGGGCGTGGTGCGGATGGTGCGAGAGGGTGGCGAGAGGGTGGCGAGGGCCGCTCGTCGGCCGCCTCCCCCTGACTGCGCGGGCCACCCAGTGCTCTGCCGTGCGGGAAGGCTGTGCTGAGCTGGGCTGGGCTGGGCCGGCCGCACTTTCTCCACTTTTTGACGGCTCAAGGCGCGCCCGGGCCTGCTCGCTGCGCCGCGCCAACCCGTCCGCCGAGCCTCGCCAGCCGGACCGACACATTCCTTCCTTCTGGCCCGCTCGCTCGAACCCCCCTCTCTGTCCAGCCGTGTCTGTCGTTCGTCGTCGTCGTCGTCGTCGTCGTCGTTCTCGTCGCGCTTGGTCTCAACCTCCTTCCCTCTTCCCTCTTCCTCCATCCACCCCTCCCGCCATTTGTCACCATCCGCCATGACATCCACCTTCCTCCCCTCCAACTCCTCGCCCTACGCAGCGGGCGGGGCGACGGCCTCCGGTCCCCTCCTCCAGCCCAGATCAAACGCCAACAATCCAAACAGCTCCCGCGTCTGCTACTTCTTCGATTCAGACATCGGAAACTACCATTACGGTCCAGGTCATCCCATGAAGCCTACCAGGGTCCGGATGTGCCATTCGCTTGTCATGAATTATGGCCTCTACAAGAAGATGGAGATTTTTGTACGTCCCGCCCCTGCCACCGGGCATCTGGGTTCGAGGTGGGCATGCGGCCGCCTGCTGACGAAAGAGTTTCTCTCGCACCCTCTCTCTGTGATTGCATGATGGCGCCAACAGAGGGCAAAGCCGGCGACGAAGCGCGAGATGTCGCAGTTCCACACGGACGAGTACGTCGAGTTCCTCAACCGCGTCACGCCGGACAACGTCGACTCATTCGTCCGCGAACAGGCCAAGTGTACGTAACGTTCACGTGCACGACGACGAGGATGCGTTGGACTCTGACTACTGATCAAATCCTTGGCCGTCATTTTATTCGCCGTTCAGTCAATGTTGGAGACGACTGCCCCGTCTTTGACGGTCTCTTCGAGTATTGTTCAATCTCAGCGGGCGGTTCGATGGGTAAGTTCTTTAGAACCAAAGGCATTCGTCCCTGGACCCTGCTAGAGACCAAAGTCATACCGAACACGCACCCTCTTTGTCCGAACTGGTCTCCGCGGCGTCCCCACACGCAGAGGGAGCGGCACGTCTGTCAAGAGACAAGTGCGACATAGCCATCAACTGGGCCGGAGGTCTACACCACGCCAAAAAGGGAGAGGCTAGCGGCTTCTGCTACATCAACGGTGAGTGTCGCGCTCCCCCTCTTGCTCGACTCCTGCCGCCTCGATGCCACTGTCTGGTCGCTCACCTTCCTACCCCGCCACACCGCCCCCGCCAGACATTGTCCTGGGCATCCTCGAGCTGCTGCGCTACCACCCTCGCGTGCTCTACATCGATATCGACGTCCACCACGGCGACGGCGTCGAAGAGGCCTTCTACACGACCGACCGCGTCATGACCTGCTCCTTCCACAAGTACGGAGAATTCTTCCCCGGCACGGGAGAGCTGCGCGACATCGGAATGGGTAAGGGCAAGAACTACGCGTGCAACTTTCCCCTGCGAGATGGCATCACCGACGAGAGCTACAAGAGCGTATTTCAACCGGTACGTTGCGTGTCCGCGGCCCCTTTGCGTGGAATGCTGAGGCTTACCCCGTCCTCTTGCCATCGTACTGCGACTCGGACCCGCCTCAGGTCATCAGCCAGGTCATGGAACACTACCAACCTTCGGCCGTCGTGCTGCAGTGCGGCTCCGACTCGCTGGCGGGCGACAAGCTGGGAAGCTTCAACCTCTCGATGCGCGGACATGCCAACTGCGTCGAGTTTGTCAAGAGCTTCGGGCTGCCGCTCCTCCTGCTGGGCGGTGGTGGATATACGATGCGCAACGTCAGCAGGGCCTGGGCCTACGAGACGGGACTGGCGGCTGGACAGGAGCTCAATGCCCGTGAGTGCAGCAGCAGCAGCAGCAGCAGCGCCTCCCGACGACGACAACAAGCCGCTGCGCGACCGCAAGCTGACCATCCTGTCTGTTTCCCTTTGCCCCCCCCCTCTCCTCTCTCTCTGTGTCGTGCCGCCGCATCGTAGAGGTGCCTGTCAACGAGTACTACGAATACTTTGGCCCAGACTACCGCCTGGACGTGCGACCCAACAACATGGAAGACCTCAACACGCGCGACTACCTCGAAAAGATCAAGGTGCAAGTATTCGAGAACCTACGTCAGAAAGCGCACGCCCCCTCGGTTCAGGGGCAGGTGGAACCGCGTTTCGACAGAGACCGAGACGATAACGAGGAAGAAGACGACGAGGATCCAGAGGTGAGGGCGAGTAAGAGTGCGAGGTTCAGAGATAGAAGGGTGCAGAGGGAGGGAGAGTTGAGCGATAGCGAGGATGAAGGGGAGGGTGGAAGGAGGGACAGGAGGGATTATGATGCGAGGAACAAAGCTCCTAGTATCTTGCAGCCGATGTTTGATAGGCAGGAAAAGAAGGATCAGGTAGAGGCAAACGGGACAAAGGGACATGAGAACGGTATGGGCAACGGCAACGGCAACGGC
The DNA here is from genome assembly GCA_900291925.1 of Thecaphora thlaspeos. Taxonomy (NCBI): domain Eukaryota; kingdom Fungi; phylum Basidiomycota; class Ustilaginomycetes; order Urocystidales; family Glomosporiaceae; genus Thecaphora; species Thecaphora thlaspeos. The sequence goes on along the minus strand of UWYS01000003.1, from coordinate 759,200 downwards.
AATGGAAGTGGGAGTGGCAGCGCAACGGTGCCAGACACGACGACGGCGGCGGAACAGAACGGTGATGTTCAGAATGGAGCGCAGCCACACGGCCAGGATCAGGATATGGACGTCGATACGCAATCCTCTGACGCATTGCCATCGTCGAGTACTTCGTAGGTTTCCCCCTCCTGGATTCAAGCCTGCTCTACCTCGCCCTTTCTCTCCACACTTGTACACAGCCTCCTCTGCGCCCTCTCTTCTTCCATTCTTCCCGTGCTCGCCTTCACTTGCCCTGCAATGTACTTGTTCACCGTCGCACAGGGACGATCGCGATGATGACGTTTGCCCTCGAGGCAATCAGGCCCCGGTCCATCGGTCTGCTGTCGAGATAACAGTGATTGCTTGGGTTTTCATCCATCGTCCTCCGTTTCTTTTCTTCGTTGGTTCTGCTCTACATGGAGGCCTCTGATCTACTAACCCCTCCCGCCGGCCCCTCAGTTGCCGCGCTTCTTGTTACCCTTGGCCTTGACGACCTTGAAGCCGCCAAAGGTGTCGGCGCCCGCCTTGGTCGACGAGCCCTGACCCTTCATCACGTCGGCGGCGCTGCACGTCATCTGGGGCGATGTCGCGCCGCTGCGTCCACCGCCGAACACGCTGCTGCCACTCCCTCGTCCGACGCCACCGCCCGTCGCACCGCTGCCAAAGGAGCCCATACCGCCCGAGCTGCCCGCTGCCGACCACTTCGACTGGAACGGCGCCGACGAGGAGGCGTTGCCGCCCATCGACGACGACGACGACGACGATGCCGATCCGGTTTGGTAGACCGACTGTTGGCGGCCCTGGGTGTCCATCTTGCGCTTCGAAACAAAGTCGGCCGCGAACCGGCGACCGTCGAGCGTGCTGCTGTTGGCGTAGACGCTCTCTGCGATGATCTCAATCACGTCCGGCGAAGGGTCAAGCGGGAACGACATGAGCATCTCGATGAAGTCGTCGAGCCGGATCGTAAGGCCCTTCAGGTTTTCCTTGAGGTAGCGCACAAACTCGGGGCTCGGCTGGTTTACGTCGAGCGACGAGACCGACGGGGCAGGCTTGGGCTTGAGCGCGCTGCTGTGGGTGCTGGCAACGGCGGTCTGAGAGGCGATGCGGGTCGGCGTGGCGGGTGCAGCGGCGACTGCCGTCGCCGAAGACGCGGCCGGCTTGGCTCCGGCAGTGGTCCAGCCCGAGCCGGCGCCGGGAACGACGCCAACGCTGGCGGTTCTTTGTGCGGTCGGGGCGCTCGGACGCGAGGTGGCGGTGACGGCGGAGGCGTGGGAGGGCGGAGGCGAAGGAGCGCTCGACTTGCCGCCCGCTCCCACCACACTCCACGCGCCGCCGACGGTGGCGGTAGCGCTGGGCACGGCGGTCCGGCTGGCAGAATCGGCGTAGCCCTTGCGCAGGGCGATGGCCTGGGCCACCTGCTGCTGCTTCTGCTTCTCGGCGCGTCGCCTCTCCTCGTCCTGGATCTCCATCAGCATCTTCTTGGGGGCGGCGGCCTTTCCAGAGCTCCAAGCGGGCGCTGAGGGGCTACCGGCAGACGTAGGGGTGAGGGGAAGATCGCTGTTCGAAGCCATCGACCGGGTCGATGGGACCGAAGCAAGGCCCCAGCTCATGCTGGTGGGCAGGTCGTCGCTCGAGGCGGCAGCGCTGCTGGTCGCTTTAGCACGCTGGGCAGCAGCTGCCCGCCCGGCGGCCTTACGCAACTCGACCCTCTTGGCCTCGGCCTCCTGGATCTCGCGCAGGCTGGGACCGGGCGAGCTGGCAGCGGGAGCGTCGTCGCGGGCGGCCCAGGGGGCCGGCTTAGCCGTGGGGGTCGCCGGTTCGCCGGCATCGTCCGGAAGCCAGGCTGAGAGAAGTACCTGGTTGAGGTTCGCGCTGTCCTCCTTGGCCCGTAGAAATTGCTCCTGAGACACCACGCGCACATTGCCGGCCGCTGACGTCTGGCGGGCGGCGGAGCGCTTGGCCTGCTCAGCCTGGGCCTCAGCTCGCTGAGCGGCGCGACGCTCGCGGCTCGCGCCACCAGTGGCCTGCGGCTTGCCCGACAGGCTCATGCCAGACATCGACGAGAGTTCCGGCTCCGAGGCGAACTCGACCGCTTTAGGACTCTGAGGCCAGAGCTGCTCTGGACCCGGTTCCTCTTCGACGACGGGCGCGGACACAGAGGGGGCCTCGGCCGCCGGCTCATTACGCCTCGCCTCGGTCGCCTCTTGCTTGACCTCCTCGGCCGTCGAAGCAGCTTCCTCCCCTCGAGCTCCGTCGTCGTTGGCTGCAGCTCGAAGGGGCTCGTCTTTCTGCACCGAGCCGCTGATGGACTCTTCATGAGAGGCGGCGGCGGGCTTGTCGGTGTTGAAGGTCTCAAAGCCCTGGTCAAGTGCCGGGCTGGCCGCCGCCGGCGAACGAGCTCGCCTGGGCGTGCCGATGGGATCGCTGAAGGGCTTGACGTTGTCGTTGCGGAACGCGCTCTCCTGCATGTTCTGAATCTGGCGATTGGGCGTCTCGGGAGTCATGTTACCCTGGCTCCAGCCGCCCGCCGGCCCCTCCCACTGACTAGCTCGGTTGTTGAAGGGATTCGGATGCTCGAAGTGGGATCGTGGCGTCAACGGGCCTTTGGCCCACGCGCCGCTCTGGTCCGGTCCTCCTGCGCCTCGCTGGTTGAAGGCCTCCAACGTCTGACGCTCGGCAATCAGCGGGCTAAGGTGCCCCGTGAAGGCCGGGTCGAACGACGGAAGTCCTCCGTGAGGGGCCCAATTGGCGGCGCCCGGCGCGTCCCAGCCACCGCGACCGCCAAGCACGCCCATGAAGGGGTCCAGCTGCCCGTAGCCGAGGCTCTGACCGCGAGCAGCCGCAGCCGCAGCCGCCTGCCTCTGCTCCTGCAGCTCGCGCTCCCGGATGAGCGCAACCAGCTCCTCCTGCGTGCGGAAGCGATTGTCGGAACCGCCTTGACCGCCGAAGATGTCCTGACGCGCGAACGGCGACATGGGCTGAGGCGCGGTGGTGCCGAAGCCTAGATTGAGCTGCGGTGGCCACTGCTGCTGGCCCTGAAGGGCACCGTTCCATCCAGCGCTGCCGGCCGCGTCCATCTGGTCGGCAAAGCGAGAGCCTTCCTGGATGATGGCGTCGTGGTCTTGACCCAGGCGGGCATTTGCGCCAGTGAGATCCTTCGACTCGCCGCCGCCGCCAGCAAGCGAGCTCCTCCTCGTGTCAGCCGTACCGTGGGGCTCGTTGACAACGTCTGGATTCTGAAGCCAGCTGTGGGGTGGGACCAAGAACGGCTGAAGGGCGTTACCGATAATCGCAATGACGTGAGCCAGAGGCTTAAACTCCGGATCCTGCTCGCGGCGGACGAGGAGGTCGTCGGAGAAGTAGCTTTGTCGGTACCACTCCTGCATGATCAGTCCAGTGAAAGGGCCCTGCACTTGACCGAAGAGGTCGCGATACAGCCAGAAGGCGGTCTCTGCGGACCAGGTCGGCGGCGTCGGCTTTGGTGGATCGGACGACAGCATGTGCGCCGAGGTGTCGTCCTCGTCTAACTTGAGCGAGCCAAGGACAGCGGTAGCGTGGTGGACGAGGTCCGAGTCCATGCTCGAGTCGTTAGCGTTAGCTAGGCGCTCGTCACGTCCGTCGCCGCCTGCGCCGCCTCCACTTCCATCGGTCGCGCCCTGGTTGTGCTGGGCCCCGTCGGAATCGTCGGCGCTGTGGCCATTGGCGTCGGTCTCGCCGGATCCTTTTGCGATGTGGCTCGCCTGCCGCTCACGCTTGCGATCGTAGCCAGCAAATTTGTTGAAGCCGGCGCTGCCGTCGGCCGGAGGTCCGATGGGCCCTTCGCCGGGCTGCCTGTCCCTGCTGCGGACGAATCTGCCGGGGAGACCGCCTGATTCGCTGCCACCCTCGGCTTCTTGGCCAACAGCACCGCCGGCGACGTCGCCGGCGCTGAGCTTCCCTCGAATCTTGTTGGAGCTAAAGGCATCGGAGAAGACGGCGCCGCCGCGACCCGGCTGTCCGCCTCCCAGCGACGGGGAGCTGACCTCTTCGGGTGCTGGAGCTGGCTTGGCTGCCCCGCGCGAAGCGGCTGTGCAGTCGAGAGTGGCGAGAAGTGAGGAAAACGCGGGTCAGTGACGAGTTCAGACGAGGTTCGAGAGACGGCGACGTGCGGTCTGGGCACGGTAAGTGGCAGGGCTAACGATCAGGCCTAACTCACCCGTCGATCCATTGTCGCTGTCCATTCTCTTTCTGCTTTGAGGCCCGACACCAGAGAGGACACCGCCCTGAATGCCGCCGAAGCGTTCTCGCGGTATAGATGGCGAAAGAGGGCGGGCGCCGGCGGTGCTGGCGGCACCGGTGAGGGCACTGCTAGATGCACGCTGGAAGAGGCCGGGTCTCTCCTTATCGGCGCGGTCCCAGTTCGAAGTGCCCGCCGATCCGAACCCACCCGAAGAGCCACCCGAAGTGGAGCGGGCATTGATGCCTCGAAGCTCGCCGCCCAGGCTAGGTGACAATGGACCAGCACCTGCACCTAGCTCTGCGAGGTTCGAGGGGCGCCGCTGATCTCGATCTCCGTTCTGTACGTTGGTGGCACCAAAAGTCGGTGGGTGTTTGAGGAAGATAGGCTAAATGAGGCGTCAGCGAGGGCCCGAAGAATTTGAAGAATGGCGTGAACGTGGCCGTGTAGGAATTTGGGAGAGAAGACGGCGGAATTTCGGCCTCGCAGGTGAATTGGAGTGAAAAGGGGGCGATGCTCACCTTTTTGCGCCCAACAGAGGGGATGGCCTTGTCGCTGGCCGATCCGTTCTGATCGAGCGGACTAGCTTCGCTCGAGGGGTTTTTGGCGGATCGGTCGGTGCTGTACAGACTCAACAGCTTCTCTCGCGACTGGCGTTCCTTTGCAGAGGCAGCGCCGTTGGAGAGCGAGGAAGAGCCGATGCCGTCACCGTCCTGCGAGCTAGCCCCCAACGCCTGATGATGTGGACCTGCCGCTGCTGCCGACGCGGCACCCCCCGCTGCCGCGGCAAAGGAGAAGGCGCCGGGCGAGGTGACAGTGGGGCTGGTCACGGGCGTCGGACCGTTGGGGATCCCTCCGCCACCGCCACTGATGGCCCCGTTCCGCTTGCCCGCCGTCGGAGCGCTGCCGGGCGCGACAGAGCCAGTATCGGCACGGGCCGAAGCAGCCGCACTGGCGGAAGAGGGAGACGACGACGCCTCTCTACCGATGCTGTTGGTCGAGCTGTTTTTGACGGGAGCCTTGCGCATCCATTCGGGTCCAAACTGCATCGAAGTAGCCATCTTGTCTGTTTCGGCGGGGAGGCGGGTTTGAGTCTAGGCGAGTCGGATCGAGGTGCGGTGCGGGTCGCGGGGCTGCTGCTTGTGTCAACGGAGAGACGGGCGAGATCGGGACGGGACGGGTCGGGTCGAGGCGAGGGAAGGGCGGAGAGAAGCAAGCTTGAATTCTCAAAGAGGCTAGCTAAAGCTGACAAGAATTAAGCGGAAGATGGCTGGGTGAGGCTGGTGATCGAGCAAGCGGCTTCGATGTTCCTATCGGCGGATAGAGAGCTGCGGCAAGTCTCTTTACGATTGATCGACAGAGGACAAAGCTTGCGGCTTGGCTGGAAGGTCGGAGGGCTCAAGGACAAGAGGTTTCGATGAGTATACGGGTTAAGGTGTGGCTGGCGTCGAGCGACGGCTGCAGAAGGGTGAGCGAGGCTGTTTGTTTTGGGATGCGAGGATGAGTGCGTGAGCCGAGGAGTTCGACTTTGTAAGCGAAGCGCTAATGAGAGCGTCAGAGAAGTGAAGAGGTGAGGCGAAGAAGGCTTCGACGAAGAGATGGTGTGGTGAACGGGCAGAGAGAGAGATATGGGGGAAGAGTAGAAAGAGTGGTGAGATGACACTGATGACGGCAGACGAGTCTTGCCCGTCCGTCCAAACGTTCGTTTTGGGGCTCTATCCTACGCTGCTGTCTTTCTCCTCGTCTTTTTCTTTTCCTGCCTGCTTCAGACGCTCGGTCGCGCCCGCAAAGAAAAAAGAAAGGGCAAGACCGTGCGTGGTGGCTTTTTGCCCCGTGCCAGCAGCGCGGGGCCGTCGTTTCTCCCAGACGCCACCCCTCGGTACTCTACTAGAAGCCTACTACCTTACTCTCTCTTACACTCTTCTGTGTTGGTGGTCTTTGCTAATCGGTCATTCTCCAAGCCGCCGCCACGGAGAGGGCCAACTCAGGCTCACGCTCTTCAAATGAGCTATGGCTTTGCCCTTCTCCTCCGGGCGGGGCAGGACGGCGAGCAAGGGGCCGGGCCGGGCCTGGCCGGGCCTTGTACCATAGGAAAGAGGGCTGACTGGCTGGCTGGGCTAGTTAGCCCCTCTGTTCTGCGGGCTCACGCGCACTGGTCTGCTACTGTAGCTGGCACGATTTAATTCTTCGCGCCAACGAGGGCCAGATCGTCGATCACTGTATTCCTGCACCCACCCGTGATCGTGGCGGATCGTCGTACGTCGTTCCATTTTCTTCAGCCTGAACTTTCGAAAGGTAGGCGCAATAATGGCATCAGGCTAATTAGGTATGGCTCTCTCCCGAGCATTCAGGTTCACTTGGGCCCTTAGCGAACAGGCAAGGTTGTCGCTGTACGTCCTGGTTGCGAGTGGTGCCTCGGTTTGCTGTGCATGCTGTCTATTCGGTACAGTAGGGGCCAAATGATGCTACTACGGATGTCTTGCCCGCCGTTGTGCTAGGATAACTTGGTTGCACCGTCAGTACCGGCGTTACTCGTATCGTCGCCGCTGCTGGCAGCTTTCGCGTCCTTGGAGGAGGCTTCGCCCTTTTCAGAGGTCGCTGCGCTAGCCGCCTGAGGCTTCGTCGACTGACCTGTTCGGGGAAGAAGGGGGAAGAACACAGAGCAAGAATAGGAGGGGGAGAAAAGAGGGGAGAGGGGATGTGCATTGCCTGATCAGCGACTGCTGGTAGATTTGTTACACGTTGTGACACAAGCCTGACCAGGCAGACGACATGAGATAGGGATGGCGCACCAACGCGTGCGTGGGCAAGCTTCTGACGGCAGCCCCCCATATTCACTTACCCCCAGTCAGCCAGTTCCAAGCCTTGCCTAAAAGGCCGTCCTGACTTGAACTCTGGCCAGAAGAGGGGTGAGCGGTCTGGGAAGCCTCTCCCCTGGCGGTCGCCTGCTCGGTGGAAGAGGACGGGGCGGCAGTGTCCTCGGATCGCCCCGGCGTCTCTTCCGATCCGCCGGAAGGTTGCTGGGGCGTGGTCTGCTCGCCCATGTAGTCGCTGCGGGAGGATGGATGTATCGTGTACCTACCTGCTCCCTTTGACGTCTTGGGCTGTGGCGTCGCACTGCTCGGCCCTTTGCCAGCTTCTGCTTTCGATGCTGACTCAGCCTGCGTCTGGACGGTCTTTGATATCTGCGTTCCGCTGGCCGAGCTGCGAGGAGGCGGTGGCGGTGGTGTTGAGGGCTTCGGCGCGCGACCCTCGACTTCATCGGCGTACTGCTGGAGAATTTCGCGCTGGCGCTTCGTCAGGGACCTGTCGACCGGCAGTGGACGGATAGAGAGTCAGCGCCGAATGTGTTGATCGGAGAGTCGGACGGCAGACGTCTTTTCGAAGATCTCCGTTTCACTCACCTAGGCATCGTCACGTCGAATTGTACCATCAGGTCTCCCTTCTGATTGCGGCGGGTGGGTGAGGCGACGCCGCGGCCCTGCAGTATCATCTCTTCGCCGACCTGGGTTCCGGGCGGCACCCGCACCTCAACGGGTCCGTCCAGGGTGGGGACCCGCACCTTGCCGCCGAGGATGGCGGTATGGAAGGGGATTTGAGCCGGGAAGAAGAGCGTCGAGCCCTGCCTTCGCCAGACCTTGCTTGGCGCAACATTGATCCTGACGTAGAGCGAGCCCGGGACGCCGGCGCCGGAAAGCGGAACGTCGCCGAAACCGTCCTTGCGGATCCGGAAGCCGTCGTCGACGCCCGCGGGCAGTTCGACCTCGACCTCCTTACGGCCGCGCACCCTGCCCAGTCCGTCGCAGCTCTTGCACAAGTCGCCGGGAGCCACCGTGCTGCCGGCTCCGCCGCAGCTGGGGCAGGTGGTGGCCATCTGGAAGCCGCTCTGGATGACAAAGGTCCTGGTGCCCGTGCCGTTGCAGGTGGCGCAGGTCGACTTCTTGGCGCCGGCCTTCATGCCGGAGCCAGTGCAGGTGCCGCAGCGTTCGACCGGGTTAATGACGACCTTGCGCTTGGTGCCTTTGCACGCTTCCTCGAAAGTGATGTTGACAGTGGCCTCGAGATCGTCGCCGCGAGCCTCGCCGGCAAAGCCGGCACCGCCGAAGCCGGGACCCCGCTGGCCGCTTCGTTGGCCTCCAAAGGCGCCAAAGAGGCTCTCAAAGATCGATCCGGCATTCCCGGCATTGGAGAAGCCTCCGAAGTCCTGGAAGCCGCCGAAGCCGCCGGCCCCAAAGGGCGACGAGCTTCCGCCGCCGAAGGGGTCGAAGCCGGGCTGGCCGTCTGTAGTGCCGTACTGGTCGTAAGCGGAGCGCTTCTTGTCGTCACTGAGCAGGTCGTATGCATTCTGGATCTCGACGAAGCGCTCCTTTGCGTTCTTGTCCTTGTTGGTGTCTGGGTGGAACTTTTTGGCGAGGTCGTAGTAGGCTCGCTTGATGTCCTTAGCGGCGGCGTCCTTCTTGACGCCAAGCGTGGCGTAAGGGTCCTTGGCCGAAGCGAGCTGGGCACGGCTCGAAGAGAAGCTCCGCACCGAGGAGGCAGAGGAGGGTGCCTGAAATTTGTCGCACGACTGGCACTGGGTGATCCGCAGCGAGGGGCGAGACAGGGTGACGAGTGTCCGCGACGAGCTCGGCTCAGACCTGGCGAGCGGTGCCTGTGCGCGAGCGGCTTTGCCACCACTCAGCCTAGCGGTCGAGGAGACGGCCGAGCCTCCAGCGGGTAGGATGGCGGCGGCGGCGCTACGGGAAGCTGCCATTTGCATCGCGGAAAGGGGGCCAAGGTCGAGACCAAGAGCGAGTCAAACGGAGGGCGTGGGGTCGAGAGGGATTGCTGGCAGAAGAGACAGCTAGATTGCTTGTAAAATGCAATGCGAGGTGTCCGAGATCGATGGACGAGGGTGGGTTCAACCAGGGTGACCTAGGAAACTTGCAGCTGGTGATGACGGTATAGAGTAGCGTGGAGGAGAGAAAGGAGGTGGTGGAAGGTTGGCCGGGGGATCGTCCAGGCCGACTCACTCGTTTTCTTCCGAGAGCTGCTCCACTTTGGCGGCGGGTGCCTCGAACCTTCCACGCTGAAGCCTGATGGGCTGGGCCCATTTATCAGGCGGGGCCGCGCCGGGCGAATCGGGGCTGAGTCCAAATCGATCGGGCTCAAGACGCGACGGACATCGTGCATGCGGAGGCAGCGTGGCAGGGGCCCACGCGCGCTTCGGGTTTCGGGGTGGGGACGGTGAAGGCAGCGGCGAGCAGTGAGCAGTGAGCAGTGACACCTACACGCTACAACACTCTACTGCTCAGGGTCGCCATGCCGCCACCACCAACACTCACGCACCTTCCGCCGCCCCATCCCGCTCCATCCTCCCCTTCCCCAACGCAGTCATTCCTCTGACCCTGCACACGTCCCTGACCGCAATTGCCTCCGCGCTCGCCAGAACCGTCTGCCGTAGGTTCGATCAAGCTCGCGCGAACAGAGGCCCCACAGGTGGACTCGCGCCAGCTGCACGCCAGCCCAACCTGATCATCATGTACAATCGCGGTGCCTACACCAACCCCTTTCAACATCGCGCCTCGAACTCTTCGCAATGGGATCCTACCCACTCTAGCGCCGGCACAACGTCGGCTCCGGTATTCCCCGGCTCTTCGTATGCCGATAGCGGCGGTGGCGGCAGCAACAGCAACGCCAGCTTCCAGCATCGTGGTGATAGCGCCTCCTCGGCCTACCAGAGCTACTCTCAGGCCTATTTGGGTCACCGTATTCAGTCTCAGGGCCAAAGCAGCCTCAACAACGGCATCGCAGCCTCAGCCTCGTCGCAGCAGACTCGCGGATACGGTGATGCCGGTGGAGGCCACGGAGGCGCTCAAGATGCGGACCAAAGGAGCCTGGCTTTCGGCTCGCAGCCTGGACAGCATCGGGCCCAAGCGTACAGCAGCTACAGCCCCGTCAGCGCTCATCAGACGCAGGCGGCCCTCTCGAGGGAGAAGGCGCAACAGCAGCAGTCGCCCGCGCAGCTGCACCACGAGGCCCACGCCCACTCACAGCAAGACGATCACCAACAGCAGCAGCAGAGGTATGCAAGGACCACTTTTGACCAGCAGTTTCCCGCACCAACGCAACAGCAGCAGCAGCAGCAAACTAGCTATCCGTCTAGCACGGGCGACCATACGTCCAGCTCGTGGAATCCTTATACCAGCCAGCTGACCAGTGCCTCCTCGGGGCAACAGCAGCAGCAACACCAGCACCAGCACCAACATGCTGCGTCGTTGCGCGAAGGCGCCGGCAGCAACCATGCGATACCGCAGTCGGCACTCGCCTCGGCCAGCGGCACTTCGCTCTACAACCGCTCAGGACCCTCTGGACATGACGCGGCCTCGCTGGCAGACTCAAAGGCGCCAGGCCCCGCTGCTGTACAGCCGCCGCCGCAGCAGCAAACGCCACAACACCAGGCGGCCAAAGCTGCCCCGCCAGCGAAGTCGGCTCGCAAACCACGCAAGAAGGACGAAGTCGATGGGGGCGCACAGGTCGCACCCGCAGGGCTGAGCAGCGTGCTCAACGGACCTACAGGTAACAAGGCCACCGGGCCCGCGACGCAGGCCGGCTACGTCAACCCCTCGCAGACGTACATTATGCCTCCGGCGGCCGCGCAGAACAGCGCTTCAGCTCCCGCAACGGAGGTCAGAGTGCCCAACAAGAAGGGCAGAAAGACCGCGGCCGAAAAGAGGGCCGAGGCCGAAGCTGCGGCTCGAGCGGAAGCAGAGGCGGCAGCGGCAGCGGAGATCGCCGCTCAGGCAGCCGCACAGGCGCAGGCAGAAGCGGAGGCGGCGGCGGCTGCAGCAGCAGAAGGACCGCCGGCTAAGCGGCCTCGAGGCCGACCGAAGACGGTCAAGGCGGCCGATGGCAGCGTCGTGCGCCCCCCGCCTAAAACCACGCCCGCAAAGAGGGCTCCATCGGGAGCTGCTGATGTAGCTGCTGCTGCTGCGGCGGCGGCTACCACGGGTGGAAACGCTGCTGCATCCGTCCCACCCGCGGCGGCGGACGGCAGCGGGTCTGCCACGCCAGTCAAGCGAAAGCGGGGTCGACCTTCGTTGCCGGATGGGCCAAAGTCGCGCTACACTGCGATGTGGAGAGATGTGAGTGTTCTTCGCTGGCAGCTCCTTTGACCCGCCTTTTGTCTTTTCTTTGTCACCCCCCACCCGCGGCGTGCGGCCAAACGTGGGAGTATTCAGAAACTGACCTCACCAACCCACCAACTACCCCTGTCCCCTCTGTGCCGCCCGCTCTGCAGCAAATGGTGGAAAAAATCCGCGAGATGCGCATCTTTGGCAACGTGATCGAAGACGAGCAGATGCAGGAAGACTTTGACCGCCTCGTAGTCGAGCTCGAGACGATGGCCAACGGCAAGGTTATAGGAGATGCGGCAGCGGCGTCTGCGTCTGCGCCGGCCGCAGCGTAGCGTGATGTGACATGACGTGACATACTGCCTCCGTCCGTTCAAGACATCCTGCCATCACGACGGTCAGGTGCAACTGGCCACGTCGCCCTCTCTCGGCTCGCATACTTGAGCATCTGGGCTCTCTTTGTTTCGCTTCGTTCCGTTGGGTGGACCCGTTGACTTCGCATTCGGACCTTGCGATGCTGTACAACCGTGCGATGCGGATCCTTGCCTTCCGCTGCTTCCACTACGATCGCTGTAACCGTGCTTCTCCGCTCCTGCCTTTGGTTCCCAACTCTCCCTTGCCCCTTTTCCAATGGATCCAGCCGGTCGACCGACCTATACGATGCGAATCGTCACGAGTACCCAACCTACTTCCCTCTGTACAACAGCCGCGACGCGATGATGTGCCTACTTGAAGAACGACGACATCTTGTCCCAGATCTTTTGCCTTACCTCCTTTTGCGCTACGCCGGATGTGATGGTGTACTTTGAGAGCTTGGGACCGAGGAGGTTGACGTGGCCGGTCTCGAGGTAGCGCTGGCCTGCCGGGTTGGCCAGGACGTAGAAGGACAGTTCGGCGTATCCGCCCGGTCCCGGTTTGTTGGCGAGGACGGGAGCGACGAGCTTGGAGGCCCATACGAGGAGGGTGGGGAAGCCTTGGTTGGCGGATGCGTCGGTGGCGATGAAGCCCGGGAAGCAGTGCGAGATCGAGATGTTGGGGTTGCGTTCGGCCAGTGTCTGGTGGAGAGGAGGGGGATGGAGAGTCAGTTCACAGAAGTGTCCGGCCGTGTTTGTGATGCCGGTGGGTGGACGGCGCCGTCAAACTCACCTGGCAGACGCTGTCGAGCACGGCCGAATCCCTCATACCCTTTTTGAGGATGGTGAAGGGTCCGCCCCAGAGCTCTCCCTTCTCCTTGGCCTTGACAAAGTCAAGGTCGTCGAGATCCCACTTTCTGCTCCCACCCCGAGCTGGGCTGGCGACCATGAGCACGCCGCGCTTGATGATGCCGCGTTCGGTGAGCATCTTTGCCAGACCGAACCTCGAGACACACTGGACGGCAAACTGCGACTCGATGCCTTCGTCCGTCTTTGTGATGGACGGGTTGGGAGGTCCACCCTGCGTCTCGATCAGGTAGTCGATCCCGCCCTCTGCTGCCTTTGCGCTGATCTCGTCGACGACCTTGGAGACGGCAGAGGTGGTGGAGAGATCGGCTTGGAAGAAGGCATGTCTCTTTGAGTCCTCGGAGGCAGAAGTGGAAGGAGGGTTGGAGGAGGAGGAGGGCAAGGGCGAGGGCGAGTTGATGGATCGACGACGGTGTGCTTCTGCCGAGGCCTTTTCGAGCTGCTCGATGACCTGGGAGGCCTTGTCGGCGTTTCGACCAACGAGCCAGACGGAGGCGCCGGAGAGGGCGAAGCGAAGGGCGATGCTGCGCCGGCGAACCGACGGGGAAGGATAGCAGTACAGACCAAGAGGAGGATCAGCGATGAGCGCGGGATGGAAAGGCGAGGAAGATGAGACTCGGATGGCCTCACTCACCCTGCGCCGATGCCCTGTGTGCCGCCCGAGACGAGGGCACGCTGGTCGAAGCAGTGGACCGACTCGTTCTGCTTTGCCATTTCCTTGTAGGAGACCATGGTGGGCGACAGTGATATGGGGGGAGTGCAAAGAGTGGCGATGAAAGAGGGAGGGGCTGTGTGCTGTGTGAGCGAAGGCGATGGGATGCAAGATGCAGGCTGGATGGACGAGGGGAAGAAAGGTGCGCATCTCGCATGCCGGCCATGAGGTCAGCCATGGCGCAGCGTACCAGCCGGGCCGTGCGCCGTCCCCGACTTCCGACTTCCGACTTCCGACTCGCTCCAAGCTGTCGTCCTGGCGCTCGTGTCTCTCTCTCTCTCTCTCTCTCTCTCTCTCTCTCTCTCTCTCTCTCTCTCTCGTGTCTCCCACCACCAGGCTTTTCTGCCGACGCCTTCTCATCCTCGCCCCCTCATCGACATACATATACACTTCTCGGCACAGCCCAAACTCAACCGCCATGCCATCCCAACAGCAGCCAGACCAGCTCAATGTCCTCTTCTGCTGCCTCGGCAACATCTGCAGGAGCCCCATGGCCGTATGTTACCCCTACTTCCAATGCTCTGTGAAGCCCACTGGCCCAACCATGCTGACCTTAGCTCGTCTTCTTCCCCGTTCCATATGTCACCGCAACATGCACCTCGCCACAGGAAGCAGTATTCGCCGATCTCGTAACCAAGTCAGGCCTTCGTCAAAGGTTCGCAACCATCGACAGCTGCGGCACGGGCGACTACCACGAGGGAGAGGAGCCGGACGAGCGGTACGTCCCCGCTGCACACCTTCTCCGAATTCACTCTTTCGTACACGAGCGCCTCGTCTGACCTCACACGTCTTCTCTCTACAATGTGTGCCTCCGTGTAGTGCGACGGCCCTCTGCAACCGCAAAAAGATCCCCATCGACTGCCTGGCCCGAGGCGTGAAGCAGAAAGACTTCAATAGGTTCGACTATATCATCGGCATGGAGTGAGTACGCCAATCGCCAAGCAGCGAGACTGGAGAGCCATGTATGGTCATCATCGGAGCTAAGCAGCCTCTGGTCTTTGTTCTGCATTGGGTGAACGGCAGTGTTAACAACGTCCGCAACCTCAAGAATATGGCACCGCCAGCGTCAAAGGCACAGTGAGTCACGACGTCGGCAGCCACGTCTTTTGTGCATCGAGCTGACGCCTACCTTCCATCTTGCTCTGCATCTGCACGAAGAATCAAGATGTTTGGTGACTTGTACGTCCCTACCCGCACAACCGTGCCGCTGCCCCTATCGTACGAAAGTCTCACGGTGCCTTCTTCATCCTTCCCTCGCACTCACTCACAGCGACGACGGCAAGCCCATCGCAGATCCATACTACGTAGGTGTCGATTCCGTTCCCTTCCGTTCCCTCACCCTCCCCATCTAAGGAACTTTTCAACTGACTCGTCCTCCTCCCTACCTTTCTGACTTGCACGGTCTCGAAGCAGGGCGGCAAGAACGGGTTCGAGATCACGTACGAGCAGGTACTGAGGTGAGTCTGAGAGTCTTTTGTCGGCGATAGGGAGTCCATGGAGCGCCGAGAGTTGGGAAGCTGACCAAACGACACCTCTGCCCCTCGACCGCGTCAAACAGATACTCGCACGCCTTCCTGTGCGAGCTTGGGATGGGTCAGAACTCACAGCTTTGACGGCAACAGATCTCAAGCGCCATTTCATAGACACGCTGCGTATCAGCGCCTTGTCCAGCCTCGATCCCTCGACGACCGACAAACTCGATCTGCCCCGTCGGAGCGCCGCGATAAGCAAAAAGTTGTGGTGTGTGATTGCAAGGGTAGAGATCGGACCTGAATAAAAGTACATACACATCCTCACCTAAGTCTGTGTCCCATCTCATCGTCGCTCCTAGACAAGCCTGTTGGCAGCGGCGCGCATCCTCTCTTCGCTCGCCGCCTTGTCAAACTTGGTCTGCTGAGCTTCGATCTTCTCCCTCTCCACTCTCGCCTCTCGCTTCGCCAGTCGTTTCTGCTTGAACTCCTCCAACGATGCCTTGACGTCTGGTGCGTTACGAGGTGGTTTCTGTTGGAGATCGTCGACGTGGATATAGAGAGAGAGAGCATCGTTAGATTCTATCGGACCGGACTAAAGTGGAAGGCCTAGGGAGATAGGACGTACGTATAGAGATTCTTCCGCTGGCCAGAATTGATGTCTTAGCTGTTTTTCTCACTCGTTGAGAGAGCGGGACGAAGAGGAAGGTGGCGGTTAGAATGCAAGAGCGCGAGGGCGAGTAGAGAGAAAGGAGGGACAGAACTTACAGGTAGGACATGTCGTTGGTACCATTCCGGATCGCCGTAGTGCACCATCACGGCAAGTGGGAAGAAGAGATACCTACTCACCTCAAGCGGTGATTCATAGCTTCAATCTTTAGCTGAAAGTACCTCTTACCGAATGAGGACCACGCCCGGGGGAAGAGGGGAAGAAACTCACATGCCGAACTTGAACAGTTCAAGGTTGGGGCCTGCCATCTTGACGAGCGAATTCCAAGGTAGTGTGACTGTTGTTTGTTTGGACTAAACTGTCTGGGCGGCCTGATCGGCTCGAAGGGTGAAATGCTGCAAAGGGAGAGGGGTCGGCGAGGAGGAGATGATGGTGGTGGTGGCTCAAACTCAGGAGTCGACGTGTGAGCCACTGCGAGCTAGAACAAGAGGTGCGTGGGTTGGAGAAAAGCCTTTGCCCAAGTCGCGGAACTCGTAAATTCACCAAGCACGCCTCGTCCCTCCTCGCCCTCCTCGACGCCTCCTCTATCTTCTCCTTTCCCCCATCGACACCTCGCACACAAGCGAGCAAGGCCCTAAAGAATCCACAGGACGGAGCATATAGATGGGCAAGATGAGTCTGGCAACTTGTACATTGATCCGGCGCTGGGCTAGCTGCGAGCAAGGTGGGTATACAGCCGAGAGTTCCGGGCCAGTGAGTCGACAACGACGACGACAACAACCACGACAACGACGATAATGAAGCGAAGTGGCACACCCAGAAGAAAAGTAGGATCCGAGTAGAGGATAGGGAGAATTGCGAGACCCTGATAGGGCCCCTCTGAGGTCCTGCGGTGCGAACCAGACAGATGGGAAGCCGCTGGAATGCGGGTCTAGTGGAAACATATTCACAGCTTGGGGCAATGCAATGCAATCCAGGTGGATGAACGGACGGTGCTGAAGAAAAAGAGCGTGGGTGTTGAGAAGCGCCGAGAGGAACAATTCATTGTGCAGAGGGCGACGCATAGTCGGACGAGGAGAGGAGGCGGAGGCATGCTTTAGTTGGTCGCCGTGTAGCCGTTGAGCTCGTCAATGGCTTCGGCGGGCGGCGAGCCGGCAGATGCCTCGCCTCTGCTTCCGAACAGCGCATGTCGACCGACGTCGGAGGCGTAGATCTTGCTGACACTGTGACCCACGCCCTCGACCAGCGCGAGAGCATGCCGGACACTGCTGCCCCTGAAGGCCGCTGTGGAAGACTTGGAGCGCGAGCGCGGGATGTTGGCCTGGCTCCTAGAGTGTTCTGGATCGAGCGTGGGAAAGTTGCCCGGGAACGACTGGAAGTTGTCGGCATCTTCGTCGGCGAGCAGGTGGATGTACTTCCAGTAGGCTAGCGAGCGGTTGCGTCGCTTAGCGCCGCCCACGCCGCGGGCCATGCAGAACTGGTCGCTCTCGCTGCTCTCCGTGTCTTCGAGGCCTACGACATAGCGAACGTCGCGCGCAATGTAGCGCCGGAACAGGCTGGCCGCGCTCCCGCTGCTGAGTGAGCCGTAGTTGGCCGTGTAGCCGTTGACACCGTAGCGGTAGTTGTTCCACGTCGGGCACGAGGCGATGTCGATGCCGACGGGACGGTCCTGCGTGAAGTAGAGCATCGACGAAGGGTCACCGACAATATAGCGCAGCGAAATGCGTCCCGATGCCGGGTTGCTCTTGCCCAGAACGGCGTAGCGCTGCAGGAACTGGCCGCCGCCGCCGTAGGCGACAAAGGTGATGGTCTTCATCTTAGGGTAGGCGGATCTGTTCGAGAAGCGGTCGAGGAGCATGTCGAGCACGGCGAAGCTGCTGACGCCGCTGCCGGCTGGATGGGTCGAGGCCTCGCCCGCGGTCCAGCTGTTGGAGTCGCCCCAGGCGAGCACATCGGAGGCATAGGCCGCCCGATCACGGTTGGTCGAGAAGAAGAGCGGCGCCACGCGGATCGAGTTGGCGGCGGCCGACGCATACCCTTGGTCCCTGGCGGCGGCCCAGGCGTTGTTGAGAACCGACCAGTACGTCCCGGCATTGCGGTTGACGCCATGGATAATGATAAAGGCCGACTCGGCATCGGACTCTGTCTTGGGCGTCTTCGAGTACCAGGTGAAGATCTTGCCCGCTGACCCGACGTTGAGGTATCGTGCGTATGCGCCCGCCGGTTGATTGCCGACCGAAGAGAGGCTGACATCGACCGATGAGCCGCGGATATCGGTGAAGGCGTCGCGGCCGCTGAGCAACATCCGCCGGGACCACGTCGAAGCGGCGGAATCGCGCGTTTCGAGCGCGTCGAGCGATGGCGACTCTGTCGGTCTGCCAGAAGCCAGGGCGACGAGGGCCAAGAGCACCAGCAGCGCCTGTAAAAGGCGGCTGAAGGGAAGCATCGTGATGGCGGTGATGGTTCGAGACGAGAGGCGATCGCAGTCGTTCTGAGACAGTGACGGGTGCTGGCAAATGGATAGTGAATCGTTGGGCTCCTCGGTGGATCTATTACGGGCCTGGAGCAGATAAAGAGTGTCGGTGATGGCGAGAACAATCGGCAGTCGTGTATAGGCGGGCGGCGGAACAAAGGGCGGAAGAATGGTGGAGGGAGGGAGGAGGGGCTAAGATTTAGGTAGATGAAGGGCAAAGCGGGAGCAGCGATGTATATATCTGTTTGAGGGGGAAGGGGCGAAGGAGCGGGCGTAAAGCGAGCGTAAGAGACCTGAGAGCGAGGCTTGAACGGAGGGAAAGACAGCGAGAGGGCTGAAGAGAAGGTGGAAGGGAGGCGGGCCAGAGCTGGAGTCAAGGGAGAAGGGCGGACAGACTACGGATGGAATGGACTGAGACCAAGGCGACCTGACCGCGAAGCTGGGCGTGGGCGATCCAACCTAGTGACCGCAAGATGTCATGGAGAGAAGGACAGTAGAGGGCCCTGTCTCTGCTTGGCGCAAATCAGTATGTATAGAGTTAGCAGACAGAGAACAATGGTGATATTGACACAGAGACCATGTGGTCCTCGTTCAGAGAGGGGCCGAAGGGGCTGCCGTAGAGCAACACCCTGTGCCGAGGAACGGCGATCCATACTCCGTAGAACCAACGTCGCTTGAGATTGGGACCTGATCTTCAGGGAACGGCTCACACAGCCGGACATCGAGGTCGCCGTGCCGTCGTCTCGTCTGGGAGAAGCAAATGGCACTTGGCCAGAGTCAGTAATATTAGGCGGTGAGCATGCCAAAGGACTGACCTTGCGGAGACCCGTCGCGTCGGGAGCGTCAGAAGGCAGTTGGGTCCCAGCCGAGCAAAGAGGCTTCCGCCTACGCGCTCACCACTACTCTTCGTTGATGATCGCACGAAGGGCGCGCTGGGATTCCGCAGCAAGCCGTCGATCCGTACGATCGTGGTCGTCTCCATGCCTTCAGCGGAGCACACGCAGGAAAGGTGAGCAGAAGGCCGGGGTCGCCGAAGCAGGCACCTCGGCCCCGGTCCCAAGAGCCCAGCTCCCTGTTCTCCTGCCATGACTTGAGGGTCTCTTGGAGACGAGTAAGATCTGTGACAGCGGTGACTGAAATGTTGAGAATTTGGCTTGGCCGAGCAACTTGGCTTTTGCTTGGCCCGCCGTGGTGCCTCCTTCGAGTGGGTATGTAGCCTATCCTCGTCGTCCATTCAGCAGCGATGATGCCTCTGTCGTGCGGAAGCTGTCTCTCGAGACCATCCAACGCCTTCTGCCGTCTACCCATTGGGCGTCACTTTGCTGCTGACGGGGCCATGGTGAATGTCAAAAGCGTTCGTGATACATACTACTACTCTTTCTCGTACAGTCCATGCGGCGCGGTGTACCGCATGGCTCGATTGCGCTCTCCTGGCTTGGCCTTCGGCTTGGCTTGTCTTGACGAGCAAGTGTGAGAGCATCAGCTTCCGCCTCGCTCGGAATTTTGCGCCGCTTTTCGAGCTCAGCAACGCCGAGTCGGAGAGGTGGCCGGGCGCTTTTCTGTTCGCCGTCACCAAACGTGCTTCACGAGGAGCGGAGAAGCAAGACGGAGCGTCGTCGGTGTATGTACAGCATTGTACGCGTACATACATACATGATGGGCCGGATTTGCATCGTCAATTGTCGGAAGTTGCGTCAGCCCCCGTCCCCACAGCTGCTGACCTCGTGCCGATGCCGTTTTGCTGTCGGAGACAAGCATACTGGTCTAGAGCATGCTTGAAATGATCTTGGCCATCAACTTCGGAGGAATGAAGCCGACAGCACGGTCCAGCCCTCTTGCCCAGATTGGCAGCGCCCTGTTATGGTAGGAATATAAGAGAGCTTAGTTTGTTCAGTAGCAGGAGGCCGCGAGAGGCGTCTTGCAGATAGAAGGATGCCGTTCGCTTGGCAGGTCGAGTGCATCCGAGCGAACCCTGTCAAAAGGCATGAGGCACGCCGCGTTTCAATCCTTTTCCGACGACGCGGCGCTGGCGGCGTTCCCAATGGTGTGGTGGTGGCGACGTGCCGATATCGAAGCCCTTGCATTGAAATGTGCTACTGAAGGCTGTCGATCTCGGCGGGTGCCAGGCCCTCATATTAGGTCGCCTATCTCACATAGCTCATCAGGCTACACTTACATACCCTAGGTCTCGAGGCCTCACTCACAAAGTCTCGGTGGTATGTATGTAGATCTTGTCACCGCCCGTGTTAGTGTGACGCGGCAGAGAGGTCCCGGCTGGCTAAGTAGCAGAAGTCCATATGACTTCCATGACCACTACTTTGGCTCTGCCGAGTCGTCACGGCGGATAGGCTGGACAGGGTGTGTCTTGCCTCCGTGCCGATAACACTTGCCGCCGGTTGGGGCCCAAAGCGGAGACGGGCGGGGTCTTTGGACGCCGAGGCGACGAGATGGAGGAGCTCTATGCCACGCCTTCCGGTTGAGAACTCGTCCTGTGGAACAACCGGACCCCTCGCTGCGCCGAAACGTTGCTCCTGTGGACAGCGAGGTACGGGCCAGAGATGGCTCAGCGACATCGGGGCCTCGATCTGGCCATCGCTCAAAGGCCGCTGGCAGAGCGTTGATGTCACCTGACACTAGCGGGCTGGTACGACCCGTAGAGACCTGCGCAAGATGCTTTCCCCGGGGGTGGGGAGGCGGGGGGGAGCGAGGGGGGAGGAGATCAACACTGTAGCGGAAGGTGCAGATGAGTGGGCTGCTCGTGTCGCCAGGGAGTGGTGTAGATCGACTGATCTGGCTTGGGGTGGACTTGAGATCGGAGAGCAATCAAGGCAAAAAAAGGCCGGTTTAATCGGCACGAAATTCTATCGTTCACAGTGGTGTGGGTTACTCAAACGCTGGACGAAAGACGCCGTGGCGGACTGTCGACGTTCAGATCCACTCATACGACCGCACCGAAGACGCTTTGGAAGAACGAGATAACAAAGGATCCTGCCCGCGTTATAACCGCGAAGAGCAAGAAGCAGAAGCCGCCTTGCCGGAGAGAAGCAAGGACGTCCATCTGACGGACGCTTTGAACGAGGCCGGCGACGGGTGTCAGAAGAGGAGAGCAGGAGTAGAGGGGTGAGGAGGAAGTCTCAGCGGGAGTCAGGATGGAGCTGGCGACGAGTGAGCGCGTCGCCAGCAAGCGCGCCACCCCGCGGACGTGGGCGGACGTGGCGGATGATGCTGAGCTGAGAAGGCAGTCGACGCGGTGGTGCGCTGGGCGTGCACGCACCACTTCTTTCTCTCGGCGCAGCTCCGGGCGAGGCCCGTGCCCAGCCGCGCCCAGCCGCGCCCAGCCTAGGCCGGCCCTTTTTCTTTCTCCAAGGCTCGCCGCCGCGCCGCTAAATTATTCAGGGGCCCACCAGCGGCGCTCAGCGAGACAGCAACACCCACACCCTCTAGCGCCACCGCCGTCAGACAGGGCTCGCCACCGCCGCCACTACCACCATCAACACCACCTGACAGCTGTCACGTTGTATCCCTCCTCACACGGCTCCTTCGCCCTCACTCGCCCTCCGAATCTCGCCATCACACGCCCAGAGCGACTTCTTCTTCTTAACCATCCTAAGGCAACTCTCTCTCTCTCTCCACCAACGACGCCTTCGACTAGCTTGATCACAAGTGACAACCTATCATCCGCTCCTGGTCGACGTCCTCTCGCCTTCTTCAGCATTCCCTCCTCCCCTCTTGAGCGGTCCCTCGTGGACCCGAGTCGGCAGCACAGATGGACGGCGAATACGAGCCCGCGCTGGGGCGTATGCCGCCCAGGCTCGACTCGCAGTCCGACCTGGCGAGGGTCAGCGGCTCCTTTGACACCAGGATTCTGAAGAGCTACCTCAAATCGCTCCTTCCAATCCTGCTCGACACCGATGCCGTCCTACTCGAGTCACTCCTGTTCGAAAAGGACAGCTGGAAAGAGACGTCAGCCCTGTTCGCCAACGATCCCAGCATCATGACAGCATACGTCAACAAGATCCGCCGGGACGATGCCTCTTCCGAGACCGCCGAGCAAGGTGAGGAGAGCCTATAATGGCCCGACCAGGCCCGCCCGTCCTTACCTCCTGCCACGCAACCCTCACACTCACTCGAATGTCTAAATGCCTTTCCAAACCCTTATGTTTGTCAACCCTGCATGCAGACTTGTACGAGTACGACATCGCGCCACAGGCGACCTACTCTGCGCGGCACATCTCGAGCATCGCTCTGATCAAGCGGGTAACGATCCTCGATGAGACGGCCCCGCTGTCGCACCAGCTGCACATCCTGACGCTGTTCGGGCCGGCAGGGATCGGCGCGGCCCCGGCGGCGGCAGCGACGCGTGAGCTGGGCGATGCGCAGGCGCGGGGCGGCGACGACGAGCAGTTTCTCGCGTCCACCGTGCGCGAGAGCCCGTACGAGGCGCTCCACAGCGTCGTTCACAATGTCATGGCCCCATGGTTTCATGCCTTTGTCTCGAGCAAGAGCTCGCAGGCCAAGACCAGCGCGTCTAACGGCGGCGGCAGCGACAACCACGACGCCGACTCCAAGATGGGCATCCCGATGGCCAAGCGGCGCTTCGCCGAGCTCGAGCTCAGCCTGCTCCACCTCCAACAGAACGTCGAGCTGCCCGAGATCCACCTCGTCGTCCACCCGGTGATCCGGGCCGCCGTCGAGAGGTGTCACGCCGCGGGTCAAAAGGTCACGGTCGAGGCGGTCCAGCCGGCGTCGCTGCTTGAGGACAGCACCTTCCTCAACAAGCTCCAGGCCGATGTCAACTCGTGGGTAAAGGAGGTCCAGACGATTACCAAGCTCGACCGCAACGTCGCCTCGGGGTCGGCGTCGCAGGAGGTCAGCTTCTGGCTGGCGATGGAAAAGGCTGAGGACGGCATCGAGCAACAGCTGCGATCCGATCCCATCGTCCTCACACTCGACGTGCTACGGAACGCCAAGCGCTTCCACGCCACCGTCTCGTTCCTGGCCGACACCGGGCTCAAGGAGTGCGCCGAAAAGGTCCATAACTACAACATGCTGATGAAGGACTTTCCGATCAACGAGCTGCTGTCGGCATCGAACCTGGACAAGTGCGCGGACGCCCTCTCCGCCATCTTCGGCCACATCAACCGCAAGATGCGCATCAGCCCGTATCCGATGAAGCGCCTCCTCCCGCTCGTTGAGTCAATCAGCCGTGACCTGAACGAGACGCTGCTCAAGGTGCTGGCGTCACAGCGGATCATGTACCTCGACTTTGCGCGCTTCTGGGAGACGATCACGGCGGCGAGCGAGGTCTTCCACGTGTGGGACGAGCTCGTCAAGGACTTTATCAACATCGCCCGCGAGGTGACGCGGAAGCGGACGGAAAAGTTCCTCCCGATCAAGATCAATCCGGCTCACGCCAAGCTGCGCGAGCGGCTCAACTACATCGGCGCGTTCCGCAAGACGCACGAGCAGCTCCGCACCATGGTCAGCTCGGGCAAGGGCCTGATGGGCGCCGGCGGAAGCGTTCAGGCGCTCGCCTCGTACGACAAGCACATCGCCATCCAGAACCTCGCCGGAATCGAGATGAGCGAGGAGATCCGCGCAGCCTACGACCAGGTCCGCGTGATTGACGTGCTCGACGTCAGCCAGGAGGGGAACGAGATCTGGACGGCGGCCGAGAGCTCGTACAACGAACGCGTCGCCCGCGTCGAGAGCAACCTCATCGCCCGGCTGCGCGACCTGCTCGGCCAGGCCAAGTCGGCGCGTGAGATGCTCCGGGTCCTCTCCCAGTTCAACAGCCTTTTTGTCCGACCCAAGGTCCGCGGAGCGGTCCAGGAGTATCAGCAGCAGCTGCTCAACAGCGTCAAGGCCGACATCAAGACGCTCCACGACAAGTTCAAATCGCAGTACCGCGCCTCGGAGGCCAACCACATGACGCAGATGCGCGACATCCCCGAAATCACGGGCGCCATCGTCTGGGCTCGGCAGATCGAGCGGCAGCTCAACGTCTACATGAAGCGGGTCGAGGACGTGCTCGGCAAGGGCTGGCAGCTGTACGCTGAAGGCCAGAAGCTGCAGAGCGAGAGCGAGACGTTCCGGCGCAAACTCGACACGCGGCCGCTCTTTGACACCTGGCTGCACGAGATCAACCGCCGTGACATGAACATCTCTGGCCGCGTGTTTGATGTCACGCGCAACCGCGCCGCGGGCAATGCCTTCCAGCTCGTCGTCAGTTTCGACGGTCACACCATCACTCTTTTCAAGGAGGTGCGCAACCTTATCTGGCTCAACTTCCAGATCCCGCACGCGATCACCAATCTGGCCAAGGACGCCAAGAAGGTCTACCCGAACGCCGTCTCGCTGATGGAGACGGTGCGCACCTACAATCAGACGTGCAATCTCGTCAAGGCGAACCCGGGGATAGCCTGCCTCCTCGCCCAGGTCTACAGCGATGCCCACCAGCTAATCTCGCAGGGGATGGCGCTGCGCTGGGAGCACTTTGCCAACGTCTATGAGAGCCACCGCGCCGCCGCCTATCTGCCCGGCGCCATCGCCGAGACGGGCCGCGAGAACAAGCAAATCGCCTTCGTGCGCCACTTTGCCAGCATCGTCAGCCTCTTCCAGGACAAGACGATCGACGTGATTGAGGTGCAGCGCGAGATGTTCGCCGTCATTGAGGACCTCGGCACCTGCGAGTACTCAGTCGGGGCCTTCTCCGAGCGCCTCCTCAAGATCCAGCAGACGATCGACAAGCTCAACCTCGAGGGCTTCCCCAACCTCGATGACTGGGTCGGCGATCTCGACGCCAAGATCGAGCGCACCCTGCTCCAGCGCCTCAGAACAGTCAGCGAGTCGTGGTGCCGGGCCTACGTCAGGGATGATAGCGGCAGCGGCAGCAGCGGAAGCGGTGGCAGCGGTGGCAAGAGCAATCGCGAGATGACCCGCGACAAGGCAGCGGCGGCGGCCGGCGGCTCCGGTCGCCTCGACAGCAGCATCAAGCTGGCGCCCATCACCCACGAGATTCGCATCCAGAACCAGGTCATCTTCCTCGACCCGCCGCTCGAAAACGCGCGCACCCACTGGTTCCGCCAGCTGCACGAGGTGCTCGCCGTCGTCTGCTGCCTCAAGCGGATCAAAAGCTCGCGCTACGAGATCGGCCTCCAGATGCGCGGCAACGAAAAGGCGTCGGAGCAGAACTATACCTCGCTCCTCACATGCTTCCAGGACGACACGCTCGAGCGGCCCTTTGTGCTGATCGAGGCCAAGCTGGCCGAGGTCGGCACCTACGTCGCCAAGTGGCTCCAGTTCCAGTCGCTTTGGGACCTCGAGACCGAGCACGTCTTCGCGCGCCTCGGCGACTCGCTCGCCAACTGGCAGCAGCTGCTCGCCGAGATCCGCAAGACACGCAGCACCTTCGACAACAGTGACAGCCAGCGCTCGTTTGGCGTCTGTATCATCGACTATGAGCAGGTCCAGAGCAAGGTCAACGCCAAGTACGACGCCTGGCAGCGCGACATCCTCAACCGGTTCGGCAGCAAGCTCGGCGTCGCGATGCGCGAGGTCCACGCGGCCGTGCTCAAGGCGCGCAACGACCTCGAGCAGCACAGCATCGAGGGCGGCTCGACCGCCCAGGCCGTCACCTTCATCACCATGGTGCAAGACCTCAAGCGCAAGACCAAGGTCTGGGCGCCGCAGGTTGAGATCTTTGGCAGCGGCCAGAAGACGCTCGAGCGCCAGCGCTACATGTTCCCGCAGGACTGGCTCTACGTCGACCAGGTCGAGGGCGAGTGGAGCGCCTTCCAGGAGATCCTCAACCGCAAGAACGCCAGCATCCAGGAGCAGCTGGCCGGCCTCCAGATGAAGATCATTGCCGAGGACAAGATCGTCAACGACAGAATTGCCGCCATCATCACAGAGTGGGAGGTGCAGAAGCCGATACACGGCACGCTTAAGGCCGACGCGGCGATGAACACGATTAACGTCTTCGAGTCGCGAATCGGCAAGCTGGCCGAGGACCGGGAGCTGGTGATACGGGCCAAGGAGGCGCTCGACCTCGACCACAGTGCAGACGATCGAATGGAGCCGGTGTTCGAGGAGCTGCGCGACCTCAAGACCGTGTGGACCGCGCTATCTGGGACGTGGAGCCAACTGGCTGAGATTCGCGAGCTCAACTGGAACAATATTCAGCCGCGCAAGCTGCGGCAGCAGCTCGACGCGCTGCTCGCTCAGACAAAGGAGATGCCGAGCCGAATGCGCCAGTACGCGGCGTTCGAATACGTTCAAGAGCACCTGCGCGCGCTGCTCAAGAGCAATTCGACTGTCACCGACCTCAAGTCCGAGGCGATGCGCGAGCGCCACTGGCGATCGATGTTCAAGCAGCTCAAGGTTCAGACGCCCTACCCGCCCAGCAGCATGACGCTCGGGACCGTGTGGGACCTCGACCTGAAGCGGCACGACGTCATCATCAAGGCCGTCGTCGCCCAGGCGCAGGGCGAGCTGGCGCTCGAAGAGTACCTTAAGCAAGTGCGCGAGAACTGGACCAACTACACTCTCGATCTTGTCAACTATCAGAACAAGTGCCGGCTGATCCGCGGCTGGGACAATCTGTTCCAGTCTGCCGGCGACAACCTCAACGCGCTCCGCGCCATGTCGATGAGCCCGCACTACAAGGTGTTCGAGGAGGAAGCCTCGCTGTGGGAGGATCGGCTCTCGAAGATCTCTGTCCTCTTCGACACCTGGATCGACGTCCAGCGCCAGTGGGTCTACCTCGAGGGCATCTTCACCGGGAGCGTCGAGATCCGCCACATCCTGCCCGTGGAGAGCTCGCGCTTCCAGAACATCAACACTGAGTTCCTCACCGTGATGAAGAAGGTCTACAAGTCACCCTTCGTGCTCGACGTGCTCAACATCCCTGGCGTCCAGAAAAGCCTCGAGCGGCTCGCCGACTTACTCAGCAAGATCCAGAAGGCGCTCGGCGAGTACCTCGAGCGCGAGCGGGCCAACTTTCCGCGCTTCTACTTCGTCGGCGACGAGGACCTGCTCGAGATCATCGGCAACAGCAAGGACACGTCGCGGATCCTCAAGCATCTCAAGAAGATGTTCGCCGGCCTTGCAACGATCCGGATGGACGACGAGGCCACCGTGCTCGAGGCCATGGTCAGCAAGGAGGGCGAGACGGTTCCCTTCCGGACGCCGATCATGCTCAAGGACTACGCCAAGATCAACGACTGGCTCGCCAGGGTCGAAAGCGAAATGCGCATCTCGCTCGCCGAGCTCCTCTCTGAGGCCGCCACTGGCCTCGAGGCTTTCTACACTGACGTCGAGGCTCTTACCGCAGAGCGTTTCCTCGCCTGGGTCGACCAATACCCGGCGCAACTCGTCGTGCTCGCCGTCCAGGCCCAGTGGACGTCGCTGGTCGACGAAGGCCTCGAGAGCGGCCGCGGCCTCGACGGTCCGCTCGAGATCGTGCGACGCGGCCTCGACCTGCTGGCCGACACGGTGCTGACCGACGTCGGCGCGCTGCAGCGGCGCAAGTGCGAGCACCTGATTACCGAGCTTGTCCACCAGAGGGATGTCATCAGGCTGCTGCTGCAGCAGGGCGTCGAGAGCGCGCGCGACTTTGCGTGGCTGTCGCAGATGCGCTTCTACCTCAACCCCCAGGTCGAGAAACCGCTCGACCGGCTCACGGTCCGCATGGCCAATGCCACCTTCCCCTACGGCTACGAGTACCTCGGCGTACCGGACCGGCTCGTCCAAACGCCGCTGACGGACCGCTGCTACCTCACGCTGACCCAAGCCCTCCACTACAAGCTTGGTGGTGCGCCTTTCGGCCCTGCTGGTACTGGTGAGCGCCATCCTTGACCCTCCATCTCTAATCGTCCTGGCTAAGTTGAGGTGATGAACCCTTTCCGCTGACTTTCCACCTCCAATCGCGACACCTGCCCCTCCTGCAGGCAAGACCGAGTCCGTCAAGGCGCTCGGCGTCCAGTTAGGGATGTTTGTCATTGTCTTCTGCTGCGACGAGACGTTCGACTTCCAAGCAATGGGTCGAATCTTCGTCGGATTGTGCCGCGTCGGGGCGTGGGGCTGCTTCGACGAGTTCAACCGGCTCGAGGAGAGGATCCTCTCGGCCGTCTCGCAGCAGATCCAGAGCATCCAGCAGGGCCTCGCGGCCTCGTCGAGCGACGCCCTCACGCGCACTGCAACCGGCACGGCCGAGGGCGCGGGCGAGATCGAGCTACTGGGCAAGCGGGTCCCGCTCAACGATCGCGTTGGCATCTTCATCACGACCAACCCTACCTATGCGGGGCGCTCCAATCTGCCGGACAACCTCAAGAAGCTCTTCCGCAACATGGCCATGACGCACCCGGACCGCGAGCTGATCGCCCAGGTGATGCTCTTCTCCCAGGGCTTCCGGAGCGCCGAGATCCTGGCGTCCAAGATCGTCCCTTTCTTCGTCCTCTGCTCGGAGCAGCTCAGCCCGCAGCCGCACTACGACTTCGGCCTCCGAGCGCTAAAGGCGGTCCTTGTCAGCGCGGGACAACTGAAGCGCGAGAGCATGGTGCGCGACGCCGGCTCGGCGCCATCGGACGCGGACGTCTCGATCGAGGTGGCCGAGCAGGAGATCCTCATCCAGAGCGTCTCCGAGACGATCGTCCCCAAGCTGATCGCCGAAGACGTGCCGCTGCTCAAGAGCCTGCTGTCCGATGTCTTCCCCGGCGTTGAGTACAAGCCGGTCAACCTGGACGTGCTGCGCGAGCACATCGCCGCCGTGTGCGCCGAACGCCACCTGGTCGAGGGCGGGCTGTGGACCGAAAAGGTGCTCCAGCTCTACCAGATTCAAAAGATCTCGCACGGACTGATGCTGGTCGGTCCCTCGGGTACCGGCAAGACGCAGGCGTGGCAGGTGCTGCTGGCGGCACTCGAGCGCCTCGAGGGCAAGGAGGGCGTCGCCTACGTCATCGATCCCAAGGCCGTCTCCAAGGACAGCCTCTACGGCACGCTCGACCCGACGACGCGAGAATGGAACGACGGCCTCTTTACCCAGGTGCTGCGCAAGATCATCGACAATGTGCGAGGCGAGAGCGCCAAGCGTCACTGGATCATCTTTGACGGCGACGTCGACCCGGAGTGGGTGGAAAACCTCAACAGCGTCCTTGACGACAACAAGCTGCTGACGCTACCCAACGGCGAACGCCTCAACCTGCCTACCAACGTCCGAATTATGTTCGAGGTCGAGTCGCTCAGATACGCGACGCTCGCCACTGTCTCACGCTGTGGCATGATCTGGTTCAGCGACGACATCGTCCGGCCGTCGATGCTGTACGCGCGCTACCTCAGCTCCCTCCGCGCCGTCCCCATACAGACGGACGACGAGGACGTCCTCGGCCCCGCCGCGGCTCGGAGGAATACGGCGGCTGCCGCCGACGGCGAGGTCCCACCAGACATGCTGGTCCAGCGCAGCGTCGCCGACGCTCTGGCCTCCTTCTTCGTGGACGACGGCTTGGTCAGCGGCGCGCTCGAGTTTGCCAAGAGCGTTCCGCACATTATGGACTTCACCGAGGCCCGGGCCCTGTCGACGCTCTTCTCACTGATCAACAAGACGGTCCGCAACGTAGTCGAGTACAATTCGCAGCACCTCGACTTCCCGCTGCCGCAGGAGCAGGTTGAGATCTACGCGAGCAAGCGTCTCCTTATCGGCATCGTCTGGGCCTTTACCGGAGACGCCAAGCTCGACGTGCGTGCCGAGATGGGCGACTACTTGCGAGGCCACACGGGCGTCGACCTGCCGCCACTCGGCCCCGGAAGCTCGCTGATCGACTTCGACGTGACGCCCGGCCAGGGCGCGGAGTGGTCGCCGTGGCTGAACAAGGTGCCCACCATCGAGATCGAGACGAGCGCTGTGTCGTCGGCCGACGTCGTCATCCCCACGGTCGACACGGTGCGTCACGAGGACGTCCTCTACTCCTGGCTCTCGGAGCACAAGCCGTTGATGCTGTGCGGGCCGCCTGGTTCCGGCAAGACGATGACGCTCTTCTCGGCGCTGCGAAAGCTGCCGGACATGGAGGTGGTCGGCCTCAACTTCTCGAGCGCCACCACGCCCGAGCTGATCCTCAAAACGTTCGAGCAGTACTGCGAGTACCGCAAGACGCCAAATGGAGTCGTCCTGGCGCCGGCCCAGATCGGACGGTGGCTGGTGCTCTTCTGCGACGAGATCAACCTCCCGGCGACAGACAAGTACGGGACGCAGCGCGTCATCTCGTTCCTACGCCAGCTCGTCGAGAGCGGCGGCTTCTGGCGCATCTCGGACAAGGCGTGGGTCAAGCTGGAGCGGATCCAGTTCGTCGGGGCGTGCAACCCGCCGACGGACCCGGGCCGTGTGCCGCTGAGCCACCGCTTCCTGCGGCACGCGCCCCTCATCATGGTCGACTACCCGGGAGAGATCTCGCTCAATCAGATTTACGGGACCTTCAACCGCGCGCTGCTCAAGGTGACGCCCAACCTGCGTGGCTACGCCGAGCCGCTGACGGCGGCGATGGTCGACTTCTACCTCGCGTCGCAGAAGCGCTTCACGCCTGACATCCAAGCCCACTACATCTACTCGCCGCGAGAGCTAACGCGATGGATGCGCGGCATCTACGAGGCCATCAAGCCGCTCGAGGCGCTCTCGGTCGAGGGGCTGGTTCGCGTCTGGGCGCATGAGGGCCTGCGGCTGTTTCAGGACCGTCTGGTCGGCTCGGACGAGAAGCGGTGGACCGACGAGCAGATCGATGCGGTGGCACAGAACCGCTTTCCCACGCTGGACCTTCAGACGACGCTGGCGCGTCCGATCCTCTTCTCGAACTGGCTCTCCAAAGAGTACCGCAGCGTCGACCGCGAGGCGGTGCGCGATTACGCTAAGGCACGCCTGCGCGGCTACTCGGACGAGGAGCTGGACGCCAACCTTGTCCTCCACGACTCGGTGCTGGACCTTGCGCTGAGCTGCGACCGCGTGCTCCGACAGCCTGCCGGACACCTGCTCCTGATCGGCGCCAGCGGGTCGGGGCGTACTACGGTGACACGCTTCTGCGCCTGGCTGCGCGGCCTCTCGCTGTTCGCGATCTCGACGTCCAACAAGTACACCGAGGAAAACTTTGACGATGATCTTCGCGCGCTCCTGAAGCGGGTGGGAACCAAGGGTGAGAAGGTTTGCTGGACGATCGACGAGAGCCAGATGTCGAACGCGGCGAGGCTCGAGAAGCTGAACACGCTGCTCGCCAACGCCGAGGTGGCGGGCCTGTTTGAAGGCGACGAGCACTCGGCGCTCATCTCGGCGCTCAAGGAGGCGAGCCAGCGCGACGGCCTGATGCTCGATGCAGAGGAGGAGCTGTTTGCCTTCTTCAGGCAACAGATCACGCAGAATTTGCACGTTGTGAGTAATTGACGCGCCAAGGGGCGGGACCTTCCAGTTGACCCCGAGATCGAGATAGACCTTTTTCCTCCTAACACCTTTTCCCCTCTCCTTCTCTGTCCTCACGCATTACCTTCGCGCAGACGCTCACCATGAACCCACCGGAAGGCGGCACAGGCAGCAAGGCGGCCGCTTCGCCCGCCCTATTCAACCGAACCTCGATCCTCTTCTGCTGGTAGAACCTTGCCTACTCATCTTCGTGCCACCTGGTCTCCGTGTTCCCCGCCGCTTCATTGACGGGAATGTAATCGATGTTGCGATGTTCTGTCCAATGGGATCACATCGTGATCCCTGAGACGTGTGGGTGCGGCCCGTCTCATCGCCGCTGCTCGACAGTATGGGCCGACACCCTTTTGGTGTCCGAACAGAGACCGAAGGCGACGCTCTCTGGAACTTTTCCGCCAAAAGGGGCCCTGCTGAGGGGGCTGTGAGAGTAAGGATCGAGCGCTCATACACACATGCACATGGTGATGACGAGGGTAGACAGAGGCCTTCGGACAGAGCAATGTCGGTAATCTGCATGCGCAGTGGGATCTTTGTAGATTTCTGTGAGTGCCCTTAAAGGTGGGAGGGGGTAACAACGATCAAGACAGAAGATGGCCACGGCGTTACAGGGGTTAAGGGAATAGGGCGGGGCTATGCGGCCGACTAGTTGCCTCCACGGAGGCGCAGAACGAGGTGAAGAGTAGATTCTTTCTGAATGTTGTAGTCAGAAAGCGTGCGTCCGTCCTCGAGTTGCTTTCCGGCAAAGATGAGCCTCTGCTGGTCCGGAGGGATGCCCTCCTTGTCCTGGATCTTCGCTTTGACGTTGTCGATGGTGTCGGAGGACTCGACCTCAAGCGTGATCGTCTTGCCGGTAAGAGTCTTGACGAAGATCTGCATACCTCCTCGAAGGCGGAGGACGAGGTGGAGCGTGGACTCCTTCTGGATGTTGTAGTCAGAAAGCGTGCGTCCGTCCTCGAGTTGCTTTCCGGCAAAGATCAGGCGCTGCTGGTCCGGCGGGATGCCCTCCTTGTCCTGGATCTTCGCTTTGACGTTGTCGATGGTGTCGGAGGACTCGACCTCAAGCGTGATCGTCTTGCCGGTAAGAGTCTTGACGAAGATCTGCATACCTCCTCGAAGGCGGAGGACGAGGTGGAGCGTGGACTCCTTCTGGATGTTGTAGTCAGAAAGCGTGCGTCCGTCCTCGAGTTGCTTTCCGGCAAAGATCAGGCGCTGCTGGTCCGGCGGGATGCCCTCCTTGTCCTGGATCTTCGCTTTGACGTTGTCGATGGTGTCGGAGGACTCGACCTCAAGCGTGATCGTCTTGCCGGTAAGAGTCTTGACGAAGATCTGCATCTGATGGTGCGAGGATGGGAAACGGAACGGGCAAGGGGCAGAAGGGAGTGAACAGCAAGCAAGTCAGTCAAAGAGTGTTCAAACGGGCAGTGTGTGGCGTCAGGAGAATGAAATGTATGCCGCCCGACACATCTCCTCCTATGGCGTTGTGAAGGCCCCAGGGCGAGTGTGGATGGATGGATGGACGCATGGATGGAGGGATGATAGCCCGCGAGGGTGGCGGTGGCGGCGACCACGACGACTCACTGTGGCAGTGAATAGGGGCGTGACGAGCTTGTCTGGGTTAATGTGATGGATGTAGTGGTGTTGTGAGGTAGTGTCGAGAGTGTGCTTCGGTCTATGTGCGTAGACAGCGAAAGAAGCGGATGATGGTGGCAAGAGGGACAGTGGGACCGTGGGACCGTGGGACCGTGGGCTGGTGGGCTGGTTATATAGCCAGCGCGGCCAGGCGGATGTAGCACGCGTGCGGGCAGGGCAGGCACTAACTAAGGGGGCGGCGGCGGTCGGCAGAGGGGCACCGAGCTGGCGACTCAGCCGCCACGGCGACACCGGCGAGGGGAAGCGCGGGCGGCGCGAGTGAGGCACTGGAGCAGTGTGAGCAGTTAATCGGCGACGCTGCTGATCTCAGGCAGGGGCCTGCGAGAACTCCACTTTGCTTGCTTCACAGCCTCACCGCGCATGGACCCCACACCTTGGCCTCCGGCTTTAGTTAGTCGGGTGGTTTGTAGAAGAGGGCAGCGGGAGGACCGCGAATAGTCGCGCGATTGAACCAAATAGCTCGGCTCCGGACGCGGCTCCCGCCACACCCGTCGCTCCCCAAAAAGACTCGCCGCGCACGGCTCGGCCAAACCGTGGGGAAGCCTGCCAAATTCCGGCAGAGCACCGTTGCCCTGACCGATTAAGCCGCCGTCCAGTGGCTCGGTCCAATTCATGAGTCAGACTCCTTCCTCGCCTTGGCCTCCTCCTCCTCCTCCTCCCCATCGCCCGGACCCCCTCTCTTTCCTGCCGTACACTCGCCACAACAACAACCCCAACCCCCCCAAACCCCGGCCACACCTACACTCTCTCTAGCACCCGCCATGTCGCTCCTCAGAAGGTCAAGGCCGCTCGTCAACCTGGCCGCAGTCCGCCCTGCTGCCGCTGTCGTCGCGGCGGCGCTCGCCACGTCCTCCACCCTTCCATCGCTCCGACGCGGGCGAGCGACGGCGGTCGAACCCAACGACATCCACGGCGGCTCACTGCCTCCGGGTGGCTCCGCGGTGCAGGCGCCCGCAGCCTCAACGACATTGCCGCAGGACGGCACTATCCGTCACGATTGGAACCGCGCCGACGTTCAGAAGATCTACGATTCGCCGCTCCTCGAACTCGTCTTCCGATCTGCCAACGTCCACCGCCTGCACCACTCGGCCGACCGCGTCCAGCTATGCACGCTGATGAACATCAAGGAGGGCGGCTGTTCCGAAGACTGCGGCTACTGCTCGCAGAGCAGCAAGTACACCACCGACTCGACCGCCTCGAAGCTCGAGGACCTCGAGACGGTGCTGCGCGAGGCGAGAAGGGCAAAGGAGAACGGCAGCACCCGCTTCTGCATGGGAGCCGCCTGGAGAGAGGTGGGCGGACGGAAGCGCGGCTTCAACCGCATCCTCGACATGGTCAAGGAGATCCGCGGCATGGGCATGGAGGTCTGCACCACGCTCGGCATGCTCACCGTCGAGCAGGCCAAGGCGCTCAAAGAGGCCGGGCTGACGGCCTACAACCACAACCTCGACACGTCGCGCGAGTACTACGGCAAGGTCGTCACCACGCGCAGCTACAACGACCGCATCGGCACCATTGCCAATGTCCGCGAGGCCGGCATCTCGGTCTGCTCGGGCGGCATCCTCGGTCTCGGTGAGGAGCAGGAGGACCGCGTCGGCCTGATCTGGGAGATGTCGTGCTTCCCGGAGCACCCGGAGAGCTTCCCTGTCAACGCCCTCGTCGCCATCCCCGGCACACCCATGGAGGGCAACAAGCCCATCTCGTTCCAAGATATGCTCCGGACCGTCGCCACGGCGCGCATCGTCCTGCCCGGCTCCATCATCCGCCTGGCGGCCGGACGACACCTCTTCACCGAATCCGAACAGGCAATGTGCTTCCTCGCCGGCGCCAACGCCATCTTTACCGGACACAAGATGCTCACCACGCCGACCACAGGCTGGGACGAGGACAAAGAGATGCTTGGCAGGTGGGGCCTGCGCGGCATGGGCAGCTTCGAGGACAAGACAATGCAGCCCCATGGCCAGTCGGTCGCACCCGTCATCGAGACCCCCGCGGCCGCGGCCAGCAGCGAGACGGTGGCCGTCGAAGATCGAAGGGCCAAGGCGGCTGCCAGCCAGGCTTTCCAGGATGCGTGAGGCATAAAGCAGAGGATGTCGTCTTGCAGGCTCGCACCAAAACCGGAGATCAAATCACTGTAGCAAACGAGGACGAACCCAAGGCAATCTAGATCTTGTCTTGTCACTCTGCCGAGCGCACACCATGCCCTAGAACGCGTGTCACTTCGCGGAGCGATTCGAGGACGCGGTCGTACGTCTACAGCGGGAGCGGTTAAAAGGACAGGGATCATCGGTATGACTGGGCGAGCAGAATCGAAAGAAACGGCAAGGAAAGAAACGGTCCAAGGTGACGGCGGGAGGAATGCCAAATGTCGGGAAGCCGGTGGGCGGATGTTAAGTGTCTCGATGGAAGAGACGACGCCAGGCCAAGACGATGCAAAGGAAGAGTGGCAAGAGATGGACAGGAAAAGGCATGTGCGAGGAGTGCGGGGCCGAACTTAGAGCTTGAGACTCTCGATGATGCCGCGTATCGCGTCAATCTCCCGATCCATCGTGTCCCAAGCGTAACCCAGCTACGAGAGACCCTCGACGCATGCTTCGACCTCTTGGAGCTTGGCCGTGTGCGTGAAAGGTCCCAGCTCGGTGCGCGAGACCGGATCGGCCGCTTCAAAGGGATCGTTTGTCGTCTTGTTCGCCTGTTGTTCCGTGCTCGATGTCGGCGAAGAGGTCTCGGTCGTCGTCTGCAAGGATGACGTGGAGCTCGTCCATCGTGGACGGCGAGGTGGAGGAGGAAGGCTGGGTCGACGCGGCCCGTTGGTGAAGGCTGCGCCGATCGATAAAGTTTTGGTTGGGCAGCGAGAGCGAGTTGGTCTGCGAGTCGCGTCGTTCAACACCGCTGCTGCGCACCGCCTCGTCGGGAATGCTTGGGATCCGTGCGAGAAATTGGGCGACGGGGAAAATCGGCTTGAGCAGGAGACCGCCCATCTGAAGAAACCCGCCCAGCGGTAGTAAAAGCACCTCGACCAGCCTGGCCACCTCCTGGTCCTCGTGCGTGATGCTCGCACTGCCGTGCGCCTGCGCCATGGCAGCCAGGTAGCCCGCGTTGGTCTTGTACCGCTCCCCCAGCACACGGATCACGGTGAGGTAGAAGAGCAGGCTTCCGCTCATCTTGGTCGAGGCGATCCAGCCGAGCGGGCGGAATGGCTTGACTTTGTCCATCGACTGGCGCGCCTTGGCGGCACATCGGTCACAGAAGAGCATCAGAGAGTCGATGCTCTGCCACACAGCGTTGCACGCCTTTTCCAGACGCTGGACGTCCAGGCTGGAAGATGCTGTGTTGTGCTGTGGTGTTGGTGTTGGTGTTGGTGATGTGGTCGCGAGGCGAGGGGCAAACGCCCACCATCCATGGTCCAAGCTGCCAGAGAGGCGACACGCCGATGTCGAGGCATGCAGCGAGGAGAAAGGAGCATCCCTGCTTCCCCTTGGACTTCGCAGCCAGCCTTCTCCTCCCTACTCGACGACGATGGAGCGGCCACTCGCCGACAGAAACGTCAAGGCCGACTCCTCGCTGACCTCGATACCAGTCCTGGACCACGTACCGAGCTACGTCGAGTTCCTCGTGAGCTTCCCTTGTGCCCTTGGTCTCCGCGCCGGACAGGAGCTGGCTTCGCTGACCCCTCTGCCTTCGCTCGTCGCTTTCTTCGGCAGAACAATCACCTCCTCTCCAACGTCCCCTGCCTCCTCCCCGCATCCGTCGCGTCCTCATGGCCTAGCATAGCAGCGTGGTCGACTACGGACTTGATCTCTGGCACCACCTCCGGCCAAGACTGGACCACACCGACCGTCAATTGGTCGAGGCTGGTCGAGGACTACGGCGACCACGTCGTCCCCACCCTTTACCAAAACGACGAGGCTAGGCAGCGTAGGGAGGAAGAGACGGTCTCTCATGCCGTGACAGAGAGGATAGGCAAGGGCCAGAAGCCAGTCTACCTCAAGGATTGGCACCTCGTCCGTCTCGCCAAGGACGACTGGAAGGCCAGAATCTTCCGACTTGACGAGCAGGGCGAGGACGAGGGCAAACGGGAAGAGGAAGCGAGGCGGAAGACACCCTATATTGTCCCGGACGTCTTTCGAGACGATTGGCTCAACAATCTGCCCACTTCATCGACAGAGGCCTACGGCGACGCCGCTCAAGGACCAGAGAAGCCGGAGGAAGAGGGAGAACGCGAGGAGAATGACAGCGACGACGACGACTTCCGCTTCTGCTACGCCGGTACCTCGTCCTCGTCCTCGTCCACCGGGATACACCGCGACGTCTACACGTCCTACTCTTGGTCGACCAACGTCGTTGGCGTCAAGCGGTGGCGCCTCTGGCCACCCACACACGCCCACTGCCTCCGCCGCTTCCCTTCGGTGCGGACGAGCGAAATCGTCTCCAACTACGAGGCCATACTATCCCTGCTCGCCTCTTCTCGGCCCTTTTCGAGCTCAGACCAGCCGAGCATCGAATGGTCCCGTCTGCAAGAAGCGATGAAAGCGACGCAAACCGTCATCCAACGGCCGGGCGAGACGATCTTCGTCCCCTCCAACTGGTACCACCAAGTGGAGAACATCACAGACTGCATCTCGCTCAACCACAATTGGTGCAATAGCGTCAACCTGCCCAGTCTGTACTGCTCGATGGTGGAAGAGGTGGAAGACGTACAGGCGTCGCTGTCGGACGTCAAGGAGATGCTCTCTGACCCGCCACAGCAGCAGCAGCAGCAGCATCAGCGCGAGCGGCAAGAGTGGCAGAGGGAATGGACCAAGATCGTCCAGGACGTGGCCAAGCAAGATGCCGGGTGGGCGTGGTTGGGCTTCTGGAAGATGGTGGCGAGCAATCTGGAGCGGCCGAGCGCAGAGGCAGGGCAGAGGCCGGAGCAGCATTGGGTCAGGGACAGAGTGAGGCCGCTGGTGGTAGACTTTGAGACGAGGGACGAGTTCATCTGGCTGGAGGAAGAGTGTAGGATGTGGTGGCGCAAGGCGAGGGACCTCGTCCAGGAGTCAGGCAGGGAGGCGATCTAGGCGTAACGACGACAGGGACGAAGGCTGCGTAGACTAGATATATCCCTTGCAAGCCGGGCGCTTGGCCTGCTCCATATGGCACACATGCGATCGTAGACTCATCCGGATGTAGAAGCGCTGTTGCTGCGGCAATCGATGGCAGAGGCCTCCCACTGGCATGTACCACGGGCGTGGCCGGCTACGAAGAACAAGACGGCAGGTTGCCCGTGAGAGGTCGACCGACGGAGCATAGACGCTGTTGCGAAGGTAATGGAACACATCCAGCACGAGGTGTCAGCAGACATAGCATCGCGGAAGCGGGACTCAGCGAGACCGTCGCGTCGCATCGCATCGCATCGCCGAGTGCTCGCAACAACGTGACGCTACTCACCGCTTCCTCCTTGATCTCGTCCTCACTCTTCCCCTCTGCGGGCAAGCCCCAATCCTCAAACGGCCTCAACGACATCTGCATCACCCTTTCCAACGTCGCTGTATCGTTCTCCTTTTCCAACTTCTCCACCACCTCGGTTGTCACCCAGTTCCTAAGGACGAAACGCGGGTTGGACCTCTTCATTTCCCTCGTCACCTCATCTCCATCCCTACCTTGCTCCAACAACCGCGATGTGTATGCAAGCAGCCAAGGTTGGAACTGATCCGCCTTCGAAGATCGCAGGTACTCGGGAAGGATGTTTTCGTCGTATAGTCCTTCCGACCCGGCCGCCTTGTCGCCCTGTAAGAATCTACGGAGAGATTGCTTTAGTCGTCCTTCGTCCACCCCGGTGGTGATACCTTCCGCCTTCAAGAAGGCAGGGATTCGGCAGAGATTGCGCAGCGTCGTCGAGAAGTCAAGGTCGGCGAGATTGACAAGCAGCGGATCGATCAACCTGCTCTTCCCATCCGCGGATCCGACATCGCTGAGCCCCAGCCTCTTTGCCCATCCCTTCTTCCATTCCTCCATCAACGTCGTCGTAAACACCGTCTCAATGCCCTCCGACGCCTCTTCCTTTGCCAACCTCTTGAGCGCATCGATGTCCTCCGTGGTGATCCGCAGCAGCTCTCCCGGCGCAGGCGCTCGTCTTTCTTTGATCTCGAACCCGACGAGGGGCGAGAGTGCATTGACGAGCTCGCGTATAGCAAACACGCCCATCGTAGGCTGGAGGCGGTAGGCGTACCTGCCCTCTCCGTCAGAGTGGTTGCAGATCTGCCCCTCGTTGAAGAGGTCCATGAAGGCGTACGGACCGTAGTCGATCGTATGGCCGAGCAGCGAGATATTGTCCGAGTTCATCACGCCGTGCATGAAGCCGTAGACCTGCCACAGCGCGATGGTGCGCGCGTTGCGTCGGGCCACTTCTTCAATCAGCCGCTTGGCCCATGGCTTTCGCTCGGCGGCTGCGGCGCCGGCGTCGGTGGGAGGAGCACCTTTGGTAACGTCCTTCCAGCCAAAGAGGTCATGTGCCACGTACTCACCGAGGATGCGGCAGGATTCCCACTCGGAGCGCGAGCTGTGGATCTGGAACGAGCCAATCCTCAACCACGAAGGGCAGAGGCGTGTCGTGATGGCCGCACCTGTCGGTTGGAGCATGGGGATCGCACAGAGTTGCGGTCAGTGTCTCGCTTTCTCATATCCTGACAAGGAGAAGGACATACTCACCGTTGATTTTCTCGCGAAGCACGTGGAGGTCGGGGATGCTGACGATGGCCAGCGCTCGACTCGTCGGGATGCCGAGGGCGCCCATGGCTGCAGTAGCGTTTTAGGGAAGCCTCGAGACGTCAGCCGCGCTCAACACCTCGGCCAAGTCCATCGCCGCTATATACACATGCAGTCCCGCTGACTCACCTTCGCTTCCGAGGAACTCGCGGATGCTGCTGCCCAGGGTGGCCAGGCCGTCGGCGAAGCGCGAGTACGGCGTTCGGCCGGCTCCCTTCAGCTGGATGTCCCAACGCTCGCCGCTCTCTGGGTTCCTCGTTTCCACTGTTGGGACCGGTCAGAGAGACGCAAAGTATGACTCTGTCAGTCGGTCAGTCAGCCTCGGGGGGGCGGTGTGGCGACGCTTGGTCTTCTTCCTCCCCTCAGCGGGTAGACTCACTCAGGGTGATGGCGCGACCGTCGCCGAGCTGGCCAGCCCAAACGCCAAACTGGTGGCCCGCATAGCAGAGCGACCAGGGCGCATAGCCGACCTCCTCGCCGCGCTGTCTGCGCTGCTCGAGCTCATCGAGCCTCCTCGTGGTCCTCTCCTCGTTCTCTTCGTTGCGCTCGCCCTTCTGCGTCGCCTCCTTCATGGCGAGGTACTCAGTGCCCGTACCCACCTTCGGGTCTTGATCTAAGGGCTGACCCGACGATGAGCGTTGCGAGAGGCGGGCGCCAATGAGGTGGCCTGAGAGAAAGTTGCTCAGCTCGTACCTGGCCTGTGCGCTCTCGTCTGAGGTCGCGGGGGCGGTCGCCATGGGGCCGGAGCTGTAGGTCTCCGGGCCTCCCTTTCCGTTGTGCGACTTGATCCACTCGAACGCATCACCGACGTCGAGGTGAGGGAGGCAGTCGGAGAGGGCGGCCGGCGAGATGGCGAGCAGCCTGACCGAAGGGAAGTGCTGGCCCTGCCTGCCCGGAGGCAGGAAGCCAACGAGGCCTGCTCCCATGTCCATCCTATCGCCGGCAGCATGGACGCTGTCAGGCTGCACCTCGTACCGCTGCATCATCTTTTCGATCTGCTGCATCCTCTTCTTGTGCGCCTCAAGTTCCTTTGCCGCTCTCTGCTCGGCCGTCAGCTCGGCGCTGTCTGCCTTGTTCGCTTCGCCTGCTTTCTCTTCCTCGACCTTGCGCTCGAGCTTCTGCCCGACCGACGCTGCGGCATAGACGTCGGCATCCTCTGCGGGAAACTCGTAGGGGAACTCGAGCGGAAGCGGGGAGTGGTAGGTAAAGTGAGCGCCCTGGAGGACGGGCCGTGCGCGGCGGACGAGCGAGGGCGATGAGCCTGTGGAGCCGATGATGGAGCGAGGCTCTGGCGTGACGGGGTCCGGGAGCAAGTTCAGGGTCAGCCTCTCGCTCGGCGGTACCAACGGGAGACGGAGGATGGTTTGCTTGCGTGCAGCGCCGACGCTGGCGGTGGTGTGCATCTTGACGAGCGAGGCGGGCACAGAAGCAGGGGACGAAGGTAGAGCTTGGCGGTGAGCTCGAAGTGCTGAGGTTAATGCTCGTGCGACGCTGAAGCGGATGAGAAGCATCAGGTTGT
The DNA here is from genome assembly GCA_900291925.1 of Thecaphora thlaspeos. Lineage (NCBI taxonomy): Eukaryota > Fungi > Basidiomycota > Ustilaginomycetes > Urocystidales > Glomosporiaceae > Thecaphora > Thecaphora thlaspeos. The sequence goes on along the minus strand of UWYS01000003.1, from coordinate 717,938 downwards.
GGATGATCGAGAGCGGTGCTGCTGTCGTCGTCCGGCGGCCTAAATTTGTGGGTTACCGAGGTGCGAGCGAGGTGGCGTGCGGGAGAGTGAAGGGAGGGAAGGGAAGGTGGTGGAGTGGAGGGAGGAGAAAACCGGGACGGCCCCTCCAAGGCAGAAACCTCCACACCCATCCGCCGTCCGCGCGCGGCAGCGGTCACGCCTAGGTCCAACGTGGCCCGTGCGAGTCAGACTTGTTACCGCGCAAAGGAAAAGGCTAAGAAGAAGCTAAGCGCCCTTGCCAGCGCTCTTGCCAGCGCCTCGCCCTTTCACGCCCGGCCTGGTCAGAGTCCGCCCCTCTCCCTCCCCCTTCCCGTCTTCACCATCACCACCACCACCACCATCCCCGCTCATCACAACCGTCTCACCTCCATCGCAGGGAGTCGCGCTCCGTCGCCCCTCTGACTCATTCAACAAGGTCCGCGCCCGCGCTTCGGCTTCGCGGCGCTGCGCATCACCCCGCCCCCTCATCCCTCCTCCTCGTCGAGGATGAAGCCTCAAAGCTACAAGTGGCTCTATCTGGCCGCCGGCGTCTCTCTCCGGCTCGGCTTGCTCGCATTCGGACGATACCAGGACCTGCACTCGGCCGTCCCCTACACCGACGTCGACTACTCGGTCTTTTCCGATGCGGCAAAGGCCATCCTAGACGGCTGCTCCCTCGCCGGCATCGCAGACCAGCATAGCCCGGCAATCGAGGCCGGCATCTTTGAAGATAGCGAGCATAGCTGCGCCCGCGGTATCCTTCCCGCCGCGGCCCGCTTTCTCCTCCTCAATGACCCGGCCAAGCGCTCGCCCGACCAGCACTCTGCCTTCCAGCCTGACTCGCTTCTGCTCGCCTGGGCAACGCGCTGCTATGACCTCGCGCGGCCTCTCTTCCGCACCGTCGCTGGCCTCGGCGACCCTTACGCTCGCCCCACGTACCGCTACACGCCACTGTTGGCACTACTTTTGACGCCAATCCACTTGTTCGCCTGGCCGGATTTTGGCAAGTACCTCTTCGCATCGGCCGACGTCCTGTGCGCCATCCTGATGTGGCTCATCCTTGACGGAAGACGGCCACAGGGCTCGCCAGCGGGCATTCATGTCCACCTCCCCGGCCTCGTCTGGTTGGTCAATCCTCTCCCGGCCCAGATCTCGACGCGCGGATCGTCAGAGGGGCTGGTGGGCCTGGCCGTCCTCCTCTTCCTCTACTTCCTGCTGAGCGCCAACCCGGAGGCACCGCTCGGGCTCGCACCCTTCCACGGCGATGCCCCTCCGGCGGCCGAGGTGGCCTCTCCGCCGGCGGCGAAAGCGGAAGCGGATCCGCACGCATCGCGGGCAGCTTGCGTCGTGGAGCTCTCCAAGGAGGCGGTCATCCCCGCCTACCAGCCGCTGGTCCCCGAGTCGGCCCTGTCCTTTGTCGACTGGTCAGCTGCGACTTACCTGTCGCCGGTGATTCTCGGCCTGGCAGTCCACCTCAAGATCTTCCCCGTCATCTACGGCATCCCCGTGATGGCGCATCTGGCGCACTCGACGGAGGCGGCCTACGACCCGATCGCACGGCGCAGGCTCAGCCTCTGGACACGTCACGCCGCCGGCGTCAGGTATGGGCTGGTGGCCTTTGCCACCTTCATGGCGACCAATGTGGTAGCCTGGCTGCTCTGGGACGCACTCTTCGTCGAGCACACCTTTGCCTACCACCTCTCGCGACAGGACCACCGCCACAATTTTAGCCCCTACTACCTGACGACGTACCTCTCCAACATCGCCGGTCTCCGCTCGCAAGGGACGGACGAGACGCTCGAGGCGCGGCTGCTGTCTTCGCCGCTGCTTTCCTTTGTCCCGCAAGCGCTGCTGGTCGGCGTGCTAGGCTGGTCGTTGGGCAAGCGCGACGTGGTGGCGGCGATGACGGCCCAGACGATCGCCTTTGTGGCCTTCAACAAGGTCTGCACGAGCCAGTACTTTCTCTGGTTCCTTTGGCTCGTGCCGATCGTATGGCCTTCGCTCGAGATCAGCAGGACAAAGGCCACAGCGCTGGTGGCCCTCTGGATCGGCGGTCAGGTGAGTTTGCCCTTGGAGAGCATGATCTCGCCCCACCATGCCAAAGAGCCGCATTGTAGCTGACGGCGCTTTCCACCCTTGTCGTTCGCTCCCTTCACAGGCGCTATGGCTCTCGCAGGCCTACCAGCTCGAGTTCAAAGGGCTCGACGTCTTTGCGCGGATCTGGGCGTCGGGCCTAGTACTACTGGTGATCCACGCCGCCATGCTGGGCGCTTTCCTCCAGGCGTGGGCCAAATATCGTGTCGGGTTTCGGCTACCGGGCTATCAGCAGCCTGGCGCAGATTCGGCGACGACGGCGACCAAGGCGGTATTGCAGAAGCAAGACTGAGCCTCGGTGCTGGGCGTTGATGTCCTCGTTGAAGTCTGTCTGGTGCTCATTCATTGCTCGCTCGTTGCTCTCGTCTGCGTCTGTCTGTCTGCTCTTGCTAATTCACCTCATCGTGCCGGAAAGCGACCCGAATGGGATCCTCGAGCGTCACATCGCTGAGGACCAAGAGACCCTTGAACGCACCCAGCTGCGGCGAGCCTATGCCGGAGTGTGGGCGGTCGGATGGCGAGGCGTCGGCGGAAGGGTCTGTGCTTTGCATGTCGAAGCATCCGCCTAGCACCGATATGACCGGCGTAGGGTTAGGTTTATCGTGAAGCGAAGACCAAGCAAGAAGCAAGCTACTTAAGAGCAAGACGCGGCTGGTCGGAATCGGAGCGCTTCGGACGACTTGGGCCGTGGAAAGCGCGCGTTGTTCCGTCGGACGTGGCTGGCGGTCGCTCGCAAGCGTGCGCTCGGACCTCGCACCGCACGGCTACCTGTACCTACACAGACGCATGGAGTTAGGTGCACGTGCGCTGTATGACAACCGACTACAAGGTGATGGGCTTATCAAGTTCGTTGCGCTTTGGGATCTTTTTTATTATTGAGATTACTGTATTGAGCTTAAGCGGTGGTGGTGGGGGGATCGGGTCATCCGCTTCAGGCCTCGCGTACAGTCCGGTGGCGGGGGCTGGCAAAAACGTCGGACGAGGCGAAGCCAAGCGCGTACGCCAGCCTGCGAGGATCGTCAGACGATGTGTGGAAAAGAATTAAATAGACACGCGTATAAAGGCAGACAGACCGACTACAGTCACGTACGTAGGCGAGCTTTCGACAAAGACGAAGAAGAAGAAAAAGTGGGACGGGTTTTTTCCCCGTCGCGGCCAGCCGCCTATGCACTCGGCACATGGCCGCTTGGCCTGCCTGGCCTGTCCTCCACCTTTAGCTTTGTATCACCACAGGTGCACAGAGACAGAGACACCTAGACAGACCCACAAATTGTACTGTACAGTATTAATCTGGTGTCTTTGCTTGGCCCAAGGGTTCAAGACAGAGCAACAGCATCCTTAGCTCCTCAATGAGCTGCAATAGCAACAATATGGCATGATGCTGTGCAGATGGGATGAAATGGGATGGCATGATGTGGCATGAAATGGTTGGGACATCAAGGACAAGGAGCAGCCATCTCCAATGCAGCGCTCCTCTGGGACAAAGCACCATTGGATATCTCTGCACACATGTCTCTAGAGGTCTCTCTGTACAGCTTGTCTGTTGGATGGCTTGGTTGAGAGCAACAACAACATTGTTGTCAACAGCAGATGGTCTACTGTAGTTGGCCTGGCTAAGCCACCATCAAACACCATGCAATGCAGATGTAGGTACATATAGTGGCAGATGTGCTGCAAGGTGAATTCATATACAGTAACTTGTACATGCTGGCTGCTGCTGTCCTGCTCTTTGGAAGACATTTCCAGGGCATGCTTCTACACCAGCTACTCTCTTTTGCAATTGACTTTGTTGCCTGCTACAACCAACTCAACACATGACAGCTTATGCGTTCATGCAATTGCAAAGCAATATTGACATTGACATCAACCAACTTTGATGGTGTGTGTGCCTGTGATGGACAGCAAAGCCTGTTGTCATTGCCTCCATCTCCTGTATTCCCCTTGCTACTACTGTACTTACTTGCTGCTGCTGCCAACAACAACAACACATGGTAACACTCAACCACACACAGCAACACACTCACAAGCAATGCCAGCACAGCATAGCTGCCAGAACCAGCATCTCTTGCTTGAGATTTGCCACCAGATTGTCTGGGCCTTCAAAGAAGAGCAGCTCTTGGGCACTGCCTGTGCTGCTTGCTTCAAGAAGAAGGAATCAACTGTCCATGCTTTCCTCTGTCAATATGTTGCCACCAGAGAGATTGCAGAGGCCTCCCATGGCAGCAACTGCTTTTGAAGCCTTGACAAGTGACATCTCAACTGGCTAGCCACTTGCCTTGACAAGCAAGCAAATATGACAATTGATTCACTCTGTCAATCTCTTATTGAGATGTTCCCTGTCAACTTCAATGAGAAACTGCTACACAACACAACTGTATGGTAGTGTGTCAACAATGAGCTTAAGTATTGAATGAAAGTCATGCATGTAGAGCTGGCAGACTACAACAGCAAGGCTTGACAGGCAACAAGGGCAGCATGGTGCGCCAAGAAGGCAGGCTGGCTTGACCTGTTTGATGCTGTCTACATTGATGAGACAGGCTTCAACTTACACCAGACAAATACATATGGTTGTGCGCTGCTCAGACATTGCCGCATTGCTCTGTGCCCATCAAGATGAGGTTGCAACATCACACTTGTTGCTGCTATTGGCAAGGAAGGTGTCATTGGAAGCTTTGCAATTCAGGATGACTTCATGGCACTCAGATTTGTTGACTCCTTGCAAGAGCATGTCTTCCCCCAACTTGGTGAGCATCCTTGTCAATTGATCATGGACAACACCTTGGTCCATAGGGCCAGGGCTGTCACAGCCTTCTTCCAGGACAAGCAGCACACACGGGAATTCTTGCTGGCATACTTGCCATTCTTGAATGCAAGCAAGTGGCTCTTTGCATTCCTGAAGCCACAAAATGGGTGGGCAGAGTACAGTGGCACTGCCAGCATTGTTGATGCCATACAGAATGCTCTTGACACTGTAATGGGCAGCCATGTTGAAGGCTGGATTACAGATGTGCAGTGCAATTTTGTTATGGCCTCAGATGGTTGCATACTTGGCCACAAGTACCATCCTGAGTGCCCAGGCATGGCAGAAGGCAATGAAAACAGCAACAATGACAATGACAACAGCAGCAACAGCAACAACATCAGCAGGGACAGGTGCCATGATAATGGCACTCAATGCTGCACAGTGGCTGCTGCTGCCACTGCACAAGCTCTCCCCAGATGGCCTCGCAATTGCTTTGAATTTGCAGCAGACATTGAGCTGCCATCCCCACCAAGGCCAGAGGATCAGTGGGATGTCCGTGACTCTCCATACATAGCTACAGGACATGCTGGTGCTGCTAACCCTTTGGCAGAGGACCGATATATGTTTATCTAGCTTGCAGTGTCAATTTTATTCGCTTTGCTGTCCATCACAGGCACACACACCATCAAAGTTGGTTGATGTCAACGTCAATATTGCTTTGCAATTGCATGAACGCATAAGCTGTCATGTGTTGAGTTGGTTGTAGCAGGCAACAAAGTCAATTGCAAAAGAGAGTAGCCTCGTCCCCAGCCTGCGCACGCCGGCCTCGGGCAACGCAACAACGACGGGCGACGGACGAAGGACGACGGACGGGCGAGCCCAAGCCCCCTTTGCAGCTCCAGGCCAAGACGGACAATGCGTGCGTTATGGTCAGCAACAGCCATTTCTCATGTACAGGCAGGGCTCTGATACAGCAGAGGATCACCTGGGAGCGGCCCGGAGCCCAGCGCGCTTTGCGGAAGCCAAGGCTGCGTCCATGCTACTGTAGCCAAGAAGGCGGAGGAACATCGAGCCGACGAGCGAGCAGCGGCCAAAGGTAGAGCACATCCAGCCTAGCTTGCAAGGAAGGAGCGGAACGGAGAAAGAACAGTTGCATCAACCAAAGGATCACCACGTCCTTGCCTTGTTTGCCTCGCCTTGGCTTGCCTTTGCCTGCTCCCCATTCCCCCTCCCCCTTCCTCTCTCTCTTACTTCATCGCCTCCTTACCCAGCGCAACCTTCCCTCCATCCCTCCATCCCTCCATCCACCCTCGCGCCTCCCGCCTCGATCCTGGAACCATCGAGGCGTGCTCCGTCTCTTCCTTTTCTCCTCGCCATCACCCCAAACCCCCGTTCCTCTTTACAGAGCCATCGGGCAGCACTCCGTCCGTTGTCGACCAACAGGCGACTACTACGACATTCAGCACCGCCCTCACCACTCTCCGCATCCCCTCGATACCGCTACCACAACCGCGCGCCCTGGACCTTGGCTCTCTGCCGTAGGCAGCCCGCAAACCACCTAGGCTCTACCCGTACCGCCTCTCTGCACCGCCGCCGCCACCGCTGCCGTTTCCCCGCGATGGCTTCCGTCCTTCCCTTCTTGCACGTCGGCTTGAACGCCTCCCATCAGGCCGCCCAGTCCACGCTCAGCGGCTCCAACAGCGACACGTCGATCCTCTTCAGGGCACTGGCCGTCTTCGACTACGTCACGCTCAAGAACGCCGACAGCACCACCATCGTCTTTACCCTCCTCGCCACTGCGCTCCTCGCCGAGCAGTACGTCTACCAGCGGAAGAAGGGCGGCCTTCCCGGCCCCGCCTGGACCATCCCGGTGATCGGCAAGTTTGCCGACTCGCTCAGCCCGACGCTGGAAAAGTACCAGAAAGGCTGGAACTCGGGCCCCCTCAGCGTTGCCAGCGTCTTTAATATGTAAGTGTTGCGCGCATGCTTCGACGGTCGCGGCGGCGGTCGGGTCAGCGTTGGACGGCGATGCCGGAAGCACGTTGAGGCATCAAGGCTGCCCAAGAACGCCTCCGCCGCTTGACACATCGGGTCTGCAGACGATGCTGGCGACTGCGACGACGATTAATTCCGGAGGACGGATTGTTCTGACGTTGCCCGAAACCCCTTGTCTTTTGATATGAAAACTCCGGCTTTTCATTACCCATTCCCTCCCTTGACCTTTGCGCCCCACCTCCACAGCTTCATTGTTATCGCCTCGTCGACCCAGTTCTCGCGCAAGATCCTCAACAGCCCCACATACGCCGAGCCTTGCCTCGTTGCGTCTGCCAAAAGGGTCCTTTGCCATGACAACTGGTGAGTATCCGCCTGCGGATTCCGGTCCTGCGGGAATTGATGCGCGGCTTCCTGGCCTGTTCTTTACGATGAGATGGCTCCACGAGGGATCTGTGCGCGTGGACCGAAGAGGAAGGAAGAGCAGCACCACCCTGACGCACGGTCTCTCCAGCTGTCTCAATCTCCGTCCGGCACACAGGGTCTTCCTCAACGGCAAGACGCATGTCGACTACCGCAAGGGCCTCAATACACTCTTCACCCGCCGAGCGTTGAGCGTCTACCTCTGCATTCAGGAGGGCGTCTACAAGCAGCACTTTACCAAGTGGCTCTCCAACCCCAACCCTAAGCCCGAGGCCTACATGATGCACTTCCGCGACCTCAACATGGAGACGTCGCTGCGCGTCTTTTGCGGCGACTACATCCCCGAGGAGGGCGCCAAGGGGGTTTCGGAAAACTACTGGCTCATCACGGTGGCGCTTGAGCTCGTCAACTTCCCCTTTGCATTCCCCGGTACCAAGGTGTACAACGCGATCAAGGCGCGCAAGATTGCCATGAAGTGGTTTGAGCACACCGCGCGCAAGAGCAAGAAGCGGATGGTCGAGGGCAAGGAGGTCACCTGCCTCACCGACGCCTGGATCAAGGCCATGATTGATGCCAAGCTGCAGCGCGACAGCGCCGAGCTCGAGGCCGAGACCCGGCGTGTGCTGGTGCGCGACTTCTCTGACCGCGAGATCGCCATGGTGCTGCTGAGCTTCCTCTTCGCCTCGCAGGACGCCATGACGTCCGGCCTGGTCTACCTCTTCCAGCACCTGGCCGACCGTCCCGAGATCCTCCGCAAGGTTCGCGAGGAGCAGTACCGCGTCCGCGGCGACGCCATCGACGCGCCCACCACGCTGGACATGGTCGAGCAGATGGAGTACACCAAGGCCATCGTCAAGGAGAGCCTTCGCCTTAAGCCGCCGGTCATCATGGTCCCCTACATGAACCACAAGGACTTTCCCATCGACAAGGGCTACACCGTTCCCAAGGGCAGCATGATTATCCCGGGCTTTTGGAACCCGTTGCACGACGAGGCCGTCTACCCAGACGCCAACGATCTCGTCCCGGAGCGCTGGCTCGATGCCGAGGGTCTGGCGGAGAAGAACCCTAAAAACTACCTCGTCTTCGGCAGCGGGCCGCACAATTGCATCGGCCAGCAGTACGCCAACATGCACCTCACCGCCGTCCTGGGCACGGCGAGCGTGCTGCTCAACTGGGAGCACGAGGTCACGCCGCAGAGCGACAAGGTCGAGGTCATCGCCACCATCTTCCCCAAGGACGGCTCGCGGATGAAGTTTTCGCCGCGCGCCGTTCCGGCTCCTGGCACCGCGCCCGAGGTCGTGGCGGCAGCCGCATAGGCGCCAATCGTTTTCTTGGGAGCAGCGACAGACGGCATTCGATCCCGTCGCATCGCCCTCTGTACGAGTAAGCGGGAAGCGGACCCGCTTCCATCGGGCTGCGGTCCGATCGCTGCTGCATCTATAGAGCCGGCGCGAATAGGACTGGGCGATGGGGCACTTGATCCTCTCTTCTGTTGAAAGGTCCACTCCCTTGCCTGGTCACGGCGTCGAAAAGCGCCACCTTTTAACATGGCCACCATTATCTTGATACTTTGATCCAGCGTTTCCTCTGAAAGGAAGGGGGAAAGGCCGGTTTCATACTGCTACTGCTGCCCTGTTCCGATCGCATGCGAGTCAGCCGACCAACGGCGACTCCACCGCATCTCCTTGCACTTCCCTTGCTCTTTCTTGCATCTCCTCCTTCCCTCTCTGTCTCCCCCTCCCCTTTTTGCTCGTCTGCGGAGCGGGTTCCTGCTTCTCTGCACCGCGGGTGTTGTATTGTACTTTTAAGCCTGTCCACGAACGTGGGCGACCGTCGTCGTAAGTAGTGAGTAGTGCGGAGTCTTGAGAAATCACCAAACTATCAAGGTCCCATGCAGATGGAGTCTGTAGAGTGCGTGTGGAAAGGGAAGGTCGAAGCGAAAGCGAGATGGCTTCGAGCCTATTCAGAAGTGACAAAAAGGTGGCGCGGTGATGCGTACAAATACAGAGGGTGGGGGGTGGTGGACGGGAGGATGATACGCAGCGGACGGGGGGGGGCGTCTAGGCCATATCGACGTCGGCGGCGGTAGCGGTGGCAGTGTGCCTCTGCTTTTTGGAAGCGGCCGCGGCGGTGGCGGCCTACTTGGTTCTGTAGCTGGCCGACTGGTCAAAGGCGAGCGTGTTCTGTGCGTGTAGACGTAGAGCGGCAAAGGGGTTCTTGGCGTACGCTGGGTCCGAGAGGATGTGCGTCTGTCGTAGCCTCTCGTGGGCTCTGTTGGCCAGTACGACGAAAGGCAGCGAAGCGAGCAGCGCCAGCAACGACGTGGCGGCGGGGATTTTGGGAATGGTGTCAACGCCGCTGGCCATGAGAAGGGGAGAGAGGGGTTGGGAGGGAGAAGCTGGACTTACAGAGCTCGTTTCCTGGCCTTTTCCGTGACGACGCCGTCCTTTGATCTTGTCGTTCCCAGACCACCGTGGTTGGCAGCCTGCTGGTGCGGAGCGTATGACATCTCGTCGTCCTCGTCCTCGCCTCTTTCCAGCTTGTTACCACGCTCGGGGACATGCTCCGGCGTCCCCTCGCTCTCCTGCACGACGGGAGCGATCTCGCGCTGCAAATGGTTCATCACGGCCTCGAGATCCTTCCACCCCTCCTTGTTGCCAGCGAGGTTGTTGCGTTGTTTCTTCTTGAGCCGTTTCAGAGATGACTTGGACAGCGTTCTCCCGTCCGGACCTGTGCTGGAGCTACCGGCGGCTTCTGTGTTGGACGAGTGTGACTTGGCCTGCGAGACTAGCTCGGTACGTTTGAGGGCGCGCTTGGCTGCCTTGCTGATCTGTTGCGAGGGCGCCGAGGGAGATGAGGGAGAGACCGCTGTAGGTGCGGTCAACGAGGTGGAGCGTGTCTTGGAACGTGGTGTCGCCCGCCCGCGGATTCCTTGATTGGCTCGGACCATGGTGTGTGTTGCGCTTGACTAGGACGTCTGGCTGCGGGGAAGTAACGGTGTGGTTGTGATGCTGTGCAAGGACCGAGGACGAGGAGAGATGCGGAAGGACGAGGTGGTGCGGTTGCTGGACCCCTCTTGACAGAGTCTTTTCTTTTCCTCTTCTTTCTTTTCTTCTTTTTTTTTTTTTGTCACACTCTCCTCTTTTTCTTGCTTTTACCTAAATGCTCGGGACTCGCTCTCCCGAGCCTAGCGACCGTGCTAAAGCTCCGTCACGCGGCGCAGCGTACCATGACGAAGAGAATGCCACACTAGTCAAGTCGCGCCCCCGCCCCCTTGCACCTTCTTCCTTCAGACACAGACATGGCCGCCCTTGGCCTCGTCGCGGAGAGGGAGAAAGAGAAAGAAAAAGAAAGGACGAGCGCCTCCCTGGTGCAGATCCAGACGACAGCAAGCAGGGCCACGGCAGGAAGGGGGGAGTGCCAGCAGCAGCCGCAGCAGCAGCAGCACCACCACCACCACCCACCGAGCCAAGTCCGCGCGCACAGGCTGTGGACCTCGTGCTCGCCTGTCGGCGTGCTGCGCTGCTTTTTTCCTGCCTTGTTGGCTGCAAGGCCGCACCGACCACCGCCGTGCGTAACCTTACCCTCACGCCCGCCTCCCTCTCCCCTCCCCTCCGCTTCGCCTCTCGGCGTCCGCTCCGACCCACTGCGCCCCACTCCACCGACACCGGCCCCAAAGGCCCAACAACGACGCCCCACCCTCACCGTCTCCCTCGGCCCTCCCTTGCTTTTCCCACATTACATTACATTACATTACATTACATCACATCACATCACACCACTTTGCATCGCATCGCAACGCACCATCACCGTGGCCGCCGCCGTTCCCGTCTCCATTGTCCCGTTCCGCTTCTCCATCTTTCTCTCGACGGCCTGCTTCCGACCTTTGCTTCTTTGCCTTTGTATTTCGCTACCACCGACCGCCGCCGCCGCTGCTGCTGCTCGCGCAAGTTCCCCGGACACCCTTTCACCTCGCCCCCCACTGGACCTATCAACGCCAGCCTCAGTACCTCACCATCCTTGGGCGACACTCTGTCCGCTTCCTACGTACGACTTACGCTTCGGTCGCCTTCGAGCGCATCCTGCCTGCTTTGCCATTGCGTCACGTCGACCTACCACTACTCGCGCTTCTGCCTTCCCAGGTGCCTCCGCCAGCTGTCCGCCCTTGACAGCTCAGGACCGCGCAGCAAGGCGACGAGCCTGCCTGTCAGAGGCGAACAGCAAGCTCTTTGACCCCTTCGACACACCACCCTTACCACCACCTCGGGACTGCCTGCCTTGATTGTCGCCGATACGGTCCGCTAGCAACGCACGAGCAGCGCACCAACACGCATTCATGTTGCTCTAGGATACTCGGAAAGAAGCCCCCAACCACCTTTTGGGTCGTCTGGGCTTGCGTCAGAAGGTGATCGGTTGGGTAAGGGTCGAGACTGCCCGTTGCAGCGGCGCCCTCTACGAGACCGACCAGACGACGCCATTATCCAGCCTAGTAGAGCCAAGCGCAGCATCGTCCAGCAATGAGGGAGAACGGCAACAGCAGCACAGACGACCCGCTCAGCTGGAGGAGGCACCAGCCTGCCCGCCCCAACGGCCCTCCCCAGCTAGTCTCGATGCCCAAAGCGGAGCCCAAGACCATCCCGCATAGCTTGTCCAAGGCGGAGCCGGCATGGAAGGCCCAGGGCAATTGGCGCACCCACGCAGCGCCACCGGCCAAGCAGCAGACGCAGCAGCACCAACACGACGGCAACAGCGCGCGAGATTCGCACGATGTAGCAGGTCCATCGTCGCTGTCGTCGTCGTCGTCGCGCCTCAGCTCTAGTGTTGGGAAGACGGGCCAGACACATCTTGCCGTGCCCGTTGCTGATACGACTCGCTCCGCAAATCACAGCACTAGCAGCAGCAGCCACAATCCGTGGGCCAATGGGGTCGGTGTCATCGGATCGGGCAGACCCAACTCCTCGCTCAAGCCCAGCAGCATCGCCAACGGCTCCGTCGGCAGGGCAGCCGATCTGGGCACCTCGCCTCCCCAGCTCGCCCGCAGCCCGCCCAAGCCCGCCACCTGGTCGCTGATCCAGCCGATGCCCGGCCCCGCCGCCAAGCTGCGCTCCCTCCAGATCGGCGCCCCTCACCCACAGCCGCAGCTGCTCGATGGCCGCCTGCACTCGACGCCCGTCAGCCGAGCGCTGACGGACAAGGAGCGCAACGCCAACTGGATGCTGACCCCGACCAGCTCGCTACCCAGCCTGCCCGGCACGCCGCAAAAGCCTCGCGACTCGAGCGTCGACAGCAGCAGCAGCAGCTTCGCCGCTCTGGGCGACGCCGAGAGGACGCAAGCGGTGGACGCCAACGCCCTCAACCGGCGCAGAGAGCACGAGTCGCGCGTCTACGGGCCGAGCGCCCAGCTCGCCGCTCGCGGAGCACCGCATGCCCTCCTTGCCAAGCAGCAGCAGCCGCAGCAAACTCAGCAATCCCAGCAGCAGCAGCCGCTGCCTCGAACGCCCAATACTAATTCGACGTCTACATTTGTATCTGCCAACCCGGCCGCGCCTGCTGCCTCGTTTCTCAGCAGAGGCCTCGGCGGCCCCATCCACTCTTCACCTAAGCGATCGCCGTTGGCCGTCGCCTCCCGCAACGGCGTACGCGGCGGCGCCTATGCTGCTCCTGCCTACCTCTATGGGCAAGGCGCGCCTCAGCCCGCAAAGGCGTCGACAACCATGAGCCCTGCCGCTTCGCCAAAGCTCCTGGACCGGACGCTGGCGCCCATCGCACGGCTGCCGACCATCGAGACGGCCTCGTTGCACATGTACGACGACCAGCACCCACAGCACACTAGCGCGACGGTGCCAGTGGCGGGCCTGTCGTCGTTGCGCTCGCCCGGCGCTCCGGCACGACGGGACTCGATCGCTTCGACCGCCTCGGCGCAGGGCGGCTACAGCCTCTCGCGCTCGCGCCGCAGCTCGCAGGTCATCTCTCCGACCTCGCCGCTCGGCGGTTCTGGCCGGGCTGGCGTCTACCGTCCGCCGCACTTGCGCAACCGCGGCAGCGTCTCGGGCCTCCGGCCCAGCGTTGCTCATTACGATCGGGTGTGGACGCCGAACCTGCGTGGCCACAGCCGTTCGCGCGAACCCTCCGTGTCGCTGAGCCGTGGCGGCAGCAGGCCCCCCTCCTCGCTCGCCTTCTACCACACCGACACGATCCCAGAGCATGGTACGCCCGACCCTGCCCGTTTCGTCCACCGCGAGAGGCTGCAGAGCATGTCGTTGCTCGCTGGATCGACGTGCGAGCGCGACGCTGGTCAGCATAAGGTGGATGGAAGGCAATTCGGCATGCCTCAGAGTCAGTCGATGGACGGTTTGGCCACCAAGGCAATCAATGGGCCCGAGGCCGACGAGGTGATCGGCGGCGATGCAGCGCAGCGGGCGTTCGACGGCGCGTCTCTGGTCGCCAAGCTCGAGGAGCAGTCCAGGATCGACGAGGAGCGCATCCGGATCATCAGACAAAACCGCTTCGATCGAGCGCACGGCAGCGGCAGTGGCGACTACGGCGAGGAAGAAGACGAGAACGACGAGACGTTCGCCGAAACGGACGAAGAGAACGACATGCGACCGGGGGCCGCCCGCGCCCGCCAGGACGCGGACGAAGACGATGATGACGACAACGGCAGCCAGGAGTTCTTTGACCTTTCGGCCGAGGACCTGATGCACTACGGCGCCTCGGACGGCTACGCACTCAGCCGACACGGCAGCACTTTCGAAGGCCGGCCGCCTGGCGACGTGTTTGAAATTGGCGACCGCCTCGGTCCCGGTCTCGAACACGAGGGCCAGACGATCCGGATTGCCGAGACGACGCACGGCTTCATCGACCAGAACGCTGACATCACGGGCAGCCAGCTCGAGGTGGTGAGGAAATTGGGCGAAGGCAGCTACGCCGTCGTCTATCTGGTACGCGAGGTGATGCCGGATGACGCGAGGCTGACCGATGCCGACGGCGCCTTCGACATCGCCGATGATGACAACCTCGACCCTGCCCGTGCTACTGTCACTGCTGCCGCCGTCGGCCACAGGCGCCGGTCGAGTCCCATTGCGCACTCGTCTGACGCCGGCACGCATCCTTCGTACGCGGCAGCCCGGGCCTTGATCCAGGCGGAGGACGAGGCCGACGAGACGATCATGGGCCAGGCATCGGAAGAGTTGTTGAGCTCCACGCTCAAGGCGCGCGTATCGGCTGCCGCCGACGATGCGGCCTCTTACAACTCGCCGTCGCTCGAGCAGCGCCGCCGCAGGGACCTTCAGGATCAGCAGCACCGCCGGACCACCTTTGTCCCACGGGAATTTGCGCTCAAGTGCCTCTGCAAGCGCGACTTGCCGGAGGAGATGCTCGAAGTCCAGCGCCTCGAGGCCACTATCCACCAGTCAATCCCGGCTCATCCCAACATCGTCACGCTCTACCGCACCTACGAGACTGTCGACTGGCTCTTCCTTATCCTGGAGTACTGCCCGGGTCAGGATCTCTACTACTGGCTCGAGCAGGCGCAGGACACGGACGAATCGGGCTCAGCCGTCGCCTCCGCTTCCGCCCCCGCCGTTGCTTCTCCTCGGATTGGCAAGATCGACGGCAACGAGATGACGATCGGCGAGCTGATGTCGTCTTCTCCCGACGACGCCACGCCCCCCTCGCCTTCGCTGCTCGCTTCGACGGCTGGCAGCGCGCTGCTATCGCGCCGGCGCGTGCGGCTGATTTCGCGCATGTTCCGGCAGATCTGCGATGCGGTCCAATTCTGCCACGACCGAGGCATCAGCCACCGCGACATCAAGCCCGAAAACTTCATTGTCGAGGATCGACGCTACGCCGAAGACGGCGCCGCGCCGTTCGTGCCGGACCAGAGCGTCGGCACCGTCGCGGACAGCATGCGCGACACTGAGGCCCGCGTCATTGTCAAGATGACCGACTTTGGCCTGGCAACGGCGGACGAACGCTGCGACGACTTTGACTGCGGCAGCAAGCCCTACATGGCCTACGGTAGGTTTAGCACGGAGATCACATCGGCCTCGCTTGCGCGTCTTGCATTGCCTGACGGTCGTATTGATACTGGATCGCTGACATCTGGCCTGCCTCTGTTCTTTTCTGTGACCCACCTTACTGGCTCGTCGTTATTGCAGAGTGCCACAACAATGTCTCGTGCGATTACGACCCGAAGCAGGCGGATATCTGGTCGCTGGGCGTGGTGCTGCTCAATCTGCTCTTCCACCGCAATCCGTTCATCGAGCCCTCGTCGGACTGTCCCTCCTTCGCCGCCTACTGCCACGACCCGATCGGTTTCTTGATGGAGTCATTCGACGGTCTCACGGAGAAGGTCGCCTGCTACCTGGTGGAAAACGTCTTCTGTTCCGTCGACGTTGATGCGGGCGCGCGGAAGCGTGTATCGGCCGGCGAGCTATCCCGCTGGGCTCTAGGCCTCGTCGAGCACCTCGAGCTGAATGGACCGGGGCCCGGACGGATCTCGCGGGGTGCTTCGATGTACGCCACGACGCCGCTGATGCATTCGCGCACAACGTCGATCTTGACGCTACCGTCAATGCTCGGCTCTCCCAAGGGCCGCTCGCGGTCGATCGCGCGCGAAGGCAGTATGGACCTGCAGAGCCTCGCCGACTTCAACCCGGATGCGACCCACCGCTTCGGCTTCTTCGCCGGTCTCAGGGACAGCCTTTCTCCCGGTCTCGGAGGCGTCTTCACGCCGGACGTCCTGCCTTCGCCGCGCTTCACGCCGTCGCCTCGACCTGCCGAGCGAGATCCGTTCGACGCTCATTACGACCGCGCCCCGCCCCGGCCTCCAACGCTGAGCCCGGAGCAGCAGCGGCAGCATCAACAACGGCAAGAGGCGGAGTCCGTCAAGGGTTCCTCGCTGCGACAAGAAGTCGTCGAGGATGTCCCTGCGGCACAGTCCTCGTCCCCCCAAGGGGCTCCCGATACGGATGAGCAGGATCAGCTTGACCGCGACGAGGTGGACGCCCTGCTGCAGTGCGAGGCCACCACGTCCAAAACGGCCACCGCCGACTTCCAATCTTCCTTGCAGCAAAACGGCTCATCGTCCGAGATCGCTGGCCTGCCTGCCATCACCGACGTTGGCGAAGACGCAGAGGAGAATGCGATGGGCGAAGCCGCGGCCGCAGATGCAAAGA
The DNA here is from genome assembly GCA_900291925.1 of Thecaphora thlaspeos. Taxonomy (NCBI): domain Eukaryota; kingdom Fungi; phylum Basidiomycota; class Ustilaginomycetes; order Urocystidales; family Glomosporiaceae; genus Thecaphora; species Thecaphora thlaspeos. The sequence continues at coordinate 701,489 of UWYS01000003.1, read as the reverse complement.
AGGCAGTGGATGTCACCTCGGAACTGCACCAGGACGCGCCGGCCCAGAATCCGAGCAACAGCGGCGAAGATGGCGACGGTGACGGCGACGAGGACGAAGTGCAGATGGGCGCCGACGTTGGAGAGGAGGGAGGGGCTGGTGGGGCCGATGGCGACGGCGAAACCCCGTCTGAACCATCGACGGAAGCGACTGTCGCTAAAACTCCCAGCATCGCAGCTTCTAACAACTCAAAGAGGCGCAAGCGCGGGGCTAGAAAGGGACGAACGCTGGCCAAGCAGCTCAAACGGTCGCAGTCCGTCGAGAACCTCCTTTCCAGCTCGACGGGCCGCGACAACGAAGCGCAGGCGCGCGAGGCCATGATCCGCGAGCTGGCCCTGGCCTCCGAGACGCTGGCTCGTCAGATGAGCAAGATGGGCGGCAAGCAGGCCGACTCGGAAGAGGCCGGACCCGCTGCGATCCCGAGTGTCAGCTTGTCGCCTCCGACCGCAGCTGCGGCGGCCAAATACAACCTGCAGGTGCTTGCCAATCCCCAAAAGGCCGGCGAAGCGGCCGCGGCGCAACGGAGCCGCAGCCCGGTCCAAGACGGCAGCCAAGTAGTCCGAGCCCTGTTCTCCCAACAACGCGGCGACCCTGGCTTCGACACCGCAACGACGGACGGCACCGCTGCGAAAGGCCCGACCCCGGCCGACCGCCCCGCCAGCATCGCCGAAACGGCTTCGTCGCTTTCGTCGAACTGGTCCTCGGCGGCCCAACGTCGCGAGAGGATCAACGAGCGCAAAGCCGGTACTGGGTCGGCGCTGCAGGACTCGGGTCGATCGAAGCCGATGTCGTGGCGCGACAGGAACCAGTCGACGACGACGTTTTCTTCGCTGGCCTCTAACAGCAGCATTTCGAGCCGCAGCTCGGTCTCGTCGGAGTCTTCGAGCGTCTACTCGACCGCCTCGGCGCCAGCGGCGCTGACGAAGCGGGACCCGTTGCTCCGCTCTCGCTCCAGGACGAGCGGGCTGCTGGGTGCCTCTGGCCTCGGCACAATCGCGGAGCGCGAGAAGCCGTCGAAGGAGGTCGACGCGAGCTACCTCGCCGGTATCTTTGGCGGTGACGAGGCTCGGGCTATGGAGAGGAAGCGGAAGGAGGCGCGCGAGAAGGCGGCCAAGGCCGAGGTGGAGCGGGCGGAGCGCGGCAAGGGCAAGCTGCTCGGCCTGTTGCAGGATCAGGACAAGAGGAAGGACCGCGAGCCCAGCAGCGACAAGGATAGGGAGAAGGCAGCCAAGAGGGACGTCGGCAGCATCGGCGGCAGCAAGCAGTCGACGCTCGACGCTGAAGCACCGCCTGCTGTGTCGTCGTCGACGTCTCCGACGACCTCGTTCGTCATGCGTTTCCGCCGACCGGGCTCATCGTCATCGTCGAAGAGCAAAGACTCGACCCTCAAGTCGGCGGACCAGCCAGCTGCTGCATCGGTCGCGCCCACGTCGGCCTCGACGAAGCAACAGCAGCCGCAGCAGCTTCAGTCCACTGTGGCACCCAACGTCGCCGCTATCGTCATCCCGGCATCACGGACTCCGACGGCTGGAGGGGGCATCGGCCTAAGGCGAGATGCCTCCACCAGCACCAGCAGCCTCCAGGCCACGCTGGACGGCGACATTACGATCACAGTGTCGCGGTCCTCTTCAGTTTCGAATGCCGGCTTGACCAAGTACCGGGCTAATGGCGGCGTCGACCACGCTGCCGCTGTTCGGCCCGAGGCGGAGAGCGGCAACGTGTTATCCACGAGCGGCCACGCAACCTCGAGGCACGCCGGCGGTGCGGCCACGCTGAGGTCGACCCCGTCACAGGCCTCGTTTGTGAGCATGGCCGGCAAGTCGACGACGGCGACCGAGTCTGGGCCGGGTTTCGCCGCCTCGCCGGTGCCGCTGCCGTCATCGTCGCCCTCGCCCGACGTCGCTGGTGCTGCTACTGCCGCATCTCCGAGCGACACCGCCGCCGCCGCGCCCGCCACCAAGAAGCGGGGCATGGGCAAGTTCTTCTCGGGCATGCGCGATACGCTCATGAATCGTTAGGGATGCCATCGTCGGGCCAGGGCGGTACGGCTTCGCTTGTAACGTTCGCTGCAAGGGTGAATGGTTGCGCGAGGTCAAGTCGGGCCGCTGGCACGGACCGGGTCGGACTTGCACGCAACGTTACGTCGTCTTCTCGTTCCTTGCCGTGTGGCCGCTCGGACGGGGAAGGACCCGTGGAGGAAAAAGATAACGGAGAAGCGTCACTGCATCTGCATTACGTTGCATTGGACGCTCGTTCGGCATGCCAGACCCTGTCTTTCTGCGTCTGCACCGCGCACAGGCGCACGGCGAACAGATAGAGGCAGACAAAGGTCCGAAGCATGCCGAAACGCAACGGCGATAAGCTGTCCGTGCGGTCCGGCCGTGTTGTGCCGTGTAGCACCCTGGGCCCTTTGTCATCTCGAGTCGTCGGTCCGTCGGTCCGAGCGAGGGCGCGCCACCCGCTGAGAGAGTAGTGAAAAGTAAGTAAATAAGTTAGTCGCCTCTTGGGCATGACACTATGTACCCTTCTTACCTCCACACACGGCAGCTTTGTTCCGTCGTCATTCAACATTTGCACGGCACGCCAACGCCGCGCGGCTGCCCTGCCCTGCCCTGCCCTGCCTAGCGTCCGTCGCGGCTTTCAATCTTCTTTTCTTGCGGAATGCCCGTCTTGCTAAGCCCTCCTCCCTCCGTTCACCCGCACGGCACGCCAGAACGGCAGACGGCAGACGGCGACTCTTTTGCTGATACCCAACGGTTATATAGAGACGTCGCTAGCTTCCATGGACGACACCCTTCCCTGTGCCCCCCACACGCATCACTCGCCCCAACGACGACGACAGACCAACGACGCTCTCACACCAACGACCACCTCTCGCACTATCTCGCATCCGTCTCGACCATCCACTCTCCTTCCACATGATGCGCGACTCTAGCGTAATCCCCATCGGCGGGCCTTTGTACACACCACGCTACTCTCTCTCCATCTCCTCCGTCTCGCCTTCATCCTCCTCGTCCTCCTGTTCGCCCTGCTCTCCCACCTCCCCCTGCTACTCGCCTACATCCGAACACTCCTCCTCATCATCGTCGTCGTACAACGACGCACAACAACTTCAATATGCCCGTTCCATGTCCTCGTACACCGCTTCAATGTGGCAACGCGAACGTCTAGCCATCGAAAAGGCAAAACTCGACGGAACGTGGAAGGGAGATATGACCAGTCGTACCAACGGCAGTGCCAAACCCATCCCGGGTGACGAGCAGGTCGAGTCGAACAGCAACAGCAGCAAGGTCGATGCAAAGAGGGATAGCAGGGGCAGAGCGAGGTCCATCAAGAGGGACCTACCCGCCTCATCCCCCACGGTGACCAACGCAGAGAGAAGGTGGTGGACCTGGAGGAGGTCGTAGATCTCGTCCTACCGTGTTCCTCGATACCGCTTCGCCTCCCCCCATCAAACCTTGGATTCTATGGCTCCCCTCGCAACGCAATTCTCCCCCCGAATCAATCCACCCCTCTTCTCTAAATTCGCCGTCACCATCTACCTCTTCAAATCTTGTCCTTCCCCTCTTCCTCAGCATCCTCTTCCCCTTTCCGTCTTCGTCTCTCGTCTTTTTCCATCTGTACTTGTTTCTTTTCATCTTTTACCCACTACCAGCTAGCACGCCAAGCACGCACGTACGCAGCATCCATAACTCTGTATCACTGTTCTCTCTCTTCCTTTCTGTTTGTCATGTAATGCAACGCCAGCCGTTGAGATTCACCGCAACTGCAACCGCCCTGTCATTGCCTGTGCCCCTCATATCGCTCGTCTGCTCGGCTCTAGGCTCTACCCGACATTCGCCAACGTCGCCAAGGCAGCTACAAACTCGTTGGGCCTCAAGATCTCTGTGCTACCATACGTGATCCTCTTGCCGCCACCACCGCCTACTCCTCCCAACGCGCCCGCTCCACTTTGGACCGCTAGCGCCCCTCCGCCTCCACCCGCGCTAGGCTGCGCCGACGTCCTCGCTGCGTACTCCATCAGATTGCCGTACTCGACATAGCCGCCGCCACCAACGACAAACACGATGGCCTCGTTGAACGTCTGTCGAGCCTTGACGCCGCCGCCGCCCATGCCGCCGCCCGCCCGTCCGCGCGCCGCCTTAGAGTCAAAGTGCAGGTACTCGTCCGTCTCTTGCAGCGCTTGTGTCGAGGCGGACGACGGATCCATGAGCGAGGCGGTGAGGCGCGTAATCGTGAAGTCCTTTTGCGCAGGGAGGAAGTTCTTCACACCCGCCACCAGGTCTAGGCCGCTGTCTTTCAGGCGGTCCGTTAGCTGCGTCGGAGTGCAAGGCACACAGGTGCGGAAAGGTCAGTGTCATTCGAAGCGTCACATGGCCAGGCACAAGGCCGATCGAGTCGGAAGAGGGGGCACTCACCCTGGAGCTCAGCGAGCTAAAGCCGCGAAACAGCTCACCGCCACCGCCCGACGGTTGCGCCGCGGGTGCAGAGGCCAGCATCGTCATCCTCGTCAGCTCTCGGACCCTAACGTGCAAATTGAAGCAAAGGTACAAACGGGTCAGCCACTCGCCAATGCTCCTGGACATGCTCGCGCGACGCATCGCCGAACGAGACTCACTTCTTGACATACTGCAGCGCCGAGAGGTCGGCGCCCTGCTCCTTGAGCACCTTTTCAAACTCTTCCACGTCGACTTTTGTCATGGCGCTGTCGGGCGCCGAGAGGTAGAAGATGATAAACAGCCGCAGCTTATCCTCGGCCGACTCGAGCGCCGTGTCCTTGATCGTCTCCATGATCGTCTCCTTCTTCTGCTCAGCGGGGTCAAAGGGGCGCTCGCAAATTCTTCAGGTCAGCAGCTGTGTGAATGAGCTTACTCCGTACGAACTCAGCACACGCCGCGGACTCACCTGACGGAGGATGGCCTCCTCGAGCTGGAACAGCGTGTCGAGGCCGCGGCTTTTGATCCCTTGAAGCAGGCCGGTGGCGATGTTCATGTGCGCATCGATCGTCTGCTTGCGCTGCGTCAGTTCCGGGAGCGCGGTGATGGCCGCCTTGAGGTGTGCCGCATTGCTGGACGCGTCGAGCTGTCCGACCTCGTCCATGCTGCTGATGCCCGTCGATCGCGTGATCTCTGCGGCATCGCTCTTGTACCGGTTGAGCTCGGCGTCGATATCCTCGGCCACCTGGGGAAATGGTGTGGCGGAGTTCTTTGTCCAGAAGAAGTCCTTTGAGTCGAGGTCGTAGGTCCGCTTCGAGCTAACACCCTTTTCCGTCGAGACGACCGTGACACGGTTAAGCTTGAGGTCGAGAACGTCCTGAACCAGCGCCTGGTAGGTCCACGAGTGGGCAAACATCGGGACCAGATCGACGTTGCGGTCGAGGATGACGAGCAGCGGGCGCGACGTGTTCCACGCCTGCGCACCCGAGGCGCTCTCGGAGAATAGGTTGGCGGCGCCGCGCGCGCTCGTCATGTGCTCGCGCAGCTTTGACTCGAGCTTGCGCGCCACCAGCTCAGCGGCGTTGCCCTTTGGCGAGCGGATGATGGGGAGCGTCCCTAGCGTAGCGAGCGTCGAAAAGAGGCCCTTGGCGATGCGGTCCGTCTCGGCTTCGATCTCGGCCTGTCCGTTCTTTGGATCGTTAAGCCGCTCGTATGTGGTCGCCGGGCGGTCCGCGGCGGTCGTCCCCGCAGCGGCGCCGTTGGCGGCGCCGGACTTGACCGAGCCGGTCGTGGCCTGCTGAGAGGGCGGGAGCAGCTCGAACAGGCTGGGCTCGAGGACGATGTAGTCGAGGTACTGGTCGTAGACCTGCTGGACGAGATGTCCGGTCCCGTCGCGCGCTACGTAGGTTGCGAACTCCTCGAGCAGGGGCCGGGGCAGGGCTGACGTGAAGTTGAGGTAGTAGGACTCGTAGAGGGACCGTTTGAGATCCTCTGCGATGCGGCGGAGGTTATCGATGGTGGGCGAAACAAAGTATACTGCAGGAACATCTGGGAGCGGAGGCCGCTCGGAGTGGAGCTGCATGTGAAGCGTGACGCCGTTTTCGCGGAGGTCCTGTACGCGAAGGCTGGTTGCGAGGATGTCCTTGCTGACCTTGTCCATGACGAGGACCTTCCACACGGGCGGGCCCGATGGCACATCGATTTGACCCTTTGCATCTCCGCCTTCTGTGCCCGCTGCTGATCCCGGTCTGGATGTGTACGCCGAGCCGGGTCCCGACGAGGAGGACGAGGTGTGGCTGAAGCTTGGGTTATTTAGGTTGAGGAGCGAGAGAAGCGACTGAAGCTGTGCGTTGCGGAGGCTGGAACCGGCGACAGCGTACGGAGCAGGTGTCGCCATGATCGGTCAGTCTGGCGATTGGCGAGACGGATGACTCGTTCGTTTGTCCGGCCGTGTGTGCGCGTATAAGTGAAGGGTGAAATGGTGGTGGTGGTGGTGATGCTGGTGGTGATGCTGGTGGCGACGGCGGCGGGGTCCTGATCCTGAGCTGCGTGGAATGGCTGGGCCGAGAGCGAGTGAGTGGCCTGTGCTTGCCGTGCGTGTTTGCTGGCTGCGATCTCGGCGTGCACGTTGGTCTAGCTTCCAGTCGGCCGACTAAAGATGGGCGGGCACAGGGCCCCACCGGCTTCCGGATGCAGCTGCGATAGCCGGCCGGAGATGATAACTCGGCCGTGCACCCCTTTTACACACAGCGACAGAAGGTACCATCCACTTCACCTTCCAGGCCTTTAAAGCACCATCTATCGCGCATCACCAAGTCACGGCCGATAACGACGCTCGCAGCGGCCCTCCAGCTAGAGGACCCATCTCGTCGGCCGACAATTGACAACCAAACAGCCTCATCTCTTCCGAGCAATGACTCGCATTCGAGCGCGCGAGGAGGGCCGCGAGCCCACCTCCGAGGAGCAGGAGCCGCCCGTCTTTGAGCAAGGCGTCAACACCGCTAGCGACAAGGGCGCTGATATCGTCGACGCTCTCGCTGTAGAGGAGATCGACATCAACTTATACAAGAGCAAGGTGCGCAGCAGACCGATGTGGCCTTGGCAACTAGGACGTACCTTCCACATGGTGCACCCGCTGACGATTGCCAATGTAATCTCTTCCTCTGTGTCTCTGCCCTCCCGCAGACGCTCTGGACTCCAGCGAGGGCTCGTGGCGTGTTTGGCGGCCAGGTCATTGCTCAGGCCGTCGCTGCGGCGGGCAAGACGGTGCGTGAAGGCGTCCATCTTCACTCGCTCCACTGCTACTTCTTCCTGGCCGGCGACCAAAACGTCCCCATTCTCTACCAGGTGGCCCGCGTCCGCGACGGCGGATCCTACGTCACACGCTCCGTCAACGCCACTCAGCGCGGTCGCGTCATCTTTACCATCATCCTCTCCTACCAGAAGCCAGAGCCGAACGAGCCCTCCTTCTACATCCCCGTCCCCACGCTCGACGAGGAGGGGACCAACATGGCAAATGCGCACACGGGCGCATACGCAACAGGCATGGAGAAGCACATAAAAGACAACGGGTTCGGCCAGTTCTCGCCGCCCGAGAAATGCCCGCTCAACGAGGACAGGTACATGGAGGTCGTCGCGCGACCCGACGTCGACCCGAGGATCAAGCAGGTCCTCCAGGGCTGGATCGAGGACCGTCAGAAGAGCCCCGTAGAGATCCGGTGCGTTATTCCGCAGCTGTGGCGGGCGTATCAGTGATTGTGCGAACACCCATTCGCTGATCGACGAGAGGCATTGCTTTGTTTCTGCTTCCTTTCCGTGCGTCGACTCCTAGGGATGCGCTGCCGGGCATGTACGACCGCCGCGGTCATGCCACCCCGGGAAACCAGCAGGCGTTCTGGATGCGCACAAGGAGGCCGATGGTCGGAGGGATCGAGGCGCAAAAGGTCGCTTTGGCCTACGCGAGCGAGTAAGTGCGCGGCGTGCCTGCTCGTCCCGTTCCTGATACTGCCTGTCTTTCTATAGGGGAGATTGCGAGCTAACGAGCGGCGAGATTCGTCAAATCTTTGCCGTGGACGACCAGCTTCTACCTCCTCTCGACGGTCGCCAAGGCCCTCAACAACAGCCGCAACATCAAGATGATGGCGTCGCTTGACCACAGCATGTGGTTCTACGACACCTTTGACGTCTCGGAATGGCTGCTCTTTGTTGTGAGTTGTCCTCTCGCTTCCTTGGAGCCGTCATCTGAACCTTTGAAGCTGACCCGAGCTGCACCTGACCATCCGTGCAGATGCAAACGCAAGCGGCCAGCAACGGACGCGGTGTAGTCATGGGGCGCATTTACCGTCGCGACGGTACGCTGGTGGCGGTATGCGCACAGGAGGGACTGGTGCGGGGCAAGAGCAGCGAAGAGATCCAGAAGCAGATCGACAGGAAAAAGGGACAGAGCAAGCTCTAGCCGTTCGCCGTGCCTCTCGCCTTGCTGTACTTCTGTGCGGACTCGTTGATGCATCTGGGACTGCTGTAACGCTTCGGGTCTGTGCGTGAGCTTGGTCGACTTGTGTGGTCCTTACTGTAGGATCCAAGAGTCTGCCCATACGACGGCCGGCTGCGTGGAGGGCGAAGCGTGGATAGAGTATTATTACCAAGTGCCGCTGTGATGGCGAGGGCGGCCGGGTTTCGCGGAAGAGACGGCGCGGCGGGATTCGGGTTAGTTATGAGCTGCTGCGACTCGGCACGTGCCAACTGTGACTACAACACAGAGAGTGCGGGGGCGGTCCGTGCCAAGCGGCAGGCAGGCCCACCTTCTTCCGACATGGCGCTCGTGGATGCTTTTGCCGCTGTCCTCGCCTGCCACCGCTGTCCCCAGACGACATGGCAGCGCTGGCGGCCACCATAAAGCGGCCCTTGCCTCACCTCCGCTCCGCCTTCTGTTCCTCCCTCCACCACCACGTCCGAAGCGTCCACCGCTTGCGCACCGTTTCCACCACCAGTACCACCGCCGCCGCCAAGATGACGTCCAAGTACGCTCCTTTCAAGGAGAGCGAAGCCTCTCGTCCGGACTTTGACACGTCCGTCTCCTACACACTCACCAAGACCGTCGACCCGTCCTTTGTCGCTGGACAGGGTCTCAACTCGCACCCCGCCTCTCGCCTCTCGTCCTCTGACGCCGCGTCCTTCCACGTCATCGAGCTGGGCAAGACGGAGATCTCCACGTCCATGGTGTACAAGCTGCTCATCTCTGGCATCGCCCCTCGACCCGTTGCGCTCGTGACGACGTTGAACGAAGACGACACGCCCAACCTAGCTCCCATATCGTGGTACCAGATGGTTTCACACAACCCCGCCATGGTTATGATCTCGTTTGGTGGCAGCGAAGATCGACGCAAGGATTCCGAAGTCAACATCCAGCGTCTAAAAGAGTTTAGCATCAGTGCAAGCTGCGAGCCCATGGCAGAGGCGCTCAATTACGCTAGCATAGACTGTCCACACGATATCAGTGAATTCGCACTCACCGGTCTGACGCCCGTCAGGAGCAAGACGATCGCGACTCCACGCATCAAGGAAAGTCCCTTTAGCATGGAGTGTGAACTGTTCGAGGTCAAGAAGCTCTATGATGACGCGGGGAAGCATACGACAACGTTGGTACTGGGCAGAGTCAAGGTGATCCATATCCGCAAGGATACAATCAATGAACAGACGGGCGCCATCGATGCGCAGAAGACGCTCCTGATTACCAGGATCGGAGGGCTGCAGTACGCCAGGACCACGGTGTAAGTCTTCCATTTCCCCAGCTTCGCCCTGCTGTCTTGCCCCGATGGCCCGCGTTGCCCTGTTTCTGACATCTCGGGGTCCTGACCCGCTTCCCCCCGCCTGTCTCGCTCACCCTCGGCACAACGACAGCGGTTATGAGCTCGAACGCCCCAAATGGGACGCCGTCAAAGACACTCCAGAAGTCAAGCAAGCCCTCGAGCGTGGCGTCAAGCCGACTTTCGAGAACCTCGATCCCATCCTATCAAAGTACCCCTAGATCTCTCCCGTTGCTCCCTTCCTCGTGTAGATGACAGGTTGCACGCGCGTTCGCCCCTTCAGGGCTTACGAGCGATGGCCAGGAAAGTATCGTTCATCTTCCCGTGCCAGTTGAAGCTCGAAGCCTTGTCCATGCGTTCCAGCTCCAGACCGGCGGCGTTGCAGAACGAGACGACGTCTGCCTCGCTGAAGCCGTGTTTGTGGACAATGACGTGCTCGTGCCCGTGTACCTGTGGCGCTCCATGTCTTTGTCCGTGCTGGGGTTTATCGTCCTCTCCCAACTTTATCTCTTCCTCCTGATGTACAAGGTCGACGATGGCCAGGTATCCACCTGACTTGATGAAACGTGCCAGCACCTTGGTGACCGCGATAGGGTCGGCAAAGTGGTGAAAGGCCATGGTGCAAGTCAGCACGTCCACCCGATTTCCCTCCAGCTGCGACGGCGTGCCGGAGAGAAGATCAGCTGCGATCGGATGGACGTTCTCGATACGTGGCGAGGAGGTAGGTTGGTCCTGTAGCTTTCGTTCCAGGACCTGTATCATATCCTGCGACAGGTCCACTGCGTAGAGGTTCGAAACGTGCGGAGAGAGGAGCATGGCAAGTAGACCGGTTCTGTTCGTCTTGCCGTCGCTCGACCGGGTTCAATTGGGCCGAACTCGAACCAGAACCCGTAATACTGTAGGTGATGAAGGCACCGCGAAGAACACATTACTCACCCAGCGGCGAAATCCAACACGTCCCTACCGCCCTCCTGCAGACCAGAAATACACTCGAGCATCACGCTGGCATGCTCTTTGGCAAGTTGCACCGTCGCACCTTGGTGCTTGCGATCGTACTCGGCGGCCGTAGCGGCGTAAAAGGCGCGGTTTGCCTCGGTCACTAGCTCATGCGACGAGTTGGGAGCCGACATGGTCGCGTTGATGTGCCCTGGAGTAGTGGTGGCGATGAGGGCAAATTTGGCGCGGTGAAGCGGTGGTGGTCGTGAGGTAGGAGGGAGCGAGCGAGCGAGACGAGAAGGAGAGGTGACACTGATCTTTATACAGGGGCGAGCGCAGTGCGGGAGCGAGGATAAAGTGGAGGCGGCCCGGGCGCATCACGACGGGAAAAACGCTCCGGACTGTCTCCTCCCTGTGCGCGCGACCAAGCATCTTCCCTTAGCAGCATCTCATCGAGTCAGGATGGCGACAAGAAATATCGGCAAGATGTCGAGATGGCGGCGGCGGTGGCAGACAAATTCAAGGATCCGATCGTCTCGACCTGCAGAAACGAACGGCAATCTGGCTGATGGCGAGGCTGCAAGTACAAAATCGAGCTAGCCTCTTCTGCTAGAATACACATTCGCTCCTCCGTCGACCCCTCTCCGCTGCAGCTAGTCCTGCAACTTGCTCATCGCAATCTCCAACGCCATTCTCCTCCTCAAGTAGGGCATGTTTTGTTGCCTGAAATTCCACTCGTACTCGTCGTCTTCGTCGTCCTCGTCGCTGCTATCCCTCTCACTCCCTTCTCCATCCTCCTCTCCCTTCTCCAACCACTTGACCTCGACCGGCGGTGGGATCGCCTTCCTCGGATCTCTCCTACTGATCTGCTCGAGCGTCATCGTCGCAAACACGCCGCAGTCGTAGCCGTTCTCCTGCTGGGGTGTCTCGCGAGACCACCGGTTGCGCCAGCCGCGAAGGTCGATCTCTCGCTTCTTCTTGTCACGCCCCTCGGCCACGACATACTCGCGCATCAGCCGGAAGGCGTTGGCGTTACGCACGCCCATCGAGTCGTAATACTCGAAACGCCGCTCTCGAAAGTTGATCGCGCCGCACACCCAGTGCGAGTTGCCCAGGTTGATTGGGAACAGGATGATGTCTTTGCTGAAGATGTCGATCTGCGGAGGGAGGGATGGTCCAGAGAGCGAGGGCGTCGAACCGGGTCGTTCAGAGCGATGCACACAATATCGAGCAGACACAGGTAGAACTCGAGCAGGGTACGACTCACCTTCCTCGTCCATCTCTTGACGCCGTCGAACCCACGGTTCTTGAGGTTTTCCCAAAAGAAGCTCGAGAAGAAGTGCACCCTCCAGTACGCATCGAGTGCCGGATTGTACGGCCGCTCCTTTTTCTTCTTCCCAGTGATGTTAGCGTCCGCAGCGGCTTCGGACTGTTTCTGCGCCCGTTGCATGCCCTCCTGTCTCTTTTTCTCCGCATCGTTGGCGCGGATGAGTACGAGGTTGCCGTAAAAGTTGATGACCTCGTCGTTGAGCCACTGGCGCGGCAGTAGCTTGCGGACGTCCTTGCTGTCCACCTGCGCGCCCGGAATCGAGGCAATCTTGCCGGGTCGTCGGAAGATTTCGTCCACCTCGGCCTCAGCATCGGAGGAGAGCCTGTCCGGAAGCTGTTTACACGCGCAGATGGCGGAAAGATTTAGTGTCAGCTGCGACTGAGCTGGAAGGCTTAAAGATGGAGGCAGCGGGGAGAAGACTTACCGGTTTTCGTCCCAGGACGCCCCGCAGCTTGCGCGCACGTTCGCGCTGTTCGCGCTCCAGCCGCTCGATCTCGTTGAGCTTTCGCGCCGGCAGCGGCATCAGGCTTCCGGCGTCCTCTTCCCGCTGCTTGAGGCGTTTGAGGAAGGATTCAACGTAGTCCTGTAGCGGGGCCGAGCCAGGAGCACATGGATGACACAGAAGACGGCGTCAGCACATGAAAGACCGACGTGTTTGTGGACCGCCGCCACGCTGCACTCACGTCTTGGCTCTGCAGCTTCTTGGCAAAGTTGCGGTCGTTTTCGGCCTGCACGAGCCGCTGGACCTCGGCGCCCTTGCGTGCGAGGCCCTCGAACACCTCAAGGTTGATGGTGGGCATCTTGTAGACTGCAGGCATGGCCGGAAAACGAGGTATCGACGTCAGCGTGTGTGAAAGACGAGGGTAGCGCGAGATGCATAGGGGAGTTCCATCTCGCAGCCACTCACCTTTCCTCATCGAGTTGATCTGGGCCCAGGCCTGCTTGACGCGCCGCTGGACGCTCATCCTGTTGTTCATCGTGACGGCGCGGACGTGCTGCAAAGGTGGCGGGAAGAAGGTCACAACGACAAAAAGCATTCAGCGTTTCAGCAGCTCAGCCCGGAACCTCGCAATGCGCTCTGGTGGCTGACTCTGGCACACGGGCCACGCACCTCTTTGTTGAAGATGTGGTTCTTCTTGGTGTAATCGATGGAGCTTCGCCTCTTTGGCTGGTGGCCGGATGCTGCGTACGAGCTGACACTTGAGCCAACCACGGACTCCGGGCCTCCTCGCGGGGAGCCGAGGCCGACGCTCAAACGCCTGCCGCTCCTTGGCTTGAAGAGCTTCATCGACCGCACCCGCTGCCCGATCTCCCGTACGGAGTCGGCCGCCGACCATTCGGACTGTCTGTCGCCGTCGATATCTTCGTCGTCGTTATCATCATCGCCGCTGCCAAAGTCGGAGTAGGCTCGGCGAGGAGACTCAAAGGTGAAGGCGTGTTCGCGCTCCTTGCGCATGGCCTCCCTCGTCATAGGTCCGACGAGGGCAGAGTGGCGCGGACGTCGCAGGGGGACCGTATCGCCGCTGATCGGGACTCGCAATCGATCTCGCAGCGAGAGACCGAGGCGTTTTTCGCTCTGAGGGCTGAAACTATCTTCGATCGCAGGCGGAGGAGCCGGCCCGTCGTCTTCGTCGCCATCATCGTCGGCAGTCAAGTCGACCACCAGGGCGCCGGCAGGGATTGCCTTGTTTCCGACTGGCTGGACGGGGGATGCGTCGGGCGAGGCGGCGTACTCGTCTTGGTCCGAAGCGGTAGCGGGAGACTCGGCAGCCGAGGCTTCATCCGACTCCAGGTTCGAGTTGACAGAGACGATCGCTGGAGGTGCAGCAGAGCCACAGATGAGAATCACCTCGTCGTCGTCTTCTTCGTCGTCCTCGTCCTCGAAATCCACCTCTTCCTCCTCGCCCTCCTCCTCTTCTTCTTCTTCTCCCTCCTCTTCCTCCTCCGCTCCTTCTCCCTCCACTTCTTCCTCCGAGTCTTGCTCGCTTTCCAGACTGATGCTCTTCTCGTCGTTGCTGTCTTCCTCCTCCGGATCCTGTGACACGGTCACTTGGCCATCGTCCGCATCGGACCCCCCCTCGTCCTCCTGCTCATGGTTGTCCTCATCTCCTTCATCGACCGCTACCTGCTGTGCTTCGTCGGGCTGCATCGCATCGTCGTCTCCGGCGACATCCTTCGCCACATCTATCCCCTCGATACTCTGCAGCTCGACGAGATCCCCTTGTGGCTCGTTGATCGAGACCGGCGGCCTCGCGTCTACCCCGTTCGCCTCGCCGAGCGCCTCGAGGTGGTCTTCATCCATCGCTTCGAAATTGTCCGAGATCCCGTGGCCCTCGGGCTGTCCCTTATTAGCCTGGCTCGGAGTCTCGCCTGCAATATCGTGCTTGGCAGAAGCGACGGGCTCGGTGTCTTCCATCTCGAATGTCGGCGCCTTCTCAGTGTCGAGGCCGCCGATTTGGTCCGCGTACGCAGGCGCTGTGGCTGGTAAAGCTGCGCGATCGAAAGCCTTGGATGGCACCGTTCCATCATCTGCCGCTAAAGAAGTAGCGACAAATGTGTCGCGGTCGACCTTGACGCCAATGTCCTCACCGAGCCCGCCATTTCCGACAGCCAGGGCGAGTAGTGCATCGACGGCAGGAGCAGGTCCAACCTCGGCGGCGGCCAGCTCCTCATCGAGGTCCATCGTAACCGCCTTGGCCTCCTCGGCGCTCATTTCGCCTGACATGACCACCTCGTCGGCTCCATCCGGGTCGGCGCCTGGTTTCGATGGCGGCTCCTTGATCTTGGCTGCGAGCTCGTCCTCCTCCGGGTCTGCGACGTCGACAGTAGGCGGAAAGAGGTCTGGTGTCGCACCCGGTGCGTCAGCTGCGCTAATGTCGCCGAGCGGCTCTCCTCTGTCAGAGGCGACGAGCGCCTCGATCTCATCGACGTCCTGATCCGTGAGCCCATCGAGCGAAGCATCGGCACCGTCCCTGCCGGATGTCTCTGCCTCGATGGCCTTACCCTTGCCTTTGTATGAGGCCCGGTCATCGCCAGATGACCGGGCCTCGGCTTCTATGCTGGCCATCTCGCGATCGACCCTTTCCCTAGCCCGTGCGAGCATGGTCTCGGAGTCTGGCTCGTCGCCGCTGTCCTCGGGCACGATGCCGACTGTGTCTCGGTCGAGGATATCGATCAGAAGCTGTGACACCTCGGAACTCAGGGCGAGGGAGTCGACGGCCGATGTACTGTTGTCGCGCTGTTGATCGTCAGTCTGTCGCAGTTCCGAGGACGTCGCAAGCCTTATTTTGTCGTCGTCGGCGGCGACGACGGCTGCGGAAGATGAAGTCAGGGCGGGGTAGAGGCTATGTGTGCCGTTTGCCGGGAAGTCGTCGTCAGACCGTTTATGCTTGGCCAGCTTTGCCTCGATCAGGTCGAGGCTGGGATATCGTAGTGCGCCCTCCTGGTCTTCGGAGAGCGTTGTTGGTGCAGCGAGGGGATCGTCGGTGGAGGGGCCGAGCTTGACAAAGCCGCTGGTTGCATTTGCCGTCTCTGTGGCGTCGGTGATCGGCAATGGAGCGTCTGTCGCGGCGGCCGATTGCGTTCTCCTGCGCTTCTTGCGTGGAGATGGTGTGAAGGATGCGGCGAAGAAGTCTCGCAGCCGCTTAAAAGGCGAGGAGCTGCCGTTGGCGTTGCTGCCGTTAGGGATGCTGCTTGATGTGGCGATATCGATGGCCGATGCGGACGACGAGGCCGGATCGATGTCTGAGCGAGAGCGCTTGAAGGCAGGCATTGTCGAAACACCGTTGCCACAGGGGGAGGCACGCCCGTCTCTCGAAAGAAGAGGGGTCCGGAGAGACGACAGGAGGTCGAGTTACAGATCGGCGTAGCTGGCAAGCAATCTGCCTGGGTAGGTGGTGGTGGCGGGGGCAGTAGCAATGGCGATGGCGATGCGATCTGTGATAGTGCTCCAATGCCGGGGTGTAAGGATGGCTGGGGGATGGCGCGGAATGGATTGGTGAGGTTGGTGGGGCGGAAGAAGAACGGCGTGGCTCTTGCTCTTGCCCATTGCGCTGGCCAAAAGACGCGACGCGGGGGTCCATTCAGGTTGAGCATTGCTGCCTGCCAGCTGCGTGGGCGGCGAGCGTGATCGTCTCGCACAGGCCAACGCGAAAGCGAGGCAGGGGAAAAATAAAATCCAAAATCAAAAGCTAAAGCGCAGCCAGCAGCCAGCAGCGCTCTGCGCCAAAAAGGCCGAGCCCTCGTTCCGCCGCACGAAAAAAAACACGTGACGCATTCAAGAAAGTGGAGAAGGCAAAGATTACAACAGATGAGGACCCTGCCCCTCGAGCTCAGCTTCTTTTCTCTTCTCGCCACCTACCACCACCATCGCCTCCTGCCCTTGTTCATCCGCCCTCCCGGCCGCCACCACGACGGACATGGACGATCTTGCGTTCGAAGGCACATCTGCGCTCCCCCTCTCCGACACAAACGCCCTCCTCCGCTCTGCCGCGCAGGCCGACAAGCAGCAGGCCCTCATCGCACACATCTACCCGCTCACTCTACCGGCGTCGCAGCCCTACGCAGCCACCGATGTCCTCGCCCGGCTCTCGACTCTCCGCTCCAAGCTCGGTGCCTACATCGACAAGCATGCCTACACCAACGCAGCAATAGGCGGCCGCTACATCTGGCATCGCGAGCCGCCGACCCTCTCCCTTTCCCTTCCACATACCACCTCCTCTGCCGCAGCACCTTCATCGTCGTCGTCGTCATCATCCACCGGGTCCAATCCCACACTGCCATCGATCCGCCTTCACCTGCGCACCGGCGGTGACTGTGTCGAGGACGAGTGGTTCGTCACCTACATCCTCTGCCAAGTGACCAACGACCTGGCCTACTTCGCGCTCGATCTCGCTGTTACCATCCAGGACGAGGACGGCCACTTCATTCTAATCGAGGCGGCCGACGTGCTGCCAGAATGGGTCAGCCCAGAGAACGTCGAAAACAGAGTCTGGATCTATCGCGGCCGCCTGCATCTCATACCCCTTGATGTTTGCTCAGCCACCATACCACCTCGTCCGCCGTCACGCGATGACGCTGACGCCGACGACAGCCAGGCCACCGTCACCGTCGCCGATGCGATCCGTGCCGTGGCTGACCCTTTGACATTCACCGGCGTCTCGGACGAGGTCCAGCAGGCTGCCTTTGCACGGATTCAGGACTACCCACTAGCGGCAGCCGACCATCACCACACCACGCTAGCCTACCTCTCCCGGCGCGTGGCTCGCCTGCTGCAGCAAGATCCGCAGCTGGTCTCCAACGCCACAGAAGCCCTCACCACGAGAGACGTTGTCAGCTCTCGAGCGGCGATAAAGATGCGACGCTTCCCCTGTACGGCCTTCGCCACGTCCGACTCCGCTGCTTATACAGCAACTCCAGTAATGGACCAGGATCAGGATAACGGAGGCGACGGAGCCAGCACCTCTTTCAGCCAGCCACCACGTGGCGGCGACGATGAGCATGTCGTGCTGACGCCCGTACGGATGACGCGGCACCTTTACGCTCACCTCTGCTACGACCGCTTCTTCCCGCCCAAGGCGTTCGGCAAGCCTTGGCAGACGGCCGTTGAAAAGTACCGCTTACGCATGCATCAGAACGCAAACGGCGGACATCGGCTCGGCGCTCCCGGTACTTCCGCCGTCGAGGACGAGGAAGAGGTGCAGAGAGAGTTGCGAGAAGGGAGGTGGCGCGACATCGGCGCAAAGGTGTGGTGCGGCCTCGAGATGGCGTACGAGGACTCGGTCGCACGCCGGGGAAAGTCGGAGCGCAAAGCGGCCGTAGCGCACATGTCCGACTCGACGCCGCTGCCAGTCGCTGCCGCCGCTGGGGAGGAGTACGACAGGTTTGTCACATCGCTGAGGAAGCTGGGCTACTTTGGTGACGAGCTCGAGGGGTCAGCCAGGTGGCAGAAGCTCGAAGAGGAGGCGGCGTCGCAGTGGCAACAACTCAAGGCCACCGCTGCCGTGCAAGGTGACAACGGCGTAGGGGGAGGGGTCGCTGTTCAGCTGAGCGACAAGGTCGACGCGTTGCTGTCCGCTCCATCCAAGTCCGGCCAGGATGACCTGACCGTCGTTTCTCCGACCTCATCGCCGACGGTCTTCGCATCGCTCGAGGATTCGGAGGACTGGATGGTCGTGACGACCGAGGACCTCGACACGATGCTCGAGTCTCGCTTCTCCTCCGGGCAAACGCCGTCCCATCCATCGTTTGCATCTAAAGCGGACTCGGAGGAAGACAAGGCGCTCTCCAAGCTGCAGCAGTTTGCCTCGAAGATGGACGAATTCATGATGACGCAGTCGGACGAGCGGGGCGCGGCTTTTGTCGACGAGCTTGATGACGACGATGTTGACGAGGATGACGATGACGACGAGCTCATGCTGGACGACGGGGATGATAATGATGAAGACGACGAAGAGGATGGAGAGGATGAAGAGGAGAGGATCAGAGAAGAGGCGGAGAAGAGGGTCAAGGCGATGGACGGGGGCGAACGGTCAAAGAGACTCGAGGCCATCCTGCCCGGTCTAGCCGGTATCTGGGCCAAGGACGCCAAGGTTGACTCCAAAGCGCAGCCGCCGTTGCAAACGCAGAAGCCGCCAGTCGCCGAACCGGCCAACCAATCCCCTCAACAGGACGGCGCGATGATTGCCCTCTCCTCGACCGACCAGCCAGAAGGACTGGCCGACGTCCTCGATCGCCTCTCGCACACGCACAGCCTACACATTCCCACGCCACCTCTCTCTTCCGACACCACTCTCGTCCGTCCCAGCTCAGACCAGCTCAATTCTCGAAAGCTGCAGTTCAACCTCGCTTCCCAACAGATGCGCGCCACGTCAACGCTCCTGTCGCGCCAACATACACACTTTGACGGCGCTTCGGACTCTGGGTCCGATCTGGAACAGGAGACTTCCCCTGCTGTCCGGAAAGATCTAGCGAGAGAGTACGAAGTACAGGACGACGACGAGGATTGGTTGAAATCGCCCCAAGGTGAGGGAGAAGAGACGGGTGATGTGGTCGAGGAGGAAGGTGAGGAGGGGTTCCTTGAGTTTGTGAGGACTAGTCTCGGGTTGACAAAGGAGCAGTATGAACAGGTCATGGAGAAGAGGAAGAAGGAAGGGAGATATGTCCCCGAAACGGCGGCGAGTGGCGGCGGCGCATCGAAGGAGAGGTCCGCAGGGAGCACCACGACCGAGACGAAGACGGCATCGGCCCCCGGTCCATCGACAGCGACGGGGCCGCCTCAACCGAAACCGGACATCACCACTTTCGACGAGGCGATGGACGAGATGGAGAGCCATATCGCCTCGCTTCCTTCCGCTGCACCTCCAACCCCTCCAGCAGCAACAGTACCGTCCCCGTCTTCCACCTCGACCACTACCGCCGACCGCAAACCGGGCGTAGAGGAAGAGCAAGACCTCTCTCTCCTCTCGACGCTCCTTTCTTCGTCCGGCAACGAAGCGGCAGACCTACCGCGTTCGCTGCTGCAATACCTTCCGCCTGACCTGCTGAAACGGCTGGAGGAGATGGGCGGCGAAGAGGGTGACAAGATCAACATGTTGAAGCACTTTCTGAAGAGTCAAGAAGCTGGTGCGGGTGCGGGTGCTGTGGGCGTGTTGGCGGGGAGGTTGGGCGTCGGTGCCTTCCCCACTGGCCAGCGGGAGGGGGAGAGGGAGCGCGAGGAGGATCAGGATATGGAGATGTAGCGATCGCGACAATGCCCGTCAGAGGGCGATTGGCAATGTGCATCTTCCAACTCTCTTCTCGCTAGCATTGTGTGAGCCTGTGTGGGCTTTTTGCGAACTGCCATGGGTGCGGGCTGCTATCGTTTGGCACCACGGTAGGCGGCGCGTGCGCCCTTCAAGGTGGTCGCGGAAGTTGCGTTCGAGACATGAGCTGTCGTATCGATAAGCTCGCAATGATCGAGAGAGGCGGTGTGAGATACCCGCGGGCGATGGCGACAGTTGCAAGCAGCTCTCGTCCGAAGTCGTTGGGCGTACGAGCCGCTCGCGTTGTCGCTGATCAACATGGCTGCCGGCTGAGTCGACGTCGTGAGGAATGCAGCCAGTCGGTGTCCGACTAGGGTCCGAGCTTTTCAGCCCCTGACCCTCCTCCTAGCACCGGCCACATGTCTCCTGGCGATGGGACCCCTGATGCCATTGGAGAGGTCGATCTGGTGCGTGAGACGCGTCTCGTTGGCGAGACGCTGGGTGTACAGGAGAAAGGCGAGGGCGATGTAGAGGTCGGCGTTCTTGCTCAGCCGAGCGGAAGAGGAAAGGTGGCACCGTATCAGACGCTTGACGAGCGAGCGGGGCGGGAGGCGCATGGTTGTGTGGCGTGCGAGGGTGGTGGGGGATGGTGGTGGAGAGAGGGAAGGCGGAGCGCAGGCCAGCCGACCAATGAAAAGGCCAGGCGCCAGACGACAGACGCGTCGGATGGCGCACGTGCATTATATATTCGCACGGGAAGAGGAAAGGCGGGCGCCGCGCCAACGAGGAAGCCGGCTGGCGGCTGGCCCGTCCGCTCCCTCTTTCTCCACCCAGCCCAACTTGGCCTTGGCTGTGCCCGTGCCCGTGCCCGTGCCCGTGCCCTTTGCCTCTCTCTCATCATCCTCCGACCATCTCCCCCTCTCCTCATTTCCGCTCTCAACGACCTCCCTCTTCCAACTCGCATTCAGAGCCCACAAATATGACGGTGACGGCGACACACGCAGCAACAGCCTCGGGCACCAGCCACGCAGCCTTGCGCGTCTCGCCACTCTCGCCCGTCCTGCTCGATGCGCAGTCCAGCTCGGGCGTCGCGAGCAACGTCAGCCTGTGAGTGCGCGCCCCCCATCGTGGCCACACTCGCGTCTCCGAAGCTCACGATGTTCAATCGTCATTTGCGTCCTCTTCACCCCGCAGGCATCCCCTACCGATTCTCAACGTATCGGAACACCTCGTCCGAACAAAGCTACAGCAGAACTCCGGCGACGATGTCAAAGGTTCGTTGCGTCTGTCCTCGGAGTTGGCTTTTTGGAGTCACATCCCTCTGCTGATCCGTCGAAGTGCCGCTATCCCCTCCTTTGCGATGGTCTTGTCAGTCTACGGCATGCTACTCGGAACACAGTCCGGACGAGACATCCAGATCCAGAACTCGTTTGAAATCATAGTGACGGCCGCCGCGGGGGGACAGACGAGCCTAGAGGTGGATCACTACTTTCTCAGGTCGAGGATGGCACAGTGTGAGTGCGCGCACCCGCTCGTAAAGGGATGCTTGTGCTAGGCAGGACAGCTAGCTCAAACCGACGCCCTATGTCGCTCGCACGTGTGGGCCCTTTGCCGCCGCCACCGCAGACAAGCAAGTCTTTCCGACGCTCGACATCTTGGGCTGGTACACGGTCGGAGCTGTACCACTCGAAGCCGATTTGCAGGTCCACAAGCAGGTAAGTACTCCTTCCGTCCCCTTCTCTCAGTCTCACGCCACCGTCTGACGGGCTAGCTCGCCTCTCTCACCTGTGTGGCGAGGCGCATCTCAACAGCTGCTAGCCTATAACGAGACCCCGCTCCTCCTCCAACTTCATCCGACCGTCTCCTCATTTGAGGCGGCGGACAAGGACGGCGAGCTTCCGATCAACATCTACGAGTCCGTCATCGAGATGGTCTCGGCGGAGGCGACGACATTCTTCATCCCGACCGGCTACAAGATCGAAACGGGCGAGGCGGAGCGCATCGCGGTGGACCATACCAGCAAAGCCGGCGCCGAGTCTGGCGGAAGCGACGAGAGTAGCCGTAAGTCTAGAACCGCCTTCCTTCTGTCATCTGGTGTGTCACCACAAACGATCGATGCCAACTGAAACAAGGGACCTTGCTTCGAGCAGTGGTGGCGAATCTGACGGCACAGTACAATGCCATCGCCAAACTTCAAGACCGCATCGCGCTCGTCATCAACTACATGCAGCAGATCAAGGAGGGCAAAGTGCAGGCGGATCGAGAGAGCTTGAGACGGATCAGCGCTGTCGTGGCCAATCTGCCCGCTACAGGGCTTGAAGAGCTCAAGGGCGAATTGCTCAGGGTACGCAATCTTCTCCTTGCACGAGGGATGTGATGGAGGGCGATGCGCTGACAATACGATCCTTTGATCTTCTCGACGGACAGGAGTACAACGACGTCCTACTCACAAACTACCTGACGACCATGACAAAGAGCCTGCACAGCATGAACGAGGTGAGCCATTGCCGGCACTGAGCTTCCCTTCGAAATCACCCGCTGACGCTTTAATCGCCGCTTCCCTCTAAACCAACGCAGCTGGTCGACAAGTTCAATCTGGTGCAAACGGGACACGGAGAAAGCGAGATCGGCAGTGGAGGACGCAGCGGCGCAGGAGAGGGCGGAAGGAGTCGTCCACACCGTGAGAACGCCGCCATTCGTCCTGTCTACAGCTAGTCAACAGTTGAATCTCGTCGTTTTCTCGCATTGTTCGTACCTCTTCGTCACCCGTCACTTGCGTCATTGCCACACCATCCGACAGCTTTTCTCCCGACGCATCTCGAATCTACATCTGTCTCGAGACGCGAAGATGATACTGTTCCTCAGCTCTTTGTACGATTCGTCTTCTAATGGTATCGCTAAGGGGCCAATGACCTTGCATCTGTCGATGCGCGTTATCGTCGAGGAAGAAACGGATGTTGGACCACCTTCCACCCTCTCCTCTCCATAGACCTTGTTCTGGGTTCATGGCAACCACCTCTCTCCCATCTGTCGTTGCGTCGAAGAGGGAAGTTGGAACGCTGAAGAATACACGAGGGTCGAGGGAGTTTAGTCTCGCTCTGGCAAGAGGTCCGACGACGGTGGATGAGGTGAGGGAACGGTAGGCTTTAGCTCGTTCGACGTCGATCGTCAATATGCCATGGGAGAGTTGTGAGAGTGTTGAGTAGGCTAGGACTTTTGAGACGGTGAGACGAAGAGGCCGGACGAGGTGAGTGGTGATTCGCAGACGGATCGATACATCAATGAGAACCAAGGGGAGAGCAGGGTGAGAGATGGCTTACTTACACAAAGCAATGCCCGAGAAGATAAACCCAAAGCCCGTCACGAGGGGAAGACGGAGGCTCGCCTTTTCCATTGTCCCGCTCACGACTTTCGGCTGATGGTGCGAGGCCTTCCATCCAGCCCAGCCCCACCCAACAGCATACCGAAACATCGGTCCACCAACCCATGTCAGTTTACGACTCCACCACTGCGCCTCGATCGATGGATCGGCGCATGCCAGCCTCCAGATCTGTCGAGTGTGTCGCCATGCGAGCGGGAGCAGCGGTGCGAACACCCAACCGAACAGCGGTGGGATGGCGAGGAGAAAGTGGATGAAAGGTTGTAAAGTCGAAGGGGCGGTGATGTCGTCGTCGAACTGTCGTCGCAGAGGACGGGCGACGAGGAGAGGGCGGTCAGGACATCCCTGCTTTCGTCTCGGTCGACCGGGAGCTGCCTGTTGGCCAACTCACCCAAGCACAGTGATGGTCAAATCCCACTCTACACGTTCCGCAGTCGCCGCAGTGTCTCGTCCTGGCCGCTCGGATGCGACCGCCGCAGTCGTCGCGCCAACATCGCAAAGGCTGGCCGTCGGCTTGGCACGCTACGATCTCGTCGCGCCCCGCCCCATCAGTGAGCATCGCGGCATCATGAGGCCGGAACCTCTTGCCCAGCAGCGTGGACAGCCCATGACGACGAGAGGATGAGTCGGAATGGGTCAGGAAGACCTGTAGATGGGCGCGGACGGCAAAGAGGAAGCCGACGTGGGCCGGAATCGAGTAGGCCACTGGCGCAAGATACCCAGGCGCTCTCGGTCAATGGTCGGAAAGTGGCGCAGTAGCGCAAACAGAGGTCTGCCGAGGTGTCGACTTACAGACCAGGCCGGGCCTTTTGAGGACCTTATAGACGTAGCCGTCTATGGCAGGCGGAGAAGCACAGATGGAAGACACGCAGGTCAGTCCAGCCGTTGCGTGCCGCCCTCAGGAACACATTGTTCATGAGTGATTGCCTTACAATGATAGCGAAACACGGCCAGGTCGTAGGCGTACCTGGGAGCAACGGGCGATCCGCATCGTCGACAGTTGCGCCAAAAGGCCGTGTACGGGTGGTGCGCGTCAAGGTCAGCACGGCATCGCCCGAGAGTCTGCCGCCTGCGGCCGAGGCTTGCCCTGCGCTGCTCACCCGATGTAGACGAGGATGATGATAGGAACGATGCGTCCAAGCAGCTTGTTGATGCGGAAACGAGACCTCTTGTGCGGTGTTTGAGACGAGGTCGGCTTCGACGTCGACGACGCTCCGCCGCTATCGGTGTCGATGCTGCCGCCGCCGCGATCCGGCGCGCCTCCGGTGCGCTGCCGCAGTGAGCTGGTCCTCATCGACGGACCTGATTCGGCCCGCGCTGCAGGTGAAGACGACGTCAATGATACCGACGACGCCATTCGAACGGTTCACCGAGGGAAAGATTGTCTCTCTCCGCCTGCCTTGATCAGCTGATGATGCGGGTTAGTCGTGGCTGTCATCGTCGGTGGCGTCCCGCGTCTCGGCGGTGCGTCAGTTTGCCTGGCTGCTGCGCACCGCAGGCAGAGAGATGCCGCATCCGGCGCTAAAGATCGGCGTGCAGTCTCGCATCGGGACACAAGTCACAAACTGACATACCGTGCGAGAGGCTGGCCAGGGCACAGCCGCTCGACTCAGTGCCGATGTGGTGTCTGTGTGCTAAGTACGCTCAAGATCTAAGGAGCTTGTCGGACATGGTGTTCCTGTCCTAGGCCCGACCTTGTACATACAGTACCGCACCCATATGACCAAGAAGGCGGGCCAGACCGCTTGATGACGACCGACACAACAATCAATGAAATTCCAGCGTCCCGAGCCTTTTTCCCTTGGCTGGGCCCTTGCTTCGCTTCGCAGAGTGCCGAGAGGGTCGTCTCTTTCGCTCGCCGCACGCACGTCGGCCTTCCAGGTCGGCTTCTAGGCAACGGCGGCCTTTCACTCGACGCCTGCCCCTGGCTTCTTCCGCCTCCTCCTACTCTCTTTATGTGGCAAATAATAATTCCGTGACCATTGCCCTCTTGGGCTCGTCGCGATCAGCGCCCCGTCCATCTTCCGAGTGCGATGGAGGGGGCTAGCCGTCGATTATTTACCCAAAAACCGCTCCTTCCCTGCTACGGGCCGGCGCGCCGTTCTGACGCCGCAGCTGTGTCCACATACATCGCCGCGCTTACAGCAACGCCTCGACCGCTTGTCGCTTCCTCGCTCGCCGACCGTGAACCACAAACCACGGATCACGGCTTCTGGTGGACGCCGACCATCTCGTCGTTCGTCGTCTGTCGGTGCGGTACTGTAGTAGCAGCGCCGTTTGGACTCAGCCTAGCCACGCAAGCCCCCACGACGCCATTGCGGACGGAAGGGGGCGTGACGTCGAAAGACTCCGCCAACGAACCCTGGTCGGCGTCGTCGCCTTCTAGAACCACACGTCAGCCCAGCCACGCCCCTGGGCTTCCTGCTGAACCACGTCGAACTCGCCGGTGTCCATCGCCAACCGCAGGCTGGGACGGGCCAGTGGCTGCCAGCAGTCTCGACCCGCTGGTGCCCGCCCTCCGAATAAGGCTCGTGCTCATGCCTCTGACCGCAGATTAGAGCTCGTTTGCTCGTCCACTCCCGAGGCAGGAATACCAGACGAAGCCACTTCAGGGATCCGTCCCGTCGGTTCGACTCTAGACCGTGGCCAAGTACTCAGCGCTGGCCGCCACTTCGGCGGCAAATACAACCGTAGCGGCGTGGGAGGCGCAAGAGACCCCGTCGCTCCCCGGTCTCGGTGACTAGCAGGCAAGCAAGTCGGCAAGTACAGTAGGCGGACCGTTTACTGTAGCAGCAATAGGTCGTACAGTAGGCCGTACTGTGGACGCTGTCGAGCGCGACCTCAGGGATCGAGAGAAGGTAAGGTTATTGCGCCGCTCCCGGCTTCTGCTTGTCTCCCGACGTCGACGACCAGGGCGCACGTCGCCAGACGGAACTCCGTAAGGTAGGGCGAACCAATTGCCGTGCCGGTGCTTCGCTCAGAGCTTCAACTACCTCTGTCCCGACTTCGACGTCAACTAGCAAGTTCACGAGGAGCTGCACAGAGAAGGGCGCCTGCCTAATTCCTCTGCTCACCTCCTGCCCGACAGCGGATCGACGCTGCGACGGCCTCTGCTCTCGTCTAGGTTGTCGACCGTCTCGCCAGCTCGGCCTCTATACCTCAACGGACACGCAACGCCGTCGGCCTCTCGCAAGAGCAAGCACCGGCCGCTCGAAGTCAGGTAGTCGATCGGTGCACGATAGAGTCGCTGGTAGTGGGTCGTTCGCTACCCTAGCTCGAGGAAACCCCCGAAAGCAGCAACGTAGTGAATCCGACCGCACAATAGGAGCAAAGCGCGGGTCAGCTTTGCTGTCATACACTCGGCACTCCTCTTTGCCTTCGCCCCGGAAGCCTGAATTGCGACAACGATCGATTCGTTGATACTAGGCAAGCCACGCCCTCTTCGTCGACTGCATGATGTCCGTCATGCACCCACCGTCGTCCTTGCCGCCTTCACTCCCCATCGCCGCTACGTCGGCCGCACCATCTACTTTATCTGTATCTTCCACCTCGACATCGACATCGAACGCCACTTCATCCTCTTCTCTCATCTCTCTAGCCGTTGTCGAAGACCAGCACGCACGCCCCTGCGCCTCGGATTCCGCATCAGCACCTACATTAGCACCTCGTCTATCACAGCAGCCTTTCGAAGAGCCCTCACCATCGGCCATGCCTGCCGTCGCACGCCTGCCCCACATGGATCCGCTCCACCACGACTTTACCTCTAGGCTTAACGTCGACACGTCGTCGTTTTCGTCGTCTTCCTCTTCAAATTTGCAGGCCGGCACGTCTGCTTCATCCAGCCGACTGCCCACCTCGCAGCTCTTCGCTACACTTCTGCAGAGGGCTGGCTCCATCTCGCACGTTTCCAGAACCGGCACCGGCACCGACGGCCTCTCCACGCGCGCCGACCAGACTCAGAGTATGAAACGGAAACTGGCCGAGGACCTCGGCGCCGACCTTGACATCACCTCGCCTTCAGATATAGTGTTGCCCAAGGACCCCACTCGCCGCGTCAGCATCATCCACCTGGCCACCGCGGCGGCAGCGGTCGTATTGCAGGGGCAAATTGCCGAGCGTCGCTTTTCGCAGCAGGAGCACATCAACAAGCGACAGCGTACACGCGAGCAGCAGCTCTCCCTACTCGCCGAGCAGGCCCGCACGACACACCTCATCGCTGCACGCGCGCGCAACGAGAGCGCTAGCAGGGCCAAGCAATGGGAGGACGAATCTCCCTTCTCTTGGTCGCAGCAGGGTGCAGCGGGCCCATCGCGCCCGAGTCCGCCGGCCCCGCCACTGCAAAAAGCATCGTCGAGGCAGGGAGACGTCGGAGCTACCGCCGAACAGGATTCTTCCAGGGCCGCTGCCACCGTCGGTGATACCGCCATCGACCTTAGCGCTCTCCGGTCATTTTCGATCCCTTCCGACCTCCCACCTGCTTCGAGGGCACCGATCAACCTCACCAAGCCCATCGACAACCCCAAGCACCAGCAAGGATGGGACGCGACCGTCACCAGCCAGGGCTTTCCCAATGAGGCCAAATTCGTCGCCAACCACTACGGACGCTTCTACCGCTTCGAGCAGGAGTGGGCCCACCGCGCCTTGGCCCTCGGCGCGAGCCGCGGCTTGAACGAGGAGCAGAGCCACGAGAACCTTGCACCTCCTCCTAGCCATATTTTCCGACAGGGAGAGGCGCGGTCGGCTTCGCCGACGTCGGAGGCCGCACCTTCCGTGTCGGCAGCACCGGCCCGGATCGAGGACGGGGCAGTCACTGTTGCGACCGCAGCAGAACGCAGCTCGACGCCCGGGCATCCTCCACATATCGTTGGTTCCGGCTCGTATCAGGTCTCGCCCCGCGCCTCGCCTCGACAGCGACACTCGCAGGCCAGCTCGCGCCACACTTCGAGGGCAGCCTCACCTGCCGCCGCCGTCGCTATTCCGGCTTTGGAGCGAAAGACGAGCGGCAAGAGCAACAGCGACAGCAACACCGGCAGCCCGTTTGGCGGACCGTCGCACGGCCTAGTCTCGGTCATCTACAACTTTGCCGACTTGGTCAAGGCACGTCAGGAGTCGTGCTCAGGTCTAGAGGCGCTGGCTCGTCAAGCCCAGGGTTTTCCCGATGTCGCGATCCAGGCCGAGGCGGACCGCAGCGGTGCCGATGCCGATGTGGACGAGAGCGACGAGTCGGTCGGCAGCGACGCCGGGACGCCCCAACCGAGACCGGCATCGGCACCTCGCCGCCGCACTGAGATCGACCGCGTCGACAGCGGCGACGGGTCGGAGCTGGAACAGCGCGAAGGGGCTTCGACTCCTTCGTCGACTCGACCGGCCGAGCCGATGAGCATCGCTAGCATGATGTAGTTGGATGCTACCTAACATTCTCTTGCGTTTCTCTGCATGACTCTTCTCGCAAGCCTTTCTATACCGCGGCTCCGTTCCTTGCGACGCTTTGAAGTAGTCCTTTACCCTTCCAATCCGAGGATCCTAGCGGCACGTCTTTTCGTGCTAGTCACCCTTCCATGTACTTCTACGTGCTAACCGTCAGGACATACGAATAAGGTCGGTAATATGAAGACGCAAACCAAAGCTTTTTCCTTGGCCCTCCTCTTCTGTGAGTCGATCGGTTGCAAGCTGGACATGTGATGGTGGTCGACGTCGGCTCTTCTTCCTCCAATCATGCCACTAGCGGCGAGAGGAGGCCATCACCATCCTTCTTCGCGTCATCACCCTTGGCCTGTACTCATTCAGCGGGAGAGCAGCGAACCTGTTGTGGAAGAGAGGGGCATAGCCGGACATTCCGTGTCAGGTTAAATGGGCTAGGCAAGTCGAGGGAGGTGGACAAGTTGAGTCGGTGGCGCTCTTGCCTCCATCTCGCGCCGTTTCATCGTCCGCCGCTATCGCGCCAAGATCTTCAGAGTAGTATCAAGCGCCTCGGAGCCCCCGGATAGACCCTACCTCTCGCTGCTGCCTTTGTCTGGCCGTCCACACGCCTCTCAGACGACGTGCTAGCACGACCCGAGACTAGCGAAGCTGCTTCGCCGCAACCGCCTCTTGTTCGGCTGCAGCCTCATAGATAGAGGTCGGTGTCAACGTGAGGGTCGACTTGACGCTATCGGGTGATCCTCACCTGGTGTGTGCATCAATCTGGACGTACATCCTTCCCCAACAGGCTTCACCAATCTGTTTGTCAACGCTGCGATCTAGCGTTCTGTCTGTCCACGGCCTGGCACCTTCGGTATGGATCCGGCGGTGCTGACGGTAAGGGTTCCGGCGTTGCCGCCGAGCTCTGTAGGACAGGTCGAGCTCAAACCCTCCCACCTGTTGACTTCACCGTGAAGAGGACCGGTGCATCCTGAAGCCTTCGTGTCGTTGTAGCTGTGTGATTGTTCCTGAATGGTGTCGTGGTGCCGCGATCTTGTGGCCGCAGCACTTTCGCGCCTGGCAGATTCACACACACGTTGGGGTGTTCCGGACGACACGAGGAGCGGGGCGGCCAGTCGAATGCGGAACAACTTTCAAGTCACATCTGTGGCTTTTCCTCGATCCTTGGCCCGCGACGGGCCTGCCGACAGGGGCGGAAAACGCTGGCCGCCCCACCCAGGGCCGTGTGCCGCCTCGGATCGGGCGTCCGTGTGCGCTCCGGCTGTCCGGATGAGGCGGGGCCCTGCCGTGCCTTCTCCACAAAGCGCCCCAAGCGCCGTCAGCACCCTCTTCTGTCAGCTGGCCTTCCTCGTATTCCGGGACCAGGGCGCTTTCGCCGATCTTACATACAGCACTAGCCCACTTATCTACGAAGGAGGAGGGGGATGAGATGGGGGTAAGAGGCTCGCCTGTATAAGAGCAGCCTCTCAGAGTCTCAGTCGGGTCCCCCGTCACCATCCAACATCCCTTCTGATCCTCGGCATCTGCGTACACCAACCTCCCCAGCGGTCCCTCTTCTCAACAGCATAGGAACGGCACAGGAGCAGCAGCATCCCACCTGCAACGGACTAGGCATCTCTCGACGGACAGTCCACCTTCTTTCTTCCACCGTCCCCCCTTCCACCGAACACCGAACACCGAATACATCACACCCCACCTGCTATGGCTCCCAACGCAGTGCAGGCCTCGTCGGCGCCCGGCCAAGCGGTCGAGGAGGCAAAGGCCGGCGGCAAGTACGCCCACAGCACCCACAACTACCCCGATGCGCTCAGCCACATCGACAGGACCACGTGGGACGTCGTCATCATCGGTGCCGGTCCCGCCGGCCTGATGCTGGCCACGTCGCTGGCGCGCTTCGGCGGCCACGACGTGCTGGTCGTCGACGAGCGGTCCGAGCCCACCACCGCCGGTCGCGCCGACGGTATCCAGCCGCGGACGATCGAGGTGCTCCGCAACATGGAGCCGATCGGATCGGAGTTCTTTGAGCGCAGCGCGTCGTCGTACGAGCGCACCTTCTGGGACCCGCGCAGCGACGGGAAGCGCGGTATCGAGCGGACGCGTCGAGTGCAATCGTTCCCCACCAACATGGAAATCCAGGACAACTGCACCCTCGGCCTCCAGCAGGGGCTGATCGAGGGCGGCTACCTCCGCGACATGGAGAGGCACGGCCAGCGCGTCACGCGGCCGTGGGCCTTCAAGGACTTCCACATGGGCGACGGCAGCCACCCGGTCACCGTCACGCTCGAAAAGATGAAGCCGGTCCTGGAGACGACCAACGAGGGTGGCGCCCCCATCAGCGTCATCAAGCCGACCGGTGAGACCAAGACGGTCAAGACCAAGTACCTCGTCGGTTGCGACGGCGGACGATCGCGCGTCCGCAAGACGATGGAGGACCGACACTCCGTCACGTTCGACGGTGACTGGGTCGACACGCTCTGGGCCGCGCTCGACTGCGTCGTCGAGACCGACTTCCCCGACGTTCGCAAGATTGCCGCGATCCACTCGCAGAACCACGGTGCCCTCTACATCTTCCCGCGTGAGAACAACGAAAAGGGCGAGCCAATCATCCGATGCTACACGCAGGTGAACAGGCTCGAGGGCGAGAAGAGCAAGGAGAGCGCGCTCGACGCGCGTGACAAGGTCACCTCGGACATGGTCATGAAGGCCATCAAGGAGATTGCCTACCCCTACCTCTTCGACTTCAAGAGTATCGAGTGGTACACGTGCTACCCGATCGGCCAGCGTCTTGTCAGCCGATACTCGCTCCCCGCGAGCAAGGCGGCGGGCGACAACAGTGCCTCGTTCCCCGGCCACCACGTCTTCATCGCTGGCGACGCCTGCCACACCCACAGCCCCAAGGCGGGCCAGGGAATGAACACGGCCATCATCGACGCCCAGGCGTTGGCGTGGCGCATCAATCTTGCGGAAAAGGGCCTGGCTAAGCGTAACATTCTCCTTGCGACCTACCACGACGAGCGCCACGCCACCGGCAAGCAGCTGGTCGATTTCGACTCGGAGTACTCGGCCCTCTTCAGCGGCGAGATCCCCAAGAACACGCCTGAGGTCGCCAACATGACCGAGGCCCAGAAGCGCGAGCACTTCATCGACATCCAGCGACGCAACGCTGCCTTCACTACGGGCGCGGGTGTCTTCTACGCCGACAACGTCCTCAATTTCCGCGACCCCTCGAAGCTCGGCGTCTCAAAGATCACGGACAAGCTGCAGCCGGGCGGTCGCCTACTACCTTCGTGGGTAACGCGCTGGTCCAACAGCCAGCCCGTCCGCCTGATCCACGAGATCCAGTTCACCGCGCCCGGCGGCTTCCGAATCTACGTCTGCGCCGGCGACCTGGAGCCGAACCGGAGCAAGCTGCAGGGCCTGGCCAAGCACCTCTCGTCTGCCTCGTCGTTCCTCCAGCGCTTCCGGCCCAACGCGCGCGCCCACCACCTGGCACACGGCGCGTACCACCAGCGTCCGGACGCGCTCAATACGGGCCTGGGCAAGGGCTACGCGGAGGAGGCCAACCCCTTCTTCCACCTGATGCTGATCGTCAAGCAGAACCGCTTCAAGATCGAGCTCGAGGAGATCGAGGACCTTGGCCCGCTCAAGGCGATGCTGTACACCGACGACGTCGAGCAGGGCGGCGCGCGCATCGGCCAGGCCGACGGCGACGATACCGTCGGCGGCCTCCACACCAAGTGGGGCCTGCAGGACGGCGGCATCGTCGTATGCCGCCCCGACGGATACGTGGGCGCCGTCTTCCCGCTCGACCAGGGCGCCAAGGGCTGGAAGGCCATCGAGACGTACTTTGACGGCTTCCTCGAGGAGCGCAACGTGGTGGCCGAGGCCGCGGGTGCGTCGAGGCTGTAGAGTAGGGTTGATTCGATAGGCAGCCAAATCGGTCGGATACGACACTCCCGCATCTTTTCCCATATCTTGTACTTTTAGACCTCTGCGGTGTCCATCTCTATCACGCATTGTCAGACCCAAGACGATGAAACGCAAAGCAGCTATTTTTACTGGATTCGTCTGAGCTCTTCAGGTTTGTGCGAGCAGGAGTAAAGAGGATAGGAACAGCAGGGAAAGGAAGGATAGGAAGAGAGGAGGATTACGAGGAGGAACAAAGGGAGGGTGATGTGACTGTACACAATTGTGCCCGCGCCTAAGGAGAAGAGAGACGGAGCACACTCAAAATAGTCAGTCTGTTGAGGTCTGCTCGAGGAACCCTCTACTTTCGCACGGCGTTCGAGGTAGAAGCCCCCTTTGTCCTTGTCCGGAAGGGAAGGGCGAAGGGGGCTACCAAGAAGCCGACGCAAAGGGACTGGAAGGTCAAGGGAGAGAGGAATGTCCGACCGTCGCCTTTGGATTCGTGTTGGAAGAAGGGAAGAACGGAAGAACGGAGCGCGAGGCTGGCCGCTCGAACGTTTGTCTCTTTCGATTTCCCTGCGCCCTCGCCGCCGAGGGCTTTTTTTCCTTCTTTTTCTTTTCTTTTCCGCCTGCAGGTAGGTGGAAGCGGATCCGAGGACAAGGGGGCGGCCGCTTTGACGTCAGCCGGCTCGACAGGCGGACGGGCCAGCCAGAGACATCAACACCGCGCACGAGGCCAGGCGGCCGGCACGCACGGGCGTCGGGCGTGTGTGGGTGCAAAGCACAACGCGGGCGCAGCAAAGAACAACACCTCAGCCCCCCCCCCCGCTCACATCCTCTCCACCACCACTCGCCATCCTCCGACCCAATGGCCCCTCGCTCGCCATAGCTGCCCCATCCCCCACCTCTTTCCCTCAGCGACCCACGACCACCTCTGAGTCCCGCTGTCACCGCCCAGATCAACACTCGTTCTCGCTCTCGCTCTCGCTCTCTCGGCGACCCTACAGGAGCCGCCGCACGCCAAGCATATCCTTCCGCCCGACGCCGGCCGCTTCGCGTCGAGAAGCTCGACTCGACAGGAACGCGAGATCTGCCTTGCAACCTGCACCCGCCGACATCCGCAGCATAAGCATCATTCTATCGTAAGACTCCTTAAATCGCCGCCTGCAGTGTCCCACGACGACAACTGTCTCGATCCCTTTACGACTCAATCGGGCACGCCTCCGGTCCAGCTACATGCTGAGCGTGGCGGTGGAGCACCACCCTTCTCACATCACTTCTAGGCAAATTTCGGCAGTTCCAACACAACTTCGTCTTGCGAACTCTCCCGTCGCCTGCTAGCCCTACTCCACTTTGCACAACGAGTCCCAGCTGCTCCTATACGGCTCCACCGGGGAGCCCCTGATCCTTTCGGGCCATGGAGGTGCAAGATGGCGGCGCCAGCGTCTCGCAAACATTACAGCATCCTTCGTCCAGATCAGACCAGCCCAGCGTCGCTCCACTCTCGCCCCAGATCCTCGACCTCGAGGCGTCCATCCTCTCCGACCCCATCCTCGACCTATGCCCATCACTCGACCTTCTAGAGACCCTGGCCAGGTCTAGCAAGGCCTCGCCAGAGGCCAAGCGGCAGAAGCTCTCCCGTGCCCTCCTTCGCGCCGCCAGTAGCGGAGACACCGACATGCTCTCCTGGCTGCTCGACCCGCGCCATGAGGCGCGCGCCATTATCGCGGGTGCAGACAGCGGGGTTGACGCCAACGGGAGGCCGTGGATAGCCTTTGACGAGATCCGCGACGAGGACGGAACGGGGCCCGTAGTGCTGGCATCGTGCGCGGGTCACGTTGACTGCGTCACAATGCTCGTCATGAACGGCGCCAACGTCGACGAGAGGGACGCCTGCGGCTGGACCCCGCTCATGTGGGCCACGAACAGCTCCAACCTCACGCTGTCGGCCTACTTGCTCGAGCACGGCGCAGATGTCGATGCCCGCAGCAGCAAGGGGACCAGCTGCGAGGACTTTATCCTTTCAGCCGCCCCGGACGCTGCGGGCGTCAAGCAGCTCGGAGGCTCCGGCGGGCAGGTCGAGAGGGACCAGCTAGCCGACCTTATCTACGAACACCAGAGGCTCTCGGCCATGCAGACCTCTTCTACGCAACGGCTGCATGACCTCAGCTTCTTGTCCCATAACGCCGGCACTCCCGGCTCTCCGCGCAAGTCGGCGGCGTTGCTTCCGTCGATGGAGGTCGGCAGGTCCTGGTCCGGCTTGAACCAGCCGCTCCACTCGAGGGCCTCGTCGCTCAGCACCTTTAAGCCCGGACACAGCCGGACCAGCAGCCAGATCACTGCATCCAGGCGCCTCGTTGGCAAAGTTGAGCGTGCGCACATCGCAGACCAGGAGCTTAGAGCGAGGGAGGTCGCCGAAGGGCGCAAACGGGCGATGCTGGACATCGCCGTGATGCTGGAGCTCGATTACTCGGCCCTCGTCGGCGAGCCGGTCGCCAGCGCACACGACGCAGGACCCGACGCACCAACGTCCAGATCCACTCGCCGGAGAGGGGTGCCCAAGCTCGCGCCGTCCGGGCTCGCATCGGGATGCGGCGCGATCGAGGTCGGTAGCGATGTGCTCTCGGTCGATTTCGATTGGAGCAAGGTGCGCAGCGACCAGATGCTCGTCTTTGGACTAAACGATCTGACGCCGCTGCTCGACCGGATGGTCTCCAACATCAAGCCTTCGAGAGCGCCTTGGACGTCTCGGGCCGCACCGGCTAACGTCCTCTTCCTCTGTACGCGGTACGCGTGCTCGCTCGGCGACGAGGAGCTCCTCGAGGAGCTCTTCCTCGGCGCCATCGACCGGATCGAAGGGTCGATCTACGCTCACCCGACCGACATGACCTACCTTGCCTTCTGGCTCTACAACTGCAGCCTCCTGCACTATTACACGCAGAAGGATGCTACCCTGCAGGAGTCGGAGGCGGTAAGCGAGTACCGCGCGCTGCTGGCGGACCTCTTGAACGAGATCTACGTCTTTGTGATCCGAGACGCTGAAAGACGCATCGACAAGGCGCTCGACCAGGCGATCCTTGACCACGAGGCGATCGAAGGTTTCGAAGAGGTGCGCTTCGAGGGCGAGTGGAAGTTCATGCGGACGCTCGCCGGCAGCGTCAAGGGCATAGGGCAGCAGAGTACGCTATCGGCCGCAGCCAGCTCTTCCAGCATCAACGCCGGCAACAGCAACGCGCGGCGGCCCATCAACCAAATCTTCGGACGGAGGGAGCAGAATGGCTCCGACCCGAGCCAGCACGCGACAAGCACGTCGCCGTCCATGGGCATCGGTAGCCCGTCGTCAAAGGCGGGGGGCTCCCTGGGCCGGCCGGACTCGCAGCTGAGATCGCCCTACGATGGCTCGTCGCCTTCGCGGCGGCAGCTCGGCGAAGCTCTGACGCCGGTGCGCGAGGTATCGTGCAACGTGACGGCAGCCGACCTGCTGTCGCGCCCTTCGCCGCGGACCATCACGTCGCTGCTGACTTCGACGCTGCACGTCCTCCAGCTGTACGAGATCAACCCGGCCATCATCATCCAAGGGCTTTCGCAGATCTTTTTCTGGGTCGGCTGCGAGCTCTTTAACCGGGTCCTCTCGCGCAAGCGCTACCTGTGCCGATCAAGGGCGATGCAGATCCGGCTCAACGTCAGCGCGCTCGAGGACTGGGCGCGAAGCAACGCGCTGCCGCTCAGCATCGTCCACGCCCACCTGTCGCCGCTCTCGCAGCTCGTCTCGTGGCTTCAGTGCCAGAGTTCGCTCTACGAGTTCGACGGTCTGATCGCCACCATGCAAGGCCTCAAGGCGCTCAACCCGCTGCAGATGCGCAAGGCGGTCAAAGACTACCGCTACGAGGTGGGCGAGACGCGGATGAGCGAAGAGTGCGTCCAGTACCTCGACCAGCTCATCATCGACTGGAAGCGGAGGCAGGAGGACCAAGCGTGTCAGCAGGCTATCGAGGAGCGCGCCATCCGGCAACGGCGCAAGCATGCGGCGGCGTCGGCCCATCGCGAGAGCATTGCCGGCTTTCTGCCGCCGCCTTCATCATCGCAGCACCACCTGTCCGGCACGGCCACTCAAAACGGCTACACGCCAGACAGCCGCTCGCCGAGCCTCAGCAGTGTTGGCGACGGCGATGGACACGATCACGGCTGCTACACCGACGAGCCCGTTGGCGACGCTGACGCAGAAGCCATGGACGTCGATGGCGCAGCAGACCGAAGCCACAGCGGCGGCGGCAGCATCTACGAAGCGGGCGGCGGCGATGAGAGCATGTCAACGATCGCTACGGCAGGGGCCTCTGAACCTCTGACGGTGGTGGAAGCGATAGCGCAGTCGGCACAGCGGGCGATCGACGGCCTCTTTACCCCGGGCAAGAGTATGGCCGACTACGTCCCGCCCTGGACGGCGGCGGGTGCTCCCATGGGCGTCAAAGGGCGGCCGTTGTCGATCTCAACATCGGAGGTGGTGGGCGAGACGCTCAACAGCCGCGACATGCTGCCGTTTGCGCTGCCTTCGCGGCCGGACGCGATGATCGTCACGCCGGGCGACGCGTTCGGGTTCGGCCGCGGTCACTTTACGGGGACAGGCACGCCGAGCCTGCGCAGCGTCGCCGGGTCCGAGAGCGGCTCGCCGGTACGCTCTTCGCGCTCTTCGACTGCTGCATCGTCGCGTCGCGGGTCTCGACCCGCTACGCCGGAAGACTTGAATGCCGACGCTGACACGACTGCCTCGGCCGCAGTGGGAGCTGGTGGTGGGGGTGGGGAGAGCGTGAGGAGCGGAACGTCGAACGCGACGGGCTTGAGCACCGCCAGTCGCTCCAGCCTGTTTCCGCAGGGCAAAGGCTTCGCAGCGGGCGGGAGCTGGAGTCCCGTTCCGCTCCTGCCCGACCCACTGCTGGACGAGATCAACGAGATCATGAGACAGGTGGCGGTAGCGGATGAAGGTAGGACCGGCGGAGGCGAATTGCAACCAGGCAACGACGCATTCGCTCATCTCCCTGCCACTGCCCCTGCGACTGCGACCGATGCGGGCACAGCGTCAAAGGGCGAGGAAAAGCCTCATCCATTCAAGATCCCACCGCGCACCAGCTCTTCCATGCTTGCAGAAGAATACCAATCCTCCTCCACCACCTCCTCCTCGGCACACGACATGGCACGCACCACTTTCTCTCCATCCAACGTGAACGCAGGTGGGAGTGTGGCAGGAAGGACGTCACCACTCAAACGATCTACACCTTTCAGTCCAAGTCTATCTGAAGAGCAGGACGAGCAAAAGGAAGAGTACGACGAAGGAGCACTGAAGCGAAGAGAGAGCGGCTTGAGCTTCAGACCGAAACAACTCGTCATGCCAGAAAGGAAGGTAGATCTGGTGTTCGGAGAGGACTTCGAAGAATGAGAGGAATTCCAGGTCGCCAGGACGCCCATGGCGGAATTGCCGGGCGGAAGGAGATGAGGATGAGGGATTCGTTGCTCCACCTGAATTCCATCAGTGCATCGATCGTTGGCTTCGTTTTCTTTTGCTCGTGTGGGATTTCGACGTGTAAGGATGTGTGCTAGGGTCGTCGTGCTTGGCTAATATTGAAGAAGCTGTGGAGAGAATGCGTATAATGTCCGTGCAATGGAAATGCTACGAGGATGCGCTCGCGTTTGGTATGTACAAGAAGATGCTGTGAGATAAGAGTAAGGGAACAGGCAACGATCGCAAGAGAGACGACAGATCAATGAGTAGAAAGGTGTCCTGGCGTGTTCGTCCAGTCAAACTGGAGCGTCTTGTCCGACGTTGTCACGCCTTCTCCGGCCTTTGCCGACGTGACGACCGACGTGGCGCCACCTTCCTGCTCGTCACCAGCCGAGAACGTCTCGTGCCCGTGTGACGCATTCGCCGAATCGATGACAAAGTCCAACGGAGATCGAAGACTGGAAGGCGTCAGCCTCCCTGGAGCCAGTAGGGTATCTTGTGCGCTCGAGGAATGAGACGTCAGTAGTGATGCCGACAGCGCAGAGCTGGCTGCGAGGTAGACATGGCTCGTGTCGCCTGAAAGCGCCGCTGGGGAATCGACAGTCGCTGCATCGCATGCAACCGTCAGAGCTGAGGCAGGGTCGGGAAAGGGATCGGTACCGGCTTGATGTGCTGTTGCAACGCCGGTGAGAGTCGTCTGAGATGGTGGGACGTCGACGCTGTTGGCGTGGGGTGGTACCGACCCGTCGCCGCCAACGGCGTCACCGTTCTTCTTGCGGATAGAAGAGGTGTTGAGACGGGGTAGGGCGGGTGGGGGCGTCTTGGCTTCGAAAGCCCTGATCGAAGCGGTGACCGAGTTCTGGCGCGGGCTGAGGCTCTTGATCGATGCGTTCGAGCGCGACCTCTCTGGCGTCGTCGGCATCGCAGGCTGCGGCTGAAGGAGCAGCGACTCGTCCTGCTCGATGGCGCTCGAGCCGATCCCGGGAGGAACGAGCGCATTGCTGCGCTTCAGATCGGTAGCGCCTGTCAAGGCTGACGGATCGTCGGAACTTGCCACTGCCATGACGGAGGGCGCCGTGCTCGATGCGGTGGAGCTGGCTGCAAATGCTGCATCGGCCGCCCCCTGCCCGGCCCGAGAGAGCTCTTCACTCCGGGCAAACGGGACGGGTGGGAGGATGGGCGCGCCCGCCGTCTTGAGGTCGAAAATCTCTTTGCAGTACAGGATCATGTCCTCCAAGGTCTTGTCCTCTTCCTGCAGATCCGACGGCCAGCGAGATCAGAGTGGGACGAGACGACGTTAGTAAAGTGCGGATGGGCACAAAGTACAACCGCCGAGGCGCGCTACTCACCATGGCCGCGGCCACGCTGGTCGTCTCGTGGTCTGCTTCGGACAGCAGGCACGGCGAGAATACAACCGAGAGGTTGGCTGCCGTCATCTTATTGACGTTCGCATGCTCTGCGACCTTGGCGAGATGGAACACGATCACTTTGAGCGTCACCTGGTGGATAGGCGGACTGGCGACACGACGGCAGAGGGAAGGCTGACGTGCGGTCAGCTATTGGCCCGAAATCTCGGCTTCTCCGCTCCGCAAGGAGCATCTGCCTTCGTTCCTTCGGAATGCACTCACAGCCTCCGGAGACGGCCCTTGAGAATGGCGAAGCCGGTCCGGATGTGCTCATCTCTCTCGTGAGTATACTTGATCCGCTCGGGCCAAGGGATGGCCATGACTGGCTCGGGCAGCTGCCTCAGGTAGTCCTTGAAGACGCCGGCGACCGCAGACGGCTCATCCTTCTCCGGGTCGAATTGGAAGCCTAGCTCGTCCTTTTCGATGGCGACCTTCAGCGCCTTCACACTCGACTGCCGAGCGGAGAGGCGATAGATCCCTTCCTGGCCAAGCGCATGGGCCTCAATGAAGGCGATGCACTTCGTTACAATCAAAGGAGGTGCCACCGTGTCGCTGAGGCGGTAGGGCACCGTCAGAGGGTAGTCGGTGAGCGGCGTTCCGAAGAGCAGATTCTTGAGCTCGCCATGCCAGCTGCGGGGAGAGGTGCAAGCAAAAGGCAAGTCAGTCGGTCAGAACTCTAGTCACTCCGTGGAGGGAGTGAGGAAGAGAACGGGAGGGCTCGCGGCGTTCTGACTCACTAGTTGACGTACGTAACCCGCTGCTCGTTGAGGTCCTGCGCATTCGGCAGTTTCTGTGCGAACTCCGCCAGCTCGCTGTCCAGGTCGACGAGGGCCAGTTTGACGACGTCGATGCCGTGTTCGTGCAGGCCGACGCCCTGCGAGTAGAGCGCAACCATGCTGCGCTGCGACTGCATCTCCACGGCCTGGGCGGTATGGGCGAGCTCGCTGCGGCACTCGACCACAGACGTGACGGCGGCCATGATCGTCTTGGCCCTTCGTATGCGCGACGTCTCGAGGTCAAAGATGGCTTTGCGGTAGCTCTTGTCGAGCTCGTCGACCTCGCGCTTCGCCTTGATCTGCTTGAGCGCAATGATCTGGGTTGCCCGCATCGAGCCAGGACCGTTGCCGAGGCTGCCTCCAAGCCCATGGCGGATCGTGTCGCCGACCGTCGCGCCGAGCCCGGTAATGGCGTTGCCGCTGCCTTCGGCATAGCTACCGGAGCCGTGGTGGCCTGCACTCCCCGCTGCAGGGCCCGCCTCGCGGCCTTCTCGCATCCTGTTGAGGAGCGCTCCAATCTTCTTAGGAGCTTCTTTGCGCGCCGCCTCCCACCCTTCGCGGCTCTTGAGGGCCTCAAAGAAGTTGGGCCGATTCCGCTCCGAGTTGGGGCTTGGTAGCGAC
The DNA here is from genome assembly GCA_900291925.1 of Thecaphora thlaspeos. NCBI lineage: Eukaryota > Fungi > Basidiomycota > Ustilaginomycetes > Urocystidales > Glomosporiaceae > Thecaphora > Thecaphora thlaspeos. The sequence continues at coordinate 660,697 of UWYS01000003.1, read as the reverse complement.
TCGTTCGCATGACCCGACGGGGGCAGGGAAGCCGAGAGCGGGACGTCGGGCCTTCGCGGCGACGAGACGGGCGAGGAGAGATCGTCGGCGCTCATCGCCTCCCGCTGTGAGACGCCCAGCGACTGGGCGGAGCTGCACGAGGTTGCGCGAGAGTGGGGCTTCCTCATGCTGCCAGACCTTCGATGCACCACGCCACCATCGGTGTCGGGCTCGGGCGACGAGACGCACGCCCCGGGCGAGCTGCCGCTGCCCTCGCGCTCCCTCTCCTTGGTGCGCGTTGCGAGGAGCGTCCTCTGCTCCTCGACGGCCTTTTGCTGAAGCTGAAGCTGCTCGACCTCTTCGGCCTTTTTCTCGTAAGCCCTTCGTATCCTGGGGAGGGTCGAGTTGCGCATGTCGTCGTAGTGCGAGAGGCTTCTGCGGAGGTCCTCTTTGACGCGCTTGCGGATGCGCTCCTGCGAGTCACGAAAGGCGAGCAGGGGGGTCAGGACGGCCTGCTTGATTGTCTCGACGGCGTGCGCTCGTGCGTCAAGCTCGCGGAGGTCGTCTGCGCGCAGCTCGCGCCATCCGCGCCGGATCCCCAGGAACTGGACGGTATCAGGGAGGAGGCCGGTAACGCTGGCCATTTTGGCATTGACGCGGGCGTCGAGCTCCTTCTGCCTCTCCACGAGCTGCCTGAAGCTGCGGACGTAGTCCTCCTCAAGCTTGAGCCTGCCCTCATAGAGGGAGATGTAGCTGTCCACCTCGTCGAGGGTGACGCGGAACGTTTCGAGGAGCGAGGCAGCGATCTCTGCTGCCGAGGTGATAGCGCCATCGTGTGTGTTGCCGTTGCTGGAGGCGGTGCGGGAGAGGTACTCTGCAGACTTGCGGCCAGCCTGTGAGAGGCCGATTCCGAGGGACTCCATGTCGAAGAAGTCGGCGGCCTTGCTCTGGCCGGGCGGCATAGTCGCCGTAATGGGAGACGTTGCGCCAGCCAAGGGCGGGCCACTGCTGTGCTAGTGTATCTGTGGCAACGGACGAGCTGGCCCAGAGTGAAGCTGCGATGATGATGGATGCCTGTTGGCGATGGTGATGGTGGTAGTGAGGTAAAGGGGACGAGATTGCACGAGCGCTGGCACCACCCACCTCGGGCCAAAGACGGCTTGAAAGGCACAGCGACGCGTGCCCGCCCTTGGCCCAAGCGCACACGGGCCGGGCACGCAACCCACATCTGCGCAGCGTCTGCCTCTTCCTCACCACCATCATCAACGCCCATACGCTCCCCCCTCCTTCCCGCTGCTCTCTTGGCTGGCCTTTCATCGGGCAATCATTCCAGACACGACGGATTCGCACCTCAGCACGTCGTTCGCCTCCAACGCTGGAAGTTTGGGCGTATCCAATGCCAGCCTTCTCGACCTCTACGCACGGTCCGTAAGCCCCTACGCCAAGCCAAACCCGGCCGCCGTCGTCAGCTCGTCGTACGACGTCAGCCCCGGTGCCGCCGTCGCCGACATCTCGTTGGCCTGTACACAAGGCCAGGGCGGCGGCAGCAGCAGCTATTTTGCGCAAGCGACACCGGCCAACCCTCCCCCGTTGCCCGCCAGACCGGCAGATCACGCCTCGCGCTCTCCGGCCATCGGCGCCGGTCAGGCTGTCGGCCGTCCATCCTTCATGGCGCGCTCCTCGTCGGAGTGGACGGCGGCCTCGGTGCGAGACCCGGAGCCAGCGGCGAGCGGCAAACGAGATTCGGTCGCTGGGTTCGACGCAGAGGTTTTCAAGAATATCAGGCCCTCTCAGGCCAGCGGCACGACCGGCGGATGCGGAGGCGCAGATGCAGCCGCAGAAGGACGCGACGCCTGGCGCACTCGGCCCGGGGACAGCTCCGGCCTGACGAGGGGAAACGCCTATGGCAGCATAGGTGCTCGGTCAGACGGCGGTGACGGCGGCGACGGCGACAGCGAAGGTTCGCACTACGACGACGACGATCTGGTGGGCGGCGAGGTCTGTCAAAGCGCCTACTTTGCACCCACGCAGTCAGCCGACTCCACCTACTCCCGCCCGGGCCTATCCCTGACCGAGCCCGACGCAGAGTACGGCAAAGGCAGCGGCTACCCGGAGGGCGATCCACGTCGGCAACACAGCGTGGGCAGTTTCGGCAACGGCAGCAAGGACAGCGGCCTCGCCAGAGATGCGCACCTTGCCTCACCGCCGGTACCGCAGCGGACAAGCAGCTTCAACCGCGACGAGGAGGTCGTCTCCCCGAACCTAGGCCACAGTACTTCTCCACAAGCAAGGATGTCGGCATCCGGCTGGACGTCACTCCTGTTCGAAGACGTCGACCGCTCCGCATCAAAGGCGGTGTCGCGGCGGCCGTCGCTGGCGCTCCACAGCTCGCAGATCCCGCTCCGGCGGAGCAGCTCCGAGATCCTCCGGTCCTCGGACTACCGCAGACACGGCCGTGCTAGCACCGACACGGTTGAGCTGCGCGAGGGCCTCGGCATCTCTTCCGGCAGCTCTGACTCGCCAGAGAAGCGTGCGGTCATGACCTCGCACGATAACGGCGTCAGCCTTCGCTCAACTTTGGGCGAGGCGAGGCGAGGTCCGAGCACCGGCGAGGAGTCGCCAGCGAAGGACACCTTTCAGGCCCCGCAGGAGGCGCCCACCTCCAAGCCTTCCTCCCGCGGCGAAGCCCTACAGGCGGTAAGCGAAGATCCTGTCAAGTCACCGCGCCATTGCAACAAGGAACTGTCGCCCGGCGGCACTTCCCGACCTGACAGCCTACCGCGCCCCGACAGCAGAGACTCGGAGCCAAATTCGGAGGAGCAGGCCAAGCTGGAACGCGAGTTGCTTGCCGGAGACACGTCTGAGGGAGGTGCCCGTCCCAAGACCCTCAAGGAGGCGAGGGAGAGGGCCAGGCTGCGCTGGCAGCAGAGCGAAGCGGCCGCGAGCCCGCAGGTCTCGTCGGCCTCGAAAGACTCGGCGCCGGGAGAGGTCAAGCCGCCGAGGCGGACCGAAGCGCTGGTGGGAGATGCGCTGCCCAGACGGAGCGTTGATTCCGTCGACCGGCCGTCTCGCGACCCGCGCAGGCTGTCGGGGAGAGAGGTCGTCCCGCTCTCGCGGAGCTCTACAGTCTCCGGCTACTCGGCGCCGTCCGATTACTCGCACGGCTCAGAGGCCGAGGTCGACACTTCCTTCCAGGATGCTGTCGCCGTCAACAATACCGGGAGCAGGGCCTCCTTTGAGGGCGCAAACGACGGCGGAGGACCGATGGAGATCGTTGAGCCCGCGTCTGCTGTGTCGCAGACCTCGGCCGGCATCGAAGAGTTGACGGCAGCGGTCTCGTCGGCCATGCAGGACCTCAGCTTCGGCAGCACTGACGAGTCGTCCAACACCATCTACGGTGCTGTAGCTAAGGACGGGTCGCGCCAACTGGCGGCAGGATCGCAGCTCCCGTGTTCCGACCAGGATCTTCGGACGCCGAAGCCTACAGCGTCGTCGCGTTTCGACGATGCCGGCCGACTCGCTGCTTCCACGGGCCAGGTGGTCGCTCAAGACCCTGCTGGTCTCGCGCTGGCCTCGCCATACGGTGAGAGGCAGCCCCCGAATGCGGCCACCTCGCTCAGCCTGCAGAGCGCGGTACGGGAAGAAGCTCGGCCTGTAGAGGCCCGGCCCATCATCCGGATCGAGATCTACGGCCGGACGGTTGCCTTTCCCGGCGCCTTTCTCAGTCAGACCGTCACAGGCAAGAAAAAGGCGGCGCCGTGGGAGCGCGCCAAGTTGTACGCGCAATTTACGAACGAGCTTCTGACATTGCAGACGGGGCTCGAGCTGTGGATGGATGCTGTCCAGCGTCCCGCAAAGCGGCAGCGTGAGTTCGTAGCGGGTAGCCTTTAGCGAGGCAAGATGAACGTGCGACTGACGGGGGTGCTTGCCCCTTCCCTTTTGAACCTCGACGCTCACCCCGCGCCTCACTATCTTTCCTTTCCCGATCGGTCGACAGAGCTAGGCCGACAGTCCCAGGATACACAGACTGCGCCAAATGAGCCCGACTTTTGCCGGACGCACGTGCGCAACAAAGGCTCGTACGCGGCCTCGGTTCGCTCCGACATGACGTTCCCAATGAGAGGAGACGGCGGCAAGGCCAAGGAACTCGTCTCGACGCTGCCGACGATGCCCGAGTCGCCGCCGGGCTGGGTCCCGGCCAACCTGCCGTACCCCTTGCTGGTAGACCAGAGGCCAAACTCGAACTCGAACAACAGCAGCTTCGCCACCTCGTCGGTCAGCCAGCCGCTTCATCTCAACCACGAGGCCGGATCGTCGCACACGGTGGCTAAGTCGAGCGGGCTGACGTCATCGTCGAGCAGCGGCAATTCGCGCTCCGTCACCGGCGGCAACTTCTTCAGCAGCCTTGGGCGCAAGGGCAGCCGGCGAGCGCCCGGTGGCTCGGTGTCCAGCATCGCGCAGGGCGGGCTCGCCTCGATCGCCGGAGCCGTCGGCGGACCGAGCCGTAGCAGGGCCAAGGGCAAGACGATCTCAGCCCCCATTCCGCTGGCGAATGAACGCCGCAGCATCGATGCGGCCGACGTGGGCGGTGCCGATGCCGGCAACTACGGTCGCACATCGGGTCTCGGCGAGAGCACCAGCGCCAGCAGGCTCCCGACGGTCAGCGAGCGGCAGAACTATGCCTCTTCCCCCACTGTGACCTCTCCCATGGGAAGTCGTCCTTCGCCGATGGGCCCACGCGCCCCCGGATCCGGCAGCGGACCGGGCTTCTTCAGCAGCGTTGGCCGGAGCAGCTCGAACGACATCAATCGCGCATCGGCCGGCGGGAGCCAGGCTTCGCCTGCCGGGGCGTTCCAGCCTCCGCGCGTCTCCAACGATGGCGGCGGTGCGATAGCTTCGTCGCCGGTGATCGCGTCGCCCGAGATGGAGCAGCCCTATTGGGGCAGCGATGCCCAGCAACGGCCGAAGAACGGCCGCTCCAGCTCGTCAGGATCGCTGTTGGGCGGCAGCAGAGGCAGCGCCATGTCCGCCGTGCGGAGCTCATTTTCGTACGGCACCGTGCGCGAAAGGATTCGAGGCGTGGGACTGAGCAGCCCGGACCCCAGCGCTGCGACGGCCAACGATCCGGGCTTCAAGGAGGCGCTCAGCAAGCTGTCTGACGTCTTACCGGACGCCGATACCGAGACGCTGGCCTACTACCTGAAGAAAACAAAGGGCAATGACCTCGTCGCAATCGTGAGTGAGACTTGGGCGGGAGCTAATGGCGATGCGCTGGCGGTCTCTCGTCGGAAACTGACGCTGCCGCCTTCTAATGCCATCTTTGCCCCGCCATCCTTTGCCCCGATGTCATCAGGGTGACTATCTGCAAGACCAGTCACTCGGAAGGTTGCCCGTCTGATCTTGGGGCCCGTCGGGCAAGCGTTACCCCGCCCGACATGGTCGCGGGCTCTGTGTGCTTGTGATCGAGGGCAAGCCCTGTTCTCTCTCTGGTGTCCGTCTCTGCGCGTACACTAGAACGACATGCCGTTTGTGCGGCCTGCAGAGCTGCCACCTGTACCACCATCATGCCTCTTGCCCCTATGGCGGCCCACCCTGGACGAGTGCGTGCCTGCCTGCGTGTCTATCAAGAAGAGGGGCGCGCGACGAGCTAAGTGGAGCGAGGTTTGCGTGTCATTTTCCGCGCCTTTTTTGCGGCGGCTCTCTTTTGCCCCTTTCCTCTCTGACCCCCTGATCCTACCTTACTCATCGTCGTCGTCGTCCCAACCACCACCGACACCACCAACACCACCGACACCACCGTCATCACCAACGCCATCACTTCACGCTGTCCTTACCCACTCACTCGTCGTCCTGAGTCTTGTCAGGCTAGAGGTGCCGCCCCTGTGCTATGATATAGCGCCCCTTCCCCACCCCGCTCTCCATCACCATGGCGCTGTTCAGCTTCAACACACTCGTCCTGCTCGTCGTCTCGATCGCTGCTTACTATGCCTACGCCGTCTACATCAAGCTCGAATACGCCCAGCGAGCAAAGCACTTCGCCCTCGATCAGCGCCGAAGAGCTGGCATCCCCGACACCGACGCTCGTCCCTTTGGCATAGCACGGGCCGATGCGCTCAAGAAGCGCCAGGAGAGCCAAGATGCCGCCGCCCACCGCCCTCGACCCAGCCCGTTCAAGTCGAATGGAGCCGCAGCCGCAGCCGCCTCACCCATCTCGTCGCCCCGTCTTTTCGTTCGATCCTCGCCGACAAAGCACCAGACGTCCATCGACTCCACCTTGGCACAGTCCGGCTACCTGAGGCACAGGAGCAGCGGTAACCTCCGCACGCACGCCGACGTCAAGCCAGAGCCGAGATGGCCCGGAGCTTTCCGCTATGACGACGACTCCGCCACGGCCGTCCAGCAGAGGCTCTATCCTACGAGGGACTTTTCCGCCGCGTCCCCGCGCGAGGAGAAGGCGATCACATGGTCGTCTCTGACCACCCGCAAGCACGGCCTCAGCGACACCGACAGCATGACTGGCAGCGTCGACGCAAGTCAGTCGAAGAAGAAAAGCCAGAAGATCGACCAGGAGAACCTCGAGCGCCGCGCCATTACTGCCCGAACCTCCAAGAAGCGAGGCCCCTCCGAAGTCCGGGACGGTGTCGACGACAGTGTGTCGGGCGATCGCACCGTCAAGAGGAGGACCCGCGCCGCCCCTCTGCAGGAGTTGTCCGGCGACGACTATGACTCGATCGACTACGAGGAAGAGGATGACGACGAAGATCACGACATGGCCGATGCATCACCGCCGCCTGCACAGCAAGGTCGCAGGGGCAAGAAGAGGGATGTCGACCAGGTTGACGGAGCCGAGAGCACGGCCGGAGCGTCGACTCGCATCATTCAAAGCAAGAAGCGTGGCAAGGCCAGCAAATCGACGCCATCCGACCAGCCGACGCTCTCGGATCGCGAGTATCAGCTGGAGGACGAGGAGATGGCCTCGCTCGACGACTTTGGCGCCGACCGCATCGAAACCGATCGAGAGTCGCTCGCGCTTGCCGGAAGCCGGCCTCGACCGTCGAACGGGAAGGGGAAGGGCAAGCGCAAGGTAGACACCTCCGACGATCGTGAGCCCGGCGATGAGTGGACCGACCTCAACGGACTGCGCTGGCAGATTGGCGAGGACGGCGTCCGTCGCCGCGCCACCGTCGTCGTCGAGATGCGACCCAAGTACAACATGCCCAAGGACTCGCAGCACCCGGACGCCAAGCAGAAGATCCAAGTCTACGTCGAGCGCTTCCTGTCCGAGCGGGAGTACGAGGAGGCCCGTAAGAAGAAGCTGCTTGGCTTCCAGGAGGCTGAGAGGCAGCGTGAGGCCGAAGCTAAGCAAAAGGCGGCAGAGGAGGCCGCGGCCAAAGTTGCCGAGGACGCCACGGCCGGCCGAAACGTCTCTACTCCGAGGAAGTTGCGCAACAACGACCTCCTCTACAGCGACAGCATCGTCCGCCACCAGTCGCCGCTGCGTGCGGCGCGATCCGAGGTCAATTCCCAACGCCCCGTCGGGACGCCGCCACCTCGCTCTGACTCTATTCCACTGCGCGATGGAACGCCCGGATCGGCCGCCAAGGTCAACAAGCGGATCTCGTTGTCGGTCTCGAACAGCGCTGGGACCAGCCTGACCACCTCGCCCGCCGCAAGAAGCCTGACGCCCTCACGTCGCAGCGGCCTGGACGAGGAAAGCAAGCGCAGGCGAGAAGAGGCTCTACTCAAGAAGCTGCGAGAAGCGCAGGAGGCAAAGGAGGCCGCATCTCAGCCGAAGCCTTCACCCGCCCCTCAGGCTGCCCCGGTACCCGCCGCCGCGAGCCTCTCTGCCGCGCACGCTGCGTCTGCCGCCGCTGACACGACCGGTACAGCCGCGCCTGCCGCTACAGCTGATGCAAGCGCTCCAACATCAGCGACTAGCCTATTTGCTGGCCTAGCCTCAGCCAAAAAGGCCGATACCCCGGCTACGCAAAACGAAGTGAAGTTTTCTCTCACATCTGGCTTCTCCTCTGGCGGGCTGTCCTCGACGTCCTCCACTGCAGCCCCCGTCAAGGCCGCCGAGACGAAGCCAACTAGCGTTCCTTCTTTCAGCTTCGGCAGTCCCGCCGCCGCCACCCCTGCTGCTCCCGCCGCTGCTGCAACCAAGCCCGAGGATAAGCCCAAGAGCCTGGGAAGCTTCAGCTTCGGCACACCCGCCAGCCCTGCTCCGACTACGGCCGCCAGCAGCGAGATGAAGCCAGCCGCTTCTACCGGCGGGTTCACCTTTGGCACGGCCGCTTCCCAGCCCAAGACAGAGTCTGCAGCACCCGCCGGATCAACAGCACCTGCTACCTTCACCTTTGGCAGTGGCAGCGGTGGCGGCAACGGCTCCACACCGGCCCCCACCACATCCGCCCCTGCCACCAGCGCTAGCACGTCGACGTTCTCTTTCGGCGCCCCCAAGACGAGCGACACCAAGCCGGCCTCGTCCTCGTCGACCTTCACCTTTGGTGCTTCCACCCCTGCCGCTGCTTCTGCATCCTCGACACCTGCAGCACCTTCCTTTTCGTTCGGCGCTCCTCCAGCCGCGAGCAACGGCGACAGCAACCCGGCGAGTGGCTCAACCTCCACATTCGGAAGCACTCTCGCTGCGGCACCTGCATCGACGGGATCGGGTGGGTTTACGTTCGGAGCGCCGGCCTCGAACGATTCGGGCGCACCGGCTGCTGGAGGGTTTACGTTTTCGATCGGCAAGAAGCGAGGTGGAGAATAACGGGTGACGGACTGGTTATAGAGGGACGGTCAGATGTAGATGTGGAGCTCGTAGAAGCAGGCAGGTTTGACGAGGTCGTAACATATTAGATTCGGTACCGTTTGATCTAGCTGTCTCGCGCTGGTCTCTCGACCGACTTTGTCGCCTCACGCTGTCGTGGCGAGCAAGGGAGAAATGTGTCGGAGATGTGTGTTGGGCTGTTGTCGTTGTTGGCGCACAGACAGGGGACAAGCTGAACGGGGGATGAAGCAACGATGGTGATGCAGGCCGACAAGGGGAAGGAAGGAACAAGGATTGGGGCACAGCGAAGGGTCAGAACACTCGGACGATACAACAGTCCAACTTGTGATACACCCCTTGCCTCACAATCGCGGTGGATGGATCGACGACACAAGGTATTGTACGGTACACTCTGTCTCGCAAGGGTACGGATACAATGCGAGCGTCTTATTAGGATGTCGATGTCAGAGCATTGACCGAATACGCTGGCTCTTATCCAGAGGGAGGGTCCAACCACGTTGTACGACAGACTTACAGACGGCAGATACGCAAGTGCTTATCAGAAGAGTTCCCGAGCAAGCTGACATCACATGAAAGTGGGGGTACCGAGAGATGGATACTGTAGCTTGTCAAATTGATAACCTTGACACCCCACACTTCATGATAGATTGCAGAACAGATGGTGTGTGGGTATGTACAGTATCTGTGCATGCTTAACGTAGGGCTTAGCCTTGCGGCACAACAAGTCGCGCTCGTGATGAGGTGTATGTGATGGTGATGCTTCGAGGGAGACGGGAAAAGCCCGTGCTCGCTTTTGACGGATTCACCTTCTTCGCGTTTAGCGGTCCGAAATCGCAGACACCTCAAGTTCGGCGCCAGGGTTTCGTCGGTGCGGGTGTATGTGCGTCGGGTCAGAGTCTGAGTCTTCCGAGCCCAAGCCACGCGCATACATACATAATTCGGCGGAAATGCCGAGGCTCATCCAAGATGAGGCGGCGGGCGAGGAAAGAAAAAGAAGAATGATATTTCCAGTAGTCTGGGCTTCCCCGCCAAAAGGCGTTCTCGCTCGTGGGCAAGCAAGCTGTACGCTGGCCACGAGCGCATGATAAGGCCACACCAAACTATGTACTGCCCTCTTTGCTTGCTTGCTGAGTGGGTGAAGGCCTGGTACACTTTCCGCCCAGGGTACGTGACTGCACTGTACCTGTGCCATTCCGTGGACCAACGAGCGAGAACTTGAGCAGCTAAGCCGAGCCGGTCCAGGCCCGGGTGGACGTGCCGATGACTACGCCCATATTGACGCAGAGCGTGTCTCGACGTAGTGTGGGCAAATCGAGCAATTCTCGAACTTTGTTCCATTGGCGCGATCACGACAGGGCAAGTTGAATCCAGAAGGTCGTCGGCGATTTGAGTGTCCCTCTGGCGGGCGGCGGAGGAAAGAGGCAGGTGAGCTTCCCGCCACCAGTCCCCACCACACAGGAACAGCTGCGCAAGGCAGGCAGCAGGCAGCAGGCAGCAGGCGGGATAGGGCACCACGCAGACCCTGCCCGTTGCCCTGCAGCGCCCCGCGGCCAACAGGCGTCCAGGTCCCGCTGTTGCTGTCTCTGCCTCGCTCGCTATCTGGCCAATGGCGTCGCCCTGCTCGTCTGCCCCCGTCCAGATTACAGTACCCTACTGTATCGCCGCCTGCCCATCCAGCTGCCCGGCCGCCCTCACCAGGCTTCCGGTACTGTGACTGTAAGACTGCCTGTCCGCCCGCTCGCCAGGCATCGTGTGTGAGACGTGCGTGGCCAGCGGCAGCGAGGGCGGACGACCCGAAATAAGTAGCAGCCCCCCCCCCATCGCTCGCTTTCTCTTCTCGCGCCATCCGCCACCCTTCCCCTCCTCTCCTAGCCCCAGACCTAGTAACGAGCAGGCTCCGAAGTCTTCCTGCGACGACGACCAAGACGGCAAACACCACCGTCTATCCATCGATACGGTCTGATAACACAACACAGCACACGACAGCCTGCCATGGGTGCCTGGTCAAATTTCAAAGACGGCTTCAAGGCCGAGGAGAATGACTCGACTTCCCTCTCGAGCGGGTCACCGTCCAACTACGATGACAAGGGCTAGAAGGTCGAGTATGATGCCGGCGCCGTCGAGACGCAGGGAGTCAAGGTCACGAGCGACAACGTGGGCCTCAAGCGTGGTCTCCACGGTCGACACGTCCAGTTCATCGCCCTCGGCGGCGCTCCATCGGTACTGGTGAGTCTCGGGGACCTCGCTGCCGCAATGACGTCCCCACGTCCGCCCATCTCGCGTGCCGATGGACCACGACGACTGACAGCCTGATATGTATCATTGCTCTCTGATTCGCTCCCTCACCTCCTCGCCGCCACTCTGCACGTCTCTTCATTGGTTCCGGAGGCGCGCTCGCTACCGGAGGTCCCGGTTTTTCCTGATGATCGACTTTATCCTGATCGGTATCATGCTTCTCATGGTCGTCATGGCTCTCGGTGAACTCGCCTCCATCTTCCCTGTCGCCGGATCCTTTGCTGCCTACTCGACCCGCTTCATCGACCCCGCCGTCGGCTTCGCTATGGCTTACAACTACTGGCTCTAGTGGCTCATCGTGCTGCCCCTCGAGCTTGTCGCCGCATCGATCGTCATCACCTACTGGGACCCGAACGAAGTGGTGCCACGCGGTGTCTGGATCGCCGTCTTCCTGCTCGCCATCACGGTCATCAACTTCTTCGGCGTCCGCGGCTACGGCGAGTTCGAGTTCTTCGGCTCGCTCATCAAGGTGCTCGCGATCATCGGCTTCATCATCGTCGGCATCGTCATCAACTGCGGCGGCGGCCCCGCCGGCCGATACTACGGCGTCGAGACCTGGAGGGACCCCGGTGCCTTCAACAACGGCTTCAAGGGCATCGCGTCCGTCTTTGTCACGGCTGCCTTCTCGTACGCCGGCACCGAGCTGATCGGCCTTGCCGCCGCCGAGACGGCCAACCCGCGCAAGGAGATCCCCAAGGCCGCCAAGCAGATCTTCGCACGTATCATCATCTTCTACGTCCTTTCGCTGTTCATCGTCTCAACCATCGTCCCCTACACCAACGAGCGCCTCGGAAGCGGCTCCTAAGATGCCCGTGCCTCGCCCTTCGTCATTGCCATCACCTTTGCCCAGATCGACGTGCTGCCCTCGATCATGAACGCCGTCATCCTGGTCTCGGTCCTCTCGGTCGGCAACTCGGCCGTCTACGCCGCCAGCCGCACGCTTGGAGCCATGGGACAGATCGGCTACACGCCCAAGTACTTCTCGTTCATCGACCGCAACGGCCGACCGGTCCCGGCCGTCTGCATCTCGCTCGTCTTTGGCCTGCTCGGCTTCCTCATCTACGCCGCGGACGACGCACGCAGCACCGTGTTCAACTGACTCCTCGCCATCTCGGGTCTCTCGACGGTCATCACGTGGATGTGCATCTGCATTGCCCACGTCCGCTTCCACCTCGCCTGGAAGAGGAACGGCCACACGCTCGAGGAGCTGCCCTGGAAGTCGCCCTTCGGCATCTACGGATCCTTCTTTGGCGCCTTCTTCAACTTCCTCGTCATCTGCTTCACCTTCTACACGGCCGTCTTCCCGATCGGCGAGGGCTCCATGTCGGGCAGCGAGCGCGCCACGTCCTTCTTGAGCTTCATCTCGGTCCCCATCGCCGGTCTCTTCTGGGCCGGCTGGAAGCTCTACTACCGCACCAGGATCATCCCGATCGACGAGATCGACATCACCACCGGCAGGCGCGATCCCGTGCCCGTCGAGGTCCTCCGACGCGAGCGCGAGGAGGCCCGCGCCCGTCCGTGGTACATCAAGGCCTTCAAGGCCGTCTTCTAAGGCGACGTGCTTTGCTCGGTCTCTTATTCCTACTTGTCCAGATTGCTCGTGCTCTCTTCTTCCCCCGAACCCACCCCGGTCTTATCACGATACCCCCCTCGCTTTCTCCCCCCACCTCATGGCCACCTGCCACGAAACTCGCCTCATCTTTCAACCTTCTTACCTTTTGTTTCTATCACCTATCTACGATGATGACGACAATGACGGATGCCTTCTCTGCAACGCAAAATGGATTCAAACCAGACTTCTAGATGCACACGACGACATCTTCCCGTCCCAGGCTCGTCTCTCGCGCGGCAGGACGGACAACAGGCATAGATTCATGGGAAATGCGGGCAGAAGGGCGAGGCCTCTGAGCTCGGAGGCTCCCGGCCCGCCACCTGCGCCGCGGTGCCAGCGCAGCGGCAAGCAGTCACGGCAGAGGGCGGGGGCCAATGCAGGTCGAGGCCAAGGCGGCGCGAGGGCGGTCGCAGGCAGGCGCGCCGGCTAGGCGACCGGGTCGCGCCAGGAGAGGCTGGAGGGGACGAGCGGCCCGGCGCGAGTGGCGTAGAGGGCGGACGCGGCGAGAGTGCGACGCTCAGTGGCGGAGCGATCGACGTAGCGGCGGTAGCAGTCCGAGTTCCACCGGCCAAGGAGGCGGATAGTGTCCGGGTCGACGCCGCAGGAAGCCGCCCAGGTGGCGGCGCCACGGCGGAAAGAGTGGCCGGCGTAGTCTCTGGCGGCCAGGCCGAGCCGGTCAAGTGCTTGCCGGAGGACCTGGATGAAGGCGTCCCTCGGGAGCGGCTGGAAACCATCGCCGAGGCCAAAGAGGGGCGACGACGGGGGGCGTGACGGCTGGGTGAGGAGGCGGAGGGCTTGGAACGGGCACTCAGACCCTCCGACGCGGGGGATGACCAGGTTGACGCCCAAGCGGAACGGGTCGGTCTTGGACGAGGGGAGGACGGCGATGGCGTAGTCGTTGTACCAGGTGACCGCGCCAACCCTGAACATAGAGGCGTCGAGGGTGGACCAGGATACCTCGCCACAGCGCAGGAAGCAGGCAAATGAGACCGCAAAGGCGGCTGCGTAGACGGCGCGGGGCCAGGCGGAGAGGTTGGGGAGGAGTGGCAGGTGCTCGAGGATCGCGCGGAGGAGGGGGAGGGTGATGGGGAGCTTGGGTTGGGCCGCTTTGAGGCCGGACAAGCGCTTGATACCGCGGACTGCTCGCTCGAGCCGACTGCAGTCAAAACCGATGGTGGCCAGGCCCAGGTCAATGTGCCAAGATCGGAGAGCGCTGAGCTCGTGCTTGACACTGTGGTACGTCCTGGAGGCAATGAGCTCGGCGATCCATTCTAGCAGGGAAAGGCCGGAGGCAGGGAGGGCGTCGAAGTAGGGCCCGAAGAAGCGAAGACAGAAGGAGCGGAAGCGATCGACGACACCGGCACGGCGATGGCGGGTGGAGGCGGCAAGGAAGTCGTGGGGGGGGGGTTGCTCGGAGCGGCCGCGGCGGCCAGACGGGAGAAGAGCAGGCTGTGCGCGAGGGGAAAAGACTGGGCGAGAGCGGCAAACCGGCGGCGGGAGAGGTCAGCGAGGATGTTGTCTTCAGACGCAATGCGTGCTGGGCGCAGGGTGATGCCGCGCTCAAAACAGAAGCCGAAGATCTCGCGGAGGCGCTGCGTGAGCGGGTCCCTAGATGACCCCGAGCGCAGCCCATACTCGACGTTTTCATTATCGATGAAGATGATAACGAGGCGCGGGCCAGGCCCCCAGCGAGGCGCAAACAGGCGGAGGGCCTCAAGGACGGCGAGGGCCTCGAGGAACCGAATGTCCTTGCCGCGGTGCCGGCGCGGCACTTCGCGGAAGACAGCCGCTGGGAAGGTCATAGGACCCCAGTGGCCGCCGTAAGCGCGCTTGCTTGCATCTGTCCAGACGTACTCTACCACGAGGGGCGAGGGCTCGAGGAGGGAGAGGCCGGGCCACAACGACAGGGTGGCGTGCCACCAGCGCAGCTCGTCGGCAGCCGGGCGCGGGACCCGGCAAAGCGGCGAGCGCGATGAGCGCGACGTGCGGACCGCGTCGTAGATGCGTCGCAGGAAGGCGCGGGCGTGCGGGATAACTTGGGTGACAAATTGCAGGAGACCGGCGATGCGCTGCCAGTCCAGCTGGGTTGCGGAGCGCCGGGTGAGGAGGAAAGCAACCGAGGAGAGGATGCGGTTGCGGCGTTCTGGCGTAATGCTGACGGATTGGGCGATCGTATCCACCTCGATGCCGAGGATCTCAAGGCGCGTGCAACCCCAAAAGGTCTTCTCAGGGGAGAGGGCCAGGCCGAGGGTGCTGCAGGCCCGGGTCAGGGTGCGCACAGGCGCAGTCGGGTCGTCGCCAGGGGGGCACCGCGCCGAAGAAGTCGTCGAGGTAGTGCGCCAGGGGGGCAATGCCGGTAGAGGGGACAGCCCAGTGGGGCATCTCGGCAAAGAGGTTGAAGAGGAAAGGCGAGCTCTGGCCACCAAACGTGAGGCCGGTTTCTGCATAGAAGCGGCCCTCAAAGGTGAGGCCAAGGAGGCGAGCTTGCGAGCGGGCGACTACGATGTGGCAGAAGGCATCGACTAGGTCGCCTTTCCAGAGCTTGCAGCCGGGGTTGGCCGCAACGTAGGCGAGGAGGGGAGCGAGGGAGGAGTAGCGGATGGTGGTGAAGTCGGGCGAGATGCCGGCGTTCACCGAAGGAAGGCGTGCACCGGGCTGACGAGGGTGTGAGAGATGGTGGATGGTGCGAAGCTTTTCCGAGCGAGGCTTGGGCACCGTGCCGACCGGAGAGCAGACAAGGCGCCACGCTACGGGGTTCACCTTAATGAGGCGGCCCTCTGCGAGGCGAGCGGCTATCTCCCGGCGAACGTGGGCGACGCCGGCGTCGTCTATGGGCAGATCCCTGGTGTTGGCAAAGCGGCCCGAGTTGAGGAGGGGGCCGTCATACCCCAGTCGCACCCCGTGGGCCAGGGCGCCAAGGAGTTGGCGCACTACCTGCTGGTCCGGGTAGTCGGCAAAGAGCTCGCGCCAGCGCGGGGCGGCAAGCTGCATCGATCCGGTGCGGGCTGGGCTGTCGGACGGGTCAAAGAGCGCGCCGTGGATGGTTGTGTTGGGTTGCGGGGGAGGGATGCTGGTGCGGCTGGCCAGCAGCTCGACAAGGCATTGATCGGGCGGGAGAACGACGAGAACGGAGAGGTTGCGAGGGGAGGGCTGCGGGCGCGTCGGAGTGGCGGCGTGCGTGTCAGTAGACGAGGCAGGCGGATCCAAGGGCGTGGCAGGCCGAGAAGGCGTCTGGCTTTGCGCGGGTGCCGGCGCCATCGCAGGGTGACGGGCTGGCAAGCCGGAAAAGGCGAGGCTGGGCAAGCCGTCCGAGCGCGTCGAGGGTGCCGCAGGGCGCGGCGAGCCTGAGGGCGTGGGACGGTGGTTGGGGTGCGGCGGACGCACCTCAGGGCTGGGCGGCGGCGTTGCCCTTCTTGAGAGGGACCGGGCAGTTGCGCCAGGTGTGGTTGGGCTGCTCGCAGTTGCGGCAGGCATGGCGACGGTCGCACGGGTTGGCTGTGCAGCGGCCGGAGTTCCAGAAGTAGCACGGCTGGTCGTCGATGGCGCGGCCAGGTTGCTCTCCGGTAGGTTGGGTTGCCTTGCGCTTTGCTGGGACGCCAGACTGGCCCGCAGTGGTGGTGGGCTGCGATCGACCAGGGACGCCCGAGAAGCATGCAAGGTGGAGGCCGTAGTCGGGCTGTGCCCAGGTCGCTGCAGATGCGACGCCGAACCGGGCGCGGCAGACGCGCTGGAAGTCTTGGCGAAGCTGGGCCAGGGCTGTCGTGAGGTCCAAGGTCAGGCCTTGGGGGGTTCGGGCGGCGTCGGCTTGCTCCTGGCGGAGGCGGGAGACCTCGTCCTGGAGCTGTTGGATGGAGCTGCGGGCAGCAAAACAGGTGTCTACAGGTGCCGGCCGGAGGCAGAGGGAAGGAGGTGATGGAGGAGAGGATGCAGGAGAAAGAGGTCGGCGGGCGGCTGAAGGCCACCCGCAGCGTGATCGACCGCCTCAGATGCCCACGTTGCCTGCTGGCACATGACGCGTTTGACTCTTGTGTGTGTGAATGCAAAGGAAGAAGCAGAAGCTGTCCATTGCGAGCTCGCGGTACGCCTCAGCAACAGCAACGGCGCTAGCGGGTATCATGAGGTCAGCATGTCCAACTCTTCTTTCGACAATTGCAACCCTTCGTCCTGCGCTGCAGGGGAGAAAGACGTCAAGGTCAACGCAAACGCAAAGGTAACAGGAGCAAGCGTCAGTCCACACCTATCTCACCTCGTCCCAAACGCACACTAGTCTATATCGTTTCGTCTTTTCTTCACTTACCAATCTTGACAAACGACCTTCTCTCTCCCGGTTCTTGTCCTTGTCTTGCGAGATCTAGACACTTTGTCGCCACCTCTGTCCTCACGCTGGAAGCAGCCAGGACGAAATCCCACAGAGCCTTTCCCTCTTCCTTCCAATCTAGGATGGTCGTTGGCGTAAAGGCGCAGATGAGTTGGAGGTGCATGTAGAGGTTCCTCAGTCGTCTTCCCCCCCTGTCCTTATCGGCCGATGACGAGCAGCAGTAGTCAGGGGAAAGGTGGTGGATCAGTATCGACTCGAGCACGTTTAGCAGCGTATCGGTCGATGGTGGACCTCGATGTTCCAATGCGACGAAGGTCGTGTCGCTCTTCTGCGGTGCAGCCTGTGCTTCCGTGCCAGCGTTGGAGTCCGTGGTGGATGCCGTGAGCACATCGAAAGGGCCCATCAGAGAGAGAAGGTTATGGATGCTAGGCATCCCCACCTCCTCCTCGCCCAGCCGCGGCGGCGCGTCCGGGTCATCTTCGTCGAATTCGTCGTCGTCGACGTACATCGACAGGGCTCGGCGCGGTCTCCGACCCGCTTGGCTCGAAACACCGCTGATGCTGGCAGGGCGTGAAGCATAGGAAGCGCGTGTTGGGCTAGGCGCTCCACTCGTCGCCGCCAAAGAGGGGCTGGTGCCGAGTCTGGCGACGCTATCTTCTACCGCCATCGTCGCCCTTCGTCCGTGCTGCCATATCGATGTCCTCGCGTGTCCCTCGGCGACGCGGAGACGGTTCGAGGCGCTGGCGGGACGCTGCCGATGGTCCGAGGGCGTAGCGGTGTCGGTAGGCGGAGGCATTGCTGCCGAAACACGGACGGTCGCGGGACTTTCGGCTTCGGGCGGAATGATGGCGAAGCTCAGCTGCGTCACCACCAGCCTGGTGATGTTGAAGAGGGCGCGCATCTTGTGGTGCGGACTCGGATGCAGGTCGAATCTCTGCAGCAGTTGTTTGACACCGAGCGTCGAAAGCTGCGAGGCGAGGTGCGCATCTCGATGTTGCAGGCTCGTCTCGACCCGGCCGAGGTTGGCCTGTACCCACACGTCCGGGTCCGCCTTGGCCGAGGCCGAGGGCGGACAGGCAGCTTCGACTTCCGTGACGACCGACATTGCCTCGGACAGCAGCAGACCCGTCGCGCAGAGCTGCACCCTCTGCAGGAAAGTCTCGAACCCAACCAGCGTCTCGGGCCTCATTTCGCCCGGATGTAGGAGCGCCTTTGTCCCGGCGCCAAACGTGAAGATGGCCTGCGGCTGGCTCTCTTCATCAAGAGGAGCACCGCGGCGTCGCCGCGATGACGACGACCCAAGGAACGGTTTCGCCAGCAGCGCCTCGCGATTCCACAGTGGCGAGGCAAAGAAGCTCCCGGCATCTCTGACAATCCTTTGAAAGGCGGGGTCTAGCCGGCGGACGAATTTGGCCCTGTTATCCGTCAGGTTGAGGTCGTGGATGTCGAGGCTTTCCAGCCAGCCCGGATCGCCCGCAGGCGATGCCTCGTCTCTGTGCTGCTGGCGATGCCCGTAGAGGCCGAGTGACGCCACAACGATGCTACTGACCACCTCCGAATTGGCTCTAATCTCGCAGGCGTACCAGCACCGCGTCCGCAGCTCTTGCAGGCTGCTCAACAGGATGCGGGCCTTGGTGACGAGATCGTCCAACGACGCTTCGAGCCTCATGAGGCGCGCCTGCGTCCTCGCCCGGTGCTTGTCGCGCGCCTGGTCAGCTTCTTGGAAGGGTCGCAGTATATGATCTATAAGGGGCGCGAAATCGTCGGCATGTGTCTGTCCGAACGCCTTGACGAGGCTGGTGTCGATCCGGGAACAATACCGTAGCAGGGCAGCAGTCTGCCGAAAGAGCGCCGCGTCGACGAAGGCCTCCTGCTCCTCGGCCCTGTGCGCCGCTCTCTGGAAAAGCGTCAATAGCGAGGGTGCTCCGCCGACGGAGTAGCCTCGTCGGAGTAGGGCAAGGACGCCACGCTGGACGTCTTCAACTGAAAGCCGGCTCATATCGATGGCGGATGTCCGGCGATCCTGCAAGACCCTCTGATTCTGCGGAGTTGCGAACGCCTGTGCGCGTTCGATGTCTCGAGCGCCGAATCTCGCTGCAGGATTCTGGCGAGGCGTCAGGGTGTCGAGAGCGGGTCCAGCCAGCGGCTGAGTCGGCCGGGAAATCGGCGTCGCCATACCATCGCGCTGGGCAGTCTCGATAATTTTAGCGTCCAGCTGAAACAGGCTGTCCAGCGTCTTTTCGGCAAAGGGCGAGCACGGAGGACTTTCCCAGTCAGCGAGCTCTACCGGGGGCCCAGCGGACGACGACGCAAGGCAGAAGCCCGAGCTCAGTCCGGCAGTGGCCGTTTGTTTTTGAGGCAGGCTGGCCAGGCCAGCTTCGCATGATGGGTGGGCCACAGGTCGGGTCGGTGGGCGGTTCGTGGCGTGGCCCAGGCTGAGGCGCAGTCCATGCTGCTGTTGCGCAAAGGCTTGCCGTGTTTCCTGCACGAATGCGTCAACCTTGCTGAGAGACATCGACACATAGGCCTTACCCTTGACGGCGTCAAAGGCGGCGTAGAAAAGTGGCAGGTCGTAGGCATCGGTCACGGCTGCTTGCCTTGCTGTGGCCGGAGACACGCTGAGCTGTTGCAAGAGGGCCTCGACGTTTTCGAAGCTGAATTTCTCACGAACTGGCTCGACTGGAGACACGCCGAGAGCTGATGGGGTGGCAGTGGCTCGTTCTGTAGCCTCGAGGAAGCTCGACGCCATAGCACGGGTGAAAGCCGCGGCTTCCTTGCGAGCGAGTGAAAAAACTTGAAAGTCTGTGACCGTCTGCTGTGCGGGTCCGGCAGGAGCGGTCGCTCTCTCGGCAAGACCACCATGCGCCGCACTGCCGGCTCCAAAGAGATCGAGAAGACGCCCGCAGCCCGCAATGAGAGGATCGGAGGTTGAGGGCTCTCCCGGCGACAGCGAGGAGACCTGAGCACACTTGACGATCGCACCGTACAATGCCCGGTGTAGACCGTTGAGCGCGCGGCACGACAGCTCGTCGGAGATCCATATGTCTTCAAAGCCTCGAGGCCTTTTGTCGTTGGCTGTCCTCTGTACGTCTTCAGTCCAAAGGACCTCGTCATGCGCCAACTGCTTGCTGTGCACGGCCCAGATCAGCTTGCCCCCACACAGTGACCTGCCCAGGCTCTCCGGACGCGTGACGAGATCGCGGAGGACCGCAAAGGCAAACCATCTGACGATGATGACCAAGCGGATCTTGCGACTCTCTTCCGGGAAGCGCGATGCCGGAAAGTGCTGCCGCAAGAGGCGGTTCGACAGGCGACAGACAAGCGGCAGCGCCTGCTCTATCTGGGCGATGGACGCCGCAGCGTTCGTCGAACGATCCGCGTCGGCGGCGCCGACAAGGGTGTGTAAAATTCTCGGCGCAAAGACCGCAACCGGATCGCCAGGGTCCAGGATGGCCTCCGCCGCAACGAGAGGGATCCTCCGACTGCTCCGCCGTGTGGACATGGGCCTGACGGGCGAGGATTCTGGCGACGGAGAGCTGCTCGCGGCGGCGATCGCCTCGAGGGCGGAATGAGCGTCTTTACCGAAGCTTCGCCGAGGTGCCGTCGCTGGTCTGGAGGGCGACTGACGCGCTGCATCCTGGCCGCGGACCGTTGCGGCACCAAACAAGCTGTAGGTCGAGCTGTCATCGGAATTGGGCGACTGTCCTGCCGTGTCCCTGGGGTGAGGAGAAGACAGGCGGAGATCTGCTCCGTCTGCGTGTGCCTGTGCAGTTGTCGCGTCGACGCCAGTGGTCGGCTTGACGAAGCGGGAGAAGGACAAGGTAGGGGGCACCTTAATGTTGCCCTTTCGTCCGGACAAAGCCTTCACCGCAGCTGTCACATCTTCATCCCCGCCGTTTCGTCTGGGCGACCCGTCATTCGAGGAGGGGGCCTCGGCAGTGGTGATGAGCTGTTCCAGGCCGGTACGCCCGATCAGCTTGCTGCCCATGGTGCCGCCCGCCGCAAAGAGGCCGCTCAGGGTCGTCATACCAGTGTGCAGGCCCGCGCTCCACGCATCCGCTGCGCTGCTGCCGATCGCCGAGAGCGGACCGGCGACGCTGGTGGCACTGCGCGACCAGAGGCTCCCCGAAAGGTCGGCAGCGTGCCAGGCAGATGGACCCGTAGACGCTCTCCTTTGACCAAGGCCGTCCGGATGCGTCGCCGCGACGATGGCCTCCCAACGACGACTTGCGTCGAGAAAGGCCAGGAGGTCCACTTCGAGAGCCGGAGAGGGTTCCAGGACGTTGCGATTGACTGCATCATGCTGCGAGGCAGCCTCGTCTCCTTGCCGGACATCGATGGTGTGGAGCATGTCGAGCACAGCTAGGACGAGCACATCGCAATCCCTCCCGTCCAACTGGGCGCTCTGCTGGATGACCTGGACGAAGATCTGCTCGGCAAGCTCGAGCGCTCCCGCCGCTCCTCGTGCGGCCACCACGATGCCGAAGACAGCAGAAATTTCATCGGGCGACAGCCGCTCTGCTTGCGATGATCCTGCACCTGACCCGTCGCTGATCGACGATCGAATGATGGATGAGGCGAGGGCGGGAAGGCTACCGATCCCAAAGCGGAGCACCTTTTGCAAGAGGTCGATGCTCTCTGGCGGAAAAGGGACAGGTGCAGCCTCTCCGTCTGACCTAACGGCGACGTTGGGTCGTATCCAGCTCGGCATAGGGCGTGGACCATCCGCGATGGATGCAGTGTTCAACTTCCTCCGAGCCTGAGGGTGTAGGGACGGCGTTGCGGACCACGTCGGGCTCGAGTCGTGGCTGGGAGAAGCAGACTGGAAGGCGCACGTCCACCTCGCGTCAAAGGCATCGAGAGCGCGAGAGTGGGCCCGAGCGAACGCCGCTACCTCCTTTTTCAGCGCCTGGCGGAGGGCCGCATCGCGCGAGCCTGACCCTGGCAGGAGCGAGGACTGAGAAGCGACCAGCCTGCTCGGGGTGGATGCAGCACTTCCGAGTGGAGAAGAGGCGCCGGCGGGTGTCGTGGACGAGCTAAAGGAGCGGGTCAAGGCGGGGCCGCCCCTGAACGGCGCGGCGGGGTTGTTGGCTGCCTGCCTGAGTTCTGCCGACCATTCTCCGGTGATGGCCTGGCTAAGGGTGGCTATTCTCTGCTGGGCTCGTTCGAGGACGGTGCGGTTGGCCTCAAGATCGGCGAGTGAGCGGAGGGCGAGGGAGATGGCGTAGAGCTTTGACTGCAGGGCGTCATCGAGGCGGCGGCAGGTGGCGATCTGATGCGGAAGGCGGTCTAGGTGCGCTCGTAGCTCGGCGAGCTGCTCCATCCCTAAACGAAGGGGAATTATGCGGGTCCGCCCGCCGGGCGGCTGCGATAGTTACGTGAAGGAAAGGACGAGGCGGTTATGCAGCGATGGTGGCAATGGCAAGAGTCTCGTCCAGATGTTCTGTCAGGAAGAGTTAGAGCAGGCGCAGTCGGAAAGGGGGATCGCTGAGCGGCATGGAAAGGGGAAGGAAATGAATGGAAGGCGCCGGGCAAGCAAGGTGGGTGGTGATGGGGACGGTGATGGCGGTGGCAGCAGCGACGGCGGCCTTGATGGCGGCGTGGGAAAGAAAGAAGGATGCTCAAGGGAGAAGAGGTGCGGTGTTCAGGGTAAAGGCTGAGGCTGAGGCTGAGGCTGAGACGCTGAGGCTGAGACGCTGAGGCTGAGACGCTGAAGAGGTACGCAGCTGAGCGGCGTGGTCCCGCGCCGCGCCGCGAGGAGCGCATGTGGAGCGAGGCATCTTGCGTGTTGCCCGTTTCCCGGTTCGTCGTGCGGCGCGCTGGTTACGGTCGTGGGTGCTGGTGCTGGCTGCACGCTGGCTCTGGCCAGCCTAGCCGTCGTCTTGCGCGCGCTGTGCCAACCCCTGCAAGGGGGATCCTGGCACTGTAGCACTCAAGACTGCCTCTCTCTCGGAGTACGTTCAGCGACACGCCAGGGCAAGCCGGGAGCATAAGCCGCCGGACGAAGCTCAAGTGACCGCGCGATGGAAGGTAAAGGCCAGAGGTACGGCTAGTTACTGCACAACGGCCTTCAGGATCCACCCGGTGCTTTGCCTTTCCTCTGCCCTCAGCCCCCCGCCCGCGCGCGTGTGCAACGGCCCGGAGACTTACGGCGGCGGCGGCCCCTAGCCTAGAGCGCTCGTCCCCCCTTCCAATGGTCGTCACGATACAGCGCCAACAACGACGGCCAAGCGACGACTCCATGGTCCATTCACAATCTCGCCAAAAGCTTGCAACCTGTAGCCTGCGATCAGTTGGCATGGCCTCCTTCCCGGCAAACCGGCGGGCATCACGCGCAAAGCACAGCAAGTAGCTGCCCAGAGGCGCGGCCTGCCAACCGCGAGGCGAGTCCAGAGGTATCCAGGCCATACGATAACTGCTCGGCTTCAGAGCCCCAACGATGTACACGAGGAGCCTGACCTCCTCCAGAAACGTGCATAGGTTATCTAGAGTAGAGTAGGTAGTGTAGTGTAGTGTAGTGTAGTGTGTCCCGGCAGTCGAGTGGGGCTTGGGCGTTGGTGTGCGCGCGCTGAGTGCGCATGTGTTTGTCGTGGCTGACCCATGATCCCTTCATTCTGTAAAGACGAGGCTGCCGCGTTTCGCAAACCTGAAGATCGAAATGGCAGCAGCCGCCGCAGCAAAGTCATTGAGTGGTGCGTGATCAGCAAGACGACCCTCATTGTTCCGTCTCCTCCTGCAATCCACCAGGAAGGAACCTATGCCCCGTACTTACTTGTCTAGGAGTACGCCGACGTCCCGCAGCACAAAGGCCAGGATCACGTTGGCAAAAAAGTCGCTCGACCGCTTCAGCCTCGTCTCGATGCTGTCCCTCAGCTCGACCGGCAGGGCGTCATAGGCGTTGCTGGGCAACGCTTCCGCCGTCAAGGGAGCGCTGACGTTGGGAGCACCTTGCGACCGTAGCAGGCAAACGAGGTGCAATTCTGCAGTGCGCGGCCGAAGGGGGGAAAGGGGTATCGATGCGTGTTGACAGATGGGATAAAGGTGATGCAGTCTACGTCAGAGGATGTCGACCAGGCGCGAGCAGGGAGCGGTAGCATCGGTGGCTCAATTCAGAGCCAACTCACCGAGCGCGTGGGCGCGAGAAAAGAGCCGAGCGAGCGCCTCGACGTAGATGACGGGTGAATTGAGGCTGCCGGGCGGCGTAGCAATGTTGTGCAGAGGACATGGAAAAAGGTCGGGATCAGTCTCGGCGACGGCGACGGGACTAGCGGCGATGCGGCCACGGCCACTGCTCACTTTCTTCCAGTGGTCATACGGTCCAGAGAACGGGTCAATTTTGAGCCAAACACGCCGAACGAGGTCTGTCGGTATGCGCATCGCAGGTGGGTCATGGCAAAGGTGGGCATCGATCGCAGGTCAGTCAGCGTCCGCTTCTTCGCGCTCGAAACCGACGCTTCCGAGAAAGAGCCTTGCGGGCAAACACTCACCGCAGCCTTCTTGCCCGTCACCGTCTCGAGATAGCCCAGCTTCTTCGCGAGGCTGTTCTGCGCCTCTATCATCAGTGCGTCCAGCTCGTCGAGGTGCTTGGCAAACTTTGACCCGTTCGACGTCTCGACGCCCGAAACGGTGCCCGTTGGCTTCAGCAACGCCTCTCCACCCTTGGCGACCGCCTCGAGCCCCGTCGAGATGAGTTCGAGCGCTCGAACCTTGTGCTCGATTGAAATGAGGCGTGCGCCTTGCTGCAGCCAGAGCCCTTTTGGGACATAGAGGCGCTGCGTTACATAGCCCCCGCGCTGGATGCTCTGCAGCAGCATGCGCATGACGTGGAACGGCCGCAGCACAGCCTGCAGCGGCATCTGAGGCGTCGACAAAGGGTCGGACAGCTTGCTCGTCAGGCCCAGCCAGGGAAATTGGCCTACCTCGCTGGTGCCGGTCGCATAGGACGGCGTGCCAAAGGCGAGCGAGGGCAGACCCGACGGGAAGACGTCGCGTAGGGCGGCGTGAGCCTGATCCCTGCTCTTGGCGTGGTCGACTAGCGACGTCGTCGGCTGTTGCACAGCGGCTACGGCACTGGACTTCCTCTGCGGCATCAGCGGCGCGGCGGGCGTGGCAGAGGCTAAGACGTTGCTCGACGCGGCGTCGCCGTCGTCGCCCCTATTGGCAAGGTTGGCCTCGTCCAGACCACCAGAGAGGGTCTGAGCCAGCTTCGGCACCGGAGGGGCCAGGTCCGCCCCGGCGCCCGCGGCCAGAAAGGCAGCGGGGATCGAGGGTCGCCTGGAGTTGGGTTGGGATGTGGCCCGCTGGCGGCTGTACGAGACCGGCAGAGACCCGTTCGAGCTCGACTCAGCCGCTTTTGCGCGCGTGGTCAAGTCGGAAGGCAACGGATTCGGCAGTGCTGGCATCTGTGGCTGGACCTGCTTCCGTCGCTGGCTTATTGTACCCGTCGCCGTTGTGGAGCTGACCAGGGCCTCGTGGGCGATCGGGCCGGGCTGGATCCGCCTCGCCACGAGGGTAGCCGCTCTGGGGCGGACAACGAGTCTTTGCGTCGAGACCAGCGATTCGCGTCCAAAGTGTGAATCGTCGTCAACCTGCTGGAATGGTGCCGCAGCCAGCGTACCCAGCTCGATCGCTGCAGAGCTCGGCCTCGCCTGCACCATCGATCGCGCCGCGTCCGCTTTGGCGGCAGCGTCGCGGACCATTCCGAGGGAAGGCATTGAGCCTTTGGCCTTAAGCGCCGGCTGGCCGCGCCGGGTTGCTGGAGCCGTGAGATCCCCGATCACCGCGTGAGCGAGCCGTCTGCGCTCTTCGGCGGCCATGGAAGCGCCGGACAGCGACACTTTTGCATCACGGTCGCCGAGCGGACCATCGGCATGGGCCGAAACATCTTCATCGAGGCCTGCCGCGGCGTCGGCAGCGTCGAAGGGCGTGGTCGGTGTGATCGCCACCCGAGACTCCTCCTCATTGAGACCGAGCGACCGTGGACTGTCCCTCTGTCTCGGCTTGACGCTAGACCCGACATTCCCCTTTGTCCGCGTGCTGTGAAAAGAGCTGTCGGAGTCGGACCGGTCGTGGCCATTGTGGCGATGGAGGGCACCGTCTGAAGTCGCCGACACTTGCAGATCGAGCAGGATCTCTTGTGAATCGTTAGCGTCGAGCCTCGGCTGTATCGAAATCTGCGGCGGTGGTGCAGCGCCGCCCTGCTCGTCGGCCACGGAGAACGCACCCCTGCCTTGGCTCGAACCCATTTCCGGCGACCGAAGGAAGAGGTGGGACGCCTCGTCGGAACGCTTGCCCATGTATCTCTCCATCGTCGAGGTGTCGTGACGCTCGGCTACGGGCGTCATAAGGAGAAAGCTTTGGTCGCCATCCTGGACGGACTCCTGCCTCTGCTCGGTGTACAAGTGCTCGGTTCGTCCTCTCTCCTCCGCCTCCAGGGTAGGCCCAGCATCAACTTGCGACTGATCGTAGCTGCTGTCGTCTCCGATCGAGTAGCCCAAGTCTTCTGGGGCGCAGATCGGCGAGAGCAGCCGGATCCTGTCCGCGTACGTGTCGTGCTATGGCGAGCGGTAAAGCGAGATATGCAGGATAAACGGGGTCAGACAGGAGAAAAACGGCACGGGCTCAACCCTCTCTTCTTGCGCGAAGCCTACTCACGATGACCCGCAACCGCCGCCGCTCTTCTTCGCGGCTGGGGCGGCTCTTTCTGCCGTGCTTCGGCGCTATCCGCGCCATTACTTCGTCCAGTAGGCGCACCGCTTGCCTGTAGGCCGCGATCGCCTCGGCGACATGGTTCGCGCTGTCGAGCTGGACAGCGCTCTGGGCCTTTTGCAAGGCGATGGTGAGGACGTTTTTGCTGCTCAGGGGTGCGCCGTTAGCGTTCAGCAGCGACTCCGGATGGCTGCCGGGTACGGCGCCCATGGCGATGATGGCGGAGTCCGAGAGGCCTCCAACAGGAGGACTCGCCGAACGCAAGATCGGCGAGATGGCCGCTACCCCTGGTCGGCTTCCTGATGAGTCGCGAGCCTGGTCTTTGGGAGACCACCGCGTTTCCGACTCCGACAATGAGGGCTGGTGTTGGTGATGACGCTGCTGCTGCTGCGCGATCACTGGCGAGACGTTCGCCTCGAGCGGAGGTGATATCTCGCCGACCCCGCGACTGAAGGCATCGCGGGAATGCGCGCTAGAGCGGGTCGAATGCCTGGACCCGTCGGACGTTGTCTGTTTGCTGAAGCGGTTGTGGAACTTGTCTTGCACCGACGCTCTCGAGGCCGCTCGACCCGCCTCGATAGGCTGCGATGAGTTGCTGATCTTATACGCGTGTCCGCGCTCGCGCCCTTCGGACCACGATGGGCCGCCTAGCCCTCTCGACGATTCATCAGTCTGGTAGCTTGCCGATATGTACTGCGAGGAGAAGCCGGACCGGCCGATGCTACCGAAAGCGTTGGCCTGCTCCGTATCGCGCCGGCGGGACTCGACCGTTGCTGGGCCGCCCATCGCCGCAGAGGAGCGGGCCCTGCTGGACGAGGCCTCGTCGTCCATCGACGCTTCGTCGTCGAGCTTTGCTTCGATGCCGAGTCCCGCGAGGGCCGCGGATCCATTGCGGTTCGCTGCGGTGGTCTGGTCGTAGTGCGCCGACGACGGGAGGCGGGAGCGGATCCATTCGCGATTCTCGTCCTGAATGCGGCGCTGCCACGCCTCTCTGTCGGCATCGACGGCGTAATTACCTTGCTTGCTCGGCATCAAGTCTCTGCCCCTCAGTGATCCTGCCACCTCTCGACCGACGCTCACCCCTTCGCTCTTCTTGTACTGCAGTCGGCCCAGCCTCCCTCCGCGAGTCAAAGGCCCGCCATTCGCGGTGCGGCCGCTCGAGGCAGAAGCGGATGAAGAGGCCATCTCGAGGATGTTTGCCCGAGACGAAGGTCGCGACGAAACGCCCGACTGCGACAAAGCGGCGAAGCTCGCCTCATAGTCCGCAGCGGTGGAGGGGCTCCCTTCCGCGTCATCCGCGAGCATGCCGAGTCTGCTTGATGAAGGATCTGCCTGCTCGGCCCTGAGGCTATCCTTTCGCAGGCCGAACGCGCTGCCGAGACCGTTGCTTTCGCGTCGTACACCCGGAGCCTCGCCAAAGTCTTCGAGCTTCTGCCGCGAGCTTTTTGACCGGAGGAAGCGGCTCGCGAGGCTCTGGCCGGCATTGGTCTCATTAGCCGGCTGGCTGTGGCTCGAAGTGGAAGGGACAGGGGGAGCCCAGCTGCTGGCGGACGTCTCGGAATGTGCCTGAGGGTTGACTGCCGGCGGATCTGACTGCTTTGCGGGCCGCTCTTCCGAGGACTTCGTGGACCTGCTCATGAAGGCACCGATGCGCGCTCCAACCGAGGTGTTGATTGTCCCGGTCGCAGTGCTTACGCGTTGCGGAGTGGATGTGTTTGAGCTGATGCTCGAAGGTCCATCTCTGGCGGAGACAGGCTCGGCATGGTTGGCCGTGTCGGGAGAGGCCAACACGTAGCATGTGCCTTCGAGGATGCTGCGCCTGCTGGACCTCACCTGGGGCGAAGAGAGGCTGGGCGAGCGCCGTTTCTTTCGCCTCACTGAGCTCGAGTCGCCGTTGGCGTCAAGATCGCCAAACTCGCCGCCGTCGTAGGCGTTGCGAGGCGAGCCGAAGGAGTGTGCGCCGATGGAGCGTGGGCTCGTGGAGCGCTCGACGGCGAGCGAGGAATTTGGGGTGCGATCGGATGGCGAGGCTAGCGGCGAGGTGAAGCCATCGTCGAGCGAGAGGAACGACTGATCGGCGGACCCAGTGTGCGAGGGTCGCACGTCGATGGACTGTGACATGACTATTGTGCGTTGGAGTAGGGTCAAAGTAGGGAGACGGGCGCACTCGCGTCGGCTGCGAGAAGACGCGCTACAGAGAGCGGGCGCCGGGCGAGGATGACGGCTGAGGGTGGTTCAGGAGCGGGTGGATGCCGGGTGGGGGCGCGTGTCTGTGTGGGCAAGCGTACGGTGTGAAGGCGTCAGGTGGCGGTAGTCGGAGCGTGGTGGAGTGCGCGAGGGCCGATGGCGGAGCGTCGGCGGTCGTGGTGGTGGTGGTCGTCGTCGTCGTGGCGGCGGTGGCGATGGCGACGAGATCAGGATCGAGGTACGAGGCACAAGCGCCGTCAAGTTGCACTATCTTCAAGCGGAGAAGAAACGGCCGAGGTACGTCGAGGCGGGCTTCGCTGGCGGAGTAGTCAAGTAGTAGCAGTGGTGGCGTATGGTGGTACAGGCAAAAGTCGAGCCAAGGCAGAGCGCTGGCGGTGCGAGCTAGAAGGTAATATTAGTGAACCTTGCTCGCCCTCTCGCTAGTCATCCATATGCCGTGTTGAATCTGGCCGGCCTCTCTACTCGGTTGTACGGGAGTGCGAGTGTGCGTCGTCGTGAGGTCGTTGACTGGACGTGCTGTTGCGTCGTCGTCGTCGAAGGCGGCGGCGATGGCCCGGCTGGAGGATGGCGGCGGGCGGGAGACGGGGAGAGGGCGAGAGGGAGAAAAAGACGGGAAGGTGAGATGGTGGAATGACGGTACGCCGGAGATGGCAATCTTAGGACGCTGCGGTGGACAAGGCCGTCGTTGTCGTCAGAGCAGCAGCAGCCGCAGCAGCAGCAGCCGCAGCCACCGCCAGCGTCGCGCTCGACCCGTGCTCTTGTGCTCTTGTGCTCTTGTGCTTGGTGCTTGGTGCTTGGTGCTTGGTGCTCGGTGCTCGCTCTCTCTCTCTCTCTCTCTCTCTCTCTCTCTCTCGGCTCGCGCCTTGGCATGGGCTGCGTCGCCGGCAACAGCCCTCGCACGCGCCCTCCTCTTACCAGCCTCGCAATCGGGCCACTGTCCTAGCCGGCAGTGCCACCATCGGGCTTCGCTGCGTGTGGAGAAAAAGGTCGGCGCCGCCTCTCGAGCACCGAGGCAATGCGCGAGCTAAACCCCGAGACCAACACTCTACTCTCTCTGCCTCTTCCTCGCCTGCCACCACCACCGCCACCGTCACACCTGCGCACCAACCCTTCCGCATCATTGACAGTTCTCATCTTCCTCCTTGCTGCTCCATCACGCCTCTACAGCCCGTTGCCCGACGCCCACCATGCCCGCTTCCCTGGACACAGTCAGCCCGGACTCTGAATCGTCCAAGGACTACCTCGCCACAAAGCTCCAGCAGGTCAGTGTGCAGTGCAGCGACACCACCTCGAACAAAGACGCCGCTCCAGCTATCTGCGCCTCTCGCGACACCCACGCCACTACCACTACCACTACCACTACCACTACTATTACCACTGCCAGTAGCGCCAGCGCCAACTCTAGTTTCGCCATCGCAAGCGTCTCGTTGCAGGACGCTACCTTTACCGTCCCCATCAAGCGCATCGTATCCCAGGCTTCTCTGGAACGCTTCAAGACTTCCCAGACGTTTGCAGAGATCCTTGCCTTTGTTGAAACATGTAACTCGTCCATCGTCGGCAGGACGCTTCAGGATGACCTCCACACGTCCCAAGCGGCACAAGCAGTGCTCGAGATTCTTGAGCAGGTCCGCAGTCTGCTACGAGCGACGCCGACCGACCCTGCCGGCTCGTCCTCGCGCTTTGGCAACCCTGCTTTCCGCACCTTCTACTCCAAGATCAAGGCCGAAAATGACCGTCTCCACCGCCTTATCCCGCAGCTGGAAGGCGAGGCGGCAGAGGCAGCTCGACAGGAGCTCGCCGTCTACTTCCAAGAGAGCTGGGGCAACGAGAAGCGCATCGACTACGGAAGCGGGATGGAGCTCAACTTTGCTTGCTGGATGTGAGTGACTCCCGCTGTCGACACCGGCCTCGGGCTTCCTGGCCATCCGGTCCGTCGGCACACCAAATCCCAACGTGTGGCCTCCTGACGCCCTCTCTTTGCGCCGTATGATGCAGGCTCTGCCTGTACAAGCTACGGATCTTTGACCTCGCCGTCGACGGCCCAGCACTCGTCCTCAAGATCTTCTGGGCCTATATCCAGGTGATGCGGGAGATCCAATCGACCTATTGGCTCGAGCCGGCGGGGAGCCATGGCGTGTGGGGCCTCGACGACTACCACTTTTTGCCGTTCCTGTGGGGAGCAGGCCAGCTGAGCAGTGAGTGAAAGGGCAAGCCTGCTCGCCGTCTGCTGGCCATGGCGAGCTGCCGGACGAAGCGCACGTGCGGAGACTGAGGTTCTCTTTCAACCCTGCAAACCACACAGACCACAAGTACCTTCGACCCAAGTCGATCCACGACGCCGAGGTGACTGACGAATTTGCCGGCAAGTACATGTACCTAGCATGTATCCAGTTTATCAATTCGGTGAGTGGCGAGGCTGTACACTGCCCAGAAGGCCAGGTGAAGGGGAGGATCGCTGACGTCTCGCCTTTGCGTGCGCGCTGCAGGTCAAGACAGAGTCGCTGCGATGGCATTCGCCGATGCTGGACGACATTTCGAGCGTCAAGACGTGGTGCAAGGTCAACGAAGGGATGATCAAGATGTATCGCGCCGAGGTGCTGCTCAAGCTGCCGATTGCGCAGCACATCCTTTTCGGCTCGCTGCTGGGCTTCCCGGAGGCGTGCGAAGGCGAGGAGGACGAGGCAGCGGCAGAGGAGGACGAGCACGGGCACATCCACGCCGCCGGGCAGGGCCACGGTAGCGGAGAAGGGCAGGCGGCCGGCTGGGGAGACTGCTGCGGCATCGCCATCCCAAGCGTGTTTGCAGCGGCCGAGGAGGCCAAGAAGAAGAAGCTGAGCCAAGGCGGGAGCGCTCTGGGCGGTGGCGGCAAGGCATTTGGCGGCAATGCACGCAGGATCCCGTTTGACTGAAAACCTTGATAGCAGAGGCGAGAGGCGGAGGCGATACGGAACGGTGCAGTGCGGCTGTCTGTGTCGGTGCGGGCGTGGTGTCAGAGAACCTGTGCCTATGGAGAAGAGAGCAGGGCGGTACGGTGATGGGAGGCGTCCCATGGCGCAGCTGCTGTTGCGCAAAGGTGCACCAAGTGGAAAAGGGAAGGCCGCTCGCTCTCCCTCCTGTCAGGACGCTGATCCCGCACGAGCCCAGCGGTGGCGTCGCTCTTCTTTTCCTGTCCACTTGGTCTCGCTCTCGCCGCCATCACCTGCTCGCCCGCTACCCTGTCCATCTCCCTCTCTTTCCCTCTCTCTCTCTCTCTCTCTCTCTCTCTCTCTCCGCACCTGCCCACTTGATCCACCTACCCTGGCCGGCTCTCCGTTGGCCCGGCAACCAATCCCAGAGAAACAACGCTGCCCAGTGACGACCACCTCCACCACCACCACCTCCTCCTTCCACCTTCCGCCGCCTGGTACCTTGCACGCACCTTCCGCCGAGGACGTCGCGCACCCGGTCGAAGGGCAGATCTGCTTACCATCGCGATGTCGTTTCCCAACCATCACCAATACCAGCCGAGCTCCTCGCAGCCCTGCACGCAGCCCGATCCCATCATCATCGACGACGACGATGACGACGACGTCGTCTTTGCCGGCATCTCGCACTCTTCCCCAAGCGCACTCGCACCTTCCTACCCACCATCTTCAAACGGCATCGGCATCTCTGCATCTGCGCTCGGCAACCTAGGCAATCGCAGCAGCGGTCAACAAGAGGTCAACAGCACCAGCGCCCTCGTCGATGCTACCGCACACATCAATCTCCAGCCGCAAACACAAACGCAACCGCCACCGCAGCAGCAGCAGCAGCAGCCTCAATCGCGGCAGGTGCAGGGCAATGGCGATGCGGGGCCTTCGCACTCCATGTCGCCGTCCGCGTTCGACAAGATTGCCGCCGCCACGACATCTACCCATTGCTTCCCTACGCAAAGCACCGCGAGTCCGTCTGGCAACAGCTCTCAGCTGTCTGCGCCGCGCGATCGATATCCCACCGGCCTCGTATATGATGTCCTCATGATGCTGCACGCCAACCCCGTCGAGCACGACCACCCCGAGGATCCCATCCGCATCCACAAGATCTTCAGCCTGCTGCAAAAGGAAGGGTGTGTCTCCCGCATGAAGCGCATCCCCACAAGAGAGGTCCTCAAGGAGGAGGTCATGCTCATTCACGAGCCTGGCATCTGGGATGGTCTCGAGCGCAGTGCTGGTAAGTACCGCCGCACATGGCTGCTGCCCGGCGCGAGCAGTACCATCGCACTCTGACCATCGCCTCGTTCGCGCTCCTCGTTCCGCGCTTCTCCTCCTCCTCTTCCTCTTCTTCCTGCTCCTCCTGCTCCTCCTCCTATGCTCGCTGCCGCCCGCAGAGTTCGATCGGGAAACTCTGGCCGCACAGACCAACCTCTTAGAGCGGCTAGATTCCCTGTACGTCAACGAGCACTCGGCGTTAGCGGCGAGGCTGTCCTGCGGCGGAGTCATCGAGCTTTGCGACGCCATCGCGTCTGGCCGTATCCATAACGGCTTCGCCGTCGTCCGGCCGCCAGGCCATCACGCCGAGCCCACGAAAAGCATGGGGTTTTGCTTCTACAATAATGTTGCCGTCGCCACCCGCTTCCTTCAAGAGAAGTACAGGGAGGGCGAACGAAAGGTCAAAAAGGTGCTGATCCTCGACTGGGACGTCCATCACGGCAACGGCACGCAGCGGGCGTTCGAGGACGATGCAGATGTTCTCTACATCTCGCTGCACCGGTACGAGGATGGATTCTTTTACCCCGGCGGATCGTACGGCTCGGCCGAGAGCGTAGGATCTGGATTGGGAACGGGCAGGAGCGTCAACGTTCCCTGGCCGTGCGCCGGCATGACCGACGGGGACTATCTCCACGCTTTCGATCAGGTGGTGATGCCGATAGCACGAGAGTTTGCTCCCGACTTCGTCATCATCTCGGCGGGCTTCGACGCGGCCGCTGGCGATCGGATCGGGCTCAACCTAGTGACGCCTACAGGATACGCCCTGATGACCTACGCCCTGTCGAGCCTAGCGCAGGGACGTCTTGCGGTCATTCTCGAGGTGAGTGTGGAAGGGCCGACACCAGCAGCCCTTGGTCGTCGTTGTCGCCTGGCTCGTGTCCGCTGACGACGGTGCGACTGCTTTTCCTCTCTCTCCTTGTCCCATGCCCGACGGACCAACAGGGCGGTTACAATCCAGATGCCATCGCCGCCTCCGCGCTAGCGGTGACCAAGATCATCCTGCGCGAACCGCCGCCTCGACCCACGCTGAAGAGCACGTTCTCCGTCCAGCCGTCGGCCGTGCAGGCGGTGCAGGGAGTGCTCCGGATCCAGCAAAGGTACTGGAACAACCTGGCGGTGCCGTCCGTGTACGCGGCCGACGCAGAGGGGATGCCAAAGCTGCAGCTCTCCGACCTGCTACGCGCGCATCGAGCGTATACGCTCCACCAGCGCTACCAGTTTTACGAGATCCCGATCCGGGAAAAGTTCCACGGCCAGGACACGGGTCAGGCGCTGGCGACGGCGGACCTGATGAACAAGGACACGATCGTCCTGTTTGCACACGACATGGGCAACGTGCGCGCCGACCCGCCGGCGCTGTACACGACGTGCCAGCGCGAGCTGGGCTACATTGTCGACTCGAGCGCCAAGGTGCTCGACTGGGCCGAGAGCAGAGGCTACGGCGTGATCGACGTCAACGTCCCGCAACAGCTACCGGACGAACACGTGCCCGCCTACAAGTACAACTGGAACGCCCACAGGACCAACCCGGACACGCAGTGTTACGGCGACATCTCGCGCCTCATCATCTATCTGTACGACAACCTGCTCCAGGTGAGCAAGGCGAGGAATTACGTCCTGATCGGACACGGTCTGGCAAGCCACGGCCTAAGGGACCTGATCGCCGATCGACAGGCGGTGAGGGGCAAGACGGCCGCCGTCGTCATGGTGCTCGGTCTGCACAACATTCCCGAGATGCCGCCGGGCAATCCGAGATTGCGGAAGTGGTACACACAACGCAGCAAGGTAATCACCCCGGCGCTGCACAGCGTGTGGCTCGATCCAGACGGCCCCGTCAAGAGGATGGGAAAGGTCGAAGCTTCTCGTGAGTACCCGTGAGCCTGTCCGCGCTGCCTTCATCATTGTCTTCGTCGTTGCGACCATTTAGGCTTCTCATCGCGGTGTCATCCTCGTCTCCCCACCTCTCTCTCTCTCTCTCTCTCTCTCTCTCTCTCTCTCTCTCTCTCTCTTCTCGCGCTCACCTTCAATCATCGCTACTTACAAACAGCCGAATCAAAAACCATCCGAGTCCTCTCCGAGAGCTTCGAGGACATAGCGACGTTCATCGATGCAAAGCTTCGTAAGCACATCAGCTTGCACAGAGACGAGCTCGACGTCTAAGCTCGTAATTCGATCGCAGTCCTCATCCTCTCGCCACAGCCGCGAAACATGACGACTGCGCCCCACCCCGCATGTATTACTAGTGACTCTCACATCCCCGCTCCACGCGACGACGTATCCGCACGCCGATGGCCTAAGAAGAAACCATACCTCCCTCACGCAGAGATGTGCGAACTAAAGGCAAAAATGCAGCAGTGACATTTTGGCGCGACTGTAGTTTTCTTTTGGGGGGAGAAACGAGTGTGGGGATGGTGACGAATCAGTATTGAAAATGACGATGCTAAAGAGTGTGTGCGGGAAAGCCGAGACGGTCGAAAATGAGTGTGGATGAAGCTGCTATGCTGGATGTTGGAGAGAAGAGTCGTAGAGGCTATGGCTAAACAGAGACGGTAAAACGAGCAGGACCCAACGACGTCGGAGGGTACGAGATGAATGCGAAGGGTGTAATGGAGAGGATGAGAAGATAGGAGAGGGGATGTATCGACAGAGATGGGTGTGAGGGTGGGGCGATGCACCCGGAGGGTATGCTAGCGTGATCAGAGATACGGCGACGAATGCAAGGTAGAAAGGTATCGAACGGGCCATGCAGGCAGGCGGGGCGAGGCCAGCGGGTCGTAGGGGCCGAGTGAGGAAGGCTGGAAGATGAGCGGTAGGAGTCGAGGAAGGGAGGCAGGACAGGAGATCAATCGATATCGGCCAGCGAACCGCTCTCCCGTCGTGTCTCTTTCCAAGCCGCGGGCGATGGCGATCGCCTCCGCCTGTGCCGTTTGACCATGTTCCTCGATCCCTCCAGCGAGCCTCGAGGGAGAGAGACGTTGTAGGCCGCCTCCTCATCGACTTCTGCACGCATCGTCCGCTTGGCCAATCCGGTCGGCATGGCGATCCTCTTGTCCAGCGCGCCAGAGACGACGGTGGCGGTCGGGGGCGCCGCGCCGTCGCCAAAGTTGCCGTGGTATAGACTGCCCGGCTGACCCGACGAGTCGCTCGCGCTCGGGTAGAGGACCTCTCGCCAGACGATGATGCCCACGATGGCGCCGACGAGGATCAGCAGCGAGACGACCGTGAGAACGACGAGCTTGCGCTTGCCGGCCGCCATCGTCTGGTGCCACGCCTTGGAGCCTTCCTCCATCTTGAGTGCGTGGGCAGTCTTCTGGGCGATCGAGAATCGACGCCAGAACTTGGCGCCTTCGCCCTGCGTGTCCCACTCCGAGCCCGCCCCTCCGGCTCCCAGGAACTGCGACTTGCGGCTGTGGTCCGATTTCTCGACGTCGTCTTCGAAGCCCTTGACGCGCAGCATGGGATCGACACGAGGCGCGGCGGCCGGCGGGCCGCGAGGCGCTGCGCTGCTGGTGCCAGCGCCGAGAAAGGCCATGCTTCGTCGGAAGAGGCTTTGGCGCTTGCCGCCAGGTCCTGCGCCACCTGGCTGCCCTTGCTGGCCCGCGGGACCCTGAGGACCAGCACCGGGTCTCGAAGCGGGGTTGCCGTTGAAGAAGGCCATGCTCCGTCTGAAGATTGATTGCCGCTTCGGCGGGCCAGGAGAGTCGGAAAAGCCAGGGCCAGCGGCCTTCTGCTGTGACGGCGGTGGTCCCCTTTGGAAGCCGTTGGGACCAGGCGGACCTGCGTATCCCGGCGGAGCGGGCCCACGCCCGGGTCCTGGTGCTGGACCGTGACCAGGCGGTGGCGGTACACGCATTCCTCCAGGGCCGGGCGAGGGTCCCCGCATCTGCATGGGCATGTGGCCGGGCGGAGGCGGCCCTTCGCCGTTGGCGTAACGGATAGGACCGCCCGCCGGCGAGAGCGTCTGGACCGGATGAGGACCGGGCTGGTTGCCATAGCCAGGCTGCGGTCCGCGCTGGAGCACGTTGGGCGGCATGTTGTTGCTGGGTGCCATCGGACCAGCATGCGGTGAGGGTCCACGTGGCATCATGCCGGGCTGGCCGTACGAACCCGGAGCGGCCATGCCAGGCGAGGGCATCCGTCCGTTGTGTGGCGCGCCGCTTGGCCCGCCCGGCCCGTATCCGGGAGACCGGGGTGGCGCCATAGGTAAAGGTGCCCGAGCTTGCGGTGGCACTTGGCCGTTGTAGGCGTTCGATAGGCCGGCAGAGCGAGGCGGGGACGGGGCTCGCTGGCCCTGCGGGCCTGGGCCGGCCGGCGAGTTTTCTTGGTAGGGCATTGCTCCGGCAAAGTAGTCGCCCTGCTGCTGGTTTCCGTTTGACGGCGGGATCGGGGTGACGAGGCCAAGCTGTCTCGTGAGCTCCGTCTTTGGGCTGATGGGTCGGGCTCCCTGCGGTCCAGCATGGTTCGCCGAGGATGTGGTGGGCTGCCGAGACGATGGTTCGGTGAACTCGAGCGAATCGCGACCCTGTCCAAAGTTGATGGTGCTGCCGTGGCGAGACGCGCTGTCGCCGTAGTCGCTGGTGCTCAGGATCCTGCGCTGGCCTTCGGCGTCGACTCCATAGTTGGTGTCGAGCGACTGCGAGGAGGGAACGGGAGCGGGAGGGATGGCGTTGCCGCCGGCCTTTGCGCTATTGAGGCCCATCAGCTTCAAGCCGGGCGGGTTCTGTGACGCGTTGTCCGGCGGCCTCTGGCTCACGGCTGCTGCTCTCTCCGACCAGCTCTCTCTCTCGCCAGCGACGGCGCGCGTCCTCTCCTGCTCGGCAAAGGAATCGTGAGGCTGTCGTGAAGATTTCGCCTGGGACCGGCCTTTGACGTTACCTCGGTGGCCGTCGTCGCTGTCAGACTCTGAGCCAGAAGAGTTTCCGTCGAGCATGCCCATTCCGAGTCCCCATGCGCCCGAGTCGCGGTCCTGGTTGGGGCCCTCATGTGACCTGTCCTGGGCCTTTGTGCCGTTGGCAAAGGCGATGCTCTTGCGCTGTGGTGGGTTGTGGCCGTTGGCCTCGTGGACATTAGCGGCTTTACCCTGAAGGCGCATCCTGCTGGCTTTTCGTGCTAGCTCGCGTCGGCGAGGGTCCGAGCTCTCGAGGTCCTTTGGGTCGTAGAGGTACTTGTCGTAGATGCTGACGACTCGCGAGTCTCGACCGCGAAACTGCTGTGACGGTGAGTTGTGGGTGTGATTCGGGGCAGCGGGTGGTGGCGGCATCCTCGACACGATCCGATCTCGAGTGGACAGTGTACTGGCGGAGACGGGGCGACGGAGAGGGAGAGCCCCTTGGGCGGCGATACCTGAGCAATTGCAGAGGTGGGTGGTTATGAGGACGTCGCGCTCTGGTGTGCCGCTTCGTCGTAGCGGCAGGGGCGAGCGTGAAAGACCGAGGGAGGGGACCGTTGAGCGGAGATGGTGTGGGAGAAGGAGGAGTGGAGCTGCTCAAATTGACGGATGTCGACGACGTCGGGAAGGTTTTGGGCTGGTGGATGAGCGCCTGGGTGACTTTGGCAAGCGGTATAACGACGCCGTGTGTGCTGAATAATAGACGAGGGCGACAGGCGGAGGGCGGACAAAGCAGATCGGATGGGGTGGCCGCAAGTTGGGGGAACAAAAGGCAGGCTGAAGGGCTGAGACTATCGATACAGGGACGAGGAGGGAGGAAACGAGAGTGTGTAGTGTAGTGGTAAGGTGGTGGTGGTGGTGGTGGTGGTGGGCAGAGTGGGGAGGGGAGGGGTGAGGTCAGGGCGAGGAGGGATGGCGAGGGGAGCGAGGGGAGCGAGGGGAGCGAGGGCCAGGGCGAGGGGGGCGAGGGCCAGGGCGAGGGGGCTGTCGATGCGCAACAGGAAAGGCTGAGAGGAGGCTGAGTGAATCAACGCTCAAAGAACGGCAGTGAGGCCGCCGCGGGCTGAAGCGACGCTTGACGCGACTCGACAGAGGGGCGGCAGGCAGGACACCAGAGGCGTGGCATCACAAGATAGGCTTACAGTACAGGCATGGCCGCCCGACAGGCAGCCCCGCCAGGCCACGCAGGCAACCCGCCGAAGCTGCCTGCGCGCCACCGAGCGAGCGAGCGAGCGGGTGAGATGCAACGCACGCCTTGCAGATCCTACAGAGAGACCGACACCGACCGGCTGCCTGCTGCCTCGCCTGCATGCGCGTCTTCGAACGCGCCGTCGCGCATCCCCGGCCTGCTGCTTCCTTGCTGCTCCCCTGCCTCCCTGCTCCTCTCGTCCCCCCGCCCCCGCCGCGCCGCGCTTGGGCCACATTTTTCCTTGACTCGGCAGCCGCGCCTCGAGTTCCAGCGCCTGGCGCCGCACGCTGCCCTTTGGCCAATTAGGCGCTCACCAACGCCGAGCCTGGCGATGCCCACGGCCATGGCGATGGTGGCGGCCACGACGTTGCCCCCTCTGTCATCATCCTGCTCCAGAACAAGCAGCATCGTCGTCCTGTGGTACAGTATGCTTGATCAGCCCGGCATCGACAAGGAATGTATCGACGAGTTTTATTCTGTATTGCAATCACAATGGACGCCGGGTGATGAACCTAGCCTGAGCTTCCTGCCGTCACACGCTTCTTCCCTGCACCGAGCATACACTCTGTATGGCAGGCGGACCGGCCCACCTGGTATGGCCGAAGCAGTGCAGGGCAAGTCAAAGTGTAGTTACATAGCTTTGTGCTCTACTGTACTGCACGCTGTAGGCCTGCATGGCGCATCGCCAACGCAACGAACCCTTCGTGAACAAAGACCTTGGCTTGCCCTGCCCGGCGTGCTTGCTGTAGTTGCTATTCTTGATCCTTGTGCAACTTCCGAGTCCTCTTCGGTCAGTCGGTCGCTCGCTCGCTCCTTTCGCCAGGCAGGTCGGCGTGCTTGCGTCCCTCGCCACCACCACAACAACCGAGGCCACAAGAAAGATGAGCGAAAAACAGCATGCTAGAGGCGGGCCTATATACATACACCATCGCTTCTGTACAGGTACAGTACAGATCCACACCGCTTGGCGCGCCGCCGTTCCACCAACAGATCGCCGTGTTGCTCCCATGCCCGTCTGCAGATCGGCCATACCGACGAGCCGGCTGGTCTAAGAAGCTATGTACTGTAAGAATCCTCGCAAAAATAATATAATGACGAGCCGGCCCGTTTTGGCCTACTTGACGCAGCGCACGTCACCCTCTTACCTATCATAGCGCCTCCCTGTCGTCCCAAGTGACCACCTCCCGCTTCAGTCTACTGTGCTTACTCTGTACATACGACACTGGCGTCATAGCAACGGGTCCTCCTGGAGGGATGCAGTACAAAGCAGCGTATAGCCATCGGGATGCATACTGTAGGTCTCTTATCCAATGACGCTGAGAAAAGACTCAGACAGGGGCTACAGGCGCAACGAGCTTCCAGACGGGCATAAGTAAACGGTCAGGGACAAGGGCTGTCAACGACGGGATCGCCATGCGCAGACTTCTCAAAGTCCCTTCTTGCTAGACTCATGCTGCAACGCGGGTCCGGGCGCCCCCCCTCCCCGCCCTCAGGGACACTGCGCGTGCGAGCGGGAGTCGCAGATCTACAGGTAAGTATGACAAAGGGCAAGCCTCTAGCCATTCAGGTTCTGAGACGCTCTTTGCCCCGGTCCAAGAACGGTCCGACG
Source organism: Thecaphora thlaspeos (assembly GCA_900291925.1). NCBI lineage: Eukaryota > Fungi > Basidiomycota > Ustilaginomycetes > Urocystidales > Glomosporiaceae > Thecaphora > Thecaphora thlaspeos. The sequence goes on along the minus strand of UWYS01000003.1, from coordinate 619,871 downwards.
CGTGGAAAGCAGGATCATTTAGCGGGTACAGTAGAGTAGTACATATACAAAGCCAAGTTGGGCGAGCGGGCACAAGGTGGGGAAGACAAACGTCCTTCGGAGCCGACGACGTGTCTCCGGGTCATGTCCGAGCGCCCAGGTCGGCCAGGAGACCGTCCATGGTTTGGCGCAGTTGCTTCTCCATCTCTGGCGTCGCCTCGAGGGCGTTGATAGCCTGTCGTCGCAAAGGGCGATGCAAGTAGAAGACGTGGTGAGAATCCGCACGGCTCGGTGCTGGTCAACGCTGACATGTCTCGGGGAGGGAACAGCCGACTTACGGCTTCTAGGGCGTCCAGGGCCTCTCTGGCCTGCAGACGCTTCTCTTCCGCTCGAGAGGAGAGAGAGTTGAGCTCGCCGTGTATCGTTGCATTCTTCTCGAGGATCTGGAGGGGTGCGATCCACAGCCAGGAGGACAAGCAGGACAGCGGCGAATGACGATGACAACAGACGGCAAGGTAGCACCGGTCACAGTCAGGGACGACGACAAGGTACGATGAAGGCAATCGGTACCACGGGAATTGCTTACCTCGTCAAGCTCCTTTATCAGCGCAGCGACTCTCTGTTCCTGATCCGGGATGGCACGGGCGCTGATGGCCATCTCGATGTCCAGATCTGGCCTGTTCCATCGCAATGTCCAGAGAGCGACAAGGAAGATGTGCTGGCTCAGTTGCAGATCCCCATTCGGATCTTTTCCACCCAACATCGACCATGGCGGCGTAGCGACTCACCTCCAAACATCTCTGACCTCTTTCTCGTTCCCCTGGAGGCCCTTGAGATGCCTCTGGTCGGCCTCCTTGACCAGCCTGTGCAGGTCCGCGAGCTTGCTCTCGAGGTCGTTTTCGACGATGAGGTTCTCGTTCTCCTCCTTGATGACGTCCTTGAGCTGGCCGAGGAACTGCGCTCGGATGGCGTCGAGGACGTCCCTGTCCATGCGCGGCAGCGACTTGCACATCTTGTCCGTCGTCACCCTGTACTCGATCAGGTCGAGGAACCGATCGAGCGCCAGGCGGAGTCGATCTAGACGGACGTTGCCCTCTTCCCCTTGTTGTTGCGGCGCCGGTTGTGGTACTGCATCTCTCTCAGCCTTGCTGCGTTTGTTGGATGGCGCTTGCCCGACATCCTCGGCAGCAGCGGCGCGGCTCTGTCTGCCCCGCTTGGCGGTGGTGGTGGTGTTGGTGGTGTTGGTGGTGATGGTGGTGACGTGGCCGGCGGCCGCTGTCTCAGCGCTGGATGAAGCCAATGGTGCTGCCGAGGCGACGGCAGTGGCGGCGGTGCGCTCGCGCTCCTGGTCGATGCGTTCCTGTGCCGATGCCAGCTGGTCGTCGGTCTGATCTGGATCCTGGACGTCTTGTTCGGCGTCGAGGGGTCTCGTTGTGCTGGTGCTTGTCGAGGACATTGCGGCGTCCTCGTTGAGCCGGTCGTCTCGGCCGGCGGAGATGACGTGCCTATGGTGCTGTGCGTGAAGGTGAATGGCAAGGGAGAATGGGCGGCTGCCGCGATGTTGTAGTTGATCGGAGGGAGCCAACAACACATTCAAGGTTGGCCAGAGCGACAGCAGCGGGCGGCAGCAGCTTGCCAACCGGGAAAAAGGGCACACGGCCAATGTGGAGCTCGCCGGAAAGCGTCGCGTCGCGTCTCTCTGCGGGCCCCAAGCAGGGTCCTGCGCGGGAGAGAGAGAGTCACACACACCACACACACCACACTTCCTCCAGCCTCTCCAGACAAACGCGAAAGAAAACGTGTCGACGCAGGAGAAGCGGACAGGGAACAGCTCGATTCTTAAATTCGATGCGTTCGCAACTACTGCAGACGACGGAGAGGCCAGGCTATAGGGGTGCAGAGGACCGGCAGTGGAGCCGCACAGCCCCCGCCCACGCATCTAGGAAAGCGTCGGTGTGTGCGGGCCCCGCACTTTGCGAGCGAGCAGCGCGCGCCCATCACCACGAACGAGCATGCACGGGACACTCTCGGCCGCGCTTGAACCACGAGTCGATACTAGAGCAGGCCACAGCATCGCACGGAAAGTGCGGTCAAACGAGGATGCAAGCAGACGTTGCGGCGAGTCAGCAACGATCCCCCTCGACAGAGGGCGCAGCACCGAGGCCAAGAAACAGGGGCCGCCCTAGACCCACCAGGCGCGATGGAAATAGCAGAGGCAGGGCAACCTGGCAATCTTGTTGTTGGCCGCGAAATCTTCCATGCAAATCAGGCACTCCTTGCCCACGATCGGAGACGTCTCGGGGAGGTTGTAGACCAGGTAGCGCCCGCCCTGGAGGCTCCCTCCTCCGCCGTTCTCGAGGCAGGCCTGCAAGAAGCGCGCCCAGAAGATGCACAAAGGAGCGTTCAGAATGGCGTCGGGTAAGAGGCGTCGTTCGTCAAGCTCAGATCTCGTCGGTGGCACTGCAGCTGCCCCCTACTCACCCTAACGTGCGCCTCCTGCGACTCTTGACCGTCGAGGGTGGCGAGCGTCTTGTTGCAGACCGGACACTCGTTGAGCTCGCTCGCTCGGCTCGACACGTCGCTCGGCGGGGCCAGACTGCGGCCGAACTCATCCTCGCCACCGGCGCTGTCGAGGCCGGGCCGTTGCGGCATCAGCGTATCGGCACCTCGTAGGTTCTGAAGTGACGGCGGCAGCTGGCGCTCGGCGTGGCAGCCGTTGCAGATCCTCGCGGCACCCGCAGACTCGCTGAGGGCCATGCCGGGAAGCGATGGGTCGACGACCAGTTCCTGGACGCCGAGCGCCGCGCGGTGCGACGAGCAGGCGTCGCAGAAGATCTTGCCGCACCGTCGGCAGTGGTGCTTGCGAAGGAAGAATGTGAAGCGTCTGCCACACCCGCGACAGTCGGAGGCCTGCTCGTCCCGCTCCCACTGCGGCTGCAGGTGTTGTTCGCGCCAGATGGGCTCGCGGCTGTAGAGAACCTTGTTGGGCGCCTCATTTGTCGGCACGCGGAAGTCGCGATTGGCCGCTAGGTCGGCGCTACGCGCTGCGCCTAGCGCCGTGCCGGCCTCGGACGGTGCGATTCCGCCGCGCAGGAACGATCCCGCGCTGCTGTGGCGCTGGGGGATGCTGGGCCGGCTAGTTGCCGTGGTCGAGGGGCCGGGCGTAGCCGGATCCGTGATCGCCGCCGGCAGACGAGTAAAGACGGACGCGCCGTCGTCCTTGTACGAATTGGGGTAGATGAAGTCGTCCTCGTCAATATCCGACAGATCCTCGTCATCCTCGTCCAGGCCAGCCGCCTCGCGCAGCTGGCCGAGCTGGACGGTGAATTCCCTGCGCAGCTCCTCGGCCCGGCTCTGCCGCTCGCCGTCTTCGTCGTTGAAGGCCTGCCGCAGCTCGGTGATAGCCATCACCAGCCAAGCAATCCTCTTGGCGAGGACATCCTTGTCCTCGCCCAGAGAGTCGGCGGGCGTGCTTCCGGAGGCGGCGCTCGAGCCCGCCAGGGCCTTAGCCCGGCTGAGATAGTCGGCATCGGGTCCCAGCAGAGCGCACTCGGTCCTAGCCGCCTCCTGAGCCGCAATGATGGCGGCCGTCGAGAGGCTGCTGGCCGATTCGATGCCCAGAGTGGCATTCACGTCAGCCGCTGCATCTCCCTGTCCGGCCTGGCCGAAAGCGAGCTCAGAGGCTTCCAGATCGTCGCCAAACTCGATGTCTAGCCGACGCCGCATTACCCGGATCCACCGCCGCCTTCGCACCCAGCCACCCTTCGCCGCCTCCTGGTCGCCCTGCGCCGCACCAAGGCCGGCTCCGCCGGTGATGGCTCGGGTGACGGAGGCACTGAGGCCACCGCCGTCCAGCAGCCGGGAGAGCGGCGGCGGCACCTCGGCGGACCAGCGGTCGTCGAGGGCATCGAACGACTGCGCGTACTGCCAGCCTTCCTCGACGCTGACTAGAGGGTGGGTCAGGTCCTGCTGCCACTCGCACAGCCAGAAATGGGAGCTCTCCGGCGTACCGGCGTCTGGGCTCCGGCGCGACCCGAGCACTGAGTCGGGTGTCGGCGTGCTGGCGAGGTCGTCCTCTGCACCGGCAGCCGCCGATGCCGAGCCCTGACGGTTGGCAGAAACGCCGCGTGCTCTGGTGCGGCCCGAGCCATCGCCGCTCACGGTCGGCGGGCGTAGGCGCAGCCTGTACGGCATCGAGCGCATCGGCAGGTCGACGTCCTCCTTGCGCATCGGCACGTGCCTCGTCCGACTCGGCGCCAGGGGACCCGGAGGCATGGAGCTAGGCGCCCGACGGTCGGGCTTGTGGGGCCGAGCGGCGCTCGACGAGCTCCAACGCGGCTTGCCTCCGTTGATGGCGAGCGTCTTGAGCCGGGTGTCGAGCCTCTGATTCTCGTGGATCAGCACGGGGACGGTGGTGTGGAGCGCGAGCAGGTTGTACGGACCGCGTCCAGGCACGATCTGACCGGTCCGGTTGGCGATCGACGACGGGTCTGCGCCGCCGCCGCCCGTCGGCGCCGAAAATTTGGAGGCATTCCAGCGTTCGGCCTCATACCGCTCGAGCACCTCGCAGATGTAGATCTCAAAGGTGGCCGCGGCCACATCGTACGCCGTCTCACCGGAAGCGTTGCGGACAAAGGGGTCGGCGTGCTGCTTGGCGGTCAGCTGGCGGACGAGCGGCAGGTGGCCCTTGGAGGCCGCGTTCATCAGGGGCGTCCAGCCGCCGCGTCCTCCCTGGGCCTCGATGTCTGCGCCGGCCGTCTCGATCAGGACGCGGGCGATGTCAAGGTAGCCCCGCGAGCAGGCATTGTGCAGCGCGGTCCATCCGTCGGCGTCCGTGGCATTGGCGTCGGCGCCGGCAGAGAGGAGGAACGTCAAGATCGGAAGCTTGCCGCTCAGAGCCGCCCTGTGCAGAGGCGTCTCGCCCTCGCGGTCCTCCATCTCGACGATGGCGCCTGCCTCCTGCACAAGCCACTTTGCGATCTCCGTCCTACCCTCCTTTGCCGCAAAGTGGAGCGGGACGAGACCATTGGCCGGGTTGGGTTCGTTGGCCAGTGCGAAAGCCGACGCTCCAGAGCCACGAGGAGGCTCGGCGCAAGCCTCCTGGAAGAATCTCTGAAGCTCCTGGAGCTCTCCATTGGAGCAGAGGATAGCCAGGCGGTCGTAGTCGATTGGGAGCGGCGTGGCGGAGCGCGGAAGCGTGGGCGCGGGTGCGACGCTGCTTTCTATCACAGAATTGTGGCCAGCCTGGTTGCTCTCGGAGGCCAGCGGTGCCTCCGACGCCTCTTGGTCCTTGGTAGCGATGGCAGGCGTCTCGTCGACAGGAAGCGGCTCGACGCTCTCTACGGAGAATGCCTTGTCGTACTGTTGCACTTCCGCCTGCTCGCCTGAGGAGCCCGGATACACAAATTCCTCCTCCTCCTCCTCCTCACCGTCTTCATCGCCACCTTGGTCTCGAACGTTCTCCTCGTCGTCGTGGGCGTCTCCATGGCGGTCTGCCTCGAGCGCACTCTTGGCGGCCTCTGGGCCTCCCGCTTTGGCTCGCCCCCTCTCCTGCTGGAACTGCAAAAGCGGTTCATCCAGCGGTTCCCCTCCGCTGTGGCTGTCGTCGAGGTTGCCAGCATCTCGAATAGTGAACGAGTCAGTGGCGCTGTTAGGACCGCTCCCTTCGCCCCCATCCTGGCCGGCGGTCGCCTTGAGGTCCTCGAGGGTCTTTGAAGGCAGTGGAGGCTGGTCTACTGCCGATGGTTCTGGTTCCTTTGGGGCGGGCGTGCTCCAGGCCAGCTCGGTGCTCTGACTATCCAGCCTGGGCGAGTGCTTCCGAACAGCCAAGCCATTAGCGATGGCGTTATGCTTGTTGGCGCCGAAGCTGGAGCCGGAGCAGGACAGCCTTTCGGAGAGGAAGCCCTGAGGCTCAGCGTGAGCGTTGGCCGGAGCGTGCATGCTGGCGCTGGCTTCGCCGTTGACAGCGTTGGCGTTTAGGTAGGAGAAGCGGGATTCTAGCTCCTGGGCGGAAGAGGACGGGGAAGCCTGCTTGGATGCCTCTTTGGAAGTGGTCGAGGCATTGGCGGCGGTGGCGTCGGAGGGTGTAAAGCCGGACCAAGGATCTTCTGCCGCAGCGCTGCTTTAGAGAAAAGGAGAACGCAGGGGGTGAGCGGAGGCGGCGGGGGCGGAGAAGATGGCGGTGAGCAATGCAATGGAGGAAGCACGAAGGGTTCGATTTAGAAGAGGTGCCCAGTGTGCCAAGCGTCGGCCCCGCGGGGGTGGGAGAGGGCGATGTCACGATGCTTACCTGTAACTGCCCGATCCCGCTCCCAGCGGATCGAAGCCCGACATCGACGATGATGCTGCGGTTGCGGTTGCGGGTGTGGTTGTGTCCGTGAGCGGCGATGCAGCAAGCGACGGCGCGGGGAGGGTGCTTTCTGCGTTGAAGTGGAGCCCCGTCGTCTGTCGGAAGGGAAGGGAGGTGTGGCTGCTAGCTGGTGTGCTGTCGGGATAGGCGGCCTCGGTGTCGGCAGGGTATATGTGTGGCGGAGAAGGGGAAGATAGAAGCACGAGACTTGGGTTGGTAGAGTGGTGACAAGGAGGAGGAGGGGGAGGAGGAGGAGAAAGGGAAAAAGCAGAAGGAGTCGAGGAGCGAGCTGGAGAGCTGTCGACCTGCTGGCCTTTGTCCAAGCGCTCTTTCGCTATCTCGCGCTCCGCTGCCGTCACGCCTTTTCGTGGTTCCCCTTTGAGCTTGCGCTTGGGCTTTTCTTTTTCCCTTTGGCGCGCTGCTCCGTGCGCCACCGTCCACAACCGCGATCCGGACTCCACGCAAGCGCCCCTCGGAGCCTGTCCCTTCTCGGCCCTCGTCTTTGCCTCGTGATTCCTTCCCGCTTGCCACACACACAGCCTCAGAACGAGCGACCGCGATGGGACGATGCCGTTCTTTGCAAGTTGCCACACTACCGGCTGCTCTAACTGCATGAGGCGGGCCCTGGGCACAGGACTGGATGCAGCGCTGTTTGCTGGTTGCTTCTCTTGGCCCGGCCTCCTTCTGTCTTCCCCTGTCTTTCGGTTGCTCCCTCTCCCCGTTGAGCCCTTCGGCAACCCTGCGACAACAGACGATCGCGGATCAGACATCTCGGCCCTTTGGCCTGTCCAACTCGTCCTGCGCCATCTGCAGCTGTTCGTCGAGATCGCCAAGCTTCTGGCCCACCTTGACCTTCTGCCCGGCCTTGAGGTCAAACTTGAACTCGCTCGGCGCCTCAAACACCAGCACAATCGTGCTCCCCAGCAGGAAGCCGCCCATCTCGTCGCCCGCCCCCAGAGGCTGCCCGCCGAGCAGCATGCTCGCCGTTCCGTATGACGCCTCCGAGTAGGTGCCCGCAAGCGACCTCTGCTTGCGCACGTTGGTGCGCAGCGCCTTGTCAAAGTTGATCTGGATCGACCCCACGTTGGTCGCGCCGACGGGGACCATGCCAAAGAAGCCGTGTCGCCAGCGTCCTAGAAGAGCGACGCGCTCGTTGAGCACAAACAGGTTCGACAGCCGGTTGGCCATGTACGGCGAGACCGAGTAGAGCTCGCCGCGGAAATGGCGACGTCGCTCGGCGACCCAGTTGGTCGGGCTGTGGAAGCGGTGGTAGTCGCCCGGCGCCAGGTAGACGACGCAGAAGAAGAGCTTGTGCCCCTCGCGCACCCCTTTGCGGCCGGGCGAGTGCGGCTGCAGGAGCGGCGGCAGTGCGCTCGTCCCCATCTCGTAGGCGACGTTGGCGTACCGTCCCAGCACCTCGGGCGTGTCGGGCGTCGGCATGCCGGCATCGTCGACCGGCTGCTTGTCATCCCTCTGCGCCGCCGGATCGGTTCGCTCCTCGGCCTTCTCCTCGCCGGCCTCCTTGACCTCGGGGGCCGGCGCACCCGTCACATTGGACGTCTGCTTCGCCTTCCTCCAGTACGAAGGCCTGACGAAGCGGAAGATGCTCTTCCTGCGCGACTTTTCCGGCTCGATCGGCTTCTCCTTTTCGTCGCCGAGAAGCTTGTCGAGCGAGTACTGAATTCCATTGACGCTTGCAAACTCGCGCTCGTCGATCTTCTCGTGATGCTCGTTCTGTGCCCGGACCACTTCCTCGGTCGTCTGCGGAGCCGAGGTGGAGCCGAGCAGGGCGTCGAGAGAGTAGGTGATGCCCTTGACCTGCTCGACCCTCCTGCCGCTGATCTCGCCAAAGTGCAGCACCGTCCCGTCGGCCGGCGAGACCTATCGAGAAGGACAGCAAAGCACGAAAGGAGAAGCAGGTGGAAGAGGAGACGAAGGAAGAAAGAGGGTCACGCATCAGCTTCGACCAGTCTGCCTGTGCGCGTGCCTGTGCGCGTGCCCGTGTTTGTGTGATCAAGGCGGTGAACGGCGTTCGTGGAATCCGGCAATCCGGCAACTCACAAGGATGGAATCGTCGATCTTTCTCGCTCCCTCCTTGAGTTCCCGGTAGAAGAACTCGCCGAGACTCGCGTAGTGCGTCAGGTCGGGGTCCTTGATCTCGTCGAGATTGCAGCCAAATATCCTGGCGTAGAGGCGGAAGCCAAACGGCCTGAACCAGACGGGGAGGGTGAGGTTGTTGGCCCAGCCCCAGGCTCGGCTGATGGCGTTGAGCGGCAGGGCGCCGATGACGTAGACAGTCCATGGCCCGGACATGCGCACCACCTGGCCGTTTTCATCGACGATCTTGTGCCCCACACCGCGACCCTCCTGCTCCGCCACAAAGTCCTTGCGCGCCTTTACGCCGATCAGCACCACAGCTCCGAGGAGGACGGGGATCGGATACCATCTTATCAGCGTCGACCTCCATGCGGACGCTACACGGGTGCCGAGGGGGCCGCGCTTGTCGTCGCCTTTGCCGCCTTTACCTTGACCGCCGCCGTTGTTGTTGCCACTAGTCTGCTGGTTCTCGGTCCAATCCCCAGCTTTCCGCAGTAGTCTTTCCCTGGCGGCTCGGTTGCCTCGGACGGTGTTCGCTTCGTGCTCGGCCTGCAGCGGGTCGCGCGAGTAGAGTCGCCGTTGCGACGATCGTATAAGGACGATTGAAGAGAGCGGTGTGCTTGGACGTGGCCGATGGGAAAGAGCGCCAGAGGAGACGTTGCGGAACTGTGCCAGACCGAAGCGCCGCGCCACCAGCAGCGGCATATCGGCCCTGCTGTGTGCTGCCAAGGTGCAAGTTCCCTTGACCGGCAAGGAGCATGCCAAGGTCCGGGTGGCGCGACTGTTGAGGGCCATCCTGGAAGTGTATCTGACAGCGCTCGGTGGAGCTGCGGCGAAGAGACGGACGCCTTTCGTGTAGCGAAGGTAGGTTCGCTCGCGAGCGCAAGTTGCTCGAGCTGAGCCGCGCGGGGTCGTTGAAGATCGGAGCGTCCGGCGAGCGCGCGAGTGTTGCCAAGTAGAGCTCGAGTCTAAGGAGCGTCAGAGGATGGCGGGCGAGTGGGGGTAGACTGCTTGGCCGCGTCGATGGGATGAGTGTGAGCAACTGACCGCGAAGTTGTCGTGGAGAGTTGGGATGATGTGATGCTTGAGAAGCGAAGCGGCGTTGGCGGGATCAAATGACGACAGAGAGCCTTGCTGTTTGCTGGCCTCTTGCTGCTGGCCAGAAGAACGAGGCGGCCCAAGGATCGCAGGCGCAACGACGACCGCGACCGCACTGCAGACACCGTCCGGCCACGCACACAACCAAGAATCCCCGTTGAAAATCAGGCGAAAATCCGTCTGCCTGCTGACCACTCCGCAACCGTGTATCGGCCGAGACCCTACCGGATCGCATCTTACACGCAGCCCAGCCCACCGTCGCCGCAAACGCCGTTTCCCTTGCTGTTTGCTCCACCTACACCACGCACCACTGCACTGGAAGCCTTTCCCCTCCTTCTTACGAGGTTGGGCAGACCATGTATTGAGAAGGGAGCTGCACACGGCCGCAAGACACGAGGGCTGGGAGACAATGGCACATGGTAGTACGGCCAATCGTGAAGCAGACACCTGGACGGGCGGTCGACGAGGGCCGAGAAGAAATGTGAGTTAAGGATGGCCAATCGTTACGGTATAGACTGTGCAAAGAGAGACGGAAGAGGTGAGCAAGTGCTATGTGCTGATGCTATTGAACCCTCAAACATTAGTAGTTGTTGGTGGCGCCATACTGCGGCGGAGGCGGATCAGTCCCCTGGGCGTAGTAGGGGCCCTGGACGACCTGGCCGTTGGCGACCCACTCGCCGTTGCCGGTGTACTTGATGCCTCCCTGGCCATAACGCTCCTCGGCCTTCATCTTCTTGTAGAACAACCAGACTGCAGGCGGCATCAAAGCGGCAGAGGAGGAAGGCGAAAGAACCAAGATGATCAGCAACGGCTCGTTTTTCCCGTATTCCTGTTCCTTGCGCTCTCCCGCCTGCTTGCCGTTCCACTTACAAGCATGGATGGTTCCCGGCAGGACTCTGACGGTGCACAATAAGGGAGCCAGAGAAGGAAGTTGGAGGAGGGACCAGAGAGAGGCGTCAGCATGCGTCAAACAGCGTGGCTGGGAGGGCAGCGGCACTGCTCTTCAACGGCCGGCGCTGCGGTACTTACCCCAGGACGGTCAGGAGGATGTTGATGATGAGATCACAGGAGCAGCCTGTGAGGAAGCCGACCGCCGCTGGGGGGGAAGAAGATGGCCACTGCAGGAGGGAAAGGGAAAGCGGGGTGGAGGAAAGGCCGGGCGCCGTTCGGAGAGCAAGATGAGCAAGCGAGCGCGACCTCTGTGAAGCTGAGATGCAAAGGGAGAGCCCAACCTACAGAAGATCAGGATGATGTCGGATGCCTCAACCATGGTGGATGTGTATGCGTGTGTGCGCGCGAGAGAGAGAGAGAGAGAGAGAGAGAGAGAGAGAGAGAGAAAGAGACGGGGAGAGGAAGATAGGGATAGCGGGAGGGACAGACTCGGGCGCGCAACAGAAGAGTGCGTGTAAAGTGAGTGGCGGTGGGTATGATGGCGTAAAGACAGGGCAAGGCGGGGCCGGCGGGCGGCACAGCCAGCCACCCCACGCCTGGCTCTGACCGCAGCAAGCGGCCTGCGCACCGCCAAAAGAAAAAAGGGGCGGCAACTCAAGATGTGGAGGTGTGGAGAGCTCGTCGTCGGCGCTCGAGGCGTGACGCACGACGTGGGAGGCGTGGCACGCACCGTGCACAGACCACGCCAACAGCTGGGGGCACACGTGACGGCAGCGCGGGCGTCGGGACAAGAAGGCCTCGCCCCACCGGCACACCGCATCGTGATAGCCGGTCAGCCGCACCCTGCGAATGGCACACAAAAACCAGTGCGGGCAATCAAGAGGCACGCCCCGCTTCTCGCTCCTTGAACCCCTGCTTGCCTCTTTGCTTGCGACGACGACGGTGACGACTACTGCCATCACCACCAACAACCTCCCCCGGTGGCACTGCACATCCTCTCTGACTCTCGTGCGGCGGAAACGCCTTCTTTTTCTCTGCCCAACGCCTCTCGCCATGTCTGCCTCCTCGTCGACGCTCCCACAGGTGGGATCCCACCTGGTCCTCAGCCTTCCTGCGCCGCACGTCTTTCAGATGACGCTCAACCGGCCCCAGCAGCTCAACGCCGTGACGGACGAGCTCGAGGCTGACGTCCGACGCAGCTACGACTTCTTCGAGGTGCAACGCTCGCTCTGGGTCATGATCCTCACCGGCAACGGTCGCGCCTTTTGCGCCGGTCAGGACCTCAAAGACTGGCTCCTGAAGGACAAGGGCAGCGTTCAGACCGTCCCGCACCCTTCCGGACAGCCCATGCAGGCCGACGTCGAGTACCAGAAGTCCCTCCAGAGGCTCGCCACCGGCGGCTTCGGCGCTCTCAGCGCCCGCCGCAGCACAAAACCCATCATCGCTGCCGTCGACGGGATCTGCATGGGCGGTGGCGTGGAGATCATCGTAAATTGCGACATGGTCGTGGCCAGCGAGAGGTCCGTCTTTGCCTTTCCTGAGGTCAAGCGCGGCGTTGTCGCTGCAATGGGCGGGATTCCAAGGCTTTCGCAGCTCTGCGGGCACGTAAGTGATCCAGCTCTCCGCCTCCATCGACCGTGCGAGTGAAGGGAGGTCTTCAGAGCCGAACCTTGCCTCTCGTCCTCATCCCTCCATCTGGACGCCACTTGTCTCGCACCGCAGCAAAGAGCCTCCGAGATCCTGCTGCTCGGCCATAGCGTCACGGCACAGGAGGCGCACGACCGCTACAACATGGTCAACCACCTCGTCCCCATCGCCAAGAGCGCTTGCGTCGAAGAAGGCCAAAAGGCCGTCGAGACCGTCGCGCTAGGCCTAGCAAAGCAGATGATCGACAACAGCCCGGACAGCCTCTTTTGCACAAAGGAGGCCCTGGTGCTTGCCAGGGACGGCGCTGGCGACGACATCGATGCCTCGGCGCGCCAAGGCATCGCGGGCGAGCGGAGCAGGCTCCTCAACGTCGGACAAAACATCGCAGAGGGCCTCGAGGCCTTCAGAAATGTGAGTGCCCCGCAGACGCTCCTGTCCGTCCTGCTGGCCGTCGGCCAACCCTTCGCAAGATGGACTGAGCGGCCGTCGTCGTCGCGTCTGAGCTGACACGTCCCGGCTGTCCGCGTCCCCTCTTCCGACCTACCGACTCTGCTGCACAGAAACGCGCTCCCAACTGGTTCGACCCAGCCGAAGTCCAGTCGAAGCTATGACCGGGCAAGACTGTCAAGTACAACGCTCCCTGACAATCATGACACTCACAAGCTGCGCACGTCTGGCCGCCCGGAAAGCCTGTATCACGATGGCGCTCGCCGGGGCTATCGTCGCTTGCTTGTCCTACCTACGACCGTCGCTGCGCCAAGAGCTCCCCTGATCAGGTAGACTCGCCACATGTGATGAGCTAAAGATCCGCGCACACCTGCTCCATGCCTTCTCTCCTTGCACGAGCGTCATGTGTGGCGAGCTCTCGCGTCTGTCAATCTCGACCTCATGTCCGCGCGCCTGGTCGCACCCCTGAAGCTGGCCAGCTGGGCTTCCTCTCTCTGCGCCGTGACCGCTTCGACCTCTAAACATCCTCGCGCTGTTTCGTAAGCCCAACTCTGCTTCCGCACTCCTACTCTGCTGGTCCTGTTTCGACGCATTCATTGGGTTGCTACCTTGTTCGCTACTACTCTCGAGACTACGTGCTGTGGCCTCGCACTTCCGCGCGACGGCGTGGGTTCACACCTGACTTCGACAGCCACGACGATATCGACGTCGGGCCAGACACCGAACGTTTCTGACCGACAAGCAAGGACTTCGTCTTGCGCCAACAGGGCGGGCGCCGCCTCCTAGAACTGCTCTTCGCTCACCGCCAGGAAGAGGGTCGAGTAGAAACGGACCGCGTCTCCGAGACCCTGGATAGCAAAGTGCTCGTTGACGGTGTGCACGCCCGTCATTGCGCCGAGCTTGGTCTTGTCCGACTCGACGGTGTTCGGACCAAAGCGGAAGATGTTTTTAGTTCTGTGAAAGCCGTGTGTGGGAAGATGAAGCAATAGGCCGTGCCCGTCTCGAGCCGGTAAGTCGCAAGAGCGGCGGGAGATTAGATAAATGGGGATGGGAAGCAGGGGCAGGGCTTACAGCGAACTGTAGTAGCGCGAGTCGGTGTTTCCCTGCATCATCGCAGGGGCGACGATGACCGGCGAGCCGTCATCGTTCTTCCAGGTCGAACGGATGATGCTCGAAAAGAGCTGCCAAGGGCCCGCGTCCTCGCCGACAAGCGGGGTTTTCGGGGCTGGCTCAAAGCCGCGTCGGAAGTACGTGATAGTCATGCGCCCGTGGTGCGCGGCGTCCTGGGTGATGTTGACCGGGCTGCCGAAGGCCTCCAGCGTGAGGCCGTGAGTGCGTGCGAGAGGCGTCAGAACCTTGACGTAGTGCTTCCGGACCTCTTCGAGGCTGCTCGAAGTGGCGACGCGGTGGTTGAAGAAGGCTGTGGCGGACTCGGGAAGCGCGTTGAGCTTGACGCCGCCGTGGATGACGTCGGCGGCGGTGGTGGTAAGGAACGGCAGCCTCAACGATTCCGGTAGGGCGTGGACGACGCGCTGCTTCGCCCGATGGATCCTCCGAGCTTTGCCGCGATCGAAGAGGCGACCGAGGCCCGCGACCGCCAGCCTCTCCAGGCCCAGCAGCGAAGGCAGGGCTCCGTCCATCTCGGCGGCGAGCGGAGCAATCGAGGAACGCGAGGCCCAGTCGAGATCCTTGAGCGCGATGCGAAGGCTCGGAGGGAAGCCGGGGGCGTCCCGGATGCATTGAAGGTCAGCGCAGCACCTTGCTCGACGAGGTGATCGACTCCCAGCCGATCCCTTGCGTCCTCGAGCGCAGCGACGGCTCGAGAGACGAGTCCGATGGAGGTGTGAGCCTGGGTCGTCCGAGGATAGGGAACGGCACAACCAGGAAGGTCAGGATCGGGAAAAGGATCGGGATCGACAGAGGGGATGGAACAAGGCGGGTTGGAGGCGGGACTTCAATATTCTGCACGTTTAGACGGCGCTCGGATGCAAGCTGCCGCGCGTATGTTCGACCGAGATCGGAGCGGGTTGCAAACCTTACCGGAGGCGCTGATGAATGTCCGCCCTGCGTCTCGATCGTCACTTCAATGTCGAGCCTTGAGCACCGCGTCGGAGTGAAGGCGATCAGAAGAGAAGCCGCAGCAAATTATCAGCATCTAGGTACGACTGCGACGTACTGTAGGAGCTTGGCACTTCGCGCATGGTCTCCTGCTTGGCAAGCGCGCGCTGTATCCGGACCGACTTACAGGCCCTTTTCCTCGACGCCGGGAAGAGCCACGCTAATGCCTGGCGCCAGCGGATCCGAAGCGGAAAGGCTCGGGTTGCCCTCGTCAACTGACGGCGGTAGCAAGCAGAAAAAGAAGGGGTTTGGGGAACAAATAGGGAGGGAAAGAGAGGAAGAACAGAGGACGTGGGTCGGGAGGATTACGTGTGTTGGCGGAACAGTGTAAGACAGATTCCAGGCGTGCGGGACGTCAGTTGCCGCAATGCCGATGCCAATGCCGATCCGATCCGGTCGACGCACGCCAGTGCCCTCTCTGCTTGCGCTTGGCCGGGCGCGGCGGCGGCACGGATACTCACCGAGCATGGCAATGCTGTCCTTGCCCCAGATCTCTTCGATCCTTGCGGAGAGGTAGGCGGCTCCCTGGGGTCCGTTGCTCTCTTCGTCGAAGCCAAAGCTGAAGAGGATGGTCCTCTTGGGCTCGAAGCCGCGCTCGAGCATGGCCTCGACGGTGGACATAATGCTGATGAGCCACGACTTGCAGTCGGTGGAGCCTCGGCCCCAGACGGTCTGGTTGGCCTGGTCGATGTAGCCCTGGAAGGGCGGGTGGAGCCAGTCGCCGACGGTGTCCGGGTTTACGGGGACGACGTCCTGGTGGGCCATCATCAGGAGGGGCTTGAGGCCGTCGTCGGAGCCCTTCCAGGTGTAGAGGAGGCCGTGCTGATGTACGGTTTCCAGCTCGAGACGCTCATGGATGAGGGGGAAGGTGTGGCGGAGGAAGTCTGCAAAACGGCCAAAGGCCTCCCACCTCTGTGGGTCCTGGAGCGGATCGGGCCAATTATCGCCAACGGTGATGTCGATCTGGATGGCCTCGCTGAGGCGCTGAGCTAGGAGCGGGAGCGGGACCGAAGCCGGCTCGTCGTTTGCGTGGTAGCGCGCCTGCTGCGGACAGGAGGCCGTCTGGTGGGAGGGCAGAGGGCTGTCGAGGTACGTGCCGAGGGCAAAGAACCAGTCATCGGTCGAGCCTTGAGAGCAGAGCAGCAGGGTGGCGCCGAGGAAGAGGGCGGTGGAGAGACAGACCAGGATAGCCTTACGCACGGCGGAGAAGCGGCGACGCGAGCGTTGAGGCGAGACACGGGTGGCCGCCGCCGCCGTCAGGGGGAGGTCTGACTTTCGACCATTGGCGCTGTCGAGTGCGATGGGGGCGGGGCGTCGGAACGGGAGGCGGGCTGGCGGCGATAAAAAGGTTTGCGATGCTGAAGATGTCAGGCAGCGGTGAGCACGAGGGCGTTGGGTGCTTTGGAGAGGGATGAGCGCATACTCACGTCGAGGTGGACCGTCTCGAGTTGCAGCGAGGTGGTGCTCACTGGGTAGGGCTGCCTGCGTAGGCAAAGTAGTGTATGTAGTGGATGAGGATTGTACGCTGGGAAGCGTGGGCGAGGGGAGTGATGATGGCGATGCTCGTCGCTCGATGACTGGAGGGGGCGGCTCTCCCGACGGCGCTGCTCCTGCGCTGCTCTGCTCAGCGCGCGCTTCCGGCCCGCACCATCCGGCCAGCGGCGGCCGCGCAATTCGCCAACACGACCCCGCGCCTCCACACCAGCTGCAAAGGGGAAATGGCACCATCGCCTTGCGCCAAATAATGGCGTCAGATCGGCATACATATCGGGCATTTCGCAAATCAAGCAAGAGAGCAAGCAAGAGACCTTGCTACACCCACCCAAGCAACACACAGCCAGCCATGTCAAAGAAGCACCAAGCATCCTTTGCCCTCTTGCTTGTTGCAGAGCATCACTTGACTTGATGGGCAACAAGCCAGCTGCAATTTCCCTTCTGAGCTTTCAGACCTGCTTTCCACTTGCACCCACTGTTGGCCACAATGCAAAACACCACAACACTATGGCCTGCCTCTTGGATGCATCCCCATGCTTGTAGCCACAAGGTCTCTTAGGCCTCTGCTGTCACTAATTGTTGTGCCTTGCAATTTCTTCTTGCCCTTTCTCTCTCACACATCAATGGTCTTCCCTCCTTGACACATGCAAGCAAGAGATATCTGTACACCCAACTTGTTCAACAGCAGTCTGCCCTCCCAGAAGCAATACAAAACCCGCCATCTTGCTACTGCTGAAAACATCTTGCATGTCTGCTGGAACAGCCCCACTTTCTCAATTCATGATTCTTCCAGAGAGCAGTGGGCATCTCTTATTGCCTGTGAGGCACCAAAGATCTCTATCAGGCATGCCCTCTTGTCCACATAGTGGCAAAGAACAAAGCGTGAGTTTCTGAGTTCATCAGACTGACTGACCAGGAACACCCTTATCCTTCTGAAGAGTCAGGATGACCATCTCTGTTGGATACATGCCCATGTATTTGAGTACATTGCCTGGCTCTATGTCCCCTGCTCTTCATCCACAGATTGGGACCTGCTGTTTTCCGGTGCCTCTGCATGTCCTAAGTGCACCCCATGTCTTGCAGCAATACTCATCTGGTCAGTGGATTGTGTTTGTGTGACAACTGTCTGAAATTGGGGTCAGTTGCATGCAGACCATGCGCAGTACTCTTACACACATAGAAAGGCTTTGTCAATCTCTGACAATGGCGTTTGAGCCATCTGCCAGGGGCCAACCTGCAACTTGGCTACTTACTTGGAGAGGAGAGGATGGGCCTGCCTTTGCTTATGTTGCCAGCACTCTGTCTGCTGTGGTCTTCTGAAGCAAGACACTGCAAGTAGTGGCATTACACTGTATGTAGCACTGCATCCAACAGGCACACAAATTTGTCTCTTCAAGTGGTACACTATAAAATCAGGCATAGATATCAGGTAACAAGCAAGCTGCGCCCTCCCTCACAATTTGAGGCAAGCCCTTAGCAATACTAAACCACACTGTACCTGCTTTGCTCTCCAGGGCTTGCTTAGGTACAAAAGAAAGGACAGCAGAGCAGAACAAAGAGCGAAAGCAAACCACGTCACTGCATCTCTTAACATTGTCCCCATATGTACCTATTTGGCTGATATTAAATATGTACTCTGTATGTGTGCAGACAAGCAAAGCTGCAGTGCTTGATGATGGTGGGCAACTGCACCCTGAGGTCTGTCTGCAGGCTGAGGATTATGCCATTTGGTCCACACATCCATGCCTCTTTGTAGGCAAGGCTTGACTAGGAACCACTAACTTGATTGTTCTTGTGCAGTAGGCAAGCAGTCCATGCTCACCCAACCTCAACAACCTTGAGGAGTGCTCTGACTCTTTTTTGGATGCCCTGATGCAAAAATGTACCCACTTACATGAGATGGAGGTCTCTATGCTCCGAGATTACTTGACCACTGACCAGGTGTTGCAATGCATTGCTTACTACAGAGTGACAGTACTGTCTCAAGAGCAAATAACAGCACGCTGTGTCACTACTTCTATAACTGGTTGGCTGAACTGCTTAAGCATCAGCAAGGTGCTCTGAGGTTGGCAGAAGCAAAGGTGCAATAGTCACCTTCCAAACAACCATAGTGATCTGTGTCCTCTTGGCAAAACCTCTGGCAGGTTTGAATGGCAATGCTACTACTGCCTTCCAGTAGCTGAGATGTATAGACAGACAATGCTTGCCTTGGGAACAAATTGTGGATGCATAGAGCAAGATGAGTGCTTGAAAAAAGGTGTCAAGTGAGATTGCAGCAACAGGGTAACCTAGCAAAGAGAAAGCACCAAAGCTTCACCCCTTCTGCCAGGTGGAGAGCTCAGAGAAGGCAGGACAGCATTGTGCTGCCTACACATTGAAGCGGGAAGAGATGGTGCTCCCAGCCAGCTTGGTCCAGTAATTTAACCACCACTCTACAGTAGCTGGCAAGGGCTGTAATGACACCAATTTTTGGTTTGCCCAGTTGGATGACCAAAAAAGAGGCTTGATAAGCTGTCCTGCTCTGCTCCAGCCAAGTTGGCCCCAAAATAGCCTTGCACTCACCTCCTATTGCCACACATACAAGCACTTGGTGTGGTGGAAAGCTTGCCATTCTAGGCGCTTGGTGGGAAGCAGACACTGTGTGCTGTACTGTACTACCACCCTAGCAAACCATGCTGGATGAGAGAAGCAGGTCAAGGTTTGGAAGGCTGCCCCAGCAGTGGCAGTGATGCATGTTACAGTACAGGCTGCTCTCAAAGCAGGATGGCAACGCTTCCAGTTCCATGCTTGACTTTCTTCTTCTTGGCAATTGACATGAAATGGTCATGCAGAAACCGGTAAACTGTCAAATTCACCTTGACAACCATGTACATACAGAGTAATGTTGGTGGCAGAGAGAAAGGCAAAAGGCCCTGCATAAGTGTTTGCCAATCCAGCAGCTTGCTCTGGCCACTGCATGTCAAGCAGAGTCTTGAGCATTGCCACTTTGGCCATGGTACCTTGGCCCTGCTTGGATCACTTGCAATAGTTTTGAGTGGGTACATACATAGTATCAGGCTTCATGGCTGCAGACAGGCTTGCTGCCCATATGTAACTAACTATAGCCAATTATGCAACCTGTGCAATGCTGCTATGTAAGTACTTGCTACAGAGTACATATACTTGTGCAAATGCTTGGACACGCTCTGGAACTTTGAGCCCCTGCTGCAGCACCTTGGACTTATCCTTTTTGCCATGAGATGCCCCAAGTGCCTTGGTCAGAGATGATCTCTGAGGTGCTGCCTACAAACTGGCAACTCTTGCTTTGGGAGCATGTCAGGTGAAGCTGTCCATCAGAGCACATCATGAGCTTATGCTTGATCCTGAGGGTGAACTTGATTGCTGTGTGACCCAATCTTTGACTGGATCAATGCTTGAGCAAAGGTGGAGCAAGCAGCTACAACCTGGTACTGTACTTGGATGACATAGGAGGGTAGGTGGTGTGGATTTGTTTGCCAGTCTTGATGAGCTGCTCTTGCTGCTTGGCCTTTTGCTTTTGCTTGAGGTGGAAGATGCACTTGCCATGTCAGTAAAGACAAAGTATAGCATGTATGGTGGTCCAGCTGCCTGGGCCATGGGAGAAGGCAGCCATCCCATGTTGCATATGCCTTGGTGCACAAGCAAGCTGGCAGAATGTCTTCCAAAGTGCAATGTTGTAATACAATGCTGCTTGTTTGCACCAACCTCGCTTGCAAGGTTGGTGTTAACTTGACTTAGAGTGTGAGTACATATGTAGTAGTATTTCATTGTATAGGAACCAGGTGGTCTGCCTACTAGTTTGTCCGAATCGGGTGCGCCAGGACAACGTGGGGCCTCGGACCGCGTCGCCATAGGGAACGCGTCACGACACGGCGCCGTCCCCTCACCACGGAATCAGTTCAGGGTTGAACGTGAGCAGGCAGGCAAAGACGCACACCAGGCGGGACGAAGGAACGAAAACGACATGTAGTCCATTCGTCAAGGCGTTGCCAGCGCAACGGGCGCAGCAGGGTATACAGCCACGGCCAGCCCTGGTGGAAGGCGGCGGAAGAGAGAGGGAAAGCTAGTTATACAGGTGAGGGAGACTGGAGACGTGGACGTGACAGGTCAGCTAGCTACGAGAGGTGCGTCCATGACACGAAAAGACTGTAAGGAACAAAGGAACGACGATGGGTGAGGGAGGGGTGACGAGACAAGAGACGTGACGAGGGAAGGAAGGCGTCATGATACAGCTATGGAGGGAAGGAGCGCGCGAGGGAACGAGGGAAAAGACACGGAGAGAGAGAGGGAGAGACAGAGAGCCCGAGTGGGGCGCTTCGACACTGCGGAAAGAGGTAAAGTACGGACCGGTCTCGCCAGTGACCTGACCGGGCTGGCCAGAGCCGCATGATGACAGTGGCAGACGCGATGGAGCTGGATGCTACGGAGAGATGCTTGATGATGCGGTGACGTGGAGAGAGAAGGGAACACCTGGATAAGGCCAGGATCTTTTGATTAATGTCGTGCTTTCGCTCGTCAGAGGGTCCACTCTGCAAAATGGCCGGGCATGCTTGCGGGAGGGGCCATGTCGAACGGCATAACTCCGGAGAGGGACGAGGGAGTCGCCATTGTGTCGAGCTGGAAGCTGGGCAAGTCCGGCAGGCCGAGCTGGAGGCTGGTGAGGGGCTCCTGTAGCTTGGACTCGTACGGTCCGTCCACAAGGCCGAGCTGGTTGGTGCCGAGCGTGGTGAACGATTCCTGCGAACCCTGCAGGCCCGAGCCGTTGTTGAAGTCAAAGAGGTCGCATGGCATGGGCTCGAGCGACTCGAGGAAGTTGGTGCACTAGAGCTGCTGCTCCTGGGGGCTGAGCATCCTGTTGGGCACAATGGGGGGGCCGAGGTAGTTTGTGTCGAACGTCTCTGAGCACGGTGTCGACGGCGCCAGGCTAGCGGGAGTGCCAAAGTCTTGCATTGTGGGGAAGGGCGATCGGATGTTCCTAACCGACATAAGCGATGGTGTCGAGGCCGCCGACGAGGCGGAAGAGGTGGCGTACATGGCATCGGAGAAGTTGGCGACCAGTGGCGAAACCATCGGGCTGACAAACATTGGCTCGACCGAGAGGTGGTGCTGCGGCGGCGGTGTCCACATGGGCTGCGACGATGGCGAGTAGAAGACGTCGTTCTCCTGCACCGGTGTCGCGTTGATGGTGAGGCCCGAGTTGATGATCCTCCGCATCGGTGTCGAGGCGAGGTGCGGCCGATGCTGCGGCGTCGAGGTGACGGGGGTCGACATGGCGGAGGAGGAGTGGTATGCGGGTTGCCTCGATGGTGTCAGCGGTACCTCGCCCCAGGTCCAGACGCCGTAGGGGCTTGATGGCGGGAGGACGTTGAGGCTCTCCATGCCGGGGGCGGGCTCCATCAGCCCTGACGTTGGCGGGCGGTAGCTGCTGTGGAAGGTGAGCGCGTGGAAGGAGCCATTGGGAAAGAAGCGACTCTGGACGGGCTCGTCGTGCCGATCGCAGTCGTAGGAGCAGGCGCCAGGAGGGACGGCCGAAGGGGGGCCGGCGGCCTCGGCCAATGCCTGTGACCGAGCACAGGTGGAGCAGCGCGGACGAGCGGCATCGCATCGAAGCTGTCGATGTCAAGGAGAGAAAAGAAAGGGAGGCGGAAGATGACGAGCTCCGAGGTCAGAGGGTGCGGTGGGATTCTGCGTGTCGGAGGGGGATGCTGAGGCGGTTGTACAGAGCAGGAGACGAGGTGATGCTGGAGGATGGGGATCAGGATCAGAATTATGTTGATGAGGATGGGGATGAGGTGAGTCGGAGAAGCAGCGTAGCACGGCTGGTTTATGAATCTTTCAGAGAAGGAGAGGACGAGGCGGCGTCGACGAGGTGGATGACAGCCTGCTCCGGGAGGGCGGAGAGGGCGTAAGCTAAAGGGCGGCAGCATCCCATGGACAAGGCTTGCCTGTCCGCCGGGCGGTGTGGCATGGAGCGACGGGGTGGGTTGCTGGTGTCGCTGTTGCGCAGCATATTGACAGGCGCCAGGCCGTGCCTCTGCGAGCTCGTCTTCACGAGGGCACGCAATGAGTCTCTGTTTGCCTGTACAGCCGATAGGAGGCGGTCGTTGGAAGCCTGTCTGGAAGGGGTCCCTCTGTCTCGGAGGAGCAAGAGGGAAGGAAGGGGGCCAAACGGGGCCCAGGTACTGTAGCGACCGAGGAGCGAGCGAGCTAGTACTGTACTGTATGCTGTACTGACTGTACAGTACGTGCAATATCGCTCGCCGCAGCTGCCATAGGTTCGGCCGGCTTTTCCCAGCCCGGGTTCGCCCTGCTGCAGAGGCAAGAGCCGTTGGCCGAGGCGCTTCATGGTCCGCCCGCTTTGCCTATGGGGCTCGTGGCGTGTCCATGATGAGCAGCAAACCCACCCTGCTCACCGACGACAAGAGGCGCTGTGGTCGGTCAAGGGAAAACTTGAGCTGCTTTACAGTATCTCCGCGACAGCCCTGTTTCCTGGCATCTTCCGGCGACGGCGAACGGAAGAGAGAAAGGCATCTCCGTCTCCAAGGTGTATGTACTAGGATCGACGATGTATCTGCAGCCCCTATGTGCTCTGTGGTCGTCGGGCGTTGAGGATGGCGGCAAACGGTATCGTCAAGACCGAGCCTGTGTGCGGGCCGTTGCGACCAACACGATGCAACCCCCACAGGCTGGCGAATAGACAGACGACGAGAGGCTCTGCCTTGGTTCAACCTGATTCTGTGAGTAAATGGCTCCACTGACTGCAGCAGCTTTCGGGATCTCGAGCGATCCTCCCACTATCGCATGGCAAGCCCACTCGAACGATGTTGCGAATGGTGTGGTGTGCTGGGCGGATTCGACTCCTCTCGTGGCTGTGCCAGTTCCTAGCCATCTGATGTTCTGCGGAGCTTCGGGAGCCTTTGGCCTTGCCTGCAAGTTCGCGGTCAGCTATAGGTTGGTCTACGTACGGTGAAGTCACGATCCCTACCCTGGCGGTGCATGGCTGGCGGAAAGCGGACTAGATTGCCGACACCCTTGGAGCATGGTTCGACTGACGGGAGGAGACGTTGCAGTGCCCGTTCTCGAGCCAACTGAGGACAATCATAGTAAGAATGTCACGCCGTCCGGGATGGATGAGTGGATGCTTACAACGGGACAGGCCCGCCTTGACTTGGTCAGCTTCGTACATGTCGACGTCTAGTCCGCGACGACATCTCTCGGAGCCTAGGTGAGAGCCTCACGTAACCACGCGGAGGGGCGAAGCGCAAGAAGGAGGTCCGAGGGCCACAAGGGACATTGTTGAGCGTACAATAGGTAATACGGTAAGGGACTACGGGCAGAGCGTCACAATCATATATTCTGGCTTGAATGTCTTTGTGGCCCAAGGCCATTGCTGTCCATGAGCGGTGAAGCGCAGCGCCACTGTGGCGTTTCGTAGAGTACAGTAGCAAAGCACTTGACGGTGTGCGGAGATGCAGGCAGGCCAGAATGAACTCATTAGGTTGACTTTTCGCACATATATAACTGACCTTCAAGCGGCTAGTCACAGAAAGCGCAGCTGGCGAAACGCTGACGGACTTATCCTGCTGGGCATGGTTGTGTAAAGATTGGGCAAGTACGAGCGGTACGCCGTCCTTCTATCGACCTTCCGCGATAATCTGGAATACTCTATCGTACATTTCCAGCCTCTTCTGTTTCGAGACGGGATGCCTGGCCATCTTGTCGAAGCCATGGCCCTCGTTCTCGGTATGCATAAACTCGGCGTGCTTGACGCCGTCCTCTTTGAGCCTGTCGATGAGCTTCTTGCCGCCTTGGTAGAGTGTGTCGCCATTTCCACAGGCGACAAAGACCGTGTCGGGGAAGTCGGAGGCGGGCGCCTTGACGGGACTGAGACGGAGATCGTCGCGATCCGTGCCTGGCAGCATGTAGCAGGCATTGAAGAGGCGGCTCATCCACGGCGGAAGCAGGAAGCCTGAGCGCGGTTGAGGGCATGCCACCGGGGTTGAGCCAACGGGCTTGGTGAAGTCGCAAGGAGGGTGGACACAGGCCACGGCTCCGATGCGTGTGGGTCCAAAACGCGTGGCGATAGCGAGCGCAAGATTGCCGCCGCCGCTGAATCCGCCCACAGTGACCTTGGCGACGTCGTAGAGGTCAGGATTGGCGAGCAAGTAGGCGACCACCTGTAAAGGTGACAGAGGCCCGAGCCCGAGCAGCACGGGTTGCGCGAAAGGGAACATGCCAAGATATCAGCGAATGGCACTCCTCGACCGTGATGCACACGGCGGACAGAGTATGTTGACGAGGCTCACATCTTTAGCATCATTGGTCTGTGCTGGGAAGGGATGCGCGGGCGCCTTGCGATAGTCGGCGTCGGCAGAGGCCGCGCCCGTCTTGAGGACGCCTTCCTTTACAAATTTGGCATCTTCGCCGTGGGATGGGAGCACTGCGCTCATCGGGCGATGTTCAGTTAGGGTGAGAGAAGAGACGCCTAGCTGTCAGTCTTGTGCGCTTGCGCTTGCGATTGTGCAAGACCCGCGTGCATCTGGGCGCCGTGAGAGTGATGCTGGGCCGACTGAGGGAATCCAGAGCCATGCCAGTTGATGTGTACGGGCAGCTTCCTGCCCTGCGAGCCTTGGGGCGTGTAGAGGTCTACGGGGATTGTCCGGCCGTCATTGCGGGAGGGTATGTAGAGGGTCTTGTAGTCGACCCCCGGCGCTGCTTTGCGGCTGCGGTAGTGGTGAAATCTCTGCTTGGAGACGGACAGGGCATCGAATCAGTGTGGGCCGATGTCTGCAAAACTTCGAGGGCGCAGTGACTGCGCGACGGCGGCGGCAAGCTTGGGCTACATACCCTGGGGAGGACGATGAGGCGGAGGAACAAGGCAAAGAAGCGGAGCTTGAGACCGACAAAATCCCACGGATGGTGGCGTTTGACAGACGACATGGCTGTCGCTGGTGGCAAATGCTGTGGGTGGTGCTCGGGGTGGAGAGGGTGGTGATGAGAGGAGGGAGGATGGATTCAGGATGAGGTCCGAGCCAGTCGTCGGAGAAGGCGCGTTCCATGTCGCGCCTGCCGCAGCCGCGCCCTCGACGACGCCGGCCCTCGGGGAGCACAAAGACCGGAGCCCGGCGGCAATCCGAAGGACTACAGTAGAAGCACGTTCTCGCACGGCAGACGGGGCCGGGTCGATCGCCTACTGTTTGTATGCACTGAGTGGACCTTGTTTCTGTTGGCGATCGGCCGCATCGGATCTGAGCCCGATACAATCGGACCGATTGGGCTGCGGTCAGTCGCTGACTCGCCGTCGGAGCTGCTACCACCAGGCCTAGACCACCTAGGCCTAGACCACCTAGGCATAGGCCTTACGGGTAGAAGCCTTCCGAGTAGAAGCCTTGCGGGACGCCGACGGCGTCCCAAGAGCATCTCAGAGACCCAAGGCATGCTTGTGGGATTGCTGGGGACCGTCTAATGTACAAGTAGAGGCTCCTGGGCACCATCGTCGAGCTGGAATCAACAATCCTTGACATCTATCTTCTACAGTTTCGTTCGCCAACGACGGGCGCCAGCTCGGAAGCAAGCACCTGATGCGGCAAACTTCAGTACTTACACCCCTCGCTTGAATGTGCTATAGGCACTCCCGTGATAAGTAATCAGCAATACACTACATATAAGTTATTGAGTTACCTACTGCTGTTCCTTGCTTGTCCCTCTCTAAGTACAAGTGTAAGGCGATGGGGCCTCGTTCCGTTGCGCCAAGTACTTACTGACCTGTACGGACCAAGTAGTCTACTGCATCGCAGCAGATCCATGGAGTGGCTGTACTTGCACATCAGCCGCAGAGTACGGTACTACTGTACACTGTAGTACGTACTTCTGTAGACGCTGGTGGATGCTACAGTGCAGTACTTCCCAGGTTTCCGACCTCTCAAGCATTCCGTAGACGCCGTCCTTTGCAACATCGATCGATGATTGTCGCCACAAGTCCGCGTGTCCCAGAGGGCGTCAGGTTTCCCGTCAGACGAGCTGGACAGCTTCCAGCTTTGTGCGCCTATTCGTGCTGCCAATACGTCAAGAGAGTGCGCCCCATAGGCTCTCTGTCTATAGACGTTCCAAGAAGTGTAGTGTGGATCACTGCTCACCTTGCTTACGGCCGCCTGGCGTACGCTTCGATCGTCGCCGCTGCCGCCCTTAGTCTGCCTGTCTGCAGTACTGTACTATGTAGGTACACCAGTGCATGGCAGCCAGCAAGCTGCGGAGTTCCCTGTCCATCAAGCATCTATCGACGACAGAAGCCCGTAGTGTGAGTACATACCCTCGCGTCCCGTTCCGCCCTGCGTTGGCCTGTTTTGCTCCATGCTGCTTCGAGTGCAAGCTACGCCGGACATTGCCTTTGCCGCTGTTGCCTCTGTAGCCGCTGCTATCTCGCTGCTGGCTGGCAAGCAGTCCCATTGCCCCCACCGAATCGGAGCCATTCGACGGCCGGCACAATCGCACAAGGCGAACTGCTCGTCAAGTCACCGCGCCTGCCTCGCTCCGAGCAAGGACAAGGCTCGAGATCCTATAAAGCAGGTTCATAGCACGGTCGCCGTCGGCTGCTGTCGTCCCACACTTTCATCATAAGCCCTCCCACCTCCAATCGCTCCCTACCTTCTTCCCTCCAAACGCGACAAACAAACATGTTGAAGCTCCTCAGCCTCGCCCTCGTGCTGGGCTCGGTCGTCGCCCACCCTTCCTTCCGTGTCGAGATCCGACCACGTCAGGACACCAGCCAATACCCGCCCACCCTAACCGTCGTCGAGGAAGCCAACGTACCCAAAGCGTGGATGGACGCCTACCACGCCGCCGTCGCTGCCGGCAAGATTCCTGACATCCCCCAGTCCCAGCTTCATCCGACAAGCGGCGCCATCACCTATCCGGGCAACGTCGGCAACGATCCCGCCACCTGCTCCTGGACACAGACACAGTGCTTCGGTCCCAACGAGCTGCATCAGGCCCCCGATGGCAAGATCGCCGTCAACTTTGACGACGGCCCCATCGAGAGCAGCGACGACCTGTACGACTTCCTCGGCCAGAACAACCAGTCCGCCACGCACTTCATGATCGGTTCCAACGTCGTGCAGAACAGTGCTCAGTTCAAGCACGCCGTTCAGCTGGGCAACCAGCACTTCGCCGTACACACATGGAGCCACAACGTCATGACGACGCTCTCCAACGCTCAGATTGTCGGCGAGCTCGGGTGGACCATGCAGGTGATCGCCGACATGAGCGGCGGCTATATCCCGCGCTTTTGGCGACCCCCGCAAGGCGATATTGACAAGCGTGTCCGCGCCATCGCCGAGGAGGTGTTTGGGCTTACCAGCGTCATCTGGAACCACGATACCGACGATTGGTGCCTGGAGGACGACGGGACTACGTCGTGCCCGGACCAGCCCGTGGCGAAAATCGAGGCCTCGGCGAACCCTTGGATCAACGGCGCCAAATCGCCCGGCCTCATCATCCTCGAACACGAGCTGACCCACGCATCGATCGGTCTCTTCAAGTCCTACTTCCCCAAGCTCAAGGGCCTCGGATGGGTCTCGCAAAACATTGCCGACCTCTTTGGCTACGAATGGTACAAGAACGCGCCCAACAACCAGGCCAAGCCCGACTCGCGAACTCTCCTCGGTGCCTACCAGAACGCCACCGTCCTTACCCCATCCAGTTCCTCGGCTGCACCCACAAATAGTGCTGCAGGCGTGCGTTCGAGCACGGCGTCGGGTTCGCAGGCTTCGAAGTCCAACTCTCCAAGTGGCGCGGTCAAGGCCCAACAGCAGAGTAGTGGTGCTAGCGCGTCGACCGTGGGGCTAGGCATGGGTCTCGGCCGCGGCCGTCGTCGGCAGCCTTGCCCTCCTCCTCTAGGACCATACGGCAGCGCTGCGGGCTAACCTGCTCCCTCTCAATCTCAAATCCGGCTCCGGTCGTCCCCTGCCGGCCCGACGCAATCGAGCTGGCCCCTCCCAGAGTCACCAAGGACGCTTCGCCGATAGACTAGTGTTACTTTCTCTTTGCTCGCTTCACAGATTTCCACTGGCACACAACATATACACACACGCCCACACTAGACTCGGCCCGTGGTACTATTCCCACTCAGCCTTTGTATCTCGACCTGATTTTCATTCGTGTGGGCTCGCTCGCTCGCTCGCTCTGGGACAGTCTTCTGCCTTCTTTTCGATGCTGGTAGCCAAACAATGAAAGGAGCCATTCATTTCTCTTGTACAGTGATCCCGCCTCGGGATAGACCTTGACTTGTTGCTCGCCTTCTGACCTTAAAGCGCAACGTGGGTGGAAAAGAAGCAGCGTATACATAGCATCATCACCAAGAACCGCCATGGCGAGGAGAACGACGGCGGGTCCATCACCAGCGCTTCGGATCGCGAGAAGTCCGGAAGGTGAAGCTGGAGGAAACTGAGGGGGGGTTTGCGTGACGACGGCACCCGATCACCCTAACTTATTGCCCGATTGGATGATCGGGCTTTTTCCCTGCCAGAAGGAAAGAGCAACAAAGAGACACTTACCCGTCCCGTCCCGTCCCATCCCATCCCATCTAGCACCACGCACACCCCGTCGTCAACCCACCACCACCCAGACCCTCACCGCCACCACCACAACCACATTGTACAGCACCCTTGCTTCACCAGCACCACCTACTCCTTCTCCTCCTCGCTGCACGCTGCTGCCTTCGCTGCCGTGCTCCCTATCTCTGGTCCTGCCACCCACCGCTTCCCCCGCTGGCTCCAGAGTCGGCCAGTAGCATCCACGCACTGCCTCGGTGACGCTCACATTCGTCACGAGTAGCGCCGCGCACGTCATCTCTGCTCTGCGCAAGGAGGCATGGCCAGCCGCAGTTAGTACACCCTTACCCTTACCCTTACCCCTACCATCGCCCCTTTGGCGACCGACCCCGACGACCGACTCGAGCGGACAAAGCAGCCACACCTGGCTCGAAACCCGCCTCGCTCGAGCCGCCTCGATCCGCTACACTTTCTGGGCTTTCGTCCGTCCATCCGCCCAGACAAACCCACACGCACATCGAGAGCATGACCTTGCCCTACACTCCCTACCGGCTGGCCTCGGCTGCGATCGCCTCGACCTCGTCTCGCAGTAGCCCCCACTGTTCGCACGACGACGACGGCCCCATCACCGTCCCGACGCCCCACCACCCCGGCAGGCAGAGCGCCGCCACCACAAGCATCCCAGATCATCATGCTGTTCACGCAAAGGCCTACTTTCCTTCACCTGCGTCCAAATTTGGCGCCGGTTTCGTTCTGGCCCGCGCAGTGGCCGATGCCCGCGAGCTCGAGCTGCGATGGTGCCATATAGCCACGCCCACTATCTCGAACAGCTCCTCCGGCAAGGCGGCGGTGGCCAAGGTCGACACGTTCGCCTCGAGCTTAGACGCCACGCACACGGGTCCACCACCAAAGACCTTCCTCTTTCCAGCACCTCTGCTGCCTGAGATCGGCCTTTTCGCAGACAGATTAGCTGGCTGCCTCTACGTAGTGGTCGTGACGACGACCGGCTATCTATACAGGCTGACGTTCCCCATGCCTTTCCTCTTTCATGCCGCCTCTTTGGGCGCGTCGTGGTCGAGCGAACACAAGGTCTCGCACCTGGCATCCGCTTACGAATCAACTAGCGGGATGTCCGTTAGCGGTAGAGCGGCGACCCAGGCATTCATGGAGGACGCGGGCCTGGTACT
This sequence comes from Thecaphora thlaspeos, assembly GCA_900291925.1. Taxonomy (NCBI): domain Eukaryota; kingdom Fungi; phylum Basidiomycota; class Ustilaginomycetes; order Urocystidales; family Glomosporiaceae; genus Thecaphora; species Thecaphora thlaspeos. The sequence goes on along the minus strand of UWYS01000003.1, from coordinate 589,998 downwards.
GCTGGCCTGCGGTGACGGCGCGGTCATCAAGCTGCAGCAGAGCCGCTCTGGGAGCTACGAGTTTGAGGGTTCGTGGAAGGAGAGCGTGCTGCGGCCCACCTCTTTCCTCTCAGGCGTCTCGCGCTTCTTTAGCCGTTCGGCTTCCCCGGCAGACGCTCACTCGTCGCCTTCGCACGCACTGTCCATCGCGACTTATGTTGGGGGGAACGGCTACGCCCTCGCCTTCGCCGCCAGCCGTGATCGCAAGCTGCGCGTTTGGAATCTTGTCTCGGAGAGCTGCGTACGGACGCTGGATTTGCCAGTCTCTGCTGACCCGTCCTCTGCGGCGGAGCAGCGTCTCGTCATTGCTGGAGAGGAAGGCGACGTGCGCAACAGCAAGGATGGCCTTGCACCCTTCAGCCTCAACGCAAAGCCTCTCCTCAAGCTCTTCCTGCCTGGTGGCGACGATGTCGAGTCGAGCGACTCTCCCAAATACCTGCTCGCCTATGTGCCGGCGCCCCTGCCGCACGGCAACATGTTTGCCCTCTACAGCTTTGACCTCGAAGAGAGCCGAAGCTCCTCTGGCGGCATTGGCGAGATCAATTTGTTGTGGGAGAAGCGGTGCGACATGGACACACGCGGAAGGGGCGTCGAGCTTCGCGACGTAGTCATCGCGCCCATTTCGGAGGTGGCGGACGAAGGATGGGCGATGTGGACGCTCTGGGACGCCGGGAACGGCCCGTTGCTCAAGTACACTCGAGTCGGAGACGAGGCAGCGCCTGGACCCAGCGAGAGCTCCACCAGCATCACGTCGACCGGGTCTGCCGCGCCGGGCGACGACTGGAGGACGGTCAGCTCGGAGCGCCATTTCCGACCTTTGCACGGCGACAGGTTCGACGAGGTCCTCGATGCTAGCAGAGAGCTTGACGACCCTGCGGACGTCTTCCTTCCTCGTGTGCTCGAGCCCGGAAGGTTCTCGGAGTCGACCCTGCGCACCGCCATCAAAACGTATCGAGAAGCGGTTCCCTCGACCTCGAGACAGCCTTCGACCCTGTTCAGGAGCCTGGCAGAGGAGGTTGGCACCATCGTGGCCAGCAATTGCGAGCTCGAGGTCGACCCAAAAACCGGCGGCAAGCTGCTGGACAAGTTCCACGCCTCGATCGTTCGTGAGTGGGCGCGCTTTGTCGGACTCGCCGAGCAGATCGAGAGCAGCGCTCTGTGGCCGATTGAGCTGTCGCTGCCTAGGATCGAGGCTTCCGGCTCGACCGGCGCTGTCGCCGAGCCTCTGGTCATCACGCGGGCGGCCATCTGCGTACCCACCATCGAGGACGCCGCCAGCATCGTCGAGAGGCTGCAACGTAATGGCGACCTCGCACAGGCTGCCGTGTCCTCCAAGGGTTTCGGCTCCGCTGCGCTCGAGTGGGTCGCGGCCGAACGACGGCTCCTCTTCTCCGCTGCTGATTCCCACGCCGCCGACATCCTTCCCGTGCTGGGGTCGACATCTGCCACCGTGGCCGAGGTTTTTGAGGCGCTCGATGCAGCCTCGCAACTCTTCAACGCTCTGACCCCAAGCGCGGTGGACGATTTCGTCGCCGCCGTGCATGGTTTGCTCTCTGCGCCCCTTGGCTTCTCGCTCGAGCAAGCTGGAATGGACCTATGGCAGTCGGCTTTGCTCGACATCGAGGAGACCGCGGTTCCGGTGGTCGAGAAGCTGGTCAACACACTCGGAGCCGGCCTCGAAGGCGCCCTTGGCGATGTCGTTGCGCTCCTTGCAAGTGGCGACGAGGACAGAAGGAATCCGGCTCTGCTTCGACGCTCCAGCGACATCACCCAGTCCGATCTGGGCGCCTCACTCGCGGGCGATGCGCTTTTGCAGACGGTCACTGTCCGACACAGCGTTGCGACGTCGTTTTCCCTCCTGGCAATCGCCCTCCTCGCATGTAGCGAGACCGCTGCCCAGTTGGCCGACATTCCGCTCTACGTGGCGCACGCTTTGTCGATCCTGCAGAGCTTCAACGCACTCCAGGAGCTCGTGCGAACCCCCGGTACCCCAGAGATTAGAGTACAGCCGTCCGACGGTGATCGGGACAACCTTGCCGCTCGGCTAGATCGCCTCAGCGTCGCCGCACCCCTCGGCCGTCGCGAGGGCGAGGAGCACCTACGTCAGTTCGAGTGGCCAAGCCTGCTCCACTTTTGCGTCGCCAATAAGCTGCTCGCCGTCGACATGGCCGATGACGACTTGCGCCCCTCGAGCTTGGGTCGCAAGATTGCTTCTATCGCCCTGCACGCTCTCGGCTCGTCCGACTTGTTGAGCGGCGGAGGCGACGATCCCGCAAAACCGCCGATGCCGACTCTCACCGCCGGGCACGCACGTCTTGGTGACGCGCTGGTGCAGAACGGCTTTCCCTCGGCGGCCTTGGTATTCCTCTCCCACTTTCCCTTGACGCCCGCAGCGCACTACGTACGTGCGCGCGCCCTTGTATACCTGGCCAGGCTCGAGGAGGCCAGCGATGCGTTCGAGCGGGTCGTGCCGGCTATCGAGTCTCCGCTCCGCCTGTGGATGAACGTGGACGGACTTGCCCTTCTTCTGCCCCAGTCGATCACAAACATCGACACCGGGGAGCCGGCGGCGCTCTACTACCGTCACGTCTCATCCTTCTTCGAAGCCGCTGACTCGCCTTACCACGTCGCGAGGTTTTGCCACGCATCCATCGAAGCCAGCGCGGGCTTCGCTGGCGGAGAGAGCAAAGACCGCGACGAGGTTGCCTCTCGCGATTTGTGGTTCAGAATCTTCCGCGCCCAGCTCGACATGCGGGACTTCACCGAGGCATACGGTACCATCATGGCTCTACCGCACCCAGGGCTGCAGAGAGATTGCCTTCGCAGTCTCGTCGGCGTGATGTGCCAGGCAGGCGAGATTGGAATGCTGCTGAGATTCAGCTTCCCCGGTCTGCAGCCAGAAATTGAGAGAACGCTCTCGTTCAAGGCTCGCAACTCGGACCCGCTCTCGACGCCGAACTACTACTTCGTCCTCTACTCGTACCACGTCTTTCGCGGCGACCTCAAGAGCGCCGGCGCCGTCATGTACCAGCACGCGCAGCGCATCGGCGAGGTTCACCGAGGAAGCGACCGGACTCATCTTGACCCGCTTGAAAACTTTACGGCCCTCGCGGTCAAGCAAGCCCAGAGCTACCTCGCTTCGATCAACGCTCTGTCAATGATCCGACCTGAGAATGCCTGGTTTGCCAACGCCAACACGTCCGATGCTGACGAAGCAGGCCAAGCAGCCCTCGTCCCGGGGGATCGACACGAGCCAGCGCCGAACCGCAGGACGAAAGGCGCCATCCACAAGGTGACCAGCTACGTCCCCGCTGCCTTGTTTGCCGCATCAGCCCGCGAAATGCGGATTGTCTCGCTCTCTGGCATCCGGAAGGAGTACGCTCTGATCCTGGCTCGTCTCGAGCTGATGGGCCGGTACCCGGAGCTCGGCTACTCCACCTCGACGCTTCGCCCTTCCGATGCAGTCCTGCTCTTCGTTACTGCCGACCGCTTCGATATGGCCTTTTCGACGGCCAAATCTCTCGACGTCGACATGACGCCCATCTTTGCCAGCCTAACGACCAAATGTGTCGCTCTGGCTCGCGCGCGGTCCCTGCGCCTGCGAACGAGGGGAGGCGACGGCATCAGCCAGGCCGAGACCGACGTTTTTGCCCTGCAAGACTCTGACGAGGACCTAGAGGAGCCCGAGGCCTCGTTCCTGTCGCTCTCCGAGAAGGCGGCTAGCTGGAACGGGTCGGCTTCCGAGAAGGCTTGGCGTTACCTCGAACTGCACCTCGAGATGTTTGACGCGGAGAAGGAATGCTGGAGGTACCAGCTGGTGGTCTTGGACAAGATCGTCAGCCTGAGGCTGTTGGGCGAGATGCCTGTATGGCTCAAGCAATGGTTCGAGCAGCAGAGGCCAGACGCCGTCGTCCGGGCGCTGCGAAGGTACGGCATGATTGACGAGGCGCTACGTGTCTGCATCGCAATGGCCAAAAAGGTAGGTGTCCTGGTGTGGCCTTTTGCTGTCGCCGGACCTGGCCCGGCATCCTCCTGGCAACGGTGGTCATTGCGCTGACTGTCCTCTTGCTTTGCGCGTCCTTCCCCGCTTCAGGAATCCGATACGAGGCTCAGGCACATCAGTCGCGCAGGCTCGTCGTGGCTGCCCTACTCGCTATTTGACGAGATCCTATTGCAGGCCGAGGATCCAGACAGCCGGCCACCAGTGGGCTCGGCACCAGCATCGGCATCGGCGACGACGACGAGAGGGCTCACAAAGGAGCTGCGAGAGACGCTCAGCAGTAGGGTGGAGGCCTTGGAGAAACGGACAAAGGAGGTCAAAAGGCAGAGCGAAGCGGATCTTCAGCGGGAGACGAAGCGACGAGATCGTCATGTTCACGGAACCGAGTGGGTTCCAGCCATCTGAGAGGAAGCAGCCGTCGAACCATCAAAGTCCGATGCGGCCTCTGTTTCCTACACAAACGCTCCTCGGCACGTTACGAAAATAATCCCCGACCGACTGCACGGATCGTATGACGGCTGAAGGTGAAGGGGTTCCATGTGTGCGAACATGCTGAGCGGCTTGGTCCCTTTATCGCAACGAACAGCTATGAGAGGTCCACGTGCTAGAAAGCCTGTCTCGATCAATTTCTTGCCTCTACAGACAATCGAGCCTCTTACAGTAGGACGCGCGGTAGGCATGCGTCGTGGAACCGGAAAAACGGAGAAAGAGGGCAGGGGAGAGGGAAGGAATCGCACGTCGCCGGGCTCTGCTTACAGCGAGAGATTCGACGCCACTTCGCTGGCAATCTTAGACAGCAGGCCAGCCGAGTCCTTGGCGCCGGCGGCGTCCTCCCTAATCATGTGTGCCGCCTTCTCTCCGACGGCGTAGACGGCCGAGACGATGTGCGAAGAAACGTGGAGCGGAATGATGCTGGCATCGGCGACACGGACGTTGCTGGTACCGTGGACTTTGAGCCGCTCGTCGACCACACCGCCCTTGTCTCGCGGCATCATGCTGCAGCTACCGATGTGGTGATATTCGGTCACTGACTGGTCCTTCGTGTATTCGCGGAAGTCGTCCTCCGTCTGGCACTTTTCCGGATCGGGGTCCTGTCGGCCGACGATGATCTCCCTGAGTGAAGGGACAGAGACCATCTTGTTGCAGTACCGGACCGCCTTTGAGAGGATTTGGAGATCGGCATCGACGCTGAAGTATGCCGGGTCGATCTTGGGGGGCGCGGTCGGGTCGTTGCTGGCAATGTGGATTGTGCCACGCGAGAACGGCTGCTGCAGCGCCGAAAGGATCGAAAAGTACTCGGTCGCGTCCTTGGGCGGCGAAGCAGTGGCAAAGAAGCCGGGAGCAAAGATGAACTCCATAAAGGGGCACTCTTCGTCGTCGAGGCGGGCCAGCTGCATCTTGATGCCCTCTTGGACGCCCTTCGAGTACTTGGTCCAATCAATCTTGTTGACATCGTCCTTGACGGCCTGGACCTCGTCGGCCGACAGGTACTGCTTCAACGGCGTGTAGGCGAAGCCGGAAAAGGCGCTCGCGACGATGCCTCGGTCCTCGCCCTGTGCATGGTAGAGCTCCATGGCCTCCTTGGCAAAGTCGCTGCTCCTCATCTTGTCCCAGGTGATGTGCCCGGGCTTGAGCTTGTACGAGCTGGTGCAGTAGAGGTGCTCCTGGACATTTTCGCCGACGTCAAGCTCGAGCAGCTGGTGAACGTCAGCAGCCTTGAGGATCTCTGCCCTGCCGACGCCCGAAAGCTCGAGGATTTGCGGGCTCTTGACGGTACCGGCGCTGAGGACCACTTCGCGCTTGACCTTGACAAAGTGAGGCCTTCCGTCGACGGTGAAGTGGACGCCGGTAGCCACCAGCTGGCCTCCCACATCCTTGCTGCCGCTCTGGAACTCGATCTTGGAAGCGTTAGCGCCGGTGAGGACCTTGAGATTCTTGCGATCCTTGTTCGGCTCGTAATAGGCGTTGGCGGAGTAGGAGCGGACGTGCTTCTTTGGGCACACTGTTGTTGGCGAGGCCCACAGGCCTCTATTCTTTCCGTTGAGTCCGTCGATGGCGTTGTTGAGGCCGAGGCTCTTGAGTGCATCGAACCAAGGCCGCTGGGCCTCGGTGTACCAGGCGCTGAAGGACGTCTGAATGGGCCCGTCGGTGCCGTGAACCTTTTCGTCGCAGGTGGCCAGGTTAGCCTTCTGCAGCTCAGACGAGGGCGGGTGGAAGGTGTCGCTTTTGCGACAAAAGCTGGCAAAATCGTCCCAGCTCCAGCCCTTGTTCCCGAGACGGCCTATGTCGTTGTATTCTTCTCGATAGCCCCTCTGAGCGACGAGAAAGTTGAGGCCGGACGACCCCCCTAGAAGACGACCGCGTGGCCACGCGTACTTGCGGCCGTTGGAATGGACCTGAGGCTCGGTCTGCATGCACCAATCGTAGTCCGGGTCCATGAGCGTCTGGCCGATCATGACGGGGAGGTTGATCTTGGGGTCTTCGGGGCGCCACAGTCCAGCTTCAATGACTCCTACGGTGACCGAGGGGTCTTCGCTGAGCCTTGCGGCGACGACTAGACCGGCAGTGCCGCCGCCGACGATGACATAGTCGAACTCAATGAAGTCCTCGACGCCGACGCCCGTCTCGGTGTAGAGTGTAGCACTGGCGGCAGCGGCGGCGGAAGAGGCGGCCATGGTGAAAGGTGGGGCGATAAGGGGTGGGCGCACTTGAATGACGCAGAGGTGCTCTATCTTACGGCCGGCACCGAATGGAAGAACGATCGCGTGGTATGAGGCGGAGGGCTATATGGAGCTGCCCAAGGCGGGAGGGGGAAGAGAGGTATCGGTCGATAGAAGCGTAAATAGTCAACAGAGGCTGGAGTGTCAGCGAGGGGATGGGGGAAGCTGAGAAGATATTGCTAGAGAGAGAGAGGGTCGGGAAGAGTGAGAGAGAAAAAGAGAGGACAGGACATGCTGACAAGGTAGGCTGGGGCAAGCGGGTGAGGGCTGAGTCGTGAGTACGTGGTGGGGTGAGTTGCCGTACATAGGAATTAAAGGAGGTCCGTGCGCGTAGCTAAGTAGGAGGGTGGGTGGGCCAGGAGCAAGGTCGACCGGTGTGTGGCTGAGGTGATCGACGTCCATTGGAAAGGGCCGAGGCGCGCGAGCAAGTCGAATTTACGGGGGGGAGGAGGCGCCTGCCGGCCCCGGGCTGACTGCGGTGGCTTGTCCGGCCACAGGTGCAAGGGTGCAAGCTAAGTGCAGCTAGCTAGCGAGCTGGCTGCCTCGACTTTTGACTACTCTGTATATATGTTGGCTTGGCCGTCGTTGCCGCTCCTGACAGCCTCGCTGCGAGCAAGAGCGGTGGCGCCTCGCCCGCACGTCTGCCCCTGCCGCTGTTGACAAAAGAGCCGAGCATGACGGGTAAGAAGCTACAACCTCTATGTTGTACAGTCGAGGGCCACAAGATTCAAAGCCCACACACACTTACACTTGCCACTTTGTCTGCCCTTCCCTCTTGACCACGGCATTCCATCATCCAATATGATGCACTCCCAGGTCTTGGCCGTCCCGTCCGGCGTGGTATCCATCTCGCGCAACGACGCCGCCACCAAGTCGACCGACAGCACCTACGCAGTGGCAGGCTCCAACCTCCTCCCTGGCAAGATTGTCGCCGTCACGGGAGCATCACGAGGCATCGGTCGTGCCTGCGCCCTCGCCTGCGCAGCCCATGGCGCCAAGGGCATGGTGGTCCACTACCTCGGCGACCCGACCACCACCTCCGAGGCCCAGTCTCTTCAGGTCGAGCTCGAATCGCTCGGCTGCCAGTCCCGGCTGGTGGCGGGCGACATCTCGTCCCCCCAAGTTGCTCAAGAGATCGCCAGAACGGCTCAAGAGGCGTTCGGCAGGCTCGACGTGTTCGTCTGCAATGCCGGCATCTGCCCCTTTATGGGTTTCCTGGAGATGGACCCCGAGACGTGGAAGAGGACGCAGGACGTCAACCTCAACGGCGCCTTCTACGCCGTCCAGGCGGCGGCCAGAGTGATGGATAAGCAGAACCCGCAAGGCGGAAGCATCGTGGCGGTCAGCTCTATCTCGGCACTCGTGGGCGGAGGTATGCAGAGTCACTACACGCCGACCAAGGCCGGCATCAAGTCAATGATGGAGAGCGCCAGCATCAGCCTAGGTCCCAAGAACATCCGGTGCAACTGCGTGCTTCCAGGTACGTGGCACCGAGAAGCCACTCTGTCTTCGTGCCGCTCCCACGTGCCGGAGAGGAGCTCTCAAACGCGACATCTACTGACGCAATCGTCTTTACGCCTTTCACGACTTCATACTCTGCTCAGGTACCATCGAGACCGCGATCAACAAAGACGACCTCTCGGATGTGGTCAAGCGAGATTATATGATCACTCGGTCGCCCCTCCGCAGGCTGGGCAAGCCCGAGTGAGTGACTCGAGCCGCCTCCTCCCCACCCCCATTTCCTCTCCCATGGAGCGTGGCTCGTACCCCGGCACCGTAACGCTGACTCTCTACAATCCCGCTTGGCCAACGAGTAGCGACATAGCAGGCCCAATTGTCTTCCTCGCCTCGGATCTCTCCAAATTCATGACGGGTTCTTCTGTCTTGGTTGACGGGAGGGTGCTTTGTCAACCTTCAGTAGGAAGACCTAACAGCTATCCCTCTCCACAGTCCAATGTTTTTGCACAAAGTCGCTCCTACCCAACACACACGGATCTCTCTCAGTGCATGGCTGCTATCCCTGCCGGGCAGCGGCCTAACTCAATGCAAGCAGATGGATTCGCAGTCGTGCTAGCCATGTTGTTTGATGGGCTGTGGCGTCGTTGCGCTCCCGGACGTGTCAGGGCTAGTAGGTGACGCTGTCCAGCCATGGTCGCGGACGTGCCGTTCCGGCGAGGTCCGAGGGGATGAGGTGAAGAAATAATGTAGATCCCTCAACATGTCTTCGTCGACTTGGATCCCTGTCGGCGGCTTGGTCGCAGGCACAGCGTTTGGCCATCATTCCTGGAGAGAGACGCTGTCCATCGCTTCGCCCCTCGCCGGTGCGAACCCTGAGTACCGGTCGGAGAAGGGTCAAGATCGGTCAGAGTGCACGCCGTGCTTGTCTGCGCTTGAGACGCGAGGTCGTCTCTCTTACAGTTGGATCGCTGGTGGTGGCGGTGGTGCGTCGGCGGGCACTGTGCACATGCTTCAATGGAGGGCTGGCTTTGGCAAACCCAAGAAACCCGGTTGGGCTGGCGAAGGTGACGCGTCCGCACGGCGAGGGAACGAATAACTGAATTACGAGCAGCGGCAGCAGCCCCGACCAACACGCAACACGCAACACTGCAACACTCTTGCTCGTGCCACCCACCTCACTGTGCCTCGTCTCGCCTCGCCTCGACCTTTTCGGCTTCTTCTACTCAGCACCACACGCGCCCTCAGGCCATCATCGCACCATTCCCCATCACATCCACAGCCACCTTGCTCGCGCCCACATCACCCACGCTCGCCCCATCGACCCACCACGCACGCGCTTGCAGCTCGGCCCTGTTGCCTCTCCGCCGTCGCAGCCGCCGCCATGCCTAGCAACGAGTTCGACGATGTCCTCACCAACCAGCCCGTCGTGATCGACAATGTGAGCTAGATCGCTGCCCGCCCTCACCCGCGCCGGCGTCGTCAGTGCTGACTTAGTCTCTCCCCCTTCGCCCCTTGCATCGCGCCCTCGTCGCCCTCCCGCCAGGGCTCGGGCACGATAAAGGCCGGCTTCGCGGGCCAGGACACACCCAAATCCTTCTTCCCAAGCTTTGTAGGCCGACCCAAACATCAGCGCGTCATGGCTGGCGCCATCGAGGGCGACATCTTCATCGGCAGAAGGGCACAGGAGCTCAGGGGCCTCCTAAAGATCCGTTACCCCATGGAACACGGCATCGTGACAAACTGGGAGGACATGGAGAGGATATGGAACCACGTATATAGCGATGAGCTGCAGACGCTCAGCGAAGAGGTTGAGTTCAGAAATATCTCCCCTATCGTCGGCCGCCCCGCGTCCATTCGAAGGAAGCGCTGACAATACAGCCGCCTTGCCCTTCGCACGCAGCATCCCGTCCTCCTCACAGAAGCCCCATTGAACCCAAGGGAGAACCGAGACATCGCGGCGCAGGTCTTCTTCGAGACCTTCAATGTTCCAGCGCTCTTTACCAGCATCCAGGCGGTCCTCAGCCTGTAAGACAGACGTTGAGCGCAGAGCAGCCGCTCTCTGCATCAGGGCCGAGGTTGGGCGCAGCCAAGCTGACTACGCCGCTATCTTCCACCCTGCTGCGACATACTGCCGACCCGCTCTCTAGATATTCATCCGGCCGGACGACCGGTATCGTCCTGGACTCTGGCGACGGCGTGACCCACGCTGTACCGGTCTACGAGGGCTTTTCCATGCCCAACGCTATACAAAGAATAGACGTGGCCGGACGAGATGTTACAGAGACGCTGCAGACGCAGCTGCGCAAGTCGGGCTACCTGCTGCAGACATCGGGCGAAAAGGAGATTGTCAGGATGATTAAGGAAAAGTGCTGCTACGTCGCGGCGCATCCGGCGAAAGAGGAAAAGGAGCTCAAGGAGTACGATGAGTTTAAGCTGCCGGATGGCAACGTCGTCAAGGTGAGTCCGCCGCTGACAGGTCGATTGATGCAGATCGAGTGGGCACGGTGGCTCGTATAAGCTGCTGATACCAAGGCAGGACGCACCCCAACTCCACTACAGCTCGGCGCGGAACGCTTCCGAGCTCCCGAGATCCTCTTTAATCCAGAGCTTGTCGGATACGAGTATCCCGGCGTCCACCAGGTGATTACGGACGCTATCGGCCGAGTCGACCTCGACCTTCGCCGGGACCTCTACGCCAACGTCGTCCTCAGCGGCGGCACCACGCTGACAAAGGGCTTCGGAGATCGGCTGCTGGTCGAGGTCAAGAAGCTTTCGGTGGGACAGATGAAGGTCAAGATATTTGCTCCACCAGAGCGCAAGTACTCTACCTGGATCGGTGGTTCCATCCTGGCCAGTCTCAGCACGTTCAAGAAGATGTGGGTCTCGGCGGAGGAGTACAACGAGGACCCAGACTGTATTCACAAGAAAGTAAGTCGATGTCGGGCCCGAAGGATCCTGCAACCTTGCACATGACGATCCAACTGACCTGGCGTGCTTGCGTGCGTTGCTCTTGGCGTCGATTTCTCTCCAAAAGACCTTCTAATACCTTTTTCTACGGCCACGACGAGTGTCTGTCCCCATTTGTACTCTAGCCTTGTCTCAACTGCCACAAAGTGGCCTCAAAACAGCATCAGCCCTACCTGCATGTCCCGCTTGCCCTTAGGAATTTCTCCAACAGGGCTGCTGCTCACCCCAGCACTGCTGTGCCTTGTTGCAGCTCCACCGGTTTTGCTTTGCTGTGGCAATAAGCCTCTTTGCATCTGAGCTCATTGATCTAGTGCTAGATGAATGTGGGCCACAGCATGTTGTAGTCTGGTGCTTGATGCTGGATATGATAGGTTGATAGCAATCACCCAGGAACTGGCATGTACAATCTGATTCAGACATGACTGAGTCCCCCTGTAGAGATCTCAACTCCTTGGTTGAACAGACAAGGTGCCATTGCCATTGTTCATTCCACTGCATCTTTCATTGTACATTATGCACTCTGCTCTTGTCCTACAATTCCCCTGTCCCCATATTTCCTGGTCTAGTCAAGCTACCAAAACAATAGTCTTTATTCTACCAATAAAGCTCACCTGGTCCAAACCTGAGTGCACATGCACAACCTGTAGCAGATCTGAGCAGACATGTAAGTATGCAGAGCCCTTATGAGCAGGTAGTTTTTGTAACAGATGTCACCAAATTCATGCCTTTTGGCATGTGGTGCATTGTTTTGTATGTGTATCAGACATGTAAAGGCCACTTTGGTGCTTTTCTTCTTCACTCTCAGTTCAACATTACTAGCACTGTGTTCTACCTAACCTTAAAATAATTGGCAAGCAAGAAACTGGCTAATATATAAGGAAGACTTATATGCCTCACCTGCTTTGCTGGCAGTTTCATGGAACTGTACCCCACTTCCTGACTTGGATCCATACCCCATTTTCCAACTTGCTTGGGGAGTAAAGATACATGTGACTGTCAACAATGTAGGTAAAGCAGCCAAAATAGTTGGCCACACAGGCAACAGGGCAGTCAATGTAGGAGAGAGGCCATAAACAAATTCTCTGCATCCAAGATATGATGTAACGGCTTGCTAGCTAATACTGTCAACCCACCTGTGTGATCCCCTTGTACATAAAGGTACATATAAAGGCACTTGCTTGTCTACTGCCAACCTGAAGAAATACACCAACTGTCATCAGCATTAACATGGCTGCCTCATCATTTGCCAGATGCTTCTTTGATCCATCTCATTGGTGGTTGCAATTACTATAGGCAGACACCATCTGTCAGCTGTCAGGTATGATGCCCTTATATAAGAGAAAGACACATCAGGCATGGGCTGCTCACACTCACTACTTTGGCTTGCACAATGCAACTGTTGTCACAAGTCCTCTCTTCTAGTCTCAACAAGATGCTGCAGGCAACTGCCTTCTTGAGCCAGCCTACCCTGGTTATTGGGACTGTTTGTGAACAAGTTCATTTGCTATATTGATTGCATGTAAAACATGTAGCATCCAAAGGAGGGCAAAGTTCATTTGCTCTACCTTTTGCCTCTTTGTCTCAAGCTAAGCGCATTCCTGTTGCCTTTGACAAGTGCAGCAATGGAACATAGACTTCATCATCATTGCTACAAATACAATTTCCAGCCTGAGCTGTCACAGGACCACTACCACCTTTACAACAATGGTAACATCTGTGGTCTTGTGGGCTATGTCAGAACTCACAACTAATTGGAAAGTGGGGTATAAATTCAAGTCAGAAAGTGGGGATGCAGATCCTTGAGACTGTCAGCAAAACATGAGGGGTGTACCAGCCTTCTCTTCTTGTATATTAGGCAGTTCCTTGCTCGCTCTTTCCTTTCTTAATACCACTAACCATCATCAGCATTGATGTAGTCACACCTTCCATTCCAACTTGCTTGAGCTTCTCAATGGTGCTGGCAATCTTCTTGACATTGGTCTTGGTCTTGATGTTGAGGCTGCTGAAGTTGGCAGCCTCTTCCTCATCTTTGAGCTTCTGGGTGGCTTTGAGTTGGTGAAGCTCCATCTCAAGGTGGGAGACAATGGCAGCCAGGTCTGATTCCTGGAAGCTGTTGTTGGCAATGTTGGATGTGCTGAGGAGGTGGTGATGCTGCTGCAACATGTCCTACTGGGAGAGAGGTCTAGCTCAAAAGAGTGACTCAGGCTCTTAATCAGTTGTAATGTGAGGTGCAACTATGTTGATAGTGATGATGGTTGATAGTATTGCTAAGGTAGGGAGCAAACAAGGAACTGACTATATGTACAGAGGGGAGCAGACAAGCAGGTTGACAGAGTGCCAGCTGGCAAGCTGGCATGTCATGGCTCCAATGTGGGGAAAAATGTGTGGCTTGTCTCCCAGGGCTCTAGCTCCTCCAAGCTCCATGACCCAATATTACAACTAGTACCTGGTGTGCTGGGAGCAGGCCAACACTAAGGACTCTTGGCAGCTAGCCAAATTTGTCAAAAACGCCCAGGAGTTAGTCAACAGGTTCCACTTGACCCACCCCTGGGCTGCTCAGCCCTCCCAACAGTGCTAGAAGGCTCCAATGGCTAGTTGTTGGGAACCTCCAACTTGTCAACAAGTCATCAACAGCTATCCAACAGGTCAGGCTGCCTGTCTTGGAGTCATACCATGGGCCTATGGTCAACCCTACCTCACATGCACACACCAAAGATGGTTGCAGACACTTGCATTGTCACCAAGGCACAGGTCCAGCCTGGCACAGTATTGCATGGCTTGTTGAGAACTCTTTGGGTTGCTGCCTGGTACAAACAGTAGCATGGGGCTGCAGGCACCCCAACAAATTGTTAATGGTTGCCATTGATGGCTGAAAGGCTATACAGCCCAAAGTGCTGTGGGCCTTGTGGCACCTGCTGGTGCAGGACTTACCGGGCCATAATAGCCTGGTCAAGAGCACCATAATTGGCACCCAGCACAAGCAGCAAGCAGATGGCTGCCATGGCTTTGTTGGCCACTTCCTACATGGCAGCATTGTCAGCACCAGTGGTGTTGCCAACCACATTGGCAGCACAACCTTGCAGACACTCCAATGCACCATGAACACTTGCCAGTTTACATTGGAAAAGTGGGACTGACACCACTAGATCATGCAGAACTGTGTTTTTGTGCCAACAGCCACCGCCTGTAGATGCCTGTGTGGTGCGGTTCCAAATGGCCTCAATCAGTTTGCCACAAAGCACCACAATACAATGCCAGAGGTCCAGCAAGACATCCTCCTCCCAAATGGACTGCAAGCGCAGGTTTGGGTTTGGGCACTTGCCACACTCTTCATCCTCACCCAATGCTTCAAAGGTGGTGCACTGCATGTCATAAACCTCCTGGATGAGAGGACCAGCCTCACTGCCCCTAGTGCACAAGTTGGGATTTGGAGTAACCCATAGGAGAGGAAAGAAGTTGTAGGTCAGCCTACAAGTCATGGTCATCTGCCCTACAACTCATCTGGGACCTGAAATGCAGCCCAACAACTACTCACACTGCATGTTTTGGTTGCAGGACTACCTGTTGATGTGACAATGCTTGCTTTTGCCTGGGTTTCGCTCCAAGACCACTCATGGCTGCTGGGGGGTTGTTGGTCTGCACAATTCAGCCAAAGCACATCATCCACTTGCAGGCTGTGAGTTGCTGAAGCTGCTCCTTGGTTCAGTGGTGGCTATGCGCAGACGGTGTGGCACTGGTACCCCAGCTTCCACACAGGCATGTCCATCTGCATGCGGTGCCTTGCCAAACTTGACCACTGTGCAGGGCCCCACCAACAGCCCCAGGACCTATGCTGGCTTTGTTGTCACTGCTACTACTGATGACAAACCTATTGTTGATGATGGCCTTGTTGTCACCAGTGCCATTGACTTGATGTTCCTTGCCCTTGACAGCCTCCTTGTTGCCAAATAGCTTGGCAGCCAGGTTGCACTCCACAGACCCACTCCGGCTGACCTGGTGGCAGTGCCAAGGCAGGGCCATATCCTCATCCTCCTCCTTGCCCTGCAAGTTGCCCCCTCCAGCCTGTTGATATGGGCAACATACAACAGGCTGCTCATTGCCATTGTCCCCCTTGGCCACAGTCAGTGCATGATCCCACTTTGCCAACAGGATGTACAGAAAGGTGCTGCTGTCCCTGAAGATCTCGATGTTGTACTGTGCCATGACAGTATGATTTTTGGCAGAAATGGCGCACTGCAGCTACAGTCAACAATCTGTCAATACCAACACCAGAGTGTTGGCCTCCCTCAGGGCCAGAGACACCTCTTTGTCCTAGTGCAAACCCTCCACCTTGCCAGCAGCAGCCCACCACCAGTATGCCTCCAACAATGCCTTCCATGCCACATTGAGCTTGTCTTCAATGATGTCAAGAGCCATAGGAACCCCTTACAGTTGCCTACAACTCCTATCAGCAGCATTGGCCTCTCGCTCAACTTGCTGCTGCTTGTAGAGCCAGGCTAGGACACCAAGCCACACATCTGAGTGGCGTGGTCCAACCACAGTTTGAGCACTGCCTTGCCCCATCCCAGGTCATTTTTGGCCTTGTGCAAATATGCAGCAACAGCTTCAACCTCAGCAATGGTGGCATGGTAAGTCCGCAGAGCAATCCCCTCCTCCAGTGTGGCAACCACTGTGCCAGCCACTTTGGCACAAAGGGTTGTGTCAGCCTGCCAATGTACTGGCCCATTGGCCAACTTGATCCCTTTGACCTCCTGCTCAAAATTGGCGCAGCAGCATTGCATCTGGTCAAGCGCACCCTCAAGGTGTTGGACCTCTTTGTCTGGATTGGTCAACAATGGCTGGTCCCCATTGTCAGCAACAATCACCTTGCCATGCCCCTTGGCAGTTGGGACAGCATTGTCTGCCATCATATTGACCAGACCGCCCTTGAGGATGGCCGTTGTTGCCTTTACAGCCCCACTGTTGGCCTTGCTAGACTTGTTGCCACATGGCAACTGGTCCCCTACAACTGCTACAGGTCAAAACAAGAAAACACCCCCATCTGTCAGCAGCATGATCCACCCACCAAACCCAGATCTCAAACCAACAGCACTCATGTTCTCCATTCCCTTCAGCAACAGCTGCAAAACACCTATAAATTGTGGGCTGTGCACTGCAGCATGTTGGTTGCAGAGAGGTTGGTCTTGGGCAAAATTGTGGTCCATGTTGAGAATGTTGCAACATGATAAAAAGTGGTTGATGGTGCAAGAGCAAACAAGGCAGCCTCAAAGCCCACCCCCTTTTATCTCTGATCTCCTCCCTCCCAAATCAACCAACCACCCTGCCCATCTGTTGCTTCATGGGTAGGCAAACAGTGCAGCAGAAGGACAGAGTGCTGCAGGCAATGCAACAGGACATTGCCTCCTCCCAGGGGGGGGGGGGGGGATGTTGGACCCAGCTGGTAGGTGGGTGGTTCCTTAGGCTTGGACCCCAGATCTGAGCCAACTGTCTATATTGCGGGTGCCCAAGTAGGTGGGCTTGTCCTACAACTCCTTCTGGTTCCAGTTGTCAATTGTATTTAGTATCTCCTGAGGTATACAATATGCTTTGACAATCTATGACTAGCCTATGGCCCCCTTTGATCCTGTCAACCTCTCCACAAGTCTCCCTACTGTTCCTACAACTCCTGCACACCCACCAACATCATTGGCAGTACCTAGACTGTACACAGTGTAACAGCCAACTCTGCAACTGACAATCTTGACCTTGGCAAAAGGGAGTCAAGACTTGTTCAGGACCTTGTTATGACCCTGCCAGCCATGCAGGGACCAATCAGGCCTGGCCAACCTATTGGCCCCTGTCAAGTACCAACTGGGCTTGGGGTGCTCCCCCTCCAGCTCTGGAGGCAAGCTGGCTGCAGCTGTGCAAATACAGCGGAGGCCTGTTTGACCAACATGCAAGGTAGGGTTTGACCAGGGGAGGCCAGGCAGCCCCCCTGTGAGAGCCCCTTGGTCCACAAGTAGTAGAGACAAAGCTGTGGGCCCTATGGCTTCCCTTGTCAAATGTACTATACTGTCTTCTAGATAGCAAGGTATGCCATTGACACCTGATTGCCCTTGGCCTCTCCTGCAAGCCCCTACCTAGCCTGTGGCTGCTCCTGTGGTATCCTTAAGTCCCAGTGGGCCACACCTAACACCCCCTTGACAGCTGTCCATGCTGCACACCCAATGTGCCACAGAATAGCAACAAAGATAATTGGATACTTTGACCTAATGCTTGTGAGTAGACAAGGACATCAGTTGTGTTGTTGGCTAACTGTGGCATCCCCAATACCCCTTTCAATAATCAGTACAGCCCATCATACTGGGGGGAACACATGCACATGTAGTTGTACAAGGGATCATGATATTGCTTGCTGAAAGCTGTCATATTGTCCTGGTACAAAACTTGCTTACAAGCAGGAATCAGCATACTGTCTTCTGACAGCCCATATCGAGCTTTGCTGACTGTGTATGTTTTAACGACACAGGCATAAGCCTGCATGCTGGATGACGGCCCCATCCGGGCTCGGTCCAGCGGGCCTAGAGCAGGTAGGGCTGCGACGTGCCGGGTCCAGAACAATAAACAAGAGGGACCCGGAGGGATGACGACGCGCCAGGCTTCGACCCGACCCAAACTCCGACGCACCCTTCGACCCTTCGGCCAACGGACAACGCACCCTTTCTGATGAGTCACGTGCGCCCACAGGGAGATAGCTATATACCTACGTCGAGCCACATGAGCCACGGCACAGCCCCGGACGACGGCTTTCCCATCGGCGGCGTCGGCGGCAGCAGCTGACTACAAATTCTCAAAACAAGTCATCGTGCTCTGAGGGAAGCTAAGCCGCCTCCTCCGTCACCGCTCGCATCATCCCGAGCCACACACACGCCTAGCCTGCCTCTGAACCCTTCCTGCGTCCGCTGCGGCCGCTGCGGCCCAGTCACCAGAGTTAGTTTGAGAGTAGCCGGCTCGCGACCCTAGCCTTACGGCCCATCCGACCCCGTCATAGGGCAGCTGGTGATTTCGGCCTCCGACGGCGTGCCTGTCTGCCTCGCGCCCCTCCGCTCCTTTGCTCTTGCGCTGCCCCGTCTTCGCCTCTGGCCTCATCGGCCCGGCCTCAGCTACCGCCTGAACTCTCCAACGACCGATTCATCGAGGCGGTCGTCGCCGCACTCTTGGACTCTATTTCTCCCTCCTGGCTTGGCCTCCAACCACCACCACCACCACCACCAACACTACCACCACTCAGCTGCTTCCCTCTTCCGTCCTCCTGCCGCATCCTTTCGCTGTTTTTAGTCTGCTCGCTTCACCCTGGACTCGACAGTCGGCCTCAGCCACGGCCGCATCGACGGCGACGATCGGATATCTTGGACGCTTCCCTCCGCTCTTGTTCCCCTGCCCGGAAAACTTCAAGGCCGCCGTTCGCAAACCCAACGAGACACAGCGCACGCCCTGCCGTCCGGCCCTTGTGTTCTCTGGGCCTCTTCTGCATATGCCTCATCAGTTGGCCTGGACGAGCTAACGTACTCTGCTCGAACTGCGCCAATCCGCTCGACAGACAGCGCCTCCTCTCACACGCACTCGCTCAGAACCACGAAGCGATCTGCCCATCAGCGGTCCGCCATCTTCGACCGCCACTGAACCGACACCGGGCACACCGTAGAGGCCAGTCAACGTAGGAAATGGCAGTGCTGGAGCAATTCAAGAACTTCATCAGGCACGCAAAGGCTGGTCGCGAGGACGGTCAACAGGTGAGTCAGGCCACTTCTTCTCGCTACAATTCAGATCCCGGCGGCTCTGCGAGGGCAAGCAGTGCTCCATTCCGGCGCTGCTTTGCCCCTGCCGGTTGTGGCCGGTCGCAGGGCGCGACGGCGCATACAAGCCCTCACACTTGCCGCTGTGCCCACTGCAGTCGAGCAACCTGTCATGGCAGCGTCACCTTGCGCTTGCAACGTCGAGCGAATCGCTTACCTCTCATCACATTGCTCCTGTACCCCACCATGACCGTGCGCCCGCTTGCAAAGGCTGACAACTCAGCTGGACCCTCCGCCCACGTCTACCCCGGCGAGGCCTCCTCATCTCGTGACCCACAGGTCCCTCTCGGAAACTCCACTGCTAACCAGGCCAGCAAGCAGGCCGGCTTCAACCCGTCGGAAAAGGGCGCACCCGCTCCCACCAAGGCATCTCAAGCTCACGCTTCGTCGACGGCAACTCAGGGCAGGACCGCTGGCCAGAAACACATCAGCGCGGCGACAGCATCAGCAAGCGCATCGCAAACAGCGGCAGCCAACATGCAGTCAACGCACGGCAACAATGGTCACCGCTCGTCCGCGGCCGCGGCGCCTGGTGGGGCATCAAGTAAAGGCACCGGAGCCAACGAGCAGTACGAGAAGGAAGCTCAGAGGATCGTGGCCGAGGAGCGCGAGGCTTCCGAGAAGATGCCCTACTACGAAGGTCTCAACGAGCGTTTCACCCTGATCTGCAAGATGGGCGATGGCGCGTTCTCGAACGTCTACAAGGCGCGCGACAAGCAAACCGGTGAAAAGGTCGCCATCAAGGTCGTTCGCAAGTACGAGCTCAACAGCAGCCAGGTGAGTGTCATCTTCGTCGTCGCGTTCCCATCGTTCTGTTCTCTGTCTCTCTCTCTCTTCTCCTCTCTCTCGTGTGTTGCTGCCTGATCCAGCGCCCTTCACCCACGGTTGGTTAGTTCCGCATCTCCGTGTCAATATGGCTCCGACGCTGAAGCCTCTGGCCAAGGTTTCTGCGTCGGATGCACGAGACATGCGGGCAAACACGTATCCAGCCTGGTGTCGCGGGAAGGTCGGATTCTCCTCCGAACCTCTCCACACCTCAAGCTAGGGTATTTCCGGACAGGAGAGAGGGGTAACACGAGCTGCTCGCGTCTCTCTGGTTGGCGTCGTCGTCGGGGTCGTCATGCTGCTTCTGTGTCGAGATCCTGTTTTCCGCTGTTATTCTTCGTCTCCGGATTCTTTGAGCCGTTTCATTTCCGCTCTCCCTGCTGTCGTCTTCCGGCACGATCGGCCAAGAGTGGACAAGACTAACCACTTACCGTCCAACCTCTCGATCCTCGTCCTCTCGTCCTCACCTGCTTCATTGTTGGTTTTGCGCGCTCGACGCGATTTGATCTCTTATTTCACCCTTGCGTTGTTTATTGTACAATGTTACCCCTCCCCGCCCTCGTCGTTACCCTGCTATGTCTATAGGCGGATGGACGGCTCGATCCCAACTTTCGGAAGAAGAACCGGGTGACAGAGGTCCGTTCCTACATGCCTCCCCCTCCTCTCCTCTCCCCTCCCTTCACCCCAACCCCCCTGGTCTCCATCGCTTCTATGGCCCTTCCTCATCGCATCTACTCCCACTGTCCGGGCTGCGCTTCGTAGTGGCGTGCAGCTTGTATTAACCACTCCCCACCTCCCTTGCCTTCTTCTTTCCCCGCTGCGGCTACTGTTGCGCACTCCTGCTTCGGCCGCGCCTCTGCCCGCACCTCCACCGTTAACCCTTTTCACCCTTCCCCAAAACAGAGAGCGAACATCCTCAAGGAGGTCCAGATCATGCGCAACTTCAAACACGAAGGCATCGTGGAGCTCATCTCGTTCTCCGAATCTCGCGAATACTATTACCTGATCCTGGAGCTCCTCGAGGGCGGCGAGCTCTTCCATCAGATCGTCAAGCTCACCTATTTCAGTGAGGCGCTCGCGAGGCACGTCATCCTGCAAGTTGCGCACGGCATCCGATACCTGCACGAGGAGCGTGGTGTTGTTCATCGGTGAGTTTCGCTCGAGGCAAGCGCGAGCCTCAATGTTGCTGCCGCTGACCATGCACGCCACCTCGCCTGCTCTCTGCACGCAACAGCGACATCAAGCCGGAGAACCTGCTCTTCGAGTCGATCAAGGTCATCCCCTCCAAGAATCCCATTCAGCGCCCGTATGACGAAGAGAAGGAGGACGAGGGAGAGTTCATGCCCGGCATCGGAGGTGGCGGTATCGGCCGCGTCAAGATTGCGGACTTCGGACTCAGCAAGGTCGTCTGGGAGGAAAGCACGATGACGCCGTGCGGCACCGTTGGATACACGGCTCCCGAGATTGTCAAGGACGAACGCTACTCGAAGAGCGTCGACATGTGGGCGCTTGGATGCGTGCTTTACACCCTCCTGTGTGGCTTTCCGCCGTTCTACGACGAGTCGATCCCGGTGCTGACCGAAAAGGTGGCCAAGGGCTACTACACCTTCCTCAGCCCGTGGTGGGACGACATAAGCGAGGAGTCCAAGGATCTCATCAGCCATCTGCTCTGCGTTGACCCTCGACAGCGGTACACGATCGACGAGTTCCTGGCCCACCCATGGTGCAACGTCAAGGACCCCGTTCCTAACCTGGACTCGGCCGACATTCTGCTTGCCAAGACGTCCGAGATGCCGCTCGACTCGCCGCTTCTCGCCGCCATGAAGACGGGCAAACCGGCCAGAAACGCCATGATGTCGCCCGGCATCAACCGGCTGAAAGAAGCCTTCGACGTCACCTATGCCGTTCACCGGATGGAGGAAGAAGGTGCACGAAGACGGCAGGGAGCACAGGCGCCGCTGTTCGAGCTCAACGAAGAGGACGAGAGCGACGAGGTAGATGAGACACGGAGGAAGTATGGCGAGCAGGCTGGCCGGGCCGTCGAGCAACACCGCGAATCTCGACACGTCCATCAGCCTCAGCAGCAGCCCGCGCAACAGCAGTATCAGGGACGAGGTGGTGCCGACAGGAAGCTCGCGGAAGCTGCGCTCTACGACGGGCGCGCCGGACCCCGAGACCGGGGTACCCACGGTACGTCTGGGCGGAAGCGCGGTTTCGAGCTCAACATGAGCGGCGCTACGTTGCTGGAACGCAGAAACAAGGCCGGCGGTACGAATGGATTCCGACTAGACGCCAACGGCAACCCCGTCATCGATGACGCGCACGCTGCCAGCATCGTACCGGGGAGTCCGATGCGAGTTGACTAAGGCCATCCAGCTCGTTGTCCACCGGCGGCTTTGCCTGCCTGCCGCTGCCGAGATTTTATCCTGTGGTTCTCTGCATCGCAATCGCTTGTTACGTCCGTCTCTCTCCATACCGACACACCTGAGGATTCGCATAGGAGAAGTAGGTGGGCGTCGCAATGAGTATATACAGAGCCTCCCCCCTCTCTTTACCCCGCCCCTGACCTATGCCCTGGCCCAAGGCCCATCGCTATCTCTCCTCCCCACGCCATCCCTGTCTACCCCGCCCTGTTCGCGCCGTATCCTGTCTTGCCCTGTCGCCCGACCTTGTCCCGACATACCGCTCTACTACATGTTTTGTTCCATCCCAGTAACTATTTCGCCTTGTGTGCTGATGAAGGCTTGCTTGTTTGCTCTCGTCCTTCTTCCGTGTGGCGCTAAGGGTGGAGCCGGGTCATGCGTGGTGCGGAGGCCGGGTCTCGATGTTCGCTCGAGTGCAGCCAGCTGGAGATTAATGTGCGTGATCTCCTTGACGTGTCCCTTCTTCCGCCACCACCACCACCGCCACCACCACAACCGAAACCTGTCACCTACCCCTCATCCACCGGCGATTGTTTTCTCTTTTTCTCTCACCATCTCTTGCCCCTCCTTGGAAGCTACTTTTCCCCACGACTCGACCCACAGCACTGCAACGATGCCCAAGATTCGGACGACACGCTCCAAGCCGCCCCCCGAGGGGTACGACGAGATCTCGTCGGTCCTGGACGACTACGACCGCGCCATGAGGGACGCCGAAAACGAGAGCAACGAGGGAAAGCGCAAGGCCGAATCTCTATGGCCCATCATGCGCATCTCACATACGAGATCTCGGTATATCTACGAGCAGTACTACAAGAGCAAAGCTATTTCAAAGGAGCTCTACGAGTGGCTGCTAAAGGAGGGGTTCGCCGATGCAAAGTGAGTAGCACTCCGTCGTCGGCACATCGCTGATGCGAGGCAGGCGCTGCGGAAGAAGAGAAAGTAGCGGACAAGGGTACTGACGCGGGCACCATGCCGGACTCATACCACTTGTCGACTGGGGACCGACGAACAGCCTGATCGCAAAGTGGAAGAGAAACGGATACGAAAAGCTCTGCTGCGTCCGGTGCATCCAATCTAGGGTGGGTTGCACCGACATCCCTCCACCACTGCCTCTGGCCCCGGTCGCGAATGCAAGACGCTGACACTCCTCAATATCTTTGTCCACCCTACTATGATCGCTGACAACGAACGACGGACGATAGGACATGAACTATCAAGGCTCGACCTGCATCTGCAGGGTGCCAAAGTCGCAGCTGAGAGAGGGTACCGTGGTGGAATGCGTACATTGTGGTGCGTCTTCCTGTCCCCTCACTATCCCTGCTGGCTCTTTGCGGCGGCTGCGTCGTCCGTTTCCTGAGCTGGCTGGTGTAGGGGCGCCCGGAAAGTTGGAAGGCTCTAGATCGCAACTGACCGACTGACTCTGGTTCATGTTGCTTGGACTGGTGCAACACATCTTAGGCTGCAGAGGCTGCGCTTCAGCAGATTGACACATCATTTCGACGCCCAGGAAGCAGCTCACGCGTCCGCCGCACCTCCCACAAACGCTTCCAGACCACTTCCTCCGCCTCGGCTCCTCTCATTTCGCGTGACTGTCTTGGCTCTCAAAAGGCGTGACATGACCTTGTACGATTAGCTCCAACAAAACGTCCCTTCCCTTGCATGCATCGAAGAGGATTCATGGTTACATTCCATTGCTCAACCGAGATCCTACGCACATTCAGGCCAGAGAGAGAGGCAGAGAGAAAAAGAGAGTGAGGCAGTGCCCATCCACGGCTGAAAGAATTGCTCCGCATTACAGAGGACGAGCGTTTCGCAAGATTAGCGGTAAAGAGTATCCCAGAGAATCTATGAGAGCTACACAGGGGCGGACGACACGAGGGAACGTCAAGGCATGAGAAGAGACATAGGGAGCGAGCGAGCGAGGATAGACAATGTATATGGAGGAAGACAGTGATACGACAGTGGAGCGGAGCGGAGGGCGATGCCGAGGGAATGAGTGCCCCTCGCCTAAAGGGGCCGGGGGATGGATGCCTAAACGCGCAGGGAGGAGGAAGGGGTTTTGAGGACTTGGCTACAGATGGTGGCGTATGCAGAAAAGATGCTGATTAAAGAGACGTCGGTCGGCGAGAACGAGGCAAGTTTTGGTGGGTGCGATACGAAGCGACAAATGTGGCTGAGCGTCGATCGGAATCGTGCGGTGCGTCGACAAGGGGGTCGAACGGCGAGGCGAGTGCACGTCAAGGTTGCCTCTCGAGATTACCAGGCGAGGAGCTGATCGCCGAACAGACAAAATGCATTGTATCGTGGCTTATCGGGCGATCCCCTGCTCCAGCTTCGGCGATTTAATGCTCGCCGCCGGGGGAGGGGAAGAAGCCGCTGTGGTGGCCGAGACCTTTCAAGACGAGTTGTCGCCCGACCGCCTCGACCCGCCGTCCTGGCTGCTGCCCTTGGCGATAGTGTGGAAGTCGGACGCGCGTAGCTGCATGGCCTCGACAACCTCGCGGCCAATCGCCGGCCCAGCGTTCTCGTGTGGGTCGATGCGTCCGGCTTCGAGCGCCTCGGTGTATTCGTCGACGCTCCTAACGAGTTGGACGAAGCGCGGGTCTTTGATGAAGCGTGGTACAGAGTCGGTGGCCATGAGCTGGAAGATGTGGTCCTGGATCCGGTCGTAGAGCCTCACCATGGTCTGCAGCTGGCTCGCGTGCAGGGGGATGCGGATCCGCTGGGCGGCGACAATGGCCTTTCTCTCCTCTAAGCTCGTCTCGGAGCGGGTGGCTGCGGCTGAGGTGAAGACGTTTCCTCCAGCCTCGCTGGGCGGGATTGATGTGGACGTGGCCGATGCCATCGGCGATAGCGTGCTCGGCGTGACTTCGGCGGCCTTGGCGTCTGAAAGGATCCTGGCCATGTAGACGACGAGCTCTGCGCGGAGGTTGTGCTCGATGTTGAGCTCGCTCGGAGAGGCTGGCGCCAGATACGTGTTGAAGATGACGAACGCCATGCTGACGAGGTCCTGCTGGTGCTTTTCCATCGCAGTGTAGCCCTGCATCGGCGCGTCCTTGTCCTTTTCGCTGCCTCCGCTGCTCAGGGCGCCGGTGAGGGTGCGTCCGATTTTGCGGCCCATGCCCATCTTTTGAGGGCCGGCACCGTTCTCCGCCGCTCCCATCGCACCTTGTACGGCCATCGCGCTGCTCGTCGTGTGAAACCTCCGCTTGAAGTCTTGCACGTCGAGCCAGAAGCTGAGGTTTTCTTCACAGAAATTCTGCCGCAGGAACTCCCGGAAGAGCAGACGCAGCGCGGGCTCCTCAAGGATGTTCTTGAGACGGTTCGTATTGCTGTCCCTCGAGTTGTACGGCGACGTGTCCGCGATGCCCTGACCGACGGAAGCGGCCGGCGACGATGCTCCGTTGACACCGTTGGCGCTGTCGTCGCCTCGGACGCGATCGACGGTGGACGCCTTGCGCGAGAGGGTCCTGTCCTTGGGGAGGGTTCTCTCCTTCGGGTTAGGATTCTTCTTGGGACTAGAAAGGTTAGGGCTCGAAGGGATGTCGGCGAGCTTGCTTCGCTCCTCTGCCGCCTTGGCGGGATGACTGGAGCCGTTGGCATCGCCGCGATCGCCTGCAGCGGTCTCTAAGGTGTCGAACGACTGCCTGCGGTGCGAGCTGGTGCCTCGGAAGGAGCTCGAATCGTCTGCTCCGGCGGGCGCGTCCCACCGCGCGACCATGCTACCTCGCTCAGAGATACCGTAGATGGCCTTCTGGTGGCAGCGAAAGTGGCCCTCGGTGACGCTGCCGCGGCCGTCGTCGACCCGCATGATGACGTCGCGGTCGTCGTAAGGCTCCTGCTCCCTGCGCGACTTGTCGACGATGAGGGTGAGCAGGCCGACGCGGACAAAGTGCGCCGCGATCTCGGCGGCCTCATCCTTGCCGCAGACTGTGGTGAAGTCGCAGAGCCAGTCGATGGCTGAGAGGGCGTTGAAGGTGTATCGGAAGGTCTTGAGACCGTAATCCTTGACCTTTTCCTGGACGTCCTGGAGCTCGACGCCCATCGCACGATCAAAGGAGCCGGGCTGGTCGAGCGACGAGCGAGCGCCATTTGCGTCGACGTTGTAGTTGGGACTTCGCCCGGCGACGCGGCGAAAGATGACCTCGAGGACGGGGCCGTTGATGAGCAGCTCGTCGTCACTGAGGCGTCTCTCGAGGTGGAGCAGCTTCATGCAGATGGGCTGGGACGAAAAGACCTTGAGGAGGTGCTCGCCGTTGATGCCGTTCTTAGTGATGAAACGCTCGAGGATGTGGAGGCCCTTTGGTGTGAGGACGTAAACGCCCTTGTCCTTGAAGATGCTGCTAGAGAGGTCGGCGGCGTTTTCAATCAGCCTGGCGTCCATGAAGTGCTGGCAGATGCCCTTTGCCATTTCCCTGTTCATGCTAAAGGTGGTGGTAGTGGTGGTCGTGACGATGCGGCTGGGCTCGTTTGGGTCGGGCAGGCGGTTGGACTGGGAGAACTTGAGCGCCGAGAGGTTTTCGACGGCCTCGTCCGTGGTGAAAGAGTTGTGGTAGGTCTTGAAGAACTGCCGATGTGCCGTCAGATTGAGCGATACGATGAGCGTCGCAAAGAGGTCGTGCGTGTCCTGGGGGCGTGGAAAGAGGATGCACCGGGGAGGCAACAGGAGTCAGCCTTGCTCGCGTAGGAGCGATCAGGGCGTAGCGAGGCCGCGGGGGTCGCTCGTCGAAGTCCTGCGCCTGCCGAGAAAGGGGCGAGGCGGTGGCGGCTATGTGGCAATAGTCCAAAGGCGGGCTGGCGATGCACGCGCAGCTAGCTTGTAGCGTGAATGCTGCAAAGGGAAGGTGCTTGCTCGGGAAGAGGGATGGAAATGCTCACCTTTGCAAAGGGGCGACCCCTCTTTGTGGTCTTCATCATTCTGCTGCTAGTGTGTTGTCTTGTGCGTGTGGCGATGTTAGCCGAGAGGCTGCTTGAGCTGCCGTTTGGCGACATTGTAAGGGTGTCGGTGGCGGGGTGGCGGTTGGAAAATCCAAGGCTGCGGCTGTGTCACGGGGGTGGGGCCTTTGTTCGGAGGGCGCAGTGGTCCGTCCTGGCGAGGCGGAGCAGGAGCGAAGAAGAGTGGGCAAGGTGGGCCGGCAGGTAGGATTGGAGTAATGCGAGATGTACTGTGATGGTGTGCAGAAACGTTGCAACGAGCTGAGCGCCAGTGCCGAGGGCCGTAGGATTGGAGAGGTAGGGTAGGTTGGGCCCGCGGGGAGGGAGGGGGCGCGGGGGAAGCGGGGCCGTGTTAGGGCGAGTCGAGACGGATAGGCGGGGTGGTAAGAGGAGCGCAAGGTCGATGGCTGTGCGTGAGGAGAGGGCGATGTGAAGAGGGCGGGTCAAGCTTTCCGCAAGGGGAAAGATGAAGAGGGAAGGGGGGGCGGCCTGACGGATATGTAGATGGCGCGACGAGGCGGGCGCTGCGTTGCTGCTCGTCGAGCGAGGAGAGAGAGAGAGAGAGAGAGAGAGAGAGAGAGAGAGAGAGAGAGAGAGAGAGAGTCTTTAGTTGCTTGGCCGTCTCGGCGGCTTTCGGCGGCTTTCGGCGGCTTTCGGCGGCTGTGGGCGGCTGTGGGCGGCCTGGCCCGGCCAAAGACTTCAGCCACAATTCGTCAATCGCGCCAAACCCCCGCACAGACTCTGGCGCCACCTAGCCAGGACAGCCAGCTGTGGGTGAGAGTCGAGAGAGTGCAGCGCGCCACGGCCAGGCGACCGACAAGCCACACGGCGGCCTCCTTTGCCTGTATCGGCCGGGATGGACGCCAGCGGCGTCGCCCTCTCCCCTAGCCCTCGACTTTGGGCAGACCCAGGCCCTAGAGTCTAAGCAGTAGCCCTGCGAGGCTGGCGCGCACGTCTCTGCCAGTCCCCCGGCGCGGCATCTTGCTCTCCTCCGCCTCTTCCTCCTCCTCCACCAACACCCCCTCCCCGCAAGGCGAGCAACCAGCCCTGCGCGCACACACGCCACGCACAAGACAAGGCCTCCCTCTCCTCAGGCCTACCTTTTGGGCTTTCGGGATCGAGTCCGACAACGAAGCTCGATCTAGCGCCATCTCACCCCCCCCCTCCCCCGGCACCGCGCTAAGCCTCTGGCTCCCCAGAGACCCGCTCTCCCCTTCAGACGGCCGGCGATGGCGGCGAGGCGACAGCTCGAGGATGCAGCACCACTCCAGCCAGACATTCTGCAGGTCGCCTTTACACCCTGCCATGACTCGGTCGCTGCCATCGCCGCAGAGCCCGCCTACAGGCTCAACATCTCGTCTGTCTACGTCCAGCTCGACCACGACACCAGCCACATCAATCTCCTCCAGGACCGGTACGACTACACAAAGGGCGTCTTCCGCATCACGGCCATAGGCGACACTGATGCAGTCGGGCAGACGGCCAACAGCTCCCTCGCAACCCCGCCCCTCAGTGAGTACTGCTGCTTCATTGCAAGCCAGCGTTGGCCATGTCGTCGTCGTCGTCGTCGTCGCTGCCGCTCCCCTACGCTCCTTTCCACCTCGTCCTAGCGTCTCTCCTGGCCGAGCCCGCCGCCGCCTCTGAACGTCCCTTATCCCCGGCTGTATACGGCGACTCGCAGGTACCCTCTCCGTCGAGACGGACTTCCTCACCTTCCAAGTGTTCAGCAACGACTCGTACCTCTGCGACCATCTATACCCCACCCGCCCCGATCCGGACAACCTCCTCATCGTCCCGGCCGGCTGCCTCTACGGTCCCGGCCAAGTCGCCCTCGGACTCGGCATCCCGCTCAACGATACCTACAACCTCGGAACCCTATGGACACGCATACGCCTCAGCGACACCTCTAGCCCGACCAGGGAGATGGCCTGCTTCGAGGTCCTCGTGTCGCCCTACAATGCCTCAAAGTGGTACTGGGAACTCATTCTGTGGTTCCCTATCGCACTGGCCATCGGCTATCTCTTGGTGGTATCGGCGGCCAGGATCATGAGCGCCATCACCTTTCGCGCAAAGACCTTCCGCCACAAGGCGCGCGAAGGCAGCCAGCCAAACGTCATCCGCGACACCATTGCCCCAACCATCGTCGCGTCGCTAAGCGGGCAGCAGCTCGCCTCGAGCGCATCCCTGCTCCGCTTCACAACTCCAGGCTGCTGGGACATCATTATGCATACCCAGTTCGTCGCCGCCCTGGCCATGATCGCCGTGAGATGGCCCGCATTCGCCTATCCCTTCTTCCAGCGGGCAGCCTGGGCCAGCTTGGTTGGCAACACCACCGTCGTCCGCTCCGGCGACGCATCAGGCGGTACAGGACTTCTCGCTACGCAGACCACACTTCCCGCTGGAGACATTGGAGCGCAGTTCGCCAACACCGCTTCGCCCCTGTACATGAACGAGAGCCAGCCAAACGTTTTCCTTAACCTCGATGGTGCCAAGTCCGGCATCGAAGCCTTTGCGCGCGCCATCGGACTCCGCCCCAAGGATCTCTTTGGCACATGCGTCGCCATGTGGCTCATCATCGTAGCTGCCGTTGTGGCCGTCTCGGCGGTGGCCTGGACCATCGACTCTGTCCACGACACCCTCCTGCGCTTCCAGAAGCGCAAGGAGGACGGAGCGGACCTGGCGCTTCAGCTGGACGGACCCGTCCGCTCAAAGGAGACTACTGATCTGCACGACGAAGGCGTCGCTCGCTCATCGCTCAGTCGCACCCGGGGCGGCTACCGCTTCCTGGGAAAGCCGGGGCGCAGCCTCTTTGGGTCCAGCAACAACAGTATTCACCTCAAGATGTTGCACGGCAACCTCGCGCGAGCCGTCTTCCTCTTCCACTTGCCCATCACTATCTTCGCGACCTACAACATGTCGAACCCAGGCCGGTTCTCCCTAACGTCGGTAGCTTTGGCTGCCGTCGCGTTTGCGTTCCTGTCAGTACTCATCCCTGCCTACCTCGTTCTTCGAATCTCCCGAACACCCACGGCCAAGCTTTACGACTCGATCGGCGCGTTCGGCGCTCTCGGACCCATCTACAACACCTATAGCCCCGGCTCTCAGCTCTTCTGCGCGATCGACTTTATACATTCGCTCGTGCTCGGCGTCGTCATCGGGGCCGGTCAGAGCAGCGGCACCGCGCAGGCGCTCATCATCCTCGTATCCGAGGTGCTGTTTGCCCTGGGGGCCAGTCTCTGGCTACCCTGGGGAGACGGCGCCGCGATGGGCCCGATCAGCTTTGTAGCGAGCGTGCTGCGCATCATTACCGCGGTGCTGGTCCTCCTCTTGTCCTCACTCGTCAATTTCGGTCGAGAGCCGGTCGGCTGGCTGACGTATGTCATCCTCTTGATTCAAGGCATATTGTACGTCTGCGCGGCCCTCATCCTCCTGGTCAAGATCGTCGAGGGACTGGTACGCGTCTTCGGAAGAGTGCCCTTTCACGAAAGGGCTTCCGCTCGATCCTCTGGCCTAGGCGGTGCCTGCCGCGAGCTTCGAAGGCGGAAGGACGCGATTCAGCTCAGCAAACCGAGGAGGCTGTCCAGACAGGCCCTCAATCGATCTGGATCGACCAATACGCAGACGTTGATGCTGGCCAATGCCGCGCAACCGGGCTCTCGGGCTGGTCTGCCAGCGTCTGACCCAAGCTCACCCGGCCAGGTGCATTCATCGCTGCCATCGTCGACCTCAAAGATACCCATGCATTCGCGGCAGACCTCCTACGCCTCGTACCTTGACGGCCAGCACCACGGTCGCAAGTCGCCCGCGGACTACCTTAATGATACAAGCGGCCCGTACTCGACTTACTTCCGTGGCGATCCCCATGATGATGGTATCATCATGGCCGCAATGCCTTCGCAGATAGCGACCAACCCCAGCAATCCGTCTTGGGCGCCCGGCACAGGGGCGGGACGTCCAGCTTCGCCGCCAGCCGCCGCAGGCTTCGTCAGGACGGGCGGCGGGAAAGCCAGCGACGCCTCGCCCTACAGGGCAGTCTCGGTCGACCCTTCTTCCGCCACGGCAGGACCGAATGCTAGGGCGGGCTTGAGCGCCAGCTTGTCAAGACAGAAGCTGCGGTCCCTAAGCCAAGGTACAGCGGTCGACGACTACAGTGACAGGCCAAGGTCGATTGCTTCACCGCCAGCCAACAGGCCCACGGACCTCAGCAGCACCCAGGCTGCCGCCCAGTATGCCTCAAGCGGCTACCCGTCCAGCAAAGTGGCAGGAGAGAGCAAGAAAAAGTTCTGGCAGCGACGCAGCGGCGCACACACCGAGGATAGCAGCGACGACGACGATGATGATGATGACGACTTCGGCGGGGCGGGTCGTGGGCCCTCCAGGAGCCAAGGGGCTTGGCGGGGTCTAGGAAAGATGAGCGCAGCGCTGGGCGCTCTCTCGCTCGCCTTCGGCGGCATCACGGACAAGGACGGCGCTGACAAGGATCGACCGGACGTAATGCTCGACTCGGCCCCGGACGACGCCACCGAGTCTAAAGGCTTCGAAGTGGTCCGGCCACAAAGGCCAAGGCGCAGCTCTGCCGCTGCAGAGCAGGCGCTCGATTCCACCGCTCTAGCAGCTGCTACCGCAACCGCAACCGCAACCGCATCTGCATCCGCCTCCGCCTCCGCCTACACAGGTCCGACCGCAAATCTGACCAGCCATCGATCCGACAACGCAACAACCAGGACGGAGATGGCTGGAAGCGCGAGCGCACTAAGCCGAACCCTAAGCGGGCGTAGCTACGACCCGGAATCAGGTACGCTCCCTCCCGGCGCCGGGCAACAAGCGCTCTTGCTGCCTCACCACGCTCCAGCAAGCCGATTCAGGCAAGGCGGTGCCCAACCATTGCCGAAACATCCGGAGAGCGGCGGCGAGGACGCCTTCTGGGTCGACTCTCAGCGCGACCAGTCGGGTCATTCGCAGCAGTCCAAGACGAACGGCAACGATAGCTATACCGAGACCGACGCTCGTTGCGAGAGACGTGACGTTTCCGGTGCTTCGTCATTCCACACCGTCTCGACGCTCGGGCGCCTCGCACAGCCAATGGCGGCCGAGGTGTTTGAGAGCGTCGATGACCTGCTCGCACGAACCCCCTCGACGGGCGGAGGTGACGATGACGGTAACAAGAGGTCGTCTTTGCTCCCGACAATCAATTTTGACCGGCCGGCATTCGTCCAAGGGCAGTCCACGGCGATCCCGCCGCCATTGGGACCGGGGCCGTTGGGACCGTCGGTGGCGTCGCGCAACAACGGCGAGGAACGGACCACCGCCGCTACTGCTGCCACTGCACAGCCGACGCAGTTCTGGGATTCCGCACAAGCGTACGGCCGGGCACGCTGAGGATGCCATTAGCGACTTTGTTGGGTCCTTTCTGTTTATGTCGACCTCTCCCTTTGACTCTCCCTTGCCGTTTTCTCCCTGTGCTCAAAATTATGTATCATATCACCGCATCACACCCATACGGACAATCACCCACGCACACACTGGGGGCGGGCTTCGCTTCAAAACTTTGACGACTCAAAAATGGACATTTCGCTCTTCCCCTCTTGCGTTTCGCGTTCCATGTACGTACATATGTCTGCTGTTTCCGCTTCCGTCCCTCTTCCTCCGTCTCTCCCTCACGAGGCGAGCGACACAGACTCAGCTGAAGCTCGATAGGTCGGATCCGAGTATGCTCTCCCAATACGACAGGTCCTGCGCGTTGAGGCTGACGAGACTGCCGAGACTCGCCTTGTCCGCCGGCAAGGGTGCAACGGCGGATGCCTGCGGCATTGCATAGTTCTGACTCAATCCCGTCGGCATCAGCGACGGCGGTGGAGGGGGTCCGCTGCCGCCGCCTCCCATAGGCTGCTGAAGTGGTCCTCTGGTGACAAATTGCCTATCCGGGTAAGGCGATTGCGGTGGGAAGGGCGGAGCGGCGGCAAACGACGACATCTGCTGATTCAGATTCGTCCCGGGATCCACGGGGACACTGCCTGCGCTTCCGTCGTAGACTGGCCATTGGCTGGATTTGTCGAGCGTGCTGGAGAGCGATCTCGCATCGGCGAGCGGGTTCAATGCTGGATACGCCGGCTGGTTCGAGAGATGGGCCGAGTGCGAGTTGGCGGCGTTGAGGCTTGATGAGGTCGAAGGAGAAGAGGCAATAGGCGATGCGATGATGGCGCTGTTTACCTCGCCGTAGCCGTAGACGACCGAGAGCTGCGATGTCGGTTGGCGGTGGCTCCGGTCGTAGGGCGTCATGACGGGAGGAGAAGCGGTGGCGGGGAGATGCCCTCCCCGACCGCTGGAGTCCGCCCGGGCGTTGTCTGCAGCGGCAAAACGTGTCGCGTTGCGGTCGTGGAACGACGAGAGCGGCGGAGCGAGCGGTGGATGCTGTGAGAGCGAGCTTGGGGCGTAAGTAGCCTCATAATTCGCCGACGGCTTCGGTGGAGCAGGCCCCGCGGAGCCAGACTTGAAACTACGTCGCTCGCCCTTCTCGCCCTGCGCGGCAAGGTCAGCGCTGCTCGCCTTCGAACCGCGGTGCGCCGCCACCTTCTGTACTGCTCCGCTCAGACCATCCTCGATCAGCGCCTCGACGTACCGCGCCAGGTATCCCGGCGCCTCGCGTTCGATGTTGGTGGGTTCGCCGCTCGGCAGGTACTGGGGCCTCGAGCACTCCTTGACGATCTCGAGCAACGTTGCGTGGGCAGAGAGCAGCGTTACGGCATCGAGCGAATCGCGGTAGAGGAACAACCACTTGGCCGCCTGACTGGCGCAGATGACTAGGTAGTCGTGCCCAACTCGAAGGTAGCCGGGCTTGATGATGTTGTTGACAAATAGCTGCAGCGTGTCCAGGGCCAGCCCCGCCGTTCGGGCGAAGCAGACACCCGGCTGGGCTAGGAATTCGACCGAGGCGACGCGGGCGCTAGGGTTGGCACGGAGCGTCTGTTCGTTGAAAGCGGCCACCTTGCACGACCAGTGCCAGTGCGTCTCGCTCAAGAACATCTGCCTGTGGGTGTCGAGGTAGGGTAGCTCGGCGACGGCAGACTCGTCCATAGGGTAGCGAGCGCGGTCTGCAGACGACGGATGCCAGCGAGGGAGCAAGGCGTCAGTCAGCGCTAGGAAGAAAAAAGCAGGGAACGACGTGGGTTTTGGCCGATGCGTGATCCTCTGGGATGTCTAGTGTCCGTCAACTTACACCTGCCGTTTGTCAACTTGAACCATCTCGTGCGGATACTATCGGCCCGCTGGCGGAATGTGTTGAACAGCACACCGAAGCTGGTCGGATTGGGGTTCTGCGTCGTTAGCTCGACGATGTTCTCGACTTCGACAAAGAGCGCTACTATCTCGAGCGACCATGCGAGCCGAGCGTCGATTGGAAGGGTGAGGTCGCGACCGGCGTGATACCAGGTCACGGTGTCGGGATGGTGCCGCAGGGGGACCTGAAGCGGGAAAGGCCGCTGATCGCGATCGCCCTTATTGAGGACCGCCTGTACGAGACAGAGCATGATCCAGGTACGCTGACGGTCGCGCTCCTCGCGCCGCCGCTGGATGGGGGACGTCTCTAAGCTCGAGCCGGCGTCCGGCTGTGCTGCGCAGTCGCTGGAACCGTGGAAGGCCGCGGGCGGGCTGGGCGTGGTGGCCCTGCCGGTGCACGTTGCGGTGCGATACTCGTCGAAGCTGAAGAGGAGGCCGAGCTCGTATGCATAGCCGACGGCGCGGCGGAACTTACGATCGATCGTGCGGTCTGTCGAACCCTTCCACGTGACGATGACGACGAGGGCCTGGATGTGATCGAGAGAGCACACCTCGTCGGCGGCGGCGAGGCCCATGGCCGACTTGCTGATCTGCTGACAGCGCGGGTGGAGATCGGGACGGAAAAAGCGGCTCGAGGTCGCGACGACGACGGAGAAGACGAGCGGGCGATGGCGGCGACAGTAGTCGACAGTGTGAAGATTTGGGTCGAAGAGTGCCAGAGGAGGATTGAGCTCGGCGAAAAAGAAAGCAAAGAGGTCCCTGGCGTCGCGGAGGGTGATGACGCGCTGCGCGACGGCATCGTCGCACATGTCGGCGACGGCGACGGCGGCCGCGGTGGCGCTGTGAGAGGCGGCGGTTGTGGTTGAGGCGGCACTTGGGTGGGTCGAGGAGAGAGGCGGCGATGGGTCACGGCGTGGACCGCCAAGTGACGGCGAGGCGGTGGCGTGGTGAGCTTTCGTGTTGGCCGAGGCTGGGTTGAGGATGGTGGAGAGATATGGCCCTATGAAGCGACCGTGGATGGGGTCGCTGGGGTCGGGAGCTGGATCATCCTTGTCGCTGCGTGATTGTGCGTCTGGGGAGCGGGCATGGTGCGAGAGGCTGTGGGTGGTGCCGTGTCTGAGACGATGTGGCGCCTGAGCGTCTTGTGGGGCAGACGAGCGGGCGACGCCTGGGTGGCGCGGACCGTGGTCGTCGTCGTGGGCGTCGTCGTCGTGGGCGGCTGGCTGCTGTTTCGGGTGGGTGATCCTGGGACGCTTGCTTGGCTTGCGGCCGCGATGGTGCTGCTTGTACTCGCAGACGAGGTCGAGGCGGTTGCAGCGTTTGCAGCGTTGGTCTGTGGGCTTGGCCCTGGAGCAGCGCACCTTGATGGCGCGACACTTGAGGCAGGCGAGGTTGGAGCCGCGCTTGGTGGGCGTCTCTCCGTCGGCCAGGGCGGCCAAGGGCGAAGTGTGGGCTCGTTGCGTGTGCTGCGAGGGGAGGGAGCTTGCTGCGGCTGCGGCGGCGAGCTCGGCGAGGCCGTGGATGGCCGAGTCGGCGTGCTGCGACGAGCTGGCCGATGGGCTGGCCGATGGGCTGGCTGCGGCGAGGGCAGCCTGCATGGCTGGCGGGGCACGCGCAAGAGCAGAAAGAGCAAGAAGAAGAGTGAGCAGCGAGAGGCGAGGTAATATCGAGGGCCGGACGCAGTGGCTGGACGTTGGCTGGAGTGGCGAGGATGCGATGCATAGAGAGAGGCCGTGTGGGCGCTATGAACGAGGAGCGATGTTCGAGACGGCGTATGTGTGTGTGTGCCGGTGTGCGTGTGCGTGTGCGTGTGCTTGCGGTGGAAGTCAAGGTGGCACGGAGCTGCGAGCTGGTAGTTGGTAGTTGGCCGGAAGGGTGGAGGGGGGGAGGATGTGGGGGCCGAGAGGGGGAGAGAGGGTGGGTAAGCTGTGCGAGCGAGGCGATGGTGGTGAGGGCAAGGGCGAGCAGGAGGAAGAGGAGGAGGTGGTGGAGGAGGAGTCGGTGCTGGTGGTGGCGGTGGCGGTGGCGGTGGCGGTGGCGGTGGCGGCAACGAGTCGGCAAACGACGGCAGCCGCAAAGCATCGCAACGGGCGAGCGCATATCTCTACTATGTACGCACTCTCTCCCTGGCAGCTGCACTGTACGTCGGCACAGCACACACATCAGCAGAGTGTATGTACAGTAGCAATGCAAGCAACCACGACTCCCTCCGCTCACCCACTACCACCATCACCACCGCTCGCACCTGGGGTCCCGCAGCCGCCATGTCGCTCCGCACGCTCCCATCGCTCTACTACACCATCGCCCAGCTGCGGCGCTACCTTGGTTGCGTCTCGCTGCCCAGCCTCGATCACGACGATCACGACGACGACGACGACGATGCGCCCCTTCCGCAGCCCACGCTCGCCAAGGTGGCGCTCCTGATGGCGCGCCACCTCGTCACCTTCGCCTTTGAAAACACCTCGATACACTACGAGCCGCATCGCACCGTCGACATCTCGCCACACGCCGTCTCGCCCTACGCCTGCTTAAACCCTCGCCAGGTGATGAACATGGTGGTGCAGAACAGCATCGTCCCCTTGCCGGGCGGCGCAGCAGAGACGAGGCAGATGTGCGAGCGCGACGGCCTGCACGCCGACCTCTATCCCTACCACCCCACCCAGATGGCCCAGGATGTCCTCTTCCGAAACGCACTCACACGTCGACCTGCCGGCCAAGCGGCGTGCGCACAAGCGCCCGAAGAGGTGGTGCAGCTGCTCCACGAGCGCGACAGTGTCGACGCGCTCAAGCACATCTTCCACCTCTTGCCGGATGTAGGCCAGGAAGAGGCACTCGCCTCAATCAGCGGCACCCCCGCTGAGCTCGTCGTCGCCCAGACGGCCTAGCTTGCGTCCGCCTGCATCATCATCCTGTATCGCCACACAGCCAAGGCAGCTTGCCAGCATCATGGGAATTGCAGCATCTTGATCAATCGCCAAACGTGTTGCCCCTAAGACTGAGGCTTCCAGCCAGCGCCGCCGTAGCGAGACCCTCCCCTGCTCATCACCGGCAGCAGGCCCATTGCCCTGGCCCTGCGGATGGCCTTGCCGATGTTGCGTTGGCTCTTGCGTGTGAGCTCGGTCGAGCTGCGCGGCATAATCTTGCCCATCTCTGTGATGTAGCTCGTCAGGATGGCGCCGTTCTTGTACGAGTCGTCGTGGAGTGAGGGCTTGCCTGGCCTGAGGTTGTTGATGTGGAAGAGGTCGGTCGTCTTTGCCTTCTTGTTCGACGGTCCCAGCAGCGCTCGGGCGGCCGATGGCGGCTTCTCTGTGATGCTGCGGTAGGATAGCGTTTGTGGATTGTAGTACTAATGGCAGAGGGCGGCGGAGGGCGGCGGAGGGAAGGAAGAATCGGCATTGAGCTAATGTTTACCGAGGCGACTCGGCAGACTGTAGCTCAATGCGGAGCGGGAAGGGGTATGGTATGACTTACGTGTCCGTTGAGGAAGGCCCTGCCGCTGACAGTCTGTCGGTCCCTGCCAGCGCCCGTGGAGCCATCTGGGCGCGGTGTGTATACGGCGCCTGACGCCGATCTCGTTGCGGATGAAGAGGAGGACGGGCCAGAAGCGGGCGCGGACGTCTGCGAGTTTGATCGATCGACAAGCTTCTCGATGGAGCTGCTGATCTCGTCGAATCGCGAGGTTCGGCGTGACGAGGTGAAAAAGGAGGCGGTCGCGCAGCGGCGGGTGGCGGCGACGTGGCGAGCCGATGATCGCGCGACGGTGAAAGCAGACGACATGACGGCAGATGAGGAGGAGGACGGGGAGTCGGGCAAGGACGGTGGGGGGGGGGGGGGGGGAGGGGGTTGGCGAGGTGAGGAGGGAGCGGTAGGAGGGGAGCAGGAAGAAGCGTGATGGCATGGCATCGATGGGGTGTCGAGGTGGAAATTCCATGCTCAGAAGGGCTGTTGTTCGGCTCCGCCAGATGAGCTCGCGGATCCGATTTTGGGGTGTCGCGGCTGTGTAATGCCGGCCGCTTGTCCGTCCCCCGCTCGCCGCCGCTCCCCGCCTTGAGCCATGCGGGGCAAGTGCCTGCCAAAGTTGGTTTGGAATTCTTGGTTGATTTCGTCAGGCCGGCTGATGGCCAGGCGGGCGGAAGTGCCGTCGGCTGCCAGCCAGCCAGCCAGGCGGCCAGGCGGCCAGGCGGCCAGGCGAGCAAGCTAGGCTCCACGCAGACCGCACATCACGCATAGAGCGAGGCTCAGATGGTGACCAAGGTGAGACGGGCGCCCACTTGACTACTCTGTGTGTACATATGCACCCCCGCCGGCCTTTCCGAGCAGGCCTGTGAAAGGAGGGCGAGGCTACAGTATGATGACCGCTGACGCCGCCGCGGTGCGCTCTGCTCGTGCCTCCGCCTTCTGCCGCCTGTGTGGCCTGCCTCACGCCTTGGCAAGTCGAGGGACGGCTCTCCCGCTGCTCCGATGGACTCCTGGCCGCGATAAGGCAGCGGTGCAGAGTCAACGTTCGACGGATACTGCAAACGTGCGAGGCAAAGCGACGCTCCCCGCCTTCCTTCCCGTCTGCCATCATCCCCCCACCCATCCATCCGGCTCCCAAGGGCATCATCCCCACCTTGCTACCTCCTCTCTAGGCCGATCCAACAGTAGTCCAACGCCTATTGTCCTATTGGCCAGCAGCGACGCCAGCACTCCATCTTCGCTCCCCTCTTGGCTCATTCGTTGCGCGAGGCAGCTGCTGCAACGCCGCAACCCTCCAGGCGGGCCAGGCCACACAAGGTCAAAGCGAGCGCGCGCCCACCCTTCGGTCGGCTAAGCACCCTCCCGGTACTCTTCGGCCAGCCCTCCCTCGCACTTCCTCTTCCCCACCACCATGTCCAGCGCAGCCGTCATGTCGTCCAGCGCGTCGTCGCCCTCCCTCTCCCGGAGGCCCACCACGGGCAACCGCCGCGCCATCATCGCCGGTATCGACGCTTCCGCCGCCCGCTTCGGCAACCCCATCCAGGACGGCGACAGCCATGCCCACCCCGTTCCCATCTCCAACACTGACGCCCTCCTGCGCTCACGCAAGGCCTCCGACGCTTCGTCCAACCTCCCTTCTTACCCTCCCAGATCCAGATCCAGATCCGCCTCGTCCATCGCGGCCACCCAGCGATCCACCGCAAAGGCGCCGCCCTCCATCTCCTCTCAGCGCTCGGCCTCGCGGAGCCCTACCCTGAGCAGGTCCGCCACGGCATCCGCACTGCCCGCCAACAACGACGAAGACGGAACGCCAGCTGCGAGCCACCTTGCCGTGCCGGAAAGAAACGGCCGTAGCCGGGGCAGTGGAGGCTTCACCCTACGCCGCAGATCCTCGAACCTCTCCCAGCAGTCCACCGGCAACGACATTGAAGCGCCAGCTGAAGGCGACAGCCGCTCCATCAGCTCCCGCAGATCCTCAAAGGGCTCCGGCTTCGGCACGCTCCTGCGCAGGCGGGGCCGAGCTGCTTCCGGGAGCATTGTAGGCAGCGAGACCACCGATACCACAGCCAACACTGCAGGCGCCGA
This sequence comes from Thecaphora thlaspeos, assembly GCA_900291925.1. Classification (NCBI taxonomy): domain Eukaryota; kingdom Fungi; phylum Basidiomycota; class Ustilaginomycetes; order Urocystidales; family Glomosporiaceae; genus Thecaphora; species Thecaphora thlaspeos. The sequence goes on along the minus strand of UWYS01000003.1, from coordinate 549,977 downwards.
CCCGGAAGCGCCTAAACCCTCCCGCCTGAGGACGTTTAGCGGATCTGCACGCAAGATGAGTCTCAAGCTCGACACGCGCACAAGGACGACGAGCGTCTCTACGCTCTTCCGTCCGGACAGAATCGAAGGCGTCAGCCCGGAAAGCACCGAGCTGCCCCCTCCCGTGCCGGCGCTTCCCGAGGCGCTGCATGCTAACGGCGGTCCCACGCGCAGCAGCACCGAGGGATACAAGAATGTGCTCTCGCCCGCCTCGGACGTCGACCCGTACTCGGCCTCGCCCCGATCGCGACGATACGTGCGCCCGCGAGCCACTTCCGGTCCCGGCCAGGAGGATCCGAGTTTCACCGATCCCTTCGCCAAAGCCGACGCGATGTTGGCGCGCGCCAGGAGCAAGAGCCAGGGCAAGGCGGACGGCGGCTCCACGTTCCGACGACAAGGATCAGCGGACTCTCCAGAGAAGGCGAATGTCGAGCCCGCCTCGAAGGCATCGGACGACGCTCGGGGCAACGCTGCCGAGGCCCAGCTCGCCTCGAACGGATCCCTCCTCGGATCGGCTACCGCCGCCGCCGGCTTGGTGGGAGCGGCTGGCACGCTCATTGGCGGAAAGGCCCATGATGATGCGCACGCCGATCGGTCGGAACCGGTGCAAGACTCGAACGTCTACAGCGACGACTCGTCCGACGAAGAGTTCTACGATGCTGAGCTTGCCAATATCACCGAAGGCAGCGAAGAGGAGGAAGACGGTGATGACGACGACGACAACGGGAGCCAACGCAGAACTAGCACCGCCTCACGACGCAGTCCGTCTGCCATCGCGAACGGCGCCTCCAGGAGCAACGGACGGGCCAAGACGGCGGCCGCCGGCGCATCGTACAAGTCTCGCGGAACCGCCGCCGCCTCACGACGGGCCGGCGATGCTATCGCAGCGGACGGCGTTCAGCAGGCTGCCACACCGGCCGATGCCAAGGCCAGCGGCGACGTGCCGCAGCACGTGCGAGACAAGGCGGCCCGTGTCGCGAAGCTGGGCGTGAACGACGTCAAGCTGACGGCCGAGGACCTTCGGGATGATATCGAGGTCGCACGCAAGGCCCTGCACCTGTTCCTCAACTCGCGCATGATCGAGGCCGAGAAGATTGTCGCCGAGCACGCCGACACCCGGCTCTACTATGCCCTCGGCTACGCCATCATCGCTACCATTAAGGGCTTCATGACGTTTGAGCCCGTCGATTTGGCGAGCGCCATCTCGCTCTGCAAAGACTCGCTGACGATCGCCAACATGCTGCGCAAGCCCTCGAGCACAGTCGCCAACTTTGGCCGCTTCGTCCGCGGCACCGGCCAGTCGCCCTCGACGCTCGCCGGTATGGACGTCGTGCAGAAGCACGCCGAGCTGGTCTATGCCGAGTCGCTGCTGCTTAAGGCCGTGCTGGGTATCGTCTACGCGGGCGACTTCTTCGCCTTTGTCTCCGAGGCCCTAAACATGCGGAACGCTTACGGCATCTACCGCAGCCTCGTGAAGTACGTCGAGTGGGCCGACGAAAAGGGCGCCACCCAGGACATCGACGAGGACTTCCGCTCCGGTGTCTACCTCGGCAGCGGCCTGATCAGCATGATTCTCGGTCTACTCCCCGGCAAGGTCCTCAAGATCATGGAAGTCTTTGGCTACACGGGAGACTGTGCATGGGCGCTCAAGACGCTGAGCAAACCCGGCGGCTGGAGCATGGACGCCAAGGTCAAGAAGCCGTCGGCTTCGGAGAGCGACGAGGGCATCCGCCGGCCCGTGGCCGAAATGGGCCTGCTGCTCTACCACCTCGTCGTTTCGACGTTCATTCCGGTCAACGGCGTTGACATCGGCTTTGCCGACAAGGTGCTCCACTACAATCTGAAGCGCTACCCCGACGGCGTCTTCTTCCTCTACTTCTCGGGTCGCCTCTACTCGACCCAGGCTCTCTCGGAAAAGGCGGTCAAGCAGTTCGAGACGGCGCGCGACGTGCAGAAGGAGTACGTCCAGCTCCGGCACATCTGCGTTTGGGACCTGGCGCTCTGTCACATGTCGCTGTGCGAGTGGCAGAAGGCCTACGAGAACTTCGAGATCATGGCCGAGGAGAACAACTGGAGCAAGGCCGTCTACAACTACGGCCGGGCGGCTACGCTCTACGAAAGCGCCCAGGGCGAGAACGCATCGAAGATGCAGGACGCGGCCGACATCTTCCGCAAGGTCCCCGACCTGACGCAGAAGATTGCCGGCAAGTCGATCCCCATGGAGAAGTTTGTCGCCCGCAAGGCGAAAAAGTTCAACAGCTACAACCGCCTCCTCCTGCCCGGCCTTGAGTTCAGCTACGTCTACCACTGCCTCTCAAACGCTCCGCGCTTTGTCTTGGCGGACGATGCTCTCGTCCTGGTGAGCGATGCGCTGGCCGAGCTGCGCGAGGTCGAGGACCCGTCGCGCTACTACTCTGGCGAGGAGTACTACGACGACCTGACGCTGGCCCACTTCCTGCGCGGCGTCTGCCTCAAGTTCATCGCCTACCCGGAGCAGCACAGCAAGGTGCGGCCGCAGGAGAGCCCGATTCCCGAGGACGAGGCAGCCGAGCAGGCCGAGATGAGCTTCAAGACGGTCCTCGAGCACGGCGCCAGGCTAAGGCTGGACCACTGGCTCGTCTACTTTGCCCACTACGAGCTGGGCCGCCTCTACACTGGCATGGGCCGGAGCGCCGACGCAAAGGAGCAGTTCGCCCTGGTTCTCTCGCAGAAGACGCTCGAGGACCGCGGCAGGAAGAGCAAGTATAGCCTGCAGAACATGGCTCACCTCCGAGCCAACGGCGCTCTCAACGCCCTCGAGGGCAAGTGAGGCGTACCCTTGTCGCTGGCGCGCCTGCTTCTCTCTGGGCCGTCGCCATATTTTTCTCTTGTTTCCTGTCCTTGCTGCTGTATCTCTCTCTGCCTGTGTTCCATCTGCCTCACAACAACACACTCGTTTATTAGGGCTCTCTTCATAGATGATCAAGCCACTTTTTCTTTCTCTTGATGCGCTTCAACCCCTTGTAGATACACATGTACTGCCTCGTATGTGGTCTGTCCCGTTCTATTGCCAATCGTATCGATCCGTATCGCTCTTGCCCCGCCGCTGCTGGCCGCCGGTATTGAAAGAAGAGGAAAGAGACGAGGGTTACTCGGCAAGTCTTGAGTCGAGATGGCGGGGTTTTCACTTGCGCTTCCATGACGGAGGGGGAAGCCGAAGGAAGCGAGCGCAGAGAGGGCGCTGAGCGCGGCACGCTCGAGCTCGTGCTCATGCTCGTAACCCTGGCAACGGAGAGGGGCGGCTCAGCAGGGCAGGTGCTGGCGGGAAGGAGACGGGCATCGAGTGGGTTTACTGTGATGCAGGCGTGGCGCGGTGCGGCTCATGCCGTGCCGCTGACCGACATGTCCTGGACGATGGCAAAGAGCGCGAGTGCTTGACCGCAGGGCATGGGGGGTGATGCGGATGTAGCGATAAAAGTCGAGGTCGTTGTCCATGGCGGTGCCGCAGGTGTTGTTGAGCTGACCGTCTGGAGTGATCATGTCTATGACGCCGGCGAGGGCCTTTTTGGCCATGGAGTCGTAGGCGCCGACGTTGGGGCTGGAGGAGAGGAAACCGTTGCGCAGCGCCAGCAGGGCACCGGCAGCGAAGCCGGCGGTGGCTGACGACTCGAGGTAGGAGGTGGGATCGTCGAGCAGGGTGTGGAAGAGACCGGTCTTGGCGTCCTGGAGCGTGGTGAGGCGGTCCAGCTGGGCCGTGAGCGTGGAGGAGGGTGCGCGTAAAGTGGTCGGAGGCATGCGGCTTGGTCTCGAGCAGCGAGAGGAACTGCCGGATGGCGACGGTGATCCAGCAGTTGCCCCTGGCCCAGAGCGCGTTTGCAAAGTTGTGTCGACCGTCAAAGCTCCAGCCGTGGAACCAGAGGCCGGTCTGGGTGTCGTAGAGGTACTTGATGTGAACGAGGAACGGCTACTTGGCCTCGTCGACGTAGTGCGGGCGGTTGAGGACGAGTCCGATCTTGGCGAGCGGCAGGACGGTCATCACGAGCGTATCGTCCCACAGCTGACCGTCGTGATGGTCGAGGTAGGTCATGTGCTGGAAGCCGCCTTCGTGCGTCTTGGGGAGGCGGTGCATGGCCCACTTTGCCCACTCCTCGAGCCACTGGCGGTACTGCGGCTGCGGATCGCGCCCGTACACCGAGGCGGGCGCGAGGAAGGGCGCCATGGTGTTGATGTTCTTGGTGGTGCCGCCCTCGGCCATGCGGTGGTGGAAGCACTGCTTGATGAAGGGGCCGTTCCAGCCCTTTGTGTCGATGATCCTGCCGTCGGCGAGCGGGAGGAGAAACTCTTTCGTCTCGTCTTTGTTGTGCAGCAGCTTGTCGATCAGCTTGTCCACCAGGCCGGCGGCCTTGGTGGCCTCGAGAGAGGGGGCGAGCGCAGGGGCAGCGGCGGCCGACACCTTGCAAGGTCCGGGAGCGGGGTGCGGTGCGCTGGCTTGCGTTGCGGCGGGCGTCATGGTGGCGGCGAAGGGAGTAGTAGGAAAAGTGCGGGTGTGGCAGCTGGCCGGAGGGATGAGGCGGTGTGTGGGTCAAAGTGAAGCTGTCTCGAGACGGTCAGGATAGCGAGCTGTATGTATATATATATATATATATGTGCGGCAGGCCGAGGTGCTCGCCTCCAACGTCGTCCAAGTGGCCGGTGGGCTCAGTAGAGTAGTTAACTCGAGGTGAGCTTGCGAGTCAAGCGCACTCGAAGCTACATACAGCAAGTAGCCTGCCGCTCCCCCACATCGACGAGCGTAAAGGTTGAGGTTGCTCGAGGGACTGTGTATGCGGTAGAGAGGGCCAAGTATGGGGATGTGCGTGTTGGTGTGAGGCCAAGGCTGAGCTGCGACGCCTCCCTCCCCCACGTCCGGACAAGTCGCCTGCCAAAGCAAGCGCCCATCGTCACTTGTATCATGCTTGGCATCCATGCCGTCTGTCCATGGACGTGGTTGTGCCGTTGTGTACGAGTCTTGCAACCCCATGTACGGTACCGCAGCAAGTACTGTACCAACCACGACGCAGGAGCACCATCTCCTTACGCTTCCCCTCCGCGACAGACTGACAGCGCACAGCCGGAAGCCTTGAAAGTCGATGCTAAGTACTTAGCAGCGCCCACCCTTGCACCCACGACGCAGAGGCTCAACACCGAGTCAAGGGCAGCTCGAACAGCTCTGCCCCACGTCATCCCCATCGACGAAGAACGCAGGGACGGCCAGCTACATCTGCATCACCATCAACTTCGCCCCCCAGCTCGCAGACGAGGATGGCGAGGTAGAGGCAGGTGGTAAGCCAGCTGTACTGCTGACCGACGAGGTTGAGATCGGTCCTGATGCCCATGATGGCGGCGAATACGAGGGTTCCCTTGTCGAGCGACTGGCAGAAGTAGGTGCCCAGCATGAGGAGGAGGACGCGCTTGTCGATCTTGCGGAGGAGGCGCTTGTTCTCCTGCGGGGTGATGGTGACCGTCTGGTCAGCAAAGGCGAGCACCTCCTGACCGGCCTCCTCTTGGACGATGGTGCTCGGCAGGAGGTTGACGGCGTGGGAAGGCCTGGCGGTGCCTTTTTCGAGGTACGAGGCATGCGTGGTGGTGGTGGACACGACCGTCTGGAGCTTCTTGTCGTCGAGGTGCTGGCTGGAGGCGTCGGGAGCGGACATGTTTGACGAGGGTCGTGAGGGGATGGGGGGGGGAAGAAGGGAGGAGGGCCAGGGGCGGAAAGGACGTCGTCGTGAGAGGGAGTGGTGCAGACGTTGATGGCGTGGGAGAAAGAGGAGCGAGAGGTTACGTAGGAAAGATGAAGTGCGGGGCGAGTGGGAGAGCAGCGTGGCGATGCGGTGCTGTACGTTGACGGGCAGAGAGGAAGCGAGCAGAGCATTCGTATATCTTTCATATGGCTGGCGATTGCATTGCAACGCCAGGGACCTGGCAAAGATGCTGGGGACGAGTGTGTGGTAAAGGTAGGGCAGCCGCAGAAGACAGGATTCATGCTTGGGTCCATACGGTAGGGACTGACTGCTGCGACAGACAGAATGGAGCTTGACAGCTGCGAGCATCCATGTGCAGTAGAGTTGGCGAACGAAGGGAAGGATCGCACCTAGACAATGTTGCCTACTGTACATACAGAGCGGTGCGTGAGGATGCAGCGCGGGGCGTCTTTGGATGAAGCTCGAGTGCGGAGAGGAAGTGCAAAGGTGAGTCTGACCGGTCGTGCCTGCTGAGCGGCGTGAGATATGAATATCACTGTGCCATGGCGCAGTGGGGGCACCTCAGGACCGCCAGCAGGACGCGGGAGGGCCAAGGCGAAGAATGGTCGGGGTGCCGTCATATGTAGGCCGCTTCATGGTGGGCATCCACCGGCAATCTCGCCTTGCCTCGCCGCCGCAGAGCAACGAGAGGGCAAGAAAGATGTACTTACATGGCATTACGATTGCCTTTGGATGGACATAGCTTGTCGTTGTCGCTATGGCTGGCGACAGCTGCAAGCGCCGCTGTCAACGGCACAAGACAAAGCTGGCGGACATGCAATGCTACTGTAACTAACTACAGAGTCATTTCTCATGACAGCCAGTTACTGTACCGTACGCAGAATCCTCTGCACCCGCCCTCCGAGCACAAGTGCGTGGGCGAGGCAGCCCATGAGGTCTATTGCATCAAGAGGCCAAGCTTGTCGTCGTGCTGCCATCCCGCCCGTACCGCCAATGTGCTGCGACGTGGACCGCCGCTTCGCTCGGGTGCGAGGCCTTTGCCCCGTCAATTGACCGGTCCGCCTCAACGGCCCTCCCACCTGCGACGCAGCGACAGGCCTTCCACAGCTCGTCAACGATCAACGTGCGCAGGACGCTACAGTAGTACCTTTGCTCACAGGCGGACACTCATGACTTCCTCGCACATCAAGATGCCACTAGTTAGTAGTTACTCTCTACTACTGTACTGATTGCGTGCTTCTAGGACAAATCCATCGCACAAGAACTCTTGTTGCGCTGGCCGGCGCTCTGCAAGAAATGGGACATACCCTGTTCGGCCATCCATGTAAGTTGCTGCACCTCCGCTATTTCATCTCCTTCTCCCGAGCGGACCGCAACTAACGGCCCGTCCCTCGTCGATGCCGGTCATCGCCAGCTGTCGTCCGGCTACACCATGGACGCCCAAGGTAACCGTAATGTCTTCACCATGAACGAGACACGCTACCCAGACTTTGCCGAGATGGTGCGCGTCTTCCATCGCGCCGGCATCAAGGTGACGCCCAACGTCAAGCCCTACGTGCTCGAGAGCCATCCGTGCTGACGAAAGACGTATAATGGAACCGCCGCCGTGCAACCGAGCAGCGACAACAACGAGTTCCTGCTCATTGACGATGCCTATGTCTGCAAGAACGACTCGCCCAACGCTCCAAAGGCGGCGCAGGGCCCGGTGGAGCTCGGTCTGATCGGACGAATGATCAACGTGAGTCCTTGACGCCGTGGACCATCCACTTGCGATGATATTCTCGCTGACCACGGGTATGAATCTTCTACCTCGCCTCCCGGCGGCACGGCAGACCGAGATGATGGCCAAGATCAGCCACGCCGCCCTGTTGATGCGTCAGCCGAATCGCCGGCCGTTTGTGCTGACGCGCTCCACCAATGTGGGCACGATGAAGTACGCTGCGTCGACCTGGTCGGGAGACAACCGCACCTGCTGGAAAAGTCTCCAGGGCGCCGTCGCGATGAACCTCAACGCCCAGCTCTCCCTGATGCAGTCGTACGGCTCGGACGTCGGGGGTTTCGCAGGACCGCTTCCCTCGCCGGAGCTGTTTGTACGGTGGGTCCAGATGGGTGTGACGCATCCCAGATTCTGCATCCATTCCTTCAAGCCCAACGCCCAGGATCCGACGGGCAGCAAAGTCAACAACCTGCCGTGGATGGTGAGTGAGCGCATCGGTGACGATCGCGATCTGTGCAGACCCGCGCTGACTTGATCCACTTCCTCTCCCCGTCCGCACCGCAGTACCCCGAGGTGGTCAACATCATCAGGAACGAGATCAAGCGTCGTTACGAGCTTTTACCGTTCTTGTGAGCCTACTGCACCGCCGACATCGTCAGTCGAAGGGCCTACCTGTCTACGGACGCGCGCTGACCGCGATGCCCATCTCCGCTGCCTTTCCCATCGTGCCCTGCGCGCAGCAACAACCTTAACTGGCAGTCGCACCTGAACACTACGCCGCCCAACACGTGGCTCGGCTGGGGCGAGTTTGCTGCTGATCCGGAGCTGTACGGCAAAGAGGTGGTGGAAGGCTTCGACTACTGGCTGGGCCACGGCCAGCTGCTGGTGTGCGGCGCCTAATCTGCGTCCCAGACGTCGCGACGGGTCTACCTCCCACGCACCTCCGAGGCAGACAGCGCCGTGTACTACGACCTCCACGCTCCGCACGGTCACCACGCGGCCGGAACGTGGCTGGAAGGCGTCTCGACGCCGCTGGAGCAAATTGTTCCCTGATGGATGGTGTAAGAGCGTGCTAGGTTGGAGTGAGCGAGAGAATGGGAGCGAGGAGCGAGGACTGGGCGTGCGGCGGAAGGCGTGTGTGGGATGCATGGCGATGTGTGCTGCGCCCCTGTCTGGGCGATGTGGCAGGCGGGCGCGGCTCGCTGGAGTTAAGGCGGCCCTTACGGCCGGGTGGTGTGCGCTGTCACTCGGTGGCCTCTGTGCAGGCGCACGCGGGGAAAAGGTAACGCCGAACTCCGAAGTCCGAGAGGAAGCGCGCACAGACAAGCAAGCTGTGGTGTGCGCAGGGTGTCGTCAGGCTGCCCTCAGACCTCCCCGCTGCCTTCGACCAACACTTGCTTGCCACCAACGTCTATAAGAAGACGCTTCCTCGCAGCCCGCAGGTCGAGACCGAGGGGCACGGCTGGCACCTCAAGGTGCTCGCCGGCACGTCGCACGGCGTCACATCCCCCATCGAGCTTCCGCAGAACGGCGAAGTGATTTACATCGACGCGCGCCTCGAGGGCAAGGGCCGCATCTTCTAGGAGGTCCCGAAAGGCTTCAACGCCTTCATCTTTACGCTCAGCGGCAAGATCCGTATCGGCGGCGAGGCGGTACAGGGTGGACCGGTGTACGAAAAGTTCCACACCATGGTCCTCTCGAACGACGACGCGTCCGAGAAGAACGGTGTGTGGATCGACAACGCCAGCGAGCACAAGGACGACGAGGCGAGGTTCATCCTCGTCGCCGGCAAACCGCTCGACCAGGAAGTCGTACAGTACGGTCCGTTCGCCATGACGTCCCGCGCTGAGATTCAGCAGACGCTGATGGACTACCAGTACGGAGCCAACGGCTTCGAGCGCGCGCCTGGCTGGAAGAACAAGATTGGCGGGAGGAAGTAATCGCCGTACTCGCCTCGAGATACGTCCTAGTCCTCGATCCTTTCTCGTTGCCGTTTCGACTCACCTGGTCCTTGAATTATTGTACACTTATTGCCCATGGAATGCAGAACTTCCCTAGTCAAATGAGGACACCAGCCTTTTTTTCCGTGGATTTCATAGGCCAATTTTTCAGCGTCTGTAGCTTCTCTGTGAATCGGCGGGGAAGTAGAAGAGATGCGGACAATGTAGAGCACACAAAGACGTTGACAGTGATGATGACCTTTGGATGGATGATGGTGGAGAGGAAAGAAATGGAGAGAGGATCAAGGAGGTATTTAGAGTTGGCCGGACGCCACACTTGCCCTGACGACTCTCGTGCGAGAACGCTCGGCGTACACCCAATCTACCTGTTCCAGCATCGATGCGTCTGATGTGTGAATCTCCACCATGGCCATTTGCCCACGACGATTCTTCTCTTGGCGTATCGCAGCATTCCACGCTGACAATCCAAGCGTTTCTCCCTGTACGACAGCCCACGAGTCGTGCACTCGTTTCTTTCTACGAACTAGTGACGCCATACCAAGCCAAGCCTGCACAACCTCCCAAGAGGATAGCGAATGCCGGCGCAAGGTTGAACCATTCCACCGCCGTAAAGCTCCAGGCTAGGATGACATCCCACCACGGAACGGACGTGAGAGGTCCCGATGTCGAGACAACTGGACCAGAGGTGGAGATTGGGCCGGTGGCTGGGACGTAGATGTATCCCACTGCCCAGACCGTCGTATCACGTATCGAGAGAGAGTGTGTTTGTCAGTACAGCTCGACACTCAACATCCGGCAACGACCAGCTCGAGCACGGTGCAACAACGTACCGAGGAACAACTGCCACACGGCAGTAAACACCAATCCGGCCGCCGCAGCGTTCAGGCCACGTAAGACCGACCTGGCCAGTTCGTACTTCCTCCATCGATTGTACACGGACAGTAGCGCGAGCTTGACGAGGATGCCCGGTGCAAAGATGCCAAACCACCCAAGAACGGCGCCAAGGACGGGATTGGATGGGTTGGCGAGGATGCCGAGGTAGACGGCAAAGTTGAAGTTGGGGCTTGGCATTGCTTGGAACACGGCGAAGCCGAGGAGGAAGTCGCGTGGTTCGATCTGCGGTGTGATGGGTTGCGAGGTGGACGGGGAAAAGGGTGTGAGCTGTGCAGGTTCCATGGAGATGATGCTGATGCGAAGCGGTTGACTTACCCAGCCTTAAATGACGAAGAATCCGCCGAGTCAGTGCGATGAGGCAAGGTAAGCAATGCCATCCGACTCTTCCGTTTTCGCCATAACCTCTGCCGACTCGGACTCACCGTAATCTACCGTGTAGCCACGCAGAAGGGGGATCACGACAGGTTCACCGCCAAAAATGGTGACGCCTGCGATGATCATGTTTGTGAGAAAATCGAGCAGCCTCGGCGGACGTGCGAGCAACGCGCACACCACCACCAGCACCACCACCAGCAGGACAAAGACGAGGCCGGCCAATACGGCAAAGTTGCGGCTTGGCACGTTGAGCGAAGCTTGACGCTGCGTGGCATCGGCCACTGGCGTCGACGGATTGGAGACGCTAGCCGAAGACGTGGAGCGTTGTGCCTGCAAGCTTCTTTGTCGGAGACCCCCCGGGCCCGACTCGCTCTGCAGTTCGTCCTTCGTGGAGGGACCTTCAGCCTCCGAAGACGTTCGATTCTCGGCATGAGGTGTTCGGTCGCTTGGCAGAGCCTCCAGTTCGATGTCGTCTGCGACGCTTTCGGTAGCAGCGGGGGCGGCAGCGACATTGGCGCGATCGCTCTCTCTGGCTGCACTGGCGCGCCACGACGATGGGTGAGCTGCAGAGGCGACAAGGCTCGCAATCTTGCGTCGGTAGTCGTAGAGGGCGGTGGCGAGACCGCCGCAGACGACGAGGGTCGGGTACATCCAGGGGGCATGATAGCAGATGCCAAACGATGCCGAGCCGAGGACGATGATGCAAGTCAGCGAGTCGGTGACGGCGGCCCTGCCCAGCTGCATGGCAGCGAGTGCGATGAGGCCGACGGCGGCCGAGTTGAAGCCGGTGAAGAGGGCGAGGACGATGGCGGACAGCTCGTCTGGGAAGGCTTTGACCGCAGCGCCGAGCGAGGCCATGGCCGCCGCTCCCGGGATGAACCAGAGGAGGAAGGCGACGAGGCCGGCGAGAGTGCCATGCTTTGCTACGGCAATGCTGAAGGCAAGCTGGGTGGAGCCTGGGCCGGGGAGGGCGTTTCCAAGGGCAAAGAGATCGGCAAAGGTGGTGGCGTCGACCCAGTTGGCCTTTTGCGTGGCCAGAGGTAGCGAGGCGAGAGGTGTTGCGCCGAGAAGCCCAAGAATTCAGCCACGTCATGCGCCTGCCTCGTCACGTGCCTGCCTCCTCAGCCTCGTGTGGCTGAGATGATCGATGTCCATTTGAAAGGGCCGAGGCACGCGAGCAAGTCTAATTTACAGGGTTCGACCGGCTGCTGCCATGACTCGCCCGGCCACACTCCACCTTCCCTAAATTTGAAGTCAGTACACTGGAGCCAAAGAGTTCCCTGAATTGTAGTAACATTGTCTAAATGAGCCAAAGGAATCTGTAAGAACCCAAAGGCCTCTGAATCTATCCTTCTTGTGTTGACTGCTTCTGCATTGATCCGAAAGTCCCATTCAGACAGGGTCAGCATCACTTGGCTGTCCGAAATAACTACTGGATCTGTCTGAGGTGCTCATCTCCTGCGCTGACTGCCCCAAGGTTCTTCCAAACTGGGTAGCGGGTGTGCTGATCCTGGCCAAGAGGGGTCCACTTCTGGCAAGACCAGTGGTAACTCTTCCATGTTAGTGGGTAGCTCATCCAAGCTGGGTTCTAGGGGGGTTCCACCTTCCCTAGGTGTTGGCTGAGGTGTCCATACCTGTCTTGATTCATCCAAACCATCAGTAGGCAGTAACACATTTCCCAGGGAATCTGGCCAAAAAATTTACTTGTTGGCCTTCCTCACCACCACCACCCTTGCCATCACTGATACACCACCTGCACTAAATCTTGCTCTCTGGAACAGCACAGCAGCACCTTTGTACTGCCAGCACCCTGTCTATGCACCTCCAGCTCTCCATCAGATGCCATGATGCCACAGACAGTCCTGCCAGCACACCAACAAGCAGTCAGGAAGGTGGTGGTCAAGAATTGCCAGGCAAGGAAGATTGCCATGGTTCAGGCACTTCAAGATCTGTTCAAAGGGGTGTACAAGAGCTTGTCTGCAGCAGCCAAGGCCATTGGCTTGCCAAAGTTGATGCTGCAAGACCGCCAGCATGGCACCCTGCCAAAGACTGCTGCCCATGGGGCACAGCAGACCCTCTCACCAGCCACCAAGGCTGCTCTTGCCACCCACATTGAGCACTGCACCAATCAAGGCTTCCCCCTCACCCCAGCAATGGTCCAGAATTATGCTGGAACACTGCAATTGCCTGTAGAGGCTGGCAGCTGCCATCAGGTGAGGGAGCCAGGCAAGAACTGGGTGCAGCACTACCTTGAGCACCACCCACAGCTTCGGAGCAAGTATGACCAAGCTCTAGAGAATCAGCACATGGATGGTGCCTCATTTGACAACCTCAGCTGCTTCTATGCCAACTTTTCCTGCACCATCAGCCAGTACAACATTGCGCAAGACCAGATCTACAACATGGACAAGACCGGCATCATCATGGGGTTTAGTGGATGTCAGAAGGTCATTGTCCCTGTCAAGAAGAAGAATGCTTTCCAAGTCCATCCAGGCAACCACAAGTCCACCACTGTTGTCGAGTGCATTGGCTCTAGTGGCCTCTTTCTTGACCCGCTTGTGATCTGGAAAGGCACATGGCACCAGCTTGGAGATCACAGGGGGATGGAGGGAACGGGCCCCAACTGGCACTTTGCTGTCTTGCCAAAGGGCTGGACAAGCAATGACTTGGCACTTGAGTGGCTTCAGCAGGTCTTTGAGCCACAAACCAAGCCAACTGGGGCTTGAGAGGGTGAGTGGTGGCTGCTGCTCCTTGATGGGCATGCCTTGCATGTCTCTGTTGACTTCTGCAACCAGTGCTGGAAGCACCACATTGTACCAGTCTGCTTTCTGGCTCACACCACCCATGTTATCCAGCCTCTTGATACCAGTATCTTTGGCCCCATCAAGGACAGCTATGGCCGCCAGGTTGCCGCTCTTGGTGGCACAAAGAAGACTGACTGCATCCACTTTGCTTGGTTCTATGCCAAGGCCTACAGCAAGATCAAGGATGCTGCAGTATGCAAGGCTTTTTCAGATGTGGGTCTGACAGTGCCACCCTCCCCTGAGAAGGTCCTCTTGATGCTCCCTGGCTACAAGCCACTTTGCCAAGAGATGCCACTGCCTGCCCAGGAGCCCTTCAAGGCAGGCAACCATTGCTACATCAGCAAGGACACCATGATCAGCCAAGCAACAGGAGAGTGCCTGTGGGAAGAGAGGATTGCAATGGACATTGCAGAGCAGCAGAGGAAGGAGGAACGAGAGCGAGCAGCCACCAAGAAGGCCAGCAAGGCAGATGCTGCAACACCGACAAAGAAGACAGCAAGGAAGGCAGCATCAAGCAAGGCAAAGGGCAAAGCCAAAGCGGCTGATGTTGCCCAACCACCCCCTTTAGCACCTGCTGAGCCTGCAGAGCCACTGCCAGCACCACCCCAGCTTGCTGTTGATCCTGCTTCTGCTGGACCAAGCTCTCTTGCCTTGTATGACCCCTGGCTCCTCTTCCCCAACCCATCTGGCAGCAGTTCTGGACCAGGCAAGCAAAGCTGAGCATGTACTATTTGGAGCAAGTGTTGAACTGATTGCAGTGCTTGTCTGGTGTGCTTGACAGAGTGCAGATGGTGTAGCAGTGATAGCAAGGGTGGTGGTGGTGAGGAAGGCCGACAAATAGATTTTTTGGCCGGATTCCTAGGGAGGCCAGATTCCCAGGGAAACGCATTAGTTCTTTTGGTGTTTCTTGGCTGAACTGTTGTCAAAGCGGTACATTTGGGTCCCAAGCATACTCTGCCAAGACCAATTCTTCTATGTTGTGGTTGACCTCATCCAAGGAAGGCCAAACAGAGAAAAGGCCTTCCGATTCTGCTGATTGGAATGCTTGGCGATGCTGAAGGTCATTCCAGAACCTCCAAATGTCCATTCCTGGTTGAATGTGTGCTGGCACCAGCTGATTACCATAAATGAGCAACCGAAGTAACTTCCATCTACTGTCTTGAGACAATAGATGCCGAGAGGCTGCTTGTCATGGATTTGGAAGGGACCAAACCACTTAGCCTCAAACTTGTATGGATTTTTGTGCCAAACAAGGACATAATTGGCCACATAAAGCGTGTGTGGCTTGACTTTCTCATCCAAAGACACCTTTGCCAGCACTGCTTGATTGTATACGGCTTCTGCAGCATGCTTCCTCTGAGTTCAGAGGTCTTGTAACTGCAGTTTGGCATCATCCACTGAGGCATCAGGTGCTCTTGGCTCAGCCTTGTCTGTAGGTAGCCAATGTTCCATGCCAAAAGTAAGGTAAAAGGGACTCTTCCTGCTTGTAGCATGTGTTCTGATCCAAGCAGTAAAGAGTGCCTCCCGAAGGAACAGATCCCAGAGCCAAGTTGACTGTCCCACCATGAGCCATGTCAAGATCCATCCAATCAAGCCATTGAAGCTCTCAACCTTTCCATTGGTGCACAGGTGTTATGCCATTGTGATCTGATGTTGTGTCCCCATCTTCCAAAGGAGGATAATGATGACTCAAGCAAGGAGATTCTCACCGTTATTGCTCAGGAGTTCCCAAGGTGAGCCAAAGGCAGTGTAAATCTCCTCATAGATGAAATTGGCGATCCACCAGGCTTTTGCATCTGGGAGTGCTCTTGCTAGGGGCCATCCAGTAGCATAGTCTATGGCCATAACGATCCATTAGTTTCCATTTGGAGTCTTTGGAAGGATTCCAAAGAGATTGATACCCCACCTTTCAAAAAGTTGGATGTTTGTCTTGGCCATGACTACCGCAAGTTCTTGTTCTTGGCCAGTCTGTGGTTGAGCCAAGACTTGGCAAGTTGGGCAAGCCCAACAGAACTTCTCGAGATCCATAGTCATTTTTGGCCACCAGGCACATCTGTGCACTAGTCCTGAAAGTGCTTTGGCACCCAGATGACCATAGTTGTTGTGGATCTTTGAGAGAAAGTGCTGCCAATGTAGAGGTTCAATGTAAGGGGCAGTTGTTCCCAGTTCATCTACTGTCTGAAGTTGCCAACCATCAGCATCAAGCTGGAAGTTAGTTGCCTCTTTGCAAATAGTGTTGCCAAGATCTCCATCTGGCAGCCAACTGCACTGAAGGTAGTCTAATAGCTCTGGCAAGTGGTCCGGTTTGTCCGTAAGCAAGTTGAGGAAGTCGGGTCAATGAGAAATTGCATCTGCAACAACGTTCTCAAATCCCTTCCAGTATCAAATGTCCAATTTGTATTCCCCAAACTATTTTGACCAGCGTTTAAGTCTCTTCAAAGCTTTCTTTGTTGTGGGAAGGCAGCTGAGACTTTGATGGTTGGTGATTACGGTGATCTTGTGGCCATTTACAATATAGTGTTGCCATGTTCAGAGGGAATGTTTGATGGCCAGCAGTTCCTTTTCATAAACTGGGTACCAGAGTTCCACTTTGATCATCTTTCGGCCATCAAAAGCAACTGGATGAAGCTTTCCCTCCCATTCCTGGAAGAGAACACATCCACTTGCCCAGTCCAAGACATCTGTCTCAATGGTAAAGGGCCGTGAAATGTCCGGTTGACGAAAAATTGGTGCCAAACAGAGCATCTCTTTGACTGATTCAAACAACTTTGTGCACTGTTGGTTCCAACCAATCCAAACCCTTTTTGAGTTGGCCATCTTGTTCTGTTCCTCAGGAATGTTTGCCAAACTGAGCAAACCATAGAGTGGCAATGTGACCAAAGCAAAGCTTTGGCCGTATTGGCAGTAGTATGAGCAAAGACCACAAAAAGATCGGAGATATGTACCAAAGTAGGTCAAGGCCAAGACTTGATCACCTTGAGCTTGCTGTCTAAGGGTCAAAGGCATCTGCCCCCTACCTAATGCCTGCAAAACTCGATTTCGGTCTTCATGAATATGCACTTGGATGGCTTGGCGTAAATTTGGTGCTCCTTGAGTATCCAAAGGACATATTCCATGTGGTTTCAGTGTTTGGCCAGCAAACTCAAATAAATTAAGATGTCATCCAGGTAAATAATGACAAACTTGCCAATGTACTTCCATAGCACCTGGTTGATGATGGTCTGAAAGACCAAAGGCGCATTTTTGAGGCCAAACGGCAAAACAAGGAACTTGAACTTGCCATTCTGAGTGTTGAAAGCTGTTTTTGGGTTATCCTTGCCAAACATTTGGATCTGCCAGGAACCTGAAGTGAGGTTGATCTTGCTGATGTAGATTGTGTGTCCAAGTTGATCTAGACAGTCCTGGATCCATGGCAGCAGGTAGCTGTTACGGACCGTTACAGCATTGAGTGCACAGAAATTGATGCACTTTTGGTACCCTCCATCTGTCTTTAGAACAATGAGGATTGGAAAACCCTAGGGAGAGCTGCTTTCTCGGATGAGTCCTTGTTGGAGAAGCTGCCAAACCAGTTCCTCTTGCTCTTTTAATTGACTTGTGGTCAGCCATTAAGACTGTATGTTTATGGGTGGTGCCAAACCTGTCTTGATGATATCTGTGTGACTCTGTCTTGCCATAGGGATTTCTTCAGGAGATTTGTCTGTAGGGATGTCTGTCCAAAAGACACTTGTGTACTCCAAAAGGATTTGTCTGAGGCCATCATCCTTTAAATCCTTAAAAGGTGTTGCCTATTCTATCGAGAATAACCAATTTGTGTTGGGATTGTCCAAGCTTGACCAAAGGACCATAAGGTAGTAAGTATTGGCCATCTTGAGAAGCTTTTGCATTTCTCTAGCCAAGATGAGTTCCGAATGTCCATCAAGAACCTGTAGAGTGTCCATCTCTAGCTGTTGTTGTGGTCTTTGGACAGAGGGTGTCCAAAGGTGGTGTCTGTTGTCTGAAGGAATGAGGATTGTATCTGTACAGAGATCAATAGTGGCTTTGACTTGCCAAAGCCACTGAATCCCATAAATGATGTCATACAGAGTGAGGTCAAGGACTACTCCATGTACCAAATAATGGCATCTGCCAATGAAGATGTTGAAGATTGTCAACCTTTGACATCCATGACCAAACCATTAGGAAGCTTGACCAAAGTCCAATCTTGTGGAGCTGCTTCATTCCAAAGTGACTTGCTCTTGGCTAAGTGGGTGGAGACAAAGGCCCAAGAAGTGGCCATGTCTACCAATGCCTGGTACAGATGTCTGTTTACTTGAACTCCCAACTGTGGGAGTTCCGCATCATCTGTATCACGTCTGTGATAGACCATGTTGAGCCAAAGTGACAATCCTGTTAGGTCCACTTCCAAAGAAAGGTCCGATTCTTCTTGAGGGGTTCCAACTTGACCTATCATTGCCTCTTCAGCAACCAATCCTAGTCTTTTCCCTTTGATTCTTTGCTAAGGGTGATGCGCTTGGCCAAACTGTCTGTTTCATCACAGTTTGATGCAACATGGCCAGGTTTGCCACACTTGAAGCAAGCATTGTTGTTTTGGCAGTCCTATAGCCACTTCTGGTGCAATGTGTTGGACAAAGGGATCAAAGATCTGGTTGATGATCCCAAAGGCATATCCTTCTGACCTGCTGGCCTTCCAAACGGTGCCCAAGCAGGCTGCATTTGTCCTGTTAGAGCAAGTTGTTTGATCTTAGCCTGACTCTCCTGGATTTGGGTGTTGATCTGATCCACAAGATTGACAAACCTATTGAAGTCCCTGGGCTTGTTGACCAAAAAAGCCAATGCCTGCTTAATGGTGGCATTCAGACCTTCCTGGAACTTGGCCAACCTTTCAGACTCTGGGATGGTAGGCTGGATGTGTTTGGCAAGCTTTGAGAGCTCAATGGCATATTTATTGACTGTTTGGCACCCTGGATGCATCAATTGTACTTGTTGGCACCAATTGTCCACATTGTAATCCTCAAACTTGGTTTCAATCCAAGTGAGGAACTGCTTGCAGTCCAACTCCTGGAATAGGTTTCTTTGGGCTTGCTTGGTGCTTGAGGCAGCCCAAGTGTGCTCAAGTCAAGCATGTTTGGTGGCCCAAGCTTCCTTAGCATTGCCCAAAAGGGACAAAGCTGCAAAGAGGATCTTCTCTCCTTCCAACTTGAACCATCCACAGAGCAAGTAGAAGCCAATGTTGTTGCAGATCTCCATGAACCAACTCTTGACAGCATCATTGGTCCAAACTCCCAAGAAGACAGAAGACTTGTTGATTGGAACATTACCATGAACTTCTATGTCTCAAGCAGCTGTCAAAGCTGCTCTGAGTTGGGCATTCTGGAACTGAAGTAGCTGAACCTGGTTTGTAAGGGCCTGAACCATAGCTGCAAGCTCCAAAATCTGATGATGAGCCTGCTGAAGGGAGAAGAAACTGGCTGTAGGTGCTGATCCAGCACCGATAGGCTGACTGTTGACCAACTCATCTTGCAACTCCTGCTGAGGTGCATGTTGTGATCCTGCAACACTGCTGAGTGGGGTCAAATCTTGAGCAGAGTTAGCATCCATTGTCAATAGGTGTACAAAGTTGTGTATAGTGAGTAATGTATGTGATGTTGAAGGTGGATGCTAGGCTCTGAGGTCCAAAGCTACCAAATGTGGCTGAGATGATCGATGTCCATTTGAAAGGGCCGAGGCGCGCGAGCAAGTCTAATTTACAGGGGCCTGCCGGCCCCGGGCTGCTGCGATGACTCGCCCGGCCACACTCGGCGCCGCAGCTCGCTGGACCGTGCGCTGAAGTGTGCTTCTCCACATGTGCACGTCCGCCGCTGACAAGCGCAGGGTCCGCCTCCGCGTCCGCCTCTGCGCAGGGTCAGGCGCGTTCGACCCTCGCTCACCACCACCACCACCACCACCACCGCCACCATCATCCAGACCCCGCCCACCCTACAAACGTCGTTGCACCCCATCGTGCAACCCAGCTCCGCCTCCGCCATCCGTGTCTCTACCAACCGGCACTCCTCGCATCACGCGCCATGCTCAAGCCCGCTCCCAAGCATCGGCCGCCCGGCCGTTGCCACATCCGCGGTTCGTGCGGCAAAAAGAACAGCTTCAGCCCAGACCTCCCATGCCCCGTCGACCTCAAGGCAGAGCGGCTACAGTCCCCGCAGATGCGAAAGGAACTCTTCGACGTATGCGGCGCAGACTTTGCCGAAGGGCCCGTCTGCTGCACCGCCGATCAGGTAGATAGCCTCGCTGCAAACCTCCAGCAGGCAGAGGCGCTCATAGCCTCCTGCCCCGCCTGCCGCAACAATTTCCGCAATCTCTTCTGCTCATTCACCTGCTCCCCCAACCAGTCTCAGTTCCTCGACGTCTCTTCCACTCAGCAGCTCACCGGCAGCGACGGCAAGCCCTCCATCGCCGTCGAAAGCGTCGAGTACTACATTGACGAGTCCTGGAAGCGCGCCTTCTACGACAGCTGCAAGGATGTAAAGTTTGGCGCCAGCAATGGATTCGCAATGGACCTCATTGGCGGCGGCGCGCGTGACGCAGATGCCTTCCTCAGGTTCCTTGGCGACGAGAAGCCGCTCGTCGGCAGCCCCTTCCAGATCAACTTCCCCCACGTCGGGACAGGAAAGGACGAGAGCAGTGGCGCAAGCCAGGACGACAAGAAACCGGACACCCCGTCCTACTCCGCCTTTAAGACGCAGCATCGCAACGCCACTCTGCCGCCGCCGCTGCCGTTCAACGAATCGCCACGCCACTGCGGCGATACGGACCTCTTGTCGCGCTGCGCATGCGTCGACTGCCCTTCCACATGCGCCGCTCTTCCTCCCCTGGCGGCTCCGTCGCTTGGATGTTCGACTTGCCAGATCGCAGGCGTCTCATGCTACGCCTTTGCCGTATCGCTCGCCTACCTCCTTCTGGTGCTGGCCTTCTTTGTCGGCTACGGCACCTTGTCGAGGCTGCGACGGGGCAAACGGAGGCCCACCACAAGGCAGCGCAGCAGCGGCTACAGCTTCTTCAGCGACGCGAGCACATTCGAGCGCGTCCGCCTCACCTCCGAGGACGGCAATGACGAACGGGCCGACGATGTTCGCCTCTCCGGCGACGCTTCCGCCAGCGGCTCCAACGGGGGCTCGAACGGCTTGGGCGCACGCCGGCCCGTTCTTGTGGGTGCGCGTGGGCTCGGCCACTTTGGCGAGCAGGCGTCCAGCTCCAGCTCGGTGCCCGACGGCCTCGGCACGGGCGTCGGCCTCGGCACCAACGACGCCCTTTCGGCACTCGAGGTGGCCCAGCCGCGCAAGTACGTCCTCAATAACATCCTCTCGCAGTGGTTCTACCGCCTCGGACTCTTCTGTGCCAAGAAGCCCTACATCACATTTATGCTGGCGGCCGTCTTTGTCGGCGTCTCCAACATCGGCTGGAAGAATTTCCAGATCGAGACCGACCCAGTCCGCCTCTGGGTGGCGCCCGACTCGAGCAGCAAGCTGCAGAAGGAGTACTTTGACGAGCAGTTTGGCCCCTTTTATCGCCCACAGCAGGCTTTCCTGATGGATGCCTCCTCGCACCGTGATCTGCACCAGATCGCGGCCGACCGCAGCAAGAAAGCGATCGCCTCGCACCCACCCGCCCTCTCGTGGGAGCGTCTCGAGTGGATGCGCGACTTTGAGGCCGACGTTCGCAACCTCCGCTCGGTCCCCAATAGCTACACGCTCGATGACGTCTGCTTCGCCCCCGCCGGCAAGGGCACGCCGTGCGTAGTGCAGAGCCTGATGGGCTACTTCCAGGATAACCTCGATGGCTTTGGCGTGACAGCCGACAACTGGGATGCAACGCTCAGCCAGTGCGCTTCGTCGCCAGCCGAGTGCCTGCCCATCTTTGGCCAGCCGCTAAAGCAGAACATTGTGCTCGGCGGCATCCCGGACGTCATCCGCGAGCCGCGCCACGACGGCTTTGACGACGGCGGCTTCGGTGTAGTCCGTCCTGGACGTGCCAGCGATGCACGCGCTGCGGTTATCACCTGGATCCTCGACAACAGCCTCAACGAGACGGAGATCAGAAAGGCCGAAGAGTGGGAGGAGGCCTTCCTGACCTTCCTGCTGCAGGTGTCGGGAGCGCAGAAGGTGGAAGCGGGCCCCGATGGCCTGGCGAAGGAGCACGAGCTGTCGCAGCGGCGCCGCGAGATTGGTCTCGAGCTATCCTTCAGCACGGGCGTCAGCCTCGAAACGGAGATCGGCAGCAGCAGCAACACCGACATTGACATCGTAGTGCTCTCGTACCTCTTGATGTTCCTTTACGCCGCCCTCACGCTGGGTGGCAGGGAGGCACGCGACGATCTGCCGATCTCGCTCTCCGATACGACCGTAACCGGCGGCGCGGGCGCGGGCCAATCGGCCTCGTCGTCTGGCTGGTCGTCGGACCTTCTGCAGTACCTGCGCGGGCGTCGCGGCGGGAGGCGTGCCGTCGGAGGGGTGCCCTCCCTCTTCCCGAGACCTGGCGGCCAGGTATCGCAGCGGAGGTCAGGCCTTGTCTCCGCCGTCGCCAACTTCTGCACGCGCTCCAAATTCACGTTGGGCCTGTTCGGGATCGCCATGGTGCTCGTCTCGGTCTCGTGTGCGGTCGGCATCTTCAGCGCCTTCAACGTCAAGGTCACCCTGATCATCGCCGAGGTGATCCCGTTTATGCTGCTTGCGGTCGGCGTCGACAACGTCTTCCTGCTCTGCAATGAGATGGATAAGCAGGACGGTCCTGGCAGCAATGGTCTCCCGCGCTCCTCGTTATCGCGCCAGGCGAGCACCGCCCTCGGCGAGGATGACGATGGCGACGACGAGCAGCAGCCCATGGACGAAACGGAAGATGGCGACGGACCTGGTTACGGCAACATGGGCGCAGCCGCTCGGACCACGAGTCCGTACGTCACTGAGGATGCGGTTTGGCTGTCTTCTCATGAGCGAGCCGCCAGGGCTCTGTCGCGGATGGGCCCGTCAATTCTGCTTAGCGCTTCTACGCAAATCGTCACCTTCCTGCTGGGCGCCCTGGTGCCGATGCCGGCCGTGCGTAACTTTGCCCTCTACGCGGCCGGCAGCATGCTGATCGTCGCCACGCTCCACTGCACCGTCTTTGTCGCGGCGATGGCGCTCGATGCCGATCGGATCGAGAGCGGTCGCCTCGATTGTCTCCCCTGTATCAAGGTCCGACGGGTCGCACCCGCCCTGGAGAGTGGTGGTGGTGCCGAGGCGTTGAGCAGGATCGCCGAGTCCAGCTCGTCAGAGCCGGGCGACCTGGCGCGCTTCATCAAGTTCACCTACGCCCCGGCGCTGCTGCGTCCGGCCGTCAAGAAGGCGGTCATCGCCGTCTTTGCCGGCGTCGTTGTGCTGAGCTCGATTGGCGTGCGCCGCATCGAGATGGGCCTCGACCAGCGGCTGGCCCTGCCCTCGCGGTCTTACCTGCGATCCTACTTTGACGCGATCGACGGCCTGCTCGATGTCGGCCCGCCGGTCTACTTTGTCGCCGCCGGCACCAATCCTACCCACCGGCCCGGCCAGCAGGCCCTCTGCGGCCGCTTCACCACGTGCGACGACCTCTCCCTTGCCAACTGGCTCGAGGGCGAGCGGCGACGGCCCGAGGTTTCGTTCCTCGCCGAGCCGGCCAGCAGCTGGATCGACGACTTCCTGCAATGGCTCAACCCGGTGCTGGAGGGATGCTGTCGCGTCCGTAAGCGCGACCCATCCACCTTTTGTGGGCCCAACGAGAGCGAGTACGCCTGCCAGTCGTGCTTCCAGGACCACATCCCGCCGTGGAACATCACAATGGACGGTCTGCCGGAGGAGGGCGAGTTCCTCAAGTACCTCGAACAGTGGCTGCACAGCCCCACCAATGAAGATTGTCCGCTGGGAGGACAGGCGGCCTACTCTTTCGCCCTCAGCCTGCGTTCGAGCTCGGGCGACGGCGAGCAGCCGGTCATCAGCGGGATCGAGGCCTCGCATTTCCGTACCTTTTTCCGCTCGCTGCGGTCCCAGGCGGACTTCATCGCCGCCCTCCAAGCGGCTGACCGCATCTCTGCCGACATTTCGGCGCGCACGGGCGCGCGCGTCTTCCCCTACAGCCTGTTCTTTGTCTTTTTCGAGCAGTACACCTACCTCGCCTCGATGGCCGCCCAGATCCTCGGCGCTGCTGCAGCGGCCGTGTTCGGGATCACGACGCTGCTGCTCGGCAGCTGGCGCACCGGTCTGCTCGTCACCGTCTGCGTCGCGAGCGCGGTGTTCGGCGTGGCGGGTATGATGGGATACTGGGGCATTCAGTTCAACGCCCTCACGCTGGTCAACCTGAGCGTATGCTCGGCGATTGGCGTCGAGTTCTGTGCGCACATTGCGAGGGCGTTCATGAGGGCCCCCGGATCGCTGCCCAGGACGCATCCGATGGCGCAGAAGGAGAGGGATGAGAGAGCTTGGGCGGCCTTGGCGGACGTTGGTGATTCGGTGAGTTCAGGTCACTCCCGCGAGGCTGCTGTTGGTGTTGCTTCCAGGGACTGAGGCTGACAGCTCACTTGTCCTTTCCTCCATGCTGCTGTCTCGTCGCGATCAATAGGTGGTCAGCGGTATCTTCTCGACCAAACTGCTCGGCGTAGGCGTGTTGATTTTCACCAAGTCGGATCTGTAAGTCGCTCTTGTTTCCGCTCTCGTGCCCACTCCTGTCTTCCACTGACCCATCCCCCTGCTCTCTCCCCTACCCCTTTGCTTCAAGACCGCAGCTTGAAGCTCTACTACGCCCGAACCTGGCTAAGCCTGATCATCCTGGGCTTCTTGCACGGACTGGTGCTCCTGCCCGTACTGCTAAGTCTGTTCGGAGGGAGTGGTTGGAGTAATGGAGAGGACGAGAACGACGTCAAGCGTCGTCTGCAGAGGGCTGGGGCTGAGTATAGACCGTTGTTGTCTGGCCATGAGGAGGACGAGGGGAGTGAGGAAGAGGATGAGGCGCGACGGTAGGGTCGTGGAAGGGATGGAGAAGGAAATGGAATGGAAGCAAAGAAGGCTGGCGTGCATGGTCTGTGTGTGTAGATGTGGCTTTTGATTGCAATGAAGCCTGTACAATGATCATGTGGATTGGTTGGCCAGGATCTTTCGTCTTTCGCCCTCGAGCTGTGACCAGAAAGGAGTGGGGATGCGTGAGCGAATGTACTGCCTAGACTGCTACTTTGTGTGAGGTCGAGCAAGATGGAAAGGTACTACTCACGACCTTGACGACCCTGTTCCAGCTGTTGGCCTTTGCTTGGGCGCCTTCTGGTACAGAGGCGGTGGCGGTGCCGTCGATGTATGAGCGGAGCTGCTGCGGTGTGAAGTTTGGGACGTTTGTCGACGAAGAGTCGTAGCCTGGTCCAGACTGGCAGGCGACGTTCGGCGACGGCAAGGCAAAGAAGAAAGGATGGAGGGTGGCGGGGTTCAGCGCGAGCCGAGGGAGCGACGCCAGAAGAACCGAGCAGGAAGGATGAACTCACGATCACAACTTCGTCAAGGACGATAATGTGGGAGTTGTGCCATCTGCACGGCAATCTGCATACGTCGAAGCGGAAGGGGCAAGAGATGAGGAGGTCGGGTGAGCAACGTTGGAGGGACACCAGGGACGGGTAGGGGTGCGCTAGGGAACGGGCCTACTCACGTCTTGCTGAGCGCGTCGAATACGAGCTGTCCGATCTCAGAGACCTCTTTACCACCGAGCTTTGCTGCCTTTGCGAGACTGAGCTTGACCGCGTGCGCCTCCCTAGCCTGTGCAGCCGCGAGCGAGACGGGATGGACGGGCGTCAAGCCGTGCGACACACTCGCACCCTCTGCGGCAGCGGCGCCGTGCTGCTGCTCGTGTGGTGGTGTGAGGAACTCGATCCTTTTGATCTCGCTGATCTTTACGATCTCGAAGGCGGTCGAGGCGGGCGTCGCTGTCGAGGGAGCGGCCGAGGAGCGGGTGCGGGATGCGTGGAGCGCGGCAGCAGCGGACGCGGGCGCCGATGCGAGGAGTGCGGGGAGGGGTTTCGAGACGGTCTCGAGGGCTGCGGCGCCGAGGGAAGGGTCGCAGGCCCAGAGCTTGCCGGTGATCTTGCGGGGTTGCGAGCTGGAAGAGGAGGAAGAAGTGGCAGAGGAGAGGGTGAAGCGGAGCTGGTGGCCGATGTACTTGTCAAGGCTAGCGGCAGCCATGGTGGGAGAAGGCAGGGCGGTGGAGCGAGGAGTGATGCTGCGAGCGTTGGGATGGCAACGATGGGGCAAGGCTGGCGTCAGGGCGCGCGGGAGAGAGTATGTGTGAGAGTTGATGAGCAGGCGGAAGGAAGCCAGAGAGATGGGTGCCCGCCACGACAGCTGCCGTGGCCCCGTCCGCTGTCCGCTGTCCGCTGTCCGCTGTCCGCCGTGCGCCGTGCGCCGTGCGCCTGGCGCATCGGAGCCGAGTCGTGCTCCACGTGCACGCGCGAGCACGGCGAAAGTGGCTTTGGCCACCGCTCCTCGCGCGACTCGCCTTGCTCGTTGCCGTCCCGCTCGCACCTGCCACCACCCACTTCACGCCATCCTCCCACTTCGACATGCCCTCCCATCGCCATCACGAGAGCAGCACCAGCACCAGCACCAGCAAACGTCTTCACGACCGGGAAAGCGACGACCCCGACGCCGACCGCGACCGCGACCGCTACCGTCACCACCACCACCACCGCTCCTCGTCACGCTCCCACCACCACCACCACAGCAGCAGCAGCAGCAGCAGCAGAAGCAGGCGCCATCGCGATGACGACCGCAGCGACGACAAGGAACGCAGCTCGCACAGACACGCACGTGCCTCCAGCTCCTCCAAGCGTAGGGAGACATCCGACGAGCGACGCCAACGCAAGGCCGCCAAACGCGCCAAACGCGAAAAGGAGCTAGACGAGTACAACTTCGACGATCACGACAATGCCGCCGCAGCGCAGCGCACCCAGGCGGCAGAGCTCATGATGTACAGCGCCGAGGACAACCCCTTCAACGATGCCAACCTCGGCCAGAAGTTCAGCTGGGGAAAAAAGGAGGAAAAGGACCGCAAGCTCGGCCTCACCAAAGAGGAGGCAGAGCTCAAGGACGCAAAGAGGAGGGAAGAGGCCAAAGCAGAGATCGAGAAGCTCAACGCCAGACGCGCAGAGAGGGAAAAGGAGGCGGCTATACGCGAAGAGGACGAAGCACGCATGGCTCGCCTCGCAGAGTCGGCGCAGATGGCAGAGTGGGTCGCAAGAGAGGACGACTTCTACCTCGAGCAATCAAAGAGGCGCGCCGCCATCCGTATACGAGAGAACCGCGCAAAGCCCATCGACATCCTCAGCGTCAACCTCAAGTGGGCCGACCCCACGCTCGGCGAACGCAAGGCGGCCGAACAGGACGACGAAGGCTTTGATGACGAAGACGACGACGACGACGAAGCCGGCCTCGAGATCGACCTCGAGGAGCCATACAACATCTTTGAGGTGGGTTGCAGCCCAGCTGCTTGTGTATACGCATCGGTTGCCGCCCCTTGCGCCAAACGATCTCAGCGATCTCACCCCACGTCCACTCCCTTCTCTTTTGCCTTGCCTGCAGAACATCACGCTGGCAGAGACGGAGGAGCTGCACCAGGACATCAAGATGTATCTCTCACTCGAGAAGAACGAAGCGAACCTGGACTTCTGGAGGGTGAGTTTGCATTTCAGAAGGTCACCAATGAGCGAACGAACGAAAGACTCATCGACAGCATTCCGACGCCTGCATCGCCTCCTCTCCCACAGTCAATGATCATTGTGTGCGACGACAAGCTGGAAGAGCTCAGGAGCGCCGCCCGCCCGACAGCGGCAGGAGGAGCCGGCCGCCCGCCTGTCCCGCGCCTCGATGCCTCGGAAAAGTCCAAGATCAACGACATGCTATCGATCAAGACGACCGATGAGCTGCTGACGCTCCAGGAGCAGGTGCGGTCGAAGCTTGCCTCGGGCGAGCCGGTCGATGTCGAGTACTGGGAGCGCGTGCTCAAGTCGATTGTTGTGTGGCGCGCCAAGGCCAAGCTGCGCGACATGCACGAGGTGGTGCTTTCGAACCGAATCGAGTACCTCCAGCGCAAGCAGCGGGACGAGGCGCTGCGCCAGCAAAAGAATCTGCTCGACCAGCTCGGAGACGGCGGGGCTGTCGCGCAACAGCGCGAAGCGGACCGTCTGGCCGAGGCGGACCGCGACGAGCAGGCGGCGCGCGATCTGGTCGAGGCGGCCGAGCTCGAGGCGCTGTACGATCCGGACGAGATGGAGCCGGCGCCCGTCGATTGGAACAAGATGCGGTACGACGACCGCCAGCTGCCCGTCTACACGGTCCAGGAGGACCGGGCACGCATCGTCGAGGCACGTCGGCGCGTCGTTGGTGCCGCCTTTATCCCTCGCGCGCGCGGCGACGACTCGGCGATGGGCGACTCTGGCGATCCTGCCGCAGCCATGTTACAAAAGGAGGCCAACCGCGCGCTCGACGTCGAAGAAGAGACATTCAACGCCGACGAAAACCTCGTCCGCCAGGTGTACCAGTGGGAGGACAAGTACCGGCCTCGAAAGCCGCGCTACTTTAACCGCGTGCACACGGGCTACGAGTGGAACAAGTACAACCAGACGCACTACGACACCGACAACCCGCCGCCCAAGATCGTGCAGGGCTACAAGTTTAACATCTTTTACCCGGACCTCATCGACAAGAATGTCGCGCCCACGTATAGGATCATCAAGGAGCCAGGGAACCAGGATACGGTGCTGCTGAGGTTCAGCGCGGGTCCGCCGTACGAGGACGTCGCGTTTAGGGTCGTCAACCGCGAGTGGGAGTATTCGCATCGACGCGGCTTCAGGAGCAGCTTTGACAGAGGGATATTGCAGCTTTACTGTGAGTATGACGGCGGCGGTGGCGCGACGTGCCTTGTCAGACGCGGGAGGTCGAGAGATGCATGCTGACCCATGGCTTGTGACGCTTCCTCCTTCCTTTGCGCGGCTTTCGTCAGTCAACTTCAAGCGTCTTCGATACCGAAAGTAACGACGGCCCAGCCAAGTTGCGTTGCGATGTGACACCTTTCCCGTCACTTCTGTTGTTACAATTTCTGTTGGTACAATGTCCCGTCCTCGAACCGTTCTCGTCGTGGTACGTGCCTGTCGTGCGACTATCAGAAGATATGCCACAACGAGATCTTCCCATCCCGCCCACCCGCAGCGAGTACCGACAAACCCCCTATCCCTTTCTCCTTCCCGTTCGCCTCTTCCTCCGAGTCCGACCAGTCCCGCTCTTCGTTCGGCATCTGGAAGAAGCTGACGGTCTCGACGGTCTCGCGGTGATACAGTAACGATCCCAACTCCTTTAATGTGTCTGAGGCGTAAAGTCGTATTCTTCCTTGCCAGACCGGATTCGAATGGGTCAGTAGAGTGTTGTGCGACGATTATGGAAGGATCGAGGAAGGAACTTACCTCCCGTCCCATCCCGCTATGGCGATCAGGCTGTCGTCTTGAGAGATTGAGATGGATGACTTGCCTGCTTTTCCAGTTTCGACGAGGAGTGGTGGCGTGTTTGCGTCCTGTTGGCCAGCGCCGGGTTGTTGGGGAAAATATTTGGGGTGAGTACGAGATGGTTGGCGGGCGGAAGAGGGCGAGGGGCAATGCAGATGACCTACCGAGATGCTGAAGAGGGCGATACGGTCGTCTGCGCCTACCGAGACGCCAAACTGCTTGTTGTGGGAGAGGGCAACGTCCATCACTGGTCACCGGCGCAGCAAGATGCCACGATCGTTTGCGGATGTCAGCGACGAAGTCCGTACGGCTAGTACTGAAAGGGCGTCAGGCTCGACTCACCAGGTTCGGAATGAAGCCTCCTCTCCCATTCCAACATCCACGCCGCCCCTCTCTGATGACTCCACAGTCTAGCGCGTCCATCCTCGTAAGCCGCGAGACAGGCCAGCGAGTCGTCATCTTGCCGCTGATCGGGTCTGAAGAGGTGTAGCGACATGATGATAGGCAGTCGACTGCCCGCCTTTTGCGTGATGATGTCTGGTCTCGACACCGCTTCGTGTACCCTTCGACCGGATGGGAGGTGAAAGATGTCAAAGTAGGCTGCGTCCAGCGTGTGCGGGACCGCTACTACCGCTTCGAAATCTTCACTACCCTCCTCTCGTGAGAGTTTGGGTCGTACGAGCGGTAAGAGCGAGAACCTGGCAAAGTTCAGAGCGTTCACCTCCATCGATTCCACCAGCTGTGGTTGAGGCAGCGTGGGTTGAAGACGAGAAGGTAAAGACACTTGCCCTCCTAAACCTCTTGGTCCTATTCTCTGCTCGCCTCGAGAGGCGGAGGGAAGAAGCCATAATTTCAGCGTGTTATCGCGCCCATGCGTGAGGGCATGACGACCGTGTAGCTGGACGCCGAGGATTGAGTCGGTGTGAGCGGACCAGAAGAAGGACTGGCGGTAGTGTCGTAGATCCGAGATAGAGACGCGGCCTGTTGCGTCGCCTGCGATGAGGAGGGGAGAGGAAGGATGGAGGGAGAGGTCTTGTATTGAGTGTGGGGAGTGGTGACGTAGGATCCAGAAGGGATGGGGCATGGCTGGAAGGCCAGAGGGGGAGACAGGGGTGGTAGTGGTGGTGGTGGTGGTGGTTCGAAGGGCGGAGGAGCGGGGCAGCGGGAAACGGGAAGCGGGAAGCGGGAAGCGGGAAGCGGGAAGCGGGAAGAGGCCAGGGTCCATCCAAGGCAGGCCTCCACTTGTCCGCGTCCCGAGTGAGCGCTGCCAAAGCTCGGGCCACTCGCGCTGGTGCCTCGTGCCTCTTGACCACAACACCCCTCCCGCTCCTACCCCTCCGTCTGGCCCGACACCACCGAGTCCCTCTTCACCATGTCATCAGCAGTCGTATCCACAACTCGCACCGTTGTGGCTACAGGCGGTCACTCTGGCCTCGTAAGCTCATCGCCCCTGAACAACAGCCTGTGCTTCCGCACCAGCCTGCGCCTTGGCTGACCCCTTCTCGCTCCCCTCATGCCTTTAATACAGGGCTTCGAGGCGCTCAAGGCCCTCTTCGACTCGCCTTTCGCCGCAAACTCCGCAAGATTCCAGCTCATCTTCTACGCTAGGGATCCCTCTGCAGATCACTGTCAGAAGGCAAAGCGTGAGCTGCTCCAACGGGCCGCAGCGTCGTCCTCGTCGTCTTTGAGACCGGCCAAGGTTACCGTCGATATTCGGCGCATGGTGAGTTGCTGACTTTCTCTCTCATAGATGGTATAGACACCAGCTGACCCCTTCCCCAACGACGTTCTCTTCGTCCCTCATGCGTCACAGGACCTCTCTTCACTCTCCTCTGTCCGTGCGGCAGCATCCACACTCTGCAACGAGCTGCAATCGGATCCCAACAGCTTCATCGACCTCTTTCTCCTCAACGCCGCCCTCGCCAAGTCCCAACGACAGCTGGTGACCGACAAAGAGGACACGAGCCATCGCTCCGACCATCTCAAGGACGACCAGGGGAGGTACGAGACGACCGCATGTGTCAACCACGTTGCCCACCTCGTCTTTCTACAGCAGCTACAACCTGCCATCCTCCGCTTCGCCGGTGCTGCTTCCGCTCAGCAGCGAGGAGACCAGAACGATGCAAGGAGAACCCGCATCGTGTTCACCGGCAGTGCGCTTCATCGTTCCGTCAAAGACTTCGACGTTCTCGATACTCTCTTCTCATCGACGCACCAACAGGATGTACCGTGGACGCTGATGCAGTCCTACGGCCATTCCAAGTTCCTCCAGATGCTCGGCGTACGAGCTTACCGTCGCAAACTCGCCCAGACCCTGCAACAGTCCGTCACCACCAGCGACGATGACAAGGGCGTCGAGATCGTCGTTGTCCAGCCTGGCTTCGTCCCGAGGACCGGCCTGAGCAGGGAGACGGGATTCTTGAGCAGACTGGCCATGTCGTACATCTTACCTCTTATGCCGTTCGCCACCTCGCTCTCGCAGGCGGGCCAGTGGATCGCTAGGGCTTGCTATGTAGACCTCGACGAGGAAGGTGTGCAGACGGAAGAGGACAAGGGCGAAGGAGCGGGGGCAGACGGGTGGACAGATAGGAACAGTGTGGTACGAGCGGCATTGCTGGAAAAGAAAGGGGCGGTGCAGGCGTTTGCGAGGCTCGACGACAGGACGGCCGACATCGAGCTGCAGGAGAAGTGGTGGCCTTCGATCTGCAAAGGGATCGGAGGGTCCGCGTGACGCTTCGGTATAGCTCGAGTCGTACTGTTTCGCCATGTACACTGCCGCACCGCAGTGGAGCGCACCGTGTTCAATCTCCCTCGTCGAGATCGTTGCCCGTGCCCATTACACTCCCCTCCCTCTCCAACATCTGCGTAGCCAGCTGAAACCCCTCCAGCTCTCCGGCTGCCTCGTCGTCTGCGTCATCTTGCACGTCGATCCAGTTCTCCCTCGACCCGGACGCTGCCACGCTCGTCACGGTGGCGGATGGACGCGGTGGTGGCGGAATCGATGAGGGCGCGGGTGTTCCTGCCTCGGTGGCCGGAGTCATACCTCTGAAGAGCGGCGTATCCCCCCTCGCTACACTTGCATTGCGACCGGATCGATTGGACGGTTCGACGGATGTGAATTGACTCTGCATCGATGTGGCCCTTGCATTCCTACTGCTCGATGCCATCGGACTGACCGAGACGGGAGCGACGGAGAGTTGACGTCGCTCCCCTACCTCTTTCTCCCCGAGCAAGTCTGAATGCTCTGAAATGTAGCGTTTCGTAGGCTCGACTACGAGGACGAGCAGCTTGCCAAAGATGCGGAAGCCAGCGTACTTGACCGACAGACGCGGCTTCGTCTTTTCCTCGTCCTCTTGTGTGATTTCGATGGCGTCGTTGGGAAGCTCTTCATCAGGTCGAACGAGGGATGTCTCGATTTCGTCTTTGACCTCGATGGCGTCGGCGACCTTGCGCCGCTTGCTGCGTCGAGGCGGTGGCATCGTGCCGTCGCCGCCGTCGTCATCGAACACCGAGCCGCCGCGGAAGAGGGTGTTGACGTTCTCTTCTTGCCCGGATGCTGACTCTGCTTCCTCGTCGTCGCTGTCGGGAACGATCGCTGCCTCGCTGCGTGATGGCGACCGCCCCGCCTCAGGGTCGACGGTGACGTCCGAGTTGGAGCCATCGTCGTCATCAGCATCGACGTCGATGGCCGCTGGTGATGCGTCTTGTTCAGACTTGATCGATACGCTGGCCTGGCGTTGTGATTCCAGCGCGCCGCCGCGCTGTGGGATGGGTGCGTGTAGGTTGCCCGACTCGTCTTCGACCTTGACCTCGGAGAGCGAGGGGTAGTCAGGAAAGACGAGGGACTTTTCCTGTAGAAGTCGGGGAAGGGAGATTCCAGAGTCAGCGTACCTGTACATGTACGAGGCCGTACGAGGGCCATACTAGGGCACGGCGCGCCGGCTCACCTTGAGGAGGACAGCATGCCTATCGTCCATCTTTCTGAAAAAGTAGGCGACCTGCCAGTCCTTTTCGCTGTAGACGTCGACCTTTTCCTTTTTGCTCATGTTGGAGAGTGCGCCCTGCTTGTCTGCCTCCCTGCGAAGCTTGGGCATGATGCGTGTCTTGAGTACGGCGAGGAGCATGTTGAGTATGTGTGGGTTTGCGTTGAACCATTGTAGGTGGCGGTGGTCGAGGTAGAGGATGGTCTGTAGGACGGCGTCGGGCGAGGCACGAAGGTAGAAGAGGTTGCGATGGGTGAAGCGCGAGGTGGTTGACATGGTGAGCAGGTGGGTGAACTGCAGAGACGAGCAAGGGTTGGCGCTCCGCTGCTGTGCGCTGTGCGTTGTGGTTGCTGCGAGCGGGTGATTGGAGGGGGGGGGAGGAGGGGTGATGATGGTGGAGGTGACGAGGTGGCGAGGTGGAGCGTGCAGAGGGTCCTCCCCAAACAAGTAGCAGTGTGGCGGCACACCGCCGACCCCAACAAACTGCGCAAGACGGAAGTGCCTTAGCCAGCCTTAGCCAGCCTTTGCACGTTGCGCGCTCTCGGACCAGCCTCTTCCGTCCTCTTCGACCACCACCATCTGCGCCAGCGCCATCGCCATAGCCATCACCACCACCGCCCACGCCACCACTTATCCTCCCTCCACACATCCCACCACCGAGCCGCCAACATGGCCTCACGCGGTAGCAAGCGCAACAGAACTATCTCCCCGTACGGCACATGGGAATCGCCCATCACCACAGACAGCCTCGCACAGAAGCGTATCAGCTTCGGCGACCTCCTCGTCGTTCCAGAGACCCAGGGCAACGACAAGCCAGAACTCGTCTTCGTCGAAAATAGGCCAGAAGAAAAGGGCCGAGCCGCACTCGTCCACACTACAAACGGCGCATCTGTCCAGGGCGCCACTGACCTCACCGCGGGCAAGTACAACGCTCGCTCCGGCGTACACGAGTACGGCGGCGGTCCAGCCGCACTCTTGGCAGACGGCTCCTTTCTCTTTACTGACTACAACCCAAACGCCTTCGATGTTCTCAGGACAAGCCTGGGCAAGCAGCCTCAAGTCGTCACGCCGGGTCAGTTCAAGCCTCCGCCACTCGTGCAGTTGACCCAGCCGAGACGGCTCCTCACTGACGTCCTTTCCGCTCTCTTCTCGCTCTACTGCACTCGCTCGCCCACAGAAAACGCGGCCCATCGCTTCGCAGACTTTGGGACGCACCCGACCGACCCCAGCCTGGCGCTTGCGATCCTCGAGGATCACACCATCGACGAACCCAGCAAGGTCGTCAACAGCCTCGTTTGCCTCGACCTCTCGACCTCGCCTGCCACCCTTCACACGCTGCTCGCCGGAAAGCACGGCTCGCGCGACGCCACAAAGACTCCCGATGACGGCTCCGACCGTGACTTCTACACCTTCCCACGCTTCTCGCCCAACGGCAGGTATGTCGCCTGGATCTCGTGGAACCACCCCAGCATGCCCTGGTGGGGGACCGAGCTCTGGATCGCTCGCTTCGACCGAGGCCAAGGCGCCGGCACCGGTGCGCCCATGCTGTGCGACGCTCGATCCGTCCGTATCGGTCCAGAGGGCCGAGGCGAGGCGCTCCAGCAGCCCGTATGGACCATACCGCGTGATCCACTGTCGAGGCAGGCCGATCTGCTCTTCACCAGCGACGCCACAAACTTTGCCAACCTTTACATGGTCCACGTCGACACCGATGCCCAGCAGCGCCTCGCCGTCTCGGAGCCAAAGCCGGTGCTCCCGGAGCCCGTCAAGCGCGACTTTGGCCCTCCCTGCTGGTCGCTCAATACCTCTTCTTACGTGCCCCTGACGCCTGACCTGCTGGTGGTGACCGTGACAAAGGGCGCCAAGGATGCGCTCGGCCTCATCAACCTCCGCAAGCCGCGCGTCATAC
The DNA here is from genome assembly GCA_900291925.1 of Thecaphora thlaspeos. Lineage (NCBI taxonomy): Eukaryota > Fungi > Basidiomycota > Ustilaginomycetes > Urocystidales > Glomosporiaceae > Thecaphora > Thecaphora thlaspeos. The sequence continues at coordinate 515,046 of UWYS01000003.1, read as the reverse complement.
AGCTCGAGAGCCCCTTCGTCTCGGTCTCGCAGCTGCGCCGCCTGACCGCGACGTCGTTCGCCCTGATCGCGACGCGCGACGACGAGCCCTCGACCCTCGTCACGGTCGACCTGCGCGGCCTCGCCGCGAGCGGATACAAGGTGACTGACGCCAACATCCGCGTCATCAAGCGGAGCAGCGACATCGTGTTTGACGGCATCATCTCCAAGGACCTGCTCAGCGTCGGCGAGGAGATCGAGTTCCCCACCGTTCTACCTGACGGCACGCCCTCGACGTCGCACGCCATCATCTTCCCGCCCAAGAACCCGCGCTACGCCGCTCCGGCGAACACCAGCCCGCCGTGCATCTTCACCATCCACGGCGGCCCGACGGGCTCGGCGTACTCCGGGCTGGTGCTGATGAACCAGTTCTGGACTTCGCGCGGCTGGATGGTGTGCTCGGTCAACTACGGCGGAAGCACGGGCTACGGACGCGAGTTCATGAACCGGTTGATGGGCCAGTGGGGCGTCGTCGATGTGCAAGACTGCATCGCCGCGGCCGAGTACCTCGGCAGTGCGGCGAGTGGCAGCGGGAAGCGCTTCAGCGAGCTCTCAGCGGTCGAGGCGCAGGCGGTGCGCAAACAGCTGCACCAGGCGCGCGAGGACCGAGCGGCGCTGAGTGAGACGAAGCTCGACGATGGCTCGACGCGCTTCACCCTGCGCAATTCGGAGCGCAGCTGGGGTTGGACGGACCTCGTCGCCGGCGGGCTGGCGGGCTCGGTGGCCGCTTCGCTCCTCTCGATCCCGCTCGTGGCGGGCGGGGCAACGCTGTGGCTGCTCAACAAGCTGCGTCGCGTCGAGAGCCAGACGCTCACTGTGATGCCCTCGGTCGGACTGCAGATCAGCACGACGCGCGGCCTTACCCTTCCCTTCCTACGCCGAGATGTGCTGACGACGTTCCACACGAGCAAGCTGATTCCTCGCGACCGGATCCTCGATCTGCACGTTGGCGAAGGATTCCGGCACTGGTCCGTCATCGACTACCTCGCCCTCGTCGTCAAGGACGGGCGAAAGAGCGGTGCCGAGCGCGCTGGCAAGGTGATCGACCTGTTTTCGCACCTGTCGCCCCGCCTGTCGGTCGTGGAGAAGGTGTACAGGACGCTGTACCCGGCGCTTTTCGGCGACGACGGCAAGGGACGCAGTCTCGCGACGTCGGCGACGAAGGGGAAGAAGAGACTACCTATGGCCGATCCCAACGCCATCGTGATCTCCGGTGGATCGGTAAGTCGTCCCCTTGGGGCTTTCCCTCCGCACTTGTTCTCTCACGATCCTCCTCCCTGACACTTTCTCCCTTCTTCCCAACGTTCCCATCCACAGGCCGGTGGCTACACAGTGCTACTGTCACTCTGTCTCTCCACCATCTTCTCCTCGGGAACATCTCGGTACGGAATCTGCGACTTGAAACTACTCGCTTCGGACTCACACAAGTTTGAGTCACAATATCCCTTCCAACTCATCGGCGGTACACCTTCAGAAGTTCCCGAGGTGTATAGGGAAAGATCGCCCATCTTCCTAGCTGATCGCATCGTAGCACCCGTACTGGTACAGCAGGGAAGCGAGGATAAAGTCGTACCTCCCAATCAGAGTGAGATTATTGTGGAAAGTATTACGAAGAGAGGTGGAAAGGTTGAATATCTCTTGTTTCAAGGAGAGGGACATGGTGAGTTCTCCCTGTCGTCGTCCCGATGTGATGCGATGATGAAAGAGAACGAGATGTCTGACAATGTTTCCTCCCCTTTCTTCTTTTCCCCCTTTTCTTCTTCTGGATGAACGTGTTTGACGCTTGGGGATGTAACCCCGAATCGCAGGGTTCAGAGACGCTGAAAACCAGAGGAAGTCGTTACAGGCTGAGGTGGATTGGTACAATGACGTGTTGAACCTCGGTGGTACCAAGTGAACGAGAGCGACATGAGCACCCTCGCAAGATGGACGAGAAGGGAAAAGAAAGGAGGAAGAGAGAAGATGGATTTTTCGATGCGCGGTCGGAGTACTATACAGGAGGAATGATTCTCATGACACGACAAGGTCAAGATGAGAATGGAATGAAGTTGCGGACGAAAGAAGAGGGAGATACGATGGAGATACGATGAAGACGGTCGAAATGAGACGGTCCTACGTGAAGAAAGGTTCGAGGGGCGCGGCGATCAACGAACGATACGCTTGCCCATCTTCGCATCGAAGCTGCTCTCTCCGATTGTACCGAGACCGGTCGACCTGGAAGCCGTCATGCCCCCTCCCCCTCCACCGGGTCGACCAAGTGGGTTGCCGGGTGTAGGTAAGCTGAGGTTGACCGTCGTCAGACTACTGGCCCGTCTTGCCAGTCGTGCTGCTGTATTGTTCGGTGGACCTGAAGCTACTCTCGCGCTGCCTCCTCCACCCGCCCCCGCCCCTCCTCCCGCCGTGGTCGGAAAAGGAAGTGGCGACGCAGGGACGGGAGGAAGCGAAGACGCAGTGGCAAAGGAAGCGGATGAGGTGAGGCTTGACACTCTACCTTTTCGACGGACAGGTCCGACGCTTCCACCGTCTCGACCCGAAAGGGACTGACGAGAGTAGGGTCCTCGTCGTTCGGTATTGAACTTTGCTCCCGTCAGGTCGAGCGTGCTGGAAGTGGAGGGAAGCGGAGGCCGGTTGGCTAGTTCGCTGAATGGTTCACGAGACGGTGCAGGTGGTAAGGGCACAAGTCTCGGTTCGCCGCCGCTCTCGAGTTCGCCGTCGTTGTCGTCCGTCTCGACTAGTGTACCGAGCGCCGAAGACGAGGAGGCGGAAGAGGCGTTGACGGCCGCTCGTTTAGCGAGGAAGGTTCGGTCGAACATGCTCGTGGCTCGCTTCGTGGTTGCCGGCTTGACGCTGGCTGTGGAAACGGTGTTCGAGGGGCCCGCGGCCGCTGGGCTGGCGGTGCTGGCGCCGCTGTTGTAGTCTTCCCAGTCTGTGCCGCTGCCGCTACCGCCATCGTCTGTGTCGACTTCGCCAAATCGGCTGGCCGGCTTGCGCCCCTGCGCGTGCGATGCCTGTGTTGCGCCGGTAGGACCGCTTGAGGTCGGCACCGCAACTGTCCCTGCAGCCATCGCTGACGACGATGACGATCGAGGCGCCATCGATCCCGCCGCAGCCGCCGCCGTTGCCGAATGCACCTTTTTGCCTTTGTCGTCCAACGACCCCTCGCCTGCTTCGTCTGCCCATCTGAACGCCTTCCTTGCCTGCGGCGCCGTCTCCACGGGCGGCGCCGGCCTGTTGTTGCCGAGACCAATGGCGCTGACCCTACGCAGGCCAACGCTGAGCCTCCTGTTGGCCTTGCGTGGGCTGCTCGCTGCAAAGTGCGCCCTCACGGGTGCGGTGGCGGCGAGGGCGGCGGCCGAAGGGACATGGAGGCTCCTAACCGGAGCCGGCTTGGTCGGCGATGAGGGGATGCCCCGACTGCCACCAATGGCCAACGAGGCTCGACGGATCCCAATTCTGGGTAGCCCCGCGGCGCGCGGAGGAGCGGCAGCCGAGGCCGATCGCAGCCCAGCAACGGTGGCGCTCGGTTGTGCAGGCGCCGGCGGAGCAGTGCCAAACGACCGCCTGGCCCGTCGCAGAACAGTGGATCCGCCCATCCTCATCGCCCTTGCAGCGACGTTCGTCTCAGGATGCGGGGTCGGAAGCACGCCGCTCCCCGTCAGCGAGGCGAGGTCCTGATTGTTGCCGTAGGCCAAACCTCGCATCTGCGCCGCCACCTCGGCGAGCTTGGACGCCAAGGCCGCCCCATCGCCGCCCTTGCTGATCTCGCCCGTCTCGTATTCGAGCTGGCCGGCGACGTCCCGCAGCGCCACCGTGCTCTTAGCCACCATGCCAAGGAGGCGGGCCGTCTCCCTGGAACCGTCGCGGATAATAGAAATGGCCGTGTTGTACTGCCTCTGTGCCTTGGCAAATTTGAGGTCGGACCGGAGCTTCTCGCCGAGGTGCTTGACGAGCTCTGAGGCGTGGCCGTCGAACTTCTGATTCTGGCTCGCCGCGAGGAGCAGGCCTTCGAGGATAGTGAGGCTATTCGAGAGACTGTTTGTCCCGGCCTTGAGCTCCGGACTGTTAATGATATCGTCCTGCCGCTGCAATAGTTTCTGGAGGATGGTGCGCTCCCCCTCGAGCAGCTCCGCCTCCGAATCGACCTCGTTGGTCGGCAAGGGTCCGTTCCTGGCCGCGTGAAGGCTGCCAAGCTCAGTGTCGATCTGGTCCAGCCTGCGCCGCAGCTCTTCGCCGCGCGCTCTGGCAGCAGTGATCTGGGCCTCGAAGCCTGCCTTTTCCTGAACGAGCTGCTGGACGTTGGCCGTGTTGCTCAGCAGATTGCGCTTTGCGCCGGCGAGCTCCTGTGCCGCCTCGGCCTTTTTCCGCTTCTCTGCCGCCGTCTCGTACGTTCCCTTCTCTTCGAGCTTGCCCTTGAGCTCGGCGACCTCCTCCTTGAGCGCGGCGATGGTCTGAACGTACTGCGCCACGTGCCGGTCGACGTTGATCATGTTCCGGCTGACCTTCGTGCGGATGTTCTTCGCCTGGTTGGCGTACTTGAGCGCGTTGTGTGTCTCTTCATAATGGGCACTCGAAGGGCTGACGCAGACGATCATGACCGTCTTGCAATTGCCGCCGAGGGAAAACTTGAGCAGCCGGGTCAGCTTGCTGTTGCGGTAGGGGACGTGCTTCCGCAATCCGCCGGACTGGCAGAGGGCGTTGATGCAGTTGCCGAGCGCCAGAAGCGACTTGTTGATGTTGGCGCCCTCCTTCATCCGTGCGCCGTTGTTTCGAGTAGCCGAGGCCCGCTCGGAGCCTGCAAGATCGATGATGTTGAGCGAGGCGCTCGTCGTCTCATCGCTGGTGTCGGCGGTGCGCGGCTTCTGGGTGATGTTGATCTGCAGTACCGCATGGCTGCGCGAGCTGACAGCGTTGGCCTCGGTCGGGCTCATGGTGCGCCTCGCATTGCCCTCCTGGATGATCTCGAGCACTGACTCGGGACTCTCGGGGACCAGCTCGGTTATGCCGACGACCGAGATCTTGTTGTTGGCGTCCTCGCGCAGCGCGAGGCCCTGGCCTGGCGGTGTTGGCTCGGCGCTCAGCAGATCCCGAATCGTCTCGTTGTAGATCTCGAGGTACGAGAGCCGGATGTAGACCTCGGAGTCGGCCCTGGCCTCCTCAATGCGCTGGTAGAGCTCCCTCATGGTAAGGAAGATAAGGCCTGGGTCGGCTGGAGATCCCGAGATGGTGTGCGTCTTTCCGCACCCAGTCGCCTGTGGTGAGAGTAGGCAAGAGGCGGTCAAGACCACAAAGTGTAGCAGGTCAGCTTCGCCTGCTCACGTCTGAAGTACTGTCGATCTCATCGACAGCGGCGGCTACTCACTCCATAGGCAAAGACGGTGGCGTTGTAGCCATTCAGGATGCCGTCCATCAACGGCTTGCAGGTCTGCTCAAAGACGTCGTTCTGTGTGCAGGAGCTGTTGAGAACGCGGTCAAAGGCGTAGCGCATATCCTTGCTGCGCTTGCCGCCATGTGTGAGGTGGCTCTGTGAGTAAAGCCGGGAGAGCGGATTGTTGTCTGGCGGATCAAAGACTAGCACCTGGTCGTCCATGGGCTTGACGATCGGTCGGATGATGCGCCCGCGCAAGCCGCCCGTCGATGGCATAGGTATCATGGGCTTGGCTGGCGATCCGCCGAGCCCTCCGTCACCGAGGAAGGGGAGAACATCGTCCTCGGGTGCTAACAAGGCGGCCTCCTTTTCGCTGAAAGGCCTGATCCTCACTGTTGTGCGTTGGCGGAGCGAAGAAAGGCGAGTGAGGTAGGTCAGAATGATTTGAGACAAGCGCATCTCAAGGGGTCAAGTCAAGTTCATGACGAGGCGCCGCTCACCGCAGACAGAAATTGACGATTCCGCCATCTTGGTATGCTATAGGGAGGGCCTGTGGTGGCCCTTACCTATTGTAAATGCTGCAAAGGGGAGCCTGCCTTACTTGCAGCGGCAGCGAGAGTCAGAAAGGCTCGCAGAGCTTCCAGAAGGTGGCACTGCGGCGTGTGAAGGGAAGCAGAGCACACTGTAGCTGAACCGTATCGGAGGCGATCGCCGGAGGTTCCTAGTGGAAGCAATTCAAAGATGGTCGGCCATCGACGTTTTGCTGGAGCTGCGAACGAATGAATCCACCTGGAGTTCGCTGCTTTGGTCTGTAAGGATGACGGAGCCTGGGATTAGGGAGTGTTTGATCAGACTAGCGAGGTGCTGTCGGTGGACGCGCTTCGATAGACGGAGGGGGTGAGCTTGTCGACGATGGCGGTGCTTTAAGGATGGTGTTGGTCACGGGTAAGAGGCCAAGTGCTTTGATCCGAAACAACGAAGCGGACGATGGCGGACGATGGAGATGCGAACGAGGAAAGGAAAGGGGAGGGTAGGGTGGTTTGCGATGGGTCGTCGGAAAGGACCGAGGTAGATGAGGACGCTGATCGAGACGTCCAGGTAGGGATGAAGGTGGAGAGGAGGGAAAGCGCGACGGAGGCGGACCGACTCCGAGACACGAAAGCCGGTGACGCCTAACTTTGCTGCGCCGGCGCCAGCCCGAAAGCGAGGTCTGAGTGCGACATCGACAGCATACATGGCCCCTCGGCGCAGCTCTTCCAACCTCGCCCTTTCCTCTCGTCAGTGTACCATAGGCCCTCGTCACCTCCGTTCCTGCCCCACCTTCTCTGAGTCCTTTGTACGCCGCACAGTGCGTTGGCCAGGCGGGTGGATCAGTCGACAGCTGGAGCGCGGTGCGTTGCGGTGCGTTGCGGTGCGTTGTGCCTTCTTTGCACGCAGAGGGTTCGTGGCGCGCGGGCCTCAAATGTACAGTAACACCCGTCGAAATTCTACAAAAACAAAACACCTCTCCCACTAGCCCCGCTACGGAGCGCGCCGGGCAGACATGTGATGAGCGGCTGCCCCTTGTCGCCCTCGGGCCCTTCATCCGAGCCATGTTCAGACTCGCGCGTGCCGTGTGCCATGTCATGGCGGCGCAGCCCGCTCGCCGCTGCCGCCTCCTGTTGTCGACTCCTTGGCCTCGTCCGCCTCTTCTTCCTCGACCATCTCGATGTCGAGCGGGTATGTCAGGATGGCTGCGATGCCCGTCAGCGAGTTGAGCTGCCTCCCGCTCTCGTGCATCGAGCTGAAGATGGCCACGTCGGCACCCTGCTGCCGCACCTCCTCCACCAGAGCCACGAACTTCTTCCGTCTTGCCGGGTCTGCAGCCCTGAACAGCCCGTCTGAGATCAGCAGCACCCCAATCGCTCCCCTCGACGCCGCCAGAAGCACGTGCTTCTCGCCGTACCACGCCCGCAGCTCGTCGCTGGCCAATTGTTTCATGAACCGCTCCAGCAGCTGGCCCTCTCGCGCAAACTTGGTATCCTTGAGCTGTGCGTTGACCTGTCGATGAGAGGACAGTAACGTGTGGGAGGACAGGGCTCAGCTGATGGTGTGCCGGGAGTGCAACAGCAATGTTTGACAATGCACGCAAGGTAGCGCGTCGACTCACCTCAGGGCTACGGAGCACCTCCATCAGCGAGTGTACGTGCGGGCTACTGCAGTGGATCCTGAGGAACTTGCGCTTCGCCTCGCTCCCAATCAGGATCTTGTCGCCGCGCTTGACGGCCTCCTCAAAGATGTACTCCATCACCGAGTCTCGCGTAAAGCCCGGCGATGCGACAATGATCAGCCGCAGCGCGGGCAGCTGCAGCAGCTTGACGACGGCGTTGTAGACCTGGGCGTAGAAGCGCTGCGTCGCCTTGTCTGCCGAGGACGCCGGGATGCCCTTCCGCTTGCGCGGGATCGCCACGTCGATACGCTGACGCACCACCGTCATGTGTCCCGTCAGCAGGCAGACGCTCGCCGTGCCTGTGGCCGGCATGAGACAGAGGTAAGAAGCCGTCATGTTATCAGGCCTCGCGCCTACATCGGAAAAAGCACGGTCGCCGTACGGGCGACTCACCTTCGCCTAGCACCACGGCGCCAACCTCGGCCCTCTGGCTGGCATCGCTGCTGTCTCCGAGACGCTCGAGGTGGACCGAGTCCCAGTTCTCCTTCCAGATTGTCATGCTCCGGTTGACCTCGAGGTCTAGCGTATGGAAAGCGCCCATCTTGACGTATTGGTTCTCTTCGACCACTCGTCCGGCCACCTGGAGCGTGGCGCCCTCGCCGCCCGACGATCCGACCGCCGCCGCCCTCGACACCTCGCCCGATGGATCATCGCTGGTCGTCACTGCAGATGCCGCCGATGGGTCTGGCGGTGCCGAGCTCCCGATGGCGTCAAAGGTCGTCTTGACCACCTGTATGGCAAGGGTGAGCTTGACCCGGCGCGACTCGATCGACCCGGTCGACGACTCCGACTGCACTCGGCGGACGGCAGCGGCGCGGATCTTGTCACCATCCTCGATCAGGTTGTAGAGGTGGTACATGTCCTCGCTGGATAGGGTTCGGACGAGAGGATGCAATTGAGGTATAGCTGGAGATCAGCCTGCGCTCATCGATCGGGTTGCTCGCGTTGCCACTGTACACTCACTCTTCTTCTGGGATCAGAGTCACCCGCCCCGAGCCGTCCTTTTCGATATGTTTCGATGTGATCTTCATGGCTGAACGCTGCTGTGGCGGTGTCCGGGAGCAAGAGGTAGCTTTGTACGACGATTGTAAGGAGAAGAAGAGAAAAGAGCCCAAGCAAGCGAGTCTTCAGACTCGACGATCCCTCCACACATGCCGTGCCTCGCTTTTTCAGACGAGAGCCGGGCCACGGCGTCACGGCCAGAGGCGAAGGCGAGGACAGCTATTTGAAATCGACGCAAGGCTTCAAAAAAGGCCCGATTCGACCTTCCCTCTTCGGCCGTCGCGAGGCGGAGACGGCCACCACCGCTCACCGTTGCGGTCTGGTTTCGAGAACACCATGGCGACAATCTACTGTTACTCCTCTGTTCTCGCACAGACGGAAAATGACATCGACGACGCCTCGCACCATTCCAGAACGGCGGGCCCTTGCCTTTTGTCTCCTTGAGGGCTTTCAAAGGCGGCCAATCGAATGGGTGCATGCACACAGCAACCGCATTAGACGGCGCACACGCACGCCTCTTGATGGGTCGGGGCCTGGTCAAGATCACACCTTTCATCTGTTGGAAGAAGCAGCTGCTGGAACGAGCAGCGTGGGTCAGCCCTTGCCTCGTACATCCGATGGCCATGGCTGCCGGACCAACCTCACCCGTGGCTTCCCCCGGCCTTCCTCGAGAGTAAGGCCATGCTTCGGCGTCCCTAGTCTGGCCATAAGGCATCGGCCGCGAAACATGATACCACAAAAGTGCAAAGCCCAAAGACACAGTGCGCCAGACTTGCGGATGCGGCGCTGCAGCTTGGTGCTGCATCCGGTCTGTATAGCCCGATCTAGGCAGAGGTCAAATGTATACGTCGCGCAGCCGCGCTTGTCTTGCGTACAGTCGAAGAACCCTATGCAGATGAAGAGAGGAGCTCTGCAAATTTCTTCTCGACGTCGGCGGTGCTCAGGCCGTCGAGCTCGATCTTCTTCTCGACGCCGCGCTCTGCGGAGACGAGGAAGTGGAGCGAGGGAAGATGTGGATGCAGAGGTCGTCAAAATTGAGAGGCTACTGAAAGACGGCAGTCACAGACAGAAGACAGCCGGATACCCACCGAACCTTGCAAAAGCGCGCGCTGGTGTGCCCTGGGCCTCGCGGACGAGGAAGGGGAGGTCGGGGTTGGACTGCTTGAAGGGCTTGTAGTTGGACTCGAGGAACTTGCTACAGAGCGGACGGTAAGCGGTATGACCGGTGCCAAAGGAAAGTAGAATCGAGCGAAGGGGAGATGTGGGAAATGCAAATTGGAAGAGTCAACGCAAGGTGGTCAGCGAGCGACTCAGAGGTGCATGCGAGCGAGGGAGATTACAGGGTCATGCTCACCGGGCGCCTGCGCTTCCCTGGCCGGTCTGGCAGATGTGGAGTCGGACTTCCTTGAGAGCCTTGGGCAGGGCACGTGTGAGGGCGTTGGAGGCCATGTCGGGTAGGTGGCGAGGTGTGATGTGAAGCGGGGTGGTTGTGTGGCGGACGTTGGTGGGGAGGTTGACGGTTGGTGGTCGAGGAGAGCAGGGAGGAGGGTGCGTTGTGGGATTTCGGGAGCGCCTCGACTCGGACTCGACCTTCCCTTCGCAGGCATTTTGGCCTGTCATGCTTACGTGTTCAGGCCGCTCCTTGGCCCGCCTGGCCCGTGCTGGCTGCTCGCGCGTGTTACTTTTTGGCTTCGCTCGCCCCGTCCCATTCAGAGAGACTAACACCTTCTCCCTCTTCTCCCACCTACCTCTATCTCTGCTGCTCTCACGAATCGACTCTACCCTTCAGGAACCCGCTCTATATCGTCCGAGGACAAGTATCGTAGCTCAGATCCGGCAGCAGACTCCAGATCAGGCCGCCTCCGGCTGGAGGCACCGCCAGCACCAGCGCACACCACCCGCCGGCTCTTCGTCATGGAGTACCTCACCCGCCTCTCGAGCCTCGTAGCGTCGCCCGCCAAGACAGCCAGCAACATTGGCGCAGCACGCAGGCGCAAAGCGTCCGGACAATTCAACGATGGATCCCCTGAGGCGTTTCAGAGCGACTGGGAGTCCATCAAGTCGACCCTCCAGAAGCCAGACGAAAGGGCCCTCTTTTTTGGCATCGACCGGACCGATGTACCGGACAGGCTGCGGAGGCTAGTCGACTCCCTCGTCTTCGAAAGCAACAGGTCGACGGACGGGCAAACAGGACCGTGCATGGAACACTTGCTGAAGCACGAGCGTAAGCCTAGAACGATCTCGTCCCCCGATGCTGCTTATACTGCTGCTGCTGCTGTGGAGCCACATTCCGACGCATCACGGCTACTGAGCCGACATCTCAATCTTCCCCTCTTCAAACGTTATCACGGCTGGCCGTTTTTTATCGCACAGTACTGGAAGAGCTCGTACAACTGGCGGCACAGGATCAGCCATCTGGCATCCTTGGTGAAGTCATCCGCACATTGACCAACCTCGTGATTCTGCTCGACGAAAAGTTCCTCAGTCGCCAGGCGGCACACAGGCCAATCTCGCTGCTCATCGGCCTATGCATGAAGGGAGGTCCCAACATCGACGATGACCAGAATGAACCCGCCTCGCCCGCACGCAGGACGGCAAGACGGACGGGATCTGACGTCGACGCCGACTTCCACGGCGATCTGGTCGACCTCATGTGTCACGTGGCCAGCCGCATCCGCAACACGCCGGACCTTCTGCTGATCTTCTTCACCGACGAGCGGATCAGGGCACGGAGCATGGCTGGCATCGTCGACGCCAATGCCGTCGTCACGCTTTGGGAAGACGCCCCGACATCGGATTCGACCTCGACTTCCTCGGAAGCAGCTCCAGAGGATCGGCCGCCATCGCCTGCCGGCTCTGTCGATTCCATAGCGACACTGCAGCCGTCAAAGACCGGAGTCACAGCAGCGGCGGCAGAGAACGCATCGGCAAGCAAGGAGAGCACCTACCGCCGGCTCAAGTTCCCGCTCTTCTCGCACCTCCTCCGCTTCGCACACAGAGAGGGCCGCACAGGCGAACTGGCACGGGCCGGCCTGCTCTTCCTCATCACACTCGAGGTGAACCCCTCGCCGTCGGGATCAAGGACAAAGGGGAAAGCGTCGACGACAGATCTGGACAGCGAGCTCGCCCAGGCGGATCGAGCGCAGGCCGAACAGCTCAAAGCGGCGCTGGCCTTCTTCGTGGCCAATTCCGACTTTGCCGACGTCTTTGGCGCGGGACTCGGTGCGGCGTACGGCCTTCTCCCTACGCGGATCTACTTAGCCCCGGTCCACGATCCGACCCGAGGCCCCGGGAGCGACTACACGCTCGGCCGATCCAGGTCGGAGCTCACGCTCGGCAGCGCCACGGCGACAGCGACGCCGGATGACCACTCCTCGATCTCGTTTTCGACCGCCACGCGGAGTGATAACCACGAGTTGCAGGCGCAGCTTCGACTTCTGGTTGACCTGCTCGACTTTGCCCAGGACGTACTGGATGCCGTCGGTGTAAGCGCCAGGTCGAGTGTCCGCGCGGCAGCCGCGTCTGGCGGTGACGGAGAAGTTGGAGCGGATCCAAGCAGTCAGCACGTCGACGCGATGGTCGAGAAGCTGGCAATGAGCGTGGCCATCGCGGTGCGCGACACTTTCATCAAGAATGTCGTCTATCCGTCGCTGATGGAGAGCAGCGACGTCGACGGGAGCGCGACGGCCGTAATGAATTACCTCGACGTAGTAATGCTGGTGCTTCGCGAGGGGCACATGCTGACTGAGGTGGTGCTGCAGTACCTTCTGTGCTACGAGCGGCTGCCCACCGACAACGCCGACTTTGACGAGGCTGACGCCATCGCCAGCCACCTCGCCTATCATCTGGCCAACGACGGCGCGGACCGCTACAGTCTCAAGGATCTCATCCTCGACAACATGGAGAGCGGTCGGGCCCCACCTGCTACCACGACGGCCATGAAGCTGGCTAAGTCGATCATTGTGCATCACGGATGGCACGCCAACGACGCTCTGCTCGAGCCGAGGAAGCTATCGCGTCGGCCAGCCGCCATCGATGGAGATGACGAAGACGGCGGCGATAGCAGCGTTTGGGGCGCTCCCGCTGCGGCGCAGCGTGATCCGGAGCCGATGGAGGCCGTCCCTTTGCAACTCAGTCAGCACATCAAAGAGATCGACGCGTACGCCACGCTTCTCTCGCACTTCGAAAGAGGATCCAGTCCAGATGCCATGCTCAACAGCCTGAGCCCTTACCTGCTCGACGCAGAGCAGGCCGTGCGGCACGATAGCTGCTTCGATACGGCGATCCGACCATTGTCGCGGCGGAGACAGGAGATGCACTTGCACGGCGAGCGTTCCGATCCGTCACACTGGTTCCAGATCCGTCTGTCGCCTCGGGACACCTTCTTCCAGCAGATCTGCGAGCTTCTGGCGCGGTTATTCCGCCAGACGCCGGAGCAGAATCTCGCGCTGACCGGTATCATCTCTGCCCTCGCCATCAGCCCGAGCCGGAGCCTCAAAGGCTGGCTCTCATTCGATTCAGAGGAGAGCGGGGGCGAAGCAGTGCCGGCCATTTTGGATTTGCTCTCGCACCTATCGAGGCAGGTTGAAGGCTACCGCAAGAACGTCCCCGACTTTGATTGCTACCTGATCGAACGGCGCAAGGGACTTCTTCTGGCCGAGGACCTCAGCGATGCGCTCGAGATCAGCGATCTCACTGAGGACGACAGCTTCGACGAAAAGTTTTCGACGTCTGGCGGCGGGGATGGCAAGGCCGGTAGCAGCGAAGGAGGAGGCGGGGTTGGGGCGAGCAGGAAGATGGCGCCATCACTGACTCTGCCGCGGACGCGGCCGTCAAAGGTCAAGTCGGATGACGACGAGATGGAGCGCGATCTGTCCTCGCTCAGCTCGCTCAGGATTGTCGAGGACCTACGCGAAAAGCTTTCGCCCGAGCTGCCCTCGAGCAACCTTATTGCCCCTGCTCCCGATGCCGACGAGTTGGATGGTGCCGGGGAGGACCGCAACAAGGCTCCCGACTCACGCTCGAGCGCCCTAGCTCGACTTTTCGGCGGTCGAGCCGTCAAGGCCGGAACGGCAGTCTCGCACCCCAGCGCGACGCAGCAGAGCATTCGGGACAGCTTCGAAGTGACCGCGGAAGGCAGCAAGATTGCAGCAAGCACCATTAGTCCGTACACGCGACACTACCGGGAGACACTGGCCATCTTTGTTCAGGCGACGACGGCGGGAGGGGCCGCGGAGTGGAGACGACCTGTCGAGATCAAGGCGATGGATGCTGGAAAGGAGGATTTCGATACGGTGACGCTTTCGAGCGTGCTGGACAACACGATCCTGCTCGAAGAGCTGATCAAGGAGGTTGTGGCGATCGTCGAGGTGAGGAGGGCTTGGGGGATCGATCCGGTTTCGTTCAGGGCGTGAGACGGCGAGGATGTCGACCTGTCTCGTAATTATGCATAGCAGCAGCAGCAGCATCTGTCTGCTTGATACCCGCAAGCATCATCTTCAATATTTCGGACAGCCCGTTGTGTAATGTTTGTGGTCTGTGAAGGTGAAAGGGGGATCGAGCGACCAGACAAGCTGGGGTATCAACTTGGAAGCCTGCGTGCTGAGCGGCGTCGTCGCCGGATGTTCGGCTCTCGGGAATTGGCTGTCGAAGCGCACCTTGACGCTTGACGAGCTGTGGGCCTTTTCCCCCTCACGCTTCGCACCTCCCATCTTCCATTCAGATTCGCTTCGCTTCCTTCCTTCCACCACTATCCTCCGGCACCTTCCCCACCCGTCATGTTTTGCACGACCACGTCCCTCTTGCTGCGCTCCAGCACCGTCCTCTGCGCCTCGGCAGGACGGATGGTGGCCCGTCCCACGCCCCTTTGCGCCTCGTTCAGCACGACCCCCTCCACCTTTGGGACGGAAGCCCAGACGACCCAGGCGGAACGAACCCTCGCCCGCTTCTGGAAGACCGTCACTCTCTCGCCCCCTTCTTCGCGCGACGACGGGTACACGATCAAGCTTGACTCTCGGCCTCTCAAGACGCCCAGTGGTGCTAGACTCGTGATTCCGAGGGAGAGAAGGTTACTCGCTAGTTTGGTGGCCCAGGAGTGGAGCGAACAGACCAAGACGCTAAAGAGTCATATGTTGCCGCTCGTGAGCTCTTCTTCTCCTTCCGTATGTCGTACCGGTCCAAGAGGGACGACAGCGACCGCTTGACTGATACTGGATGATGCGTCTCGATGTTGCATTATGACTCATGACAGACTTCACTGGCGGCTAGAGCGATCGACGGCTGCTCGGACCCAACGGAGAGGGAGAAGGTCTGCAGTGATCTGATCAAGTACCTCGAAACGGACACCGTTCTGTAGGTATCGCTCCTCGTCGTGATCCTCTTCCTGCCTCTTCCGAGGTCGTCCTCTCGCTGACACGTCCTCCCTCTCGCCTGCTTCCATCGCCACAGGTTCTACGAAGACAGCCCGTCTCAACTGGTCCGTCTTCAGTCCGAACACTGGGATCCGCTGCTATCCTGGGCCTCTTCCCGTTTTTCGGTCCCTCTCTCCCCCTTTGTTTCTCTTCTCGGCAACGCACACGACCCTTCGGTCCTCCCCACCTTCTCTAAGCTTCTCTTCAACCTCGACCCTTTCGAACTCGCCGCTTTCGAACGGGCTGTCTTGACTACAAAGTCCTTCCTCATCCCGGTGGGACTGCTCTCGGGTAAACTGACGGTCGAACAGGCGGCTCAGGCGGCAGAGGTGGAGGTGCGCAGTCAGATCGAAAGGTGGGGTGAGGTAGAGGATAGTCATGATGTAGACACGGCCGATCTTAGGAGGGTGTTGGGAAGCGTGGCAGCAACGGTCGTGAAGGAGTAGCGCTTGCGTCGTTCACTCAAAAGTGCACGCGCAAGCAATTGGCATTGCAATCACACGAACAGTGCTTCATTCAGGTTGGGCGAGGACAGCGCGAGAGTGAGAGAAGAATGGCTACGTGGAGGGGAGGATGAGAGGTAGCCTCAGGAATGCGCCGCTTTCGCCAGTCGAGCTTTGAGGTCGACTCGGCTTGACGTCGGTGAAGCGGGAGAGGCAGGGGAAGTGATGCCGCCGACGGCATGCGGTGCGTCCGACGTCGCCGAGGCAACCTTGGAAACGTCAACACCCAGCCCAACCGAAGCGACGCTGGGACCCGTGCCGTTGATGTTGTCCTTCGGCTTTCCATCCTTCTCATCCTCGGCGACAGTCTCACTTCTACCCCCGTCCGTAACCTGGGCGGCAGGCGCGTCGAGAGGCGACGAAGACATATCGTCCTTCTTCTTGCTCGCCTTCTCACCGCTGGGCAAGACGGGCGCTTCGACACCTCGCTCGACGAGTTCGATCAGCACCGCCCTCCTCACCCACTTCCTCCTGCGCGTGTAGCGTCCCAGACCGGCCTTCTTGCTCATCTTCTCCCACGCGTTGTCGCCGTACTGCCATCCGTCGGCGTCGACGTCCCACTGTTCGTCGTCTTCGAACGTCAGCGGCGCCATCCCCGAATCACCCACGCCGCTCGAAGCCGCCGCCGACGAGGTCGAGGTGCCACCGCCGCTGCCGGTCTTTTCCGATGCAGCAGGCGAAGAGGGCTGGGAGCGTGCGTTGCGGATGCGGCTGAGGGCGTCGCCGAGGTACCTCTGCTTGGCGGCCGCGGTGGCATCGGCGTCGCCCGTGCTCTTGGCGCTGGTGATGGCCGCTTCCCTGGCGTTGCCCTTGAAGGTATTCGACGACGACATGGTAGAGGAGAACGACGAGTGGCTGGCACCGGCCACGGTCCACTCTGGGTCAAGCCACTGCCACTTGACAGTACGGCGCTGGAAGGCTTTCGGGTTCGTAGCGGTCGGCGACGGCGTCAGCGTGATCCGAGCGGGCGGCAGGCTGAAGGACGACGGCGGCGAGACCGGGTTGTTGGACTCGTCCGACCAGCTGGGTCGCTCCTGGGGCAGCAGAGCGGCGGTCCAATCGAGGCCGACCCACCAGCGCTGGTTTTCAAAGATAGAAAACTGGTAAATGACGTCCTCGTGGCGGGTGAAGCCGCTCTCATCCGCCGCCGAGTTGGCCGTCGGTGCAGCTTTAGAGCCTCCTGCAGCGTCGGGCTTCGACAACGCGGCCTTCTTTGCGACATCGACGGGAACGGCAGAGGAGCGGAAGAGCGCATGGTCGGTCAGAGAGTCTCGTGCGAGTTCGTTGTCGAGCTTGCCCCTGCCCCAGGCATCGCGGAAAGGACGCTGTCCGCTGAGGATGCGTCCCGTGCCACGTAGCAAACGGCGGACGGTGGCGCTCTTCCAGACGGCCTGCCTAATTAGGCCACACCACGGCGAGCACCACGTCAGCGCCAGCGTACCGACAAGGAAGAGCAGAGAGCGGACCGAGAGTGCGGCGATCGGGTAGGGAGGCAGCAGCCGGATCGAAAAGTCGGAGAAGCGCTCGAGGCGTAGCAGCCCGATGGCGCCCCAGATCGAGCGGTAGACGTAGGGCAACGGCGTCCGCGCGATGACCGCAACCAGACTGTCATAGCGGTCCAGGATTGGCGCTGCTCGCTGCGACAGGGCGGCCGCATGATCGGCGCCGACGACTCTGATCGCGAGATCCCTCGTCCCGGCAGCCAGAGCGGCGCACGATCCGAGGACAGCGGTGCCCGATACCGGGAGCACGAGCCGGGGAAGCTTGAGGCCGTCCCAGGGAAGGAAGGCGAGCAGCCAAACGGGCCAGGAAAAGAAGACAAAGGCCGCGACGGCCTTTGTCTTGTTGGGCGAAGGGTCCCAGGAAAGGAGCTGCACCGTCGGGACCAGCACCGATCGCCTGACGACCGAAAAGAAGTCGGCCAGCTCCGAGAGCTCGAGCAGGGTGACGTTGATCTTTGCGGCCGAGACGACGTCGTGCCTGTCGTAGACCCTCCGGGCGCTCTTTGTAGGTTTGGTGGCGCCGAGCTGCTTGCGCGCCCAGGTGAAGGCGATGTAGCCGAGGACCAGGGCCTGAGGGGCGTAGCGGATGAGCTCATAGCCAAAGGCGCAAACGAGCCACCATGCGAGCAGGAGCAGCATCGACGAGCCGCCCGACCCGGGTCTGCCGGTCCATGTGGCAAGGCGGATGAAGCGGTTGGCCAGGCTGATGGCCGGTCCAAGGGCGGCCAGGACGCGGACCACTGATGACGGGACCCGCTCCAGCACCTCGGCCGATGAGAGCGGCTCAAAGGACGAGGCGAGCGAGCTAGAGCCAGAGCTCGTCAGCGAGGTCGACAGAGTCTGGGCCGACGAGCTGACGATGGCCGGTCCTGGGTTGAGGTCACCGCTCGGCCTGCGCGCCGAAGAAGCGGAAGGGGCCGCGCCGCCTGCCGAATGTGACGCCATCGACGAACGCTGCTGCTTGGCCTCGATGCGCGACCGGTGAATCAGCGAGAGGTAAGGGTCGGTGAGCTGGATGGAAGAGTGTTAAGAGGGAGGGTAGCGCAGTAGAGTATTGAGCGTTGTTAGGAGGGATCAGAAGAGGGACAAGAGAAGGATGCACGGTCTGAGCCGGATGCCTAATTCCGAAGAAGACGAGGGCTGCGCGGGCTTGCATGGGGAGCAACGGCCCGATTTAGAATCGGAGGCTTCCCGAGAGCTACTCACGGGATGCTCAAACGCCGCCATGGATTGGCTGAAATAGAGAAAGATTGGCTGATGGTGCGTCTGCTCCTCGGGCTCGTGTGATGGTGATCTTGAGGAGAGAGGGAGGAGGTGATGGTGATGGCGGATGGCGGATGGCGGATGGCGGATGGACTACCGGGGGAAAGGGAAGGAGAGCGGTCTTAGGTCCATGACGCTCTCTCCAGAATCCGGCGTGCGGGGTCCGCCTCTCGGGTCGGCGGCTCCCCGCGTGAAACGTACCCCGGCGGTGGTGACGAGAGCTGGCAGGCCGAGGCGGAACCGAGGGACTGGCTGCCCTTTCTCCTCTTTCCCTGGCCGTCGGGGCCAGGCCGTGAGAAGGACCCTTTGCTGCGCCGAGCTGGCCCTTCCTTCCGCTCGACCGACATCTTCTGTCCCCGCTTCGCCTTCTCTTTGCGACTCGGAGCTGATCCTCCCCATCGTCGCCCCCACACCGACGGCACCGCCATGGCACCTCCTCCCCTCGCCTTTCAGAGCTTCGGCACGAGGACGGCCATCGTCCTCTCCTTCTGGTCGGCCATCCTGCTCGCCGTCCCCTTCTGGCTCAAGACGACCACAATCACCCGCCTTCCACTCCCTGTCGAGGCCGTTGCACAGCTAGAAAGGGAGCGCTCCTGTCCCGTGCACTTCCAAGCGTCGCTCAACGTCCAGGTCGCAGGAGGCCTGCTTGGCTCTCTCGACAATGTTCCGAACTCCACCCCCGCCACACAAGAGATCCAGCAGCTTCTTCTCGATAGCCTAGATCTCAAGACCAGGCGCGTTGGCAGTCACAGCCTCGCTTGCACAGATTGGCAGGTCACCGTGAAGCAGGCTCCTGTTGACACCTTCCGAAAGACTGGCGACTACGATTTTGTCGTGATACCGGAGAGCCCAGCCAACCACGTCTCTGACCAAGGCTTCGTCATCACTCTACCGACGTTAGAGGATGATGCGAGAGCGACTCCCGACAGCATCAGCACCGCCGTCGTCGAGCGGCTGCTGCAACTTACAGGCCAGGACGCGCTTTCCACTGCTACCACACCGCCACGCGCATCGGGACAAGAGGCGGCGGATGCCAACACGGTGGAGCAGGACCCTCGTGTTATCCAGTACACCAGAAACGTCCGTCTAGTCTTCAGCCTGATGAACGAGGACGCCTCGCAGGGCGATGTGTGGAGCAGCTCGACCTTGCAGCGTCTGAGCGGCAAGAGCGAAGATGGCTTAGCCGACATCCCCGAGGCACTGCAGCCGATCATGGACCTCGCCGATGAGCTGCGGGGATTGCACGATTTCCATATCGAGAGCCAGATGCAGTGGTTTGCACCGCTCCACTTCGAGCCAACAATGGACGAAGTGGAAGTGACGAAGGAGACCATGGTGGAGGAAGCGTACGAGGAGGAGATCGACGAAGAGATCGAGGTTGAGGTCGAGGTCGAGGAGGACGACAACTACGAGGAGCAGGCGTCTAGCGCAGCGTCAGCCAGCCGCGTTGATGAACGAGACGAGACAGAGGTCGAAGCTCTGGTCAAGATGGCCGATGGCGCCGAGTGCGAAGAAGACGAGGTTGATGCCATCCTTGGCGGCAAGGCAAAATGCCCGCCCTCGTCTCCGACACCGCCGACGCCGCCGCAAGATCAACGGCGCCGCACCCCGCCCAAGAAACGCAAAGAGACCGTCACACGCCGCATTGCGCGGACAAGGCTGGTGCCGCACACTACGGTGCACAAGCACGTCCGCCACCTGGTCGAGTGGGACGACCTCAAGGTCTTTGTTAACTCAGCCGAGTGGAGCCTCTCCTCGACCGTCGCACCGCAGCATCGACCGTCTTTGACCGGCGGCAGCGCCAATGCGACCGATGTAGCGGGCCAGACGCACGATTTGCACTTTATCATTTACGTCCCCTCAGCCTCGCATAGACCGATGCAAATCCGCGACCCGGAGACCGGCGGAGCTAGCGACAGCACCGCGTGGCTGATTCCACAGTGGGGCGGAGTCGTGCTACTCAATCCCTCAGAGTCGCCTTCGCCCTCGCCAACGACTGCGTCCAACGTGGTGAGAGGCGAACGAGGAGTACCAGCGGTCAAGCAGATCCCGACCGAGCAGCTGCTTCAAGCCATGGAACTATTCGCGCAGCAGCTCGAGATCCTCGTCGGCTTCTCGCGGCGCGATGGGGACCGGTCCTATACGGCAGAGAGGGAGATGAGGCTGGACGCCCTGCTCTCGAAGCGTACACTGGAAAACGCCCGCGAAACCGTAGAGACGCTCGGCGGGATTGTCCGCCTGGTCGACAAGATCGAGAACCTCGGCGTCGGTCAAGAAATCAGGCAGGACGTCGACAATGCGATTGCCATCCTTGCATCTGTGGGTTCTACTCCTCTTCCCTTCCCGCTTTGATTTCCATCCGACGCTCACACTGACCACTACTAGTTCCCACCATCCTTCGCCGCGACACAGCTAAACACACACCTCTCCAACTCATCGCCATACGACCGCCGCGCGTACCTAATCGAAGCTCTCGACCTCTCCTGCCGCGCCTCGACGCTGGCCTCGCGCGCCTTCTTCAGCCCGACGATGCTCGGCCTCCTCTACTTCCCTGACGAGCACAAGTATGCAGTCTACACGCCCCTCTTTGGGCCCCTACTCGTCCCGCTCCTCGTGGCGTTGGCAAAGTGTCTCAAGGAGTGGATCGGGAGAATCAAGGAGGGGCGAAAGAAGGCGCGGAAAGGCAGAGGAAAAGGGCAAACGAGGGCGGCGGGTAAGTCTTTGCGTTCATAAAGCGTCGAGCCTGCTGAGTGTGCGTCCACGGAAGGTACTTGGCTCCAGAAGCTACTGGCGACACGCTCACACAACAACGACGAGATCGTCGACAGATCCTTAACCCATCCAGAAGCACGATACAAATACACATCCCATCGTCTTTGACTCCTCTGCCTACGCACAATTCAGTAGTCGTCAACGACCTCATCCAACGCCTCCTCGAGCGGCTCCTCTCCCACCTCCTCGGTCTCGTCTTCCCGCTCCGCATCGCTCCCCTCTTCATCCTTGAGCCGACCCATCAAGCGTTCATACGCCTCGTCGTACTCGTAGTCGTCTTCGTCACCCTTCTTTTTCTTCTTTGGCGGAGCAGGAGGTCGAGGTGGTGGGAGCGGTCCTCGTTTGTTGAGCAAAGAGGGAATGTTGGTCTTCCGTGTAAGACCGGGTCGACGGACGGCGCCGTACCGCGATGCGCCGGGTGTCAGGAGCGTGCTCAGTGCTGTGCGGTGAGATATAGAGGGGAACAATGTGGACAGTGTGAGAGCCGGTCCCTGGCGGAGGAAGGGGGAAGGGTGAAGGGAAAAGACTCACATTTCCCCATGAACGAAGACGAACTAGGTGTAGAGGCGCGAGAAGTCGATGAAGGCGTCGAGTTACTGCGATGCGCAATCGACACGGTGGGCGTCTGGACAGCGGAGGGTTGAGGTCGTACGCTCGTCGACTGCGAACGCGCGAAGGGAGTTGAGGGGACGGCGGCGGTCACCGTTGGTCCAAGGTGACGAGAGGGGCGCTGCAGAAGCACACTTACCGCTCGCTGTTGCACGGGCGCTGTGGTCGACACCACCGCCTCCTTCCCCTTGATTTCGATCTTCATCGGGGTGGCCGGTTCAGACGAGATCGTAGCAGCATCGGGCGCCGCTTGAACCGCCTCTTGATCCTTGCGGTCCTCTTGTGCCTGTTCCTCGACCGCTTCTGGCTCTTTTGCAGCTGTCGCCTCCTGGTCGTTCGCTTGAACCCGTGCTGATGTAGGCTTCTCGGAGATCGGAGGCTCTTCCGATTCTATCACCCTCTGCTGGCGTCCTCGGCCGCCTGTCGCGCTGCTAGGAGACTTGTTCTTCCGTGGACTCTTGATCTGCTGCGGCAGCTCTTCGCCCGCCGTCGCTGTTGCCTCGTCAGCGGACGGCGCCTCGTCTTCGATGCCGAGGCTTCTCTGCTTTGCCTTGCTCGTTCGGGTCGGCGATGTCGACAGGTCGAACGTCTTGGCCTCGATGGCTGTCTTCGTCTCCTTCCTCCCGTCTTTGTTTGAAGCGCGTGGCGGAACTGCCGCTTCGGCTTCGGCCTTTTCGCGCTCCTCTGCTTCCCTCCTCTTCCTCTCTTCCCGCGCCTTCCGCCTCGCTGCCTCGGCTTCCTCCTCCCTCTGCAGCTTGTCCGATTGCCTCTTGCTCTTCCGCACTGTCGGTTCGCCGTCCTCGGGCACGATGTTGATTGCAGCAATGGGGTCGGATGTCGGGGCTACAAATGCAGCAGCAGATGCCTCGGGAGGCCCTTCGGCCTCGGCCCGCATTGATGTCACCTCCTGCAGTCGCTTGGACACGTTCTTGCTCGCTGGTGGCGTCGCCTTACTGCTTGCCTGCGCTTCCAAGTCCTTGGCGCTCGGGCTCCTCTGCCTCGCCGGACTGTCGAGGCTGTGCGAGCTCTGCCAGTCCTCGTCCGTCTCGTTCTCGTCGCGTATCTTGGAGGTTCGATCCTTCTTCGGTTTTGCTTGTCCAGAAGTGGTAGGGGCAGGTTCCGCGACCTTATTCTCCGTTCGCTTCGCGCGCTCGGCCTCATTCGTGCGAGCGTTCTTTGTGGACGAGGCGGAAGCAGCGGATGACGACTTGATGGGCCGCCCGTCCTTGTCGCAAGCTGGAGCGTAGCTGACCGACTTGGTGGTGTTCCTCGAGGCTCGCCGGGTCGCCACGCCCTCGCCCTGCATTGCCAGAGCGGCCGCGAAGGCGGCATCGTCGGCCTCGGTGCTATGTCTCCGCTTCCACGAGCCCGATGAGTCTGGCGGGATGGTACGTCCGCCGTCGCTCCGTCCGCGTTTGGGGGGCGAGCTCGATGGTTCGGGCGAGACGTCAAACAAGTCGGTCCGGCTGCGCTTCGTCGTCGATGCAGGAAGCTCGACGAAGACTGGGGTTGCGGGGAGAGGGGTATCGGTCGATCAGCGAGTCTGAACGAAGCCTAGCATTGCGAGCCTTGCCGTTGCACTGCACTCACTCTGGGTTCGATTCGCGCTAGAGAACCCTTCTCCTCCCTTCACCGAAGAGACTGACGGCGTTGCGATGGCGAGCTCAACAGAGGCGTCTCTCGAGCTCGTCCCGGCGTGGTCATCCTCGTCCTCGCTGTCTCCAATCCGAGCTGCGCGGTCCCACTTCTTGGCGCCAGCACTCGTGTACTGTCTCGGCTTGGAGGCGGCCACTAGCATCTCCTTGAGGGGCGAAGAGGCGGCCTGCCTTGCAGAGGATAACCGGACGCCGTCCTTTGGCGGCTGTGGTGGGGCACCGTAGAAAGACGCCGACGATGCATGTGCGGTGGTGGGAGACGAAGAGAACGCAGGCGGAGGCGTGCTGATAGCGTCAAGGCCGGTCGAAGATGGCCGGAATGAGGGCGAGACCGAGCTGGTCCGGCTGGTGCCGGTGCCGAAAGGATCGCCGGACGCGCTCCTCTCCGTCTCGCAGCGATAGAGTGGTCCTGGCGGAGGAGCGAACCCGGTAGAGGCGGTTCCAGCAGGGACGTTCTCCTTTCCTAATGCTACAGCTGTACTGGATTGGGAAGGGGTACCAGCCTTGGCGGCAGGGACCGAAGTGCCGATCCTGTTAAAGGTCGGAAGCCTCGAAAAGTAAGGATCGCGATCACGAGGGCTAGGACAGGGACTTACCTTGGACATCTGCATGGCTTTCTCCAACTCGCGAGCTTCGCTACGCAGCGACATGTCCTCCGCGGCCTATACGAAGTCAGATGATAGGTGGTGTAAGGCGCGGGTTGGCGCTCGCCCAGTCACCGACGAAGGAGGGCTAGCGTTGCGTTGCAGGGCGTAGGAGTGGCGCGGTACGGCGGTCCTCGCCGAAATTGGTAGCGAGCCAATGGCTAGCGGCGAGGTGCTCGACGTCGTCTGGATGGTTCTACGAGAAGAAGGGGAGGGGACGAGGATAGCGAGAGTGTAGGGGTGATGGTAGCGGGGAAGAACAGATGACGGGAACGCCACCCTCTGCCGCGACTCAGCGCTGGCAAGCTGGAGCGGACCCAGCGCGCCCAGCGGCGGGTGGGGGGAAAATGGCAGGAGGCGCGAGGCGCATTTTGACTTTTCTTCGGAGACGCGCTCAGCACGGCCTCGCAACCAACACCGGTCGCCACGGACAGCAGCCCGCTTCACGTCGCGCCCTCGCAGCCCGCCCACACTTCGATATCTGAAATTTCGATGGGTATGATGCTGATGCCTAAAAGTACAGTGATCGAAGCTTGATGCCCAGGTGCGAAGGGACAAGAGAGAGGATTTGGGGCTGAGCCTCCCCTTCCGACATCTGCATCTCCGCCTCATCGCTGAACTGCGTTTTGGGGGCTGGCGACGGCGGGAAAGGTGGCATCGTGGGAGGGGAAGTCGGTGGTGGCGGTGGCGGTTCCAGAGGCGGAGGAGGAGGAGGAGGAGGAGGAGGAGGGGGAGGCGAAAGAGGCGGCGGTGGCGGCGGCGGCAGAGGTAGCCAAGCTTCTGACGCCGGCCGACCCTGCAGTGCACAGCTCATAGCATGGCCGTCCATTCCATCCCGCCCGTGCTGCTGCCACAAACCTTGTGCTGCTGGCTGCTGGCTCCGGTGGTAGCCAACATCGCGCGAAGGGCGGACCGTTTGTCCGTGGCGATGTTGAAACGGGCGCGTGTATGGATGGTAACGTCGAGCGGGCCAGTCGCTGCTGTCTCGTGGATGGCTCGCAGCCGGTGGCGGCTTTACCTTGCCGATCAAGCTCTCCCACAGAGCCTTGCGAGCATCGGCGGTGTTGGGCTCCTGCTCTCTCGCGCCGGAAAGTCCTTCGTTTCTCTCATCCTTGTGCATAGCACTCCAGCCATCATGTCGCTCGGGCGCAGAGCCGTCGTCGATGGGGGGTAGCGGTCGGCGAAACTCGACGTCAAAGGGCTGCAGCGTCATGCTGTCGAACAGGCCGGTGCAGAAGTCGACCCAGCGCCGCATCGCTGGCTCGCGGTGGACGTCGTGGTCGTCTTCGTCGTCATCAGGCTGATCGACATATGGTGTCGGCGTAGTCGCCGACCTGGGGGACCCGGAGAACGCCTTTGTGGCTTCGGCATACGCAGCGGCGGAGTTGCCACCCAGAGGAGCGACGTCGAAGCCTTCTATGACACCGGCCTCATCCCACTGCTGGTCCTGCAACAAGCACGCCCGACTCGTCTCCATGGGATTTGCCTTTGAGATCCAGCCGGGCGGATAGCCCCACACCGCCATCTTGTAAAGGTACGGAAGGGGCGGTATGCGATCCGAGCATCGCTCAGTCGCGTCCTCCCCTCGAGACCCTCCGCGAGCAGTGTCGGCTGTTGCGTCGACCACCGCCTGGCCATAGCCTAGCGCGTTCAAGAGCCGCCTTGAAGGCTGGCCAGGCGTGATCGTTTGCAACCATTTCAGCTGCTGTAGAGCGGCCGCAAGGTGTTCGTGGATCCTGCCCGCCTCTGTTCGATCGCCTCCGGTCTCCCCGTTGGCGACCCTCTCCTCTTTCTCCGCCCGGAACTCGTCTCGGCTCTGCCGGATGGTGTGCGGGTCGTGTGGATGGGGGCATGCGGCGAGCGAGTGTCCTTGCTCTCCACAGCTGAAGCAGAGCCGCACGGCCCGAGCCGAAGGGCGGTTCGAGGCGTCTCCAGCGAATTGAGCTGCCCTCTCGATGGGGTCTCCGAGCGCTGCAATCTCGAACGTCGGAGCCTGTCCGACGCCGTCGCTGCGGCGGCCTGTCTCCCGGTTAAAAGCGTAGCCGTTGGCCTCAATCGACTGGTCGGGATCAGAGTCCTCTAGAGCGGTGGGGCTGGTATCGAGGGTGAACGTAGGCCATGCTCCTTCTTCGCTGCCGCTGTCGCTCCACGGCGGCGAGGCCTGAGGGGACGAGGTGGGAGATGGCTGGACTGGAATCGACTGGTGGCGTTGGTGGTCATCGCCGTCCTCGAGCAGTATCGATGTCGCAGCTCTGTTGTCCGGCCCTGTTATTCTGGTGGCAACGTCGAAGAGGACGCCAACTTTCGGGCCATTTACTTGGACGATGCGAGAGATGCAGGGGTCCGCAACCAAGAAGCTCGGAACAAAGAAGCTAGTTAGCTAGGATCTGGCTCGCAGCATGGGAGCAGCGACGTGCAAACGTTGGACCCTGACCTGGCTGGCTGCAAGCATCACACTGCAGCAGCCCTTTTGCGCAGCCCCGCCGTCGGTGTTGGTTGACGGCCCCCTTCAAGCCTTCCTCTTTCACCTCCATCGACCTCCTCCCACCTCCTAGGCGCCGGAATTGACCAGCAAACAACCCCACCGCAGGTTATCCGCACCAACATCATCGCCTCTCCCCCATCCGCACCCCTTCGCGCTATATACACTCGCACTACCTCTAACCAGCTCTTCTGTCGCCATGTCGGCCCGGCCCGTATAGGTACCCTATCAATGAAGGATGGACGAGATGTCGACCACCACACAGCAGGCAGAGCGCAGCGCCCGGAGCGACGGCACCTTTTCCAGGCGATGGCAGTTTGAAGATGCCGCCGAGCCCCACCAGTTTCATCACATCAGCACGCAGTCGCTGCCTACCGACGGCACTCTCGGCACGAGCCTCTGGAAGGCCGTCAGGGACCGAGTTCAGGTGTCCGCCGCCCTGAAGCAGGCCAGCAGCAGGGGCAGCCAGGTAGACCAGAACGTCCAGATCGATGCAGAGGGCCTCTCTTCCCACACCATTGGGGGTCATGGTAGCGGCACTGTGCGACCTGGTCAGCACGCCGGCCACTGGCAATCTCTGGCGCACCTGTTCGATCAAGACGAGACCGAAGCCTCGGCGAAGGACGCTCGAACCAGGAGGAAAAGGGCCTCGTCGTCGAACAGGTGCGGCTCGCCCACGCGCCACAGGACCGGCCAGCAGACAGCAGCCATGTCGTCGCCCGACACCGCAAGGGCAAGGTCCGGCACACCCAGCTCCGACGGCCGGCCCTCGAGCCAGGCATCCACCTCCCCTCAGCGCGGACGAAACAGCATCGTTGTGGGGGCTTACCCTTTCGGTCGGACGTCTACCGAGCGGCAGCCGACATCGTCGCCTCCAGAGAAGCGAAAGAGTGCCATCTCGTGGACTCGGATGGTCTCGCCGCCGCCGAAGCCTCGTGCCGCCGACGACAGGTTGGGCATGGCGAGCATGTCCTCGCTGAGCGAAGAGCCGTCGAGCTGGCTCCACAACGACCCTGAAGATGCACCCGAAGGTGAAGACCCCTTGCTGTACACTTTGCAGGACACCTTGCTCGACAGCGACTCCGACAGCACCGACTCCGATACCGACGATTCCGATCGAGACGAGCTCAAGCGGGTGAATCGTCGATTGGCACCCATAGACGAGCACGGCGGGGCCAACGAAGTGGCTACCGCATCGTCCTCATCGACATACTTCTTTCCGGATCGTCTCCGCAGCTACGCAGCTAGACTAGGCCGTTTGGTGCAGCTGACCCCGCTGCACCGGAACATCGCTAAGTGCGCCATCGCCTACCTGGTCGCCTCGCTCTTCACATTCTCCCCGACGCTCTCTTCGCGCATGGCTCAGCTATTGCCGAACCACGACCCCGACGCAAGAGTGCCCTTCGCCTCCCTGCACATGGTGGCGACGGTGGCGACCTACTTCCACCCGGCCAAGACGCTCGGATCGATGCTGGAGGCTGACTTCTTTGCGCTGATTGCCTTCATCTTCTCGGTGACGCTCGGCTTTACGTCGATGGCGATTGCTGTCTTTCTCCACAACGCCGACATGCTGTTCGTCTCGGACGTCCTAAGCGTTCTCGTCTTTCTCGGATTCGGCATGGCCCTCGTCGGGTACGCCAAGGTGAAGGTGGGCAAGGCGCAGTTCAACACTGCCTGCTCGCTCGTCAGCATCATCGTCTTCACCGTCGTCGTCAAGGAAGGCTCGAAGCACCTTGGACATTTTTCCGTCGATAAGACGTTCCAAGTTACGCTCGTCGTCATCGCCGGAACGCTCATAAGCAACGCCGTATGCTTCCTCTTCTGGCCGCAGAGCGCCACCACAAATCTGCAGAACGACATCGACAAGAACCTACAGGGCTTTGCGACGCTGCTGCGGGTCCTGACCAAAACCTTCCTGCTCGATGACCCCTCCAACTTTCACTTCCAAGGCGACAAGATCAAGAAGGCCATCGACGACCACCACGAGAGCTTCACGTCGCTGAAGAAGGACCTCGGCGAGGCGATGCTCGAGTCCTTCTTCGACCTGCGCATGCGAGGCAAGCGCGGGCATTACGTCGCGGCCACCAGCTCAATGAACCGCCTGGCCCAGCATCTGGCGGGCCTCCGAAGCTCTTGCGGCCTGCAGCACCAGATCATGATGGCCCGAGTTCAGTCGCACAAAGCCAGAGAGGCGCAAGACCATCCCGAGGCTGAGGCTGCGGTCTCCTTTTCCGAGGCGGCGGGGCGCGATCGCAAGGTAGATGGCGTCGCCGAGGCCGTCACGCAGCTGAGGGATGGCGAGCAAGGATTCAAAAGGCCCGCTGCCAATCCGACCGGCTTGGGCGGCGACGATGACGACGACGCAGAGGCGGAGCAGCGTGCTCGCGCGTTCGAAGCCTTCATCGAGAGTGTCGGCCCGCACATGCGCAGTCTCGTCTTCACCTGCAGCCGGACGCTCAAGAACCTGCGGACGACATTCGTGACCCGCCATCAGCTCCTTCCGCGCGCGCCTAAGGCTGCATCATTCGACGGCTCGTCGGCGCGGCCAGATCAAGGCACAGAGTACCCTCTGGGATCGCGCTTCAGGCCCGGAGACTCGTTCGACATCCTCGCGAGCGATGTCTCATCGGCACTGCGGAGGTTCCAGCACGAACAAACGGTCTCCATTAAGCGCATCTACACGATGGAGCCCAAGAAGTCGGAGGCCGAGCGCGAGGCTGCCGAGTACGCTTTTCGACGGCCGGAGACGAGCAGCAGCGCGACCGTCGGGCTCCCGACCGATCTCATCTCGCGGGCTCACCCGGACGAGGAGATCTTCCTCATCTTCTTCTGGGTCTTCAACCTCGAGGAGTTCGCCCGAGAGCTTGAGGTCCTGGTCGAGACGCTAGAGGTGCTGAGACGGGGTGAAGAGCGCCTCGCAAAGGCTCGCGCCACGTCGATCTGGTCGCCAGTCAGGCTCTTCTTCACGACGATGGTGCCATCGTGGAGGCGGCTGGCGAGACAGCTGAAACGCCGCCGCCGCTCCTCCGCAGCCAAGACGACGCACAGCGATAGCCGATGCAGGGTCGCAAACGCACTCGACTTCCCCTCGAACCGTAGGCACACGGTCAACACCGCGCAGACGCCGGTCGCGCTGACGTTCAAGCAGCGTTTCCAGCGCCTCGTCTGGTCGGTTGGGGAGTTCCTTCGCGAGGCTGACACCAAGTTCGCGATCAAGGCCGGGGCCGGCAGCGCGTTGTTAGCGAGCCCGGCATTCTTCGAGTCGACCCGGCCGACTTTCAAAAAGTACCAGATGCAGTGGGCTCTCGTCAGCTTCATGGTTGTTCTAAGCCCAACGCTGGGCCAATCGAACCAGATGAGCTTCCACCGCTTCCTCGGCACGATACTTGGCGCCGGCGCCGCCGTGGGCATCTACAACCTCTTCCCGGACAACAATGTCGTCCTGCCGCTCTTTGGTGTGCTCTTCTCGCTGCCGTGCTTCTACTACATCGTCGCAAAGCCGCAGCTCGCCTCTAGCGGTCGCTTTGTTTTGCTGACGTACAACTTGACGGCGCTGTACAGCTACAACCTGCGCAAGACGGGCATTGAGGTTGAGCAAATCGCGTTTCAGCGGACTGTCTCCGTCCTGATCGGTGTCCTGTGGGCGACGGTGCTCAACCAGCTCGTCTGGCCGTTCGAAGCGCGCAGGGAGCTGGCACGCGGCGTGTCGGATCTCCTCTTCAAACTCGCCTGGCTCTATCAGCGTCTGGTGGTGTCGTATTCGGAGGACCAGTCGAAGGATGCAGCACGGCGTTTGCATGAGGGAGACGGCACAGCAAGCGACGACGACGAAGATGAAGATGGGCTGGGCCCGGCCAATGGTGGCGACGTCGAGAGGCAGCCTCTGCTGCGTGCCCGCCAGACACCGATTGGCGACGAGTTCCAGACAATCGAGCTGCACCTGCAGCTGACCATCATCAAGCTGGAAGGTCTGCTGGCGCAGACCAAGCACGAGCCGCGCCTCAAGGGGCCCTTTCCCGTGGCAACGTACCGAGCAATGCTGGGCTGTTGTCAAAATATCCTGGACAAGCTGCACAGCATGCGTTGCGTAACGTCGCGCGACGACTGGTATCAGCAGGTGCGGCGTGACTTTGTCATCCCCGTCAACCCGGAGCAGCGCGAGATGGTCGGCAACGTTCTCCTCTACTTTTACACGCTCGGCTCGGCGTTTCACCTCAAGATCCCGCTTCCGCCCTACTTTCCGCCAGCGTCCGAGTGCAGGCTGCGGCTGCTGCAAAAGATCCGCGAGCTGCCGGCCGTCAAGAGGCGAGCGGTGCGCGGATCGAGCGCGTACCTGCTATTCTACTCGTATGCCCTGGCAATGGGGGTGAGTGACCAGCGTTGTCCGGAAGAGGCCTGCCCCTTTGATGGTAATCTCGAGGTTTACGTTCTGACTAACACGATTACGTCGACCGACCTTTTTGCCCGGTTCCCTATTCATCCTCCCCTACAGGACGTGATTGAGCAGCTCGAGGAGCTGGGTCGACTAACGCAGCACAACTTTGGCGTATGGGGCCAGAGCCGCGAGAACTTTGAGCGACACTTTCGCACTAGCCCCGAGTCGGCCGATCCGACGCCCCATGGCTCCGTGCGTGGGTCAACGCAGAAGGCGAAGCCGTGATGACGGCTGGTGTCTTCCGATACCAGAGTGTGAGGTGTTCTTCGAGGCGCCGCTACAGATACTACCTGCAAAAAGAGCGAGACGTGGTCAACTTCTTGGCACAAGCCGCATCAGCTATAAGTGGGGTAGAAGTCTCGTCGCCCCTGAGTCTCGTTGACGGCGCAGCATCGAGTACGTACTTAGTGGAGATGGTAGAGGTGACTTGGCTTAGCCTTCGGTCCGAGTGCAGGACTCGTGAACATATGGACTATGAATAGCAATTCAGCTCGACTGCTTTGGTGAGAGTCCGGATCAGAGCTCGGGATCTTGTCACGATCACGACAACGACGAGGGAAAAAAGCGCAGCGCTCCAGCCAGAGTGGTACCGTACAGTACTTGAAGCCTAGCATGAGAGTAGTGGTACGTGCTTCCGGGCCGTAGAGTGCAAGGCTGCTTGCGATGCAGGAACTGACGACAAGCTAAAAGCTTTACCTGCAAGAGACGTGTACTACTAACTCTCTGAGGTTCATGATCGATCTACTACCCACGATCCATTGCATCGGGTTCGTACCCTAACTACTACACAATTACACACCTACATTCTCTACTAAGACTACATGCTCTGTATGCCACTACTACTGACCACTAACTACTCCACAGTCAGAGGTACTGTATATGATGGCCCAGGCTCGGTGGGACAGTAAGGCAACCTTCCGTAATTGGTCCCGAAGGTGTTCGGAGTTGGTCCCGAAGGCGTCGCCGAGAGCTTCCCTCGCTCTAGCGGGCCCTAATCCGTCGGACAAGACCGACCGTCGACTGCGAGAACGGCTGTGGCCATCCTTGCTACTTGAAAGGTTTGCTACAATGACCATGGCGACGAGGTCGAGGATGAAGAGCGTCTACGCGGGCATCGTCGGAGCACGTAGCTCGTGCACAGGTTCTTTTACCAGCCGCAGCAGGCGGGGAACATGCTTGGTATGAGGTCTCTGTCCGCGGTTGGCGAAGGGAAGAGGGCGGTGCTGGCGAAGAAAGTACCGTGCAAGTGTATAAAATAAAAGGTGGGTCGGTCATCTACGGTAACAGTCGTGAGTGTACAGTACAGTACATTAAGGCGGGACAAGGTGGGGAAAGCGGAACACCCGAAGATGGAAGCGAAATCAAACTCTGATCTGTATTGCAGATGGAAAGAAGGCGGCGCGGATTCATGTGGCGCGCTCGGCTCCTCCGCTCCCTTGCTCGGCCCAGGCTGCGCAGCACACTTTTTACAGTACGCCTCGAGGTCGAGCCCATACACCCACACCAGATCCTCCACCGGGAAGACCCGTCGCCTGCTTCCTCTTTTGCCCCGTCCACTTCCCTCCGTCCTTCTCTTCTCACCACGACACTGCGCTGCCATTGTCCTCACTCAGAGCGCTCGCCGGAGAACTTATCCAGCCGCCCAGCCAACCCCACCAGCGGTCCCGCGCAACTCCCTCTCTGCGCTGTAACCACAGCAGCGGGGGGAGCGGACGGCTCATCTGCTTTAGCATCGACCACCTTCCCATCTCCCTCCTGGACAGCTCCCAACACACAAATCCCCTCTACCGCCTGCTCTGCACCGTTCTTCACACACTCAACGACTATCCCGCAGCGCTGCACCCCCAGCTGGGAGCATTGCACAGAGACGCCTGTGACCCAAGTGAGCATGCCCCCGGCAAAGTGCGATGTCGTCCCCAAGGAGCAGTTTACCCCTTATGCCGAAAAGAGGGCCTGCATCGGCTGTAGAAAGATCAAGGTGAGTCTTCACTATTCCCCGCTCTCCATCCTCCCCGCACCCTTGCCATGCTTACCGCCGACTGCCGTTCCACTCTCTCTCCCGGTCTGCACACCGCCGCTTGATGCACGCGCCCACAGTCAAGGTGTATCATCCCTCCGGAGGCCGCCATCTGCACCCGCTGCGCTCGTCTCAGCCTAGAGTGCACCATCCCGACCCATCATCGCGGCGTCAAGAGTGAAGGGCTGCAGCAGTCCGCTTCGTCGCATCCGACCATGAGCAGCGCCAGCAGCAGCAGGAGCTCCACCGGCCACGCTGAATCGATGCGCGAACCCTCGCCCCCGCCGACAGAGTCGCCGCCTAGCTCTAGCAACAACCCGTTCTCGGTCCAGTCGCTGCTCGACACCACCTCGTCCGAGACGACAGCCTCCAAGGCGCTGCTCTCCTCGACCGTCCACTCGCACCTCCAGCAGATGCCCAGCATCAAGGTTTCGACCCACTCCGCCAGCCGGCCTCTGATCGAGAATGTCGTCGCCATCGGTCTCTTTACCGAGACCGAAGTCAATGAGGTCGTCGAATTTTACTACGAAAAGCTCAATCCCATCATCGCCCTGCTGGACACACACATCTACACCCTCAAGGCGCTCAGGAGCAACCCCGACAACCGCCTCCTGCTTGCCGGGATCTGCACCGTCGCCGCTAAGTTCATTAAGCCCGATCGGTACCTAGAGAGCCTCGAGTTCCTCAAGCCGGCGCTGGCGCGGATCGCCGCAGAAGACGTAGCGCCACAGCTCGAGACGATCCAGACGCTGTCGATTCTGGCGATGTGGAAGCACCCTAAGGACGGCAGCAGCTGGCGCAAGGTGAGATATGCCATCACGCAGTCGTTCGAGCTGGGCCTGCACGAGCTCTTCAGCCCGCAGAAACGCTCCAAGCACCCGCCGTCGAGGGCCTTCATCCAATTGCAGCGCACCTTCCTCCAGCTCGCCTGCTTCGAAGACGGCTACAGGGACCAGAGGCACCTCCCGCCCGCCATCGACCCATCGCTGCTGCCGGACCCGCGGGAGTGGATCGACTCGCTGGGCGACATGGTCCAGGACATCGACGTCCGCCTTGCCGCTTCGCGCGAAAATGCCCTGA
The DNA here is from genome assembly GCA_900291925.1 of Thecaphora thlaspeos. Lineage (NCBI taxonomy): Eukaryota > Fungi > Basidiomycota > Ustilaginomycetes > Urocystidales > Glomosporiaceae > Thecaphora > Thecaphora thlaspeos. The sequence continues at coordinate 481,060 of UWYS01000003.1, read as the reverse complement.
TCAAGCGTGACCTCATCGGTGCGCTGAAGACGTCGAACGCAAAGAGCAGCAATCCGGCCCAGCCTTCGCGTGCCACCTGCCTGCGCAACGCCCGGCTGATCAAAATGACAATCACCGCCGAGACGTCGGCGATGCAGGTGTGGATGAACCCACCGGACAGCGAGATCAACTGCCAGCACTCGGGCCGGCCCTGCCTCCTTTTCCACACCACCAACACGCTCTTCAACTATCACCGCGCCCTCTACTCGATCTATTCTTCGCCATTCCTTTCCGGGCCGAGTTTCTCAAAGGACCGGCAAGCGGCCTTTCAGCGCTGCTCAGAGCTCAGCGTCGAGCTGTTCGAGTTGTTCAAAGGGCCGTATGGACAGGAGAACTACTATCGCTTCGTGAGTTGTCCCCGTTGATAGCGCCAAGCGTGCTCCTGGTTGCAATGGCATTGCTGACGCCCTTCTAACCCGCGTTCCGCTTCGATTGTCGCTTGAAGGTCCATGACATCGTCATTCTCAACCTCGCGGTCGCAGCTGTCTGGATCTGCGACAACTGGCGGGCGATGCCGAATACGCTGGCGGTACAGGCGGCCTCGGCGATCCGCCACGCAGCCGACACGACGGCGCCGGCGTTGGACTTCCACCTGGAACAAGGGTCGTACCTTGCCCGCTTTCTCCGCTTCTGCTGCACCAAGCTGCCGAGCACTCTCTCGATTCACGAGAACTCGCCCGTTGGGATGGACGAGCTGACCATGTCGGAAGACGCTAGGTGGGCGATGGGGCTGTCGGCCGGCCTGCCTCCCGGCTGCCTGCATGGCGGACCGGGACGAATGCATAGCAAGCGGCCGCCCTCGGCGTCCTACCACAACATCGCGGCCGGCCCCACCGCGATGTATCACAGCGGCGGCGGCGGCGGCCCGGGTAGGGAAGGCCCAGGCAGTCCATCGCTGCCCGAACACCTGAAACGGTGCAGAAAGGAGAACGGCAACCACCCTGGCTCTGATGGCACGGGCGGAGGCACCTCTGCCAGTCCGTACGAACACAGCGGTGAGGGCACGACGCCCTACCCCTACCCACACCCCTACCCCGTGCACAACCACAACGGGCCCGGCGGAAACGGCGGAAATGGCTTCCCTCACTCTCCCGCTGGGTCCTTGCGTCCACCAGGGACAGGATTCCCGGATCACTTTACCCCACACAGCCACAACCACAATCACGCCCATGCCCACGGGCCCTACAGCAACAACGGCAACGGCAGAGGTGGGCCCGCTTCCGACTCGTTCAGCCTCTTTAACGATGCTTCTGGAGGTGGTGGCGGCGGTGGAGGCGCAGGTTGGGTGAACCACGGTTCAGCGATCAACTTTGTCTCGGATTCGCTCATCCCGCCCTCATACCCTACGCAATGGGTGGCCGACGACGACAACTCCATCATCACCTTCCTCCAGAGCATCTCTTCTACGTCGCTCTAATAGGCGGCCCCGTGCGCGCTACATCTATCTCATCGTTGCTCTCTGCTCCGCTTCCGTTCTGTCCCTCGCCTCGTCGCACGCAAACCTTAGTTGTATTTTCATTCTTTCGCTCTCCTTTGGCTGTACCAAACCTGTCACCGTATCACACGCGCTCGCTCACCTCCTTCCTCCGTCTTCACCAATCAACCACCCGACGCCCCTCGTCAAGGAAAACCCACCTGCTCCCTCCCCCTCCCTCTCCTGCTGTCTAGTCGAACCATCCTCGTTGGTCGGTAGCGGTTCGTTGCCAGGTCTTGGCGAAGAAGCTGCAGACGACGAGGCGTTGGTCCAGCCACCGAGAAAGTTCCTCGCGGCCGCTCGGGCTGCTCTGGTTGCTCTTTCGGCTGCTTCATGACCGCCCAGGTATCCGCCTCCCGCTGTGGACGATGGGCGGGTGTTGTTCCCAGCAGCGTCAAAGTCAAACAGTTGCGCTGCGCGACTACTGTAGCCGCCGTGAAGTGATGATGTCGTGCCTTCGACCGTCCTTGCCTCTTGACTTGTCGCTCCGCTGGCTGCAGCAGAACCGCCGCCGCCGCCAAAGAAACTGAGCGGCGAGAATCCCATCGGTAACAGGTTGACCGCTGCATTCGCTCCTATACCCATCAACCCCGCCGCCGCTGCCGCTGCATCTCGCGGCGCACTAAAGCCTCCCCCTCCACCTACCGCCACCGCCTTCTTGGTCGAGGTAAATGTCTTGCCTTCGCTAATCTCTTCGTTGAGCTGCTCGTCGATCCTCTTCCATGTCTTCAACATCGTCGCCAGCCGCGAAGCTGGACAAAGGGTGAGGACGTGCGAGAGGAGGTGCAGGCGTTGCGGCGTGTCCTCCCAGCCTGGATGTTTGCTGAGCTGGTAGCACGTCTTCCATCCTAGCTCTGTTGCGACGGGGAGGATCGAGGCGGCGCTGCCCGGTGACGACGACGACGTGCTGGTAGCGACGTGTCCTGAATGTATCTCGGCTTCTTTGCGCAAGACTGCGATTCTGTCAACGAGTCGAGCGCAGAAGCCAGCGCCGACTTCGAAATCGCCGGCCGTCGTCGCTGTATCGGCCAACATTGCGAGCGTGCGGATCTCGACCATCGTCATCTGCGATGGCGTCAGGCCTGCCTCATCGTCAGCGTCCTCGTCGCGGGCGTCACCGACTGAGGCGGGCCCGACGGCGCACAGCTTAGCCGCCAGCTCGAGCACCAGCTCAGGGGACCTGTAGGCGTCCTCCTTCTGCGCCAGAAGACGCGAGACGAGCACCATTCGATCCTTCGTTACTCGAACCTCTTTGGCGATGATCGTCTGACTCGGATCCTGCGGGGACCGAATGCGGAACGCGCAGAAGCGGCAGGCGGCCTCGATGAAGTTCTTCTGCAGCCGGATGCGAGGCGATGGGGAGATGACGTCGAGCACCTCGCTGGCCAGTCTCATCTCGCCAGAGCGTACAGAGGCGACTATGGCTGTGTCGAACAGCGATGTCGACACCGAGAGGACGAGACGCTCGATCCGCCCGTCTGAGAGGCCTTCGGTGACTGCCGAGTCCGACAGCAGCGAGCGGAAGAGGTCTAGATCTGAGGACAGAAGGATAACGGATCAAGATGGCGTCAGCTCCATGCTCGAGACCTCTGCAGAGGTTCGCGAAAGCCAGACAGGGCTGCAACTCACCTCCGACCTTGACGGATCCTGCAAGCACAGTCTCCATCGCCTCTTCGGTAGGCAGAGCGGCAAAGGGACCGCTGGAAGAAACAAGTTCCGGGACGCTTTTGATGAAAGCGCCCCACTTCGCTCGCCGGCGCAGGTCGGCGACGTCGGTCCGGCCGCCACGTCTCGTAGACGTCGAGACGTCCAAGGTCGCGAATACCTCGACCAGGCTCGTCAGCTGCGACCGTTGGGACTTTTGATCGCCTTCCGAACCGCCAAAGGCCAGCATCCAGCGCATATCCAAGGAGAGTAGCTTTGAGTCGGCATCGTTTCCGGTGGGCATCGGATTGCCGAGGGCAATTTTCTGAAGCTCCTCGAGCCAGACCAGGTGCTGTCGGCTGCTTGTCGTCGATGTCGCTGTCGCCGCTAGCGCTGCGTCGCCGGCGCCGCTGGTCCAAGCATAAATCTGCCGGGCACCGAGCGTTATCTCCCTGTCGCGCAGGATGGCTTCCCGCAGAGCACGTAGGAAGCCGGGCGAGCTTTCCGAGCTTGTAGTGAGCGTATCGAGGGACTCGGCAAGGAAGCGCAACGAGGTAGCAGAGGTCTCCATTCCGATTCTGTCGGCTGCAGCCTCCCCTCGAGAGTACAGCGCGGCCATTAGCAGGCCCCTGAGCTGAACTGCCGATCGCGACGAGCCGGAAGCCGCGCTTGCTGGGACGTTCAGGACAACGGCTGCCGCTAGTAGCCGAGCTCTGTCGCCTATCGATGCGTCCCCAGAGTCGAGTAGCTGTAGCAGGGACGAGATGAGCAGCTCAAGAGCGTCATCGCCGTCTGCAACAGCCTTTCTGTACTGCGTGATCCGCTCGATCGCTCGAGCGCCGGCCTCGGACGCTGTCGATGGCGTAGCGCTGTCAATGTCTTTGAGCGTGGACCTAAGCAGATGCTCGCCGACGTCAAGGGGGTCCATGGTGCTCAGCGCCGAGCTGTTGAGTGCTTTCTTCGGGCTGGCAACGCTGCTCGACTCGTCGTTGAGAGCGCTTAGGGTGGCCAGTTCTGCTCCCACCCGGGCCAGCTCGTTCTGTCCCTGCGATTGGGCCGGGAGCTCGACGATGCGCCGCACCGACTGGCAGAGATCGAGGGCCAGCTCCGGAAGATCAAAGTCGCGCTGCAGGCTGCGTATCTGAGCAATATAGAAGCCGACTATTGCATCGGTGCCGGACAGGGGCTCGGGGCGACCCTGTCGCTGCGCTAGCCCGGGAAGCAAGGCCGGTTGGGGCAGATCGCACTGTGTAAGCGCCTCTAATAGCTCTCCGCTGCTGGTCCCGTCCGCACCGGCCTGGAAGGCCCACAGACCCGTCTCTCGACCCTGCTTGAAGCCGACGAGTAGGTCGAGATGTTCGAGCGTCGTTGCCTCGACCCCTCCTGCACGGAGCAGGCTGGCGAGCACTGTTAGTCGGAAGGGATACGCCTCCCGACGGAGCTCCACATCGTGCTGCAGAAGCCTCTGAACAATTTGGCTAGGCTCAGGAAGATGGCAGCACCACAGCAGGACCGATGATGCCTCCTGGTGGAGGCAGACGGAGACAAGTTGTCGATCAAACTCAAGGTCTGGGCTTGAGGCGACGAGGCGCTGGATATCCGACAGCCGTTGCGAGAGATGTTCGAACTCCTTGAGCGCCATTAACAGGAAGGCTGCCTGAGGCTTAGCTGTGGCCCATGCTTGCAGTTCCGCTGGGTGCGCCGGGGGGGTTGGATCGGCCTGATTGAGGAGGGGTTGGATGACGGTGTGGATACCGAGCTGCAGAAGTTGTTGCCCCAGCTGGACAAAGAGAGAGGCCGGTATACCCTGACGGCCGTTGTCAACGTGTTTTTGCAAGTCGGTGTCGTCGAGCAAGACGGCGGAGACGCCCATCTGCAACGCTGATACGAGCCAGTGACGATCGTGGATAGCCTTGCAAATCTGCTGGGCATAGTGCGAGATCTGCTCGACCAGCAAGTCAACGGTGTCTGCGAGCGGCGAGTGTTGCGTGTAGCCTGCCTCGTTGATCTCGCCGCTGAGAGTGGTCCACTGGTCGATGAGGCTAATCCACTGCTTCTGAAGTCGCCGTTGCTGTAGCCTGGCCTGCTTTCGCAGACCGGCCGACGAGGATCCGCCGGCCAGTGCGGTGTCGGCTGATGGACGGGAGGGCGTCTGGACCGATGCCATCGTTGGTGGTGATGCGCGTGCTGCCGCCACGATGATGCAGACAGAAGGTAGGGGTGCGCGTGGATTGTGGGTCGTCAAGGTGGTGATTGGTGGTGGTGGAGAAAGGTGAAGGGGCTTTTTCCCCGTTGCGCTGGAAGGTGCTTTGGCCATCTGGACGGAAACGCTGGCAGGCTCGCGCGTCAGACACAAGTGGAGTTCCCCCAGCTGGGCGGGCATGAGACTCGACTCGTTGGTCTGGCACTCAGCTACGTTTCTCCACGAGATTCGGTGGGCATGCCGCTTTGCCCAGAGGAGGATTAGTGATATGTTATTTATTGAAGGCTAGGGTCGATCATGGCTAGGTACTGTTACAAAGGCACGGGTGGGTATAATGATGAGGGTAGCGGCCGGGTTCAGCATCGGCGTGGACCGTCAGTCATCGGCGGCCAGCGAAGCTCGTAGCTCAGCCTGTCCGTCGCACAGCTGGCGAGTGAGGGCCTTCACCTGATCTCGCAGCGCCTCTAGTCTCAATGAGGGAGAAGCTGTATGTCAAGCGTCAGCATCGTCGTGTTGCGTGATTATGGAAGGGGCGAGCGCAGACAGCCTCCTAGCCATCGAGTGCTTTCTTACTCACCGGCTTCCTTGACTGCCTGTCGGTAGTCCTTGTTGGCCACTCGCATCTCGCTTTCCAGCTGAGCCAGGTCCCGTTGCTGCCAGGCAGGACGCAGAACGAAGACGACAAGCAGCTTACTCCCGCCAGGTAAGCTTCACCTCAAAGCAACGCTCGCAGGCAGCCGTCCGTTGAAACTCACCAGCGCCTCTTCCTCCTGCAGCTTGTCGTCTGGCAGATGCAATATGATCTCGAGGATCTGCTTTGCCTTTAAGACGAGATCGTCTACCAGCTCCTCTATCGACTCGCTCATCTCCCGTGGCTCGACAGCCTCGGTCCTCCCGGTGATTGTGAGGGGTATGAGCGAGTCGGGAAGCTGCTGGTGCTTTGCCTTCCTGGACACGTATGCGATCGAAGAAGACATGATCTTGAGCAAGAGGTCGATATCATTGTCCAACTGCGTCAAGAGGTCCATGTTGGAGAGAGGAGGATGCATTCGGCTGTGGCGCAGTCTGGCGAGTGGACAGGTGAGGCCGGAGGGCAGTCGGTGCTGAGCGGGACGAGCGAGGGCAGTACAGCTGAGGCCAGGAGATGCGGGGAGGCGGTTGTTGCGGGTAAGGCTTGACTTCGGCGTACGCCGGCGAGCGAGTGGCTGAGTCGGATGTATTGGCTTGCGCTGCGCTGGAGGAGGAGGATTGTCGCTGTGCTGGAGGGGAGATACTGTAATCGAGCGATGTGGACGAGGGAGCGGGAGCGGATGGATGCCGACGCCCTCGCCCCAAGTCGGCCCAGCTTCCGGTGTGACTTCAGGAAAAAGGTCGGACGGGGTGCGGTGCGGCCTGGACCCTGTTTCTAGCTTCCATCAAATCACCCAGGGTGCTCCGAACAAAGGGGCTCGCAACCATTGTACCCTGCCCTCCTTTCGAGAGCCCTCTGACGGTTTAAGAGACACACGTTCACACGCCGCCACAAAGGGGACTGTTACTTACCTGTCGCCGTCTCACCGTCGCTGGATCAAGCCAAGCTCCGTGGGTAACGGAGAAGTCCCTAATAGGGCCCGGGCCAAAAGGGACCGGCGCTCCCCTCGGTCCGCCTACCTTGTCGTACCACGGACACGCTGACACCATGTCGTCCACCACCACCACACATACCACGACCACGACCGCGACCAAAGGATCCGATATGGTCTCCACCCCCGAGGTCTCGGCGCCCTGTCCCGCCACTGGTCCGGTCAGATCGGACTTGGACCATGGATACATACCGCAAGCACCGCCCTCTTCGAGCACAACTACCTCGACACCGGACTCGACGCTCACCTCGTTCTTCCAAAGGTATGGCGACCAATATGTCATCCCCACCCATCTCGCCCCAGCCGCTCTACAAATCTGCATCACTGCCTTCCCACTCGGCCTTCTCGCGGGGCTCGTCCTGCCTCGCGCCCTTGGATTCCTCTTCTCCGAAAGTCTTACTCTTCTCGCCTCGTTCAACAACAGCGATGCAGCGACATCAGCCTCTCCCTCCGGCAGTTGGTACAGTCTCCCTCAGCTCCACCTCTACCTCCTCTCATGGTGCATCTTCCACCTGCTCGAGTTCGTCATCACCGCAACCTACAACCCTACTCGGCTCTACTCGGATTCGTTCCTGCTCAACAACGGGATAGCCTACCACATCGCCCACCTCGCCGGTCTGTTCGAGTTCATCCTTACCGCAGCATTCATCAATCCGCAGGCAAAGCAGGCTGGTCTATCGACTGTCGTTGGTCTTCTCCTGGTCGTGATGGGGCAGGCGATCAGAAGTCTGGCGATGATCCATGCCCATAACAACTTCAGCCACATCGTCGCGTTCAAGAAGAGAGAAGATCATCAGCTCGTAAAGACAGGTGTATACTCGTGAGTTGCACAGACAGAGCCCAATTCTCGCTCTCTGAGCCTTGTTTGTACTCACTCTCCTCGCCCGCCTTGCACCTTTCGACGCCGTCAGCTTCACCCGCCACCCTTCCTACTTCGGCTTCTTTTACTGGGCTTTGGGAACTCAGATCCTACTTGGCAACATGGCAGGATGTCTGGCCTTTTCCGTTGTCCTATGGCGCTTCTTCTCCAGCCGGATCGAAGGTACGTCGTCGGATCCTCCTTCCTCGTCTGCCAGGTCGCTACGCCTTCATCTGACCGGCTCGAGTCCTTTTCTTTGCTCGCTGCGACGACAACGACAGTCGAGGAACAGCATCTCATCGAGTTCTTCAAAGACGAGTATGTTCAGTACAAGAAGGATGTGGGGACGTACCTACCCTTCATTCGCTAAGTTGGAGAGGAAGTAATGAACCTCGTCGGATCGTCGTCACCGCTGCGAACCGAAGGGTCTTCCGTTACCATCCTCGCTCTGCCGGTTGCAACGTGTGGAGGTGTGCATCGATCTCAACAGCAAACCACGCCACAGCTCAGCCGACACAGACGATAGACCGGTTGAGGAAAAGCTTCTCCTCTGGTAGATGAACGACAGAGGGACGGCATCGGGCTTCGCTCAGCGTCTATTCCTCGAGTCAACACCAACAGCACCCGCGCCGATACCCCCGGACTCGTTGACGCTCTTTTCCGCTTCGTCGAGACCTGCCTCTGCCTGGATCCGTTCAATCTGTGAACGTTCCGACGAAAGAAGAGCAAAGATATGCCGGTCAGCAACGGTATCGGGGATACAAGATAGAAGACTCGGGGAAGAAGGGTCGGGACGTACCTCTTCGAGGATCGGCTTGTACTCTGAATACTTTTCTTCTGCCAACTAATCGACGTCGAAAGAAATTTGATGTCGTTCAAGTATCAGCGCTCCGGTAGTCATTAGCTCACGTCCGAACAGGGGAATGAGGGAGAAGCAAACTCACAGCGAAGCCGGCCTTTCTCGTCTCCTTGCCCCTCAACTTGCCTTCACTCTGTGTAAAGGCTACGTTGGCCCAGTGCGCTTTGCTTCTTTCGTAGAAGGCTCGCAGCTTTTCTCCAGGGTTGGGCGTCGAGAGCTGCTCCGCTTCCGAACGATCGCTGTCCTGCGCTACACCCATGAACATCTTGGCTTTTGCTCGGAGTTCATCCTTCAGCGATCGCAGACAAGTAGAAGAAAGAAAGTAGTGGTTCAGCTTGAATGCGTACTTCGCTCATACCCAAGATGTGTCGCTGGGACGTGGAGAGAGGGAAGAGGCCGGACGAGACGCACCTTCTCAGCCTGCGACATCTTGGCCCTCTTTGCCTCTTCGTCTTCTTCGTCATCGTCATCGCCGTACTCGTAGCCCTCGGGAATCTCGTCGCCCTCTTCGCCGCTGCTGCTGCCGCTATCCGACCCATCGTCGTCCGAACCGTCCTCGGAATCCGAATCGTCTTCGTCTTCCGATTCGTTCCATTCGAGCTTTATGGGACCGTCATTGCAGAAGAAGCAGAGAAAACAGAGAACAAGATAGGATTGCGATGTCAGCTTGTCGTTGAGCCCAAAAGGAACGGTGGCAGTATGGCGGTCGACTACGTACGCTGTCGATGGGACACTCTTTTAGGCAGATGAACTTCTCCAGTTTCGCTAGGTCAAGCGTGTAGAAGTCGTCCATCGTAAACTCACGGTTGGCCTGCTCAAAGATGCCGCCGTAGAGGTAGAGAACATTTCGCTGAACCGCAAGCATCGTGTTGTCTGTTAGACGAGGCACAAAGGTAGTGAGAAGCCAAGTCTTTTAGTCCAAAAATTCTCTCCTCATGAAGTGGAAGGAGACTTCCGTCAGCCGAACTCACATCTCTCCATCGGTCGCGACTTCTCAGGGTCGTCCGGATCGTCGTCTTCCGCGTCCTCTTCCGGTGCAAGCTCTGGCGTTGTAGCTGCGTGTGCTGGTGGCGGCACGACGGCTGCTTTCTCAGATGACGCTTCTGGTGCAGCGTTCTGTGCCTTTGATTTGCTGCCGTTGCTGACCTTGCTCCGTTTCGGCTCTCCGACCTCGTCCAGATTCTCGTTATCGTCTTCATCGTGCTCCTCTTCGCCGTCACTGTTATCGTCGCCTTGATCGGACTCGTCTCCCCCTTCCCCTTCCTCCTCCTGCTCCTGACGCTTGCGCGCCGCCTCTTCGGCCTGCCGCTGCCTCTGCTGCTGTTCCTGCTGCTGTTTCTGCTTCTTGCGCCTGTTGCCGCCGCCCATCTTCTTTGGCCGCTTGAGGTTGAGGCTGATCCACCTTCCCGTCCCGGGCAGCTGGTAGCCAAACAGGTCCTTGTGAAATGTGCTCTCGATCGACTCCTCGTCTGCCTCTGTGTCTGTGACGCCGCCAAACAGAACACCCATGCTCTTGGCCTGCCACAGGGCCATCGTGCAGCCTGACCGAGCCGAGGGCACGTAGCCGACCTTCCTCCGCTTGACCCAGTCGAGGTTCCTTAGGTCTTCGTCCATCTTGAGGAACCATGTGTCCTCCAACGCCACGCCCTGCGTGCGTTGTCCCTTGACGTACTTTTTGCAGTAGCCGCCGTGCAAGACAATGCCGTCGGCGGTCGACAGGAGCGAGAAGCCGCTTCGAGGCGCGGGGCGGCGGAGGTCGTTTTGCTCGATCTCAGTCCACTTGAAGGTGTTCTGCGTGTCGAAGATCCACAGGTCGTTGAGGTACTGTGTCTTGACGCCCGTGTCGATGAAGCCGCCAAAGAGGACGAGGTAGTGCTTCCAGAACGTCATCCGGTGGCCGCTACGCGCCGACGGCCGGACCTTTGTGTCGACCCGCTCCCACGCCTTGCTCTCGATGCTGAACGCCCAGAGGTCGCGATAGTGGTGGAAGGCATTCTGCCGCGCTCCGGAGAACTCGCCGCCAAAGAGCCACAGCATACCTCCCTGCGACGGCGTGGCAGCCACCTGATGGGCCGAGCGAGGGCCCGGCTGGTTCTGCGACGCATAGCTCCTCCACTCGTTGCGTTCCGGGATGTAGCGGAACATGTCCTGGTAGAAGGTGACCCGCTCTCCGTCAAAGTACTCTCCACCAAAGAGGTAGAGGTCGTTGCCAAGTGGACAGGGCGTCAGGGTGGCATTGGCCCGCCTCGAGGGCGGACCGCCGATCTTGTCCTCGCTGACGGCATGTTCGGCCTCCCACTTTTCGCGGTACCGCGCCAGCAGCAGGTCGAGGTCCTCTTCGTCGTCGGCTTCCGGCTTCGCGCCCTTTTTCTTGTTGTCTCCTTGGTTGCCCTTGGACGAGCTAGCGCCGCCGACGAGTGCGTTCTCTTTCTTGGCCTGCTTGGTAGCCTTCTTGTTCGAGAGCTTCTCGGCCTTTTCCTTTTTGGCCGCCTTGGCGGCGGCTTTGCCAGCTCCGGCTTTCTTCTTGCCCATGGTGTTTGAGTTCCCGCGACCAGGCACAGGGTGATGGGCTAGGCGGTGGCGGGTAGCTGTGGCGAAGCTGGAGTGCGAGAAGAGGGTCGAAAGGGCGGGTTGAGATCGAGAAAGAAGATGGTATTGTTAGCGGCCAAATTCTGGGCCTCAAAAAATAGGAAAAAAGGCTCGGAAGACGGCGGCCAGAAGAACGCCGCCCCGCCCATGCCTCCACACCAACGTGCAAATAAATAAAAATTAAAAAAAAAACAAAACAAAAATACAGGCACCCCACCCTGATCCCGCCGCCCCTGCGACGCCGCGCCATGCCACACAGTCAAGAGTGCCATGCCAGCACACGACACAGACACGAGCAAAAGAGGCGTCACCGGCACGCTTCAGCAGGCTACAGGAGTGCAGAGCTCATCGTTTGCGAATGGATTTCTCTTTGTGGCAGAGTGTGCATGCGTACGGCGGCTCGACGGGATCAGGGCAGAGTTAAGATAAAGCAAGAAGACGTTGGCGTATCTTGAGGACGGTAACCTGATTAGATGGAAGCCATGACGGCGCCTGCCGCGAGGGCGAGGGCGGTCAGACAGTAAGGCAGCAGCAAGGAAGCCGGAGCGAAGGTCGCTTTCACAGCGGCGTTGGCGCTGGTCCCAGTGGCGCTTGGTGACGTATCCTTGTTTGTGGCGCTCGGGCCTGCGTTAGCTGAAGTGACGCTTCCGCCACCTCGCGGCGTGGCGGAGGCCTGTCCGACCGAGGCGCTCGCGTTGTTGGACCTGATTGTCGAAGACTGCAGGACCCATCCGATGCCACCAGCGATGTGGCCTCGGAAGTAGTCCTGCCGCCACGTCGTCACGTCGTGGCCCAGCGACGTGTACCACGACCGTCCAGGCCCGCCCGAGGGGTCGACATTGGCGCCTCCGCCGCCGCTGACACTCGTGTCAGTCTCGGCGTTGGTGTCGAGCAGGCCACCTTCGCGGAACCAGGCGAGCGGATGCGGCGCCGGGCCGTTCGTCCCGTTCCGGAAACCCTGCGGGTTCAGCCCCCCATCATTGTAGCTCGATGCGTTGGTCAGCAGCAGCTGCGCCGGCGTGGGAAGCTGTCGAGGATCCGAGCGGAAATTATAGACCTCCTCGTAGACTTCAAAGCCATCAGCGGGAAGCTTCGAGGTCGAAGGATGGTCGAGCGTTACCGGCTTAATCGACACATTCTGTATGGACGGGTGGTAGTCGAAGAAGGCGCCTAACAGGCGCCCGAAGAAGGGGGCGCCGAACAGGGTCGCCGCGGCCGAGTGGACGCCAAAGAAGCCACCGCCGTCCTGGATGTAGGCGGCAAAGTTGCGGATGCCTTGATTATCCAGGACGGTACCGGCGCCCGGCGGATCGACGTCGGTCGTCATGATGAAGCCGATCGCATCGAATTCGGACAAGTAGGTGGCGTTACGGAAGGTTGACTCGTCGTTGCTGGTGACCGCTTGCCATCGGAGCGACGAGATGGAAGCGTCGATGTCGGCCGAAGGGATGCTGAGGCTTCCATTGCCGATCGCGGTGATGGTCTCGACGGCCGTAGGGATCGACTCGTGGTAGTAGCCGGTGCACTTCGTGTAGAGCAGGATGCGCGGAACGGCGAGGACCTGCTCGGTCAACAGCGCCGAGCCGATTGCTGCCACGGCGAGCCACTTCATGATACGAGCTGGTGGGGGTCGGTGTATGGCGAGGGGAGGGTTGGGCAGGTAGGGCGAGAGGAAGATGGTAGACCTGCCTGATCGCTGATGTGGCCTCGCCAGCCCCTCTGGCTAAGCGCCACCCTCGCGGCTTTCCGCAGCTCAATGTGTTGCTGCCGTCGAGCCCGTGCTCTTTCGATTCTCCAAACACCAAGGACGCTTGCGAGGTCCCACGCTAGAGCCACATCAACAGGGTCCGGCCTCAGTCGGGTCCGAATCCCTCCACCCCTTTGTTTCCGGAGGCCTCATGCGTCAGTCAAGAGCGGGACCGAGATCGGCTCGGCGACCCTCCCATTCATGCCATCCTGACCATGCCGCGAGGCCGTATGGCGAGGAAAGACGATCTATCGATAACCACACAGGAACCACGGAGCAGGTCCTGGCAGCAACAATGCGCAAAGGACCACGATCACGACGGCGAGGGCCACCCGCTGGTGCAGGGACAGACGGTGCGGCTCCGGGGGAAACACGAGGCGAGGCCTGGCCCCCCCAGTGAAAGCAGCGAAATGACGGGACTTAGCAGAAAGAAAAAAAGGTTTGCGAACAAGCGCGCGCTGGCTGGTGGGTGGAGTTGTTTTTTTTTTTCCCTCAGCAGCAGCCGGTTCATCCCGCTTTTCCAGACGACGCCCTATGTACGACTTCGACGACATCCTCCGCCTTTCCATCTCTTCGCCATCATCACACCTTCCGCCTTGATCAACGCTGCCGGTATCCTACAGCTCGCCGAGATCTTCCCTGCCCCGACCATCCCGCCTCGCCGACGCCGCCCCCCTGGTCACCCGCAGAAAGGCCAGTGCTCGCCTGAACGGCTCGCGGCATCATCCGAGCGACTCACCACTACACTTGTCAGCTGGTCTTCGGCTTTTCCGAAGTCGGCACACCCACCAGACAGCCCGCAGGAGTCGTCCTGCGGACGAGCGCAGCCTCAGGCGGGCGAATAGGCAGACTTTGCTGAGCCACGGTGTGATTCGCCGCACCGAGTGTAAGCTTGTTTTTGGTCTCAGGGCGCAGACTTTGGCCGGGGTCAGGCCGTTCGTCGAACTACATCGACATGAGTCTACGGGAGACGCCGTATTCCGGCGCCGCGGCGACAATCGTCATCGACGACCACACGCAGCCCCACGGCTACACCTTCGGCGCTGCCGGCATGGCCCACACGCACGGCGCTATGTCAAACAGCCACCCGCACAGCGGTCACGCCTTCCCTCACCTCTACGACTACGCCGCCGCCGCCACCGCGGCCGGCCATCACCGCAGCTCGGCCACCTCTTCGCCGCACAGCTCCTCGCCTGCAGGTATGGCCATTTCCTATGGCAGCGCCCACGCCAACATCGCCAGTCCGCAGCTCTCGGCATCCGCCCACACGCCGACGCTCCCCATGGGCGCCTTCTACATCCAGCACGCGAACACTAACAGCGCAGCGGGCACACCGCCCTCGTCGCGCCACGCCGCCTCCTCGTCGCACCACCACCAGCCCTTCCACGCCTCGCATTCCGCCAGCGTCCACCACCCGCACCACCACCAGCAGCACCATCAACATCACCAGCACTACCTCGACCCGTACAACAGCGCCGGAAGCACGCCCCATCACCGCTTCTCGCCCTCGGCCGACCACCAATCTTCGTCCAGCGGCTCGGTGGCACCCCTCTCGCACAGCGGCCGCCTAAGGTGGGCCAACTCTCCGGCCGACTCGTACTATGCCCTCGCTTCCAATGACGGCCACGGCCACATCGGACATCCAGCCGCCGACTACAGCGCTGTCGTGGGTGCGCGCATGCCATGGGAGACGACGTTCGCCACCACTTCGACGGGCGGCACGCCACACTCAAGCTACGGTCTGGTCGATTCGCCCTCTTCGGCAACCGACTACAGCCATATGGCCTCGGCCCTTGTGGCCCCGACGCGACCCGAGGATGACTCGGGCTCCGAAGGTAACGTCAGGCCGAGGCAGAGGAAACGACCGAGGGGCGTCGGACCAGAGGCGGAGGGGTCCGAGGCAGCATCCACTGCTGATGGCCCGAGACCGAGGGGGAGGCCAGTTAAGGGCAAGAAGACCAACCTCGCCCATGTACAAAGCGGAGAGTCGATGGCAGACTATGGTACGACTTCGGATGGCGGCGGCTATGATGAGCCAGACATCACCGCGTGGATCCACTCGGGCGACGGCGACGACGTCGGAGTAGCGCTTCATTCGCATCCGTCCAATGCAGCGGCGGCGGCGGCGACCGAACACCACCGGCTGTGGTCCAGTTTTTCGCCGTCACTATCGACCGATACGCCGGGCAGCCAGCACGCGCACCAGCAGGGAGGCTTCAGCGCCTCGATGCCTGGGTCGCGGCATCCGTCCGCCTCGGCCTCGGCCTCTGCCGTCGCATCTCCAGAAGAGTTCGGCTACGGCACCGCTGCGCACCATATCCACGGACATGGACATGGCCACGGCGGTGCGCCTTCCAACCTCGGCCTCAGCGTCCAGTTAGGCGAAGACTTGACCAGCGACCAGGGTGCCGAGGGACATTCTGCCGCGGGCCATAGTGCCTTCTCCTCGGCCGAAAACGTACTCGCCGGAGACGGCGACGCGACGACGTCGGCGTTGGGCGGCGCGGTGACCGAGGACGAGCCGCTCTACGTCAACGCGAAGCAGTATCAGCGCATCCTGAAACGGCGCGCGGCGCGGGCGTGTATCGAAGAGTCCCGCAAGAAGGTCTGGCTCGCCGAGCTGCAGAACGGCGAGAGACAGCACTCTGGCAGCATCGATGGCGAGAACCTCGACGAAGACGGGCGCAAGCCGTACCTCCACGAGAGTCGACACCGCCACGCCGTCAGGAGGCCTAGAGGGCCCGGCGGACGCTTCCTGCAGAGGAGTCCGACTACGACATAGCCTGTCGCTCCACCGCTATCTCGCTATCTCTCTGGATCACGCCGTGATTCGACCTACACGCCATTCGCCTTCGCACCTGTTGTATTCCTAACCACGAATTCCTTGTCCTTTCTCCACCTACCGAACAATCTCGTAAGTTGTACTCTCTCTCTCTTCCTCTCTCGCTCGCTCGTCCATGTCGACCACCCGCCCTTCTCGCTGCCTCTGCTGTGTAACAGTATGTACCACTATCGTCCACCTTAGCAGTCAACCAACCTTGTTTAATCCCATTCCCATCCCTTCCCATCACACTCCATTAGGGTCAAAGCTGCTGCACACAGTTTGGCTTGGCCTTGACGAAGCTTCTCTGTTGAGGTTGTCGTTCGTGGTGATGCAAGTCGCTCGTCGGAAAAGAACATAGGGCAGATAGGTGGTGATGCGGTCGGCAGATCGTGGCGAGTTGGAAATATGTCCGTCGATTCGGGTGCGGATGCGGACGTGGTACAAGTACAAGGGACGGGGACGGGGAGAGGAACGGGGAAGGAAACACAAGTGCTCAGGGAGCGACACAAGACCGAGAAAAGGAAACGCAAAGTTAAAACGCCCAAACCGCAAGGCCGAGCGTGCGTGGGCTCGGTGCGACGACTACTCCCTGATGTCGAGTACGGCGGCCTTTCTTGCCGCCTTTGGCTTTTTGTCTCCCATCTTGGAGTGACCCCTTCGGTGTTCCTCCTTGACGCGACGGGCATCGAGCATCGTCTTTTTGAGTTTCTGCGCATGCTTGATGGCCTTGGGCGTGTGTCGTTGTCTCTCGATGCGCGCAACGTCGCCGACGCCCGCCCACTTCTGCCGCAGCGACTCGGCGTACTCCCTGCTGGCCATCTCGCGCGTACTCAGGATACCCAGCTTCTCGCTCGCCTTGGCCTTCCAAATGCGCACGTTGCCGTCGTCCGACCCGGAAAGGACGAAGCGCGCATCCATGCTGAACGACGTCGAAAAGATGCGCTGCATGCGCTTGGTGTGGTAGACGTCGCGCGAGTGGTTGCCGCGCCCAACGTCCCAGATCCGCAGCGTGCGATCGTACGAACCCGACACGAGCTCCTGCCCCGTGGGCGAAAAGTCGACCGACATGACGGCGGCAACATGGTCCTTGTAGATCTGCGTGGCCTGCTTGAGGTTGCGCATGTCGAACGTGTAGATGTTGTGGTCCTCGCTCGCCACCGCAAACACCGTCGGCTCGATCGGCGACCAGGCGAGGTCGTTGGCGCGCATCCCCATCGTCATCTTGGTCAGCGGCTTGCCGCTGCGCAGGTCGTAAAGCACCACGCTCCGATCCGTGCCGGCGCTCGCCAGCACCTCCTTCTCGCTCTGGTTGAAGCGAACGACGTTGATGGCGTCCGGACCCCACGTCATGGTGCGCAGCGGGTCCGAGGAGCCGCCGCGCTCCAGGTCCCACGTCTGGATCGACGACGAGGCTGATGCGAATACGGCCGACGTGGCGTGGTGCGAGAGCGAGTTGAAGGCCGACTGTCCGTAGTAGACGGTCAGCGGCTCGCTGGCCGGGACGTCCTTGTCCCGTGTGCTGAGCAGGCCGCCTCGGCGGGCGCTCCCCGATGCCGTCATGTCGAGATCGTCGTCCTCGTCGTCCTCCGCACCGCCCGGCTCGCCACTGAGGCCGATGCCGTCCGGTCGAGGATCGGCATCCCACAACTTGACGGTCCTGTCGGTCGAGCAGGAGAGCATCCTCCGGCCCAGCGCTGAGGCATTGCTGGGTGAGGCAAAGGTGAGGGGCGAGATGCAGAGCGACTGGATGATGCCAGAGTGCGCCTTCGGGTAGACGTAGATGGGCCTCTGGCGTGCGAGGTCCCACAGTCGGATCTCTGCGGGGGAACGGGTGAGAGAGGGGGGACGAAGAGGCGTCTGCCATCAGTAAGAAGTCGCCCAGGACCGTGGCCGCCATCCGGGCCGACTGCGACTCACCTCCGTCACCGCTGCCACTAGCCACGACGTTGAGCCTGTTGTAATCCTTTGCGAGTGCATAGATGCCGTCGATGTGCCCATCGAGCGCGGCGACGAATGGCTTGGCAAAGAGACGGTCCAGCTTGGCGGCGTTGAGGGCGCGGGTGTACTCTCTCGGCTTGTCGAAGGGGTGGAGCGCCGGGTCGAGGTTGCGCGAGATAGGGGCGGGGTCGCCCTGCCTGGCGGGGGCGTGGGCGTCGAGTGAGCGGGAGAGTGCCTTGATCTTCATGCTGGGTGTGTCGTCGGTGTGCCGGCGGTGGTGGTGGTGGCAGCGAAGGTGGGGGAGGCCAGTGGCGGTCGAGGAGCAGGGTGCAAGCTGCCGCTGCTGCGCCGGGGGCTGCTGTGCCGGGGACGGAGAGAATTTCTCTGATTTTTGACGCGAGCGGCTTGCTCTTTTGACTTCTTTTGGCCACCTCCGTGCACGCTTAGGTAAGCTATGTTGGATTCCAGCTCTCGCTCTCGCTCTCTCTCTCTGTGCTGCTTGGCTTTATTTCTCTCTTCTCGTTCGAATCCACCCCTCCCTCCCTTCCTAGCTCCTAGCTCCTAGCTCCTAGCTCCTCACTCCTCGATTCCGACTCACCCCTCAAACCTCACACCCATCGCATTCACTTGCCTTGCACACCGACGTCTCGTCTGCACCCGGCCCGCACACGCGCAGCATGAAGGTGGTCAAGCTGCGCGCAGCTCTTCTCTCCGACTTTGAGGTGCTCGTGGCCCTCAAGGACATGGAGGCCGATCAGATCCAGCGCTCCCAGCAGCTCAAGGCGCAAAAGTTCGCCACAGCAGAGGAGGTGCAGGAGAGCGTGTACCAGGACCAGGAGGAATGGCTGGAACAGGTGCCAGAAAACCTCAGGACGATACAGTACGAGGTGAGAAGCAGAAGATGAGATCCCAAACCGTCGCTCCTGCGATCGCAACCCCAGCGCCGGTCGCTGATGCATTATCGGAACACGTCTTCCTCCCGCCCCAGACGATCGCCTTCCTCTCCGATGTAGCGAGGCCCTGCGCCCACCAGACGGAATACGCCATCACCGGTCTTATGGACGCCCTCAAGGCGCGCGGCTACTCTCTCACCGATGCCGAGGCGCGACGCGGTGGCTTGGGCCTCAACAAATCGGAGCGCCTTCAGATCGTCAACCACTCGCCAAGCAGCGTCGTCGAGCTGCACACGCTGGTCGAAGAACTCTCGGAACGCTTCTACGACGACCAGGTCGAAGAGATTCTTCAGCTGGTCCAGAGCTACATCCCCGCATCCGCCGGATGCAGCGTCAACGCCTACGCCGAGGGAAACCCAGGGCAAGATGAGCTGGCGGCAACGGTCAACGGTTTGGGCCAGGAGACGGCGGCTAACGAGGCGATGGCGCTCAACGGCTACGGACACCAAGACACAGCGGCGGCGGACTTGGGACAAGGGGACGAGAACGGGTTGGCGGTCGTGCCTGGACAGGACGAAGAGCTCGAGGGGCAAGACGACGCCTACGAGATTGATCCGGCCGTTGAGATGGACGAGGACGAGTTCGTCAATGAGGGTTTCGGTGGGCCAGGGGTCGAAGACGTCGAGCCAGAAGACTAGGACGTCTGCCCGTCGTCCCTGATCCCTCCCCACGGTGTCCTTGTCTGCTCCTCGCCCTTGCATATTGCGCTCCTACTTGTTGTATTCTAGCACATTGACTGACATTATTGGTTCTTCTCTCCTTCGTCGATAATATCAACATCGCAGGCAAACCCCATATCGCTCACCCTCTGCTCGGTCCGAGTAGACCCGGGGTTGGCCTCGTCAAGAATGTGATGCGCGCTGGCTAGTCCAGAGGGACCGAGAGTAGTAGTGTGGTAATCAGCACACCTCATGCGGGATGGCAGGCTCTATTCCTCGTCCATTTCGGCAGCCTACATGAAGAGAAGAGCAACAGCATCAAATACAGGCGGGGCACAGGTTAGCGTCGTCTCCTGGACAAGCAATGCCTCGGGACAGCGGCTCAGCACAATGCACCTTGAACTCGGGGTCCTCGTCTTCGGCATCGGCCGACGCCTCGGCGTCCTTGGTGAGACCGGCCTTCTTCATCGCCTCCTCGGAGCTGTAGTCGATGGGTCCAGCGGCACGCCGACGACTGCTGTAAACAATGTTGCCCATGTCGAGGGCGGACATGTTCTCTTCGGCGTCCATGCTCTCGTCGATCTGGCGCAGGCAAGGTATATGCAGTCAAGTCGGCTCGTCTCGTCAGTGACGGTAAGGTCAAGGCAGCGAGACGAGAGCATGCCTGGTCAACGCACGTCGTCCTCATCTTCATCGTCGTCGTCGTCATCGTCATCATCATCGTCATCGTCGTCATCGTCCTCCTCCTCCTCATCTTCGACTGTTGGGCGAGGGCGGTAAGGTAGAGCAGCAAGAGCAGGGAAGTGCGAGGTCAAATCGGGGACGTGTTCCTCGGCGGGGTTGAGAGGCTGCGGGGCGACTGACCGGAGGCGACAGCCTTGCCCTTCCCCTTGTTGGCCGTGGGGACGTAATGCTCGACGACGTCGGCAGGAGCAGCGGTGGTAGCAGCGGAGACATTACCGGCGGCAGGCAAGGAGCCAGCCTGCTCGACGGCGGGTGTGGTGCTGCTGAGTGCGATGTGGACGAAGGGCAGGTCAGCAGGCCAGAGGCAGAGCAGCAATCTGCCAGCAAGGGGTCATTGCTATCGTCGAGGGAGGGAGGGGTGAATGCTCACTTGGTCTGGTCGGACATTTCTGTGTGCGTTGTCGCCATTGTTGCGAAGGCAAGGTTGGGGGAAGGTGATGTGAAGTGAGGTGGTCTAGAAGGAAGGAAGCGCACTCGCTTGAGAAAGACGGAGAGAGGCGGGGCGGTGTGTGTTGGTCTCTCTCTCTCTCTCTCTCTCTGTGCGCGGGCGAGAGGGCGCGGTTTGTGCGTGTTTTTTTTTTGCGCGGCCACTTTTACGCGACGGCACAAAGAAAGAGGCGGCGCCACGCCACGCCACGCCACGCCACGCCTGGCCGGCCTGTCTGCCTGCCTGCTTGACACCAACAGCCGGAAAGCCATCCAGAAATCACAATGTAATTCATTTATCGATTGCAGCCCGCGTCCACCGAGACGGGCGAGCTAAACCTTGCACGGCTACCTCACTCCGCCGCTCTCGTATCCCTCCCTAGTCCCTCTTTAGCCACCACGAGCACGAGGGCGTCCCTCTTGCATCTCGCCGCCACCGTCTCGGCATGTCCGCCAAGCGTCAAACAGCGCCAACTCCATCGACGCCGCCCCAATGACGCGGCAGCGGGGCTCACACGCTGCTGCTTTGGTCGAAGCCACCACCTCCTCCCGCCACCCGTCGTACACGCTGCAACGAGGCGCCGACCAACGACCATCCCGATCGCATGCAGACCAAGACCATCGCAGACCACGCCCGCCACCCGCACCACTCGAGCCTTCTCACTACACACGTCTCTACGACTGGGCCGGGCACGCGAGGTCGGCCGTACGATGCTTTGCTCGCGACGTTAGGCGCATGCCGCTCCTCGAAGGGGTCGGCATGGCGCTGGGAGGTGAGCAAGGCGCGAACTGACTCAAATCAGACTCTGAGCATCACCCAATGACGCTGACTCACTTGCCGCCTGGTGCCTGCCTCGTGACCGTAATCGTCTAGGACTGCCGCTCTACCGACATCTCAACACACCCTGCCTCAACGCGACAATATGCGGCATCGTCGTAGGCGTCACCGCAAAGGAGCGCAAGGTCATCTACGAAATCGATGATGGGACGGCGGTGCTGCGGGTGCACGTAGCCGGGCGCGAGGGCGATGCGTATCGAGAGCAGAAACCAGCAGAGCGGCGTGCCTCAAAGGCCGAACAGCGGCCTACCGGGATACCGAGCTGCTACGTCCGACCTCCCTCGCCGAAACGAAGCAAGTACCAGACCACTGGCACCGCCGCAGGGGCTCTTCGGGATCTCAGCAGTTTCTCGTCAGCCAGCTGGTCATTCGAGTGCACACCTAAGCATGCAGTCGGGGAGCTGGTCCGGGCGACTGGCAGGATACGCCCCGACTTTGACGGCGATCGCATCCTCTCGCCTGGCAAGCTAGGTTAGTCGGTCAATGATCAGCAATGCTCTCGGGACAGGGGGTACAAAAGCTGATCTCGCGCTCCGACACCCTCTTGCCATCGTCATTGGCCACGATAGCGCTACTGTCCGATGCAAACGACGAGAGCCGGCACTTCATCGAAGCGATAGGCCTGGCCGAGGGCGAGTATGGCAGACCTCTCACGCCTGAGCGGGTTCAGCATTTGACTGCATCGCTTCCGTCAACAATGCCTGCACAGGACGATCGCACCACTACGACGCCCTGGGACACCAACGCGCACGATGCGGACGAGGCCGGAGCTGGCCATCTCACTAATAAAGGCAACCATGGCAGGCACGGCAAGCAGAAGTCGCGTGTCTACACCCCGACCGGTGAAGACGTTGAGTCTCACCGGCGGCTCATCTCGCCGCCGACATCCCAAGTGTCTGCGACGCCGACAACCGTCGCAAAGCCAGAAGACGAGCTACGGCGGCCGGATGACGACAGGCGCTACCTGGAGCAAAGCAAGAAGCTCCAAAAGGCTCGCAAGCTGCTCTCAAGCCAGTCCGACCCTCTCTCGGACGGAGAGGCTGCCGATGACTGCCAGCCCTCACACGGCTGCGAAAGAAATGACCACCGATCCAGGGCAAAGAAGCGACTCTCGACCAGGTCGTCTGCCAAAGCGCTCTTCATCTTGCTTGACTCTTCGCACGTCGAGGGCGCAGCGACGGTGGCCTCGCACCCATCATCCGACCGCGGCCTCATCGCCCGCAACGGGATCGGCTACAGAGGCACTGAAAGCCACCGGCGTCACGATGCCAGCATTTCGATCGACATCAGCAGGAGCCGCCAGCCGTCGGTGGCCAGCTTCGCATCTTCTCCCGGTTCGACTTCGCGCAGGCTGCGGAAGCATCAGAAGCTGTCTGACTCCAAGGTGACCGACTCGTACTTTCGGCTACAAGTGCAGAAGCACCTCGTAGACGAGTTCGGCCCGGGCGCCGGCTTCTCCTCTCAGAGCATCGACACGAAGGGTCGCAGCAAGGCGTTCTCGGTCTCCGACTTGGCGGCGCAAAAGAACCTCCGAGAGCTCGCGGAGAGGTTGGTGCGGATCAAGCTGGCGCGTCGGGCGCAGAAGGCGAGCGCGACGACGACGATGGCGGCGGAATCGCTGGCCTCGACGGCGTCGTCGACTGCATCATCCGAGCCGATTTCGGACAAGGTCACGCGGTTGTTCCAGTGGACGGTCCGCCAGATGATGACGGACGGCTTCATCATCCTAGCAACCGCCGCCGCAGACTACGACTGTGGTTTCTTGAGCCCAGTCAGCAGCGTGATCGACCTCACCGGCTCTTTGCCGCTGTTGGGCGGCAACAATGGGAGGAGGGAAGGGCGGCAGAACGAAGAGATGTACCAGCTGGTGACGTCCAAGGTGCTAGCGGAGCCTCTGCTGGCGGTGTTGCGTCCAGCAACGTCGGTGCAAGGCCATGCTGCGTACGACGCCGAGACGATTTTGTGGCGTCTGTCGCAGCGCGACAATAGCTTTTCGAGCCTGACGACGGAAGCGGTCGAGGCGGCGCTTTACGAGCTGATGGCGCACAGCTTGGTGTCGCGATCGTCGTCTGGACGGTGGACTACAGCAAAGGCAACGGCGGTGTGACGGGGAAGACGCCTGTACGATACGCAACTCTTGCAACCACACTCGTGCTGTGGGATGAGCCAGCGGCTGCTGTGGTCTAGCCTCGATACAACGCACCGAGGAGATACAGTGTAAGGTGGTGAGTGAGGCACAGAGTGTGCATGCGTGCGAAGCCCCTTTGGTGTCCCGAACGACGCCCGGCCAACTGGGCCCGCCGAACGACACCTCGAGGCCATGCGGCACGCCCGAAAGGGCGGAGCTGGTGGGGGGTGCAGGAAAAGGCATCCAGCGCAGGACAAGGAGGGGCCAGGACGAGGGGGATGGGGGTCGGTCGTCTTCGGTGGGCCTCGCAGACCAAGACACGGCGGCCGTCGCGCGCTCGCAGGCGTTACCCCGCAAAATAAGGAAATCGCGGGGCGAAGCTCGCTGCCCCGTCCTAACTTATCTCGTGCCTTCCACCCACACATCCCCTCCATCATCTTCACCCTCGCCATCATCATCATCATCATCGCTCGCCGTGTCTATCGATTCGCTCCCCATCCGCCCGCCGAAACCATCACGCATTCAACCCCTCGCCACCCGCTACTCGCCTCGCAGAACTTGACCTGCTTTGCCCTTCCACCGAGTCCCGCTCCCCACCACTCCGGCATTGGCTCCATCTAGCGCCCGTGTCCCCATCCCCGTACTCAGCCCTGCCTGACCTCGACCGCTTTCGACCGTAGCGGTAGCTCGCGGCTGGTAAGCTGCGTAGCTTACCTCTCCTGTCTCGATGCAGACTCAGAGCTACACCTCCGAGGACGAAGCCAGGGCCGCCGCACAGCTCGCCACCCTCCGCGGCAGCATGGGCGATGCTTCATCGTCGTTGAAGTTCGACCTCTCGTCGCCCTCAGACTCGGCCTATACCAGCTTCCACTCCTTGGGCGGTACCGCAGCCGTCTCTTCCGCAGCCGCCTCTTCCACAGCACCAGCACCAGCTGCAGCCGAAGCAGAAGCCGGTCCATCCAAGCCAAAATCGGTAAAGGCGCCCCGCAAGAAGTCCAACGCTTCCAAAGGGAGTCCCGGGAAGAACGACGATGGTTCCGCCACCGCCGCCGACTCCAAGTCAAGCAGGAAGCGCCGGAGGGTCGTGGTGGCGTGCGACACCTGCCGCCGCAAAAAGGTCAAATGTGAGGGTCTCCCCAACCCGGTCAACACTTGCAACAACTGCAGCGCATACAACTACCGCTGCACCTTTTCCAGCGAGCCAGACCGCTCTCGCGGAAAGTATGAGATCCTCGAGAGCAAGGTAGAGACTCTCCTCAGTGCCCTACGGTCCGTGGCGCCTCATATCGCCGCCCAGTACGACAAGGGCGAGCTCACCATCACCGGTCCCATCGGGGGCAGCGCGCCGCCACAGAACGCCGACGCCTGGCGCGACCGACAGAGCGCGACCGACGGCGACTACGACAAGCTGGACGCTTCCGGCGGCGACGTCGGTGGGAGTGCCGTCATCGGCGGCCACGATGGAAAAGTGGGCAGGGATCGATCGGCGCGAGGAGCTGAGGGCGGCCAGGAGGAAGCGGGAGCAGGCCGGCGCCAGAGTTCCGATGACTGCGAGCTGCAGTCGAGCGAGGACGCCGCTGCCCGGAAGGAGGTCGATCGCAGTGTCCTGATTCCGGACGTCGAGGAAGGGCGGCCGCGATACTTTGGCCACTCTTCCACCTTTTCCCTCTTCCACTCGATGCCTGCCGGCAAGCACAGCCGGCCACCGAGTCCAGGAAGAGTCAGCTCGCGCCCGCATTACCCGGGCAACCGCCCCCAAATCTTTGACAGCTACGAGGCCAGCATTGCAGAGACCCGGACGCCGGGCGCCGACGACAGCGGCGGCGGTGGCATCAGTCAGAGCGTTCGCTTCTCAAAAGAGATGCCGTGGCCGCTCCACCCGACCAACTCGAAGGAGTGGATACAGCTGCTGCGCCGCAAGAACACCGTCGCCGTCGGCCGCGACGACCTCAACACCGAGGAATGGATGACTCGCTACACGCTGCCGGCCCCCGATTTGGTGACGGACCTGCTCAACCTCTACTTTGAGCGGCTCCACCCGCTGATGCCGATCATCCACCGCCCTTCGCTGGAGCGCGACATTGCGACGGGGCGCGCCGACAAGGACGTAGCCTTCCGCGGCATGGTCTTTATGCTTCTAACGATCGCATCGCGCCACTCTCACGACCCGCGCGTCTACTCTGACCCCAACGATCCGGATTCGGCAGGCGACCACTTCGCCGCCGCCAGCCGCCTCTACCACCAGGTCTATGCGGCCAGCCTGACCAACGTTCAGGTGATGATCCTCACCGCGACTTTCATGCACGGTGCGATCGGCCCTGGCGCCAGCTGGACGGTGCTCGGCGTCGCAATCCGCGCGATCCACGATATCGGCCTGCACCAGGAGCGCGCCTACCGTAACTTCACGCCGTTCGACCAAGAGCTCCGGCGGCGCACGTTCTGGGGCGCCATGATCCTCGACGGCATCTTTTCGACCAACATGGGGAGGCCGCCCGGTGTGAGGCTGGAGGACTGCGACGTGCGCATACCGATCGACGTCGGTGTGAGTGCGCAGAGACCGACAGAAGCATCTCGGGTGGTGGTGATCCTTTTTCGCTTTTCGCTGATCGTTTCTTTGTCCGTGCTTCCTTCTGACCGGATCGCGCCTGTCGGCCCGACCAGGATGAGACTCTGTCGCGGTTCGAACATGGCGGAACCATCGTGGTCGACAAGCCGTCGGAGAAGCCGACGATCTGCTCCGGCTTCAACCACATGATCAAGCTCAACATCCTGGTCAACGACATCGTCAACATTCTCTACACTCCGCGCTGTCGGCAGGATGGCAGCAAGAGGTATCCGCACAACGCCAACGTCAGGCGCTCGCCGGACTACAAGGACATGGCGATCCTCTCGAAGCGTCTCGACGAGTGGTGCGCCAGCATCCCCGAACACCTTCGCTCGCTCGACAGCCCGTACAAGCTGCAGGCAGGGCTGGTGCAGTGCGGAGCCCACGACGTCCGGCTCTACATCCTCAAGCCCTTCCTGGAGCACACGGCTCTCAAGAAGATCCTACACCCACAGTGCTCGCACCATGCGCGAGAGTGCCTCAAGGTGGTGCTCGAGCTGTATGAAGGCGGCCACGTCACCGACCTTGTCTTCATCTTCCAGCAGGCGCTGATGAGCACGGCGACGTTTATGATCACCGTCTGGCACGAGTGCCGCGAGATTGAAAGGCTCGCTGAAGACAACGATCTGATCGAGGCCACGCTGCGGACCTTTGGGTCGTTCGACGATCGCTTCTTCTCCAAGATCTTCCGACGAGCGCACCGTATCCTGAGGTACGTCCACCTTTTCCCCCCTTCCTGCGCTGTTCTGTCGTTTCGTTCGCCTCGCTGACGTACCCTCTCTGCCTCACCGACTGACCACAGAGACATTGCCACGCGGACGATCCACACGATGAACTCAGACCAGCGGGAGCGCGTCAGCCGGCTGCTGCAGCGTGAAGCCGAGACGATGCCTTCGTCGATGTTTGCCAGCTCGATGCTGCTGGGGCCCTCGACGCGTCTGATGCCGCCCAGCAGCTCGACCGGAGGGCTGGCATCAGCCGCCGTCCGGCTCAACCGTCTACCCAGCGGCGACGCCAACTCTGCCTCGGCCGCCTCGGCCGTTCCAAAGCACTTGCCGCAACCCTGGGCGAGTTCTAGCGTCACTTCTTCCATCATCCCCTCGTGGTCTCCCTGGGGACCTGGAGCGCAGTCCCCGGCCCGAGGGAGCATCGACTACAGCAGCGGCGGCGGTGGCGGCGGCGGCATGAGCCCATTCGGAACGCAGCAGGGTATGGACGTAGGCAACGACGGAAGAATGTCGTCTAACAACGATGGCACCGCCGCTTCCTCTACGATGGCCACAGCGACGGCGGCATCGGCGACGGCGTCGAACTGGTCGACCAACGACGGCGAGGGTAGGAACATGGCGTACGTCGGCGATTCCTGCAGAGGCATCATGCCCATGTTCACGCCTGCAGCGGACGACATGAGGTCGACTACGCACCAGCTCGAGGATCTGACCTGGACCGAATACTTTTCCAAGGTGAGCGACCAGGCTGCATCCGAGTCGACCGGCGAGCGTGTGGGGGACCTGCGACTGATTTTTTGCCCTGTCACCGTGTCGTCGATGGCTGTACAGTTCCTGGACGATATCGGGTGAGTCCACCAGGGAGGAGGAGACGCCATACCACCCGCAGCGCACGCATCGATGGGTCACGATCCGCAAGCGCCCCCGCCGAACTTTGCAGTCGGTATACCGGGCTCTATATCCGTGGCGGGCGGAACGCCGAGGAGGTACGGTGCTGCCTGAACGCTACGCTACTTTTCTACCTGCTTGGACCGTTCGCCCTTTGTGATGTTAGGTCAAAGAACCGGACATGCGATTTGCCTTGATGAGGCGGACGGAGACTGCCGGGGATGATGAAGGCGTTCGGCTCAAACTTTTCATTTCATACGACTTAGCAACGAACTTCCGACCCCGAATGACTTGCGAACCATGCACGCAGACCAGCAGGTCTTCTTATTTCCTCGTTTCGTGGTACAGGTAAGCTACTTGGCGACTGATAGCGTTGTGCGATGTGCACGGTGAGATCGTACGTGACTAGACGCGGCTAACTTAACTAGGATCGTCGATGATTTGCCTGCGTACCAACCCCCTGCAAGCAGGCTTTTAACTAGTGTTTCTTTGTGGGATTTTTATTGATTTTTATTGATTTGATTTCTGCATGGCCCCCTTCGCCCCTCGCCCCTCGCCCCGGCTGCCGGCCGGTCAGGGAAGTCGGATCGACACGCCATCTGCCCTCGCCACGGACATAAATAAGCCTACATAGCTGATTACGTTATGCCTGCCTTGATGCGGCTGCTCAGACGACGAGGATGAGGTCGCGACGATCAAAGAGACCGCGCATTGCGATGGCGTCGCAGCGTAGTACAATGTGAGTGTAGCTTAGGCGGGCGTCGATGGACGTGGTCGCCATAGTCGCCCCTTTTTTCGAAAGCAGGACAAAGACCCGTGAGGATCGACCTGTGTAACTGCATGTAGCGTCCCAAAGCGTGCTCCAACTCGCGTTGCCTTTTGCCTTGCCTTGCCCCCGCTTACAGCACCACCTCGCTCTCTCCGCACCTCTTTTTCCTTTGGACCTTGTTTCGTCGGTTCGCTTCCTCCTTCTGCTCCTCCTCTCGCTGAATGCTGAGCACGTACGGTACGACGTGGAAGCGCGTGCGCGTGTACGCGGATACGATGGCGTACAGACGGGGCGGCGGCGGCTGGCTGGCTGGCTGGCTGGCTTGCCTTGATCTGAGCTGGACGGCAGGCGTACTGTACTGCAGAGTAGACGCCGACCTGCTCGCCGTCGTTGTGCGCCCTCCCCGCCCGCGCGCCCGCGCTTGGCTCGCGCTTGGTTGCGGCTTTCCCACACACACGCACACACGCGCCGCCGCCCTGCTGAGCGCGTGCAGCCCCTCGGCCCCTGCTTGCTGCTGACATTCAAGATTTCATCTTTTTAAGGCCAGCTGGCTGATTTGTATTGAGGACGGGAAGGGTCGTCTTGCAACCGACTTACTCTGTAATGCATCGAGGGCGTCTCAAACTAGCCTTTCTAAGTCGTAATTCAGTCGGCCGACCCGCCGACGCGAAGGGCTGCCCACCGGTTGCCTACCTTTGCCTGCCAGCCCGCCAGCCGGGCTGACGCGCCCTAGCGGGGCGCGGATCCCTCCGGTGAGAGAGGCCCCTGGCCCTGCGCCCCAGCCCTGTGCCCCAGCCCTGCGCCCCTCTTCGTGCGTCGCCTCTCGCGCGCCTCCCTGCGATGTGCTGGCCTGGTTCGCCCGCGACTCGGTCGGAGGCTCGACGGAGCTCAGCTCGTCCGCGCGCCTCCTCCTTGCTCGCCCGCCTTCACGCTTCGTCCCGGTCCACACCAACCCCTCGGCCCCTTTTCTTTTGTCCCCTTTCCACCTCCTCCCCCTTCATTCTGGCGTCCCCTTCATCTCTTCTCCATCCGCAGATCCCCACCCCATCTCCTCGCCCCCTTTCGCCTTGTCCACGTCCACCTCCCTGCTGCTTCACTTCGCCAACGCCTCCGACCTCCGACCTCCGCCCTCTGCCCTCGTTGCAGCCCAATCCGATCCTTTTCCTCTTCCCTTCTCGGGTTCCACCTTCTTGCTGGTCAACTGGTCGAATCCAAACTGCCCTTCCATCAGCCAATCTTGTTCACCTTGACCTCACCCATCCATTCCTGCCCCGACGTTCGCATACGACCACCGTCCTTCTTGCTCTTGGCACCCACGGCGCTTCGAGACTGGCCTCTCCCACAACTCTGCCCGCCCCACCCTCGCAACCGGGCAGCCGAGGAAACTGTACCTACTGCATTGTCAGCCCCGGCGTTCTCTTCATTCCCACTCTCCGACACCACGCCGCGGACGGATCTTGTCGTCGCCCATATCAATCTCCTCAAAAGGTCCCCCACCTTCAGTCTGTTCCGCCCCACCACCATTCCAGGGTCGAGGCCGCAAGTCCCCTCAACGACACACTGAGCGTACTACACGCCTCCCGGCACAGATCGACGCTCGACCTCGCCCTTTCGACAGCAGGCACGGTAGACACGCCGTCACACGGGCTTGCACACCGAGTTCTGTTCTGGCCCGTTCGGTCGATTTTCGGCCATCCCCCCCGCGTCTCCCTTATCGCACTCCGGGTGATTGCGACACGCTCCTCTGAGCCTTGCCTCTTTCCACCAACCACACTCGCGGAAACACTATGAACTCCTCGACGACATCAGACGGTGCGCGAGCTCGCGACGAGCAGATCCTGTCCGCCAAGAAGAAGGTGAGCTGAGACCATCAATCAAGTCCAGCTTTGTAGCACGCTTGGCCGGCGTAAGATGCTGACGTCCGACCCCTTCGCCCTCTCTTATGCTCCCTGGCTCCCCGCTTGCCAGCTCAAGAGCTTTCGTGCCAAGCAGGCGCAGATGGCGCGAGCCAAGTCGGCCTCTACCTCTACCAGTGCCAAAGCCGGCGTCGTCGACGTCGCCGGCCCGCTGATGGCGGAGCTCGACATGCAGAGCACCGAAAACACCCGCAGGCACAGCAGGACCGCCTCGCGGAGCGGCCACGGTCGCGGCCACTCTCGAGCCGGCTCGATCTCGATCACGCCGCAGGCCCTGGCGTCCCAGGTGGTCGCCTCGAGCATCGCGTCGACGAGCGCCAGGCCGTTTTCTGCACACACCGCTTCCGGCGGCCACCTCCGAACCCACTCGCGCTCGGGATCACGGAGCTCGGTCAACCGTCCGAGGCCCAGCAGCCTCCTCCTCGGCGGCCGCAAGGAAGAGCCAATCGTGCTCGCAGTCGAGCACCCTGCCGGCGTCAGCCCGCTCGGTGAGTGGCGCGACGTTCCCTCGGCCGACTCTGTTACTCAGTCTTTCGTCAAAACGGCTGCTGGCCAGCCCGAGCAGAATACGTTCGCGGATGTGTCGTCGCTCTTTCCTAGATCGCCAGGAACCGCAGCCGAGCAGGTCTCCGGCAGCGCATCCTCATCCGTAACCCACACGCCGGTCCAGGAGCGACGACAGAGCCGGCACGCTCGCAGGACAAGCGTTGCCACGAAGCGCGAGAGCATGGAGATCATGGGAGGCATCGGTCTTGGCATGACGGCATCGAGCACGTTCGACTCCCTCGCCAGCAGCCGCCGCCGCAGCTCGCGGATGTCCGGGCTGCCGTCGGCCAGCGTGCTGTTCGGCGTCCCGGACGCCAAGCAGCACCTTTGGGACTGGAAGTCGGCCTTTGCCAGCAACGGGCCAGAGGAGCAGGAAGGCGAAGAGGGGCGCCTAACGGCTTTGGAGAAGCTCGAAGGGCGCGTACCGCCCGCCGCCGCTGCTCCCGCGACCGCCGCCGACACTCCCTCCACCGTCTCCTCTCGCTCCCAGTCCAGGCAGTCCCGCCGCATCTCGGGCCACCAACGGCAGAGCAGTGTTCAGCTGCCGAGCTTCGACGACATGCACGGCTCCGAGGGCATGGACCGTCGCGCCAGCAGTCAGCTCCTCGAGAAGAACGAGAAGACGACCTCCGAAATCTCTTCGTCTGGTCCACGAGACAGCTGGCACGGAAGCCTCAACCCGCCGAAGTCCTCCAGCTCCAGCTGTGGCAACGCAAACCCGCCCAAGTCGCCGACTTCGCCGCTGATGCTCGTCACGTCGAAGCGCCCCGACTCGATGATCATCCACTCGGAAGCTAGCCAGCCTGAGGGCCTTGGCACCTTGATGGAGGAGGAGGAGGAAGAGGAATCGCTATCGCCCGTTCGCGAGCGACAGAGCATGGACACGCCCCTCAGCGGTTCGTCGTCGAGCGACGAGATGCGCCGTCAGCGCCGTCTGGCCGAAGAGGAGACCATCAAGAGGAATCGTCGAGCCAGCCTGACGCCGCGGCCGCTCAAGCTCAAATCCAGACCGCCGAGCCTCTACCTGGCTCCCAGCCTCGGTGGGGGCATGTCCACCAGCCAGTCCCTGCCGATCCTGAGCCACTCCAATCCGGTCTCGCCGAACACGTCCACGTTCGACGCGGACAAGACGCCGCGGCTCGAGACGGACGCCGCCCTGACGTCGGAGCCGCCGACACCCACATTCGACAGCCCGCGGGTGACCGACTCGCCCGTCGTGGTCAAGAGCTGGTCGCTTGCCAACGCCCAGCAGAGGCTGGCCGACTGGGGTGCCTCGACCGCACCCCGCGGTGATGCAACGCCCACCTCGGTCGCCTCGCAGCCCGAGAGCCTGCGCGCCCATCGCGCCTCGCCGGCCTTCAGCCCGCCCATGGCCAACGGATTCAACGCTGCACCGCCGGCGCCTCGGGAGCGTCCAGGAATGCGCACGCTCAGGCTGGGGGGTCACCAATCCTCGCTGACATCTCTCAGCTCCGTCGCAGAGTCGAGCAGCTCGACGGACAGCCTCAGCAGCTCGATGATCGCCTCCAACAGGCGGCGCAGCATTGTCCGCGCCGAGTCCGACTCCGTCACTCTCACACAAGAGGAACTAGGCAATGGACTTCCAAGCCACGTCACGCCGAGGAGCGCGCGCCGCAGCTCAATCCACTACAAGCCGTCCGGCCAGCACGGCCCTACGAGCTCCATCAGCGGGCACGGCGCCACGCCTTCGCTTGCCAGCCTCGGGGGTGTCCCCCTGGCCGTGCACGACGAGCTGAAGGCCAAGGCCAGCCGCGACGCCGCCCTCCTCGAGAGCACAAAGGAGCAACTCGAGTGCGTACAACGCGAGCTGGTCCTCGAGACCCAGCGTAACAGTCGCGAGTTGGCCGAGCTCCAACACGCCAGCGCCGAGGAGCAAGCGGCCCTATCCTCGCGCCTGCGAGGACTCGAGGACGCCGCCAGCGAGGCCGCGCAGAAGATTGCCGAGCTCGAGAAGGATCTCCGCACCAGCAGTGAGAGCATCGCGGACCTCGAGGCCGAGAGGGACGTCCTCAGCGATGACGTCGAGGGATGGAGGTCGCGTTGCCAGGACGCGGAAAAGAGCCTTCGCTCGGAGCGGTTCAAGCTCGGCGATCAACGCAAGCTCAAGAACGCCGCCAAGCTGCGCATCCAGCAGCTCACCGCGATCCTCGAGCACCACGATATCGCGATCCCCACCGACGAGATTAACGTCGTTCAGGCGCTCGATGAAGCCCAGCTCGACATCGCATCCGCCGTGCGAAGCCCTGCGCTCGGCTCCTCGAGCCCCGTCGTGGGCGGTGGCTACTTTTCGCTCGCGGCGGCCGACCCGCCGCCGATGACGATCAAGCTCCTAGGTGACATGCGCCAGCAGATCATCAACCTCGCTGGCAGCCTCGAGCACGAGCGCGCCGAACACCTCAAGGCCAAGGATGAGCTAGCCCGGCTGCAGGAAGAGCAGCTGCACAGAAGCCAGTCGTGGACCAGCACCAGCTTCACCACCACCGATATCGCAGACGAGAGCCGGGAAAGCAAGGGCGAGCCGCATTTCTCTGACCCTCCGCCCGAGAGGAGGCGGACCGGCAGCGGCGCCTCGGTCGTCGGTAAGTTCAAGCGGCACGTGTTCGCCTACGACAGCAGCATGGGCAGTTTCGGCCAGAGCACCACCAGCCTCGGCTCTGCCAGCATGTCGATGATGACCGACGAGCCCACGACCGACGACGACGAAAGCAGCCACAGCCCGCCGAGGTCGAAGGCGCCCGGTCTCGAAGGCGAAGCCGTCGGCCTGGGCATGGGCGCCCTGCAGACCCTCGACGAGATTGAGGAAGTCTCGGAGAGCGGCGCCGAGGACAGCAGCACAATCGCCATGAGCGAGGACGACTGTCAGCCCGTCGAGATGGAGACGGACGCGTCCTCGGCCGACCTCGAGGCCGGAGGTATCGACGCTCGTCCCAGCATCGACGTGTCCGAGTCGAGCTTCGGAGACCGACAGTTTGAGGACGCTCACTCGCCCAGACCGCTTCATTCGGAAAAGTTTTCGTCGCCGATGCAGAGCCCGAACGCTTCGGCACTTGCCGCCGCCGGCGTCCACGGCAGTCCGACGAGCCATGGCTTCCGATCGACCGGCAGCTCGCTCGAGAGCAACGAGGGCCCGGCGACGCCGCCGCTCGACCACCACCAGAGCAGCTTCCACGGCGGCGCCGGGGCCGGCGGCGACGACGCCAGCACGGTCTCGAGCCGATGCCCTAGCCCGCGGCCCGAGTTCATCCCCGACTGGAATTTTGACATGGCGATCCGACGCGGACGCTTCTCACGCTCCAAAAACGAAGACGCGGCGATCGAGGATTTCTTTGGCATCATGCAGGAGGGCAGCCTTCCTCCGCTGACGACGTCCGAGGAGCCGATCGACATGCCTCCGATTCGCCTCAATGCACGCGGCGAGGCCGCCATCGTCCCGCGCAACGCTGCCCGCGTCGCCTCCGCGACCGGCGGCCGACGACCGCCGGTGGCCAGGAGCGCCTACACGCGCGAGAGTTTTTCCGAGAGCGGCGGCAGCCCTAGGTACGGCAGCTTCCAGGCGCGCGGCGAGAACAATTCGTTCTCGACCACCTCGAGCGCCGCCGCTTTTGGCTCTCGCGCGCTGAGCCGGATGAGCCTGCAGGGCCTGACCAGCGCCTTTACCGGCCTGAGCAGCTATCTGACCAATCAGAGCGGCGCCACCGTCACCGCTGCCGCCGCTGCGACCAAGATGTGCGGGCCGGGCGAGATGCCGTTCGAGTCGGACAGCGTCCACGCCAGCCTCAGCTGGACCGCCGAGCGACGAGCGCTCGACGACGAAGACGACGGCGAGGTTCACTCGGCTGGCCCTAGGTCAGCCGGCACGCCTCAGGCTCGCGAGATGGTCTCGAGCCACCCTGCCTCGTGGTCCGCCGCTTCGTCGTCGGGACAGGGGCAGATGAGGAAGGGTGGCGGACCTCGAGCTTTCGTTGAGCCGGCGACCATCCCGCCACCCATGGCGACGCCTGTCTGGCAGCTCGACTTCACGCGATCGTCTTCCGGCGGTCCTGTCTTTGCGCTCTAGATGCACTCGCCTAAGGTTTGCATCGTGTAGATCTTGGCCTAGATCTTGAATTCCATCCTGTCCTTCTCCGTCGTCAAGTACTTGCATCGTTCACATCCCGGATCTAGGTCCATCCCCGTTCTAGACAAAGAAGGCATCCTGCTCCCTCTCCCTGTCTCTCATCCTTGTCTCTCGTGGTTCATTGTCATGTCTAGAAATTGTCACGGTTCCTATTCCTTTGTCGTTCTTCCTCGTCTCATCTACGATTTTCGTCGTGGGGTTTTTCCACCAAAGCTTCATGCAGTCCTGTCGCTCCGGCGCTACTAGAGTAGCTCCCTTGCCTCTCCGACCCCTACCCTGCCGATGGGCGACGGGCGATGATGATGGCTTAGACGGGTAAATCGAACTCTTGAGTGTATATTCACCATAGCGTCGCGGTTTGACTGTCTGGTTGGCCCCGGTTGTGCGATGCAGATTGCCATGAGAGGATGGAGGGAAGAGGGATCTTACATGGACCGGATCACTGGTTCAAGCGTGTATAGATGGATATGGATAGGGTTTGCCTGGGCATTTCGAGGTCGGAAGACGTCCCTGTGAGGTTGACGGGTCTTCGGTCTCGTCGAGGCGTTTCGAGTGCAGCGATCCGCGATCCGCGAGATCCAACTCGCGATGGAGCTAAAAGCGAGGCCAACTTGTAGGTCGTTGGTCGTCCTCCCTGACCGAGCCCGAAGCGTGACCGCCCGCTCAGCGAGTCCCGCGACGCCTTGAAGCGTACGACACAGCGTTGCTCCGTTTCCCGATGGGATGCGAGAGGAAGTGGTCGCTGAGGCTGCGGATGGGCGTCAGAGGCGACGATGGATGGTCAAGCGGAAGCATCGGCAGCGTCTCGAGACAAGGAAGTTGTCGGCCCTGGTCCCACCGTGCCGTGTCCGTGCTCGGTCCCAGGAAGCTGAGTCGGCGGCGGAAGAGCTCCTCTTGCCATGAGAGAGAGCTGGAACGTCTCCGCCTGACCTCAACTGCCGCAGGGTACGGTCCGGCGATGCTGCCGCGATGAGCGAGGCCACCTGGGTGGATGGGGCTGGACGGTTCGGTACGAGGGCGGAGGCGGAGGAGGTCCTCTTCTCCCATTGGGCCCGGCACCGTCAGCCCGTACGGTTGCGTCGTCCCGAACTGTCGACGCCGGCGGGTCGACATCCCCGCCAGCTCAATTTGCGCATCGTAGGTCCAGTAGTGGCCCTTTCCCGGCTGGGAGACCTCTCTATTCAGCTTGACGAAGTAGCGCTGTGTGCTGAGGTTGTGTCGTAGCGTGTTCTGGAGAAGCAAAGGGGTGAAAGAGGGGAGGATAGGCAGGCGACGAGGCGAGCGAAGAGGTGGGCAAGGTGGAGCCGCCCAAAAGGTCAGCCGCTGTGTCTGTCACCAGGAGCCTGGCCTCTGGGCCCGAAGCGCAACAGCCCCCTCTCACCTTCCAGCTGTCGGTCGAGTCGTTGTTGGCGAAATAAGGAAACTTAGAATTGCAGTCAAAGTAGAGTTGCGATAGCGTCAAACGGCGGTTCGGCGACTTGAGGATGGCGACCTTGATGATTTCGGTGTAGGGATACGGCGGGCGCTTGTGTGCGGTGCCGGGGTCCATGCGCTGCCACTCCTCGAGGTAGAACCTGCGCGCTTTTGAGGTGTCCCAGCCGTGGCACTCGTAGATCGTCTCCAAAGGCTCCATTGTGTTGTTATCGCAGAGCGTGTGGCGGTCTATGGCTGCCGCTAGGCTCTGGGCTGTGTTGGCAACCGTTGACGTAGACGCGTAGTGATGCGGGCTGTTTGGTCCCATGGGCAACATTGCTTAGGCGAGTTTGTGCGTTTGGAGTAGAAATGACACGGCAGCAGTTGAGTTCTGTGGGCTCTGAAGGTAATGGCGGGAGTGCTGGAGCTAAGTTGAGGGAAGAAGGGTGAGGCATTTATACAGGCTCTTGATCGGCGGCCGAGCCTGGCACAAGGCCAGTCTCTTACTAGCGTCTTCGGAACGAAATAGGTGGACGCCGAGAATCAAGACCCTACGAAGGCAGGCTCGGGAGTAGGGCACCCTGTGTTTGTCAAGCTCCGTGGGCTCGAAGCGGCTACTCCGGACCGCAAGCCCGCTGTGTCAGTGGTGAGTCGCTCGTCCGCTGTGGTGGTGGTCTAGGGGGCACGTTCGAAAGAATGGACCGTTCTGGTGCCTTTCTCTGATGTCCCCGGTCCGCTCGGTGAGATTAGTCATCGTAGTGCCAATGAGCAGCTTGCTCTACAGGCAGGCTACCTATGGTACAATCCTGCCTGATAAGCCCTCTGAGGCGCGGGACACGGTCGGCAGCCAAACGAGCCGGGTGAAGGGGCGAGAAGACGGCGCAAGGCAGGTCCTTTGTTGGCGACGCTCAACAATGCAGCCTCTCCCACATTGGCAGGCGTAGCCGTAGCTGACCCTTCCATCACTTGCCTTTCAATCAGCTAGGAGAACATCGAAAGGGGAAGGCTCCGGCGCCACTAGCCTCGCTGCAACCGATGGGCGCGCACCGAGGAGCCAAGCATGATGAGGTGAGAACCACTACACGCCTTCGGATTCACCCGAAAGGAGCTTGTTGCTGACTACGCACGGAGAGGTCTGCCGGTCAACAGGCCGCTCCTTTCTAGCTTCCTTAGCTTGGACCGGCCAGACCACCGGCATATGACTCTGGGCAATCTGTCCCAGCTGAACAATGAGAAGCGCTCCTCGCACCAGTCGGCTAAGAAAGGTTTGCTCTCCACATCTCTGGCTTCGGATGCCCCGAAAGGAAGGATCGGATCGCCTTCCGAAGGGTTGCACCGGTGACGTCTCGCCCACCCCAAGACTGGCTCAGCTTCCTTGCTCTTGGAAGAAATATGTGTTTGGGCAATCCCTAGACCTAGAGCCTTTCGCTTGCTTCGCTGTTTGTAGAAGACGCCCCTGCTTCCTCTAGACAGCTTTGGACTAAGTGTGGCCCCGTACAATGCCTCTCTTACCTGGCGCCCCGGATTAATGTCCCAAAAGCTCGCCGAATCTTAGTGTGTGTCTGTCTCGCGCAACAGCCTGTCCCACCGCTTTGGTTCTTAGTGTGCTGGAAGAGGGCGAGCCTGACAACCACTCTACTACAATGGCTTTGTAGGGCTCTCATTCAGAGCCTATCTGCTCCTTTTGTCTGATGCAGTGCTGGCCCGGTGCGGTCCAGCCTTCACCGAAATAAAGGAGCGCCTTTAAGGGCTGCTTGCGGCCGCCGATTTGCTTCCACCCGCTACCACCACCATCAAGACCCATACCGTCTAACTTTCATCACTGCTGAGCTGCACTCCCAGCTGCGCAAGGTCGCCGGTCCGTCTTATTTGCCACACTCCGTCGTGTTCCCGACTTGTGACACGTCCGACCAAAAACGCGCGGAAGAAATGGAGGAGGCACTCCATTGCAACTGTAAGTCGAAACGGCTGCGTCGGTAATGCGGAGACTACATAGTTCCGACCCAGCCTTCCCCACCTCGAAGCCGAGCCGACGATGCTCAAGACGTCAGCAATGATACCTGTGTTCGTCACGTACAGGGCTCAAGTGCAGGAAAGCGTTGCACCTCGAAGGTTAGTACGCGGTGACCCACACATCGGAGACGATCGTCCAAAACCTCAAGGGTCCACAATTGCCGACGTCCCTTTGCTATCCTTCAGGGAAAGCGGTGGTAACGACCTGTTTACGTGAGTGGCACCCAGAGACCCGGGAGGGAACTTATGAGCGGTGATATGGCGTCATGCTGTTCGTTACTGAAAGCTCCATATTTTTTACGCTTTGGGGTGTCCAGACATTTTCTGCAGTACGTATAGGACTCGACCACATCGCATCGCCATGCCTATTTTCTATCTCAGCATGACAAGATCACCGAACAACGGTCAAGCCGACGCTATAATCTCCGAACGCCCTTTCGTTTGCTCGGCTTGCATCCAGTCTCTTGCGCCAATGAGCTCTTCACCAACGATCGGACGTGTCCGGCGTGCGACGCCGTACTGGACCGCCCAGACGATGTGGTCGTCAGCTCGCTCAATCCGTCTGCAGACTACCGCTCCGTGAATAGCTCGCACCGATTACGAGAACATCGTCGAGACGCTGCAGCCGCTGACTCGCAGAGTACACCTAACTCATGCTCGTCGACGGTTGCAACCGGATGGCGCCGAACCAACGACAGTCTGTCCTGGCCGGACTTGCACCTTCCATCGTCGTGGAGATTGCGGCACGCAGCCTTCAGTTCTGGCAGTATCAGGTGTGTAGAGGGACAGCTCTGCATTGCCGAGCTCAGCTCGAGCAAATCATGTTCCGGCCATGTGCTTCGTTGTTGAAGCTTCAATCGCGCCGTGAACGATGCTTTTCCGTTGCCGCCGCCCAGTGCTCTCAAGAGGTATGCAAGCTCGAAGCCCGAAGGACTGGACGACAGCAGCATGCATGCCTCACGCACAGAGATACACTCTCACCCTCTGCGCCTGCGACTATGCAACTTTGTCCGGTGGCTGCTTCGAACACACCAGGCAGCGTTCCAGGCGATGATACTCAAAAACGCCCAGGAGAGGAACGCCGTGCTGGAGAAGCGCATGCAGAGGTTCGTACATGTCACGGCCCCCCGCGCCACTAGGAACGGGTGATGCTTGCTTTTTAGGCTGAGATCTTACTGCGGAACTGTCCGTACGGCTGTAGTCTCGTGCTGGAAGGCAAGTCAAAGAGCTGGGCCTTGCCCCCGCCATGGATCCACTAATGGCTACAATGTCTCTCGCCGGACGCGTCGAGCTAAAGAGACAGGTGACGACTCGAACTGTTGTGCCGTCCTTCAAGCACTACAGCGAACACCGAGGTCGAACGAGCGCAAGAGAGAGTCAGACGTGAGCGTTACACGGAAAACCTCACTCGCTCAACGTCAGGGCTGCCGAGTCACACTTACCCTGTTGATCTGGTCGCGCTTTTCTGCCTTCGGGTTGCCCCCCACCCCCACCCCACCCCCCCACCGGCCGGGTGTCTACAGGCCTGGAGGACGGTGAGCCCGCTCGAAAGCCATTATTAGCCTACGGCCGCTGTTTTCAAGCTCTGCTGACCCGATGCAAGTGGAACTTTCGGGACTTCCGGACAGAGTTGCGGTTCGAGCGAGTCAAGACGCAGCAGCTTGAGGAAACCGTCAGAAGCTCGCAGAGGGATTACCTTAAGCTCAAGGTGAGTCCCCGGCGCGGATTAGAGCAGGTCACTCCGAGCTCCCTCTCTTCCTCTTCCACCAGCCTCAGCACGGGTCTCACTTGGTGCTCAATACCGAATCCCTGAGACTAGACGCAGCACGATCGCTTGCTCGGCACCGTCACCAGCACCGGCTCTGCGCCGGAGGAACGCGATGTCACACGATTCCGCACCGCGTCGGTAGGCTCGGCACCCGAACAGATGTTCTCTCCACAGGTAGGTGGTACAGCGCCTGTCTGAGCAAAATGCTAGGAGAATCTTGCCTGTGCACAGCCTCGCTCACCACAGAGGTCGAACCGGATCCTTCATGTTAGGGCGATCTGAGAGAGAAACGAGGTCGCAAGCCGGAACCATTCTGGCAAAACGCGGGAAGGGGCGCAGGTCTCCCCAGCGCTCGGAAGGAGGCTGTCTACGGACCAGCCTTGAAGGCGGGCTTGGGCAGGGACGTGACCGCCGCCGTGACTGCGGGAAAGGATACCCTCGGCGGGAGCGTCGCCGTCGGCTGGGTGAGTAATGCGCTCAACTTTGCAGAGCTCGCGTGGCTTCATTGCCTGAGTCTCTGACAAGGCGTCGACAATCGCGATCGTCGCCAACAGGTCGCCGGGCCTGCCAGTCATCAAAACCAGGGCGTGTCTCAAGGCCAGGGTCACTCGCGCAGCGGCGGAGGCCGTAACCAGCACCATCATGATCACCATCATCATCGACATCGTCCTAAGCTCACACCTGACCAGGCGAGGGAGGGCCCGTTGCGAGATACAGAGCGTAAGCCGGCGAGACCGAGGCAAGGGTTCCTCTCGACGCTGCCCGGTGAGTCACGGCCAGAGCGCGAGCTGGCGTGAGGAGGTCATCTCTGACGCAGCCCTGGTGCCTCCGACATTTTTGGCATTGGATCGGCCGTCACGAAAGCAGGCAGCGAAGGATTCCGCTATACAACTGGGCTTTGAAGGGAGCTGTCAGCCCTTGCGATCGAGGGGCGCACGGCAGTACAGGCCTGGCCTTCGTCATGACGACCCTTTGGTGTACTATTGGCCGCGATCCGAGCCCTGCTCCTAGTTGACAATCTCCCAGGCAAGCTTCTTGCCGGCCCAGAACGGTACGATCTGGATCTTGGACGCCTCGCCTTCCGAGAGCGCTACGGAGTCCGGGTGGACGTAGACGGGCGGCACGACGCCGGCCGAGCTTCCCGCCTGCGTCCTGCGCAGCTTGATGGTGCCCTGTTCGAGTTGTTCTGGCGCGTCGTAGCCATAGAACCTGCGACCGTTGAGGCTGACATAGTTGGCCAGCCGGTCGAGGGCGCCGAAGCTCTCGAGCAGTGTTGCGCAGAGGGGCACGAGGATGGGCGAAGTGTAGACGCCGGCTGCGCAGCCGCACGCGATGACGCCGGTCGGCTCGAGGTCGTCGCCGGTGGACGTCTGTCTCGCGGCGGGCGCACCGTGGGTGACGGCCGAGGGATACTTGTTGGCCAGCGGATGGGGCGCCGAGTCGGAGCCAAGGAAGAATCGAGGGTGTCCTGGTAGTGCCGTGCAGATGCGAGTCAGATGACGGTTGGAAAAGGTCAGATCAGCGCTTTGATGCCGTCGCCATCGTCATCGACTCAAGCAGGGTGTACTCACCGGAGCGAATCA
Organism: Thecaphora thlaspeos; assembly: GCA_900291925.1. Lineage (NCBI taxonomy): Eukaryota > Fungi > Basidiomycota > Ustilaginomycetes > Urocystidales > Glomosporiaceae > Thecaphora > Thecaphora thlaspeos. Next base: position 439,147 of record UWYS01000003.1, on the reverse strand, counting down.
CATCCCTCAGCGCCTGCCTGTCGCTCGGGAGCTTTGCGACGGGCTTGCAGAAGTTGAGCGGCTTGCCCGCCCAGTCATCGACGACGAGCTGGAGATGATGCGGCGTGATGGTGCAACCCACCGTGTCGCCACACTGCTTGACCGCCTCCACGGCCTTGGCAGTTGTGGCATGCTCGAGGACGATGCGGAGGTTGGGGAAGCGCTTGTGAATCTTGTGCAAATGATTGAGGAACCCTTCCTCGGCGTTCATGACGCAGATTCCCCTATCGATGTCGCTCGGCAGCTCTCCGTGCAAGTTGAGGACCATATTGCACCTCTCCATCTCCTCGAAGATGGAGTAGTAAGTCTCGTAGTCCTCAATGCCGCCGTCCGAGTTGGTCGTGACGCCGCGAGGGTAGGACTTGACGCCTCGCACGATGCCCGTAGCGGCGGCGGTGCGGATCTCTTCCGGCGTCAGCGTCGGGGAGAGGTAGAGGGTGGCGAGGAAAGTGGTGGAGGGTGAAAGCTTTTGTAGGCCCGAGATGTAGGACTGGGCAGAAGAGGTGGATGTAATGGGGGGTACGAGGTTGGGCATCACGTAGGCTAACGTGATGCCGCCCTCGGAGACGTGCGGCGTCACGAGAGACGACATGGCGCCCTGTCGCAGGTGCACGTGGAAGTCGGCAGGCGATGGGATCGTCAGTTCCGAAGGCGCTTGCGTCATGTTGGAAGAAGTGGCGGGTGCGAGGGTATGAGGTGAGGTGGTGGTAGAGTTCAGAGTGGTCGTCGGGCAAGAGTCGAGGAGGCAAGGGTCGAGAAGGGCAAGCTCACTTGAACCACACTGCGCCTGCAGCTGCAGCGAAGCACCGATACATCCGCCGGCCGGCGGACTCGACCAGCGCGAGCATCAGCGTCCAAAAAGGCGCGGTCATCCCTACGACAGCGCACACGTACGCACACGACACGCTCGCAAAACGGCACAGTCGATCCCAACCTCCCCAGGCTACAATCAAGCTCTTCGCATCAAGAATGGTATTGCACGTACTATCAACGGGACCCCTCGCCCATGAATCTACACACACTGCTTAGCCCAGCCTGAGTCCGAGCAGCAGGCCGGCCATGAATGTCGTCCTGGGTTGGAAGTCGGCCATGAGGAAATGCGTGCTCCTGTTCCAGATCCTCTGCGCCGTGCTGCCTCTGAAGCCGCTAGCAGAGGCATTACCGCCAGGTCCGGCAGCGCTGTTGACGAGCTTGTCGTAGCCTTGGTTGATGGCCGACCAGTTGACCGTGACGAGTCGCTGGGTGTTGAGGTACTGCAGCAGGATGTACATGCCGCCCAGGAGGAAGGCGATAAACTTGGCGCCCTTCTTGATGAACACGCCGGCGCAGAGACCGCTGAACGTGGACAAATATGTGTGTGTGTGTGTGAAAGAGAGAGAGAGAGAGAGAGAGAAGTGGGATAGCCGCGGTCAGAGAAGAGCGGATAGGACGGAAAAGAGAGGGGGGTAGAGGACCAAGGCAGCTTCTCACCAGACGGTGCCAAAGGAGAGCTGGTAGACGTTGACGCTGCTCTGGGGCTCCTCCCGAAGGAGGGGCCCATTGGCATTGCCGATGCCGGGTGCAGACTGAGCATATGATCTTGACGAGTCTGTTCAATCCGCGGGAAGGAACCCAGGCGGTTAGCCGTCGTGTTCGGCGTCTGATCCCCATCAACGTTGCAGATTACCCCTGGTGGGGGCTGCCATCCAACTCACCAAGGTGCAGCGTCTTTCCGCTGAAGGCCGACAGACCGACAGCAGCGACGATGGAGCCACCGACGATCAGACCAACGTTGGACTGGGAGCTGGGGGCCGCCCGGGCTTTGGCTACGGCCTGGGGCTGCGGCTTCTGGAAGGCCTTGGGGAGCGTGCGCTTGCCGTAGTAGGTGCGCAGCTGGGCGGGCTTGATACCGAGCCCGAGGCGAGACGCGGATGCCATCGGGCTCTGCGATGGGCGATGGATGCAGTAGGTAGGCAAACGGAACAGTGGACAAGGTGTCAGCATACACGAGCGAAAGCCGTTGCTGCCGCCGCCGGAGGGAGACGTACGAGGCCCGAGTGCATTACGGGGCGGAAGATGGAAAAGGTCGCCATCGTGGTGCAGCGGGGTCAGAGATTGTGGTTCTGCGAAGATTAAGCGGTGGAGGAAATTGTGGGTGGGCGAATTAGTGGTGATGGTGGTGGTGGTGGCGAGGGCCAACGATGAGGACGGCGCCCTGCACCTGACCCTGTGTGCTTCCGGCGACTGTCGGTGAGCTGGAGCGGTGCGCTCGTAAACCTCCACCCACCGCCGGAACGCGTCATGCCGGCTCCATCAATACCGCACAAGCTTGCTCTCCCTCTCGCCACCTTGCCTCTTCGTCAGGTCCTCGTCGACATCGCTATGCGACCCTGTTTCTGCCGCCGATCTACCCATCCAGGCGGCCGCCGTACGGGGTTTTTCGTCAATGGCTACAAAGACTTAGCCGCTTCGACGACGCTTGAATGGAGCACCTGTGTGGCTTGCTGGGAGCTTCACCGACACTGAGGCACTCGGCAAGCTTCTGCACCTTGGCTCGAGGCGCTGGCGAGCCTTTCTACAATGAGCTCACATATAGGACGACAGTCACACTTGGCGAACGAACCTTGACTGGATTGGTTATGCTGCAGACAGAGTGTGTATTGAAAAGTTCCGAATAGAGTTCAGGATGAACTCGGGTAAAAGGGCGACGAAAAAAGGAGCCCAATTAAAGGGTCTACCAACATAAAGGAAGGGCTCTTGGGGGAATCGAACCCCCGACCTCCTCTAATGGACCCTCGCATGCTTGCGAGGGGGTCAAATGCGAACATCCTCAACCCGAAAGAGAAATCATGCCTCTAGACCAAAGAGCCAACGGATATCTGCATCTATAAACGGTAAATACATAGATCAATATCGGTTATGGTGATGTGGACAGACCATTATGGTTGTTCTTGGCCCGGAGCTTGGTGTGCTTGACAGGCGTCTACAGCTGGGCCGCTCGCTAAGGGATGGCGGCCACAGCACCCGTATCTCCGAAGGACGAGGAAACTACATCTACATGACCACGACAACGACAGAGTCACCACAGCAACAGCGATAGCCTTACCATGATCGCGAGCGGAGCATGGCGAAGCCGGAGCGGAAAATTGGGCCAGTACTCCTCGAAAGTCCTGGATCGGCAGACAGGCTCCTGGTCCTGCTCTCATCCAATAATTCCTCTTGATGACGACTACTCCTCGGTCCGGACGTCTCTGAGCAGACGGGCTGCGCTTAAGACACGATAACCCCGCCGCCGGTAGCCCGTCCGTGACCGGATCGGGAAGCCACGGATACCATTCCGGAGCATCCGCTGTCCCTCTCAGTAGAACAAGGCACAGATACGCCAAAGAGTTGGAGTAACGGCGAGCTGATGATCCTGAGGTTCTGCGATACGAATGACGTGCTACTCTCTTTGACGCGACGCGTTACGACTGCTGAACTTGACGAAGACCGTTCTTGACGACGAATGGTGATGGTAAAGGACCAAAGTCGACTCGAGAACTCCATTTCGATTGGAAGGGGACTTAAAACTGGCAGAAACTGGTCAACTCGGGGGATTATGCTCGTCCAGACCAGAATCTGACCCAACGATCCCAAAACCCACGGACCCCTCCCTCATCCCGTCCACCATCCCATTATTTGCCAGCAAGGCAATACCCTTATCCAAGACACAATGGATCCAACTGATCGATTGGTCAGTGCCGGCTCACCAGACCTGTAGTTCACAGTCCTCGATGCTATCAGAACAGCATGCCTAGCCACATAAAAATCCGCGACCATTAACCGCCAATCTGCCCTGACTCGCTCAACTACATCTACCCTCTCCTTCCCCCCAAGATGCCCGCCACTGAGACTGACCACACCATGGAGACCACATTTAACACCCGCGAAGCCAGCCAGACCGCCCCTGAACGCTAGCCCGAAATGACGAACACACCTCGTGCCCCGCCGCCAATGATGAAAATCGTGCCCGATTACATCCCCTGTGCACGCCGTCACCGAAACATGCCGACAGAAGCCATCCGACCAAGGGTCCCCTTCGACAAAATCCCCCCCATCACCGAGTCAAGGAACCTTGCATTCAAGATTCCAGCCGGATACGTTCGATACGGCGCTACGTTCAGACACGATGATGCGGAGATCACCATAATGGCCATCCAGTCAATTGTGGAGCAGCTTGAGACCGCCTACGCGAACTGTTACAAACCCGGTACAGTCACCTTCAACAAACGAGGCAAGCAAGTGACCACTGATATTCAATGGAATAAGAATGCCACCGTCTGTTTTGACCCAGCCACCCCGCTCAAGCTTGATGACTGCCACCTGGCCTTTATTGGAAACGGAAACAACACTCCCGACACGTACATCGCCATCAAGCTCAGCCACTTGTCCGCAAGCCTAGAGACGTCGCTCCATGCACTCTCCCTCGCAATTAGCAAGATTGTGCCATACAGTCTCATCGACGCCTGGACCAGCAATCTCTTCCTAACCTCGAGGGTCAGCGGACGAGAATTTCGCTCATGGGCGGGCGATCTGATTCTCATCTTCGACCTACAGAAAGAGGACGGCGAAGACACGGCTCACCAGCTCGAGGAACGTGCCAAGAGTCTACCCGGCTGGATCAAATTTGGCGGCGAAGATTACAAACTCGAATACGCCTATTGATACGATTACTGCTCCTCGTGCAAGTCCTATAGCAACGACTTCGGTACTCGCCATCTCTACGCCAACTGCAAGTCCCGCCTGTGCAGCCGCTGCGGCAATCCTGGACACAAACGCAAGGACTGTCCTCTTCGAAAGGTACAACGCCGACAATGAGGATTGATGGTGTCTCCAAAAATTGATATGATTGTTTACGTACTAGAAGCTAAATGTGACATCAACTGGCTCATAAAGATGAGGAGGACAAGGAGGGGAGCCACGGGGGAGGGCTAAGTGCATCAGAGCGGTCTGATCAGAGATAGGGGCTTGCTTTGCTGGCAGAGGTAGGGGTCGATCCGTGGGATGGATTAGCCTGATGAAGGTATGTCTGTGAATTTGGGATAGTCGGGCAAGTTTGGAGGTGCATCGCCAGAAATCCCCCCATTCCTGTGTGGATTTCTCTCGAAGGAAAGCTCCTACCATACTGGTCAACCTGGTCTCGCCGTATCTTCTGCTGTCGCCATCATCAGCGTCGTATCGTCTAGTCGCCACATCGTCAAGTCTTCGAGGTTCCTCTAGGTGTCATAGCGGGTGGCACATTCCTTCGGACGTGGTCAGCAACGTGGCCTATCTTCAAGCCCTCACCCGTCGTTGTCTCGAGCTGGGCAGTCCTGTGCCGGTCTCTCTGGGATCACGCGTCGGGTTGATGGATCCGTTGTCGTCTACCAGGCCGGAGACTGGCAGACCGGCGGCGGGTGTTCCTCGTTGCGGTCGTCATTTGCTATATAGACACAAAGCAACTTGGGAGGTCCGTCGCCATCAAGGTGGTCTGAAGAGGAAGGCAACGCTGGACTGTCTTTCCAGGATGTCCGGTGAGAGATACTGGGTCGATATTTTGCTGTCGGCTTTGTCATGCTTCTCTTGCGATCATGATGATGGCCATCGATGACATCGTGCTTTTTGTGCTCGTCGCCCTCGTTGTAAGAGTTGTTGTCATCGTGATCAAATAGTGTAGATTGCCTTGCCATTCGGCAAGCTAGGTTGCTGTGCTGCTCCTAGCTAGCGTCCCAGGTTTTACTCGCGGTCGAGCACATCATCTTACGGCCCGAGGAGACACAATTGATGTCGCCGACGACATCCCCCGTCGCTGGAATGGTCTTGGGATCGTCGTCGTCACCATCAACGGCGGCTTTTAAAGAGTTTGTTTCTCATAATCTATGATAGTGTACATAAGGGGCGCCACACACAAAGAGTACACGCTGTTGCAGCAGCAATGGACATCTTCACATTGGAGGCCGGAGGTAGGGTCGCCGCCCTAAAGTGGGCGGTCCAAGCAGCTCGAGACCGCCCAGACCTTTCGATCACTTTTAACTATCTTATGTAGAGGTATATTATACACAAAAATATATGTAATGTAATAGTTGGCTCTTTGGTCTAGAGGCATGATTTCTCTTTCGGGTTGAGGATGTTCGCATTTGACCCCCTCGCAAGCATGCGAGGGTCCATTAGAGGAGGTCGGGGGTTCGATTCCCCCAAGAGCCCATTTTTTTTGTCTGGATTAAAGCTTCGATTTCTTGTGTGTTCTAGGACTCTCTATCTGTCTGCTCCAACGTCTCACTGACGAACGGAACACCATTCTTTTCCGTCGAGGCACTTGAGGACGAGCACCGGATACTAACCTGCAGCTAGCCACGAGCTTGGTGACGTAGAGGTGCTGGAGGAGACGCCGGTCGTTGATGGGTTGTGGTGATGCCTCGGACCATGGCGAGAGCACCTCGCTCTGCTGAGTCAGCCTTTGACGATCACCTACACGCGTCCGTTGCTCCACTTTTTGGGGCCTGGCCCTCGACATGCGCGCCTTGACCTCACGCTTCCACGCAGCACCTACCACCACCACAGACTTTCCTCTCCCTCGCACACCTCACCTTCACCGACCTCGAATTCAGCGAACCACAGCTACTTGGCGTAGGCACGACTACAGCCACCGAATCTACGTCGACACTCACTCTCATCAGCACACGCAGCCGCGACCTCCGAGATGGACTTCCAGTCGATGATGCAGCAGGCCCGCATGGGCGGAGGCGGCGGAAGCGGAGCGCCCGGCGACCAGCCCCAGAACGACAACGCCGAGATGGTCTACATCAGCAGTCTTGCGCTTCTCAAGGTGAGCTTCGCTACTCTCATGATGGACCGGTGCAGCGCAGCTCGTGCACACCTCATCTAACATATCTGCTGTCTCTGCCCCGATGTATTCCTCGACCGCTTCAATCCGCTACAGATGCTCAAGCACGGGCGGGCTGGTGTACCGATGGAGGTCATGGGCCTCATGTTGGGCTCTTTTATCGATGATTACACCGTCTCGGTGGTCGACGTCTTTGCCATGCCGCAGTCCGGTACCGGCGTCAGCGTAGAGGCCGTCGATCCGGTCTTCCAGACAAAAATGCTCGACATGCTCAAGCAGACTGGAAGGTGAGTCTGCGGAAAGGCTGCTGGGGGAAGAGAGTGTCGACAAGGACGCTGTGTATGGCTGGGGGCTGGACCGCTGACAGCCTGCTCGTCACGCTCTTTCTTGCGACGTCGCAGGCCTGAGATGGTTGTGGGCTGGTACCACTCTCACCCTGGTTTCGGATGCTGGCTCTCGAGCGTCGACATCAACACACAGCAGGTGAGCTGAGATAACGTGTTCCGCAGAGACATGGCAAGCTTCCCTCTTTCGCAAGCTCGAGACTGACACTCTATTGCTGCCGCTGCATGATTGTCGTCTCGCAGTCCTTCGAACAGCTCAACTCGCGAGCCGTGGCCGTCGTCGTGGACCCGATCCAGTCGGTCAAGGGCAAGGTGGTGATTGACGCCTTCCGGCTGATCAACCCCTCGACCGTTATGCTGGGCCAGGAGCCGCGACAGACGACGTCCAACATCGGTCACCTCAACAAGCCGTCGATCCAGTCGCTGATCCACGGCCTCAATCGCCACTACTACTCGATCGCCATCGGCTACCGCAAAACGGAGCTGGAGCAGAGCATGCTCAACAACCTGCACAAGCGCAACTGGACCGAGGGTCTGCGGCTGCGCGACTTTGGCGAACACAAGGAGAACAACCAGAAGGCGATCGAGGTGGGTGCTCAGATCTGGGTCTCTTTACTGCCCTTCGTGGCTGTTTCGAACAAGGACTGGCGGCTAACGTTTGATATTTGTCCCTCCTGCCTCTGCTCTCCGACCGTTCGCGAATAGCGCATGCTGGCGCTATCAGAAGCGTACAACAAGTCGGTCGAGGAAGAGTCGACGCTGACACCAAAGCAGCTCAAGACGAGACACATCGGAAAGCAAGGTGAGTGCTGCGTGCCGGGTGGTCTGGCTCCTTGGAGATGGTGCGCCCATTGGCAGTCTCCCTGCTGACCGGCGATGCGATATTGCTTTCATTTCTGACGCCGACTGTGGACTGCAGATCCTAAACGACACCTGGAAGACGCGGTGGAGCAGTCGATGGGCGACCAGATTGTCCAGAGTCTCGGAACGATGTGAGTTGCCTAGGATGCGCTTCGGACGGTGGCGGACTCGGATGGAAGCGATAGCGGGATGATGCTGACCTTGCTTGTTCTTGACATCATCACTGACCCCTACTTGCTTCGGTGCGTCTAGGCTGCTGGCCGAGCTATGATGAGCTGGGGCAGTAAGCGTCTGTCACATCTCGTAACTGCCGCGCCCGCAGAGGCACATCCTGCTGCCGCTCCCTTCGCATGTATATCATATTCGACCGTCTTGTGTGGTTATCCTCGCAAAGCCGACGTCTCTTTCGGCGCAATCCTGCCTTAGCGTGTCGCCGATAGGTGTGTCTGACCGGCCACTGCGGTCGGCTTTTCGGCCAACGGGGATGACGGCAAAAGCCGATGCTGTTGTTGCGCGTCGATCGAGCCCTTGGACTGCGGATTGAGCGTACGTGATGTCGACCAACTACCAGCTCGCATGCAATGGCCCGGGAGACGTCCGACAACCGCGTCAGCCGGAACGATGCCGACGCGGTGTGGCAGTGACGGGCCCTCCAAACGCAAGCCACTCACTCGGCTTAGACGGCGCGGAGACCCTGTGTGACGCCGCCTTGGCGTGTCCTTGAGCCGCCACGCTCCATACGTGATATCACAACTGGCGCCAAGCGGGGGATGGCCTTGTGGCGCATTCCAGATTTGGCGTTGTTCGCCGGGCCGGTATTCGGGGTCCGCTCCTCGTCACATGACATGGCATACATCTAGTGTGAGTACAGATAGACAGACGACGAAGCGGCCCGTCCGCACAAAAAGCCGAACGGACTGGACTGAAAGCTGATGGAGGCGTAAGAAGGTTGACGGCGCGTCTTGATTGCGTGCTGTCCCACGTTTGCTTGACAATCACCTATATCTACGGCCTCGACGGCGGCAGACTCCCGATTCGCCGTCCTTTCTCTCCATCTCTCCGCATCGTAACGAGCAACAGGAACAGGACCACAGGGACGCTTTGCAACGCTCACTTCTACCGCAGGAGATACACGACCGACGACGACGCACACCGGCATAGATCGGCTTAGAAACCAGCATACAGCGATGGTAGAGCACGCTCAGCAGCAGACCAGCGTCGGCGCCGACGCGCCCCGGATAGGCGAGAGGATCCTCGTCGTGGGCGGAGGAGCGGCCGGACTCGTCACGCTTCGCAACCTGCTCGACGTCAGGACAGAGTCCGGGCAGTCGGTTTTCGACGTATCGCTGGTCGAGAGGCGAGACGACGTCGGCGGTGTCTGGTGGGTAGGGTCTCACCTCTTGCTCGCAAGCTTCACACGTCCCGGCGAAAGCTGACCGCTACATCTCCATCTTCGTCCCGGTCGCAACGTCAGGTACTGGAGCGACGAGACCTACCAGCTAGAACGCAACCTCTCGCCGGACCGCACACAGGCCGTCTGGCCGCTCAAGGACGACAGCGGACGGCCGCACTGGCCAAGCCCTGCCTACCTGAACCTCAAGGGCAACGTCCTTCCCGAATACCTCGAGTTCGCCGGCCATCCTTTCCCTCCGCCGGCACACGGAGACACATTCCCCTCGCTCAAGGAGACGCACGAGTACCTCCGGTCGTTTGCCCGTCCGCTCCAGCCTCACATCCGCCTGGGCATCGAGGTGCTTCGTGTCGAGGAGCTGGTGGAGGGAGGGTGGGAGGTGGAGTGGAAAGGCTGGAACCAAGCCGTCCCCTCCGCCGCGGCCCTCCCTGCAGCCCAGGCTTCGTCTTCCTCATCATCGTTACAGCAGAAGCAGACGGAGAAGGACGGCGACGCCACGTCCGTCCAGCGCTTCGATCGGGTCGTCGTGGCGTGCGGGTGGTACGACACTCCGCTCTACCCCAAGGCTGACGGGATGGCGGAAGCGCGTCGGGCTGGCTTCGTCCATCACGCCAAGTACTACCGCGACTCGGAGACCTACCGGGGCAAGACGGTCGTCGTGGTGGGCAACAACAACTCGTCCAACGAGGCGGCGGCCCACCTGGCCGTGCACCGAACCCGCGAGAGGCCCGTATACAAGTCGGCCAAACGACCGCCCGTCGTTAAATGCCCTTGTCTGCCCGACGAGAGGATCAAGGACGTCGGCGTCATTGCGCGATACGAGGTGGTCAACCTTGTCGCCTCCTCCCACGATGGCGAGGGAGAGGAAGCAGCGCGGTCAGGGAAGAAGAAGCTGAAATTACACATCGAGGACGGCACCGTGATTGAAGACGTCGACTACGTCCTGCTAGGAACGGGCTACGGGCACTGTTATCCTTTCGTCCGCGTCCTATCCGACGATGCTCGGGCAGCACACAGACAAAAGACCGAGAAGCTCACCCCTCCGGGACTGCAGGGCGTTCGAGTCCCTCACCTCTTCCGACACATCCTCTACGCCAAGTCGCCCGCACTCAGCTTGGCGTTCATCGGCGTCGTCGTCAGCTTCTTCCCGTTCAACCTGGCCGACCTCTCTTCGCAGTGGCTCTCGCTCGTCTGGAGCGGCAAGATCCGCTCCGTCGTCCCATCATCGGTGGAGGAGAGACTGCAGTACGAACAGGATCGACTCGAGTACATCTGGACGCAAAAGACAAACAGTCTGGCCGCACGCAACTCCATCTCAACCTCACCATCGTCGGCCGTAGCAGCGGCAGTTGATCGCTCCGATCCTCTCAACACGTTCGGCTTCCATGCGCTCATTGGATCGCTGAAAGAGGGTGGGCCATCGGAACTAGTCTACGGCGCCGAGCTGCGTCGCGAGATCGTCGCAGCCCAACCTGACTTGGCACAACTCTACGACGAGTGGGGCGAGGAGCGGGAGAGAAAGCAGTACGAGATGTACGAAATCAAGCGAAAGTGGCTCCTCGACAACGAAAAGAGGATCAAGACGGATCCATTCGATCTTCTCGGTAGGAACAAGGCGTATAGGCACCTTGCCGAGGCTATGGTTGCAGGCGGCGCTACTGCCGTCGAGAATGAAGCGTCCAACGAGACAGAGGGCAGCGAGAAGGCGACCGCGAACGGCAATCTCGTCGAGGTACAGACGGGAGAGGGGAGCCCGATCTCAACGAAGAAAGAGATCGCGGCCCGAGGCTAGCAGCACCTCGAGCAGCAACAGTGTCGTCGTTCTTATGAGACGTCTGAGATGGCATTGCGCCACGACGAGTCGGGACAGCAGGATCAACTCGAACTCGGTCCGAATGGATATGTGGATTACGCGCAATAGATCTTTGTTATTGCAAACCGGCAACTAAGGCATGCTTGACGATCGCCGCCGGCGACAGGCGAGATGCCCACCCACGGGTATCCACCTACGCTCCACCGACTGCAGGTGCACCGCCTCGACGACCTTGCCCGCCCTTGCCGCGGTCTCCTCTGCGGTTGTTACTGCTTCCCCCCTCCTGTCCTCCCGTGCGAGGCGGACCTGACTTGCGGGCGCCGCGTCCTCGTCCGCCCTGCGTATTCGTCGCGCCCGTTGCAATGCCCTGACTCGATGCTGGCGCGCCAGATGACGAAGGTGGTTGCCGCTCCATCGGCGGTGATGCGATTTTGGGGGCTGATGAGCTTGCGGCTGTCGCCTTCGATGGCCTCACGACATGGACGGCTTTCGTGCTGTCGTTCGGGAGGGGCGAGGGGAAGATGGCGGTCGAATTGTTCAAGCATGCTACCTCGAGCGCCCTTTCGGCGGCGCGGGCTCGCGCCTCCGCCTGTGTCAGGGCTTCGTCGAGCGAAGCGATCAGCGCATGTGCGTCTGCAAGGCCAGGCGGCGAGAGTGGAAGCAACGAGACGAAGAGTGGAAGTCAGACGGTTGCGGGTAGCCTGAGACGTCGTTTGCGGGCTTGCTCCAGCTTACCTTGCAGTTCCTGCAGAAGGTCCGTCGTCGCCGCTGCCGTCGTGGTCTGGCGGCTCGATGCGTCCTTCGATCGAGCGTCGAGCCCAAGCTGGGCTTCCAGCAGTCGGCTAAGCTCCTCGTTCTCCTCGGTCAACTTTGCCACCCTCTGCAGCAGGCGGACGCCGATGATGGGATGCGTTCCGGCCACATGATCCGCCTCTTCTTTGTCCGCTTCGCATCCCTCTTCCATCGTTCCCTTCTCAGCGGGGTCTTTCCCGTGGAGCTCGCGCTCGCCATGTTCCCAGGCGAGCCATGCCCTCTTCGGTTCGAAGCCGACGGCCTCTGTACGCAGGCGGAGGAGGTCGTCCCTCTCTCGATAGACGTCGACGATGGCCTCGAGCAACTTGCTGTAATCCTTGAAGGCTCGAACACGCTCGGAATCATCGAGCGGCGACGCGACTTCGTCTCGACTTTCTTCCGCCTGCCCCTCTGCGCTCGTCGCAGTCGGATCTAGCGGTCGATCGGGCATAGAGGGGACCTTCGGGAGGGCAGGGTAGCGTAGAGCGATGTCGGACCGCAGAGGCGTCGAGGCTGCGCCCGAACCGAGATCTTGCGTCCCCTGAGCGTAGAAGCGCTGACCGCCGTAGCCGTGAGCTTGGCTGCCGCTCTTTCCGGGGAAGCTGCCCATCCTCTGTAGCGATCCGGACGGGTGCAACGCTCGGTGGGGAGCGGCCGCATTGACCGCATAGGGCGCAGCCATCTCCGCCGCGCGTGCGGAGAAAGCCGCTGCGCTGGACGGATAGGCCTCACCTCCTGGTACGAAGACGGGCTTCAGCGGCAGGTTGCTGGAAGAAGGCGGCCTACTAGGTGCATCAGAGTTTCCGGCCTCGACATCGTCGCCGTCGCCATTGGCAGCGCCTTTGTTGGATGCAAAGGGTTGAGCATCTGTGTCATCGTGGTCGTTAGAGCGCGGGAAGACAAACGTCTGGAGCCGCGTCCTTCCGGCGCTCGGTCGCGGGCTATGGCCAGTGCTGAGGCTCAGCTGCTGGACGGGCTTGGCGAGCGGTGTTGTAGCACCAGGACTCGAAGCCGAGGAGGCACCGATGCCGACGCTGCCTGGTGCGTAGCCGGGTGTGAGATGCGGCGGCCGGACGCCCAACATGGATGGGCCGGCGGGTGGAAGATAGCCCAGCTGGTATCCCTGCAGTGGTTGAGGCTGTCCGAAACCTGAGGACTGGAGGGAGTAAGGCGACAACATGTGCACCATGCCGGGGGACCTCTGCGGAAGGGCTGCCGTCTGACCGTACTGTGTTCCAGGATAAATGTACTGCTGGTGATCCCCGGCTTGGCTGTGAAAAGGGACACCGTACGAGAGAGCGTTGCCGTATGGCGGAGCCGTCGCGCCGTTCTCGCTCCCCTGGCAGCCGTAGGAAGAAGGGCCTGCACCATAGGACGACTGGTAGTGGTACTGCAGCTGCAGCTGATGGTGTTGCTGTGGGTACGGCATTGGCTGCTGCCTTCGTTGAGGGCCAGACATGCTGGCGAAGGCGTGAGGTGGTGTTGCTGCAGGAGAGCGTGCCACGCTTCAGAAGGCCTCGAGTGCGAGAGCGCTACGGCTGAGTCGCGACGGATGAAGGCGTGCCGGACCTGCCTGATCGTCGAGGCGACGTCGTGACTCTGGCTGGACGCGTACACCAGCCTGAGATGGGCTCAGACGGCTTCGATCCGCCGTCGGCAGCAGTCCGAGGATGCGGCAACAGCGTGCAAGGCAGGCTTCCCGGAACTTGCGCCCAGATCGCGGATGCTCCGAGTGTTGCCAACGGAAGATGCCGACACACGAGCGGCGACCGTGGAGCCTCAACGAACGAGCTCTGCAACGGAGCGCCAGCACGAGCGATCGACTGCTGCTGTGCAGTGATGGCGGCGTAGCGTACGTGCGATGGACGAATGGTGGCGTAGTGGGAGGAAAGACGGGAGCGAGAAAGAGGTGAACAAGACGCGAGCGCCGCGGTCAGAGTCCCAGGCTAAAAAGGCCGGCACCCCTCGAGCTTCGCGGTGTCTTGCCTCTTGCTGCGCCGTCGCGCACATTGCCCATGAAACCAACACCACTACACAGACAGTTGCGTGCCGGCCGCTGGTCCTTTTCTCCCTCATCCTCCATCACAGCGACCCAGCACCATCGCGCATCCGCACACTCTCCCGCACACCAGCAACAACAACGACACATACCTCGCACCCTGACACTGGCACGTCTCCCCGTCCTCTCTCACGCGCACACTTCATCCACGTTGGCACCTCACGCACTATGATCCGACGTCCACCCACGACGCTCAACCTGCAGGAGTCGGACGTCGAGACGCTCAAGGCCTATCGGCGCGCCAGGATCGTTGAGGCATCGCAGGAAGCGATGCGGTCCGGAGTCTCTCTTGATGGCGGCTCGATGATGGGCCAGCAAGCTCATGAGCGTAACTCCTCCGCCTATGGCCACGGCGAGCCAGAGTCGCAGTCCCAGACTCAGCCTGGCCTCTCGCAGCAGGAAAACATCGGCGCTCCTCACGGCCCTGCCGCCACCTGAGCTACGTCTCGCTTTCCAGCAGAAATGGCTGAGTCGAGTCCAGATCCAAAAGGCCGAAGCTCTGCTCACGCCGTGCCATCGGCGTAACATCGTCGGTATGCGCCAGCTGTCCTCTCAAGGCCATCACACTCCGGCAACAGCACAGGCAGCCGCGAAAGCTCCTCCTCTGCCAAGCCTCGGCCTCCCTTCCTCTCGCGTGCGCGAGCTCGTCTGGAAGCGGTCAGCAGAAACACTGTCTGGATTTCACCGGGACACAGGGACCCCGGATACAAGTACAAGTCTTCTTCGAGACGCCTCGAATGGCCAAAGGGAAAGCCAGCCACAGTGGCGGACATAGCAGACGGAGGTCGCTTGCTACTGGTCGCTTAGGCACCGAAGGTTGTGGTTAGCGGTGGTAACACCCCGCTGTCTCTACGCATTAAGCGCGCGACTCAGGGTGCGGCGCCCCTCTCATCGAAAGGATCGCCGATCTCTGCGACGGATGAAGGCGGGCGAAGGAGCGGGTGTAGAGCGGCAAAGTAGTGCTAAGGGGTCGCATGTCAGTGGCACTTCACAGCAGGAGGAACAGACAGGAACAGTACTCTAGCTCTGTCCTCAGCGCGCTGCTACGTGAGACATACCTCGAGTGTACCTCTCTCGGACCCGTTCGTCCAGAAGCTGCGAGCATTAGCATGATGCAAAGAGAGGAGGGAGAAGGCGTCGAATACCATCAGCAGTGTTCTTGGTTCGGCAGCATGTGAGAGCCAGTCTGTGCGAGGCGTGTGCATCGGCACTGTAGCCCCACCCACCCTGTCCTCGGCCCTCCTCTCCTGGTCTGCGAATGTGAAGGCATCGTTGGTTTCGAAGCCGCGGGCGGTGACCCTCCTCCTAGAGGCAAAGCTTCCCGAGGTCGCCTGCTCAGCCACGCCTGTCGCCGCCGCCGCCGTGGTGGGCCGGTCAGCGGTCTGCTCCGCGCCGTCATCGTCTTCGACGACGATAGGGCTATCCTGTGCATCGCTGACCTCATCCTCGTGGTTGCTGTTGCTTTCTCCCGCCCCGCGCGGGGCCGACATAGCGAGATCACCGGTCGCCTGGTCGACCGAGGCCATCTCCTGATCCGGCGCAGCGGAGGTGGCCGGGCCCTGGGTGGTATCGGCGTGATCCGCGCTCGACATGGCAGCTGCTGCGTTTGCTGGGTTAGGGCGGTCTTTGCGTGGCGAGGTAGTGTGTGTGCAGCTCGCGCGCTAGAGATGCGGTGCTGGTCGAGTATGCGTTCGTTAGACAGGATCGACGAGGAGCGGCGAAGGTGGCGGCGAGAGCGGAGGAGCGATGGCGGGAGGACGGTCGTGGGTTAGAGAGTCAGTTAGTGTGTCGGTATGGGAGAAGGGCTGAGCTCGTTGAAGGGTGCCAGCGACACCCTCGCTGGTTAAGCGTGGAGCGGCCCGCGCGCCTCCACCTCGGCCTTTTCCCCCAAGCTGGGGCGCGGCCTCTGGAAGGGTCGGAGGGTCGCCCCGATGCCAACCAGGCAGAGGAAATTGCCCTCGGATCCGACATCGCGACTGCGGCTGCGCGTCGATCGAGGGACTTTACTGAGCATGGGGGCGGGCGTGTGAGGGAGAGGGTGTGAAGGATTCGCGCCGCCACGCCGATGGTCATCGTCCCTGCCTTCAACACCACCATCACCACCACGTTTCCTTCCGGTTTCCCCCTTTCATCCGCTCACGTCTCTCGTTCCTGCTCACGAAACCAATCATCAGCTCGAAGCGTCCGCCAGCTCCCTCCCTCAAGACAAACAGCAGAACCAATCGACCACACCCGTCTCGTTTCGTTCCGGTTTCGTTCCACATCCTAAGCGAACAGCACCCTGCGCTGTAAGACCTTCAGGACGATAGAGTCTGACACAGCCCCTCAAACGACTCGCTTGAGGATCCCGATAACAGTTTCGCATTAAAGTCGAGCTCGACACCTTCGGTGTGACCGCCCAGCTTCCGGATCAGCTCTGGGCGACCTGCCCCCTCTCGGCTTCCTTGGCTGCCAGAGGAGGCGACTTCCGACACACCCCGCAGCCACACCTACACACATCCACACCATGTCCGGCCCTCCGCCCGGCTTCATAGGGGTGCCACCTTCGGCTCCCTCTTCGATGCGAGGACCTCCGCCCGGCATGCCCCAATCGCAGTCGAGCTCGCCCTACAGCGTGCCGCCGGTCATGTCGACAGAGAAGCTCGACTCAAAAGCCAAAAAGTGGCAGCAGAGCCAGAGCAGGAGGTTTGGCGATCGCAGGGGCAAGACGGGCTTCGTCGATACCGGGAAGCTCGAGATGCCACCGGAGGTACTGAGGAAGGTTATCAAGGACCACGGCGACATGAGCAACCGGAAGTATAGGCAGGACAAGCGCGTCCACCTCGGCGCCCTCAAGTACGTCCCGCACGCCATGATGAAGGTGCTCGAGAACATTCCGATGCCGTGGGAGCAGGTCCGCGAGGTTCCCGCGCTCTACCACATCACGGGCGCCATCACCTTTGTCAACGAGGTCCCCAAGGTGATTGAGCCCGTCTTCCACGCCCAGTGGGCGACGATGTGGCTCGCCATGAGGCGTGAGAAGCGCGATCGACGCCACTTCAAGCGGATGCGCTTCCCGCCGTTCGACGACGAGGAGCCGGTGGTCGATTACGGCGACAATCTGGTCGACGTCGAGCCGTTAGAGGCCATCCAGCTCGAGCTCGACGAGGAGGAGGACAGCGCCATCATCGACTGGTTCTACGACCACAAGCCGCTGCTCGACGACAAAGACCACGTCAACGGGCCTTCGTACAAGTTCTGGAACCTCGATCTGCCCCAAATGGCTGCCCTCCACCGCCTCGGCAAGACGTTGCTGAGCGACTTTGCGACGGGCGACGCCAACTACTACCACCTCTTCGACCGCAAGTCGTTCTTCACTGCCAAGGCGCTCAACATGGCTATTCCCGGCGGTCCCAAGTTCGAGCCTCTCTACAAGGACACCGACGGCTTCGACGACGACTTTACCGACTTCACCGACTTCCGTAAGATCATCATCCGCCAGCAGATTCGCACCGAGTACAAGGTCGCCTTCCCGCACCTCTACAATAGCCGGCCGCGCTCCGTCCACATCGGCGTCTACCACGAGCCGAAGAACGTCTACATCCGGTCGGACGATATCGACCAGGCGTTCTACTTCGACCCCGTCATCAACCCGATCTCGGGCAGGTCGCTCGCTAGCTCCAACGCCTTCCGCACCGAGTACGACGACGGGTCGCCCGTGCTCAGCCACGAAGACGATGTCTTCGGCGAGGGCGTCGAGGGCGACGACGAGCTGCCGGACGAGGTCGCCTTTTCGCTACCGGACGAGGTGGCGCCGTTCCTCGACGAGGAGCCGCTCGAGAACGAGCTGACCGCCGATGCGATCGCCCTCTGGTGGGCCCCCTCGCCCTACGACCACCGCAGCGGCAAGACGAGGCGTGCCGTCGACGTCCCGTTGATCCAGACGTGGTACCTCGAGCACTGCCCGCAGAACCAGCCCGTCAAGACCCGCGTCAGCTACCAGAAGCTGCTCAAGAACTACGTCTACAACTCGCTCCACACCCGCAAGCAGAAGCCTCAGAAGCGCAAGCACCTGCTCAGGCAGCTCAATGCGACCAAGTTCTTCCAGAACACGACGATCGACTGGCTCGAGGCGGGCCTGCAGGTGTCCAGGCAGTCGTTCAACATGCTCAACCTCCTCATCCATCGCAAGGGCTGCTCGGCGCTCCACCTCGACTTCAACTTCAACCTCAAGCCGACCAAGACGCTGACGACAAAGGAGCGAAAGAAGAGCCGCTTCGGCAACGCCTTCCACTTGGTCCGCGAGATGGCGCGCATCGTCAAGCTCGTCGTCGACAGCCAGGTCACCTACCGCCTCGGCTCGATCGATGCTTTCCAGCTCGCCGATGGCCTTCAATACCTCTTTAACCACGTCGCGACGCTCAGCGGCATGTACAGGTACAAGTATCGCGTGATGCGCCAGATCCGAGCTTGCAAGGACCTCAAGCACGTCATCTACTCGCGCTTCAACACCGGCCCCGTCGGAAAGGGTCCCGGCGTCGGCTTCTGGGCGCCGTCGTGGCGCGTGTGGATATTCTTCCTGCGCGGCATCACGCCGCTGCTTGAGAGGTGGCTTGGCAACCTGCTGGCGAGGCAGTTCGAGGGCAGGAAGGGCCGCGCCAAGGGCGTCTCGACGATCACCAAGCAGCGTGTGGAGAGTTCGTTCGACCTCGAGCTCCGCGCTAGCGTCCTCCACGACATCCTCGACCTGATGCCCGAGGGCCTCAAGGCGAACAAGTCGCGCGTCATCCTTCAGCACCTCTCGACGGCGTGGCGCTGCTACAAGTCGAATACGCCCTGGAAGGTCCCTGGCATGCCGACGGCGGTCGAGAGCCTTATCCTGCGCTACGTCAAGCTCAAGGCCGACTGGTGGACGTCGGTGACGCACTACAACCGCGAGCGCATCCGTCGCGGCGCCACTGTCGACAAGACGGTCAGCAAGAAGAACCTCGGCCGCCTCACCCGTCTCTACCTCAAGGCCGAGCACGAGCGCCAGAACTCGTACCTCAAGGACGGCCCCTACATCACGTCTGAGGCTGCCGTTGCCATCTATACGTCGACGGTCCACTGGCTCGAGAGCCGTCGCTTCCAGCCGATACCCTTCCCCTCGCTGAACTTCAAGCACGACACCAAGATTCTTGTGCTGGCGCTCGAGAAGCTCAAGGAGTCGTACAGCGTCAAGGGCCGCCTCAACTCGAGCCAGCGCGAGGAGCTCGCGCTCATCGAGCAGGCTTTCGACAACCCGCACGAGACGCTGGCGCGGATCAAGCGCCTGATGCTGACCCAGCGCGCGGCCAAGGCGGTGGGGATCGAGTTCTTCGACACGTTCGACAAGCTGATCCCGTGCTACGACATCGAGCCGATGGAGAAGATCACCGATGCCTACCTGGACCAGTACCTCTCGTACGAGGCCGACAAGCGCCAGCTCTTCCCCGCCTGGGTCAAGCCGAGCGATTCGGAACCGGCGCCGCTGCTCGTCTACAAGTGGTGCAACGGCATCAACAACCTCGATGGCGTCTGGGAGACGTCGGAGGGCGAGTGCAACGTGCTGATGGAGACGACGCTCAGCCGTGTCTACGAAAAGATTGACCTGACGCTGCTCAACCGGCTGCTCCGTCTGATCATGGATCACAACCTGGCTGACTACATCACCGCCAAGAACAACGTCTCGATCGTTTTCAAGGACATGGAGCACATCAACACGTATGGCCTGATCCGCGGCCTCCAGTTCAGCGCGTTCGTCTTCCAGTACTACGGCCTCATCCTCGACCTGCTCATCCTCGGCCTCCAGCGCGCCAGCGAGATGGCCGGCCCGCCGAGCATGCCGAACGGGCTCTTCCAGTTTAAGGACACGGCGACAGAGCGCAACCATCCGATCCGCATGTACACGCGCTTCGTGGATCGCATCCACATCCTCTACCGCTTCGAGGCCGACGAGGCGCGTGACCTGATCCAGCGCTACCTCAGCGCCAACCCGGACCCCAACAACAGCAATCTGATCGGCTACAACAACCGCAAGTGCTGGCCGAGGGACTGCAGGATGCGGCTCGTCAAGCACGACGTCAACCTTGGGCGTGCCGTCTTCTGGACCGTCAAGAACAGCCTCCCGCGCAGCCTCACCACGATCGAGTGGGAGGACACGCTCTGCTCGGTCTACAGCAAGGATAATCCCAACCTCCTCTTTTCCATGTCCGGCTTCGAGGTGCGCATCCTCCCGAAGGTGCGCCAGGGCGACGTCGACTCGACACGTGACGGTATCTGGCCGCTCATCTCGGCCACGTCCGGCGAGAGGACAGCGACCGCGTTCCTCCGCGTCTCCAAGGAGGGTATTGCCGGCTTCAACAATCGCGTGCGTGCGTTGCTGATGTCGGCCGGCGCGGCGCCGTTCAGCAAGATTGCCAACAAGTGGAACAGCTGCCTGATAGCGCTCATGACCTACTACCGTGAGGCCGTCGTCAACACCGAGGAGCTGCTCGATCTCCTCGTCAAGAGCGAGAACAAGGTCATCAACCGCATCAAGTCAGGCGTCAACAGCAAGATGCCGTCGCGCTGGCCGATCCACATCCTCGCCTCGCCCAAGGAGCTCGGCGGGCTGGGCATGCTCTCGATGGGCCACGTCTTGATCCCGGCCTCTGACCTCAAGTACTCGCGCCAGACGACCACCGGCATCACCCACTTCCGCTCCGGCCTCACCTCCGGACAGGAGGACCAGCTGCTCCCCGCCCTCTACCGCTACATCACGCCGTGGGCCTCGGAGTTCGAGGATTCGGCGCGCGTCTGGCAGGAGTACGCGCAGAAGCGCAAGGAGGCCGGCGAGCAGAACCGCCGCCTCACGCTCGAGGACCTCGAGGACTCGTTCCATCGCGGCCTCCCGCGCATCGCGACACTCTTCCAGAAGGACCGCACCATCCTCTCCTACGACAAGATGTGGCGTGTGCGCCAGGAGTTCAAGAAGTACCAGATCGCCAAGTCGCAGCCCTTCGCCTGGACAAACCAGCGCCACGATGGCAAACTTCACAATCTCAACCAGCTCCGCACCGACACCATCGCCGCGCTCGGCGGCGTCGAGACGATCCTCGAGCACTCGCTCTTCGCCGCGACGGGCCACCCGACCTGGGAGGGACTGTTCTGGGAGAAGTCATCGTCGTTCGAAGAGAGCATGCAGCAGAAGCGCCTCACCAACGCCCAGCGCTCCGGTCTCAGCCAGATTCCCAACCGCCGCTTCACGCTTTGGTGGTCGCCGACGCTCAACCGCAGCAGCGTCTACATCGGCTTCCAGGTCCAGCTCGACCTCTGTGGCGTCTTGATGTCGGGCAAGATGCCGTCGCTCAAGATCTCGTACATTCAGCTCTTCCGCGCCCATCTCTGGCAGAAGATCCACGAGAGCGTCGTGATGGACCTCTGCCAGGTCTTTGACCAGGAGCTCGAGGCCCTCTCAATCGAGACGGTCCAGAAGGAGACGATCCACCCGCGCAAGAGCTACAGGATGACGGCCTCAAGCTCCGACATCCTCCTGTTCGCCAGCTACAAGTGGCCGATGAGCAGGCCCTCGCTCCTCACCGACGCACGCGACGTCCTCGACGGCTCCAGCGGCAACAAGTGGTGGCTCGACGTGCAGCTGCGCTGGGGTGACTACGACTCGCACGACATCGAGCGCTACTGCCGTGCAAAGTTCCTCGACTACACCAGCGACAACACCTCGATCTACCCCTCGGCAACCGGTGCTCTTGTTGGCATCGACCTCGCCTACAACATCCACTCGGCCTACGGCATCTGGTTCCCCGGCAGCAAACCCCTCATTCAGCAGGCCATGGCCAAGATCATGAAGGCCAACCCCGCCCTCTATGTCCTCCGCGAGCGGGTCCGCAAGAGTCTTCAGCTGTACAGCAGCTCGCCGACAGAGGCCTACCTATCGTAAGTCCAAACGAGCTCGATCCCTTGACCCAAAGCCGACATCTGACCGTCCTTCGCTCCCACTACCCTTTGACAACGCCCTCTCCGCTTCCACCACTCCTCCGACTCGCGACGTCTAACAGCTCCTCGAACTACGCCAACCTCTTCGACAACAGCGTCACGTGGCTATTCGACGACAGCGGTTGTTACAGGGTCACAGTGAAGAAGACGTTTGTGAGTGCACCTGGTTGCCCTGCTTCCCTGTAGAGCAGTAACGGGGCGTCGCAATCGCTCTTCGGTCGCTGACTCTAGTCGTTGCATTGCATTTTCACCGTTCTACCGCTTTTAAGGAGGGTAACATGGTCACAAAAGTAAGCTCCCCTCTTCCTGCAGCCGCGGTCTCTGAGTTCCTGTCTGACCATTCCTCCCTCTCTCCTTGCTTGGCCGTCTGTACAGGCCATCAATGGTGCTCTGATTACCCTCAACCCGCGCACAGGGCAGCTGTTCCTCAAGATCATCCATCAAAGCGTCTGGGCGGGACAGAAGCGGCTCGGGCAACTGGCCAAGTGGAAGGCTGCGGAGGAGGTGGCCAGTCTCGTGAGATCGCTGCCTGTCGAAGAGGTAAGTGCCGGTCCCTGATGGTGTGGATCGTTCCGTTCGCCTCCCGCACTTGGCTTGGCTTGGCGGTTCGCCAGTCAGCCAGCGCTGCCTGCTCCCGGCCACCTGATCAGCTCGTGCCACCCGACTGCCCAGCCCGGTCTGCCCCGTGCCCGCGCCGACCCTTCCTGCCTGCTCAGTCAACCCTGCCCTCCGGCCTGCCCGGGCAGTCGTCCTGGCTGGGCGAGGCGGCCAGGATGGAAAGCTTCGGCGCGAGCAGGGGCTGATGGCTGAGCCGACTTGATGGGGTGAGGCCCATGCTCAAAGCCTCGCCGCGCGACGTCCTCACTGCTCCCTTTTTCTCTTGCAAGCCTACTTCATTCGGCTCCCGTTACTTACAACTGCCTCCTTGCCCTTGCCCTTCTCGCCTCCATTCCCTCTCGCACCATCGTCGAACACATCATGACTAACGGAAACGCAACTTGCACTCGCTCACGCCAACGCTCCACGCACTGCATTGTTGACGACGCACCTACGCACGCTCACGCGCGCCCATACCTGCAAAAACCACTGCCCCCATCCGTAATGCTCGTCTTAACTCACCGGCAACGCCGCCGCTTCCACCATCCAGCAACCGCGCAAGATTGTGATCGCAAGAAGGGGCCTGCAGGAGCCTATGGAAGTGCATTGGTGAGTCCGTTCTTGACCCTTCGTGCGCATCTTTCTACGCTTGGGAGCTCGTGCTGATTGTATCGTCTCGATTTGTTGTTTCCATCAGCTTGGCCGAAGGCACTCGGGTCAAGGTTCTGCGCGACGGCGAGCAGCAGGACGTGGCCGTCGAAGATCTCGGCCCCAACGAGAGCCTGCTGGATGAAAAAGGCCGACTGACGTCAATCAACGGCGCCGTCACTCGCAAGCGCGGCCAGCTCTTCCGCGTCGAAGCCAGGACGCTCGGTCACGTCGCTCAGTCCTACAAGGTGACCGAGGGACATGAGCTGTCGCTGAAGTGCTACCGCCCGTACGACTGGACCGACGAGCGAGCAAACAGTATGACCTTCCGCTGGATTCGACGTTTCCCTAACGGCTCCGTCGAGCTCGCCATCGACCACTTCAGTGTCAACGAGCGCGGCGATCTCTTGCGCCACAGTCCTGTCGAATGCCAAGCGGCCAAGTCGGCGCAGCTCGACTACACCGGCAGGAAGGTCGACTCGCGCTTCAAAGCCGACACTACCGAGTCACTGCCGGCTTTCCGCATCCACGGCGACGCCCAGGCTGCTGACAACGCTTTCGTTGCGGGTCACGCCTTCGACACGAGCGAGCCCGACAACTCGAGCGACTCCTTCAGCTTCAGCAACTTCAGCGATGAAGGTGAAGCCGGTGACTTTAGCGACGTTGACGACCTTAGCGAATCGGACAGCTCCAGCGACCAGGAGTCGGTTTCCCGCAACGTGTCCCGCCACGTCGTTTCGCTGGCGGCCGCGGACGGCGATCGTAGCATCTTCGACCGCATGATCGGCTGGTGGCAGCAGCAGGGTGACCGCGTCAAGGAGCATGACATCGTCGATGTCAGAGTCAATGAATACCTGGCGGTCGACGCGACGCACCCGCTCAAGACCAGGTTCGGCGGCGTCCGCGGCCAGATCGACGGCGACCTGCGCGGCCTCCTCACAGCCGCCCAGGCAACGCCCGAGATCGAGGCTGCCCTGGACCTCCTTGGTGGTGGATGGTTCTTGGGTTTCTACCTCGGCAACGGGACATTCGCCGGCACCAACGTCAGAGTCGCCATCGGCGGGCACGAAAACGCCGTCGTCGACAAGATCCGAGGCATTTTCGAGCCAAAGGGTTACGAAGTTGCCGGCATCCCGATCCCTGGTTCGGACGCGCTCCGGATCGAGTTCATCGAGAGGCGACATGTTGACCGCAACGCCATCTCCGATGCTCTCAGGCTGCTCGGTGCTAGAGCTCCTCCCGGCGCAGGCGGCGATAAGCACATCCATCCGGCTGTGC
Organism: Thecaphora thlaspeos; assembly: GCA_900291925.1. Lineage (NCBI taxonomy): Eukaryota > Fungi > Basidiomycota > Ustilaginomycetes > Urocystidales > Glomosporiaceae > Thecaphora > Thecaphora thlaspeos. Next base: position 414,472 of record UWYS01000003.1, on the reverse strand, counting down.
TCTGGGGTCCAAAGCAGCTCAGGCAGGAAGTCCTCGCGGGTCTGATCGACTCGGACGTGTGTCAGTCCACCCATCTGGCCAGAGAGGACAAGGACGCCCGACAGGACCTGAAGGTCTGGGCTCTTGCCCAGAACTTAGTTAACGACCGCTTCAACCGCGATGCGCAGACCCTGTGCCAAACTCTCAATCTCGTCCCCGGCAAGCTGCCCGACCGCTACTCGCCGAGCAGCAACGGCAACGTGATCATGAGCACCGTCATCAGCGGCCCAGAGATGGGCGAAGTCTCGCGTCACATTGCCCTGGAGCGCAAGAAGATCGCTGCACGCGGCCAGTTCCACCCGGATACTTACACCCTGTGCCTGAACGTCGAGGTCTTCCGCGCTGAGGTCGGCAACTACTACCGTTTCTCGGTCACCGGACCGACGCGCCGCTTCCTGCTTTCGGACTGGACCGTCGTCCACAACTGCCTCGACTTTCCGAACCGTGAGTGAAAGCATTGTTGAGCCCCGTCCATCGCTGGTCTATGCGAGAAACACGGCGCCGCGCGCCATTGTCTTCCCACACGCTTCGCGATCGATGGTTGAACATCCCCCCTCGATCCTCTGCTCTTTTTCACCTCTCCCCCTCCAGTGACCATCGTCGGCTCGGAGCTGCAGATCCCGTATCAGTCGATCCTCAAGATCGAGAAGATCGGCGACCGCGTGCTCTCTGCGACGTCGCCGGCGATGCTGCTGTACTCGGCGTATGACAGCTGGCTGGAGACGATCTCGTCATACACCGCCTTTTCGCGCTTAATCCTGCTGCTGCGCTCGATCCACGTCAACCAGGAAAAGGCCAAAGTCATCCTGCGGCCGCACCCCGGCGTTGTGACGGAGCCGCATCACCTGTGGCCGTCGTTGACGGACGACGAGTGGGCGAGCGTCGAGACCCAGCTCAAGGACCTGATCCTCGAGGACTTTGGCAAGCGCAACAACGTCAACACGAGCAGCCTGACGCAGTCCGAGGTGCGCGACGTGATCCTCGGCATGCAGATTCAGGAGGTGAGCGCGCAGCGCCAGGAGATGGCCGAGCTCGAGAAGAACGCCGAGGCATCGCAGCAGGTGACGGCGACGCAGACCAAGACGGTCAACCGCCATGGCGAGGAGATCTCCACGGTGACTACGACGCAGTACGAGAACCAGGTCTTTAGCTCCAAGAGCGACTGGCGCGTCCGCGCCCTCAGCGCGACCAATCTCCCGCTGCGCTGCCAGCACCTCTACGTCTCTAACGACAACGTCCGAGACGACCTCGGCGCGTTGACTTACGTGATGCCTAAGAACATCCTCAAGACGTTCATCGTCAACTCGGACCTGCGCACCCAGGTGGCCGGCTTCCTCTACGGCATCTCGCCACCCGACGCGCCGTCGGTCAAGGAGATTAAAGTCATCGTCTGGGTCCCGCAGCGCGGCAGCAACAACGGCGTCGAGCTGCCCAACGAGCTGCCGAAGCATGACTTTATGCTCAAGGACATGGAGCCGCTCGGCTGGATCAAGACGCAGGCGGTCGACCTGCCGCACCTCTCGCCGCAGGATGTCGCGACGCACGCCAAGATGATGTCGAGCCACGAGGAGTGGGGCGCCAGCTCCATCTGCATCTCGTCGGCCTTTACGCCCGGCTCGGTGAGCCTGTCTGCGCACAGCCTGGCCGTCGCCGGCTTCGAGTGGGGAAGGAAGGCCGATCCGGCCTCGATCGCCAGCGGTACGGCCGGCTTCAACGACAGCATGTCGGAGAAGGTGCAGCTGCTGCTGTCGGACCGCATCCTCGGCACTACGTTGACGCCGTCCGACGGCGTTTGGAACTACGGCCTCTCGCTCTCGGCCCAGTGGACCAACACGATCAAGTACTCGGTCGTGCTCGACCGCCCCAAGGCGTTTTGGGACGAGGTCCACCGACCGCAGAACTTCCTTTCGTTCACCACCGCCGACGAGGGCGAGGGCGAAGGCGCCGACTGGCAGGACGCCTTTGCCTAGCGAGCGGCGGCGGCGGCGAAGCGCTGCTATGCTCTTCTGGGCAGAAGTCCCCCTCTCCCTTCCAGTGTCTCGTTATCAGATTTGTCAAGTGTTTCTTGTTCGCAGAAGTTTCCCCTTGATTCCCTTGGTCGCCTCCCTTCCCGTTTCCTACTTGTACCAAAGTCCACACGGCGCCTCCTCACCTAGCCTTTGCCGCATAGATACGCACCATTTTCGCAATGCGACGATGATATCGATGGGTGGCTCCAGAAGAGCGCCCTATCTTCCTCGATGCGCCCAGCCGCCTGCACCCAAAAGTTGCGTGGTGTGTGCGCTCTTAGATCTCATTGCGACGAGAGGACCGAGCTCGAAGCCCAAGGTTGGGGGCCCCGCCGGAGACACGTCAGACCAGCGGAACTTGGGTCTTCTCTCCGAAAAGCGCGACTTGTCGGAATCTCGCCCCAAACTGCCTCCTCGCTCCACCACACCTCATCTCTTACCCCATCCACCTTCCCCGACAGTGTCCCCTTTTCCCTTTTGCTCTACGCTCGGCTGACAAACCCAACCACGAAGACGGCGACGACCACAGACCGACCGACCCACACCATGAGCGGCTACGAGCTCCACCAGAAGCTCCGCACCAAGACCGTCCGCCAGGTCAAGAGGAAGCAGTACGATGAGGCCATCAGCACCCTCTACCAGGGCGCCATCGACCTGCTCGATCAGAAGGAGCAGGGAAGCGCCTGCGACCTGGCCCTTTACATAATTGACGTCTACGGCTTCAAGTCACAGCAGGTCGACTCGGAGAGCAGAGGTGAGCAGCCCCAAAGACGTCCGGCCACTCGCAGGAAGGGAGCCCTGGCCACCGCTCAGCCCGACACCTTGTCTTGTCCTCGGAAAACACGAGCAGATCGTATCACAGAGATCCTTAGCAAGGCCGAACCTGACTTTTGGAGGAAGAAGGTCATCGATGCCGCCCTCAAGTGAGTCCTTGAGCGCCGAGCACGCTCCGCCCGGGCTTCACACTCCTAGCTCTGCCGTAGGGCGTACTGACGGTGGTCTTTCTTTTTCCCTGCTCTTCGCTCGCTTCTCTGCACATCGGTACAGGTGGTCGATCAAAGCGACTGAGTCACCCTCTGGCGACCCGCTGCTCCAACTCTACATCGCCGAGATGCTCGCCAGGGACGCCTCTTTCCATATGGCCGAGCCTCACTTCATCTCGGCGTGCATCCCGTCGCCCACCACTTACGTCGTCGAGAGCGCTCCAAAGGCCTTTGCACAGGCAATGCTCGACTGGCTGATCGAGCACTCCAAGGCGGCTACAGAGGCGGAGGGTGAGACAAGAGATGCCAACGCCATCGAGAGGATCGAGGCGGGCCGCTTCGCCCTGCGAGGCGTCATGCCGTAAGTGTGTGCCGGCTTTGCCCTTTTGTGGCTCCCTTGAACGACGACGACCCTTCGCTCGAGCTCGACTCACGCCTTTTCGTATCCTGTGCCGCTTATTTGGGACCAGGCTTCTCGCCGGCCAAGCGGTGTCGTCGGCCCGAAGCTTCCTCAGCAACTACATCGAGCTGACAACGGGCCGGCAAAAGTCGCTGCTTCTGCCCGTCCAGCCCAACCCGCGCCCTTACGTGGCGCCCGGCAACACGCAGACCAAGTCCGATATCCAGCTCTACTTGACCGCCAATGCCGACCTCAACTTTGCCCAGATGGCCCTAGCGCTTGTCATCGAAGGCGACAGGATCAAGTCGAGCAGCAACGGCTCAAGAGCCGCCCCCGAGTGGCTCAAGAGCGCCTGGACGGCGCTCGTTCGACAGTACGAGAGGGAGGCGGCGGCTCTCCAGCAGGAGGAGGGCGTTCGAGACGTGAGTTCGCGAGAAGGTTGCAGGCGTCGTCTTTGCTCGTGGCGCTGCAGACCTGTCTGATCATCCTCTGCCTCCCACTACCATTTGCGAATCTTTCCTCGCCATCCCACGTACACACACGTACATACATACAGACGATCCCGCACCTCTCGGCCATCTACTTTGACATCCAGCCTCCGCGAGCCCAGTCCAACATGCTGTCGGACATGATGGCGTCGCTCTTCGGCGGCGGACCGGCGGAAGGCAACAGTGCCGGTGCCATCGGCGGGGTGTCGAGGTCGGTGCAGCCTGCTGCTCCAGCGATCAGGCAAGGTCCTCCTCCCTCGGCGCCCGCCAAGAGCGCTCCGGCCGTCTCTGTGCCTGCTTCGTCGGGCGCGCAAGCCGAAGATCTGATGGACGACGAGATGGACTAAGCGGATGGATGCCGTGGATCGCAGCACGGTCACCGAGGGTCGATTGATACATCCGTGCGCTGCTGCATCGCAACGAAGTGTTCATTGCAAAGTCCCGTTGCAGGGAGCGTGTTGTTTGCCTTCAGACAACTCGGACGCACACGCTCGTCCATCACGGACAAGTGTTGCTTCTCGAGGGCCCAGGTCTTGACTCGTTGACACTGCGAAAGACGGCCTATCTCTAGATCAGCCCCTCGGCCCGCAGTAGCTGGACGTAGGTGAAAGCCATCCTCCTACCCCTCTCGATGCCGCTCCATCCGGCGCATCCTCGGTCCAGATCACCGCTGAGACCTTCAAAGTGCAGCCTTATGCCATCGACCTTCCTGACGGGCTGAGCTAGCGTCGTAGCGGAAGCGGCCGCTTGAGCTTGGAGCTGGGCCTGTGCCTGTGCTTGAGCAGTGAGCAATCCGAGCGGCTTGTCGTCGTCTTCGTCCGAACCTAACTCTGCCGTCGCCGCTAGAGGGGCCGCGTCCGTTTCGACGTCCGTTTCCGTCAACGTGTCTACATCCGAAAAGGCACCGTTGGCGGCGGCGTGGAGGTCGATGAGTTCGTCCGAGGGAGGCGGGACGTGCCAGTCGAAAGGCGATGCTTCTGCCTGTGGTGGCGGAGCGCCAGACGAGGCAGAGGCAGACGGCGCAGCGGCCGCTTGCTGCTCTCGCTTCCTCTGCCTCGTCCGTGCTTCTTCGACGAGCGAGCGGCGTTCGATGATGCGTTTCCACTCGGAACCGCTGCGGGGTACCACCTCTTCCCACAGCTGATGCGAAATGGTCGGAACGGTGACCGCCCCGTTCTGCGATGCACCGGCGGCACTGCCTGGAGGCTTGAGCACGTTGTTCGACACCATCGCGGGACCACAGAGGGGCGAGGCCGCCATCCCGGAGCGGTTGCCGTAACCGGCAAGGCCGCCGAGTTGTCCCACGCCTCTGTACAGGTTGGCAGGGTTTGCTGCGCCGCCACCACCACCGCCGGTCTGTCCGCTACCACCTATCGTTGTTGTGGTGAGCGGGCCAAGGCCCGGCGGGAGAAGGGCCTGGAGGAACTCGGTGAGGAAGCCTGCGCTCGGCGAAGCGGTTTCGAGCGGTAGGAACTCGGCCTCGATGATGGCGCCAGCGCTCCTGCCTCCGCCTCCCACCACGCTGCCCACCCTCACACGCCAGTCGAGCTTCTCCAGGCCAGAGTTATCGGTGCTCGACCCACTCGAGGGGGCAGCGGAGGGACCTCCGGACGAGGAGGGAAAGTGTCCGATGTCGAGAACGAGACCTTCGATGCTGATCGCTGCACCTCGAGGGACCCAGGCGCCCGGACCGGCCGTGCCGACCGGTGCGCCGTGCGGCGGAGGCAGGTTGAGCTTTGAGAGCAGCGCCGGGAGCGAAGCCGACAGGACCGATAGCGTCAGGCGAGTATGCAAGGGAAGGCGGAGAGAGGGCTTGGCGCCCGCTGGCTTGACGGTCGTGTGCTGCTGCAAGGGATCGCCGGCCTCCAGCATGATCACATCGTCGTCGTCGGCTTGGACCGGGGCAGGAGCAGGCACGCCCATGCCCTGAGACAGAGGCTGCGGTTGAGACTGAGACGGCGATGTTTCTTGCGTCGGAGTCTGCGACGTCGTTGCTGCTTCGGCCCCGCCCGCCCGTGCGGGTTGGCCGTCGTTGTTCTGCGCCTCCTGTGGCGCCTGGTCGGACGTCGCCGCACCTTGCGCCGCGGTGTCATCTGATCCTCCGGCAGCCGCGTGCTCTTCCGCCTTCGCTGTCTCTGCATCCACGTCCGTCGCCAACTCTTTTGCTTTGGCATCATCTTGAGCCTTGATGGCTGCCCGCTGCGCCTTTCTCTCTTCCTCTTCCGCCTCTTTCTTTCTCGTCACCTCGATCTCTTCCCTCCTCGCCTTCCTCCACTGCTTCTTGTTGATCTCCCAGTCCCTCCACACTCTTGCTCTGCTGATCTTGCCGCTGTCCTCTACCAGCACAAAGACGAGTCCCGGGTAGTCGGAGATCCAGATCTGCCACATCGTCCTCGGCTTTGTCAGCGGCGTAGGTCCTCCTCCGTCGCCTCCTCCTCCGCCTCCCGCTCCCGCTCCCGCTCCCGCTCCCCCTCCTCCGCCTCTCGTAGATGCTGATGTGGAAGGCTGGCCGTCAGTCTCTTGATCGTCATCGCGTGGGTAGGCGTTTGCAGGGACAGGTACTGCGCGAAAGGAGCGGATGGTTATGCTCCACCGTGTAGCGACGTGGGCACCCGAAGTTGTCTGTAGGTGGTTGAAGAGCGCCGGTATAGACTGAGCCGAGAGGTTGGGCAGCCGCGCGGTGCTTGAGACCCCCATCGTGGGGAAAGGTGAACTGGACGAGCGGGATCCTAGCTTTTTAGGGTGAGGAGTGGTGAAGGGATCGCTGGAGATATGGATCGGTTGTCGCAGTGCGTCGGAAGGGCGGACGAGAACGCCAGGTGGAGGTGTTTGCTGGTGGTTTCTTGAAGAAAGCCAGAGGGTCGAACATGGTCCCGCTCGGCTGCACGGGCGTCGGCTCGGTTGGCCGGTCGTAAGCGGTGCTGTTGGGTCAGCGACGGAAGGGGGAGGTGGTGCTGATGATGACCTCCAGCCGATCCTTCGGTGCTTCCCTCCGACCATCATCGTCCCCACCCCCGCTTCCGCACCCGAGGCCGTCCGTTTCCGGCACATAGCAGTGCGGTAGACCTTCACTCTGATTCATCATGGCATCTCAGCAGCAGCAGCAGCAGCAGCAGCAGCAGCAGCAGACGGCTAGCTACAGCGTCAGGCCCGCCACGGTCGAAGACGTCGGTGCTATCCTCGACTTTGTACGTCTCCCACTATCCGGCGGGACAGCCGCTGCGGTAGCGGACCGGAAGAGGGAACGTTCCTGACGCAGGGCTCACGTCTGTTCATTCCCAAACCACCTTCACTCTCGCAGATCAAGCAGCTCTCTCTCTACGAAAAGGAGCCAGACGCCGTTGAGGCCACGGAGGATACAGAGTAGTGCTAGTACATATCCATGTCGCCGTTCCAGGCGGCGTGCTGACCGGGCGTGTCCGATACTCGCATCACCGTCCAACAGCTCCGCCTCAACGTCTTCGAGAAGAAATATGCCGAGGTCCTGATCGCCGAGGAGGATGTTGACGGGAAGAAGAGCCCCGTCGGTATGGCGCTGTTGAGTTTGATGCAGTCCACCGGGCACAAGGCAGACGCGAGGGCTCTTGCAACGAACACGAGCTCACGGCCTTTTTCCTCGCGCTCATCGATCTGCTCGCCACGCAGTACTTCTTCTCATTCTCAACGTGAACATCCAAGCCGTCGCTGTACCTTGAGGACCTCGCCAGGGAGAAGGGTTGCGGGAGGATGGACTGGAGCGTCCTGACCTGGAACGCGTGAGTCGCCTCCGACGTCGGCGGCGAGCATGTGCTTGACAGAAGCTGATCGCCCCGTAAGCTTGCCTCTCTCTCTCTCTCGTCGCTCAACAGACCATCGATCGCATTTTATGAAAAGGTACTAGGCGCCAAACCGATGGACGGCTGGCAAGGGATGAGACTCGAGAAGGAGGGCATTGAGAATCTCGCAAAGCTCCAGTGATCTGGTCGGAGCCCGTTCCTGGTTCGGGAACGTCGTGCTGCTAAGGGCACGGCTGGAGCAAGGCAGTCGCAGATGCATGCGCATGTAACAGTCGGAGGCGGCTAGAGAGTGGCAATTGATGCCAGCGATGCCGATGGCGGTGCTGAGCCGTCTGCCAATGAGGAACAACGTTCGGAACCATACACCTCAGAAGCTTACTGGAGGCGTTTTGTTGGGAAGAGGCGCAGACGGTCTCGCTTTCTTCCGCCGGCATCAGGGTGCGTCGGAGGGAGCACGGGGGTCAGGACAGGCGAAGCGGAGAAAAAGGGGACGTTGAGAGGCAGGGTCGTGTGTGTGTTGGTCTCTCTAGCCCTTTCCTCGTAGCCGACACCATCTCTCATCCCGCCGCAACTGTCAGCATTCATCGCCTTGCAAGACTACAGCATAGCTCCTTTCGCGACGCTGGCAAGATCACGCGGTAGGCCCAATCACTTCACGCTCATCTTGGCCGCTTCTGGCGCCTGGCAAGCGAAACAGACATGGTCCGCGAGTTTGTCCACGAGTCCAGCTACGAGTGAGTGCCCTTTCTTCACGCCGATGATGTCTGTGGCGCCCACCATTGTACACGCACCAAGGGCTGACGGTCACCTCTGACGGTCCCCTTGTCCATATGACGCTGCTTTCCCCTGCACTGCAGCCACCCTTGGTCCTCTTGCGTGCGCGCCTACTTCCTGCGCTACCCAAATCCAGATGCGACCCACATCCTCTCGGTCGACGTCCTAGACCGTCGCATCGAGTACCGCACCTTGGAGGGCAATCACCCTCCGATATCCCGCGCTTCGGCTTCGACCTCTGCCACGACACCATCGGAGACTACCATCCCGGTCCTCTGTACGACTCGGCTCATCCTAAAGAAGGGCAACTTGCCACGATGGGCACCTGCCGGGCTGGTCAAGAACGCCGAGAGCTGGGTGTTGGAGGAGAGCGAGGTCGAGCTCGACCTTTTCCCGCCGCGAGCGGGCGCACGGAAGGAGCCGTCCCCGTCAAAGAGCCTGATGGGCCGGACAAAGAACGGGAGGACGATGCGCAGCTGGAGCCGGAACATCGACCACACCACCGTCCTAGCCATCTCGGAGGGTCTTGCGTTCAAGGAGCGGTTCGGCTTCATGCCTTCGTCCGCCGCCGCCCGCCTCGACAAGGGCAAGGGCAAAGAGACGGATCCGACGTCGGATCTGGGCCTGCAGTGGCGCAACTTGTGTAAGACGATCACGACGGCCGAGATCGAGTCGCATGTCGGGATAGGCATGTTGCGGAGGAGGATCGAGAAGTTTGGCCTGGATCGATTCGTCGCGCACAAGGACACTGTGAGTGATACAGCCCTGGGACGCGAAAGTGAATTGACGACACCGCTGCTGACCTGCATCGGTCGCGCGATGCCGCCCCAATCCTCCAACAACAGTCGCAACAAGGGATCCTCTGGACAAGGGACCGGCTGTACCCGGCCTCACAGACACCATCGCTGGCTCATCAGCTCGGCACCCAGGACGAGCAGTTCCTCCGGGCCTCTATCCCGGAAAAGAAGCTCAAGATTTTCGAGTCGCTACGCCCGCCGTTCTTGGACGGCTACCCGCTGGGGCCACTGCAGAAGCTGCGGCTGTGGTGGTGGTCGGGCCACTATTCGCAGGTCAAGACGATCCGGGACGGCTACCCGATCGCCAGCGATGAGGAGGACGACGTTGACGGTGCCAATCAGGATGGCACGCACGCCGGACGTCTTGGCGTCGAAGGCGAGAGGGAGGAGCGGCGCTACCGCGGCGTGCCCGATGAGAGCGTCTGGCGCAATCTCGGCGGCGAGACGGACCGGGGCGTAGTGTACTCGGACGTGGAGCGGACCGCGGAGGGCGGCGTCATCTACCGTCTGCGGAAACGGCTAGGGCTGCGCCCCGAGGCGGGCCCTGGATTGCTGGCTAGGGCAAAGGAGCGACTGCGGTCCCTTTCCGCCGCCGCCCCTTTATCGGCGACAGAGGAAGAGCAGCGGCAGCGCGAACAGATCGATAGCCAGCGGAGCGTCTAGAGTTTTCCGTCGTCGTTGTCGCCGTTCTTATCATGCTCCGACTTCTGCACCGTCGAGTAGCAATTCTTGCGAGCCGCTCTTGCCTCGCTGACAAGGACGGAGGCGAAGGCGATGGCCCGCGCGCGCCTTGTGTCGGATCTTTTTCGCCCAAAGCGGTGCAAGTGGGTCTGCTTGCGGTGTGGAGTGGAACGCGTCGCGTCGCGGCCGACTTCTACTCACTTACTGAGAGGGCGTGTCGCGTACGGGCGCGAAGCAATCTTGAATCTTGACGCGAGAAAGCGGGCGGCGCCGCTGCCTGCAAGAGACGGGAGAGCGAGAGGTCCAGCCAGATCAGAGGGCCCACGACGACAGGCCCCAGCCGCGAGGGACAAAGGAGGCGCGTGGGGCCCTCTGCGCTTCAGCCGCTCTTTACGCCTCATTGACTTGGCACGCCGCTCGAGCGACGGCCAAGCTCCCTTTCCGCTCTCGACCACCCCACTCTGCGCCTTGGCCTCCTCTCTCTTCTCCTTTCTCCTCTCTCTCTTTCTCCTTGTACGGCAGGTCGCCTTTCCTCCTCCTCACACACCGTCATCTTTTCACCCTCTCTTTCCGGCTCATCGACGAGACCGCCTGAACGCCGCCATCGTTCCGCCCTGCCGCTTGGGCCTCTGGTCGACGCCCAACCCTGGCGCGCAAGTCGTCCGACCGTCCACTCGATCTTTGTCTTGCCGCGCTACGACGTCTGCCGCTGTCTCTCAGGCTAGCTGCGTACCGCCGCTGACGGCGTTCAGCTCCACCCTTCACCCCGATCATCCTCTCGGCGTTGACCCCACGGCCCAACGTTCCCTGAGAGGACTCGCCAAAGATGGCATCGACATCTGCACCGCCCCGGGCGGTCGTCCTCAAGGGGCCATCGACAAACTCAAAGAGCTACTTTATCGCCCTCCCCGGCACCCTCGACGAGCTGATCGACAAGGCAAAGTCCCTTTTCCCTCTCCCACCCGACAAGACGCCGCTCATCACGCTCGGCAACGACGAGCGTGCCATCCTGATGCAAGAGACGATGCCGTTCGTCCGTGATAGAGAGCCGCTCGTCTTCCGATGGATTGCTGCTACACCAAAGCGACAGCTCGGAAACCGAGTTCGCTGGGACGAACCCAGCTCGGTCCAGTTCAACGCCAACGCTCCCTCGTCGTCGATCGGCACGCCGGCAAGGCCCCTACTCGCACAGCTCGGCAGGACTCAATCGCTCGAGCTCTATTCAGCCAAAGCCCCAACGTCTACGCGTTCGCCTCTCCCCACGCCGAGCAAGGCGGCTCCTAACGCAGCACGAGATCCCAGCGTTCACTTCGGCGATGGATTGACCGCCCGACAAGCTCACACCAAGCGCGTCCTAAACGAGCAAAGGGAGAAGGAGGCTCGACGGCAGCGACGCATCGAGGGAGCGCAGGGCCATGTAGCAGAAGCAGGCGTGGCCGTGGACGTGGAGGTTGAGGTGGACGATGCTACTCACATTGCAGTCGATGAGGTGCCTATGGAGGAAGCGCAAGCAGCAGAGCCGACGATGGTCCTGCTCGACACGGTGGCAGAGCAAGAGGAGCTGGTCAGCGTTCCCGTGGAGGCCGAGACGGTTGCGCCTCCTCCTGCGCCAGAGGCCCCTTTGGTATCGCCCCCGCGAAAGCGACACCCCGATAATGTTCCACTCGACACGCCGCCTTCGAGCGGCAGCCGCTCCTCGTCCCCCTACCGATCGCAGGACCGCAAGAGGGCGGTTACCGAGCTTCAGCAGACTCAGCAGCGTGACAGCGAGGAGCAGACCAGCTCACCCATACAGTCGCCCACTCGAGACCTATCGGCAGCCCGGCAGAAGGCAGCTCTCGCAATCAGCGACATCACACTCTCTCCGGAAGTCTTGTCGACCTACCGCTATATCGACAACCTTGTCCTCCAACTTCTGTCGCACGGCTCCAACACCGCCTTTGCCGGGCCTACGGCCAAGCATGTTGTCGAAAACTCGACTGCGGCCATGCGCCACGTCGACCTTTTCTCGATCCGACAGGCGATCGAGTCGAAGGCCTATGGCAGTAGCCACCTGTCTGACAGCATCAGAGCATCTAAGGCGATTATGCTCGACTTCGAAACAGACCTTTCGACGATGTACGCCAATGCTCGGAAGCTTCATGGGTCGAAATCGCCTCAGGCCCAGTGCGCCGACACCCTGGAACGGTTCAGCACCTCCTTCATCAATGAGTGGAAGCGATCCATTGTCGAAAAGAAGCCGGTAGGGCGAGGGGAAGGCGCGAGCGAGAAGAAGGGCGACCACGACGAGCTCAAAATGGCCGTCTTGCGCCAGCTAACGCCGACCAAACGTGGTGAGAAGCGCTCCATCCAGCTTGGCGTCTTCCCGTTCGTCTTCAACAACGCCTCGAAGGTGCTCTTCCCCGGCGCCAATGGCACCGCTGGCACCCCCTTGCGCAAGGGCGAAGCGTCGTCGGCCGCAATCTCCAGCAGCTCTAGACCCAACTCGGCGGCTAAGAAACTCTCGGCCCTCGAGCAGCCGGCACAGATCAAGCAGATGTGCAAATCTTCATCCGTCTCGGACTGGTCGCGCTTCTCGTCCACCTCGACGAGCAGCAAGGAAGCCGAGTCTCTGCTCGCCTTTGAGCGCGCTCTTCGTGGTCCTCGGCCCGCTGCTGCACAGGTACAAGGAGCTCCAACTTTCACCTCCCTGGGCAATGCCGCTGAACCCATGAACGACACTGGAACCAGCCTCATTGACATCGACCGAGAGGAGGTTCAGGAGCAGGCCACTGTCGCCAAGCCGGTTGCGGAGAGACAGCCGACGCCACCGCCCAGCACGGGTCAAGAGTCCCAAGCCGCTGCTGCCGCCGAGAGGACGACGCCGGAGGTTAGGCAGCCGCAGATTGTGGCTTCTGAGGAGCCTCGCAACGTTGATGCCGAGATTGCAGCAGACAAGCCAACCGAGATGACCGTCGTAGAGATGGAAGAGGTGTCACCAGCTTCTCTCGCACCAGCGTTGCCGGCTGGGGCCGCCGAAGTAGTGGTCGAGCAAGGTGCCAGCAACGACGCTCCCTCGATCGCGCCCAAGACGACGCAAGAGAAGGTCGACAGAGTTGTCGAGGACGTGATCTGTCGCTCCGAGCGGGAGAGTAACCAGGATTCTGTCCACAGCAGCAGCGCCGGCAGCGCCGGCAGTGGCGCCAACACCCCTGTCTCCTCGACGGGCGCGAAGCGTGCACGACGAGGCCGACCGACGCGAGCCGAGACGGCGGCCAAACTTGCCGCGGCAGCGTTAGCCATGGGAGCTCCGCAGATGCCTCAGACGCCCACCTCGGAGAGGCAGGCTCGCCCGGTCAACCGTCTCAGCTCTTCCTCGCCCGCCAAGTCCGCCACCGTGACGCCTTCCAAGTGCGCGCGCTCGACGGCGTCTGCGCCGGCGCCGTCTGCCGACACGGTCGAAACGACGGAGATCGAGACGCGGAAGTCGAAGCGTCAACGGACCTCTTCTTCGACGTCTTCGTCCATCGCCACCCCGCCTCTGCCGCTATCCAAGGGACGTAAGGGTGGGCGGAAGTCTATCTCCTGCACGCCCACACCCACTTCCGCCTCCGCCAAGAAGGGCTCATCGACGACCCCGTTCGACCTTGACCCCGACTTTGACCTTTCGGATGGCAGCGACGACGACGACAAGCCGCTTCGCGTACGGAAGACAAAGAAGGGCGAAGCGCACGAAGTTCAGCAGGAGGAAGAGAAAGAGGTCCGCCTCATGTTTGCCGAACTTTCATCGTCGTCATCAACACCCGCCTCGACCCCTACGACGACAAAGGCGGGTGGGGCCAAGAAGGGAGCTCAGCAGGGTAGGTCGAAGGGTAACAGCAAGAAGCGCAAGGCAGCAGCGACGGAAGAGGTCGAGGAGGTTGCAGTTCAGCCGGAGACGCCGACTAGACAGACGAGGTCCACCAGGAGTGCAAGTAGTAGTGGTAGGTAGTTGTAGTAACTTCCGACTGCCCCCCATATTCTCTCTTTGCCTCCATTACCAAACCTAGTCTCCAGCTCTCTCTCACACACGCACACACACGTTTCCTCAGTGAACCAAGTCTATATTCCCATGTCCAAGGCCAAAACCGTTACATATACAAACAGAACATTATTCCCCGTTTAGAGCCGTCACAAGGCGGCGTCGGCGAACGGAATTGCTATATTCTTACAAAAGTTCCTTGAACCTGGTGCGATTAGAATCATTTCGCGATGGATGCAGGCAGGGGGATGGGTTTGTGTCTAGTGAACGAAGCTTACATCAAGGCGCTTCGTGCCTACATCCGTAGTGGTGGTGATATATTGTCTGATACGCAAAACATTTTGGACGAAATCATTAGCTCTATTTTTATTTATTTATTTTCCGTACAATATTGACGTTGAAGATCAAGAAAAACGGAGGCGCCGGGGAACTCACATTTGTTGTTCGGACGACAGACAAGTCCACACCTCTCTCTTTTGCTTGTTTCGCCAGATGTAATACGCCTTCGTTAGCCAGACTTGGACAATTCCGACTGCAGAGATGATTGTGAGTGCGCGGTTTCCCGTGTTGTAGAATGGTTGGTCTTTTGTCGTATCTATTGTTGCAAAGTGTGAAGAGTGGAAGGTAAAAAAATGAGCAAAGCGGACTATATGAGAGGAGGGAATTGGGGGAAAGGAGGGGACAAAGGGAGGGAAGGAGGGAGGGAGAGGGTGACTTACAGACTCGTGTGGCGAGGACCGAGGAGACTTGTACGGCCATGTTGTATAGACTGGATGAAAGGCCAGGGGGGGGGGGGACGTGTGCTTGCTCGTCAGTGCGTGTACATAGATCGACGAGGGAAGTGCTTGATTATGAAATGAAAAACCTACCAGAGCGCCACGGTCCTGTTTCGCACCGAATGTGAGTTCTGCGAGACCCAACCGACAAAGATCGGATGACCTGCAGCATAGCCAAGTAACGAGGTCAAAAAGTTCCGATCAGTCATGATCATCCCTTCCATCCTCCCTAGACGCTTCCGGCCTGCATCGAGAGGAACCAACAACTCACAATAAGGCACAGCAGTGATGCAAGTGACCAAGGCGTAACGCGTCCAGGCAAGATGAGCGGAGATGGTGGTGGGGAGGAGGTAGAGCGCTAGGAGAAAAGGTAGAGTTCAGACGTTGGCGAGCGATGAGATGATGGCCCGCTCGTTGAAGCGCAGAGAGCCACGTGAGCAGGACCATGTTGATTGCGAAGAGGAGCTGGCCTGGGATCGCGAGCAGATTGCTAAGGGAAGTGGAAGAAGAGCAAGTGATCAAGGTGGATCAGCATGCCATGGCGAGCGTAGGAATGAGATCGGCAGTGCTGGCGAATACTCACGCTTTGAGGGTGCTGTAGCCTAGCTGCTTGAGGATCAGTGAGATGAGCGCTGTCGGCGGCTGCCAGGGAATGAAGACGACTGCAGAATTGGACAAAGGAGCCAAGCGGGGAACGACGTCGACGTCAGCGCTAACGACTCTCCCTACCTCTCAATAAGGCCAAGCCGCAGGTTTCACTCACCTCCCAGCAAGTAGATCGGCCACAGGTCCTTCTCTACCAGCGCCTTCCACAGCTCCTTTGGCGTGACGCCCTGACGATTGTTCATATCGCCCTTGCTCGGATCGTCGCGCAGGACCTTGTTGACGATGATCATCTCCTCTCGCACGGTGAACCATCCGTTCTTGCTGACGAACCTGCCGCGCGTATTGGACGGGTTGTTGGGTATCAGGAAGAATGACATCAACCCAATCGTCCCGGCGATCAGACCTTCGAACGCGAACAGGTACCGCCATCCAGCGAGTCCGTTCAGGCCGCGCAGGTCGAGGAAGCCCGCGGCAAGCAGCGAGCCCAGGATCTGAGAGACGCCGATGACGGTGTAGAACCAGCTGACGCGCGTGTTGAGCTCCTTGGATGTGTAGAAGTAGGAAAGGTAGAGGAGCTGCGAAAACCCGTCCGGAAGAGGTGGACGGGAAGAGCTTCAACGTGAGTGCTGGCGTTCGCGGGATATGACCATGTCTTGTCGGGGACGCGGCAACTCTCACCTGGTCAGGAAGGAAACCGCCCATGGTGATGCCGAGCAGGGCACGCGTGGCAAAGTAGCCGACTCGTCCCTTGATGGCAGCCTGTGCGGCCGAGACAATGGCCCACGAGACGATCTGGATGGGCACCCAGCGGTCGGCGCCGACCTTCTTGGAGACGAGGCCCGAAGGCAGCTCGACGGCGAGGAAGAAGAGTAGGAAAAGCAGCTAGACGAAGAGAATGCGCAAACCGGACGTCGTGATCAACGGCATTCAGTGGTGACGCGCCTCGTTTCCTGGCAGCTGCTGTGGCCGCGAGGGACTTACCAGACCGTTGTTGTAGTCGTTCAACGACATGCCCAGATCAACGATGAAGTTGTCGGCCAGGGCTCGGCTGATGTTCTTCCTGACCAGGTCAAGCGCCAGAAACATCAGCCACGACCAGCCCGCCACCCGTAAATCCACCTGCGGAGAGCAACGCCGTGGCACGAGAAACGCCTTTAGCACATGACGATCGAGGTTGACGGATCGGACATGGCGCAGCGCAGGGCCCCTTACCCTTCTCAACAGCCGCTTCTCCTCCTCCGGTGTCCACTCGAAGGTCGGATGGAAACGATGCCTGACGTTTCAACAGACGACAAGAGGTGCGAGGTGAAGCGAGAATGGCAGATGGTCAGAGATGGCCACCTCTTCTATGGCGCCTCGACTGGGATGGCATGACGCGCCATCGCGCCACGAGGCGAAGCAGAAGTCACTCACCTGCCCTCGTATACCGACTTTTCGTAGACGCTCGTCCAGTGTTCTGCGATGGCCCCGTCCTGAAATACGTGCGAATGGCTCAGTGCTGCGGCCGAGTCGCTCGGCGGTCGTACATCCTCGAGAGGGTGCTCGGACTTTTCAACCAAGTCAGAAGCGGCAGAAGGCGGTCTGGAGGGATGAACGTGGATCCTGTCGTCGTCGTGTTGCACTTTTGGGCTAGGCGCCGCCGACAGTGGTTGCTGCGCGTGCTCGAGCGACGGGAGCTTGGAGAGCTGGGGGAGGTATGCCATGGCGCCTCGTCGCCGTCGCGGTGGGTGGCTGCGGAAGAGATGAGGAAGAAGACCTCCGTCGGGCGAGGTGGTGAATCCGGGCTATAAGGATGGTGGTCCACAGTAGCATGGACGTGTTGGCGGATCGTGGTCGGAAGCGAAGATGGAGGTGAGACGTTCAAGGCAAAGAGCGACGAGTCGTCGACCGAGGCGGGCGCAGAGGGATGCTGGAAAGGAAGGGTCTCAGTTCGAGGCGGGGCTGGTCGCAAGTTGCTACTCCGACAGATGGCGACCAGAGGCAAAGGAGGGAGGACGCGAGAGAGGGCGGCGAGGCATGATGGGAAGCGGTGGGTGAGTAGAGTACAGTAGGGAAGGGCGAGCAGGTGTTCTGGACCTCGCCATGTGAAGGCAATCAAGGATAGATTTGAGGAGGCGTGGCCCGCCGTGTGGCTGAGGTGATCGATGTCCATTGGAAAGGGCCGAGGCGCGCGAGCAAGTCGAATTTACGGGGTTCGGCCGGCTGCTGCCATGACTCGCGCGGCCACACCTGTGGCTGAGGTGATCGATGTCCATTGGAAAGGGCCGAGGCGCGCGAGCAAGTCGAATTTACGGGGTTCGGCCGGCTGCTGCCATGACTCACCCGGCCACAGCCGATGCATGAGGTGGCGGCGACCAACGCAGCCTTCTTTGCCTCAGCGGCTGAGCAAGGCCGGTCGCCACCGAGCGCAGCACCACCGACGCTCCTCCATACAAACTCGTACGGTACAATGTAGAGTGACGGCAGCCGCCGGCGGACGAGGCCAGGAAGAATATAATGATATATATATACTGTGGTTCGAGAGCAAGGCGGCCAACCAAAACTAAACCACGTATGTGGCTATCCGCAATGCGCATACAGTCATGAGTACTTACATACATACACGAGCGAGCATCTAGACCCTCTCGACGTCTCTTACAGTAGTATCTCTCTTGGTCTCTCTCGCCGGGCATACAAGCGCAAGCACTTTCACGGCTTCGCCAGGCGCACCCCGAGAGGCGCAACTCTGGGATTTTATCTCTCTCGACGCACCCACACCAAGTTTCTCGCTCACGGACAACTGTGTCGGCGTCGGCCTTTACCGCGTCTCGACGTCTCGGCCGGCACATGCTTTTCCGCCAGCCTAACGCACGGCCAGCGACGACAAAGATATTTATTCACCCAACCAGGCCAACATCAACAGATATTCAGTCGCAGCGCAGCCATAGCCAAGCTTCGCTCTCAGACGGTCGAGCAACCAGCTTGACGCCGCCGACTAGCGCATAGTATTACATGGTACGATGCATTGCAAAGCACGGGAGCTACACCACCGCGCTCGACGGAGCCCGGCTAACGTGACGACATCGTTGGGTGCCGAGGCGACGAGTCAAGGACAGGTCGGCGGAGACTTGGTTGCCAAAGTGCTTGAGCTGGTCGGCGATGGTAAAGGCAGGGTGTTGAACCTCGGTCCTTTTCGCGCTCCATCGAGGCAGGCTCCCCTGCAACAGGGTGCGCTTGCCGGTGCGCGAAAACGAGTAAGACCTGGTCCTCGCCGTCCGCAACGACCTCGGTTTGAAGGAGGCCACGCCAGAGGGACTTGATCTTGTTCAGCTAGATAGAGGAAGAGAAGGTGTACAAGACCCGATCTCCTCCCACAAAATGTGAA
Organism: Thecaphora thlaspeos; assembly: GCA_900291925.1. Lineage (NCBI taxonomy): Eukaryota > Fungi > Basidiomycota > Ustilaginomycetes > Urocystidales > Glomosporiaceae > Thecaphora > Thecaphora thlaspeos. Next base: position 395,779 of record UWYS01000003.1, on the reverse strand, counting down.
CGTAAAATTGAGTGAGGAGAAGGGAGGCAAGCTTCGCACCGCGGCCAGCTCGCGCTTTTTGCCTTCTGCCTGCCAGCTTGCGTCGTTCCAAAATGCTCTGCCTTGCACTGTACAGTAACGTGTTTCCCTAGGAATTCAGCCAAAAAAAAAAAAAAAAAAAAAAGCAGACTGTCTACCACCATCACTGCCATTGTCATTGACCACTCTACTATCCACCACATCTCCTGACTGCCCCTGCTGCTCTCTCTCAGCACCCACCAACACATCAATGTGAGCTGTACCACCCATGTCCCACCATGCCACCCAGATCAATGCTGCCACCACACTGCAAGGCCATCAAGAAGGAAGTGGTCAAGCAGTGAGAGAAGAGAGAGGCCACCATGGCCAAGGCACTGTGGGACCTGGCTAAAGGCCATCATTGCAGCCTGTCTGTTGCAGCCAGGGCTGCCAGTGTTGCCAAGTCAACCTTGCAGGACCACCAGCGCAGTGTCTTACCAAAGAGCACCACCCATGGCTTGCAGCAGACCCTCTTGCTGAGACCAGATCTTCAACATTGACAAGATGGGGGTCATCATGGGCTTCTTGGGGAGACAAAAGGTCATTGTGCCAGAGGACAAGAAGAATGCCTTCCATGTGCAGCCAGGAAACTGTGAGTTGACCACAGTGGTGGAGTGTATTGGCTCAAGTGGGCAGCTTCTGGATCTGCTGGTGATCTGGCAAGGAAAGTGGCACCACCTTGGCAACCACTGCTGCATAGAGGGACCAGGCAAAGGCTGGCACTTTGCCATCTTGCCCAAGGGGTGGACAAGCAACAACTTGGCACTCAAGTGGCTGGAGCAGGTGTTTGACCTGCAACAAGGCCAATGGGTGCTCAAGAGAAGGACTGGCGGCTCCTGCTGCTTGATGGGCATGCCTTGCATGTCTTGGTTGAGTTCTGCAACCAGTGCTGGAAGCAGCGCATTGTGTCTGTCTGCTTCCCAGCGCATGCCACACATGTGATCCAGCTGCTTGACATGGCCATCTTTGGACCTATCAAGCACTCCTAAGGCCGCCAAGTTGCAGCGCATGGTGGCACCAAGAAGGTTGACTGGATCCACTTTGCCAAGTACTATGCCTAGGCGCGCAAGGGCATCAGCAAGACATTGGTCCGCAAGGCCTTTGCTGATGTTGGCCTCACCTTGCCCACTGCAGCAGAGAAGGTCCTCACCAAGCTTCCAGGCTTCAAGCCTTGCAATCAGACCCTGCTGCCAGTTGAGGGCCCCTTCTTTGACACTCCAACCAACCCAGCTTGCTTTCATGACCTCCTGCAAGCCCTCAAGTGCTGTGACAACAACTGAACAAAGAACTTGATGGGCCACAAGCTGCAGAAGGTGGCTGAGGCCTGGCACTACAGCTGCAAGCTGCAAGACAAGCACAAGCAATGCATGGCATCTCCCCTCAAGATAATGTTTGAGCCAGACAACTAGCACTACATTTTGAAGGACACCATGATCAACAGAGCCACAGGCAAGCACCTGACTACTGAGCACATCACTGCAGATGAGGAGGAAGAGAGACAAAGGGCCCAGCAAGCAAAGGATGCCACCAAGGCCAAGTGTGGTGCATAGAAGACCACCAAGAAGAAGTTGAGCAGGGCAGTGGGCAAGAAGAAGGCTGTCAATGTTGCCCAACCATCACCTCCAGTACCTGCTGAGCCTGTCAAGCTTGCCGCCACTGCCTCAGCTTGCTCTCAATCCTGCTTTGGCCAGACCAAGCTTGCACAACCCCTGGCTCCAATTCAGTGACCTGTACAGTGGCTGTGGTGGACTGGCTGAGCATTTCTGATGGCCCAATGTATGCAGCAAGTGTCAAAATGGATTGCATTGCTTGTCCAGTGCTTAGTACACAATAGAGCCATTGACGACAATGGCAATGATGGTGGTAGTGAGGGTGGTAGAAAGTCTGTTTTTTTTTCGGCCGGATTCCTAGGGAAATGCGTTAGTACAGTGCACAGTACCACATATGCCTCCCGCCGGGTCCGACACGTGACGCCATGCGAAGGTCGATCACCCAGACCGTGTTCCGACACTTTGACCACCTCTCCAGCGCTCACCCAACTCTACCCTCACCAACGTCCATCACCACCCACTTCCGCATACGCAAGCAAGCACGCCATGACCACACCAACACCCATCACCGCACCCATCACCGGCCCACAATCCGTCCCAGTGGCACCCGGGCCCTCGCCTTCGCCCGGCCTGTTGGAAAAGTACCGCGGCGCTACCGTCGAGGACCTCCAGGTCCCGCCCGCCATCTCGCTCCCCCGCTCCACCAGCATCGCCAACGCCCTCCGCACCGCCCTCGACCACGACTACAGCCAGATCCCGCTCGTCAGCGACCGCGACCGAAAGCTGCTCGGTTATGTCGAGCTCGCCAGCCTCCAGTCGCACGTCCAGAACGGCCAAGGGTCAGAGCCCGTCGGCAAGGTCATGAACCGCTTCACCACCAGCGGTAGAGGTTCAGACGGCGGCACCTACACCGTCATCACGCCCGATACGGGCTTGGCCGAGCTCCAAGTCTTCCTTCAGAAGCATCCCTTTGCCTTTATCACGGACCCGGGAAGGGCCTTCGTCCTCGGCGTGGCGACGCAGGAGGACCTCTCCAAGTACGTATCGCGACGCGGTCTCGACCAGACACGGTCCGGAGCAGCTACGCCGACCAACGACAAGATGCCCGATTCCGGTCAGGCAGCAGCCGAGGACGTCGCAGGAGCCAGCGTGCAGGCGCCCGGCGCATCCGTAGCGCAGCAGCATCCGCACCACACCATGACGAGGAGAGAAGAGGAGGCGAGGAAGGACAGGACGCTGGCCGAGTTTCTGCGCATGCTCGATGGCTACACCCCCCTGATACCCGACGAGGTGACCGACCACTACCTCGAGAAGGTCGGCTTTGAGTGCCACGACGTCAGACTGTGAGTTGTTGCCGCTGATCCACCCACATTCACCACACCACTGCTTCATTCCGTTCGATCCTTGCCGCTGACAAGCTCGCCTGCCCTCTTGCAACCTCGCAGAAAGAGGCTTCTATCGCTAGCGGCGGAAAAGTTCGTCAGCGACATTGCCGCCGACGCCTTCCAATATGCCAGGATCCGCACAAACGCCGGCCCTGGAGGCAGGCCGCGAGCGCAAGCGCCGGGAGCTGCCGGTGCAGCAGGGACCGCCGCATCGGGAGCGGCTAGTGCCAAGGTGAGTCAGCCGCACTTTCCTAACCTCTGCACAGCCTGTTTCGTCTGCTGCTGCTGCTGCTGCTGCTGCTGAACGATGACGTTGACACTTCCACTCGCTCCCTGCTTTCGACTCAGGACCGATCGCGTACCGTCCTGACGATGGACGACTTGAGCGCTGCGCTGGGAGAGTACGGCATCAACGCGAGGAGGGCCGAGTACTACCGCTGAAAGTCGTACAATGGCCCTTGTCATCTTCTGTTTGTGGATCTTGCATCCGGGTGTACGCTCGTAACACCATGCAGAGTCCCTGTCAAACCCAACCGGCTTCCACCGTCGCCGTCTGATGGCAGACGGTGTTGGCGACTCGACTGAGTGGCCGCGACGCTTCTTGTGGTGGAGCGATTGTCGTTGGAGAAGCGACAGCCTTGCTGCCTGTCTCTGAGTAGTCTAGGGTCGCGTGTCGAGTTGAATTGTGCTGAACGATGAACGACGGCATGCGTCGAGGTCGTGAGATATCTCTGTCCGTTGATGGTCCCGTATCCTCTGGGAGATCGACGTCGATGCACGGAATGGACATCCTTCGCCTTTACCTGCGCGAGCGCACAAGACCTCAAGGCAAGGAAGGCCTCGACATAGGGGCCGATCAGACCCTCTCGGTTCTACGACTGCCTCACCGCTTGCTGTCCATCCAACCAACATCTATTCACCTCACTCCATCTCTTCATATCCTCCGTGTCCTCGTTTGAATTCTTCCCACCCATTTCAACCCACCCCTCGTTCCTACCGAGATCAGCATGAATTTGAATCCATCTCTTTGACATCTTCTCCACCTCACTCGCGTTGGATTCAGATGTGTCGGTGGTGTGCTGTTCCTGATCAGGTAGGTCAGGTTGAGAAAGAAGGTCACGTTGTGCTGTAAACATGGCGTGGAGTGGGTCGGAATGTGTCGAGAGAGGGGTAGAGGTGTGTATGAGACGAGGTAGAGAGATGTGTAGCAGACGAGACCCGAAGGGAAGGAAGAGTGAGAGGGGTCGTGGCATCTGAACGACGATTCAAGGGGGGATACTGTATGAATGGCGAGGAAATGGTGGTGTGGTGACAAGATGAATGTCGGTCTTGCCCTCAACATCATGCCGTTGTATGACGGATTCTATCTTGACACATCGCCTTGACCTTCCCACCACATCAGCCCTCTCACCACTTCGCACCGGATTTCAAAACGGTCGGAGCGAGGACACGAGCATACACAGAGTCGACGACACTTGATCGCCACGCCAGCTTGATCAGCGTCACTCTCTATCCCTCCAGCAGCCGGTCTACTGCCAACCAAACACGAATGCTTTCACCTTCTCTACGGCGCTGTCCGACGCGCTTTTCGCCTCCTTGAATCGCCACTTGCCCGTACTGCTCCTCACCAGACGGTAGTAGGGCTTCCCTTCAGCGTCCACAGCCGCAGCAGCAGCAGCAGAGGTGCTACCTTTGCCCTGGTCTTCGACTTTGACCATTTCCACGCGGTTCGTCTGCTTGTTGTAGGCCATCCTGTAGCGCGCGCTTGGATCAGGTCGGGGTGGCAAGGCACCCGGGGTGGCCGAAATGTAGACGGCTAGGTTGACCATATAGAGGAGGCAAAGTGCCATACTGCGGTGTGAAGAGATACGCAGTTCAGCTTGTGTTCGACACAGCGTTGGGCATGTCTCGAAAAGAGGAGGATGGACACTTACGTCAACGGCGAGATGCCAAGCATGTAGAACTGGACGGCCGATTCGGGACCTGTCTTCGCCTTCGTCAAAACAGTCCAGTCCGGTCTACCGGTCGGCAGCACGGCCCAGCACTGACCGACGGCGCTGGAAGGACCATGCTTCGACGGCCTCGCGTCGAAGCTCGCAGGCTGCCACTTTTGCCATCCCTCGTTCCACACATCTTGAGCGGCCCAATCTCGAAGGATGCGCCAGAGGAAGTGAAGAGTGAGGAAGAAGATCGTCAGCAGCACATGGACGACGACGGTCATCGCTAGACAGTGGCGAAGGCGAATCACTACCGTCCTGCGCGAGAGCAAAGGGGGAAGAGGAAGACGGAACGTAACAAGATGAGCATGTCGTCTCGGCCGCGACGGTTCGGTCGGCACGTCTTGAGTACTCACAGCACAGCCACCGAGACCAGGCAACAAAGCATCAGCCAATCTGCGACGAGCGGAAGGAGGGAGAGGTTGCGCGACAAGTTCGAGTCGCAATTGTCACCCCTCGCCATCCAGCTATCGAGGACTGTCTCGAGATTTCAAACGGCATCAATGTCAGCATCCCCATCCTTGTTCATGAAGAGCTGAATGCGTGTCGGCTAGACTCACAGTTCTGCAGTATGCAAGCGGCGATGATGTAGAGGAAGAAGAAGACCACGTTGCAGAGTCGCAAGACGTAGCTGACGTAGAGGATCCAGCGTCCCTGTTCTGCGCGCTTGGATAGGAGACCGAAGAGCTGCAGCGTCGCTTCGACCAGGAAGAGCGGGAGGCACATTAGCGTGACGTGTGAAGCCACGATGTGTGTGGTCGTCGCGACGTTGTCGGACGTCCAGGCTCTGCAATAAGTGCGCCATGCCGCAGGAGGAAGTCAGCGATGCCCTGCCGCTGTTTGTCTGTCGTCGTACGGTTCAAATCGACTCACCTTGTCGCAGAGTAACCTGTCATGCCGCCGCTGAAGATGACTACGGGGATCAGATTGACCAGGACGGCTAGCTTGTGGCGACATGCAAAGATCCTCAGCAGGCCGACGACGAAGAAGAGCGTCCAGAGGAAGAAGGTGACGACCGAGCTGAGCAATTCAGAGCGCAAGAGGATGGAGGTTGCGTTCATTCGTCAGTCGATGTCGCCGTCCATTTTGCCGTCATAGGGACCCTTATGCTCACGCTGCCAGATCGTCAGACCGGTTGGGGACAGCGCCGTAGATGACCGTGACCCAGGCGACGACGCATCCGCAGAGCCGATCCAGCGAGCTGGCGAGACCTTCCTTGCCTGACGCGCACCAGTGTCCGGAAGAGCACGAGCTGCCATGGGGTGAAGTCGGACCTGCAGTGGGCATCGATGACGTCCACTGGATAGATGTGCTGGTCACGATCTGAGTCGCAGTGACGGTGAGGGTTTCGGCCGCATCGTCGTCCCACCTCTTGTACAAAAGGTCGGCATTGCGAAACAGCTGGTCCCTCTTGTCGAAGCGCAGGATCTCGACGCCCCCGGGCAGGCCATCGTCGCTTCTCTTGCGCTCACCTCGGGGGGCCTCGTCTGCTTCATACGACGCGTCTGCTCCAACCTGCTCAGGCAGTGAGACATGCCAAGCCGCTTGATGCTGCTGCGGTCGGCCGTCGGGCCATCTGCCGCTGCGTACGCAACAAGTGGCGCTCTCAGTTACCTGAACGGTAAACGTGACTGTCTGCGTCTCGGTCGGTGCCTCGATCGTGTCTGCGATGGTCGTCATCGCCGAGACTGTTGCTGTAATGGGCTGCGCCGGCGTTGACTCTGGAGTCCACCAGGAAGCGGTGGTCGATGTGCTGCACGAAGAGGTGGTGATGTCGATTGGGATCCACGTCTGGACCACTTGCGGAGTGCAGTTCTCGCAGGGTGCTCGTCGCTTCAACGCTGACAGAAGGGGCAAGGGTGGAGGCGTTGGGGCCGGTGGCTGAGGCGAAAGTGGTGCGTACATTGTGTCGGGAGCCTTTCTCAACGCTTTCCACAAAGGTGCTGGTTCGCGAGAGGGCTTTCAGGATGAAAGGGGACGAAGAGACCGCAGTCGGGGAAGAGTAGGCCGGAAGAGAGATATCGATAGACCGAGACAAAGAGAAGAAAGAGGTGATGGAACATGCCTCTGAGCCTCTCCCGGCCCCGTTTTGCTTGTTTGGCCAGGGAGTCCTGGGGCTAGGAAGAAGGCGGTCAAAACAGGCGGAAGAGGGGATGGGACGGCTGACGCCGCTCCTTTGTGCGCCTTCCGTTGCGCAACAGAGGCGCAGCTGCGGCGCCTTGAGCTTGGCCACGGAAGCACGGAGAAGGATGGCGGGCAAGGTTGTGTCTCTGCGCCGTTGTACAAAAAGCAAAAGAAGGGCGAGAAGGGAGAGGGGAGAGACGAGAGACGAGAGACGAGAGGCCTGCGCCACCAGGCAGTCAGAGTGTAGTGCTGATGATAATCTTTATCGAGGCCCGGGGAGCGTCTTCATGGCGACGCCAGGATGGAGTTTCGGCCCCGACGGTGTGACTGCACGTGATGGATCGGAAAAGAGCAAGGCGGGCGGACAGGAGCAAAAGCCACACTCATTTCTTATTCCAACTTGAAAGTGCACACTCTTCCACTCACCCACAACGGCGCTCTCACGCCTCTCACGCCTTCCCCACCTGCCACCGCCACCGCCGACCCCGATCACGATACCACACCTAACCTACAGTTTCAGCTCACCAGCAGCAGCAGCACCGACCTACATCCTCTAGCGACAACCACGACACTGGCCCTCAGCAGCTCCACATCACGCATCGCTACCGCCCCGCCACAGACCGACATGGCGGCACCGCAAAGATTGTCGCACGAGCCCACGCCTGAGGCGCTGCTCGCTCTCCTTGATGCAGCGGGCAAGATCGACGACTCCAGGCTCGTCGCTCCCGACGTTCAGATTACCGCCGACGCTACCGCACAGCAGGACCCCGTAAAGCGCTCCGAGGCCAACGAGGCCATCTTCAAGGAGCGCGCTAGGTGGCAGCTCGCCCTCTCCGACGTCCTCAAGAGCCTGCTCAGCAAGGAGGTGGGTGGCAGAGAACGATTCGACTCCGCCGCCGCGACTTGCATCAGAGTTGCCGACCATCGCTGCTCCGAATGCTGATCTGACTGCATCGACCCCGCCCGTTTCCCTTTGCCTTCCACGCCCAACCAGATGGTCACTTCCGAGAAGCTCGAGGAGCAGACATCCAGCCCGCTCCCCAACGGCTTCGCGCTCATCGCACAGGGCTCGCCCGAGATCCGGCTGGTCAAGGCGCTTCCAGACCAGGAGGGGGTCGGCAAGTCGATGGCCGACCTCAAGGAGCTGCTTGGCGCCGACGTGCTGCGCGATGGCCAGTCGAGCGCCTTCCGCAACAAGTGGGCAAAAAAGCTTCCCGACGGCACCTTTGGCAGGACCGAGCTGACGCTGGGCAAGAAGGACGACGAGCTGCGCGATGAGATCCAGGCGCAGCTCGAAGAGGTCCTCAAGACGGGGACGGTGGCCGGCGGCGACGACAAGAAGCTGGCCGAGCTGCGGAAGCGGAAGCTGGTTGCGACGCGGAAGCTCGTCTACTTTTCCATCGCCAAGGGCCCGCAGTTCTCGACGACAATCCAGAAGCTCGAGACGGACCTCAGCTTCGAGATGCTCCAGAGCGGCTCGTGGAAGACGGCGCCTTTCAAGAAGTACAACTTTGACGCCGAGGGCGCCGTCCCGACCTCGGGCGCGCTACATCCGCTGCTCAAGGTGCGCGAGGAGTTCCGCCACATCTTCTTCGAGATGGGCTTCACCGAGATGCCGACCAACCGTTTCGTCGAGTCGAGCTTCTGGTGCTTTGACTCGCTGTTCGTGCCGCAGCAGCACCCGGCGCGCGATGTACAGGACACCTTCTTCATCCGCGATCCGGCCTACGCCGAGGAGATCCCGAAAGACTACCTCAAGCGCGTCACCCAGGTGCACCAGGAGGGCGGCTTCGGCTCGCTCGGCTACCGCTACCCGTTCGACCGCAAGGTGACAGAACGCCTCGTGCTGCGCACCCACACCACGGCCGTCTCGTCGGCGATGCTCTACAAGATCGCCAACCAGCCGGGCGGCTTCCAGCCCGCCAAGCTCTTCTCGATCGACCGCGTGTTCCGCAACGAGGCGACCGACGCGACGCACCTTGCCGAGTTCCACCAGGTCGAGGGAGTGGTGGCCGACTACAACATCACACTGGGCGATCTGATCGGCTTCATGGAGATCTTCTTCAAGAAGATGGGCGTGACCGACCTCCGCTTCAAGCCGGCCTACAACCCGTACACGGAACCTTCGCTCGAGATCTTCAGCTACCACAAGGGCCTCAAGAAGTGGGTCGAGGTTGGAAACAGCGGCATGTTCCGGCCAGAGATGCTCAGACCTATGGGTCTACCTGACGGCGTCAACGTGCTCGGGTGGGGTCTCAGTCTGGAGAGGCCTACCATGATCAGGTACGCCGTCAAGGACATCCGCGAGCTCGTCGGACACAAGGTCCCCATCAGCAGCGTCGAAAAGGCCCCCGCGACGAGGTTCTAGAACGACATGGCTGCGCATTAGGCTACCATGCAGCATTGTAGATGTGATTGTCTTGTTTTCGGTTGCAACAGCAGACGCTTCAAACGTAGCTGTGCTTGAATTTTCTCCTCTCCGTCTGTCCTTTGTGGTGATGACGTTGGCGTCTCTGTGCGACGGGCGATGAAGCCGCGTAAAGCGCGGGTAGAACCGTTCCTAATCCTCATGCTAGGTCCTCTCTCGTGGACAAGAGCGCCACATGAGACCTACCGTTCCTTATTTGTCGACACGTCACAAGCTAAGCAGAAGCGAGATCGCCCTGGAACATGTCGAGCACCAACGGATCAATAGTCGCCATAACGGCGGCAAAGGAGCGCGTTGGGTCGTGGGTCTGGGCGCGAATGAGGACCTCGGACAGGTAGCGCGCCAACGAAACCGTCAGTGCGCGATCGGATACGGCAATGTGGTGCGCTCGAGCCGAGCCCGGCGACGTATCCTCCAGCCATCCTCCGCCGCTGTCGCCGACGTCGTAGTCGAAGAAGAAGGCGTCTAGCTCCATCGACGCGATTGGCGAGGTGGGACGGGTGTATTTGCTGAAACTGTGCGAATGTGCAAGAGATGGAGAGAGGTAAGCGAGGAATCGGAGAAGAGGTGTCAGACTCTCACACACAACGAGCACAAGGAAGAGGGAAAGGCGGCGACTCACTCGTTGGTTCGGCTCTCTTTGATCGCCGCCACGCCCTCGGACCATACGGCGATCATGTCCGGCACCTTTGCGTAGATCTCCCTGCTGTCACCATTGTCCGGCTGCATCCCCTGCTCGGTGACGGCGGCATCCAGGATGGCTGCGAGGCCCAACGCCGTCATCTTGCGCTTCCGCGCCGAGGCCATGTTCTCGAAGCGCTGGCAAATGATAGACAGCAACGGCGGCCACAGCATCGTCGAGTTCGGGTAGGTCTGCTCCATGTGTCTCGACGAGGATCGCGCGAGCTGGAGGAAAGACGCTCCGGGCGAGTAGAAGGCGATGCGGGACAGGAGGCTGACAAAGTGCGTCGCAATACTGGCCGACTCCTTGCTGTGGAGCAGGCAGCCAATGAGCGCCGTAAGAATGCCCGTCGAGTCGAGCATCTGCACCCACGTCTCGCGGATCTCTGCCCAGTTGGGCAGGCCCGCCAGCGCCTGCACCAGCGTGTCGAGCGCCGCGATTGGCGCCAGCACCATCGGGCTGCTCGGATCGGCTAGGATCGTGGTGAAGGCCGCCAGGATGTCCGGACCGTACGTCTGCAGCATCTCGAGCGGGCTCAGCATCGAGACCTCCTCGATCGCTCGGCATATCTCGACGCAGTAGTCCGGCTGGGCGATCAGCTCCTTGGCCAGCTCGAGCACGTGGAAGAGCGGCGGCGTCATCGTCGCCGTCGAGTGGAGCGCGCGAACGTAGAGGAGCGAGAGCGCGTCCTTGGCCAGCAGGTGGGAGACGGCCGGGCTGAGCGAGTCGCGCACGATCGGCGCCACCACCGAGTGCAGCTTCTGCATCAGGGCGCCCGTCTGGCCCTCGGCGGGGAGCAGCTCAATGGCGCGGAGGATCTTGGAGATGAAGACGATGACCGACGGCCTGGCCTTGCAGTCCGGATCGTCCTGCTGCCACAGCACCGGAACTAGGTCGACGAGTGCGTCCGAGTGCGGCGCAACGCGCGGACCCATCCGCTCGATGAGGACCGAGAGCGAATCAGTGCACGTCTTGATGCTCTCCATCTGGTGCAGCTCGCTGGCCGCGGCCAGCGTCGCGAGGCTCTGCAGCGCATCCGAAAGAAATGGCATGAAGCCGTCGGCGTCAAACTCGAGCGCATCGGCGAGCGCCGCAATGCAGCGTGCCGACGCGAGGCGTACCGCCACATCGGTCTGGTCCGGCACGTCCGACAGCAGCTCGACCAGCAGCGCGTAAACGGCCGGCCTCGACTGGACCAGCACCTGCTCCGACCACTCCCACAGCAGCCACGCGATCCGCCGACGGATGACGACCCACAGCGGTCCAGTGGAGCTGTTGAGCTTGGCCTCGGGTATCAGCCGCTCGGCGATGGCACGCCCCATCAGCTGATTGGCGCCGGGAACGTCATCGTCATCGCCCGCCCGACAGAGGTAGTCCCGGCACCGCCCCACGGCGGTGTAGACGGCGTCACGCGCCAGGACATCGTCAAGGCTGTCGAGCGAGAGCGAGGCAGTGGCCTCAAAGTGCTTCCAGAGGTGCTCGCCGACGACGCCGATCGGCTTCGTGTGCTGTGCGATCATCATCAGCGTCCGCTCTGCCGCCGGGCGGATGTCGAGCTCGTAATTCTCCTGCTCCTCGCCAACGCTCCAGTCCTCGGGGTCGGCCTGCCACCGCTCGAGATCGTCGCCGTTGAGCTTCATCAGCTTGCCAACCAAGACATCGGTGGACTCAATGGCAAACGCCTCAGTGCCGAAGACGCCGGCCTCGGGCTTGCCCTTCCACTCGTGCAGCGAGTTCTTGAGCAGAACCAGCGCCTGCACCACAAAGCGGGGAGGGTAGTCGATCAGGGCGGAGTGGTCGGCGTACTTGTCGCGTGGCACCGCCAGGCTGTCGGGCGACACGTCCTTGGCCTGAACCCAGTACCATCCGACAACGTCGGTCCAGCCATCCCAGAGCGCGGCCTTGCCCTTTTCCTTCTGAATCAGAGAGAGGAAGAACTTGCCAAACGAGTGCAGATGGCGCGTGAGCGCGGCGAGCAACGAGCCCGCTGACTTGGCATCCAGCGCTGGGCCGGCCTCGGGCGAGCGCAAGAGGCGGAGGTAGGCGAGTCGCGTATCCTTGAGCGTCTGCAGCGCGTGCGGCGTCGAGCGGAAGAAGGCTAGCGCCCGGTTCTCACTGTTGCCGCCCTCGGACGAAGCGGTGCGCGATATCATGCCCATGTCGGCCGTCGCTAGGCGCGAGATGGCCTTGAGGAGCAGGTGACTCGTCCTGACCTGCTCGGTGCGCAGCGGCGTCGAGGCCCAAGAGAGCGAAACGATGTCGTTGGCCGAGGAGAGCGAGAAGGTCTCGGCAAAGTACTGCTGGAAGATCGGATGCAGGCTAGGGAGCAGCTCCTTCGAGAGCTGTCAGAGGCAGGAGTGAAAAAGGGTGAGGCAAAGTTCAAGGTGTTCAGTGCGGAGGGTCGGGAGCAGTCTAAGGGGGGCGCGCGCCCAGTGCTGGATATGCCGGCTCACCTCTGTCATCCTCATCTTGCCGGCCAGGATCTTGACGGAGTCGAGCTCCTTGAGCGTCTTTGCGCAGACGTCTGCCGCTCGCATGAGTATCGTCGTGTTGAGGAGCCTGTAGCTCTGCTTTTCGGGCTCCTCTGCCGCCGGGGCGGGCGGTGCGGGTCCGAGCTGCTCGAGGGCGGCGTGCGCCTCGACCATGGCGCGCTGGAGGTTGGCAAAGAGGTCTGGCCAGTCGCGCGGGTAGTCGTTCCTTGCGATCTTGGAGATGGAGACGGCCGCCTGGAGCGCTATTGTGCGGTCCTGCTCGCGGAGACACTGAAAGAGGGTGGAGCGAATCTGGTCCTTTGCGTCCTTTGGAATGGTGATTGTGACGCGAGTGACGACGCGCGAGCGCCAGAACTTGTCGACGCCGTTCTTGAAGCGGATGATGGCGACGGTGCGTATGGGATGACGTTGATCCTGGCTGATGATGTGTGGGCTGTCGAGGTCGGGGTTGAAGGCGATCTGGAGGAGGATGAGCCAGAAACGGGGTTCCTTTTCCCACTCTTCGAGCTGCCGGTTGGCCTGGCTGAGGTGGGCTGGGTCGCGCGAGACGGCGAGCGTGAGCGCCTGTACCACTGCCTGGATGGCGTCGGACATGGTGAGCTCGGTGATGATGTTGGTGTTGTGTGTGTGAGTGCTGCGGCGGCGAGGTGCAGGGTGCGGGGTGCGCCTGCGCAGGTGGTGGTGGCAAGAGTATGAGGCGCGCGAGAGAGAGAAAGATGGGGTCAAAGCCACCAGCAAGGCGCGAAGAAGGAAGGGACCGTGCACCTGGGAAAAGCTCCCGAGTCCCGCATTCTCGGCGCGCCCTCCACCTGGCAGGCCAAAAGAGCAGCGGACGACGCAAGCCCTTGGCTCTTCACCACCACCATCCATTGCCGTCCGACGACCCTATGCTACACCACCACCCTCACTGCCCTTTCTCCGCACGCAGGAGGGCGGGATCCGACATGTGATACGCCACCACTTCTCTTTGACGCCACCATGGCGCTCAACGCATATCACATCCGCTCACATCCGCCCCCGCAACGCGCGCAAATCGACAACGGTCAACCGCAACCTGGACGCCCCGATGTGGCCCAGCACCAGCCAGTCGCTGATCGCCCGGGACTGGGACATGCTCGCAACGCGCCCCAACATGGAGATGATGACGGCAGCGATGCCTGGGCCTGGAGGACTTCCAAGACGGGAGAGTCTATTGCCGCCGCCGCTGCCCAGAGGATCAATGCCTGGTTCGTCAGAGCTACCTCCATGAGCGACCCCTCGCTCCAGCACAATGGACCAAGTGCCCACAATCCGGATGTCTTCAGCGAGCTGCCGGAAAGAGCAGAAGAGAGCCCATCGGTCCAAACTGACCTGTCTGCTCGTCCATCTCCTCAGCTTGAGAGCATGTCGCAGCTCTATGCTGCCCTCACACCCGACATCGACCAGGCGGATCCGAGCCCGGCTTCAGGCCCGAACTGCTCAGCATCCCATCAGTCATCACCTCGACCCGCCCGGCCCACCTCCTCGCGTGCAGCGGCGTCATCGTGCCGCGATCTACGCGGGCAAGCACAACGCCAGGGGACCGACTGGTTCGTATCCAAAGCCTTGGCGAAACTGCACCAGCAGCGGAGCAGAGAGGCGTCTTCAGCTGCAGCTACTACTGCCGTCGAGCAAGCTTCGCTCAACAGCGGTGTGGACATGGACGCCGGGAAGATTCAACCTTGTCCGTACTGCGGCGAAAGCCTCCCACCACATCCAACGCCCTTGGCGCTTGCGCTCCACCGTCAGAGCATCACCCACCGCCTCGGTCTCAACACGGCCGTCTCTTCCGCCTCCGCCTCGGATTCACAGAACGCTACGCCGGTCCCCGCTCCTGCCGTCACGCTCTCGGACAGCAGCAGAGGGCCTTCGCGCACTACGTCACCGCCATCGACGTCCCCCGACGCGAAGCTCGGTGGCGCCACGCATGCCGAAGGCTCGGCTGTCGTTGCTCATCACACCCGCGGCACCACCTCTTCGAGGTGTGAGAGAATTCGATCCGATAACGTCGGCTACGGATTGCTCGCTCGTATGGGCTGGAAGGAAGGTATGGGGCTGGGCATCGAAGAGTGGAAGTGGCAGCAGCTCGTAAAGGCCAGGAGGAGGGAGGCTGTTGAGAACGCGCAGAGGCAGCGTCGAGCGTCGACAGCTCTTGCGGCGAAGTTTTCGCCCTCGCGGAGGGGAGGAGAAGGTGAGGCGACGGGCCAAGACCCAGGCCAAGCCATCATTCTCTCAAGCGACGACGACGACGACGACTTTGTGATGGAAACATCGACGCCACAAGGCCGCAGTCAAACAGCGACGTCTTCGACGGTGGAAGTGGGTCCGATCGACTGGTGGCAGAACCTGCCGCGCATCTCGGGTCCCGCAGACGATGGCTACGACTTCGGCGATGACATCGACCAGTCCGAACACGACAGTGACGGTGCGACAGCGATGCAGCAGACATTCGAGGACCCATCGTTCAGGACGCCAGACGACGCTGAGATATTAGCAGAGCTGGGAGCGAGACCTTCGACGAACCTCACGCCTATCGACATCGATCTCAAAACAGATCGACGCGGTCTCGGCATGCAGCAACACAGGGCTACCCGACGCGGCAGGGCGGCCGAGGGGCGTATTGAGATCCGCAGTGAGGGCTCCGCCGCCAAGCAGAGAGACGACGAGAGAGAGCCGGCAAGGCATACGAGACGGTCTGCGAACGAGGACGACGAGCGAGGGCACGGGCAGAGACAGGGACAGGCGTCACAAAAGATGACGAAAGCCAAGAGGAAGCGGGAAGAGGCGAGGAAGAAGGCCGATTGGTTGGCAGTCAGGGCTAGCCTGTCCTGATTCCAATGATACATTGACGGGTCGATCGAATGTTTGGACGGAATTCGTACAGGGGCCGGTGAACCATACCAGTATCGAAAGTGACGTCCATGAATGCAAACAATGAAAAACGTCTTTCGTCGCGTGCTGGCGTCGGGACCAGTCGAGAGGCATGGTAGGACCAAGGCCGACCAATCCGCGCGCAAACCCTTCGGGAACGTAGATGACGGGTTTGATCGCGCTAGACATCTGGTCGTGCTCATCGTCCTTTGCGTCCTCACCATCCTTGAGCTTGGGGTGACACGGCGGCGAAGGGGAAGGAGGGAAAGCGAACGTGTCGCTCGATGCATGTGCGCGTCTGTGGTTGGGGTTGATACGGACGATACAGCCCGTTGACGTCCAGGAAGCGTACGAGGAGCGTCAAGCCCTTGCTCTGACGGCGAGCGTTACGCGCTGACTCGCGCGAGAGTCTCGGCGCGTTGCTGCGACCTTTTCGCGTGGGGCGGAGTGAGCCTGGCTGGCTGATGTAGAGTCCGATCACACGCTCTTCTGAATCTGTCGCTCTCTCCCTCACTCACTCTATCTATCTATCTCCCCCTCCCCATCTCACACCATCCCCGCATCGCACCGCATCGCACCGCATCGCACCGCATCGCACCGCATCGCACGCTTTCATCCTTGCCACATATCTCTGTCCCCACCCGGCCAGCCACCCGGCCAGCCACCCGCTTCCCCTCACAATGTCAAAGGTCGGACAACCAGAGCTCAAGCGCTTCCTTGACAAGCGCATCGCAGTCAACATCCAGGGCGGACGCAAGATCAACGGCACTCTCCGCGGCTTCGACATGTTCCTCAACCTCGTCGTCGACGACGCAGTCGAGCAGGTACATCCGGACTCTGGCAACGCCAACCTTTGGCAGGACGGCGACAGCTGCGGCACAGTGGTGAGTTTGATCCCCTCGGTCGACCAGCATGCCGTACCCCTTGGGTCGGCTCAACCGGCTGTCGAATAGCGACAACTGACCGAATGAACTCTTCTCCTGTGACCTGCTCCCGCCTCCCTTTCCGCTCGCGCTGTAATACAGGTCGTTCGAGGAAACAGCGTAACATCGCTCGAAGCGTTGGAGTACGTCAAGTCACGATAAACCCAGCTCTCCTCGAAGTAGCTCGACGCCGCCGTCGGGAACAGAGCGGCGCGCGGACCGAGAAACTTGCGATCCGACCGGAGCATCGGGTCGATAGCGCGATGCAGCCTACTCAACGCTCTGCCAAGACCGCGCCAACGTGCTCTGGCACCGAAACGACGACGCCCGTGTTGCCCGAACCTCGCACGCCAGTACACGGCGGCGGCAAGGAGTCGTCTCGACCCTGTCGCACCATCTCGCTCGATCTAACCCATCAACCACCAAAAGTCTCCACCCGCCATCGCCGCTATACCGTCCCCGCCTCGTGCCTCTTTTGTCCCGTCCAGTGTTTCCTCGCAACACTTGTAATACTATCACATTCCGACACCGCCCACATCGGCGACGATCCCTCTCTCGCTTGTTGAAAGCTAGCCCCGCGTACGCCGTTGGCTATAAGTACGAAGGGACATAAACGGAGGATCCAGGCTCGGCTCCCTACCCAGCCGGTTGTCGGTCTGACTTCGAGTCTAGTGACCTTGCGACTAGGCCTGCCGGTGGTATCACGAATCGGTCGCTGACCCTCTCTTCGAAGGTGGGAGAATGGCCGCTTCTTAGTTCAGATGTCGACGAGGGCATGTAGAGGTATCGCTGATATCACTGTCTTTCGACATGGTAGAAACAGGACAACAGTAGCACAGCACCAATGCTGACGAGACAAGTATCGACCTCTTGACGCACGGTCTTGATCTTCCAGATCAGGCGTCGAGGATATGAATCTACTTTGAGATAGCTGATCCGTTTGTTGACAAAGAACAAATCGGGACGTTCATATTGACACAAACTACAGTCGTAGAGGATTTCCAATGCTTTTGACGGATACCATCGTCTGTATCCATGCTCGAGAGCTGTAACGCCGCGTAACTCATATGTTGATCACTCAAGCGGGGCGATGAGCAACCAGCTTTTACCTCAATCGTGACTCGCGAGCGTAGCATTTGTCGATGTTGCTCAGAGGAGGAAAGGGTGCTCAGAAGAACCGGCGTGAAGGACCATGCCTTTGTACAGAACTCGCTACATGTCGCGCTCAAGCACGTCGACAGAGCGCTAGCAACATTCCGTGACGACAATTGTTTCTGCAATGCCAGGCCTCTGGCCACAGACATATCAACAGCCACACTGGGTTCAACTGACATCGCGAGAAGAGATCCTACAACGATAGATTCAACGAAGCCCTCGCCGAAGATAATGAAAAAAGAGAAACAAAAAGGGAAACAAAAACAACAGAAAGAGGTGCTCCAAATCCGGGAATTGAACCCGGGTCTGCGCCGCGCAATTGCAGGGACGTCAATGGTCGAAATCCTGCTGGAATTGACAAGGCGCCGTCATAGCCACTAAACTAATTCGGAAGTAGTAATACGGTATCACCTGTGCTTCCCTTCCTTTCCTTCCTTCCTCCCTACCACCACCACTACCAGCACCACCTACCAGCACCACCTACCAGCACCACCTACCAGCACCACCTACCGGCCTCCTCGGGCGAATAGTAAGGCGGCTGCGCCCCTTATCCTGGCTTGGCCGTGTAGGGCTCGCTCTCTCGCTCTCTCGCTCTCTTGTAGCCATTCCTTCGGCGCGTGCACGCGCACATGATCTCCCTTTCTCTCTCTCTTGTATGGGCTAAACTCGATGTATTCCTTCCATAGCTGCTGCGTCCAAGCTCTCACCACCATGCACTGGTCTTCGCGGCAGCTACTTGTACATGTCCTACCTCGCCGTGTACATGAAATCCCACTAAATCTGATTGGGAGGTCGATATTTGAACACCACGCTATTGTATATACATTTAGTAAATCTTTAGTGCATCCCCCACCTGTTGGCCTCTTCTCTAGGCATTGCCAGTTTATGGCCGGGGAATGGCGTGACAATGGTACCCAAGCGCCACAATGCTGTTCCTCATCTCGGGCGGATACGGCCCACGCGACCCTTCAGAGAACGTCTGGATCCTCCGGGATACGCATGAGGAGCTCACCAAAGCAACCCTGGAAAAAGTGCCAGCGCCGAGGATGCATGAGGGAAGGCTCGACGATGGACGAGAAGCCAACAATTGATACAGTCCACGACCAGCAACTTCCAGAGGCATGCTGGCCATCGCCCAGCTGGGGCGTGGATACGATACGGGCAACGGCGCCTCCATACTACTGAAGGGCGTCGGACTTGCAGGCCAGTCGGTATGCCAGCGTTCCGGGTTAGAAATGCCCAAGGCGCCGCCGCATGACGTGTGACTACACGGTCTACTGCTGTACTCTTGATGATCTTGCTTCCGGGAACATTGGAGGTCGAGGGCGATAGCGGGTCGATGTCGGTTGTGGTGATGGTCTTGAGGAGATGGACAAGCGAGGCCCATGGACGAAGACGGCGGAAGAATCCCCACTTTCCCTCCAACCTCGCCTCCAACCGCCCGCCCCACCACCCCCATGCCACTGCTCCCCTCCTCTTGTTTGTCAGACCCAAAGGAAACGTGACCCACCTCACCCACTCTACCCCTGCGAACTCAAGGTAGGTAGCGCATAGAAAAGCGACAACTCCCTCTTCCTCCGAGATCAAGGAAATTGCTCGGCCGGGCCGCTGCGCCAGGGGAAGGATGGTTCCTTGCCGTCCTTCCAGCTCATGCTGCTGGCCGGCTAGGAACCTTGAAGACTCCCGGTACTCTATGGATGCTAGGCCAAGATGGTTTATGCAAAGAGGAAGACAAGAAGACGTCGTGGTTACGCATCGTGGATCAACGTGTAGGATTTCATGATAGGACGGTTGCGTCCAGCGGCGCCTCTTCTCACCGGCAGTCGTCTGGGCCAGTCTTGTTCCGAGCTGCTTGCAAAGTTATGGCCGTCCATATGTCATCTCGCCATCCGGGGTCGGAGACGAGGTGGAAGGCAGCAATCGTGGCACACCTTGTTTCAAGGGTAGATATCGTCAGACGTTGTAGAGTTTTGCCAGCAAGAGGCGGCAGTGGTGTGCCAGTAGGCTCATATCACCTGCTCACGTCGTACTGTACGTATCGTCGCTGCGAGCTACCTAGCTGGCCTATCCTTTCTCGGAGATGATGTTGGGCATGCGTAGGGTACTGTATCTTCGGGAGAGAGAGAGAAGGGTGAGGGGACAGCCTGATGGTGCTGAGCACATGTGTGGACGCTTTGGCGGGCGGATCTAGACGAGGCCTGTGGGATGGGCTTGTCCCTGCAGCTGGACCATCATGGCTTGCGCTGTCGGATCACCATGCTGTCCACATCGGGATCGAAGGTAACTTGGTGTGAGCAGGCTCACTGCGCCGTTCGCTAAGCAAGCACTGTGCTAGTGACTTGACTTACCTCTGTACTGTACAGTACCAGCGCCGCGTCCCGCATCCATTGCGATATGTACTGTACAGTATGCCGAAGGCCGCGGCATCAAGGGCGGTGGTGGTGTGGTGGTCGGCTGCGCTGCTGCTGGAAGGGCACCTTGCGTCGGGCGTATAGGCCGCCCTTGCGACGACGACGACAACGACGACGACGAGCCCTACTACTGTAGCTAGGCGACGGCACTATGCTACTCTTGAGCCCCGCCGCCCACCGCCACCGCCCACCGCCACCGCCATCGCCACCGCGACCACGATTGCCGTTTGCGCCCGTTATAGCTCAGCCCATTCAGCACAGCGACAAAGGAGGATTGGGTCAGGTAGGGGAGCGATCGCGCGTGCCAAGGGCGTCGACCTAAGCTGGTAGGCTTGAGCGGTGGTCGCTACACATACATAACTGCAGTACTGAAGCACTGGCGCCCCACCTTGCCGTCCAAGCTAAGTAAGTATGAGAGAACCACGCCCGCTCGTCGTCACCATCGTCGTCAGCCTCTGTCCGTCGGTCGGTCGACTTGCCTTGCTTCACCCACCCCATCAGTCGGTCCGTCGATCTACGCCGCCATTACTGCAACCCCCAACGTAGTACGCCGCCGTCCCTTGACTACGTACTACTGTGCTCTAGGCCACCCTCCCTACTTTAGCATCTACACTCGCTCCACTCAGCCTGCCCCGCCTGAGATCAACGCCTGCGCTACCGTCGTCACCTTCCCGCCCCATCGCCTTCCCTTCTGGCTTGTCTTGCTATCCACCCCACCCTTTCGTACCCGCCTTCCTCCTTCGGCCCGCCTCAGCCTTCTCGCAGTCTCTACGTCGACCGAATCCACCGCACCGACGTCGTTCCTATCGAGCTCGCCCGCCTTCGTCAAGCGCTCGTTTATATCAGTCCCCGGGTCGTTCGCTGCTCCCATCGTCCATCCTCATCTCCGTCTTCCCCTCCTTCCCCTCCTTCCCTTCCATCCTGCTCCTCTTCGCCTTGATTCCCTCTCAGCATTCACTCCCTCTACCGTTGCCAGTTTGACAGCCGCGACCCCCTCCTTTGCGTTTCCGTCAATTCGCCAAGCCCATCCGCCTCGCCTTGTCCCGCTCGCTGGAGCGTCGACTGGAGAGCAGCGCCGGATAGCAAAGTCCCCCCCTCCGGTATTCCCGCTTCGCTCGGCATCTTCAACATTGTCTTTCAGGAGGCGGCTCTCGTCGTCACTATCGATCTCCGAGGCCACTTAGAACTTCATTTGGTCGGTTGCCCACTTCCCACCTTCCATCCATCCGGTCATTCTTCCGGCTTCGACTCCGGCACTGCCGCCGGCATCCTAGTCGACTGAGCGCTGCCGTGTTCGATTGTCTATTCGTCCCGCTGCATACATACCCACCTGCAAGCTCTCCACAGTTCTGTCGGCATCTCTGCTGGCAAGCTTTCTATAGGGGCAGCCCACCCATCCCCCCACACACACTCCCTACGGTCGGCCCTTCATCTGCACAGACACCGCCACTCCTCCTCACCGGCTCATCTTGTCGAGAGCTTCCCTGCTTCGCCCGACATGTTCAACGAGATCGAGGCTGCCGTCGCCCGCGTCGCAGCGCTCATCCCGACTCGCTCGGAAGAGTCGGGCCAGCATGCTGCGCCGTCGTCGATCGAGACCTTCACCGACAGCCTCAGGGCTCGCCTCCGCGCCCGGTGCGAGGGCTGCTGGTACGCCAACGACGCCGAGCGAGGTTCCGCATCGCGCGCCATCGTCTGGCAGCTCCACTCTGCCGGCGAGGGTCCCGACCTCGCCATCCTCGACGCCTGCCGCTCCGTCCTCGAGTCGCACGCAGAGGAGGGCGAGATCGTAGCCGGCGGCCCGCACCAGGGCGCCCTCGACCTGGCGCGCCAATGGTTTCGCACGCCCTTCACCCTCTGGCTCGATCCGGACTGCGTCGCGATCCGCATGGGCTCCGGACCGGGCGTCGTGCCGTCCCAGTTTGACATCGAGGCGCGCTCGGCCTGCTCCAGCGCCATCAGCGTCGTCTGGGGAAAGCTCCTGACGCAGCACGGCGACAACCAGAGGCCGGCCGTCACCGTGACGAGCGCCGTCGCTCCGTGCGAGAGCCGTGCCATCCAGATCGTCCGGCCAGAGTCGAGGTACCCTTCCTCGCTCGCCAGCGGCAGCGTCGCGGTCCACCGCGCCAGGCATGATTCGACCTCGAGCTGCGGCAGCAGCATCGCCGGTCTGTCGCGCAGTGTCAGCATGTCGAGCAACGCCTCGCTCAGCACCGACGCCACCAGCTACGCTAGCGAAGAAGAGAGCGACGCCTGTCCCAGCCTCGTCTCGCCCTGGTCGACGGCATCATCATCGTCGTCGTCGTTATCGTCGTCGAGCAGCAGCCCAAGGAGCGCCAGCGAGGTCGAGGGCGAGCAGGCCGATGCCACCATCTGCCGCACTCCCTTCAAAGGCGCCATACTCTTCTACGGCGACGACAGCGACGACGCTGCGGGCGACTGCACCATGGTGCTCGAGCAGGGGGCCGAGATCGTCTCGACCCCGCGCAACACCAACGTCGGCGAAGACGGCAGGCAGCAGCGCCTCCGTCACGGTTCGGTCAGTTCCAGCGTTGCCAACGAGGAGGGCGGCCAGGTCAAGAGCAACTACACCATCCACGACAACGGCAACGTCGGCGTGCTCGGCGGTGGTGTCCGCCTCGGTGGTGCGCGACCCGCCGCTTCCAGCAGCACGACCGTCGGCGGCGCGGCGGCCCATCGTCTTCGTCAGCACGTGAGCTCCAAGAGCGTCAGCAGCGTCTACGCCCCACACCTCTCGATGCGCGACATGAGGAAGCACAATCCCTTCTTCACCACCGCGGCCACCTACAGCGCACCGAGCCACTCCATCCCGCTACCTCCCGTGTCCGGACCGGTCTACGGGTCGCACGGTGCCGGCTACGGTCCCCGTCAGAACGCACACCCGCACCCGCACCATGCCAACCTGGTCCACGGCTACGCGCCCGGTGTCTCTCACCTTGGGCCAGCCTTTATGGGCCAATTCGGCGGCGTTGGCGTTGGCGTCGGTGGCTTTAGTGGATACCTGGCCGCCGCGATGCCCAACGGTCCTCCGCGCGGCTACTACCAGGGCGGCTACGAGTCGAACGTCATCCACCTCAGTGGCGGCCTTGACGGCGCCAACTTGCGACCCAAGCTCGTACACGGACACGGACACTCTAGCTCCGTCACTTTCGCACCTTGCACGCTGGGATATGACCATCCTGACTGCAGCGACGAAACTTCCAACCGGGGTGGCGAAGAGGGACGACGACGTGTACGTTCGCGCGGTCGTCGAAGTCGCGGTCGCGGCGCAGGACGAGCCGCACGTCGTCAAGCAGCCGCTCTGAAACCGCTGCAAGAAGGCGGTCAAGCCGAGCTGAACCATATCACGCAAGGCGGAGGATTGGGACTGGACGTGGACGGTGAAACGTCCGATGCGGCCTTTTCTCGTTGCTCGACACCTGATGCTTCCGAGTTCGGGACGAGTGGCTGTTATAGCAGTGCAGCTTCCAGTCCCTCGGAACCTGCCCTCCTCAACGTCAACGACAAGACGATGCTGCCATCAGAGATACAGACGTCCGCGCTTCACCTGATCGGTGCGGGTAAATGGAGCGAACCAGCTGGCCAGTCGATGGTGCCTTTTGCCATGTAAAGCCAAGGCCCCGACGTGGTCTCTTGTCTTGGTATCCCCCCCCCCAATCTTCCCCCCCTCCGACGCTCTCCATGCCTCTTCTGAATCGCCACCTCCTAATCGTTCCCCACATTCTTTCCCTCGATTCTTTTACTTTTCGTCTTTCATCCATGTTTTCTCGTCGTCGTGCGACGACGTCTCTCGATGTTTGTTGAATTTCTTCGTTTCCCCGTCGTCTTGAGGCATCGCCATCCTGTAAGATTGTGCGATAGGCATGCCGTATCATACTTTCCACTATACTACCCCAATGGTTCTCTGCAGCGATATCAAAGCATAGCGTTTCGACAGTCTTGCGATCGAGTGTGACGTGCATGGTGTAACGCGTCTCCCTGGGAACCTGTCCTCCCTCTTCTACCACCATCTCCTCGCCACCATGGCGCACCATCTCTTGTGTTGATGACCACACGAAAAAGGCAACTACATGCAATGCACAACTAGTCCGGCTTGCCAAGTCCTCCACAGCCGCCATAGGGGTCACGGAAGATCAGGGGGACGTTGTAGGCCTCAGGACTGCTTGGCCCGGGCAGGGAGGGATGCAGTGCAAGTGAGTCGGTCATTGTGGGTGGCTTGGCAGTCTCAATGGGTGCTGTGCTGGGCGGCTGGGCAGCTGCGGAGGCCTTCTTCTTCCCCTTGGCCTTGCTCAAAGGCTTCTTCCTTGGTGTCTTGCCCTGCGCTCCGTCGGCCTTGTCGCGAATGGCCCTCTCGGCAACCTCTTCTGCTCGCTCAACCTTTTGGCGGGCCTCCTCTTCGTCTGCCTTGGGAGGTGGATATAGAATCTGCCAGGTTCCCAGCGAGCACAGGTTCCCAGGGAGACGCGTTAGTGTGCGTGCGTTGGGGGCGTGGAAGAGAGAGATGCGGTGGGATGTGATGGAACGGACAATAATTGCCAAGGTTGGCTTTGATGAGGTAGACGAATCCTATCGGTCTGTTTTACCTTTCTCATGGGTCGAGGCGAGGATAAGGGGGATCGTTTCTGCGAGAGGACCACCATAGCATCTCTACACCCTCACTCGATATCACACACTACCTCACGCCGACAAGCCAACAAAAAAAAAAAAAAAAAAACGGAGAAATCATATCTCGATATCGTCCAGGAAACCCAAGCAAACCTAACCTGACCTGATAATCACAACATCGTGCGGAAGCCGCGGTGCCTCTACAGTTACCTAGATGGCGACGACATCGCACCTCGTTCTGCTATAAGCCTTGTGTTGCATGGCGTCCTCTTGCAACTCTACCGCGCTCTGCACCTCCTCCCTCTCCAGCGGTCTGATGTGAAAGCTCGCCAGACTCGGTCCTCCCACCGCCCCACCCATCTTACCCGGGTTGACGACCACCGTCGATTCCACCACCCTTACAAACTGCTTGATGCTAGACGGTAAGATGAGCACGTCCGGCGACACCGCTGGGAATTGAATCAGCTCGGAATGCGAAACGTCCAGTGCGACTCCGGACGAGAGCGGGGCGGGGAAGAGTGGGTAGAAGCTTCGTTGACTGAGCACGTGTCGTGTCAGACGGGTCATTGCGTCCTTGCTCACTCCTCCTCCTCCTCCTCCTCCCACCCCCCTTGCCACCGTAGACGTCGAAGCGGTAGCGCCCGATCGAGGAGCAGCCTCGATGCGACACACCAGTTCTTCGCTCTTGAGATCGCGCAGCGTATCCGCCGTCGTCGCTGCAAAGACAAGCTCGTTGACGTAAAACACGGAAGGGTTCGGAAGTAGCTTGATGTTTCGTTTCGAGTGCAGTCCCAGTGCGGAGAGAGAGGCCAAGCCAGGTTGAGGGTAGGCGGCGTGCACGTTGAGGATGTCGAGCGTAGATGGTATCAGCACCACCACGAGCGACGGGAAGCGCGAAACCAGGTCGTTGAGGCGCGTCGAGATGTGTTGCTGGAAGATCTCGTCCGGCAGCAGCGAGGAAAAGGGCAGTTCCGCATGCGTGGTAGAGAGGAAGGGTCCCAGCAGGATTAGGACGTCCGGGACGCCGCGTCGCTTCGCTCCCTCTCCTCCTCCTCCAACACCAGCTCCACCACCTCCTCCGGACATTCTATCGTCTTCATCCGTCTCGGCGGCGGGCAGACCACCGGCCTCGAGCGCGTCCATCACGCGATGCCAGGGTCGGAAGTCGAGATCAGCCTCGTCCGTAAACGGTCCGCTGGCAGTGACGACGTTGAGCGCCTTGCCGTCGAGCTTGTCGTGGGCGTACTGGTTGTGCTGCAGCTCGTCGGCGGGCGAGGCGGCGTGCGGGAGCGTGGGCGGCATCAGGACCTCTTCGACGCCGAACCGCTCTCCGCCGCCGTTCATGCCCTTGAGCATGACAATCTGGCCGGGAAAGAGGCCGACGGTGGTGGCGGCCGAGCCCGCCGTCGTGCCCGGATCGGTGGGGCCGTAGCGGACGCGGCAACCGCGCTGAAGGAAGATGGGCACGCGGTTGCCGCTTCCCATCATCCGGCTCGCCTCGAGGACGATGCCCGTCTCGGCCATCTTGGGTAGGCCGGAAGGGTCATCAAACGCGAAGTCCTCTTCCTCCTGGGCATTGGGCGACCCTGCCGCTGTTGTGGGCTTGCTGCTGGTGGTGGTGGCGGTGGCGGCAGCTGCACGTGCGCGCGCTCCTCCTCCTCCTGTGGCGCCGACGCTAGAGGGCGGGAGCATGCCGGGGCAGATGCGGCCAACGACGTAGATGGGCTCCTGCGAGGGCATCGAGGGGTCGCCGAGCTCTATGCCGCCGTCGAGCTGGTATGCCTCGCGCATCATAGAGGCAAAGTGGTCGATGCGGTCGTCCAGGACCTGCGAGCGCTCGCCCTTTTTCTCAAACATGTAGCGATAGTTCCAGGCGCGCGGGTCGGTTGCGACGGCGAGCGTGATGCGGCTCGGGAGCTTCTTGAAGCTCGCTGTGGCCGAGCGCGCCGAGACGAGGTGGGACCCGGTGCCGTCGAGGGTGTGGTCTGGGTTGAGGGTCTCGAGGATGCGGAAGTTGGCACTGGTGCTGGGCGCAGGCGTAGCAAAGTAGCGGAGGGAGGGCGAGTCAAAGTCTGTTGCTGCGATTGCAACATCGCTGCTGTTGTTGGCTGCGAGTGTGCGGTATGCCGAGGCGGAAGCGGGTGTTGCGTGTGGGTGGCCGGGGTGTGCGGTTGGCCTGGAGGGCGTCTGAAAGGGGCTGGCGGCCGATGTGACGAGGTTGGTGGCGCTGTAAGGTGGCTGCTGCTTTGACGCTGCGGCGGCCGAGGGGGTGGTGGGTGAAGCCTTTGCGCCTAGACCGCCGAGGATGTGGCTGAGCGCGGCATTGTGCCTGCCCGCAGCGGCGATGTGGCGGTTGCCGTGTGCGGAAGGGTTGAGGGGCGAGCTTGCGGTGGTCTGTTGTGGAGTGTGTGGCTGGTTTGCCTCTTGGGCGATGGTGTTGCGGAGGTGTCTAGCGTGTTCGAGGGTGAATGGCTGGTCTGTGGGGAGGTTGGTGTTGAAGGCGTGTGCGGACCATTTGTAGTAGAGTGCCTCTGGGGTGAGGTTGTATCGAAGGCAGAGGGAGGTGGATTCGGCGACGAGGGCGACATCGGCTGCGATCTGGTCTCCAAAGTGGTGAACGAGGTGTGGGGTGAGCTGCTCTGCTGCTGATGAGGGTGGTGACGATGCTGTGCCAGCCGACATGGTGAATGGTGTGCGGTCGATGAGGAGGAGGAGGAGGAGGAGAGAAAGAGAGAGGAGGGTTGGTTGGGTGGCGCTGGCGTCGACGCGCCTTTTCCCTCGTCTCGCCACAGCGGCACAGTGACAGCCACCAGCCACCAGCCAACCAGCCAACCAGCCAACCAGCCAATCAGAGTGGAGCCACCAGAGTGGAGCGTGCAGCGAATGGGCGCGTCGCGTTGATGGGCAGCCCGCCTTGGCCCGACTTCCGAGCGAGCTCCCCCAGAGAAAGCGTGGCGCGTGGCCTGTGCGTGTGGAGCTGGCAACGGCGCTCAGCCTGCTCCTCCTCTCACTCCTGCTTCCACCTGTCCACCATCCACCATCCACCATCCGCCATCCGGCAGCGCACAGCCACACTCCTATCTCAGGGCCATGCCCAGGCACACATCGCCATCAGCATCCGCCATCCACGCTGCCCCGTCCTCACGCACATCATGCAATGCACCGCCACCACGCAGCAACCCTCCCCCTCCGCTCACCCACGTTGCACCCATCCCCATCCCAGACGTCGCCCTCGTCAACATCGAATACCCTGGAATCCTAGCAGAGTCTCCAAGCTCCTCCTCGTCTGCCGGAATCTCACTGGACCAACACCCCAGCAAGCCGAGCTCCCTCGACAGGGCCCTCTCCACCCTACACGCATCTTCCCCCTTCCCACCCATCGCCCCATCGCCCCACGCCGCTCTCCGCCTCCTCGCAGACATACACAACCGCGGCATATCCACACTAGAATGCCGCCTCGCTCTCGAGCCCATGTCTTCGCACGGCGCGCAGCACTCGCACCCCGCCCTCGACGCCGCAGAGCTCTACCGCAGCCCACTCATAGGCGAGGCCGTCGACACCGGCAACCTCGTCATACGCATCACAAACAGGACATGGCACAGGAGAACAAAGAGACAAAGGCGCACGCAGCAAGAGCAACAGGCACAGCGTGACGGCACCGATCAGGGACACCCATCCGCCATGGACATCGACCCCGCCCTCTTCGACGACCCGCCTCAGCCTCCACCACCGGCTACAACAGCACCATCCTCCCACGCGAACCGCTACACTGGCGAGGTGCGGCACGAGTACAAGGTCGAGATCCTCGGCGTCGCCACAAAGACGGTCCGCTTCCGCTCCATGGCCGACTTTGCCTACAAGCCCGACCTCGGCCCCCCGGCAGTGGCAGCGGCACCAGCAACAGCAGCAGCCGAAGCATCGACTGCGACATCCAACTCGCCCCCCTTGGCATCCCACGAAGCCCACTCCGCCTCTGCCTCTGCCTCTGCTTCACCGCCACCGCTGCACGCCTCTTCTTCATCCGTCGCCGCTTCAGCCGCAGGTGTCGCAAGCAACAACTACCACGATGACCCCATCATCGAGCTCCACGCCGCGCTCGCCACCATGGACCTCGCCAAGCTGCGCACCTTCCAGTTCGCGGAGCAGCACCAAGACTACACGCGCACCGACCCATCAACGGGCACTTTGCTCTCGAACCTTCGCCTGCTGCCTCCCGCCTACTTCAGCCGGCCCAACATCCCGTTCCGCTACAACTTCCAGCAACACGGCAAAGCCGAGCTGAAACTCGTCGCTCGGCCGCGTCACCGTCCGGACGTCTTGCGAGCCGACCAGACGTTGACCACCTCTCAGTCGGACGAGAAGCAGATCCAACGGATCGTCAATACACTGCGGCTGTTCAACATTGCGCCACGCGGCTACCGGTTGGGCAAGAACAAGACCGTCCCGCAGCGAGCGACGGAAGAGGTCAAGGCGATCGAACACCGCGTCTCGCCCGACGCTCTGGCGCGCTACCGTGCCATCCTGGCGTCGCGACCCATCTGGAGTCGCGTGGCGTTCATAAACCAGCTCGAGGACAAGGATCGGTACGAGATTCAAGGGACGAATGGGAAGGTCTACTTTGCACTGACCAGTTACTCGATGGTCGGAGGGCCGTGGAGGGATACGATTGTGAGATTCGGATACGACGTGAGGAAGGATAAAGAGGCGAGATTCTATCAGAGGCTGTTTATGAGGGGAAAGAGGGATTGGGGTGTGACTGCTGCGGAGGCGGAGGGTGAAGGTGAGGGCGAGGGAGAGACAAGGGGAGGAGATGAAGAGGAACAACAACCTCAGGGCGAGACGAGACGAAGGAACGTCAACGAACAAGACGACGAACAAGACGATCCTGCAAACCGTGAAGACGACGACGACCAACAACGACGTCGTACCGTCCCATCCTCTTCGCCTTCCGACAACATCATCCTTCCACCACCGACGTACCACATATTCAACGGAACGACCCTTTCTCAATCCTTTGGCAACTTTCAACTATGCGATATCACCGATCCCATCTCTCTACCATTCATTCGACGAACGGAAGCTTTCCCCCTCGAAGAAGACGACGGTATCGGGACGAAGAGGTGGATTGCATGGTTGAGAGACGAGTGCGATGAAGAAACAGGTTGGTATACGCGCGAAGCTTGGGATTGCATCAGATCCATTGTCGCGGCTCGGTTTGCAAGGGTCAAGGAAAAAGGTACAGAGTTGCCTGAGCAAGAGGTGGAAGAGGTAGTGAGGAGGTGGAAGGAGAGGTGCAGAGCGTCTGATCAAGATAGAGAGACCATCGCACAGCAAGAGAGAGGGCAAGAGCCAGAGGAACTTTCCAACTTGCATCCTGACCTTAGGTAGGATCTCTAGGGGTTTGATACGACACGACGACGACACGATGAATGACAGCAAACACAGGGCAGAAGAGAGAAATGGCGTGGGTGATATGGTATGTGCTTGATTGGGCATGTCACTCGAGATCCCAACAGGCGAGAGGTGGGAGAGAGACATCAACGGAGGGAAAAGAGGGGAGAGAAGGGGGTGACGAAGCTGCGAAAGAAGAGAGGCAAGGCGATCGGACCGAGCATTCTACTCCTTCTCGTCATCCTTCTTGTCCTCCTTGGGGGCTTCGTCTTTCTCCTCGTCCTTAGCAGCGGCCGGGGCGGGCGCGTCGGTAGGCTTGGAACCGGCGTTCCTGGTCTGCGCGTCTTCAAAGGCCGTCTTGAATGCTTGTGCGTCTGTGCAAGAGGACGTCGATGGATACGCAAAGAGGCGACAGTTCCAAAAGTCAGAGAGGCTAGTCTTGTCGATCTGCAGGATGCGGATGGAGCGTGGGGGACGACAAAAGGCGGACGACTCACTCTCAGAGTTTGCGAAGCGGACAGCGAGCGTCTCGGCGGTGGGCTCGCCGTCGGCGACATCGGCGGCGACGTTGTACACCCATGATCGGTCCGAGCCGACATTTGGCGACAGCTTCATGTCCGAGGTGACTGAAGACGGGCGAGCGGGCGGGCGAAGGATGCAGTGGTAGACGGAAGACAAGGTAAAGGCCAAGAGTCAGTCACGCCGCCAGGCGAGACCACAGGGTGGAGGTGGAACGAAGGGCAAGGGGAAACGAAGCACTACTCACCGTAGTGGTTGGCGCAGACCTTGAGCGTCTTGTCTCTCCTCATGACGAGGCGAACTTTGTTGGTCTCCTTGTGCTCGAGCAGGCGGACGTCACCGGTGCCTCGCTCCTTCCACTCCTTTGCCTCCTTGTCGAAGCGGAAGAGCTTGGCTCGCCTGTCGGAGGCCAGGACCCGAGATGGAGTCGATCACTCAGTCAGTAAGTGATGCCATCGGCCATGTCGGAAAGCACGACGAGGCGCTCTTCCATGCCAGTCACCTGCCAAGAAGTGCGGAGAGACGAGCATGGAAACGCGGGGGACTCACATCTTAAAGAGGGCCGACTCATCCTCCTCGTGCGTCTTCACCTCCACTTGCTGCTCGAGCTTGATGACGGGTTCAAAGTGAGGGTCGTTCTCGGCCTCGACCTCGGCGGGGGGCTCGGTGGCGGACTGTAGCGTAGGCGGGGTGACACGGGGGCAGCAGGAGGCGCGACAGCGGGTGGCGAGCGGCAGGGACAAGAGGGGGGACAGATTGGCAGAGGGTCAGAGGCGGGACTTTCGAGCGAAGGGGACTCGAGCCGAGAAGTGAGAGGGTGTGCAGGAGGACACGTACGGCATCGACGGTGGGCTTGGTTGCTTCGGTATCGGCCATCTTACTGCGGGGTGAAAGGCAGGGGTGGAGTATCGAAGAAAGGAGTGGGGTAAGTCTGCGCAGTTCGGGGTCTTGTTGGAGTTGCTGCCCGCCTGTTTGGGGGTCGGGCTGCCTGTACGTTGCCGTAGAGGATGGGACGTGTGCACGAATGCTTACAGAGTGTATGTAGGTGTGGTGATGTGGTGATGATGGGGTGGTGGACGGGGTATGGTAGTGCACAAGGAGGTTGTGGGGATTGGCTGTTGGTCCTTTTCCTTTTCTTTTTCTTTTTTTTTCCTGGTCTGCCTGCTGCTGCTGCTGCTGCCGCCGATGTGGCGTGCGGACTGAGGAGTGCCGACTTGGCCGCCTGCCTTTCAAAGGCTAGCCCAGGCTAACTATTAGGTGTTGGTTTGCCGTCGGGCGTCGCCTGGCCAGCGGACTCTGACTGCAACACGCTTTCTTTTTCTTCGCAGACGAGGCAGCCTAGCGGCCCCAGCCCAGTCGAGTGGCTGCCGAAATGGCAGGCCCCCTTTCCCCAGCCGCCGTCGATCACGCGAGGCGTCTACAGCCTTTGACGGCCGAGAGAGGCGCGCTGGCTGCTTCCCTCAACTCGCTCGCTGGCAGCCAGGCAGCCAGGCAGCTGGGCTGGACTGGTCTCCTTGCCTCTTCTACCCCTCTGCTCCGCGCCTCGCCGCTTCTTCACGACCTCGTCACGACCTCTCGCCGCACCTCGACCACCAGCACCGCAACTCGCCCCGGATCCTCTGAGGTCTCGACGTACCTCCTCTCGTCCGCCAACATGGTCCGACCTCTCACTTCTCGCTGCTCGGTGGTTCTCCTTCTTCCCCTCCTCACCGTTATCGTCACGCTGCTGAGCGCTCTCATCCCAGTCCAAGGACATATGGTCGAGCTCCAGCCTCACTCCAAGGAATGCTTCTTCGAAGACCTCCACCACGGCGACCAGATGACCCTCACCTACCAAGTTGGCGGCGGCGGCCACTTGGACATCGACGTCATCCTCACCGACCCCAAGCAGCGCGCCCTGTTTGAGCAGAAGCGCATGGACACCGGCACCTACAGCTTCACCGCTTCCGATGATGGTCGGTATACCTACTGCTTCAGCAACGAGTTCAGCACAGTCAGCGACAAGACGGTCAGCTTCAACGTCCACGGCATCATCTACGTACCCGACGAGGGAGATATGCTGCCCATCGAGAAGGAGATCAGGGACTTGGCGGCTGGGTTGCAGGCGATAAAGGACGAGCAGGAGTACCTCGTCATCAGGGAGAGGGTCCACAGGAACAGTGAGTCCATCCTCCACGCCTCCGATGCAGCGTTGCAGAATACACCCGGCTGAATCGTTCCTCCTTTGCATCCCATCCTTTCTCTCTCTCTCGCAATCCAACAGCGGCGGAAAGCACAAACTCCAGGGTAAAGTGGTGGTCCATCATCCAGACCTTTATCCTGATTGGCGTGTGCGGCTGCCAGATCTATTTTGTCAAGAGGTGCGTTCATCAGCTCTTTCCCTCTCCACCCTCGCTTTCCCGCGCTGCGCGCCGAGCTTTGCAGCTGAGAGCTGACCCTCCATCACCCTCCCACTCGCCCTCCGCCATACACAGGCACTTTGAGGTCCGAAGGGTCGTCTAACCAACACGCGACGCTTTCTAAACCGTCGCTAGACGGCCTGCGACGCTGGTGACTTGCTCAAGTGTCAGGACGAAAAACAGCCAGTGTGTCTTCGT
The DNA here is from genome assembly GCA_900291925.1 of Thecaphora thlaspeos. Classification (NCBI taxonomy): domain Eukaryota; kingdom Fungi; phylum Basidiomycota; class Ustilaginomycetes; order Urocystidales; family Glomosporiaceae; genus Thecaphora; species Thecaphora thlaspeos. The sequence continues at coordinate 362,553 of UWYS01000003.1, read as the reverse complement.
ACATCCACCTTGTTTGTCTTGCTCGCTCGCTCGCACACGAGTGGCCAAGGACATAGCTGAATGCCATCTTGATCTCATGAATCGAATAATACCTCTGAGAAAGAGCCAGTAAACGCGAGCCGCAAGAAATCGAAACAGGGAAGGGCAGGGCAAGAAATGATAGAAGAGGGTAGAGAAGAAGTGGTAAGGTAGTTGTACAACGCCCCGTTGAGAGGGCGCAAAAAGGTAAGAAAATGGTGGGGAAAGCTGATCGACGAGCAGTGAACGGGGAGGAGGGGGCAACGATGCAGAGAGAGAGAGAGAGAGAGAAGAGAGTTGCAAGGAGAGAGAGGAGAGCAGGGTAGAGAGCGAAAATGTTAATCGTCGCTCTTCTTGCTCTTCTTCTTCTTGTCCGTCGCTGGTGTGCCCTGGACGTCGTCGGCGCTACGCTTCTTGTCCTTCTTGCTCTTCTTGCACGGCGTCTCTGGCAGACCACCGGCAGCAGCCTCTGCCGCCGCCTCATCTGCCGCCTTCTTTTGCTTCCTAAGCGCCTTCCTCTCCTCCTTGCTCAGCTCCGCTCCTCCATCAGCGGCGGGCGTGGCCGGTTCAGACTCGGCACCGCCGCCGACCGACTTTCTTGCCTTCTTGGCCGCCTTCTTCTCCTTGCTCAACGTCTTCTCTTCCGTCGCCGTCGGTGCGGCAGAGGGGGCAAGGGTCGCGGCGCTCGCCATGTTTGTCACGCCGTTGCTCGTGCTAACAGCGGTGGGCGCATCGGCCGAGGCGTTGTAGCTCCGTCCGCCGTCCTCCATCTGGAACGACTTTTGCTTGTACCCGCTGTCGCCGGCGGCGTGCCTCGACTGGCGCATGCCGCTGATGCTGCCCTGCATCTCGAGGGCGCGCAGGCGAGACTCGAGCTTCGCACGCGCCTCGAGACCAATGCTCGGCGCACCTTCCTCCGACTTGGTGTCCGCATCCGCAAGCGCGTCGAGACGGATCGAGAGGGCGGCCTTGGTGGCAACCATTCGCGCCATCTGAAGGGGGAAAATGGAAGGTAACAAGAGTGTCGAGTAAAAGCGTCGCGTCAGCCAAGGTTGTCCTCCGATATATCGGGCCACAACACGCAAGCGCTCGGGAGTCCGGCCGCAGCCGCCACCGATGCTCACCTTTCCCTTCAGCTTCTGCGAAGCCTGTCCGACCAGGCTGGCGTGGTAGATGAGACCGTACTTGGGCGTGTCGTGCTTGGTCTTGAGCGCGCGGAAGAGGGCCTTCTCGGCGCCGAGGATCTGAACAGTCGAGGCGGGGTGCTTGGCAAGGTTCATCAGACTGCCGGCGTGGCTGATGAGACGGGCGCCGACCAAATCGCCGACGAGGGCCGTCAGGTTGGGCGCGATGGCGGCCATCCTGTTCTGGAGGTATTGGAAAAGCTGGGCGCGGTACTGCGAGATCGAGATGACCTGGTCGCAAAGGCTCCAGATGTGCTCGAGGTCGGTCTCGGAGATCTCGGTTCCCATCGAGATCTCGGCGGCTGCCTTGAGCGTCTCCTCGATCTCTTCGGGAAGGATCTCGCTGAAGTCGGTGGCCGAGGCGCTGGTGCGGAAGCCCATGGCACGGATGACCTTGGCGTAGGAGAGGTTGTCGGTGATGATCTTGCCCATTTCGGGAAAGTGCCAGCCGTACCACTCCTTGACCCTCATGGCGTAGATGTTGATCTCCTTGTCGAGATCGTCAAGGAGGCCGATGGCCTGGACGACCATGGTGTCGACCTTGTCCGGACTGAACTTGAGTTTGTACCGGCTGAGCGAGTGCGAGAGGCCGAGGCTCATGGTGTTGAGGTCGCGCGGGTCGAGCGAGCCGTCGTTGGACGACGACGACGAGAGGAGAGAGGCAAGGTTCTCACGGATACCGCGGTAGAGGTCGAGGAGTTCCGAATCGTAGGTGACCTGGATGCCGAGCTTCTTGGCAATGGTCGAGGCCAGCTTGGACTCAGCAACGATGAGGTTCAGCTTGGACTTGCCCTTTCCGTCGGCCGAGTCAACAATCTCCTCGGTGAGGAACTTCTTAAGACTCTTGCTCATCTTTCCCTCATTGAGCGCCGAGACATCCTCGACAGCCTCGGCGGTGCTGGTGAAGCGGTGGATGGCCGAGAGTTTGAGGAGGTTGTTGGCCGCCTCGGGGGTCGAGAAGCTCTTGTGCAAGTCGGGCGACTGGAGCTTGGCGCTGTCCGAGAGGTTGAACAGGCAGAACCCGACTGCGGGGACGAAATATTGACGCATGGAAGAGTAGTAGAGTCGGCATCAGTCAAGGGCCCCGCGCGGCACTGTATTCCTCCTGTTGCTCCTGGCCGTCACACCATGGCCATCTAACCGCTCCGCCAAGCAGGCGGACGGGAAAGAGCTCGCTATGGCAGACACTTACCGGCTGTCTCAAAGAGGACCTTGACCATTGTGACGTGTAGCTTCCTTTCAGGACAGGGAAGGGGAGAGATGTATGGTGGCGGCTGAGCTGGAGCCGGGGTGGTCGAGGACAACGGGCCTCTGGTCTGTTCCGCAAGTAAAGTAGGGCGGAAATGGACGGAGCGGCGGGGGGCGGCTAGTAGGGTTTCTGTGGGTGGCTGTTGGCGATGGCGGTGGCGGTGGCGGTGGTGGAGGAGGGGTGAACAGGTCTTGATGGAGCGGGGGGGAGGCGGAGGCGGAGAGAGGGTGAGCAGGCGGCCAGCGCTTGGGTTTCTTCCTGTCTCTGTAGGCTCGCTGCTCGCTGGGCTGCTCGCTGGGCTGCCCGCTGGGCTGCCTGCTTTCGAGGTTGTGGATTGTCCCTGCCCCCTCCCCTCGTCTGTCCGCTCAACTGAAGTTTTTTTCTCAGAGAGCGACGCTGCGAGGCGGGCCCTTTTCGTTCGCTCGTCGTTTGGCCGGGGTTTTTTCTCTCACTTCCTTGCCCTTTTCACCTCTCCCCTGCGCCTTCCATCTCTGACGAGGCCGGAGCCGTATAGATTTATTTTTGAATGTCGTCTTTCTATGCAGAGTTAACTGAATATCATATATACCAAAAGTCGTCTTCTACATTCACCTCCGAGTGAGATTTAGTGGGAGATCATGTGCGCGTGCACGCGCCGAAGGAATGGCTACAAGAGAGCGAGAGAGCGAGAGAGCGAGCCCTACACGGCCAAGCCAGGATAAGGGGCGCAGCCGCCTTACTATTCGCCCGAGGAGGCCGGTAGGTGGTGCTGGTAGGTGGTGCTGGTAGGTGGTGCTGGTAGTGGTGGTGGTGGGGAGGAAGGAACCAAAGTAAGAGAAGCACAGGTGATACCGTATTACTACTTCCGAATTAGTTTAGTGGCTATGACGGCGCCTTGTCAATTCCAGCGGGATTTCGACTATCGACGTCCCCGCAGTTGCGCGGCGCAGACCCGGGTTCAATTCCCGGATTTGGAGGTTCTTTCTACTTTTGCTTCACTTCGGCCCTCTTTCTTGGTCAGTTCTTTCGCATTTAGGATGGTGGCCTTGAAAAGGTCTGGTGAACCCGGAAGGAAGGGTCCTCTCGCCGGTGAGAGGAAGAGGAGGCATCGTCCGCCCAGTGGACTTCGGGCTGTGCAGTTCTGAAGACTCGTACAGGATAGCAACACGACGAGGTCAGGACACGGGAAATATTTGCGTAAAATAAGGTAAAAAGAAAGGGCGACGTAGACACTCTACTGAAACGACGATCCTAGGAAGCGTTTGACAACGACCAAGAACCCGTGCGGTCTGCACTCATCAATGTCTGCTACAGGCGTGGCACAGAGGCTTGCGCGATTCAAGGCCTCACGACAGCCGCGAAGGGGAAGGTACCGCCTGGACACTCGCCAGGGGTGCTGGCCGACGCCGGTCAGTTGCCGATGGACGAGGACGACAGGCAGGATCAGGCGCCTTGAAATTGGACAGCTTTGTTCCACGGCTCCCGTCGAAGCATCTCCCGACAGCTTCGACGTTGACGAGCCACTCACTTCGACAGTCCCCTTTCGGCTTGTCACCCACCTTTTGTCCGCGGGACCGCTTGGACTGACACGCAGTAGCACCCTCCTAATGAGCTCCGAGCAGCCTCTTCAGATCATATTGAAAGGCTAATCACCCTTTTCCTGTCTCCTCCCTCGAGCGGGAGATCATGGAAGATGCGTCTCGCCGGGACGAAGCAGGGAGGCAGACCTCAAGCCTGATACCATGCGACCCGACCGTCCGCCCACGGAGGTCGCGTTCCGAAGAGACGAATCACCTCTCTATGGGCGGTATCAGGCCCGTCTGTCTTCCAGACAGTGACACGTACAGATGATCGAGGCGGGCGTCGACATGACATGTGATGGCGACCCTGTTGGTGGCTCGGAGGTGTGAGGGTGCTGACGGAGCGGGACGCGTTCTATTTGCGAGACTGCATCCCTCCACCTCGTCGCTTTGGCGTGGAGGCGTACGTGGCCCACCCCGCGCCCGTGCACTGCCGCCTGCCCACCTGCCTGCCCGCCTGCAGGATTTTCTGCAGGACCCGGCGAACGACCGAGGGCAGGCGACAAGCAGAGCTGCATCATCGTCGTTTAGCCTATGCCCTCTTCGGAGCCACCGTCGGCACACACACACACACGCCCTCTCTCTCTCTCTCTCTCTCTCTCTCTCTCTCTCTTCCACACATACACGCTTACACACACACACACACACACACGCTCACCTCGCCACTCTCTTACTACCCTCGCTCTTCACCTCAATATTGGTCCCCTCTGGACGCACTCGCGGTACCGCACAAACACCTTCTCTTGAGCAAAGGAACCCTTGCAGCTGCCTGCGTCTTCCCCTGCCGTTGCCTCGACCAGGACAACCCCGGCGCCACCCACCTCAGTCTCTGACTTTTCTCCACAAGCCCTGCACAGCATACCGCAGCGCAGCTCAACAAACACAGGAGGGTCGCCAACGATGTCATCCGGGATCGGCTCGCTCTTTTCATCGCTCTTCCTCTACCTGCGCTCGCTCCTCTTTTCAAAACACCTCGAGATATGCGTGGTGGGCCTCCAGGCGGCGGGCAAGACGTCGCTCGTCAACCTGCTCAGCTCGGGCCAGTTTGCCGACGAGATGGTGCCCACCGTCGGCTTCAATATGCGCAAGGTCCGGAGCGGTAACACGACAATCAAGGTGTGGGACATCGGGTGAGTACCTGGCGGCGGCCCCTCGCTCGGCTTTGTACGCCGAATGGTCCGCTGAGCGCCTCGCTGAAGAGCTTCTGGGATCCTGCTATGAGACTCCTGTTGTACCTCGCAGTGGTCAGCCACGCTTCAGAAGCATGTGGGAGCGCTACTGCCGCGGAGTCTCTGCGATCCTTTTTGTCGTCGACTCGTCGGTACCATTACCAAGCTCAAAGGACACTGTTGCCGCTTCTTCCGAGGAGAACCAACAGGAGGGAGGGCAGAGATCAACGTCGACACCATCAAGTGATCCATGGCTTGTGGCCACCGACGAGCTGCATGCGCTCATCGGCCGACCGCATTTGGCAGGCGTACCACTGCTGGTCCTGGCGACAAAGAACGACATCAAAGGTGCCGCCGGTGTCGAAGATGTGATCTGTGTTATGTGAGTGCGAGACGAGGGAGGAAGAAGTGTCGGAGCGAGTGTAGCCCTCTGACGTGCGCTTTCCTCTCTCCCGATGGTCTTCTCCTCGACTCGACGCAGGCGACTGGATACGGTGGCGAATCGAGAGGTGTCTTGCTACAGCATCAGCAGCAAGAACCAGGTCAACATCGACGTTACGCTGCGATGGCTCGTCGCTCGCAGTCCGGCTGGCGGTAGATGAGGCGGGTGAGCCTCCTTGGAGGTGGAGAGTCGCTGCGCAGCCGTGCGCTGAGCCGAAGTTGTGAACTCATGGGCACGTCAATCGACGACGTCGGCCTTACCTCCCGCCCTCGCCGCTTCCGCCAGGCCCAGCTTATCGGATGCATGGGCCTAGCCAGCAGACCAGACGGCCTGCGCTGCGGAGAATGGAGCAAAGAAGGAAAGCATGGCATGGGCGGACGCTTCGTGCATGCTCTGCGACGGCTCTACCATCGCCGTCGTCACAACACCGGAACACCAGCATACACGAGACAATGATACCAGTCCTCCCCACCTCTCGCCTGCCGGTCCTGGTGAGCAGCATCGAAGCAGGCTGACCAGGACCTTGTTCTCGGCTGAGGTGCTTTACAAGAGGTCAGAGATGCGGTCTCGAGGGTACCCTCTAGAAAGCGAGGAGACGCCGTGTTGGTCGCTACCTGCTGTCCTGTGCCATGGTGGACAGGGATTGTGTTGGATGACCATGCGTCCGAGAAGCTGATCGTCCGCTGTCACGATCCAGTCTCGATCAAACTACAGTACTCTGCGGGAGAGAATGAGAGGGGGAGAGAGGTGGAGGCTGGCGTGGAAAAAAAGCGGGATGGTGTCGGCAAGAAGGGGCGGCGAAAGGAAGAAAAAGAAGGCGCGCCGGCGCCGCCTCGATTTTCTGGCTAAGTTATCCTTTTGGCTGGCGATTTTATCGATGGCCGCAATCTCGGCCTCGCCGCCCGCACAGAGCAGCCTCGATCGACTCACGACTCGACATGCCCTCGCCGACACTGCTCGCGCCCTCGCGCCCTCGCGCCCCCACGCCCCTTCCACCACCACCTCCCACCTCCCATTCTCGCCCTTCCCTCCCGTCGCAGCGCCATAGCGACCCTCATTAGCCAGCGTCGCCCCCCTCTTCACCGACGGCAGAGCTCGGACACCCCACCCACCATCCACCTACCCAGCCACCGGCTGCCTCCACACCCACCCGCGACCCAATCCCGCTCCAAGACCGATCCCACCACCTGCAGCTCTAGCTACGCCAGCATGGCATCGACATCCTCCTCTTCGGCCGCCAAGGCGCCGCCGCGCCGCCTCGCCGTCATGACATCTGGAGGCGACAGCGCCGGCATGAACGCCGCCGTGCGCGCCGTCGTCAAGATGGCCATCTTCCGCGGATGCGAGGCCTTTGTCATCCGCGAGGGTTGGGAGGGCCTCGTCCGCGGCAACCATTCGCCAGACGCTACGCCCAGCTCCACGCCTGCCCTCAGCAGGAACAACTCGGGCTTCTTTGACACCGCCGACCCCAAAGGCAAGACCGACTACTTTGGCGGCGCCGGCCCCTCGGACGAGGCAGAGGGTCAGTTCGTCCCCACCTACGGCGAGGGCGAGATGCTGCGCGAAGGCGTTGGCGAGGCACAGGAGCTTGGACTGCGCGGACGCTACATCATTCGCGTCGGATGGGACGACGTCAGGGGATGGATGGACCAGGGCGGCACGCTGATCGGCACCGCCCGATGCAAAGAGTTTCGCACCGTCGAGGGGAGGGAGAAGGCGGCCTACAACCTCATCTCCAACGGCATCGACGCGCTCGCCGTCTGCGGAGGCGACGGCAGCCTGACGGGCGCCGACAGGCTGCGCGCCGAATGGCCCGACCTCGTTGCCTCGCTCAGGCAAAAGGGCCGCATCTCTGACGAGCAGGCGACGCGCTACGGCCACCTCAACATCGTCGGCCTCGTCGGCTCGATCGACAATGACATGGCCACCACCGACATCACCATCGGCGCCTCGACCGCGCTCCAGCGCATTTGCGAGTCGATCGACTCCATCTCGAGCACCGCCGCCTCGCACTCGCGCGCCTTTGTCGTCGAGGTCATGGGCCGCCACTGCGGCTGGCTTGCCGTCATGGCGGGCATCGCGACGGGCGCCGACTACATCTTCATCCCCGAGCAGCCGCCGCAGGGCGAGCATTGGTCGTCGGAGATGTGCGAGGTGCTGCGCAAGCATCGCGAGCTGGGCAAGCGCAAGTCGATTGTCATCATCGCCGAGGGCGCTCACGATCGCGAGCTCAACGAGATCAAGCCCGAGATGGTCAAGGATGTCCTGACCGACGAGCTTGGCCTCGACACGCGTGTCACCACGCTCGGCCACACGCAGCGCGGCGGCAAGCCGGATGCTAACGACCGCATCCTCGCGACGCTCCAGGGCGTCGAGGCGGTCAACGCCGTGCTTGAGGCCAACCCGGAGACGCCGTCGTACGTCATCGGCATCACCGAGAACAAGGTGACGCGCATCCCACTGGTGCACGCCGTCGAGCAGACCCAGCGTGTTGCGGCCGAAATCGAGGCCAAAAACTTTGACGCCGCGCTGGCGCTGCGCGACCCGGAGTTCGAAGAGGGCCTGCGTGCGTTCAAGATCATCAGCAAGGTCAACGACGAGCAGCGCCTCACGGCGGAAAAGCGGCTGCGCATCGGCATCATCCACATTGGCGCGCCCGCGGGCGGGATGAACGCCGCGACGCGGACCATGGTACGCTACTGCCTTGCGAGGGGCCACGAGCCGGTCGTCATCTACAACAGCTTCCACGGGCTACTCAAGGATAACGTCTCGGTGCTCAGCTGGCTGCGCGTCGACAACTGGGCGGTGCGCGGCGGCTCGGAGCTCGGCGTGAACCGCAGCCTGCCGGACATTGACCTGGGCGCCGTCGCCTCCAAGTTCCAGCAGCACAAGATTGAGGCGCTCCTGATGATCGGTGGATTCGAGGCGTTCATGTCGCTCAAGATCCTCGACGACAACCGCGAGCGGTACCCGGCCTTCTGCATGCCGATGGTCGCGCTGCCCGCGACCATCTCGAACAACGTCCCGATGAATGAGTTCAGCCTGGGGTCGGACACGAGCCTCAACGCGCTGGTGGGTGCGTGCGACGCGGTGAAGCAGTCAGCGTCGGCGTCGAGGAACAGGGTGTTTGTCGTCGAGACGCAGGGCGGCAAGTGCGGCTACATTGCCGTGATGGGCGCGCTCGCGGCCGGGGCGGTGCTCGTCTACACGCCGGAGCAGGGCATCGGCCTGCAGCAGCTGGGCAAGGACGTAGAGTTCCTGAAGAAGCGCTTCGCGCTCGACGCCAAGGGCAAGAGCGAGGGACGACTCGTGATCCGGTGAGTAACGGGGCCAACGGCCGGTTGGACCTGCCTTTTGTTTGCCCTTGTCGTGAAGCCTCGCTGACACACACATGACACCGCGCCCGCCATCGCAGCAACGAGAAATCGTCCGACGTCTTTACGACAGAAGTGATCACCAAGATCCTCAAGGAAGAAGGCTCGTCGATGTTCGACTCACGTTCTGCCTCTCTCGGCCATACTCTACAGGGCGGTACGCCTTCACCTTTGGACCGCGTTCGAGCTACACGCCTAGCGTTGAAATGCTGTCAATTCCTGGAAGCGAAAGCTCTGGAACGTCGTTCCTCTTCCAGCGGCAGCGGCGGAAAGACGAAGGGTCCATGCGAGATCAAGTACGGCGAAGATACGGCAGTGATGATCACGATCCAAGGAGCCAAGATTTGCTTCACTAGCGCAAAGGAAATGGCGAGGAATGCGGATATGAAGAATAGAAGGGCCAAGAAGGCTTGGTGGCATGACCTTAAGGCTCTTGTTGAGCTGATGGGTGGTAGAACCGGGTTGGGTCATTTGTAGATTTGCCTGCAAGGTCTGCGGCTGTGTAGCTTGGGTTGTGTCGATGCAGTTTGTGGTCGTTTGTTTCCTTTGGTGCGGGGATGTGTGTGTCTTTCCAGGACGATGCGATAGCTAAAAGATACAGAGCGAATTGGGAGAAGAGGCTATACCGCCCTTGACTGGTGGGATGAGGTGGGAAGATGGTTGGGCGATGATCGGGATGTCGGTGTGATGCTTGGTCGACCTCTCACACGATCAAATAAGTGAGGGGAGGGAGGGGGGAGCTCACCTCGATACGGAGCGCTGGTCAGGAAGAAGGACCATCGGCTGTGTTTCTTGCAGGTTTCAGAGAGACGTTCGAGGTCGAAGAGCTCGCCTGTCGTGTCGGTCGGTGAGGAGCGCGAGGGGGGTGATGGAAGACGTCAGTGGTTGAATGTACGACGATCTGGGGAAGGGTAAAAGGCGGCGCGACTCACCGATGGGACAGCCCCACACGGGTAAGAGCCAGCTGTGCAGCCAGAGCTCTGCTCGGACAGCCAAAGGACGACGACGACGACGACGACGACGACGACGACGATGGTGATGTCAGCGGCATGCGTGCGACACTTTGCCGTCTATCGATGGCGACGGCGCCTGCAGACTCACCACGATGCGGTCTGAACTCAAACGACGGATTGTTGGTGGCGATGGTGGTGACGGCAATGGGGGTGCGCTCGAGAAGCGCGAGAGGAGTGAGGGTCAAGGTGGACGGGCAGGGCGGCGTGTGTATGTGGACGAGGCATGGTCTGTGTCTGTGAGCGCCGGCTTATTTTGGGTTGCGGCTTCTCCACCTTGAAGCTTGTGGTACCGTGACCCTTCTTGACGCGGGGGAGCGCCGGTCAATTCAGCGACCGATGGCCGATCCCGATTCAGCCCGATTGTAGAAGCGAAACGATAAGCGCCGATTTGTGGATGGGGCGAGCGGCTGAGCACGTTGCGGCTGCGGCGCGCGCGTGTGGCGCTGCATCAGAGCAGAGGGGCGCGCCACCTGAGCGCAGCCACTGCTGACGCTGGATGAGCACGTTCGCGCCGACAAGCCTCTGTCGTCGCCTCCCTCACCAGCGCGCCCCTTTCCCCATCAACCACCACCACCCCAAGCTAGGTTACTCTTAACTTATGCTGCCTATCATGCTACACTAGCGGCGGCCTGGGCGCACGCCAACAAGCCCCACGTCCCTTCGTCCACATCAACGTCTACTTACTCCTGCGCCTCCGCACACGCCCTCCACTCATCCTCGCAGTGCAGCTCCCACACGCACCACGTCGCTACGCCACCCCATCATCCCGTCATAGCATCGCCTCGACCCACCCACGCAGCCACCCACGTACATACCACCGCCAGCATCCATCATCCATCCACTCTTTCCCACCTTCATCCACCACCACCACCAACACCTCCGTACTGGCACGCCCCCACTCAAGACGACCACCATGTCGTCCTCGTTCGTCTTTGCAGACGCCTTCGTCTTCCCCGAATCCTCGCCCCTCTTCGACCCCAGGCTGCACCGCCTCTTCTACGCCTCACTCGCCATACAGCACACCGCCTACCATGTCCTTGCCAACACCCTCCTCAGCGGCGACAGCAAGGACATGCTCAAGAAGCGCTGCTGGATCCTCACAACCATGACCAGCGCCGTCCTGTGCGCCGCCAGCCTCCCCTACCTCGCCGACCTCCACAGCCTCCGTCCACAACTCTACCGCACCGTCGCCGAGCCCATGGCCGCCTACTTTGTTGCCTAGCTCGTCTCCGACCTCGCCCTCGGCTCCATCTACTACCGCAGCATGATCAACCTCTCCAGCGGCTGGATCCACTACATCGCCTACACTTTTCTCTTCTCCTGGTGGACCCACCGCGGATGGACCCACCTCGCCGCCACCGCCGCCATCTTCGAGCTGCCCACCTTGATCATGGGCATCGCATCCATCCACCCGCCCTTCCGCTCCAACGTCGCCTTCACCTCCACCTTCTTTGCCACGCGCGTCTTCTTTCACCTCGCCCTCATCCTCGCCAGCGTCACCGAGCACGGCAGGAACGCTCCCGGACTGCACGGCAGCTGGGGTCCCGTCGCCAGCATGATCCTCACGTACCCGATGCACCTGTGGTGGGGCTACAAGTGCATCCTCAGCGTTCGGAGGAGGATGCACAGGCGCAAGCTCGCAGCCAAGGAGGTGCGCAACGCCAAGGCGTCTCTTTCCGCATCGGCTGGGCAGCTCTTCACCGGTCTACCGGCGCCAGATGTTAGCAGCGCCGTCAATACCCCCGCCACCACTCCTGGAGCCGGAGCGGTACCTGCCATGGCCAACTTTGAATCGACGGGACCCGTCCACTCTGCCTTTGCCAAGGCCGCCTCGATGGCCCGACCTCCCGTCAACCTCTTGTTGCCTCGATCGCGTCGCAAGTCGTCGTCGTTGTTGTCGTCGCCTATCGTCGGCAGCGCCTCCGTCGACGCCTCTTCCGTCTCGACGGCAAGGAGCGACGGCGACGACCGACAAGCACCGCTCCTCAACCGCCGTCTCTCGAGCAAGTACATCAACTCGCAATCCGTCTTCACCGCACCTGTCGCGCCGGACGGCGCCCGTCCCGACGATGCCGAGCCATTCCTGGCGATTCGAAGTCCGGCCGAGGCAAAGGACCGCGCACGCCGGCTGATGGCCGACACGGTGCGCAAGGTCTGGCTGAGCGCACCGGCGGGCTGGAGAAGACAGTTTGAACAAGAGGCGGCCGACCTGCACCGTCTTCGTCGCAGCGGCGGTGACGGGCAGCCTAGGATGGCCCTGCATCGTAGCCTCTCTTCCTCGTCCTCCCAGGCGTCGTCGAGCGAAGAGTTCGACGATGCCCCGAACTCGACGGCGACGGCGGGCCAAGGACGGACGCAACACTACTTCTTGCTTCAAAAAGCTCGAGCACGCCGTGCGGTCCTCCGTGCAGTCCGAACGGCCATCAACGGACGGGACGCCGATGGACTCCGTGCGGACTCCAAGGACGGAGCGACGTTCGGAGACGGAGCCGTCTCCTCCTCCGGCGGAGCGGGTGCGGGTGTGGACGGCGTGGACAGGACGCTCCTGAAGCTCGACTTTAGCTCGTTGATCGCCTACCTGCCGCCTGATTTCTTCGGACAGGACTACAAGATAAGAGAGTATCCCGTGGAGAGGGATGTCGGGGGTCAGGGGAGGGGGCGGAGGATCGTGGGACAGATCGGGAGGAGGATGCAGGTGGCGAGGAGGGATATGGTAGTGTTTTGAGCGCGATGCCGGGCGCTGCTTTGGTCTGCCCGTTCCGTTGCTCTCGACGACCTCATGATGATTGATTATAGATGATCTACGACCGACGATGCATCTGACGATGTACATTGCTTCATGTTGCTCTCCCGCTTCCATGATCTCGCACACTCTCCCCTTTGGATAACACTATACCCCAGTCTCTATTGACTTACAACAGACACACCCGGGCGACGCTTACTCTGTACCTAAACGATGCGACACGGCACGACGACCCCAAGACGTTTGGTCCTGTACATATTGTAATTAAGCTGAGTTGCATGAAAGCTTCGACGAGGCTGCGGTCACAAATCGATCGATCGCTAGGCACGTTTCGACCGTCTTATCATCTTTCGACGACAGGCGTCGGGTCTAGACAGACGACGTCCTGGGGGTTTCGACGTCAGACTTGGACTCTTGCACGCTCTCTTCGAAGAGATCTCCTTCATCTGCCTCGGGAGCGGCGACGAGGCTGGGCTCTTGGACACCTTGGCGCACGTGTTGCTGTGCCTGCATCAGGGCGAGTCGACGTTCGTTGAGGACTAGCTTGATACGAGCCATTGATTTTCGGACCTGTCGTGGCGTAGTGTCGGTGTGTGTGCGTGTGTGTGAGTGTGTGTGTCGAGGAAGAGGGGGGGAAAGGCGCAAAGAGAAAGTCAAGAAAGGATGGATGGGAAGGAGGGGGGGGATAAACGATCTCGAGTCAGTCCATCACATCTTATCAAAAGAAGTCGCTCAAACCAGAACGGGGGGGGGGGCGGTGGGGGACAAGACGATGCCCTAACTACTCACCCTATGGTTCCTCCTACTAAGACTTTCATTCCACATTTTAGCCGCTTGTCTTCCACCGATCCTTACCAATTCCTCCCAACTGGTCGCCAACCTATTCCTCTCCTGCAACAGGACATACCAAAGCGTATGCAGATCCTTGCTACTCTTCAACCTCAATTCCGCAGCTACCCAACTTCGACCGTTACCATCTTTGCCCATATCCGATCGGTGTACTGCATGTGGCATGTCGATCACGATGGAAGATGGGGAAGTTGCGTTGATGTGGTCCGATTCAGACGTAGCTGTCGTGGGTGGATGGGCGAGTGTTGAGGGAAAGGTGGATCGGTGAAGGTGGAAGAATTGGAGAAGTGGATGGTTCGGGTAGCGACGCAGTTGAGTGAGTTGATCCGTAGGCGCAGAGGGGAGCGAGGCGGACGATTGAGATGATGGCTTCGTCGGTACGACGACGGGAGCTTGCAGCGCCGTTCGAGACGTAGAGAAGAGGCGAGACGGTCCGGCAGTAAGCCGTGTCACGGCGCGACGGAGCGTCATTGTGTGAGGCCGTTCGGAGCGAGGCGGTAGGAATGGTACCCGTGGAAGGTCGGTCGGAAAAAGGTAGCTGGGGGCGGGTGACGATGCTGGGACGCAGGTTGTGCGGTTGGTGGTAGCTCGACGATGGTGGTTGTTCGACGATGGCGGTCATGGGTGGCGGCAAGGCTGAGGCCTTTTCTTCTCGACTTGCGTCCACGGCCGTCCGATTTTTCTGCCCTGCCGCTCAACACTTTCGCGCGATAAAGTGTCTCTACGCCATCGTCCACGCACTCAATCTTATGTGTATGACGAGTCGCAAGCCACTCTCCCTTCTCATCATCGTCTACATTCGAGCTTGTGTCGCTTTTGCTGCGGCTGCGATGCGTGGTTCGAGAGGGGGAAAGCTACGTGCTGCTACTAACGAGAGGCCTGCGGAGCCCGGGCTATTATGCGGACAAGGGGAAAGGAGCTGGTGGTGGTTAAGTATATAGCGTCGAGGCCGGTGACGATGATCGGGCGACAAGAGGTGGATAAAAGACCGTAGCACCTAGTGCAGTGTAACCCTTTCGCTCGATCGATGCGATGCCAAGCGAGGTGAAAACGAGCGTGAAGGCAGACCTGTATGAAACTAGGCTAAGCTGTGTAAAGGAACGAGAGACGGACCAGGGCAGCGATGACGACGGGTCGCCTTTCGACGATGAAGGGGCCAGGTAAGCGGAGGTCAAAGAGCGGAAGCTCCTCGCCACGTCGTTGTCGTCTGTTACAGGACTGCAAGTGCTGGTGCGACACCGCGGCGGCAAGAATGGCGAGTAGAGCGACGCGGTTGTGTTGCGTGTCTATCCTACCCAGTCCGGCACCGGTGCGCTCGCCCGCAAGAGGGGCAGCCCCCTCAGCCCTGCTGCATGTGGCCTTGCGGATACTGGTGGTGCTGTGATCCGTAAAAGATGCCGTCAGGACCCTGGTGGCCATGCTTGAGACCGCCGTGCACATCGACCGAGGCCGCAAACTGGCTGAAGGGCGGCAGGGTGGTGGTTGACGACGGGACGCCTCCAGCGCCCGCCGCACCGCCTTTTCCAGTGGCGCTGGGCACCTGGAAGATAGGGTTGACGTGCCCGTGCTGCTGCTGCTGCTGCTGCTGGTGGTAGTGCGGATGCTGATGATGCTGAAGGTTGGCGAGAGGCGGCAACTGTGATCCCTCGGCCGAGCCCAGGCATGGGTCCCGCTGGCCGCCGGACGGCAGCGCCTGGTGCAAGGGCGGGAGCTGGTAGCCTTGGTGATACGCCGCCGAGCTCTGCGCCGCGCCGGCCCCATGCGAATAGGGGTGGAAGCGGGGTATGCCGGAGGCGTGGTGCAGCGGCGAGGCCGACCCTTGCCGGTGGGCAGAGGCCGACGAGGCGCGGCTGTTGGCGCGGCTCTGGCGGCTGACAGACTGCCGGCTTCCGACGAGGTGGACGGGGCCCGGCGAGACGTTGCCCGGCGTCCTCGCGCGCGCCTCGGCCGCTGTCATGTTCTCCATGTTGGTGATCAGCTGGTGGTCGAGCGAGCTGATGGACCGCGTGTCCTGCGAGCTCCTGTGCGAGTCTGTCGACGTCGCAAAGCGTCTAGGGTCGACAATCGAGGGCGCCGACGCCAGTGACGATGATGAATTGGCGCGCTGCATCCGATTTTGAACGGGAAGCTGCTGCCGGTTCTTCGGCCCGGGATCGCTGTCGCCCGTAGCGTACGACTGGACCGAGATACGCCGCGGGTCCATGGCGTCCTCGAAGCTCGACATTGAGTGGTCGTCGTCATAGCCCCGCCTCCGGGCCTTTGAAGAGCGGTTGTACTGCGGAGCGCCACCTCCTCGCCAGGCCATGTTGGACGCCATCGACGGGTTGGTGACGCGGCCGGCAAAGTCGGGGCTGGTCGGCTGGGAAGAGTGCTGGGCATGGAGGGGCGAGTGGGGGAAGTCGCTTGACGGAAATGTCGACATCGCGGGCGAAAGCTGAATGCCCGGCGGCACCGGCTGCTTGCCGCGGGCCTTTTCGCTCGGTCCGGGGAGGCGCTGGGCATCGTCAGTCTGCACCGTGCCGCTGAGCCATTCGACGGCCTCCTTGGTGTTAGACGATGCCAGCAGCTGGTTCCGCTTTTGGATGACGGCCCTGGCCCGATCCCTGGCCGCCTTCTGCTGCGCCTCTCGCCTCGCCTTTTCCGCTTCCTTGGCCGCTTTTTCCGCCTCCTTCTTAGCTTTCTTTGGGTCGAGCTGGGTGATGCTGGTTCTCGGCGAGACCGAAGGCGGTGCGGCCTGGTGCTCTGCCGCCAGCTTCTGCGCCGGCGTCTGAGCTGTCTGGGCGTACATGCCCTGGCCCGCCTGGCGCAGCTCGCCGCTGTTGTTGCCGGCGTCACTGCTATTGTTCGTGCTGCCGCCCTGCGGGCTGTTGCTGCTGAAGAGGTGCAAGCCCCAGCCTTTGCTTCGCCTCCTCTCCTTCTCGCGCGATCCGATCGTCTCGTTGCTGGCATTGGAGTCGTTCTGGTGCGATAGCTCGCTTGACGAGCCCACCATGCCCATGGCCTGCTGGGCTCCTCGCGCGGCCAGGCTGTGATCGGCATCGGAGTACGCCTGCTGATGCGTTGTCGTCGACGAGTGCAGTTGTTTCTGTGGCGACGACGCTGCCGCCGACGGTTGCTGCTGCTGCTGTCGCGCAGCCCGATCCTTGCTGTAGGCCAGCGTCAGGTCGTCGTCGTAGACGGTCCTGCCCCCAACGTTGCCGTAGCTGTCCGTGCTGCCGGGCCCGTCCGCACCGCCCTGCTGCTGATACTGCCTGTGCTGGTGGGCGCGCAGCTGAGCGTCGCGGCTGCTGGGCCGCAGCGTGGCCTCCGTCATTTGCGCATCCGACATCTCGTCGCGATGGCCGCCCCGGCCGTTGGCCGCCTGGTCCCGCGAGTAGCCATCGAACTGTATCGACGCATGGCTTCCTGCATACATCGACGCGGAGTCTGGAAAAGCTGGATAGCTCGACACGGAAGAGTCCCTGTGCGATTGTCCTGGTGCCGGTGCCCACGGTATGTCGCCGGACTCCTCTTGCATCGGCGAAGGATGCGAGCCGGAACCGGGACCAGCGCCAGACG
This sequence comes from Thecaphora thlaspeos, assembly GCA_900291925.1. Lineage (NCBI taxonomy): Eukaryota > Fungi > Basidiomycota > Ustilaginomycetes > Urocystidales > Glomosporiaceae > Thecaphora > Thecaphora thlaspeos. The sequence goes on along the minus strand of UWYS01000003.1, from coordinate 345,395 downwards.
CCGCTGCCGCCGCTTGAGCCGCTTGAGCCGCCTGTGACTGCTGTGCGTAGAACGGGACTCTGTGGAGGGGCGCCAGGCTGCTGCCGTTCGCTAGCTTCTTGTCTGCAGCACCGAATGGAGGCTTGGCGTGGTACGGCGAAAGGGGCTCCGAGTGCGATGGCGGCAGGGCCCTGCGACTGGCGACCTCGGTGAGGCGGTCGTTGATCTGGACGGCGCCGGGCGGCGGTCTGCGGATGGGCGCCGTGGCGCTCACCACAGGCTTGGCCTGCGGCGGACGCAGCTTCGGCGCGTCGTTTGTCATGTAGGGGTGCCTGAGGCAGTCCTTGGTGGTGAGCCGGAGCTTGGGGTCATAGCGGAGGAGGTCCTGAATGCAGTCGACCAGGCTGATGGGGACCCTGCCGTTGAAGAGGCCGTGGAAATTCCTCGGCTGCATCCGGGGGAACGAGAAGCCCACCGCCTTGGCCATCCGGACGCCCTTTTCCCACTCGCCACCGCCGCGGACCCTATTCCGCTCGTCCCGACCGTACGCCGGGCTAGGGTCGCCGAGGATGTCGCAGAACAGCATTACCTGGTCGACCTCGCTCTGGCCCGGAAAGAGCGGCCGCAGATTGACCAGCTCGGCGATGATCGTCCCCAGCGCCCAGGTGTCGACGGGGGCGCTGTAGTCGCGCGAGCGCAGCAGCACCTCAGGAGCGCGGTACCATCGTGTCGAGACGTACTCCGTGTACGGCGGCTTGCTGTCCGTCTCCCTGGCGAGGCCAAAGTCGGCCAGCTTGACAATCACCAGGACATCCTTCTCCGGAGGCGTGCCGGGCGCAGCGTTGGGCTGTGACGGCGGATAGTCGGCGAGACCTGTGGTGGTGATCAGCAGATTCTCCGGCTTCATGTCTCTGTGGAAGTAGCCGTGGCTGTGGATATAGTCGAGGCCGTGGACGATCTGCTCAAAGATCGACGCCACTAGACCGCCGGCGAGCGGCCGACCCTTGCGCGACTTTGTCAGCTGGTAAAGGTTGCCCTCCATGCTCTCGAAGACGAAGTGCAGCTCCTTTGTTGTCGGCATGAGGAAGGCATCGTAGAGCGGGATGATGTTAGGGTGGTGGGGAATGGCGAGGAGGGACTGGGAGAGGCCGACGGGTCGACAGCGAAGGGGCGAGCGAAGCAGCAGAGGGAAAAGGTCCGAGACGTCAGTCGCCGAGCGAACTCTCTTTGTTATGGGGACTAGATCCTGCTCCGCATCACCTGGCTAACGAGACAGCCCGCTTGCAAAGCAGTCGTCGCCCAAGACCGCCGCCGTCGGGCGAAAAGGTGCGGTCGCGATGACGGCCTCAACCGCGGCGCTGCGTCCGTCGCTCCTTCCGTCTGCCGCCTCCTCTTGCTCCGTTCGTGCGCCTAGGCCTAGAGAGGTCATACAGCCGGGTCCGCCGATGCCGCGTCCGTCTGCACCAGCCTGTCCACGTTGCTACCAACTCACCTTGAGCTCCTTCAGCTTCATGCACTCCTGCCAGTTTGTGAAGGGCTTCTTCATCCGCTTGATCGCCACCAGCCTCTTCCCGATGTACTCTGGCCGCGTGGTAGGATGCTGCATGGGCGAGAGCATGGTCCCGCTGGGCAGCGGGCTCTTCCAGTCGGCCAGGCACACGGTGCCAAAGGAGCCGTCGCCGAGCTCCTTGACCACGGTAAAGTCGCGCGGCCCTTCGCGCATCAGGTCGGCCGCCGTCGTCGGCATTGCCGGTCCCGCTGGTGGTGCTAGCCGGCTGTCGGCGCCATGTCTGCCAAAAGTGGCAGCGCTCTGCGGAAACGCGGCTCGTGTGGGCGAGTCAGCAGGCGCAGCCCTGACGCTCGGAAGGACTGCGGATCGAACGCCGTGGTCGTGCGAGGCGTAGCCGTTGGTCTCTCGAGATGGCGCGGCGGCGGCAGCGATGCCATGGGGAGATCTGTCCATCCTAGCTGCTACTGTTGCGTCTGCGCCGGATGGCTGGGATGCGGTTATAGGCTGCTTGGAGGAGGAGGAGGCGACATTGGCCATGTTCAGGTCTGCATAAACACAATGGCCATGTTCCATTATCCGTTGCCAGTCTCGTCAACACGGGTGGAGATTCGGCCTGGAGAGGTGGCCGATGAGACGGTGAGGGGCAGAGGTGTCCGTGCGAGTGGGCAGCGAAACGGAAGGAAAGGAAGTCAGACGACAAAGGCGGCGATGACGTGCCGATGGGTGATTGTGGTGGTGGCAGTCGTGGAAGTTGCACGTTTGTCGTGCAGAGTCAGGGAGCGGCGGATGGCTGCTGCTAGCTGTTACGGACGTGTGTATGTGAAACGACTTGGCAGCAACTGCAAGCGAATCGAGCGGACGACGTGGGTTACAGCAGAGTGGTCACCGGTCAGCAGAGTGCTGTTGCACCCTGTCCGCGAGAGCTCAATTGTTCGACGGCGGGTGTGTGGGCGTGAAATAGGCCGACGAGTTTGCTCGCCTCCCGCAGAGTAGTGAGAGTCGCGGGACGAGCAGGTGGATCGGACTGGCTCGTCTCCGTGAGGCTGGCTGACTGACTGACTGACTTGTGAAGCAGGACCGACGCGCAGATAGTCGACGTGCGGGGAAGGAAGATGCTAGACCTGGGCGGAGAGGCGGCAGTGGCGTATAGGCGGTGGGATGGCGATGAGGGAAGGGGCAAGGCGGTATGAAGGTGCAAGGCGATGAGACGAGATGTGGTCGTGGCACACAGAGGGGGGGGGGCGAGGCGCGAGGCGCGAGGAGCGTCGCCCGCTGTCGTCGTCGCGGGTGCCGCCTGGTCTGACCGTCTGTTGGGAGGCAGCAGCGGGCGGACGTGCGGACAAGCAGCGCCGCCTGCAAGGGATGCTTGCTCGACTTTTTCGTGGCAATTCCTTGACTTCCAGGCGCGCGCGCGCCCATGCAACCGTCGCGGTCCGTCGGACCACGCCAAAAAGGCCATCGCTTTGCGTTGAAATGGGCGTCGGCTGCCCGAGCTTGTATAACTTAGGTTAGTGTTTTTGTTTTTTTTAAAGTTGAGGGCCCGCCAACAGCGACGGTGCGACGGCAGTACGGCGATACGGCGGTACGGCGATACGGCGGTAGCTCGCTCCTTGTGCGTCGTTGGCGTCGCCGAACGCGTCCTTGTACACCGTCGCACCAGCCGCGCACGGAAGCTGGCGGGTGGAAAGGAAGAATCAACGCGGGCTGCCGTTCTCCACGCCAAGGGGGCGAAGCGGAGGCGCAACAAGATCCGATGGGCGATTGCAGGCCTCATCCCGCCATGAATCGCCACCGTACGGTACGTAGCAGTTTTTTGTCGCGACAGCCTTTTGGGTCAGAGGGTGAAGTGGTCGTGCGGGAAGCGCACCGACATCGATCCGGCTCGGACGTCGAGGCTGATGATACCATCTGGCCGCTGCGACAGGTCATGATCTTACTCTGTAGGAATACCTCCGCTTCACGAGAGGCAGACGTCTCCCGGACCCAAGGCTGGGCCAATCATGAGTGCCGCCATTGTTATTAGACCGCCTAGAAGAGCCTGCTTCAGGTATCTCAATCGCACGTTGCCGGGCAAATAATTGAACCATGTCCGAGTCTGCTATGAGAAGAATTGCAGTCTGTGCACCCATGCATGGAAGAGCATCTAAAGTTTGAATTATAATATATACATTTCAAGACATGACTTTTATCTTCTCTCCGAGTGAGATTTAGTGGGATTTGATGTACGCGGCGAGGTAGGACATGTACAAGTAGCTGCCGCGAAGACCAGTGCATGGTGGTGAGAGCTTGGACGCAGCAGCTATGGAAGGAATACATCGAGTTTAGCCCATACAAGAGAGAGAGAAAGGGAGATCATGTGCGCGTGCACGCGCCGAAGGAATGGCTACAAGAGAGCGAGAGAGCGAGAGAGCGAGCCCTACACGGCCAAGCCAGGATAAGGGGCGCAGCCGCCTTACTATTCGCCCGAGGAGGCCGGTAGGTGGTGCTGGTAGGTGGTGCTGGTAGGTGGTGCTGGTAGGTGGTGCTGGTAGTGGTGGTGGTGGGGAGGAAGGAACCAAAGTAAGAGAAGCACAGGTGATACCGTATTACTACTTCCGAATTAGTTTAGTGGCTATGACGGCGCCTTGTCAATTCCATCGGGATTTCGACCATTGACGTCCCTGCAGTTGCGCGGCGCAGACCCGGGTTCAATTCCCGGATTTGGAGGTTCTCTTTTTCTTCTTCTCCCTACCTCGACACTTCTCTTTTTCCTCTGGCTTGTCCGTCGATCTCTTTGAAATAGCTGAGTGGTCCAAGCCTCTCGGCGCTTGTTGTCGCTAACTGCTTGCAGGGGGGCGCATGGTGGCGCAGGGGTAAAGACCTCTTGTCCCTCTCCTACCCTTGGCGGTTTCAGTCGACGGCGAACTGTCACCGTACAGTACTCACTGCAAGGGCGGATCGATGAACGAGGCTCGGTCAACAGGCACTTTGCTGCTGGCCGAAGACGCGCCTCAGGTACTACACACTGCACAGCAAATAAGTCAGGTGGGTAGAGTGTAGCCAACGTTGTAGAGCTACTGCCGACGAGTAGTTATACTCCATAAGGGGGGCCTAAATGCCCGCGTGCCACCGCGCACTGGTCGATGCCGTCACCGCCACTGTCCAAGGGGCACAAGCCGTAAAAACGATGAGACGAGCGCACAACAAATTTATCTAACTCCCTAGCCTCACGTCTGAGGCGGGCTGATGAAATCGACGGGTGCGCGTCTGGGCTCTCTCCGTGCGGGACCGAAAAAATGGGAAAAAATTCACGTCCTTTTGCCGCGCCCTCTCGTCCGAGAAAGGCAGAGGGAAAGGGGAGCGGTGCAGAAGAGAGGAGACCGGTGTCTGAGCTCTGCGTCGGCATCGAGGGCACGCCTCTCGCTCGCCGAGTCGAGTCTTCCATTTCCCGACCCTCTGTCCCACCATCCACCCCCCTCTTCGCTCCCGATCACCGTCTTTCTCTTCCCCCCTCTTCATCCCGCCTCCTCCTCGCCCTTTCCCTCTCAACTTGCCCTCTCCATCTCGCCTCGCCTCGCCTCTTGTTCGTCTGTCCATTTTCTTGGGATCGGGTTTTCGGCAACCATCCATCATCTCTCGCCAGCTTCGCGCAAAGGGCTCCTCCTCTCCGGCTTTCTCCTCCTCTTCCTTCAAAAGTCTCGTTCAGACGCTTCTCTCTCGCTTGCTTCTTGTTCCGACGAGCTACGACATACTGCATACTAGCACGGGATCCATCGGTGCTGCTTTCCACGACACCCACCCCTACCTGCCGACTTTCTCCCACCCGCCGCCCCGTCGCACCTCCATTACACCGCGCCAGACTGACACCACTCCACGTCCTCAACGGGCAAGGAACGACAGCTTCATCGCTGCTGTAGTCCGACCTCTGCACCGACGCGCACAAGAACTCGACACGCCTTGCCCTTCGCTCTCCTTGACCGACTCCACCGACTCCACACCGCCAAACAGCCACACAGGCCTCTGTTCAGCAACTTATCCGGCCGTTTACCGCTAGAAGTCGCCTCGGTAGGACACTCACCTCTTCCGCCTGGCTAGTGATCCCCTCGTGCTCGCACATTTTGCCTCGTCGGTGCGCCTCCGCCCTCCGACTCAGCTACCTTGCTCAGTCATCAGACGCGCCGAAGCAGCTCTCGACCAAAGAGAAGACGCCCGGCGCCGACCAGCTTCAGGCGTAGGTTTCTTCACCTCGCCGTGTCGATCCAGACCTTGGGCTCGCAGAGATATCAAGGGAGGCTCTTCAGCCTTCCATCTCGTCCTTGCCGAAGCGATCGCTCCCGTCCAGCTGGACGAGCCGACGATCGAATCGATCATCCCCTTCTGGCAAAGTCGCTCAGTCTAGTTGACCGGAAGCGGACACGGCACCACGTCATCGCTCGCAGAGGACAACAGCGTTCAAGCCAGTGCCTGAGGCTACGCCTTTCACACCGTGCAGTTCTGTCTCTGTTCGCTTCTCGCCGCCACATCCCGCAAACCTCCTCTACACTGCGGCCACGTCTTGCTGCACACGCCTGACCTTTGCTACTACCTCTGGTAAGTGCGCGATAGCCGTTTGTCGTGCCAGCGCACAGCGGCTCGGTTCTTCACCTCTTGGCCGCTGCCCATTACGTGGCCTTCGGTTTGTACCATTGTTTCCACCTTGACGGAACTTGGGCTGCAACAAAGTGACCCCACGTGACTAGAGACCGTATCTCACTCTTACACCCTCACCTCTCGATGTTCACTCCCTCGCTACGCTTCACCAGCCGCGCTGCTCTTCTGCTGCCTCACCTTCACTTATCACAAGGGACCCGCCGCCTCTGAGCAGACAGACTAAAGAGAGACATCATGGACTATGGGGCGCAGTCCGGCGGCAGCCTGTTCTTCAACGGGCTGGGTCATGGCGGGATCGTCAACGGCCTCCCACACCGCGCCTCGCCATCGCTACGTCCGGTCGCCTCTCCTACATCCGCCCTCCAGCATGGATCTTCCGCTTCCGGCAGCGTCAGCCCGCTCTCTTTCGAAAGGCCGAGCTCGCACGGCTCTGCGCATATAGGAGGGAGCTACGACTTTGACCGGTCAGCAGCCGCGACAGCGACTACGGGCAACCTCGGTTCGCTGCGTTCGAACAGCTCCTCGACCAACGGCCTCGGCTCTCCCGCGAGCAACAGCGTCCACAATGGCACTAACACGTCCTTCGCCGGCAGCAGTTCCGCCTCGAGCTTCATCTCTTCGCCCGCATCCAATAACACCTCGGCAACAGCGCCTCTCCACCTCGGCAACCACGGCGGTGCTGGTGGCGGCAACAAGGGCTTCGCCAACATGTCTGGTCTGGGCAAGTTGAGCAACGGCAGCAGCGGCAGCCGAGCGGGTTCGTTCACATCGATGGGCGGTCTAGCCTCGGTGGTCGGTGCCGGTGGAGCTAGCAGCCAGCCTAACAATATGGTCGCTTTCAGCGATAGGGTGAGGACGGCGAGCGACCACTCGCGGCACAGCAGCGGAGGGCGCGGGACAGGTCAGGGGGCCGGAGGCGCGCTAGGAGGGCAATCGGGCGGATACGGCCGGCAGTCGCAGTCGCAGTCGCAGTCGCCGCTCGGCTCTGCCGCATCGAGCTTCGGGCTTCCGCAGTCCTACTTGAACCGCTCGAAAGACTTTGATGACCCGGTCGAGGCGGCCATTCATCTGGCCATTAACGGAGCCGGCGCTGCCGGCCTTGCTTCGGGCAACGTCCGCTCGCCGCTAGGCATCGCCTCTCCCCAAGCTGGACAGCAGCAGCAGCAGCATCGTGGGCCTTCTGCCGCTTCGAATAATATGAACCTGGCGGCTGCGGCGACGCATCTTTCTTCGGACACAGGCTCTTTATCGGGGAGGCCGCCTTTTGCTCGGCAGTCGTTTTCAGACGGGCCTTCAACGGCCGGCTCGAGCCAGTCATACGAGAGCGCACCGCACCTCACGGCGGACTTGCGCCACTCCTCTTTTCCTGGCCAGCGCAGCTCGCCTTCGCCTTCCGCCTATGCGGCCTCACAGAAACAGGGCCAGCTGCAGTCTCAACCCCAAGCGCAGGCCCAAGCTCAGACCCAGGCTCAGGGAACGGGAGGTCCCACGCCAAACACTGGCCCTCTTTCCGCTTCCGATCCGAGGACCCAGCTGCTGGCCTCCAACCTGCCCTACCGCGTGCGGTGGCAGGACCTCAAGGACCTCTTCCGCAAAGCTGGGACCGTCCTGCGGGCCGACGTCTCGCTCAGCCCCGACAACCGCAGCCGAGGCTACGGGAGCGTGCTGATGGCGACAGAGGAAGACGCCATCAAGGCGTCAGAGATGCTCGACGGCTTCACCTGGCAGGGTCGGACACTCGAGGTGCGCATCGATCGCAGCGGCGCGCTTGTCGGCGTAGCCGGCAGCGCCGCGACCTTCAGCCAGCCGGGGACAATTTCCGGCGTAGCCTCGCCTACGCCCAACCATGCCGGCTCAGCTTCCAACAGCTTCCTCAATGTACCAGGTTTGAGGTCGCACGGGCTCAACAGCCCAGCCAGCGGACTAAGCACCGGCTCGTCTCCCGCCCTATCGCCTGCATCATCCTTCACCGCCTCCCAATCGACCGTGACGCCCGACCGAGCGTCGAGTTTCTCGTCGGTCGGCAGTCCGCTCGCCAGCGACGATATGAGCGGGCTGTCGGACTTTGAGCGTGGCTTCATGCAAGGACAGCTGCGAAGCGCCGCTGTCCTTCAGCAGCAGGCACAAGCTCAGCAGGGATCTTCGATCAACAATCAGAGCCCTGCTCTGTATGCTTTCGGCAAAAGGAACGGCAGCAGCGGCGGTGGTATCGGCGGCGGCGTGGGCAGCAGCAGCGGCTTGAACCTCGTCCATCGGTCGAACCCGCCGTCTGTCCACACAAGCGTCGACTCTGGCTACATCTCACAGGGCCACGGATGGCCTGGCACGCACGACAACTCCGGCAGTCTTGGCCACAGCGCCAGTGCTGGAAGTTCGTCTGTGCCAACCGGAATCCCTGGCGCTGCAGCGATGGCATCATGGCCTGCTGTGCCTGGCTCTCTGGTTTCGACGGCCAGCTTCGGCGTACAGGCTCAGCCTTTTGGGCAGGGCGTCCCTGCTGGCATACCTACGACCTCGTACGCTGGCCGCGTGCTGTTTGTCGGAAACCTGCCGTTCCATTGTCAGTGGCAGGATCTCAAGGACCTCTTCCGCGCGGCGGGCAACATCCAACGCGCCGACGTGGCCATCGGACCAGAGGGGAGGAGCCGCGGCTTCGGAACCGTGCTGTTTGCAACTCAGGAGGACGCGCAAAATGCCGTTCGCCTGTACCACGGCTTCGAATACAGCGGGCGCACGCTCAAGGTCCACTTTGACCGGTTCGCCGCGCAGAACGGGCCGGCCGTGGGCACGCCGGGTGCTCCTTCGCAGTACACTGGCGCGTTCGCCGCTGCCCAGCCGCCATCGCACGTCTCGCACAGCAGCAGGATGCCAGCCTATCCATCGCAGCCTCACTCGCATACAGGCGGCCCGTCCGTCCCACAGCAACAGCACCAGCAGCAGGGTCGTCCATCCGGCGCCGTGCCCCCGATGCACGGCCATAACAGCAGCATCAGCAACGCCGGATACCCCTTGATGCAGCCCCAATCTTTCTCAGCGCTCGGCGTTGGTGGTGGGCAGGGCATGGGCCAGCAGGGCATCAGACAGCAACAGCAGCACTACCAACAAGCAGGTGGCCCCTACGGCCAAAGAGCGGATTCGTCCTCTGGCAGGCCGTTGGGCGGCTACAACTCGAGGTACCAGCAGCAGTCCAGTCATCCTCAACAGCTCAGCCAGCATCGCTTGCAGCAGCAGCAGCAAACGCAACAGCAACAGCAACATCAACTCTCGCAATTACAACAGCAGCACCAGCAGCAGCACCAGCAACAGCAGGGGGCGCTACACGCGCAGCGGCAGCAGCATCCGCAGCAGCAGTACGGGCAACCGCAGGCGCAAGAGCAGACGCTGTTTTCCTCGCAGTTCAGCCAGCCGCAGCAGCGGTATGACACCGAGACACAAGCTGGTTTCGCATCGTTGCACGAGCAAAACGAAGCTGCACGCAACCTCCTGCAGCATGCTTCGTCGGCCTCGCAAAGCTCGTCGCACTCGCTGTCATTCAACGGTCCGCTTGGCAACCCGGCAGCCTTCCTGCCGTCCGACCTGATGTCGCCCGGTCTGGTCGCACCGCCACCCCCTGCGGCGGCAGGAGCGATCGACGGCAGCATGTCGCACCCAGGTCGGATTCAGCTGCCTCCGCAGGGCTTCTCCGACATCGCCACTGGCCAGATGAGCCCGATGATCGCCAGGATGAACGTCCCCATGACGCCAGGCATGCCCGGCTTCACGTTCCAGGCCATCCCGGAAACGCCGCCGCTCTATCCCCAATTCCTCAACCCCGGGCTGGGACCTTTTAGTCCGCCTTTGGGTACGCCGCACGCTGCGCCGCCCGCTCGAAATGCCAGCGGTGGCGCTCCTGGCGGCCCCATCTACTCGCAGGGCTTCAACGTCTCGGGCATGCTCCAGGGCTACACCTCGATGTTCCCCATGCATGCCGCCAGAGGTCAGGTGCCCGCAACACAAGCTGACATGTTGTTAGACCAGCAGCAGCCGCCTACGCCGCATTGGTCCCAGAGCTTCGACCACCGACGGCCATCGGAACGTCACCCGGACAGCATGCAGTATCCGCGGGTCGAAGCGGTCGGCACGGGAGCTGGCGGCCGGTCGGGCCAAGCGTACCGCGCCGACATTTCCCGCACCCCTGGAGCCAGTCCCCGTCGCCCGCCGTCTGCCGGTGCCGAGGATGGATCGGACGGCACCCTTGCACACCTCCGTCGCGCTTCGGACGGCACGCCGGGCGCCGTCACACCGCCTGCGGCTGACGGCTACCCGTTCCCATTCGTCACTGGCCCTTCGTCTGCGCTCCTGGCCCGACGGGCGTCGACCAATTCCCCTGCCAGCAGCCCGCTTCCCGGCGGCCCTGGGGCCCGGCGCGACAGCGACTACGGTCAGGACCAGGCGGTGTTGAGTAATCTCACTGCTCAGGATGCGCTCGCCTCGACCAGCGCAGAGGAGCTGGCCAAGACGATCGCCCGCCTCAGCGTCAAGGGGGCCGCGCTGTCCAAAGACCACAATGCCAAGCGCAGCCTCAGCATGACGGCCGAACGAAGCGCCGCCGCCAACGCGATGGCGCGTCTCCGCGAGAGGGCGGCCACGCCGACGCTGCAGAACGGCGGGGCCAGTTCGGACTCGGAGCAGCAGCGCACCGAAGGCGACCCCAGCGACGGACTGGACTACTCGACGAGCCTCGGCGCACTTTTCGGCGGCAGCGGCGACGGTCTCGATCCGGCCTCGCTGGCATCGCGACTGCGCCTCGGCCTGCAAAATGCCAGCCAGCCCGGCAGGCCCAGCCCGCTGTCGTCCTCGCAGGTGGCGGTGCACAGCCCAGGTGGGTCCAGCCACGGAGCTGACACGCCGCAGGGGTCGGCCTTGGCTCTATCGCCATTTGGACCGCCCTCGTCCACCACGCACGGACAGCAGCACCATCAGCAGCAACACCAGCAGGAGGAGGCGGCCGAGAGCGAGGCCTTCCGCATGGCTCGCGACACTCTGCTCGGCGTCAGCATACCGAGCAGCGTCATCGAAGCGGCGACGAGCGGCAGTGCCCTCGACACCAACTCGACGCCCTCCGGTTCGCTGAAGAGCACGCCGAACGAAGAAGGCGGACCTCGGCCCGTCGTCTAGATCTCAAACACACACTCACGACAGGGTATTGTCGGACAAGCTGCGACCGTCTCCGCCGGCTTGCGGGCGATCTTCATCTCATCGACCTTGACACGTCACGTTAAAAAAGCATCTGCTCTGCTATCGTATTGCTAGCCACCTTTGTCGTCAACGCACTCATCTTATCACACGCGGTCTTCCTCCCCTTCGCTTCCCCATTTCTTCTCTGTATATAACGTTGTCGATCATTGACAGTCTCTCTGTTTTGTCTATGGGGAGGCTTCTCTCTTTCCTCGCTCTGTAATTGGGGTCATAGCATATCGTCCTCGTCCCTTCCTCCGTCGCACAGTCCGTCCGAGCTTGACTCTCTTCTCTATCCTCTCGCTCGCTCGATTGTTTTCGTAGTAAGTAGTAGTGGTAGTGGCAGTAGCAGTAGGTAGGAAGTAGTAGTAGTAATCTGTACACCGCATAGTTTCATGGAAGAAAAGTGCACCGCCCATTCCGTCTTTCCTCTTTCCGATGCCTTTCCGTTTCTGTGCTTGACTTTGTTACCCGCGTTTGATGGTCTGTGACGAGGATGGAGGAGGACGTTTACAAAGCAACGTTGGGATTGAAGGGAGGTGTATGAATTGATTGATGTCCTGCTCCCCCAGCGCCGCCGCCGCCGCCGCCAAGGACGACGGTGACAAGGTTGCTCCGTCCTGGTCACTTGCTTACTTGCAGACTAGAGGCGAGAACATGCTCGGCCGCTCCTACTACTACTCCCCTCGCTGAACGTCAGAGGGTATCCTCATAGATAAACGCCCGGCAACGCGCTCTCGAGCGCTATCACGCTGTTCTTCTGCATGCCCTCTCGGCCCGCCGAAGACGGATTCACAAGGTCCCGCACCTCGTCGTCCTCGGGATTGTAGATGGTCCCCGTACCCGCGCCACCTTGGAAACGTGGCGGGGGAATGGTCCAATCGTTCACCTCGGCCGCCAAGAGGGCGTTGCGTAGCCCCACCATCGTATCCTCCACCACCCTCTTTTGTCGCTTGCTACGAGAGGAAGTCGAAAGCGTAGAGCGACGACGGTGTTCTGTCCAAGGTCGAATTGTGCTCTTCTGCGTCGTCGTCGCGGGGTGGGGAGATGGCGATGACGGTGCGTCAAGCTGGGCGACTCGATCGTTACGACGCTGGACAGCCTTGAGCTCGGTTTTCCGACGTATCGCCACGCTCTCAAGAGGAGTGGGAAGGGGTCGCTTCGGTCCACCTCGAAGATGGTACTTTGGTGTCGAGATCGTTGCTCGGACCCGTCCAAAGGCGTCGTAGAGGTTGATGGTCGACTCGTCTTCTGCCTCGTCTTCCTCTTCCTCGACGTCGTCTTCGCCTTCCTCGGTCGTCTTCCGGTCACGGTCGCCTCTCGCGCCAGCGTCGGTGGGATTGCAGTAGCTGTAGCCGTACCACCCGTGGAATGCTCTCAGGCCTAGGAAGGTATCTAGCACCCCTTCGGTCGCGGTGAGAGACTGAGAGACGGCTTCGAAGTCTGGCTGCAGGAGGCAACGAGGGACGGAGGCGGTCTGGCCCTTCCAGGTGCGCAGCATCAACGGCGGAGGGGAGGGAGGACCGTTGTTGTCGTATTCTTCTTCCTCGTCCTGCTCCTCTCCGTTGTTTCCGTCCGCTTCCGCCTCTGCGTCGGCGGTGTGGGTATCGGTGTTGGTAAGGTAAGAAGAGGACGAGGCGGTGTTGATCGATAGCGAAGCGTCCGTCGCTGTCGGTCGGCTCTGAGCAAAGGCGAGACCGCGCTCGTCGATCCCTGTTCCTACTTGGTTGGTCGGCGTCTCGAAAGGAGGCGCAGCAGCGTGGCCATGCTGACCGTACGTGAGAGAAGGTGCGGAAGGTGGGAAGAAGGTGACCCTTCTGCCGCGCTGAGCTTGGAGGAGTTGCGCTGCTGTTGCTGCTACTGATGCTGCTTCTTGTGCACCTTGACCGGAGGCAGTGCCGATGACTCGATGGTCAAAGACGACGGGGTCTGCTGGCACGCCTCTCGCGCCTCTTCTCTCTTCCGCCTGGGCTGCTGCGTCCAGCGACGGCGTTGTATAGCCAAGTCTAGGCCCGAGTTCACGTTCTAGCCCGTGACCGTGTCCGAACCACGACGATGACCCACCGAATGAAGACTCGGGTGTTGAGGCGAACTGTTCCCGTGCTCTGACGCCGGCTGCTGCGACTGGGCGCCGTGGTGCTGCGGGCGGCATCACCGAGGGCGGCAGCAGTGTCGGCAGTCCGTTTTGTCGTGCCACGGCCGCTCCACCTGTGGCTGTGCTTGCGGTTGTGTAGACAGAAAAGGAGACAGGGGCCGACGGAGTCATCAGAAGCGAGATGCCCTGGTGTCTTTCCTGCATGCCTGCCGCTCCTAGTGGTCCTCCTCCCGCCCCAAAGGGAGAAGAAGAAGAGGGGATAGCATATCGTGACGGTCCGGCCTGTGCTACTCCTTGGAAGCGCTGCTGCTGCTGCTGATGCTGCTGCTGCTGCTGCTGATGCTGGTGGTGGTGGTGGTGGCGGGAGTCAGCAGAATCGCGATGAAGGTGGGAGGCCGAAGGGCCGGCGGGGAGGGCTCCAGCTCCGACACCATTGGGCGTCGCGAATGGGTCGAACAAGCGAGGTGCCACCCTTGAAGCTGGGGCGGGCAAGATGTGAGGCGACGTGCGGGGGGGTGCGGCGGGGAAGAGGAAGCTTGGTTGTGGGCGGTGATGGGCTACGGCGATCGAGGCAGCGGACGAAAAGGTGTCGATGACGATGTCGCTAATTGACTGCGAGGTGGTCGAGGTCGTGTCGGCTGCAGCGTAGGGAGAGGGCGAGTACGGCATCTCGAAGATAGGCGCGCGCGCAATGTGTATGTCGGTCACCTACTTGCCTGGGTGGACGTCGTTGTTGCCGCGGAGAAGCCGGCGATGATGGTGGTGGTTGTGGTGGTGGTTGTGTTTGAGGATCAGGGTCGAAGGGGGTCGGCCGTGTGGAGGCATCGCTCGCCAGGCAAAAGTTGACAACACCCTCTTCAACTCTCTGGTCTGCCGCTCTCGGTCGCGAGCGCGCATAGATCCGATACGCGACCGAGGCGCAGCAAGCAACATACGCCACTCTACGGTCAGCGTCGCACTGCTTTCGCTCTCATCGAGCATGTGTTGGCCAACGTCCGAAGCAGCTACGCCAGCATCTTCAACAACGACGAAAGGACGGCCGATGAACGAGGCAATGACAGAACATGGGGCGAGGTGGCGTTTGCTCCGTCCAGCGCCAGCGGGCGGGGTCACTGATCCATCCATCTTATGTCTGACCAGGTTCTTCGACGCCAAGCTTCTTGAGCACCTCGTCGGCCAGCCTCATGCCTTCCGCTATCCCTTGATCTTCTTCGCCCTTTTCCCCCTTAGCCTCGCCGTCGTCTGCAGCCAGCGCCTTGCGGATCTCGTCCATGGCCGAGTTCCACCGCCCGTTGGCAGTGTCCGTAATGTAGGTCCCAGCAGGCCCTTCAACCATCTTCTTCTGCGGCTGCTGCGCTGCCCCTGGTTTTGATGACTCTTGTTCGCCGCCCTCGTTTGAAGTCTCACTGGACGCCGCTGTCACTGCGTTCTGATCGGCGAAGGCTTCGGCCAAACCCCATCGCTTCAGCGTCCCCTCGCCCAGCGACGCATCTCGGTTCTTGATCGAGGCCATCTTGTTGATACGACGGCTGACTGGCGAGCCCTGCTGGACAAACTTGGCAAAGTCTATCTCGCCGGGCAGCTTGCCCATCACCGAGACTTGCCGACCCAGCTGCGCTGGCTGCGATGCGTCGCTCTCCCCAACCGCCGACATCAAGTCTGGAGCGACCGAGTCGGCAACCTCGTCTGCCTCGTTGGCCGCCGGCAGAGGGCCATGCTCTTTCAGGTCAACGATCGATCTTGAGGACGATAGAATCGCCGTGTCGGCAGTCGCAGAGGCAGAGACCGACTGCGGCGTGGACGGGCGCATGTGCGGTTGTTGATGCTGCGCTTCGAAGCCCAGCTCAGGCAAAGCTTTGGGTACGGGTTTGCGTCGACTGGCACCTGCGAGCGCGTTAGAGGGCGGTGGTGACGCTGCAGTGATCCCTCCTCCTGCACCTCGAGACGGAGACGCAGGCGAGGCCAGCCTGCCTAGGGGCAAGCTCGGTCGGGACCCCGGCGGCGTCTGTGCTGAAGCCAGAGGGGAGAGGGGCCGCGGCGGATTCCTCGGGGTCGAGGTCCGCGACGACACAGAGGGATTGACCGCCCTATCGTAGTCCGGCCCTGAACCTAGACCACCTTGAGCTGAGGCCGCGTCGGCCGAACCGTCGCTGGGCGGAGCTGGCAGGGGAGGCGGAGGCAGTGACCGCGCATTCGGGGATCTCGACTGAGCGTGTAAATCGAGGCTGGCCAGATCAGCATCCGGCGACTTGTATGGCTGCGTAGAAGCCGTCGTCGGATCGTCGAGCTTGAGCGCCGCAGCGACCTCGGACAACTGCAGGCGGAGCGCTTCCGATGGAGCGCCCGAGGCTGCCGTTCCGTAGGAAGATGTTCCTATATGACGAGTGTGCTGCTCTCCGCACAAAGGGCAAGTCCGGCCAAAGAAACGAGAGCATAGGAAATGCCAAAGGTCAGCCTGGAGAGTTTCTAGCGCCACATTCAGATATTCGCACTTGCTAGAATCCGGATGTTGGAGTCTGCTGACCTTGAAGTTGGTTGGGTTACCAATCATGCTCTTGACGACCACCCGCTTCCGCGCCGGACCACCGGCAGAAGGACTGCTAATGCTGCAGCTCAGCGGCGGAGTCGCTGCCTTGGTGGGGCTGGAAGGAGAAATGTTGTCTGCTTCATCGCGGGGATTGGCGGCCTGACCCGGAAGCGACTGATACCGGCCCCTTCCCTGAGTCCGCGGACTCGCCAGACCCTGAGAAGTCATCGGACGCGAAAATGAGGCGGATGTCGAGAGGGGCTCATGGCCAGGTTCGAGGCCGGAGATAGTGGGGGGTAGGTCCGCCGAGCTGACGGGCGGAGCCCTTTTAGCGAGAGTGCTGTTGGCTCCAGAGCTCGAGCTTCGATTCAGGCTGATGGACCGCTTGATCCTCCCGGCAGGGTCGCCAGCTTTGGTCCTGCTAGTACTAGAGGCCAGTAGCGACGTCGGTGTCGCAACTCCGGCTCCGAACATGTCTCTCGCTTCTTCGTCTTCGGTGTGGGTCTGCCGCAGGCCGAGTTCGTCGGGTCCCACCGAGGATGGTGACCCTGCATTTGGAAAGGCGTCGCGGGCCTGGAGCCGATTGAAGGCGGCGTTGGGCCCTCTGGCGTGGCGAGGAACAGAGTCGAGAGCGGCGTTAGAGCGGCATCCTGCGAGGATGCCTCCTGACCGCTTCGGCTTCCGAAGCTTGCTGTTCTTGTCTCGGGAAGGAGGAGAGGCCGACACGACCATTGTGCGAAGCTAGGAATGGGGGCAGTGAGGCTATGCGCACGGATGAAGGGCGGCGCGTTCCCGCTCTACCCTATCTTTCTGGAAAGCAAGAAGCTGATGAAGGCGGACCGGCGAAATATGGTTGCGATGGGTTGGCCGCAGGGTGGGCGAGCTAAGTCCGTCGGCGGGAAAGCGAGCAGATGCAGCTTGAGTGCGACGGGCAAAGCAATCGATAGAGCTGTCGGCAAAACTATGCGTGGCGGCCAGTTCCCTGCTGAGAAGTGTTAGAGCGGCAGTGCAAGGAGGGTGACGGTCGACGGTAGCAACACTCAACCGGTGGTGTTGCTGGTGCTGGCGATGGTGGCGGTGTGGCCGCGCGTAGGGGCAGCCGGGTCCCAACGATTGATTCCTGGCCGGGCGCCGAGTGACGCGCCGCGTGCCGCGTGCCAGGTGTTGCTCAGGGGTTCAGGCAGCAGCCCTCCATAGCTCGAGCAGCGTAGGTCCTATGTAAACGGCAAGCCGCCAGTTATCCTTGAGGCCCCCTCAATTCAACTCGCGCCTCCGCCGGAGTTGGCTAGCCAGAGTATTCGTCGGCTCCGTCAATTATTGTCTGCGACAAAGAAAAGGCACCTGCACCCGAATATAAAGGCGGCGGCGTACAGCAGAGTGTGCTAAAATGGATCTTGACGCGGCGCGGGCGCTCGCGTGGCTCTTGCAGCACATACAACGAAAGACTTACTCATTCAGCTTTCCGCCCACCCTTTCGAGCGCCCTTACCGATGTGCCAACGAAGAAAGCCTTCTCTGCATGCCAAATGGCGGCGCCCCGAAACGGGCCTCACACTTTGGCTTCAAGGGCATGCTTCACCAACGCAGAATCCACAATTCAAGATGTCCTACGGACGTCCAGAGCATGCACTCACTTCGCCGCTCTTGAGCTCTTCATGCTGACTTGTTCTTTTGTCACGCAAGCATTGAACAAGTTGATGGAGTGAGCAGAGTGCCCAGGCAGTAGTGGAGCGAAGGGTCGGCGCCGGCAGGTAGGTGGCGTGGGCGTCGCTGGGTGACCACCATCGATGCGCACGCGCATCTGGTGCACACTTGCGTTCGAACCCTGCAGCTGTCCCTCGAGCTTGTTCTTTGGTGGGCACTTTGTCGATACGCGCGGAGGCTGTATCAGTGCACTGCAAGGTGACCCGCCACAACCTTCGAGCCTTTCTCTCTTTCGGCAGTGGGGCGGACTAGGAACGCCCTCGATACGTGTTAGGTTGACTTTAAGTCGTCATCCTATGAATTCGCCTGGAGCGTACGGAGGATAACGAACACGAGGATGGTAGGAATCTGGTGGAAACCTAAGGCTCTTTCTGAACATGTCCGCACAGCATCGGCCCATATGTCTGTACACACTAGCATCGACCTCTAGCAGACGCGATTCAGCGCTTGGTCCTGCCCAAAACGCCACTCTAGGTATTGTCAGCGGCTCAGGATTGTCTCAACAGCTTCCTAGGCGTCACTTGATGTGCCGGACGTGCCGACCGACAATAGATCCTACAGCAAGTTCACAAGGCTGCGACGTGCTTCGTCTGCTGGGCGCGACGGCAAGGCACTATCACATGTGCTGGCATCTGCGTAGGCGAATGCAGAGGTGAAAAGAGTAAGCGGTGCCCCTCGGGCGGCGCCTGGCATCGGACAAGCTCTGTCCCGACGTCGGATGGAGGAGGACCCTAGAGATGCTGCATTGATCTCGAGCTTGATCTTGCCCCGGTGGCTGCGTCCCGACCAGAGTCGCTGGGGAGACGGCCCACAGACGATCGCCACGCTAACGTCGCCCGGCCATACTAGCAGGCCCCCAGACACCTGGTACACCGTACGGCTGGCCTTCCAGCAGGGATATCTCTGGCTGGCACAGCCGATTGTCCCTCTGTCGTCCCTTGCAGCACGGTATGCGCTCGTGGCTGATATGAAAGTCTGATTGTCCCTCTTTGCTGTGCTCCCACCTCTCCCTTTCCTGTCGTTTTCGCCCACCATGAAGAGGTCTCTTGACCGGAACGGTACGCCGACGGAGAGTTGCGCGGGCGTCAGATCTAGGCCCCGCTCGCACGCCGACAGCCGACGCACGGATTTATTATTTGGCTTTTCCGTGAGCGTTGGCTGCCGTTCCTTGGCCAACCGAACTGGGACCATTCGGAACAGCGGAATGTCGGATGTGCCACTGGCCGTCCTGGCCAGTGGACAGCGTTGCAGCGAACGATTTAAGGAGAGGAGAGCCGCCGTTCTCTTGGCCAGGCCCCAGCACCTTTCTTCTCCCCCGTTTCCAGAACAGCGCCATTCCTCGTTCTACTTCTCGCATCTCCGCACCGGACACGGTCGTCGAGGCATCAACATCTACCGTTCACGCGAGCACGCCCGGATTTCCGCAGCACGATACGGTCTTCTCAGATGCCGCGGGCGATGTCCTGGCTAGCATATCCGGCACCTCCGTCTTCACGGCGAGCAACGGGCGATTGGTCACGCATGGCGATCCACGACGCGAAAATCAGGCTGCCTCCACTACTACCAGCCTCGCAGCAGCGGCTTCCGGATCGTGCTGCCTCAACTCCTCGGTTCGAGCCGCCAACGCGGGGCTACGCGGCCCACCCTCACGATGTCCGCACAGCCCTCTCCGCCTGCCCCTCACCGGCGACATCGACGAGCGCCTACTCCCAGAGCTCGTACGTGTCCCACCCTGAGTCGCTCTTGCACGGTCTCGGCGTCGACCCGTTCGAACAACCGCAGCAGCCGAAGGACGTGAGGTCGCGCACCAACAAGAGCGGCTTCACCCGCTCGCGCACTGGGTGCGTCACCTGTCGGACACAGAAGAAAAAATGCGACGAAAGGAAACCTTGCTGCTCGAGATGCAAGAACAACAAGCACGATTGCCGCTACCCGGGCGAGAAAGTGCCCGTCACGAAGAGGCCGAGCTTCGCTAAGGCGCTGCCGTTCCCGACGAAGCAGGCCGCGGTGAAGTGCTGCACGCCGTCGGTGTCGCCATCGCGTCCCCCTCGATTCCAGTTCGGGGAGGTCGGCCAGGGTCTCGTCCCCGCCACGGCCGGATATCCCTTACTCGACGACAAACAACAGGCGCTTAGGCATCGCGTCAGTGGCGTGAACCACTACTACCCGTACCGATGCAACGCAGCAGCTTCGATCTCGGTCCTGCCCAAGCTGAGCATCCTTCGCCGTTCAACCTCGAAGGCTGATGCGAGCTTGACGCTGCCATCAACAACAGCACCGGGTCTCAAGAAGCACGTAATCGATCCAAGTCGCCAGCTCCCTCCCCTGCCTGCCTTTTCCGCCTCGAATCGCTTCGTCCCACCGAACGGCAGCATTAAAGCGGCCACCTCGGCGCGCGGCTCGCCCTGGTCCACGCCGCCACTCGAGTCGCCGGTCCGCTCGCAATCAGGCCACTGCGGCTCGCAGGTGGAAGAGGACAGGGTGATGCTTCCGCCCATCTCGACATTCGATCGCTTCACGGGCCTCGCTGCCGCGTCCCGACTGGACTAGTCCCGTCCTCTAGTCGACCTTCACATGCTCTCGTTCGCTCTCCGCAAGTAGCAACGCTTCTCAAACGTCTTTGCTCTTCTCCTAAGGTCCCGGCTAATCACGAACTTGCCAATCCACATGTGCTGGATGCTGGATGTAGTATAGACCCTTGGCCGCTCGTCGTTGCTAATTACACCCGCTACAAGCCCGTCCGAATCCATTGGGCCCCTGTGCTGTCTGTTCTAGGGTGAGAGCCATCCGTCTCTTCTCCGGATGTCCCACCTCGTCTTGCCGATCCAGAGCTTTTCATTGGTCTGCGCCTGGCTCACCACGTCGGCCAGCAGGTCAACCGCGACCGACTGGACGCGTTTCGCCTGAGCCTGCTTTGCGGCGTTGCGCGAGAGGGTCTTGATCCTCTTTTCGAGCTCCCTGATCTCGACCTCTATCTTTGCCTGTTGCTTTTCGATCTGCTTGAGCTCGAGCTTGGCCTTGCGGTCTTGGAGTGTGTTGGACTTCTGGAGGGTCTCTTTGCGTTTGGCGAGGTCGTGCAGGCCTCCATTGAGGATCTCGATATCGCGCTCAGCCACCATCAGGCCGCCGGCCGATGACGCGGATGGGGAGGTAGGCGTGTCGCGAAACTTATCCGGGTTCTGGGCGTCCCAGCTGCGCAGTCGACCGCCGACGGGTCCGAGGACTGGCTTGGGCGGGATGCGCAGCATCTCTAGCCGGTCCGCCGTCGCGTTGATGATCCCCGCCTCGTCTGTCTCGGCCGCAAGCCAGTCCGATGTGCTCACGGCCCCCTGCTTCGACGTCGCTGCCGCGGTCGCTGTCGATTCGCCGTCGCCGTCATTCTTGTGCAGCATCCGCGCCAAAGAGCTGAGGGGCTTCGGCTTGTGCTCGACCAGCTTGTGTCGCTTAGAAAGCCGCTGCATCTGGGTGTGCGGCGAGAGGTGGTGATAAGTCAATGACGCCAGATTGGCCACTAGGCGATGGGCTAGCGTCTGGCGCAGCCTACCCAGCTGCGGCGCATTGTCGAGGCCCGAGCGATGGGCGTCTAATGCATTTTCGACGTCGCCGCTCTGGTCATTAAAAGGTTGTGGCGCCGGCGATGACGATGGCGGAGGTGCAGGCGATGGCGGTGGCGGTAGCACTGTACGCCGAGGAGAGTGAGACGAGGCTAACAGCAAAGTCAGTGTTCTTGCACGCAGCCTCTGAAGCTCGTCCGATAGCCCTGGAGACGACTGCTTCGTTGCACCGGCTGCAGCGAGGGTGAGACTGCTAGCGTCCGAAACCAGTTGCGCTTGGACCTCGTTCCGCAGCAGCCGCGCCAGATTCTGAGATGCTGGTCTATTGAAGCGCACCGAAGCAGGGGTTCGCCGTAGCAGCACCCTGTACGTGCATATCAGCTGACTGCGATGCGGCGAGGCCTCGTCGCCCTGCTTGGTGGTCGGCGAAGTGGCGAAGCGTCGAGATCCATTATACATGTGGTTGCTGAGATCTGATGGCGGTCGATAGGGGTGCGTCAATGACCAGGCTGCTTTTGTCCAAGGCGCCGATCGACGAGCATTGTGTCGCAGCATCGTTTGGGCTTGAGGACAGCGAGGCCCGGGTCAGGCCTGCCGTTGAGGTCGTCTGGAGAAATTATCCGCTCGATGGATCAGTCCGCACTGTGCTTCCGGCCGCACAGTTTGGGAGCGCTCGCAGCGGGGCCTTGCTTTTCCAACGATACAATGACCAGCAGCGACTCAATGGCGAGAAAGCGGCGCTCTCCTGGCCGCCAAGCCAAATTGGGGGGGCTGAGAGCTCGTATAGGCATAGAACGCCTCGCTCAAGCTCCACAGCCGTCGTCGTCGTCGTCGTCGTCGTCGAAGTTGCGAAACGGCGTTCGAAGACGTGTCTTGCCAGAAGCCCGCCGTCGGGCCGGTCTTTGTTCCCGCGACGTGAAGTTTAGTTGATAGTGGCGCGATGTGGATGGTCCTGCTGGCCGCCGATGCGCGCGTAGTGAGGGACTGTCAGGGTGTGATTCGCTACGTGCGAGTGGAGATTTTATCGGGACGAGAAAGCGAGATCTAAAAGACGTCGACCGTGATGCGGCCGGAAACACGTGCAAAGGCCAATTGATATGGCTTTTTTCTTTTAAAAATATCAAAAATTGCGGGGTGCGGCCGGACCCGTCTTCTCGGAGTACTTTTTGTCAGTTCGGAAATCCAACGCGTGAGCTTCCTTTCATGGACATAAGCTAAGAGGGAGACAACATCAACCTGCGCTCTCAAAAGGATGACATTGAACGCCGCCGCGATCCTAAGCATAAACCTATTTGGCTGCCGGGAGCGGGCCTTTATCGGCTCAGCCCGGCCCTCGCGTAGGCGATACATCGATAATCTCACGCTTCCGGCTTTCTCCTCTCTATCTCTCTCGTGGCACTCTCGGCAATCCCTACTCCAGAGGTTCGGCCGAGGGGTTGTGGCTCCGTTCCGATGTTGTGAGCGGATCGATCTTTCCGGTAGCTGGCCTTGGCCAATCGACCCGGGAGAAAGAACGCTCTTCTTGCGTGCTCGTCCTAACCTCAAGGACGGCAAGGATGACGGAAACGGTGAGCATCGAGCGACCGCTTCTCCGATGGTCACTGTTCCCGAAAGGCTGTTGATGTTCATGGGTCCTTATCGCTTGGCTTACGATTGCACCCCCCGTCTGTGATTCAAGTCGAAGCATGCGAGGCTCATCCTTTTTCTGTATGGCAAGAGACAATGCCCACTGTAGAGTCTTTGTGCTGGTACGGACTCCATAGAAGCCATCCTTTCGTGATCAAAGGGCACCGGGTAAGCCACATAAAGGAAGAGTAAGGGAATGGCCGACGCTGATAAGGCCTTCGATGGGCTGTAGGTACTACACTGTTTACATAAGAATCTCTACAGCTTGTGCAGAGTGTATGGCAGAGTCCTACAATCAATTGTTTGATCTCAATGCCAGGACGAATCCCGAACTGCTAGAACTTTCTGTGCCCAGCCATTCTCTTGTGAGCTGCGACCTAGAAGAATACTCGGTACCCGTAAACACCGCTGCCCCTTCGCCTTGTGCCTCGTAGAGCTTCAGTTGTCAGAGTTGAACGGACCGTAAGTGTGAGTGAAAGTGAAGAGAGGGAGGAGGGGGGGGGAAGCGGAAAGATATACACCAGAACATCGTCACAAGGAGATACCAACAAGAGGTTACGTCGCCGTGTCGATGTGAACGAACCATCTTGCCCGATCCTCCTAGCCAAGCAGCATTGTACTGAGCAGAAGTCTCCGCAGAGGTCGATCTTGCTTGCCAGAAAGGCTCCGTAATGCGGGGACAAGGCATCTTTCTGCATGCGTAAATCATGCATGGCACGGCGTTGCGGAGTTCTAGACGTTGAGAACATGCATGTTCAGTCTCGTATGTATGTAAAGGGGTACGATACATGAGAGGCGACGGCTGCCATACAGCATGTAGCGGCGGCTTCCATTCTTAGCTACTTTGGCGAACGGCCAGCCTCGAGGCGGACCTCAAAAGCATGAAAACCCGAGCTGTTGACCGTAGGCATGTCACCGTCCTCCGTCCATGATAATACAGTAGTGGAGCTGCAGCAGACGTACTCTGGTACATACAGTACTGTACACGCCTCATTCGGGATGCTGAGGCCGAACGCGGGGGCATCCGGCACTCTCTCTGTCTCCTTTCGGTCAAGAAACGGGGTTCTTCGATCTAGTCACAGCCAATCTGCATCATTCAGCTCTCACATGTCTGCAGAGTACTGTAATTGCCACAACGCCGTGAGGAAGACAGATTTTACAGGTCAGGGGAGACATCATACACTTGCACAGCTTTCCTCCTTCGCGGTTGTACAGATCGGAAGCGGATACGACACATATATTGACACCCGTAGAGTCCCCTATCCGATAAGCGGGAGACCATCGCGACTCTTACGGCGTCGAGGAAAGGCGAATCTGAAACCAAAGTGGACCGTATCTTGAGAACGAGTCGAGCTCCTTGGCCTAAGTAGTAGAAGCCTAGCCAGCGAGCTTGCCCATATTCCCGAAAAAAGATCGACTCCAGACGGAGCTTGTTGAACTTTTTCGTAGGGACCGTCTTGGACGTGCTGCGCTAGTCTGGGGAGTGTGTGAGGGTGGTAGCCGGCAATTTCTGCGAAATCGTGACAAAGGGTGAATCAAGAGGGTCACAGCTTTAGGAACTAAGTCCAGATCTTCAAGTAGTGTGCAATGATGATCTGCTCAATGACAACGCCTTGACCCTACTGTATTCTCCGTATTCCAAGCGAGTGGCGACGAGGCCCATCACACATCGGCCGCAGCAGGCTCGATTGGCTGCTAAACAAGGGGCGATTATGATGAACTTGGCCAAAATCGTAGCGTCCGATTTGGGCCATCCGCCAACCATGGCGGCTGTCTGGATAGACATGTCGGGATCATCGTCCAGACCGACGGCTCCCCTTAGCCGGAGCTTCGCCAGCCGAAAACAGCGGCTCCCCTCTCTCGCGGTTCAGTACATAAAAGGCTGCAGCTAAGTTGCGCATGAAGGAAATGTTGTGCGCAACAAGCGATGGAACAGGAGCCATAAATCGGTTCGTTTCAGCCGAGCATGCCATGAGGAGGAGCTTCGATCCTTCCTTGTCTGCTGTAAAGCAGCGCAGAGCAAATCGGCGACGACTCGCGGAGCCAGACCTTTCGTCCCTGCATCTCGATGGCAGCGGACGATGTCCAGACCTCGCTGCAATATCTTCGTCTCTCACAGTACTTTTGGTTGTCACAAACTTGTGCGGCTGTTGCCAGTCATAGCTTCGTGGGAAGACCGACATGCATCTGGGGTCCTTGTAAAGCCTCATAGAGAGGGTGGTTTGTCAGGCGTGAATACAAAACACCGGTGCGCTTTTCTCTTGGCCTCTCAGAGACAAATCCCACATCTTGCTGCATGCTCACGGGACTCACAGCTTCCTTGAGCATTCTAAGGTTTTAAGATTCCAGTACCATCGCTCAAGGGCGGCAGGCCCCGGCGTCAACCCTTCGCTCTCCATGCTGCAAGCTCGAGGATCTGGGAAACGGCAGACCTTTTGTCCCGTTACTTCCGGCATCGCGCACCTCGTTTCCAGCTGTACCGCAGCTCGCAAGCTTGGACTTGAGACCTTCTCTGACTGCCCTTGTCGGTTGAAAGAGGAAAGGAAAGCGGAACGTTCCTCAGCGTACATTGCAGGGGAAAAGCCAGACAATGCCGGAGAAGCTCATATCCACGGCATCGCGGGAGTTGGTCGCCTGAGGTCGTCATGGAGAAAATGCCTTTGTCAACGGCCGCCAAGGGACGAAAAGGGCCCAGCTCTTGCTGCTGCCTGCTATCCTTCTCCCTCCCTGTGACAACCGTGCTCAACACAAATCTTGAGGATATCGCGACGGCTTCCCTTTCGGCCACGGCAACAAGCGTTGGCACAATGAGCGTCCTATTGGGCCGTGCATCTAGACCGGAAATCTACCCTCGATCCGTTTTCCAATAAGGAACAGGGGCGCTCGGGGCGTACCACCGAGGCTAGGTTGGCCGGACCCCCTGTGCTTTGATCGCACACAGAGCTGCCGTTGTCTACGTTTGGAAACTGCTGCTCTCACTGGAAAGGCGCCGCTTGGCGCTTCCAAGTGCAGTGTCCAGCGGGATGTTCCGGGGAAGAAGGGGCAGTGGGCGAAGGGTCAAAGGTCTAGGATCCCAAACCATCCTAGCCTGGTAATAGTATCGAGACATGCATCACTCAAGTGCAACAAAAGAAAAAAGAAAAAAGAAAAAAAAGCTCCTGGGCGGGCACGTGTGAGATCATGTACTGCGCTGCTCCAATGCTTGTTTGCTCGCAGCTCTGCGCAGGGCTATGTACATACAGTACACTGACGACGCGAGGCTTGCGGAGAGGCCTGGGTGGTCGCGGGTCCCCGTGTTATCGTGCGACTGATTACAGTCCACGCCGTGGTGCACCCTCCCTACTTGCTCCTCCCGCCTCTGCCTCCCTTGCTGGCTACCAACCTGAGAATGCTATGCATCGAGGCGGTTACACTGCCACCGCCAAGGAAACAAGGCTGGGCAGTTGAGTAGCCAAGGGGGCCAAGCCCGAGGCGACCGATATTGATCGAGGTATTAGATCGTGTCCTCATGTTGATTGTCGTACGGACGTCCACGAAGGCCATCCACTTTTCCTGAGAGCAGCAAGGACCTGCGAGCCGTGTAAAGGGCCAGCCTGTGTGCGGCGAGCGTGCAGCGGCGGCTTTCGCCTCATCCTCCTTATTCTCCTTTTCTTTTGTTGCTCGGCGAAAGCCTGGGTTTTTCGTTGCGCCTTCAAGACGTCGGCGCTGCTCTGTTGGCGAGGGGCCGGGTGTGCAGTCGTAGCGGCGGCCATTGTCCGCGTTCGCTGGCGCTGGGCTGAATCACTCAGTCCCGAGCCCCAACTGCACACTGCCTGTGGACCTACGCTACCTACCACCCAGTTTCCAGTCGGGGGCCAGCGCTGGATAACGGACATGGCGGCGGTTGTGCGAAAAGCCTTCGCCCAGATAGAGCGCCACTTCTACGGCGTCGCCTAGGGAAGGTAACCGGCCCGTTTCTGCGAGTAGCTGCTGTCAGAGGCCTAGTCGGTATGGGGCCGGGCAAGCAGCAGTCGCAGGAGCGGAACGGCGAGCCGTCCAGTCGTGCGTGTTGCGTTGGAGGCTGAGCTCGAGGACCGAGCAGTATTGCGCCCTGGCGGGACCTCTTTCTCCTACCCTGGGAGACCTTGCCGGTCTCTCGATCTCTCTCTTCTTAGGCTTCCTCCGCCCTCGCTCGCACACACAGCGTCTAATCTAACCTAGTCTGCTGCTCCAGTGCTGCCTCTTTGCTGCTGCTCTCGGCTTACCCACCTCAATCGCCCGCCGACTACTTAACCACGCCGGGTCTCCCTCACCGAACCTCGTCATCGCCCACCTCACCCACTCGGAAGCACACTCCGACACCTCCCATATCTCCGAATTCTTCCCGGCTTTTGGCCCTACAGCAAACACACACCCCTCCCTGCGCTACCTTTGACGGCCGGCCGTCTTGCAGAACGACGACAACCTTTCGCACCGTACTGGCCTCGCCGCGGCATAGACAATCTTATATATACGACGAGAGCAGAGCCGACAGACCTAGAGAGACCTTGCCATCCCTTTACCTGCCTTCAAGCCACCTGAATTCCACACAAGCTTCGTCTCACTACCAATACCATGTCCGTTCCCAGCCAACGACTCCCTTTCGAAAAAACTGAAAGCTCGGCAGAGGGCATGGGACAGGGCCGTCTCGCTCCCCTCTCTTCCAACGCCGAGCCTTGGACGACGTCGTTGGTGGACGCCTCCCCGCTTTCTTACGACTCGGAACTCTCGTCCCCGCCTCCGACGCCCAAGGAGCGCGCCGAAACACCGCGCCGGGAGACACGCCCAAAGGGTAGAGGAAGGACAAGTTCCCGGCCTCAGCCACCATTTGTGTGCTTCTGCGGCAAGCAGTTCAAGAGGTGAGTCGAGTCGTCTGACGGGGAAGCAGAGCATCGCCTGTGACGCTTTGAGGCTGACCCGTAGTCATTGTCTTCCCTTCCCCTCCCTTCTCCACCCTCTTCCTCCATCCCAACGCCTGTCGACGCGATCTAGGCACGAGCATATGTCGAGTGAGTAGCAGCAGTGGCAGACAAGAGGAACCCATTAAATTTGTTGACTCATGTCGCTTACCTCGATTCTCCCTCCCTCTCTCCTGGACACTTCACCGTGATTCTTTGCCCCCGCACCGCAGGACACAAAGCCACGCACAGCGACGACCTCAAGTACGAGTGCCCAATCTGCCGGAAGGGCTTCCGAAGGCAGGATGTGATGCACCGCCACACCCAGACCCACTTGCGCTCCACCGGCAGCGCCCCGACGCGGCGCAAGCCGGCCCCCAAGACCACCGCCGCCAGCAACAGCCAGCGGCAGACGGCGGCGCTGTCTCGGGCCGACCGAGCCTGTATGCCGTGCAAGAAGGCCAAGCTGCGGTGCAACGGCGAGCTTCCGTGTTCGCGGTGCGCCTGCCACCCGAACAGGGACTGTTCCTACCAGCACGGTCACACATCGGCTTCGCCGGGTGCATCGTCTCTCAGCAGCGGGCTTCATCCCAGTCCGGCAGAGTATGGCCAGACTATGGCTCTGCCCCACGTCCTCTTCCAGACTTTCCAGCCTTCACAGCTCGACAGCAACTACCCGCGAATCATGCCAGGCCCAGGCTCGAGCGGCTCGGCCCTCCACCCTTTCCAGGAGCCGCCCTTCTCCTCGATCTCGAGCTGGTCTCTTGTTGGACCGCCGGGCGGCGAGGCTCGCTGCTTCGCGCGAGACTACGACAACTGCCAGAGGGCAGCCTCTGTCCCTCAGTTTGGCGGAGGCGGAAACGGCTTCGAAGACTCGCTGTCGCCGTGCTGCGTGCCGATGCAGCCTGTCGGCCTGCTCGGGACCAACAATGGCGGCGGCTTCGACCACATCGCACCTTCATCGCTCGGTTGGACGGCAGAGTTCTGGGACGGCGGTTCCCGGCCTCCCGCTGCGCCGTCGCTCTACCATCACAACGCCCAGCACTCATATCCCTCTGCGTCATCGTTTGAGCCGCAGACGGGGCTGCTGGGCATGTCTCTCAGCAACTTGACTACGCCGTCGCAGTGGGGCTCGCTGAGCGACGTCTCGGTCCCGTCGGATGCGGATGCGGATGTCGGCACGCCGTCTGTTCGTTCGATCTCTGCCTCGCCCTTCTTTGCCGGATCCAGCGAGTCGCCGAGAGTCGAGTCATTCCCTCCACCTCCTCCTCCGCCGCCGGCCTATACGATGATGTGCCAGATGGAAGCGAGGGAGGGGGCGCCGGGCGGCTGCTCGTCGCTCCCCTCGAGCTCGGACACGGCCTTCTACCACTTTGGCTCTGCTGCGGCCGTTGCGCCTTCGTCGTCGTCATCATCGTCGATGTTGCACGCCACCTATTCCGCGTGACGCTCACCCTATTCTTTATCCGCTCTCGCCCGCATAGCTCTCTCCTGAGATGCTGTGACACCCCAGCCGCACTATACCCACTCGCCTTGTCCGTCACCTTCTCGTCGTTGTAGCTGTTCATTTGTCGTAACGGTCCATCCTGCCTCGCTTTGTTCTCCACCGTTTGCATTTTGCCCCTCATGCCCCTTCTCCCAAAGCATGCCAGAACAGTAATGGCGCAGAACCTGTAAGTCCGAGTCGCAAGTCAGTGTCTAATACAAGACGTAGATGTCCTTTCTCAGACATGATGCCCGCTCCTCTGTGGTCTGGTCGAGTCACCTATCAACTCTGTCTCGAGCTTGTCGCGGACGTCGGTCCGTCCCCGCCTCGACTCGACCTTGGAACGCATCGCGATCCGCCCCATTTGACCTCTGCTGACCGTCGCGGAGGCCCTGCCGGGATGTGGTGGCGTGAAGCGGGGCGTGGCCGGGCTATGATTCTTATTCGAAAGGGAGCCACATTTGTTTGGTGAGCGTTGCATGGCGTGGCCGTGGTGACTCTAGCTCTCGGGGCGAGGATCGCGGAGACCCGCACCCGTCGCCAAGGGCGCGTAATCAGCCCACGCTTCGGAGAGGAGAGAGAGAGAGACAGGGGCGCCCCCCCCCCCGCGTCTTCCCATGCAGGGTCAGAGAGGCCAGGCGAGGGAGTCTGAGTTCAACACACGCACACACGCTCGGGCCCCCACGTCGCGCGGCCCCTTCCCCTTCTCCTCGACCTCGTCGACCGACCCCGCTCTGGATCACCACCACACGCCCTTCTATCACCTCCCCCTCGCCGCCTCGGCATCGACATCGACATCGTCAACGGCTTCGAAGCAACTCATCCGCCATCACGGATAGTTTTCTTCTTCGCACAGAGACGTCCTCCCTCTGACCACCGCGGCATTATTCCTTTCCTTCTCTCGTCTCCTCGCACCCCGCCATTCGCTCTCGTCGACTTACACAGGCGGTGCCTTTGGTGCTCTCCTACACCTCTTTGACCGCCGACAATCAGCCCACACCATCGCATTCTCGCACGCACCACTACTCAACACGCTTGCCTGATACATCACCACTCGATTCCCACGCTTCGACAAGCAGGACCATGACAACCGCCTCCACGCCGCTTTGAACAAGGCCTCGCAATCTTTTCGAGCATTTCGACAGTTTGGCAAGCAGGCTGTACGGCTCAATTCCGGTTCGTCCCTGAGAGCGCCGCAGACCTTGTCGCGCCTTCTCCATCATTCGCAGAGACGCCATCTGAGCTCGCGCTCTTCCAGGATGACGACCACAGCGCAACGTACGAAAGACGAGGGTGCCGACCGGACGCCCTCTCCCACGCTTTCGGCGTCCTCGGTAGCATCGTCCCGCAGTGGCACCATGTCCAGACCGCCTCCGCCGCCCAAACCCTCGCACCTCTCTTGCGCCTTCACCGGTACCGTCAACTTGATCGCCCTCCGCGAATACATTCAGGCCCAAAAGACGGGCGGATCTTTTACATCAGATAGCAGGAGCGGCACCATTAGCCAGGCTTTTGCCGGATACGGCTACGGCAGCATAGATCACTTCGTCGATGCATTCGAGAACTCTGACGACGAGCCCGCCACAGATGCAGAGGACGGCGGCTCGGGCGTTACCGATGCCATTACTCGACTGTCAATGCGGAAGCGCACCTACACTGCCCCATCAGTCAACCGCGTCTTCAACCCTGCCGCCGAGGACGATGCTGGAGACGGCACTACAAAGTTGGTGCGCAAGGAGCCCATCCAGATCGACGGCAAAGGACCGTCGAAGGTGGGTAACCTCCGGAACATGTTCGAATTTCCCGCCGCCGCCGAAGCCTCCAAAATCGTCCCGCAGCGTACGGGCACCGCCGTCTTCCGCACCAAGAAGGTGTCCGAAAAGACTCGCATGTTACAGGCGCAGATCACCGGCGACAAGGGCGTGTGGTCCTTCTCGCCGACCTCGCCGACCTTTGGAGAGCCTTCGCACTCCAGCCAAGCTTCCGAGGCCAGCGTGATGTACGAGACGGCGAAGCAGAACCAGTTCGAGCGAGAACTCAAGAAGCTCTCCCTCACTGCGGACGACCAGGATGCGCAGAGCACCTTCAGGCTCTCGCCCGTTGGAAGTCATAAAACCCCGGTCGTCGATGCTCTGCCCACGGCGTCTCAACCGCCTTCCACCATCTCGAGCCCGACCATCCACGATCGAGACGACAGCTCCGCAACGATAAAGCCGAGAAATATCTCGCCTCATCTCGGTTCGACCCGTCGTATGCCCTCGACCGTCCGTACGCCGAGCTCGCGCAGGCGGAGCCGGCTCAGCAGCGTCTTTTCAGCCAACTCTGGCGGTATCCAAAGCCCTTCGCCACTCGTCGGTACGCCGTCGCCGGACTCCAAGTCGGTTGCGGGCAGCGAGTACGCCCAGACCGGTGCGGGTTGTAACGAGCGGTCGCGCGAACCGTCGATGCTCATCGACCATCAAAACGTCAAGACGAGCGCCCACATGCGGGCGCACGACGGAAGCTCGTTTGACTTCGATTGGGTCAACCGGGCACAGTA
Source organism: Thecaphora thlaspeos (assembly GCA_900291925.1). Classification (NCBI taxonomy): domain Eukaryota; kingdom Fungi; phylum Basidiomycota; class Ustilaginomycetes; order Urocystidales; family Glomosporiaceae; genus Thecaphora; species Thecaphora thlaspeos. Next base: position 313,614 of record UWYS01000003.1, on the reverse strand, counting down.
CCCGTCCAGAGGGACGCCGCCTCCGTCTACCGGATCGCCGAGGCAGCTCATGGACGAAAGCAGGGGCTCCCCAGAGATCGGGTCTCGCAAGTCCTCGTCTTTCGCAGACCAAGCGATTGCACCGGTCGCGATCCGGGCCGGCTCACCCCCGCAGCGTCCCGATTCAATCGTCCTGAGCTTGGAATCACAGGTAGAGGAGGCATCGGCGCCGGCCTTCGCCTCTGTGGCGGAGGAAGAGGAGGAGACATCGACGCCAACACAGCTCGTCGCTGAGGAACAGCACGACGAGCCGCAGTCTTCGGATGAAACATCAGCCGGCATGCCGGTGCCACGAGTATCGCAGCCCGGTATCGGTCGCGAGGCAAGGGCGCTCTACGATTTCCTTGGCGAGGCATCGTTCAACGAGCTATCGCTTCGCGCAGGACAGAGCTTTGAGATTGTCAACGAGGAGCTGGCCGGGGGCTGGAGCCTCGGCATCGTGTGGGATGAGGACGGCCTCCCTCGGCGGGGCCTTATACCGAGGGGCTGGTACTGCTACATTCAGGATTTCACCATGTCGCCTCCGGCGGCGCAAGGCATTGAGCCACCGCCGACGCCTTCCTTATTCGCCGACGAAGAGGGCGACGACAGCGGGGCAGCTGGCCTCCTCGGACTGGATAGCCCCTCGCTGAGACAATTGTTGGTCGATTCAGAGCCCACAGCCACAGCGGTGGGTGCTTCGCCATCTGGCGGCAGGGCCATGTCGCGAATCGGAAGCATCAGTGCCGCGACCAGCCCGCTCGCTAGCCTCAGCTCTATCAAGGCCAGCGGTGGCACGTGGAGGCAGAGCACGACTCCGTCCGCCGCAACCGGCGCACAAGCGTTGGAGGCTCTGTCGAACCTAGCTGCCGGCCACGGCATCTCTTCGTCGTCATCGTTATCAGATGGGCTGACCGCGGTCGCGCCTAAAGAGGAAAATCAGCCGCGTACACCCAATATCGTCACCTCGAGCCACGATCTCGGGGTCCTCGAAACGGCAGCGCGTGCCAACGAACTGGCCTATGTACACGCGGTAGAGCCAATGCCTTCTACGCTCCCAACCACCAGCACGCCAGCGCGATCGGAAGCGACACAGAGCAGTAGCACTGCGAAGGCGGAGCCGCCCGCATCCTCTGCTGTGTTTGTTTGGCGGACTGGTATCCTCAGGGGAAAGACGCTGAATCGCTTCGCCAGCTTCGTCACCAGCGGGGCCGAGGAGTATATCCTCTCAAGCGACGGCGGAAGCGTCGGAAGCGACAAGTCGCGCGCCACAACCCGCCCAGCCCCCAGCTTCAACTCCGCTTCCAACCGATCCGATCACACGGAGACCACGTTGCTGCTGGAGGGGGACGACGTGCTGAGGAGCCGCGAGGCGTCGAGCAGCACCACCAGTAGCACCAGCATGAGGCCGGACGAGGCTGACCAGCATTTTGTTGTCGCCGGACGCGCTGGACCCAAGTGGAAGGCAAAGACGTCGCCCTTCCTGGTTCAGGTCCATTCGCCCGAGAAGCGGACCAAGATGAGCGGGATGCACGAGTACACTGTGTTCTGCGTCACCTCGACGTTCGCGGCGCCGGGGAGCGAGCTCAACGGAAATGCGATGGATCCCGAAGGGTCCACAAGCTGGGACGAGGACGACGAGGCCGTGCGGATGCCATACGACCCCACTGCTGCGCCGGACCCACCCGGACCCAGCTTGACCGTCCTCCGTCGCTTTACACAGTTTGCCTGGCTCTACCAGACGCTGACAAAGCATTGCCCCGCTCTGGTCATTCCGCCTCTGCCCCAGAAGCAGTACTCGGGACGCTTTGCGGCCGACTTTATCGAGACACGGCGGGCCGATCTGGAGTTGTGGATCAGCCGCATCGTCCGGCATCCGGTGCTGCGGTACTCGGAGGCGGTCCTCTTCTTCCTCAGCTGCGAGGACGAAATCGAGTGGAAGCGTAAGGCGGGAAGGCTGCTCAAAGGCGAAGGGCGTGAGGGCGGTACTCCTAGCGGCGGTAAGCTCAAGTCCAACATGTTCGCCCGGACCTGGCATCCATCGTTCAACTTTGACGCTGCCGAGGCCGCGCTGGAGGGCGAGGCTTTGGATGCGCACCAGAGGGCAATGGAGAGGACGATGAATGAGATCGGAGGCCCCAACATCGGACGACAGGGCGTGCTGGGAGCGTGGGAGGATCTCCGAGAGGGCGCCGTCGCGACATCGGCCTACTACAGAGATCTCTCCTACTCTCTGCTGCGTCTCATCACGGGCGCCGGTGTGGTCGACGCTGACGGCGTACAGCAGTACGGCGAGGCCACGACGACCAACGGTGGCAGCGGCGGCAGTAGCAGAGACGAGTACGGACACTACCTCCACGGACCGCCCATGGGTAATCTCGGAAAGCGGTCGGACTCGGGCGCCACCAACGAGCACGGCGTCTGGTGTTGGCGCGACGGCTGCCACGAGTGCACCAACCTCACCTACGTCATCCAGAATACGGCCGAGGCGATCCAGGACGTGGCCGATCAGTTTGAGCATCACGCCAGGGACGCACTTCTGCGTCAGCACGAGCGGCTCAAGGATATCTCGCGTCCGCACACGGCGCACCAGGCTCTGCTCGAGACGCACCGGGCCACGCTGGCAAAGTACCGCGAAGCGACTGGCGAGCCCGATCCGCTCGATCCGAGCTCGGCCGATTGCGATGATGGGGACGAGGGAGCCGTCGCCACCGCCGCCGCTGTTTGGACGCCGCAAGAGTCTGAAAGGATCGCCTCGCGCTGCGAGACGGTGCTCAACGTCACGCTGGCCGAGATGGACCGGGTGCACGACGAGCGAATTGAGGACCTGTACGCGATCGGCAAGCGCTTCCTCGACTCGCAGATTGACGTGTACGAGACGATCCTCGAGACGCTTAAGAGCGCAAGGGCGCATTACGACGAGGAGTACTACGACTGCGAGCGTGGGACGCACATCCTCGCGAGCCGGTTCCAGGCTGACCTGGGTAAACCGAACAAGGCGGAGAGGCCACTCGCCATGCCGAGCGCGGCGTTGAGCGGGCCAGGCGGGCTGGGTAAAGTCGGAATGCTACTCAACTCTGCGGCCGGAATGACGCGACCGGTCTCGAGCGGATTCATGAACGGCGGCGTGGCTGAGACCTACATGGAACGGGACCTCAGCAATACGTCTTCAGGTGGCGGAGGAGGCGGGATGGCAGGATCGTATTTCCTCTTTCCGAACAGTCAAAACAGTCCAGCTGGAGCGTCGCCGTGGATGGACGGCAAACTCGGAGGGAACACAGGGACTCTGACTGCCACCTCGACGCTAAAGGCCAGCCAGCAGCAGCAGCAGGTGGGAGCAAAAGGATCAGCAGGCAGTAGGACGTCGTACTTTTCCCTGTGGAAGTAGCAGTCGGGAACGCTCATGTTGTCTTGAGGTCTTCGACGACTTGGTCTGGACAATCTGTTACGGACGAGAGCCGAGAAAAGCATGTTTAGGATCGTCACCGTCGTTTCCCACATTCGTCATGGTGTGATTACAGCCTTAGAAGCCCTGAAGCAATGGTAGGCGGACTTCTTATGAGGTTGTTTCTGGACGATGAAACGACGACATACGTCCGACTGACAGAGATCGACAAGCCCGGGAAAAGGAAGGTGAAAGCAGGACGAGGACCGTCAGCTGCTCCAGCACAGCGCAACCTCGCACGACGAAGCGATGAGAAGGGACGCGTGATGTCCTCAATATCCTCGTATCAGCTCAGGTGCCTCTGCACCACCCTCAGACTTTTTACACCATCGCCTTTGTTACCGTCCTTGTCCGATGTTCCAAGCAAAGCGTTCGCAAGTTCCGAGCGTTTGGGTGTAAGAAGTGCGAGCGAAGTTTTACAGAAAAAGGGGAGGCTTGGGGGGGGGGGGAAAAGGATTTTGTTGGTCTCCGAATCCGGGAATTGAACCCGGGTCTGCGCCGCGCAACTGCAGGGACGTCAATGGTCGAAATCCCGATGGAATTGACAAGGCGCCGTCATAGCCACTAAACTAATTCGGAAGTAGTAATACGGTATTACCTGTGCTTCTCTTACTTTGGTTCCTTCCTCCCCACCACCACCACTACCAGCACCACCTACCAGCACCACCTACCGGCCTCCTCGGGCGAATAGTAAGGCGGCTGCGCCCCTTATCCTGGCTTGGCCGTGTAGGGCTCGCTCTCTCGCTCTCTCGCTCTCTTGTAGCCATTCCTTCGGCGCGTGCACGCGCACATGATCTCCCTTTCTCTCTCTCTTGTATGGGCTAAACTCGATGTATTCCTTCCATAGCTGCTGCGTCCAAGCTCTCACCACCATGCACTGGTCTTCGCGGCAGCTACTTGTACATGTCCTACCTCGCCGCGTACATCAAATCCCACTAAATCTCACTCGGATGCAAGTTCGCCGTCGAGTCCCAATCGAAAACAAAAAGGAGCACTAAGATCGTGAAGCTTAAAGCTACTTGCAACGTCGTCAATCGCTACAAGATGTCTTCCCAAGGTATGAAGTCGTCCATCTCAATCGGTCTTCCTTGTTCGTTGAGCTGTGCTCCGCCGGACAACAGGTTGTCGAACAAACGGTTGAAGCAGCTACCTCCAGGCGTGTTGAAGTGCTGATAGCGACGGGAGGAGATGTTCGTAGTGTCAGAGTTCTATCTGGTCTGGTCGGAAGGGACAAGGAGCAAGGAAGGAAGCTTACAAGATAAGGGTTGGTAGCGCTGATAGACTTTCCGCAGAGATAGCAGTAATGTGTTCGACAGGATTGACACGTCATGCTGTTGTCGATGTGCGCATCGTGAGCATTGTGAGAAGAAAGCGGGGAAAGCGTCAGTATAACTCTTGCAAGTCAGACAGGGCGGGGAGGTGGGGAGCGAAAGGGCTGCCCCGGTACTCACTGGTTGCACCCATAGCTCTTCTCGATGCATATTGAGCAGGTCGGGCACGCCGTCGTGTAGCTCTTTAGCCACTCCTTTGTCTTTTCCTCCTCCTCCCACTTGATCACTAGCTTGAGCAGCGTGCTCTTTCCGAATGACAGCTCCATCTGCCTCTTCTCCACGCTTCCCTCCTCCAGCCTCCTGTACTTTTCTACCAGATCGGCATGAAATGAGACGGGGCAGGGGTTGGTGCCGTGCCAACTTCGTCCACACCAGGCGCAGAAGGAGAAGTTGCACTCGGGACACTGGCGGAAGCGTTCCCAGATCCCTTCGTCGCCCGGTTTGCGTATCACGGCTGATTGGCAGCCGGATCGAGGACAGTAGGTGATGCTGGGGTCCGATTCCATGGCGGCTTTCACCGTCAGGCGGTCGAGACGTGAGAGCTGGTCCGGTGTAAGGATGGTGGAAAGCTCGTGGCGAGAGATTGAACCTCGGACTGCTGCTGGCTGGGTAGCGTCGTTGCCGGTGCTGCAGTTGACGGCTGCCTCGCCCTTCGCCTCCGCAACGACGTCCGGATCTTCGCCTCGCTTCTCCATCACGCCGCGCATCTTTACACATTCCGGGTCGGGACACCTCTTCGCCTGACGCTGGAACCCTTCGTCGACCAGCATGGACAGGTAGGTGACCAGGCACTCGGAGCAGAAGACGTGCCCGCATCCTTCCAGCTTGGTGCACTTCTGTCCTTTACGGTCCTCGAGGCAGATGCCGCATGCGAACAATGTGGCGGCAAAGTCAGATCGAGTGCAGGTGCGAGAATGCGACAGCAGTGTGGCGGGCAGGAGCGGTGTGTCGCTGTTCGAAGCAAGGCGCTCGTCGAACGAGAGCTCGCAGTGGGTGTCCTTCTCGATGCTCGACGATTCCTCGTGGGCTCTGAATGGAAGGTCGCTGTTGTCTGTGTCGGCACAAGAGGCGAGCAGCTCCTCCCACACCCCCTCGGCGATCCATTGTCCCCAGACCCAGAGCACCTCGAAGCCTCCTAGCTCGTCGTACTGCTCAAGCAGCCTTTTCCGTATCCAGCTCGAAGCGTTGCTGCTGATGCCCGTCGGAGAGGCAGGAAGCCACGCCGCTTCCAGCGCGATAATTTGAGGTGCCGCCCGTAGCGGATACTTAGGCGGCAGTCGGACCTTGAGAATGACGGGGGGGAGGTGGGAGAGCGGCGGTAGCTTCTGTATCCTGGGTGGCCGCGCTGATGCCATACACGATGCCGCATCGCTGGTTGGGAGAAGGGCGGGCGAGTCGTTCGCTAAGAAAACCTGTGCTCCTTCTGTCGCTGAAGTTGTCGAGACCCGGTCGGTCGGTCGGGGCGTTGCTAAAGGACGAGCTGGCTCGGAAGGTATCGTACCAGCTTGCCCAGCTGTAGTCGCTCTAGTCGCCTCATCATCTTGACGCGCGTCGCCTTGTTGCGGCTTCCGTCTCCGTCTGCCCTTGCTCTTGCCATCGCTGATGCCGTCTGGACCTCGAAGCACGGTGCGGTTGCTCATGGCGGCACCGCCTCTTGGTGTCCCACGTCCTCGAGAGCCTCTAGAGCGGCTTGAACCCCTTGTCTTCGCTGAGATTGATTCGGGCCCGGTATTTCCGGTGGCAGAATGAGGTGCGCCGTCTAGTGCAGCTGACGGCCCCCTCGACTTGCCCGTGTCGAGGTGGATCCGGTCTAGCCCGGCTTCAAGACCAGACGGCCCGGTTTGGTCTGGAGCATCGTTGAGTGGCCGCATTTTTGGCTGGAAAGTATCTGCAGTCGGCCTGAGTGTCGGTGTCACTTGTTTTGCGGTCTTCTGCGGAGCGACTTCAGGTGGCGACGATGCTGCTGGCTGTGACGGCCAGGTCGATGTGATGCGAATCCTGATGGGACGTGGAAGTACGATGGGCAATGTGAAGCGAAGAGTCGGTGAGCTTCCTTGGATGTTGCTTTCGACTACCATACTCGGCCGTGTGTTGGATGTCTCTTCCGAGAATGTGCGATCGATAGCGATGTCGAGAGACTGGTTGTTGTAGATGGAGTCGAGAGCTAGGATCTCGTCCTGCTGCATCTCTAAGCAGTCTTCAGTGGTGGAAGAAGTCATGATGAATGCTGCGCTCTAGCTGGTGGTAAGGGCGATATATGCGCATCCGAGTTGGTGCCCTTGACTGGGACAGATGACGCGGTATACTATAAAGATATTGGGACAATGCGAGGTGAAGGTCGGAAGCTAGGGACGAGATGTGAGGGAGGTGACAGCCTAGGTGTGAGGTGGCGTAAGGCGAAACGAGCTCTTAACTCCGTCAAGGACCGGGAAAGTGGAGGTCTGAGCGCGGTGTCTCCGTTCTCGGGGCGTGGCGCTTCCCGATTTCCGGAATTCTTGGCTGGAAGAGCGTGCGTCCAGCTTTTGGAAAGGGATCAGAGTCTCATCACGGCCATCACCATCACTACCACCTGTCCTTCGGCCTCACTCTATCTTCCGCTCCTAGCGCCGCGCGCACTGCCGCCTGCCATGGTCCGCTTCAAGAACCGCTGGCTTCTGCTCTCGCTCGACACGCGACCCTTTGATCCTTCCACCACATCTCCCGACCTCCCCTCGCACCCCTCCCTCACACCCCAGGCGCTCACTAAGCTCCTCCGATCTTCACTTTCCACCAACTTTGGCGACGTCGCCTCTGGAACCTTTGGAGGCTCTCTTGTCTGCAAGTACTACTCAACACACACCGGCACCGCCATCGTCCGCTGTGCTCGCGAGGGCGCAAAGAATGTCTGGGCATCCGCTACCCTCGTCACCACCACCAGCCTCGACGGCGCTAACAACGGCCTTCCCCTCAGGGTTCGCGTCACCCATCTCGGAGGCACTATCAAGAAGCTGCAGAGGAGGGCGATAGAGCTTGACAAGGCCCGCATCTTGCAACTCAAGGCCGAGAGAGAAAAGAGGAAGATTCCAGCAGCCACCGCTGCTGCCGTCGCCGAGGACGAAACGACCAGACTGCTCGAGGCGAGCAGAAAGGCCATCAGTGCTGTCTCATAGCCGCATCCTATCATTGGAGAGCTGCTTCGTTCATTTCGGCGCTGCAAGAGCGTCCCATGCAACAATACCCACGCACACGCCTTGTAGTCCTCCATCTTTTCAGAGGCTTCTCGATACCCGCATCCACAACGTTCCACGATCCAAAGTCCCGATCAACATCGAGACGTCACGAAACAAAACGGCACATCCTCCGGCGCTGGGCCGCTGAAGCCAAGGCACGGCGCCTTTATGTTTCCCCCATCCTAAACTAGGACTACGCCAATTTCACCGCAGCATGCATCTCTCTCTCCAGGCAAGCCCACGCCTCGACAATCTCCGCGTCGAAGAGCATCTGTCCCAGAAACGTGCCGCAGGTACCATTCTCAAAGTCAATCCACCTTGCAGCGTCGCGATCGACGAAACAGGGATTAGGGGAAAGAGGATGGGATAGCAGAAGTGGCAGAGATCACGTCAGCCTTTACGTGTCGAATAAGGCGAGGCCGGATGGTCGTTGGGCGGCGGCGGCGGCGTGTACTCACAAAAGACATACAGTAACAGACACAAGAGCCTGGCATCCAGCGAGCGGAGGCGTCGCTCGGGAGTCAAAGATCAGAACTGCCATCGTCTCGCTTGACGGACCAACTGAGTTTGGCAGGAATAGGCAAGCATGCATCTACAGTATTCGCCTAGTAGTTGAGTCCGTGCTCTAGGCTGATGAAACGGTCAAATAGATATCGAGGCCCGGGCCGGAGTCGCCATGACCGACCGTAACGCAGGCTGGACACCTTGCCCGCTGACCTCTGAATAGTCACAGAAGCCGGGGAGCCCCGGCCTACCTGACTGCCAACATCGAGGAGAGGTTGAAAGGAAGGACAAGATAGATCTGGGCAATGCTTCGCTGGAGGAGCGTTGCTGGCCGACTTCCGCCGTCGTCGACGCCTGCGTATCGACGGGTTCAGTAGACCGAGAAACATTCGATGTCGGCCTGCCTTCGCCGGCCTTTGAGCCGGCCCAGGCCCATTCGGTGAAAGCCCTGGCCTTCTGGAAGCAGACCTGCTTGAGCACCTTTTCCTCGTCGTTGAGCCAGCCGTCGGGCATCTGTGTCCAGCCGTGCTTTACGCCCTTCACCTCCTCGATCACCACGTTGTCGGTGCGCTTGTGGTTTTCGATCTTCCTAACCCAGGCCTTGGACTGCTCCGACAGGCTGTCAAGCTCGGCAAGCACTAGAAAGACCTTGGCGGCCGGATGGATGGCCTCTATCTGCGCCAGGCCGGGCGAGGCGCGCGGATGGTGCGCCTCGTCCCGCGGGACATAAGTGGGCGCCAGCATGTCGGACACCTGGCCCCAGAAAGCCGAGCCAGCGGGCATGTTTTCCGGCTTGGTCCGTTCCGAGGGCAGCTGCCGCAGGTCGAGCGATGGATAGAAGAGGAGCACTGAGATCGGCGCTTCGAACCTTTTGCCGAAGACGGTGGGCCATGATCGGTCGAGCTCCGGCGGTTTCAGATGAAGGACAAGGTTGAGCGCCAGGTTACCGCCCGATGAGAAGCCAGAGATAGCGATGCGGTTCTTGTCGAAGTCGAAGCCGACAGTTGGTGAGTCCATCTCTGGGGAGGATGAGGACGACGAGGATGGGGGATCGGCTACGGCTACCTCTTCGGTCTGTCCTTCATTCAGCTGTTTGGCCTGCTTCTTCTTCTCTTCCTCCATCTTCTTCTTGCCCTCCATCCTGGCCCGGTCAACCTTCATCGCAATGACGCTCCTCAGCTCCGAGTAGCCGTTGGCATCTACGTCGAGCAGCGCTTTGAGCACGTCCTCGCCATCCTCGATGGCTGCAGGGAAGCGGTGGAAAGGGCCCATGCGGTAGTCTACGCTGATGACAATGCAGTCCATCTCTCTTGCGAGCTGAGAGCAGAAGGGGACCTACTCGAGGCAGCTGCCGAGGTAAAAGCCGCCGCCGTGGAAGTCGATTAGCACCGGTACGGACGTCGAGTCGCTGGCGAGACGGTCGAAGATCGAATCTGGAATGAAGATGTAGAGCGGGATGGTGTACTCCTGCGGGCTGCGCGAGGGGAGATTGTAGATGAACGGATGCGGTCCCTCTGGGCTGGTGTAGCGAAGCGTCGCAATAGGAACGGCGCGAGGCAGGCGGACCAGCGCCGTTCTCCAGAGCACTGAGTAGGATGTCGAGAGGAACTTCTTCAACGACATCATCGAGGGCAATGGCGAGCGCGAAAAGGAGCCAGGTGCGTGTCTATGGAGGCGAGTGCGCGATAGGAGGACGGAATGTGAGCCGGCGCTTGCTTGAGAGGAAGAGAAGAGGGCCTAGTCGGACTGGCGATGGCTGAAGATGGCTGATAGGAGCTAGTTGGTGGGACAGCGGTCACAAAGGAAGGAGAAAGGGGCTCGAAGCAGCAGACCGGGGGAACATGGGGTGAGGAATCGTCAAAGCATCGAACCCTGCCTCGGCCTGCGCGACTGCAGGTGCAGAGTGACGCTAGCAGCAGCTGTCAGGTGGAGGCCTGGCACGTCTCGCGCGAGTAAACACTTATTCACCTCCACATCAAGTCGCGTAAACCTTACGCGTCAGGCGGGCGTCGGGTCAACGCGTCTTGCTGGTGCCGGTGCGGGCGCGAGCGCGTCCACGATCGACACGTCTTGCTGGCCGCGTGTCTTCCTAACGTATCGGGCAACGTTATGAGGCTCCCGATTATATGCAGAAAACGGCTCCCCGAACGGACTGGAAATGCGGCTTCCGGTTGCCGATTAACTTGAGAAAGCAGCTCCCAATTGATTCGAAATCGTGGCATTCGTGGTTGCGGCTCCGAATGTTTAAGTGACGGCTCCGGGAAAGAATGTGATTGCGGCTTCCGAAAAGGATAAGGTTGCGGCTCCCAACTAAGTTATGCGGCTCCCGATTAGGTTGTTTCTGCGGCTTCCGATTGTTGCAAAGCGAAGTCCGGCTCCCGATTTGTTGTTTTTGCGGCTCCGGTTCTGAAGGGCAACACGAGGCGGCACCCATTTGTTTCGTAATCGCGGCTCCGAGTAGCACAGAATAGCGCATGCGGCTCCCGATTGAATATTGTAGCTCTCGATTGTCGGGGCAACGCGCCGAATTTACATTTGCGGCTCCGTTTTTTGGAGGCAACACACCAAATTTATCTCCCGATTGGTGGGGCAGCACGTTGTGTTTTTGCGGCCCCAAATTTTCACGCGCCGATCCTTTTCTCGCCCCGATTTGCTTTCGCGGCAGCGGATTTTCCCACGCCGATCTGTTATCGCTTCGATTATTAAGGCAGACGATCTTACAATTGCAGCTCCGGTTTGCTGAGGCTACGCGCCGTTTTTGTACCTGCGGCTACCGATTGTTGGGGCAATGCCTTGCGGCTCCCGATTGGGAAAAAGCAGTGGCTCCCGATTGAAATTGCTATTGTTGAGTCCGATTAAATTAGGGTCGCGGGCGTTGCGATCCCGATAACTCGATTGAACGGTAAGTACGGCACGCGGCCGGAAAGACGCGTCGACCATGGACGCGACCGCGCTCGCGCCAGCCTGAAACGTCTCGCGCGAGTAGACACGCCTAGCAAGACGCGTCGTCGGACGCGCGCGCACATGCCTTCAAGAAGCGTCCCGCGCGAGTTAACACTCAGGAACGCCTCCACATCAAGTTGCGTCAACCGTGCCGTTGCGTCTCGCGCGAGTGAACACGCCGTCATGGCCTTTCGCGAACGCGTCATTCCACGTCACCGGTGGCCGCGCCTGCATGTCACGTCTCGCGCGAGTCAATGCGTCTTTTGGACGCGTCGCGCCTGCGTCTCTCGCGCGAGTCAACCCGCAATCATCAAGTCGCGTTGCAGTTTATTCTCGCGCGAGTAAGTACGCAGGCAGAAAGTCGCGTGAGGCCTTGACGTGAGCCGGCGGGTGTTGGTCTTTCAGAGGCGGCTCTCTTCGAGCTCGAGCACAGCTCCACTTGGCTTGGCCTGCCGAGCCACCCCCGCCACCACTGACATCGTCACCATCACCACCACCGCCAACACCATCATCACCAGACTTCAACGACAACGCGGCTATATAATGCCACGATGATGGCAGAATTGCTGGCCGCGTTGGCCGGACACCCCTCCTCGCTCTTCTCCTCAGCCTCCTCCTTCTCAGCAGCCTCCTCCTCCTCCGCCGCCGCCGCGGCCTCGCCTCTCACGCACACGCTTCGAGTCCGAGAAGACATCTCACACCTCCATCCCGCAGAAGCACAGATACTCAACAAGCTCGCGACTTACAGCACTCGCTACCTGCGCACAAGATCTTTCGCCCAGGCAGAACTTGACCATGCACGCAAGAGCGCAATCCGCTCCGCAATAAGGGGCAACTCACTCTCCACCAACGCTTCCCGCTCTGCGACAGCAGCCCGTGCGCAGCCGCTTGATACCCAGATCACCACGCACATCATCCCGCTCTGTTCGACGCTCCTCGCCCTGCTAAAGGGCTATCACGACGCCGTCCTCAAGATCGAGAGGGACATCCTCGCAAATGATGCCGAACTCGTCGCCGACAAGGGCTTCGTCAGCCTCGCAAATATCCGCGCCAGGTTGCAGGAATGGGACGCCCCACTCTCGGCGCTTGATGACCTGGTCAACGTCCTCGTCCAGGGCCCTTGTGGATCCAAGCGACCCGGCTTTGTTTCTGCCTCCAAGCCCAGCGCCCCGGGAGACGAAGCAGCAAGCCAGGCCCACGCAACCCTGCGCGCCTCGACGGCGTGGACGGGCGGTCTGCTCATCGACCTGCTAGACCACAGAGCCGTGACCGGCGTCGAGCGCGTCGCACAGTGCATGACGGCATTGCGCGACGCCGTAGAGGACAGCTGGATGGTCGGGCTGGTTGCATGGGTCTGCTACGGCCAGGCCAACCCGGAGAGCGGGCTCACGACGGCCGCCTCAAAGGCCTCTGGCCGCGGACAGCCTACAAAAGACCAGCTGGTCGAGTGGTCGGACGCTTCCAGCAGCAGCGTCAGCGAGCACGGCGATGTCGCTGCCGTTGCCGGTGCGGCTGAAGGTCAGGCTGCGACCGAAGACTGGGCCTTGACCACCAGCACCTGGAGGTTCAGGCGGGATGCGCTGCCTACATCGATATCGGAGGCCACCGCTGACTCGATTCTCTACGTCGGAAGGGCGCTCAACACGGTCAAGTCCTCGACGGCGCCTTTGTCACGAGGCACTACCAGCAGTGCAGCAATAGGTGTCGGCGGGCCCCTGATGCCCCTCGACTCGATGACGGGCCAGCACGTTGCGCTGCTCCAGCAGCGGCAGAGCCGACCCTCGCACGCTACGGCCCTAGACCGCGCCGTCCAGCAGATCCGCAGCGACATCAGCGAGTGGCTCTTCCGCAACGTCCTAACGACCGATCTGGTGCTCGACTCGTTCGAGACGCTTGGTAACTACTTCCTACAGCGCGAGGGGACTTTTACGCTCTCACTCCTGGCCGAGATCGAGACGATGCGCCGCAACAAGCTGCTCCACACGCGCTCAGCGGCGGCTGGTGCGATACGCGCCAGCGACATGGAGCTGGCACTCCACCGCGCCAGCATCGGCACCGGGGCCGAAGACGACCCGTCGCTCGAAAAGCTGCGCTTCGTCCTTCCGCAGGGCCAGTTTCGACCAATGGCGCCGTCGCGCGAAGCGGCCGCCGCCAAGGCAGCAGAGGCCACGTCGAGCGGCAAGTCGCGCGCCACACCTGCGCACTTCGACGACCTCCTCATCGGCGTGCCGGCCCAGCTCCACTTTACCGCCACTTTCCCGCTCGATCTTTTCCTGTCGCCCGCGGACCTGATGGCGTACTCGCGCCTCTTTTCCTATCTGATCGCGCTGAAACGGACGCAGTCGCGCGTCCTGGGCTGCTGGATGAGCCTGAGCAAGAGCCAGCGCGTGCGCCGACGGTTCACGGGGACGGGCGAAGGAGGGGTAGATAGGAGCGAGGAGCGGCGACGAACAGAGCTGCTCCGGCGCAGCTGGGGTTTGACGCGCAACATGCTATGGTTCCTCGACACGCTGCTGGGACACTTCCAGACGGACGTCGTAGACGTGCAGTACACCCGGCTCATTTCGCAGCTGACCGGCCACAGGCCAGAGGTGACGGCGACGGCGACGGCGGCAGTGCCCCCTCCCCCTCCAGCTTCGTCGTCGACGCTCCACAAGAGCGGTAGCTTCGGATCTCTCCGGCGCGGTATGGGCGGAACAAGCGCGAGGGACCGCCGGGACTCGGGCAGGTCCGTCTCGTCCCTCCAAGAGGCAGCCGCTGGCGAGACGGCGGTTGAATCGGGCAGCGCAGCGCCAACGACGACCTATGCTGGCTCGTCGATGGGCAACCAGACGCCGCGAGCGTCGATGCGCGGCTTCCCGCCGGGCAACAAGCGGATCCCCTTTCCGAGTTCTTCGACGATGATGGGCGGCGGACCAGGTTCGACGTTCGGTGGAGGCGGTGGCGGCAGTGTCGCACCCTCTCACTATCGCCCACGCCTTCGCAGCGCTCCTGGCCCAGGTCTCGGTCTAGGGGCGCCTTCGCTGCGTTCCCACCGCACGTCAATCGTCCAATCGCACCACCAGGAGAGCGACGAACCGGCCACGCTAGACTTCACCTCCCTCCGGCTGACGCACAACTACTTCCTCACGTTCCTCCAAGACGGTCTGTTGCTCAGCTCGCCTTCGTCATCGCATTTGATCCGATCCGTGCTCGAGACGTGCGAACGGTTCGTAGGGTTGGTCGAGAGGTGGGGTGGAGATGTCTTACCCTCTCTACTATCGGAAGGTGGTCTCTCTACTACGGCATCCAACGTCTCGAATATTGTTGCGATGCGAAGGAAAGACGTGGAAGAGATCGACACGACGCTTAGGGGAAGGCTGGAAGCTTTCTTCAAGTTGCTCAACGAAGCTTCCTCGTCTTCTACGACGAGCAGTGCGACAAAGGAAGGTGCCGAGGGAGGAGGCATGGGAGCGGGAGAAACGACTCTAACGACCGCGGATGAAAGTCTGGTAAGACCGAGAACGTTGCCTCCTTCGTTGCTGGCGGCTAGGCCCAAGGAAAAGGGTAAAGACACAAGCGGCGCCGCCGGTAAGGGGGCGATCAGTGAGGCGAGGGCAGAGGCGGACGTAGCGGCTAGGAGACATTTGGAACAACTTCTCCTGAGGTTAGACTTTAGCGGGACGTTCTCGCTCGGTGATTGAACGGGAGAAAGGCTGGCGTCTTCCTAATGATCACAGCCAACACAGAGACGTCGTCTTGCCACTGATTCTGACCAGCCACACATCTGCTCGACCTGCTCCTTTCACTTCCAAACAACTTTTCTCTGAGTATCCAAGACCGACCCGTCTCATCCCTTCTCCGAAACCGTCAACGTCGGAAAAGAGTGCGGAAGAAATTGTTCGCTAAGCGCGATCCGACCCGGAACAGCACGTCAGGCTGGCACAAGTGGCCGTCTCATGGTGTTTGGGTGTATGTGTGTTTTGTGTGTGTGTGATTGCAGCAAGAAAGGGTGTGTCGGTGTAGCATGACGCAGAAGGAAGGCATAAGGAGGAAACAAGGGCCTGTGTGTGTGGAACGGTTGCGATAAAGCCGCTTTTGTTTACTTCTTCTTGGCGTCGCCGGCCTTGACCTTCTTGGTGCCGCGGACCTTCTTGGAGCGGTTCTTGCGCTCCTTCCTGAGCTTTCGCGAGGCCTTCTCGGTCTTCTCGGCAAGGCCAACCTGTAGTTGCGCAGAGTGGGGAGAAAAGGGAAAAGGGATCAGTATATGACGTCTTTCGAATGGTCGAAGCAAAGCCCTGTGT
Source organism: Thecaphora thlaspeos (assembly GCA_900291925.1). Taxonomy (NCBI): domain Eukaryota; kingdom Fungi; phylum Basidiomycota; class Ustilaginomycetes; order Urocystidales; family Glomosporiaceae; genus Thecaphora; species Thecaphora thlaspeos. The sequence goes on along the minus strand of UWYS01000003.1, from coordinate 297,881 downwards.
CTCAGGCCGTGGCGATCTCGTCTGAGCCATGATCGCAACTGCAATCTTCCAACTCCCTGTCTTGCTCTATCGCACCGACCTCCATCCCAAGACCAGCCTTGTTCTTGGCTTCTGCTTCTACCCAACGCGAACGTCTTGTCCCGGAAGTCTCGCCCAGGATGAAACTCCGTGGACTGTCCGGCACACCTGGCTATACGCGAGGTCACGATGCTGGTGGTTGCGTGTGGATGCCACCCGAACAGGATGATGCGTGCCTTGTGTAGCCTCCTGCAGACTAGCCATTTGTCCGTGGTGAAAGCTTCTCCGCAGGCAAGTCTCTTTACCTCCGTGTCCGCCGACCGTCCTATTCCAAGTCCGAGTTCACCGTATTCCCCCTTTCCTCTGCCTTTTATGTGCGTCTGATATGGCCCGACGCCTCCACAGTGCCCGCTGCCGGATACTCACGCGAACGAGCCTGTGCTTGGGCTCGAACTTCATCGACTCCCTGCTGTCGTAGATGAGGGCAAAGCCGGTCGAGCGTCCTCCACCGAAGGCGGTCCTCATGCCGAAGACGATGACCTGCTCCTTGGGGCTCTTGTACATGGCACCAAGCTTCTCCGAGAGCTCAGCCTTAGAGACGTTGGGGCGGGCGGGGTGGATGACATCGAGGACCATCTGCTTCCTCTGGAGCAGACGGTTGGTGATGAACTTGCGCGTGCGCAGAGTGATAGGAGAAGTGGCGTCCTGTGGTGTGGCAAGGTAGCAGCGTGCAGAGTCATTGTTGGATTGTCGCAGTCGCAGTTGGAGTCGGATTCGACGGACGGCGGAAGCGACAGCAGCGGTCGAATCGGATCAATAGCAACGGAACGGACAAAAGGAGGAGCATAAGGGCGTTAGGAGGGTCACAAATTTTGGTGCACTTGACCGAAAAGAGTCTCGTTCAACGCCATCATCATAAAAACACGGCGGGCATCGGTGTCGCGGCAAAAACAGCCCTTCCGCTCCGGACAGACGTTCGGACGGGTTGGTGGTGTTCGATCGGCAGCCGGAGCAGAGGTTCTGCGATCGTTTGCCGACGATAGGTTGACTGTCCACCAGTGCTGCGATGTCGATGACGGCGAAAGGCGAGGACCATGGAACGGCGCAGGTCGAACGGCAGTGTCAGCGGAGAAGCGGGATGGACAGCGACGCTCACCATCGCGAAAGAGTCTTGAAGTGTAGCGAGAAGGAGGGGATATCGTGGGGGAGCGACGATGAGATGCTGGAGGGAGGCGCGGCGACGCCCGACCCACCGTCCGACGGCGAACACCGCGTGCGCCGCCTGGCCCAACGCTGCGTTGTGCCGGCCAGGCCCCAGCCCATCCAGCCAGGCGGGCTTCTCTGCGGGCCCCTGACCTCGCCGCCCCTCTTTGACGTTCGGCCGAAGTGAGCACTGGCCATTGATCTTCGGTTCCGGGTTTTTGTCAAAAAACAATAATTATATTTCTTCTTTCTCCCTTCCGCGTGCGGTGCAGCCGCGCTTGGCCCGAGTCTGGAGCGCCCGCCGCCGACGCCCAGCGAGCCGCAGGGCGAGCCCCAGGACGAGCCCCAGGACGAGCCCACCCCCAGCGGGAGCCAAGGAGAGAAGGGGGAGCAAGAGCCAGAGGAGGCCGGCCCACAGCTGGCGCAGAGGACGGTGCGCAGGGCGAGCAGAGAGAGCGAGGGAGAGGCTACCGGCGCATTCGTGATCAACGTTTCCGCCGTCCTTCGTACTCCACCCCCCCCCCTTTTCATCATACTCCACCCGACAAACTCGTCAAGATGGTGAGTGTCCCTACGCCGCCTCGCCGACACCGTCGTATGCTACTCCGACAGCACACGGCGACAAGGACACCAGAAACGAACTACCAGGCACCTACCCGAGACGAGAGAAGAGAGACGAGATAGAGAGACGACCGACCGATCGGTCAAGCGAACGATCTGCCGACTCCATCCGACGAAGGACCACACAGTGACACGTCCTGCTTCGACAGAAAGACGAATCGCCAACACTGCCATAGAACGAATCGATGTGATGGTGATGCCTGAATGGAAAAGGAGCGGAAAGGTTGGTCAGGTCCAAGACGCTGCGAGAACAGGGGAAAATGCTGCTTCGATGACGGAGACCGTAGCTCAGCATGATAGGAACGAGGATCGTGGGCCGGCGCGGACGGACTGACTGGTCCAGCCAGGAGATCTCAGAAGTGCGGGCCCTCGACCAGTATCACATTGAGGAAGGAAACGGCAGGATGAGCCGACTCAACGTAGCGGGATGACACCCACGCAGATCCGAGTCGAAACGACCGACGAACACACGCCCAGCACCGCGTTCACACCAGGCTTTGAACGGCGAAGCTCCGCCATATCGATATTCTCGACCCGCACACCGTTTGCCACCAACTGTCGATCTCGCTCGAATGTCTAGCATGAAGCACCCCACCTACACGCCAAACGCTCCACGCCTATCTCTCTCTGTCTTCATCTCTCTCGGGCGGGCCGTTGGCCATTTGATGTCCCTTGCGTGCCGAACTGCATCACCTTTCGCTTAATCTCAGGCCCACTAACATCCATGCCTCTTTCTCTGCTGCTCCGTCGCCCACCCGACTCTTCCTCGTAGTCCAAGCGCACTGCCAAGGTCGGAATCACCGGAAAGTACGGAACGCGATACGGCGCGTCGCTCCGACGACAGGTCAAGAAGATTGAGATCTCGCAGCACAGCAAGTACACCTGCACCTTCTGCGGCAAGGACTCGGTCAAGAGGAAGGCCGTCGGCATCTGGGAGTGCCGCGCCTGCAACAAGACCATGGCTGGAGGCGCGTGGACTCTCTCCACCACCGCTGCTGCCACCGTCCGAAGGTGAGATTCGCTGCCGGAGCAGCAGGGCTCGTTCAGTGAGAGGGACGGATGCGAGCAGGTGGGATCTATAACAGGGAGGTGGATGATTGTGGATCGGATACGGATTGAAACCAGGAGACTGCAAAGGCCAGCAAGGACGAGGACGTTCTCTATGGGAAGTAGGATCCAGGCAGGCGGGAATGCACGCTGTATCGGGCCGATCAAGCAGGCTCAGAACAGAAGCAAAGCTCAGCTTCGATCACAGGGAGCACGCCTGCTGGGACGAGGCGGAACAGGTCACAACGCGCAATGGCCACGCTACGCAAAGGCAGATGGCACGAGGAAATCCACCTGGAAGACGGTTGAGGTGAACGATACGTGGCGGAACTCGAGAACGTCGGAATGGAGAAAGGACGAATCGCTCTCGCCTCGCTCGCACGCCTCGAAACTCTACAACCTCTCCGCGCCAACACACTAACCTTCTTTGCTCGCTTTCCCTTCTCCAACAGCACCATCCGCCGACTGCGCGAGCTGACCGAGGCCTAAACCTCTCGGTTTTCTCTTCGCACGTCCTCTGTAGTTTTCCCGTTTGGCATCGAGGGGTTTGTCTGGGGTTATTTTTCATTCTTCCAATCTCTGTATCAAACCACGACGAATCTCAACACCCGCACCTTGGCTTCCCCTCTTGTCGCGTTCCACCCCCCCCCCCCCCTTCCTCCCGCTTTCAGGCGCTACATACGCAACACCGCCACACACACACACAACATACACACCCAAAAATGCAAACAACTTCCTTAGGCTGAAAATCCCTTGGCTGAAGCGTTGCAATGTGGTGCTTTCCTTTGGTCGATTCGTGCTGTTGGGATGGGATTAGGTGAGAGCTTCCCGCTAGCCCAGGGCGAGTGCCTGCGCGTAGACGTAGGCCAGAGAGCGGGCAGTCTTGTTTCCACTTGGAAGGCGAGGAATGCCCCTCGTCGGCATGGAGGTTGAGAGGCAGGTGCGAAAGCAGCGAAGGGCTGCCGAGCCGCATTGTGGATGCATCAGTGCGCGACGTCATCCTGACGGCCGACCTGCGACAGCTGATCGACCCAGCGGCCCTGACCTCTCGTCCTTGCGGTAGATGCTCCACAGCATGTTCGCTGCCTCCCCTGGTCGCACCGGTCTACGCAGCGTCGAGAAATTGACCATTACACGTTTCCATCCTCTAAGATACACAAAGTAAGCAAGGAAGGGGATAGTCGGATCGAGGTGGGCAGAACAAGAAATATCTATAGTACACGGCAGTGATTCTGGCAAGCTTGGAAAGGGATTGGATGGAAAGCGCACGATGGGATGATGACCGCGGAACGGACAGACATATGCGATGAAGCAAGAGGTTGGATGCAGACTTGAGCAAAGGGAAGACTCGAGATTGTGTCGCCGCACGGGGATGAAGATGCAGGGAGGGGCCGTTGGTTTGCAGCCGGCAAGGTAGAACGAGCGGGCGGGCCTTCGGCGATGATAATTAGATGATGACTGCGTAGCAAGTTTGATTTGAAGGGAAGGCTGGCATGTCAGTGCCTTGCTCTTGACCTAGCGTCCTTTACCAAACGAGTCCTGTGTGTCAGGTCTACTCACTGTCTCGAAGACTGAAGTGGTGAGAAGGGGAGGAGGCGGGGAGAGCCACAGCAGCAGGGTGACGGGACAGAGAAGCTCGTCGTCAGCACAGGCTCGTCTCGAACGATCAAGAAGTGCTCGTGGTCGGACGTACTTATTGGTGAGGATGATGTGGGTCACTCTGCGATGGCCGATACAGCGGCGGAGCGAGGGGAGCAGCGAAAAGGGCAGACAGATGGTCGCGCCTGGTCAGTCAGACGATACCGCAATAGTTGCACCGCACAGCACACACGTGCCAGAGGACTCACGACGCCATGATGATCTTAAGTAGCGACGGATCGGTCGCGTTGGTGAAGCTCGGGTAGATCTCCTTTGTCGACAAGCGATTGAGTCGGACGAAGCACTGCTTGAAGTACGACCGCGCCGCGTTGAAGTCGGTGTTGTCGCCGTCGTAGTCGGGAAAGTACTGCGTGATGCTCGAGTAGGTGATCTTGGTCCGGAAGATATTGACCCTGTTCAGAAAGACGATCATCGAGGTCCGGACGAACCACTTGCTGTTGCAGATCGAGTCGAACAGCATCAGCGCCTCCTGCATCTGATTCGAGTCCTTGTCCTCGACCAGGCACGAGTCGTAGCCCGAGAGTGCAACCAGGAAGAGGACGGCCGTGACGTTCTCGAAGCAGTGGATCCACTTTTTCCGCTCCGAGCGCTGGCCTCCGACGTCAAAGATACAGCAAGTCCGGTCTTCTATCGGAAAGGCCGTCTCGATGATGCCGGTCGTCTTGTTCCGGCAGCGCAGGATATCGAGATCCGTCGGAACGTAGTCCTAACCGAACAGCCGCGGCAGGTCCGCGTAGAAGTAGCCAAGGTTCTCCGGGATGGCCGCCTTGTTGCCGCGTTTAAAGACGCTCTGTATGCCCTCGTCCTTCCACAGAAGCTCGAGTGGCTCAAAGTACGCCTGCGGGAATGGCTCGCCCTCCGCGATATCTGGAAAGGAGATAAACATCGAGAGGAGGCCCTGCGATTGATCAAAGTAATGCGGGCGGGGTCCCGTTGGGGGCGAGGCGGTGAGTGTCAGCTAACAGCGATCGGTCAGCCTGTGAATGGTGATGCACACCGGCGGCAAAACCTACGGCATTTTCATCCTTCTCAAAGTCGCCGCCCCACTCCTCCATGGCATCCAAGACCGCCTTCATCCCCTGTACGAGGTTCGCAAAAACGAGACGGCGGAAGTTCTCCCGCTCTTCGGTCGTAAAAGGGAAGTGGTGTATGATCCTCATGAATTTCAAGATGGTGGACTTGCCGCTCTCCCCAGCGCCTGTGAAGATTCGCGAGAGACATGTTCCGACGTCTGTGAGGAGGAACGGTCAACGCAAGAACGTGAAGCCTTCTGCCGTCCACTTGCGCGGCCATTTGTGCGCACGCCGCCCCAAAAGCAGGGCGCCCAGCTGGGTGGTGGGAGCGTAGCATATGACAAGGTGGGAACTCGGTATCAGCAGCCCTCAGCTCCACATACCCAGCAGGAGGAGCTTGATCTCCTTGGCCATCTTCTTTTCATCATCCTTGATCCGTTCGTCCAGGGAGCGCGACTGCTTAGCCTCTGGCGTCTCCTGCTGTGGTCTGCCGACATGCAAGCGCCCATGACGTCGTAGTCGCAATTGTTGCTGCGGGAGAGGGTCTATCGTTCGGCAAAGACGAGGAATCGGTGAAGAAAGACGACGGGCGCAGAGCTTGTCACGGCGAGCGCGTAGAGTCTGCGGTTCCGTCCTTTCACCGAAGCGGGCTTGATGGCTTGGCAACCTTCGGCAGCGAGCAGGGGAGCAAGTAGAGTACAGATGTCGAGCAGCTCTTCGAGAGATGCTGTTGCGTCGCAAGCAAACAAGCGAGCGACCGATCGTGATGGTCGTTGGGGGAAAGCCGGCAGGCAGCAGCAATTTGACCCGGGTATCGAGGAGGGTATCGTGAAAGTCGAGTTTTGCCTGTTCTGCTTGCTGGTGATGCGAGGCGTCCTAAGACGATGGCACTCAGCTGAGCAAAGCTTGTCGTCGTGAGCTAGCTTACAGAGAGTGACGTGAGCCTATCGAATGGGCGCAGACTGAACGCGTTGAAGGGTGGTGATGGTGGTGGGAGGCAGAGGAAGCGACCGGGAAAGACGGAAAGAGGAGAGAGCGGCACAAGAGACCAGAGGACTGTGGATTGGTCAGGAAAGAGGAAAATGAGGAGGGGGACTTAGCGAGGCGGCGAGGCAGGAGAGAGTCGCCACAAGCCACACGAACAGAGTCTGATGCAATCAAAGCCGGGGCAGCTAGCTCAGGGTGGGCGCCACGCTTGGTGTTCTGCTCTTGCCCAATGCTCCGGGGCAGGATTAGCTTGGCTTGGCTTTGTCTACGCCCTCGCAAGCCGAGCTCCCGGCAAACGCACACACGTATGTACACACATACAATATGCCTTCGGAAGGAGCCGGATCAAGGAAGGTAAAGTCCTCTAACGAAGCATCTGTCTAAATAAGATCCTGTTAGGCTGGAAGAAGAGAGCTCCTTTCATGTCGGATCCTCCCGAGTCTGCGGCATGCTGCATCGCACTCACGCCTTTGTACATGTGTACTTACAATACCTCCGTCAAGGCGGCGGTCAGCCTTCGCCACACCAGACGCTTGCCTTCGCCGAAAACACTCGATCCCATCGTCAGTTCGCCCCAGCCCGCTGTCGTCACACCGGAACCTCCGCCTCCGGCGCCTCTTCACAACACCCGCTCGCGCTCCCTCATCTCGGCTCAGCCGTCTCGCACGGGCAGGCGTCACACATCGGATCACCGCTCTCACGCACAAGGCCGAATAATGGTGGGTAGACGTGCTTGATCGATAGCCACAAAGGCGCTGTCCTCGGCAGCGTCTCCTTTGTTGGAATATCAAACCTAGCTACCAACTGTCGACTCGGGTCACTTTTGCGTAACTACATAGCAGGACTTCAGTATCCCTCTCCACGCTTCGCCCGCATCGGCTAAAGCATCTTGTCGAGGGACAGGGGCCTCAATCCAGAGGTCGGTCGAGACGACGGGGACGAGGAGTAGAGCGGAAGGTCGAAGAACGAAGGGTGAGGGGATTCGAAGGCTCATGATCAGGCCGCTCCCTTCCAGCTTGCTTGCCATGCATCTATCTGTACCTCAATGCAAGCGATAGCACTAAGGCGAAACCTTGCAGTGGCTGATTACGCCTGAGACAAGGGGATGATGGAGGCTCTTGCGGGCTTTCCAGCTCCGACCTTTGGCTTTCTTGGTCTTGGTCGATGAGGCTGCACATAGGGTCGCGACATCTATCTGTACCTCAATGCAAGCGATAGCACTAAGGCGAAACCTTGCAGTGGCTGATTACACCTGAGACAAGGGGATGATGGAGGCTCTTGCGGGCTTTCCAGCTCCGACCTTTGGCTTTCTTGGTCTTGGTCGATGAGGCTGCACATAGGGTCGCGACATCTAGCTGTTACAGTACTTACACCGCCCTTCGCATCGGACACTTGTGCCGCTAAGTAGCAACGTCCTGCTGTACGGTTACCTTGGCCACGGACGGCATGGGTGTGGTCTGAAGACGGGATCGGCCTACTTATCTCGGCCAATAACACAACCAATGCTGCATTCGAGAAGACGATAGGTGATGAAGGCTGTGCTGTCCTCGCGGCCATAGGCCGCGCCGGCAAGGGGAAAGGGGTCCACCGTAGCATGATACTACACCTCTGGTAATTTAGTAAGCTGAGTCGGCACAGACACGGCATCATGAAGCACAAGAGGCCAGCCAGCACAGACGCACTCTCCTGTCACAATGCAAGCTGGCTCTTTGTGCGAGATCTGTGTGAGATCACGCCGACGACATATGTTCGTTCACTACAGTATGTACTCGCCCTTTGTTGAGCTCCCAACAGCGTTCGCGCGAGCTCCGAACACGCCCGCCGCCCCATGCCGAGACGGCCAGGGGAAGTCGCTGAAGGCCGGAACAGTCGGCGATGCAACAGGCAAGGAGGTCACAATAGCGGCGGCCGGATGAGTATCCGGCGTGTATTTGGTAGCGTGGCAGGTTGGAGGGATATACGGCACGGCGCCGACGACGATGTGATCTTAACTTTAGGGGTACAGGCTGACGGACCGCCGGTCAATACCGTGATGGGCCTGGTCATCTTGACTTCACACTACCTGGTCTTGAGACAAGCAAGGGTCCTCACCGGAGGTCAAGATCGAACGCCGGCGTGCTTATGGCCCTCGATCATGGAATCGCTTCGACGCATGACTACCGTCATACGCCCTCGGACGATGCCCCGTGCCCGGTCCTCATTGGAGGGATCTTGACCGCTTCGACGGACGGTCGCATTGTAGCATCCACGTGTCGTGTGGCAGCGTTGCAGAACGACCCATCCCAACGGAGCCTAAAGGATCGGAACGGAAGGATGGACGCGATCGGGTCCGACACAATTCCACCTTTGTCCCTTGGCAAGAGCAAGCACCGTGTGTACCTTGCTTCTGGCTTTTGAGACGTCGAGGGATGGTGGGCGTGCGGTGGCTTCAGACTTGATCCATCAGTGCTGTAATGGCGTACAGTCTGCACCCTCTTAACCACGTCGGAAGGGGATGCGTGAGTGCGGCGGTCGAGCCGGTTCGAGGTGCGACAAAGTCGGAGTCGGCGGCGGGCCGGAGGCTCGGGCAGGTCAATATAGAAGTTGGCAACACGTGGGTAAGAGCTTAGTTTGATCGTAGCAGATGGGACCCGTCGCTCCGATTACGTAACGTAACGTCAGTACAAGGTACTGGTGCTGGCCATTCGTCCTTTTCCCTTCGTTGTGTGAACGTAGGGATCCCAGTTAGTCAGTGTGGAAGAGTGCTCCGTTGCGGCTGGGCTCGTCATCCATCCTGTTCTGTCTGAACGCGGGAGTCGGCTAGCTCAGCACCTTTCGACTCCTGCAAAGGCGTCTTGCAACTAAACAGCGCGGGCGGGTTAAGCGCAGCGATCCCAGCCTGCCATCTGTTTGCGGTGCTCTTCATTTGGATGCCCGATAGGCGTATTGCAGCAGCCCTTCCCCGGCGTTGCTCTTTGCCATCCGAGCCCGTCGATGACTTTTCGCTTGAATTACTGCCTTGTTTTTTCCCACCACTTTTCCGTTCCGCGCGACGCGACGACCTTCGATGTACATGCAAGTAGACAGCTGCGCACGCGGCCGTTCCTGTACCCGCTACAAATCGACCCAGCTGACCATCTTCCCGACCCTGATGCCGACACTGCCAACGGCAAAGGGTGGACATCCGAGTACTTCAGCGGCCAGTGTATCCTGCAGCGTGCCCGCGAAAGTCTCTAGTGGAACGGGGTTTGCTGCAGTCGCTGGTCGCTCTGCGCATCTTACGGCGTCTGCGCGTTCGAAAGCTACCCCCTCCGCCTCATCAAAGATCCTGTTGTTGTCCAGGATACCGTCTTCGTTGCGTGTTGGCGTGGGTGCCATCGGCGTCGAGACGACGTCATCATATTCGAGGCTGCCATCACCTCCCTCGAGCGTGAGAGCGAAGGCAGCGCCATCATCGTCACCGCCCACCGAGACGAAGCCTATGCTGGCATGGAACCTGGCCTCTTGGTAGTAGGGCCTCGCCCGAACGAGCCGATGCAGCGACGTCGAAAGACTATCGGCCAGCGTTTTCAGCTGCGTCGACCAGAAATACGGAGGGAAAGGGCAATAGGAGGGTACGTGTAAGCACCTTGTCGCCTCCAATGTGGTCTCTTGGGCGCACATTGCTCACCTCCTTCCAACCCGTGCCCACCTCGAGAACGAGAAAGTCTCGTGTTAGGTCATCGTTTGTTAGATGGGTAAGACGCGAGAACGACACCGGGAATCTGAGGGTTAGTGCCCCAGTGCACGCGAGCACAACCGGGGAAGACGGTCGGGATCAGTTGAGGGCTCACGATAGGGGCCACGAGTCATGCGCAAGGGTAAGGAACTCACCTCGCAAGCCCGAAGGCTCTCGAGGCGATCCGGATGGCATTGGCAGCTTCATCGACAAACATCGTCCTCTCGTGCGCGCGCAGCAGGATGGGCCGCGTCAAGGAGATGTGTGGTCTCCGTTCACCTTCGTCCGGCGCAGCAGCGATGCCATCCCCGCCCGACCCCAGCACGCCTGTGTCGGCGATAAAGGAGCCTATAGGTGTGAAGCGGGATCCGAAGCTGGCGCGAGCGTGTTCATGACACTGCCGTATCACACGATCCAGCAGCAGCTGATGTGGCGGGACCTCGACAAAGACGTGGCAGAGCCACTCGCCTGCTACGACCTTGGGCCTCTTGCTGGTCGTCGAGCCATCGGCTGTGCCGCGAGGAACGAGGCCATCGTCTAGCGGAGGTAGCAGCTTTCGCTTCGTGGCCGTCTCCTGCTTCGACTCCGTGTGCTTGGAACTGTCGACGACGACCGAGGCAGCGTCGCTGATCGACGCGTCGCCCTCTTGCTCGCTATCCGAGTCGGCGTAGTCGACAAGCCCCATCCATGTACAACCGGGTGTGGGCATGCGTCGTGGTCGTCGTCAGAGTTGCGCCTTCGACGGCAGCGGCGAGGTCGTGGGCGGTAAATCGCGGACGGATACAGAAACACGGGTCGGGTCGCGGCGATTTAAGGGACCGGCTGGTGGGAACTGGCGCGAAAGTGGGCCCGATCGGGCAAGCTACCCGTTGCCATAGATCGGGGCCCAGCCCGAGCCGACGCCGCAGCCGTTATCCCCTGACGGGGCCAATCCGCTCGCACCCACCACCTGTTCGCTCTTCCAGCCAGCTGTGGGGCCAAGAAAGACTATGCTTTCTCATGCGCAAGTTGCATTCACTCTCGCCGCCTCAAAGACTAATCGACTATGCTACGCCTCAACATAAGGCTGCTACAGCGCCGACCTTTTTTTATTTAAAACTCAAACCCTTGAGCTCGGAACTGATCCAGGTTCGAACCGACGTGGGCGTGCTGGGCCAGGTCCATTCTATCCATGCAGAGGACTACGGTGGGTGTATGAGATTTGCAGATGAAGCATGCCTATGGTCAGAAAAGGCGTCCATCGCGAAAGGAAACGATTCGACAGCAGGCGTACTCACAGATACGACGAAGCGTGCTCCAGAGGTTGTGCGACTCGCCGGCGTCGGCGAGCGGCGTTGGGCTCGGTTCCTCACCCGGCGGAACGTCGGGCAGCATGTGAGACTGCTGCAGCGAGAGCGCAGCCAGCAGGTGCTCGGCCGCCTCGTGGTGGGCGCCAAGGTTGAGGCCTGTGTGGTCGTCAGGGGCGTGCAGGGTGAAGGCGGGTGAGAGGTCAGGGCAGGATTCTGTGCTTCGTCGCGAGTCTCTCTTTCGGTCGCCGCGCCGACCGCCACTTATTGCACTTACAGGACACACTGAGGTTGTAGATGGCGCGGGTGAAGGTGGGACGCAGCTCGAGGGCCTTGTGGTACGCCTCGATAGCCTCTTCGGGCTTTCCGCCGTTGGCCAGCGTCGCGCCGAGGCGGTTCCAGAGCAGGAAGTCATTGGGCCTCGCCTGGAGCGCCGTCTGGAAGCAGTCGCGCGCCTGGTCGTAGCTCGAGTTGGAGTAGAAGAGCACGCCCAGCCCCACCTGGACCTCCGGGTCGATCTGGCCGTTTGCGTTGCCCTCGCGCGCTGCGGCGAGGAAGAGGTCGGTCACCTTGTTGAGCGTAGCCCACGGGTTCGAGTTGGCCGTCCCCTCGATCGGGTCAGAGATACCCGAGATGGATGACGGCAGTGGACCGGCCTTGAGGTGTGGGTAGGCGCGCTGGATGTAGCGCTCGAGGGTAGCATGGGCGGCCGTGTCGTAGCCCTCGTTGGTGTACGAGATGGCGAGCGACATGTACGCCTCGAGATTATGCTCGTCGATCCGGATGGCCTCCTCGAGCGCCCGGATCGCCTGCGTCTCCTTTTCGTTCATCGCCTGGCACTCGCCCAGCCTACGCCACGCCTCGCTGCGCTCGCGGCGGTTGCGGTCGACCTCGCCGCGCTCCACCTCGCCGCCGCTGCCACCCTGCGACTCGCGCTGGGTGGCCGCCTCGAAAAGGAGCGCGGCGTCGCTGAGGCTGCCGCCATTGCCGAGCAGCCGAAGGCCTTCGCTGAGCGGATCGCCGTGGTTCTGGAAGGCGTTCTGCGTGCTGAAGCGGTAGGTGCCGAGGCGCGGGTAGCCGTCCGGCCCGACGGTGTCAAAGTCGTTGAGCAGGGCCTCTTCGGTCCCGTCGATGGCGCCCGTCTCGTTGAGCCCGGCCTGACCTAGGCCCAGCCCTCCGCCGGGGTGCGACCAGTCGAAGTCCTCGTCGCGCGACTTCATCAGCTCCTCTTCCCACTTTGCAAGCTCGGCATCGGCCGCCGAGGGGGGCACGCCACTCCTGGCGTTCATGCTCTTCCAGAGTTCCTCGAAGCGTGAGGTCGCCTCCTCTCCGTCGGCGTGGAGCTGCTGCTCGAGCGAATCGAGCTCGCGCTGGATCGAGGCGTTTTGCTCGGCCTCGGACGGCAAACCGTCGTCATCCTTCTGCTTTCCCTTGCCCTTGCCCTCGTCCTGTCCAACATGCTCAGCGTCGAGCTTTTGGAACTGCTCCTCCCATTTGGCGTCATCGAGCTCGACAAAGCGCTGTGACGAGGCGGTCGACGTCTGCGGCTGCTGCTGCGACAGCTGGCTGCCCATGGCGCCGCCCACCCCCATGCCCATGCCCATGCCCATGCCCATGCCCATCATGCCTCCGCCGTAGCCACCGTACATCCCGCCGCCTCCGTAGCCGCCCATCATCGGTCGAGAGTAAGAGGACTGCTGCTCGGCGTAGTCCGGCCCACCCTGCTGCTGCTGCTGGAAGTGTGCCTGAGCAGCCGACCCTCCGCTGCCGCCGCCTCCAGCTGCAAACTGCTGGCCCCAGTTGCTGCTGCCGTTGGCATTGCGCATCTGTGGCTGACCGTGGGCGAAGGCGGCCTCCATGTCTCCGGACGATGCGCCTGAAGGCGGACCAGCCCGCGCCATCTGGTCGGCCCAGCCGGCCGACGAGGAGCCTCCTTGCTGTGGCGGTCGGAACTGGCTGGCGACGCCCTGAAGCTCTTTGCGCATGGATCCCATGTCAAAGTTGACGGCACCGGGTCGACCCTGCTGCTGCTGCTGGCGGAAGAAGGTTTCTGCGTCCTGATTGGCACCCTGGGGACCCATGTTGGCGTAGCGCATCCCGCCACCCTGCTGTATGGGCGAGCCGTTCATGGTGCGGTCGCCGTTCTGCAGGGAGCGGTCCTGCTGGGTGTGCTTGAGCATCTGCGCAAGGCCATTGTTGGAGGTGGAGCACTCGGCCCCACCCATCATGGATTGGAACGCCATGTTGACTTAGGTTAGGGGCGAGATGTGAACCTGTCCGGCGGTGGACGATGCTTCTGAGGTGGTGCTTGTGAGTGTATGCGACCGTTGCTATGCGACACGGTGCAATGTGCCTGCTTGCTGGTGGCGTGGGAGAGTGTGTTGCGAAGCCTGTCGGTCGTGCGCTTGGCGGCAGCGGTGGTGGTGGTGCTAGAAGGGGAAAGGGACGTGGTGGCGGCGAGTGGGGTGGCGGCAAAGGCTCTGCCCGGAGATTGGGGGAGGCTCTGGCCCGCTCCACACGAGGTCGGTGCTTCGTGCGTGGCCTTTTCCACGCTTCCCCCGTCTCCGGCCTGCTGCCCGGCTGGCTCGGTCGCTCCCTCTGAGCCGGATGGGCCGGTTCCGGCGCTTCTCGATTCGCTTTGAAAGCGCGATCGGCCCACTCTGCGGCTCCCGCCAAAAACCTTGTCCCGTGCGGGAGAGGGTTGGGCCGTCAGAGGACGCGACGGGCGCATGCACTTTGAGCGACGCCTCACCACTCCGCCGCCACGCGCCCAAAAAAAGGGCGAGAGAGGTCTCGGTCTTGCGCAGCGCAACGGACAGGCCAGCACCTTCCACGCACCGCTCTCCTTCCTCATCTCCTCTCACCACGCCAAGGAATCCCCACACACGCACGAAGTACGACAATGGCATTCAACGAAACACCCCCCAACCCGACACCAATGCTAGCCGCCGATGGTGACACCGCTGCCGTTACCGCTGCCGTTACCGCTGCCGTCGAGGAGGTGGCGGATGGAACCAGCGAAGAGACGGCCTCGCCGCGCCAGCTGATCGACACTGCCCGCCGTGCCATGGCGCTCAAGCAGTATGACGCCGCTGCCGACCAGCTTGCCACCGTTCTCGAGCTTCTTCGAGACTCGCACGGCGAGGACCATGAGTCGCTCGCTCCAATCCTCTACCTCTACGGCCGGGCGCTGCTCGAAAGCGCCATCGCCAATTCGGGCGCACTCGGCGGCGGGGGCAGCGGTGCCGGCAAGGACGCTCTCATGCCCTCCAGAGCCGGCAAGGCTTCGTCTTCCAGCGCGGCGGTCGCCAGCGGAAGCGGGAGTGGAAGCAGCACCAAGATCCAGGATGCGCGGTTCAGCTTCAGCGGCGATGCCGAGAGCGAGGACGAAGACGAGCCAGAGGCCGAAGGCGTCGCAGAAGGAGACGAGGAAGAGGAGGAGGAGGACGATCTCGGAGTCGCATTCAGCGTCCTCGACCTGGCGAGGGTCATCTACGAACGTGCACTCGAGGGCGACAAGAAGCAGGTCGAGACGCTGGAAGGTCAGACGTGGGACGAGCTTAAGGTCAAGGCGGAGCTGGCCGAGGTCCTGAACGACTTGGGCGACGTTGGGCTGGAAAGCGGTACGTATACGCGGCACGGCACCCCTGTCGTGCGGCCTTAGCTGGCCCATCAATCTTTGCTGACCCGTACGAACTGCTCGACGCTGTCGTGTCCCTTATCCCTCGCCCCTCATCAGAAAACTTCCAACAAGCCTCGTCCGACTACCAAGCTTGCCTCACGCTCCTCACGCCGCTGCTGCACGCGCACTCGCGCCGTCTCGCCGACGCTCACCTCCGTCTTGGACTGGCGCTCGAGTTTCACCCGACTGTCTCGGAGCGCGAAGGGGCGATCCGCCACGTCAAGGCCGCCTCGACCGTTCTGGCCACCCGCCTCTCTGCATTGGAGGGACGCCAGAGCGCACTCTCCCAGGCCAAGGCGACTGAGACGGTTCCAGTCGACTCCGAGCCCGCCGCCGTTGACGGGCAGCCCGACAAGGGCAAAGCCAAAGCTTCGGACTCGACCGACGCTACCGGCAAGCTGGAAAAGGACGATATCCTTCAAATGACGTCCGACCAAGTCACACTCGAGCTCAGGGACGTCAAAGAGATGAAGGACGAGCTGGACACCAAGTTGGACGAGTACGAATCTCCCTCTGGCTTGGCCAAGCTGGCCGGTCAGACATCAGTAGGTGGCAAGGCCGCCGGAGCGGGTGGAGTGGAGACGTCGACGAAAGCGGCACTGGAACAGGCCATCGCCGATGCCTTCCTCGGCGGCAGCGGTGCGGGAGAGGGCGGCTTGGAGGCGTTGGGAGCTTTCAGATCCGCCGCTAACTCAAACGCACCAGTCAATGACCTTAGCAAGATGGTAAAGAGGAAGAAGAAGGTCGAGACGAAAGGCGACGAGGGACAGGAGGAGGGTAAGGGGAAGAGGGCTAAAGTCGAGACGGAGGAGAAGACTTGAACGCATACCGCTGCGAGGCTTGGTGGTGGGAATAGGGCTGTAACATACCAACAAAACCTCTCGTCCACGCACCACATGCACACAAACATCCGTGCGCACATCCACGCGCGCTCGCCTGCAACGAGACAACGATACGGGTGCATCCTTGCGAAGAGTGTGTGCGAGCCTATCCCCACACCTATGCGACTCTGTCTTACATCATCCTCCCTTACCCAACCAGCCTCACTACAAGACTTGTCTGTCAGGCGTGTGTGATGCGCCTTCAGATCTTGTTTGACTTGACCTTTTGTTTTGTTGCTGTTCCTGTCCAAATCCAACTCTCGAGACCACATCCAAACCCGACCTGCCACTGCCTCGTCGTTGCCCAGAGCCAGATCAGTAAGAAAACCGGCGTGGCGAGTAAGACGTTGAGGACGGGGTAGATGTCCGGATAGCGTGACCATATCCTCACCTGCAGCGTGGGGAGGCATAGTGGAACGAAGAGATCGAGGAGGTGGAGAACGATTATGGACGTGTGCACCAGCTGGAGCGTTGAGGCAGAAGAAAAACGAAGATACGGTCTGGTCAACATCGCGGAAGAACAGGCAAGGAAGAGACCGAGCGATGGCCGTCAACTCACAGCGGAAAACATCTGTCCGAGCCCATCATCCCTCTTGACCCTCCAGAACCGGTTTCCGACCATCCAGTTCCACGCCACCACCAACGTCGCATACTGCCACATCTGTCCGTTCCTCTTCAGCAGCGGGAACATGCTGAATACGCCCACGTTGTTGCTCAGCACGGCCCAGGCCCAGTCTGATGCCGTAGATCCCCCTCCCCACTGATCGCCCTTGGCGCCCAGCAGCAGCGTCAGCGGCAGGAGCGGAAGGAGAATCGACTTTTCGTGCACTTGGAATCCAAAGAGAAAAAACGCCATCGAGACCGAGACCAGGCCGTACGGCAGCATCATAGCGGCGGGAGAGGGGAGCGTAGAGGCGACGGGGTGGTCCGCGGTGACGGCGGTGTGGTGGGTACGGAGCGAGGTGGAAGCGAGAGGGAAGGCTCGTCGGTTACCCTCGACGGCCAGAAGGGACTGAATATCGCTAGAGGCTCCTCCCGCTCGGCCCGCAGCTACCGAGCCGGAGATCGAGCTTGTCCGTCCACCGCCGCTCTTGCGCGATCGGCTGTTGGCCTTCGATGTCGCCCTCTTCATTTCGCCGGCAGCGGCGACAGCAGCGGTTGGAGAGGCGGGTGAGACGGACGATGACTCCTTGTCGTCGGCGGCCGTGACAACCGAGGAAGAGACGCTCAGCCTCCTGGCCTTGGACTTGGCCATCGCCTCCTCGAGCATCTTGCGATCGTCGACCATCATCTCACGCTTGGCCGTCTCGGCGGCCGCGGCGTAAAGCATCAGGCATCCCGGCAGGATCATGATGAGCGTCGAGAGCATGCTCAACCTTGCCGTGGCGGGGACACTGAGGAGGTTGCGCAGCTTGTACCGCTGCGGGATCGGCAGGACGCTGAGGAAGCACCACATGTTGGCTACCTTGTCCTCGAACAGGCCGCGGGCCAGCGGGAAGATCCGATGGACAATCTGGCCGATCTGCTCGACGCTCGTCAGCCATGGCGAGAAGAGGACACCAAAGGTTACGATGACGCACAGGCCGAGGCCGCAGAAGAGCGAGACGCCGCGCTCCGGGTCGACCTGGAGCAGACCGATGCAGCGGCCCAGCATCACGGCAAACACGGCCGGCGCATAGTAGAGCGCCATCTGCTTGAAGCCGAGGCTGAGGCAGAAGAAGAGGGCTGCCAGGACGTACTCGTAGCTCAGCCTTCGGCTGAGGTCCGTCACTTTGCTGCCGGAGCCTTGTACGGCGCCTGGTGATCCCGCAGTAGCACCAGAAGCAGCAGCGCCGGCCTTGCCGCTCGTTTCTCTGCCGAGGTCTCTGGTGCTAGAGGCGGCAGACGGATTCGGCAGCGTGGTGTAGAGCAGCGCGAAGCAGGCCGCCGCGAAGCCGAGCATCACGCTGTTGTACTGGAAGTGGCCGTTGTCGATCAGTATCAGGCAAGGCTGCAACAATATTGACAACAGCGCGATGGCGTGCGTCCGGCTGCCGCGGCCCTCCAGCCGCCTCGAGAGGAACAGCGTGACGGCGGGAATGTAGATGGCATAGTCGAAGAAGACGACCGTAGCCCGCATGAACACGACTGTCGCTGGCGACTCGTCGCCGCGAGAGGCGTAGAGCTCGAACCCAGGGCGGACCGCCGGCAGGGAGCGCGCGACGTAGCCGCAGGCCAGGCTGAGCCACGCCGTCAGCGGCGGATAGTCGAGCCCCCAGTAGTGGAGGTCATGGAAATACCACTGCGACGTCGGCAGATGGAGCGTCAGCTCGACCCAATGCCGCTGCGCCTCAAAGTCGCCAAAGGTGGGCGCGACGCCTCGGCCGCTCCAGCCGCCGCGGCCGACGCTCCACTTGAACACGAGGACGGTCAGCAGAATCGTCGGCATCAGCGCGCTGCGCAGGCCCTCCTTGGAGATCCATCGGACGAACCTGCGGATCGGCGTGTCCTCCTGCGACCTGTGGCCCAAGAGTGCAAGCAAATCCGCTAGGTGGGCCGATGCCGACGCCGATGCCGAACCCGAAGCGGCCATCGACTTTCCGCCGGCGAGGATGGATCGCGTGAGGGAGGGGGTGACCGACGGCACCTTGGACGACCTTCGGCGCTGATGCGCGGGCGGAGAGAGGCTCGAGCTGCCTGCAAGCTGGGAGAGGCTGTCGAGCGTCCTGCTGGTGTGCATGCCTGGATAGGTCGGCAGCGGCGGGGGGATGGCGGCGATTGCCTGGCCGATGGAGCGTGCCAGGTCGCTGTCCCTCCGCGTGGCCGAACTCTTCTTGCGCGGCCGAGCGCCAACGACAGTGGGACCACCGGACACTGCTGCGCCGTTGACGCCAGAGCTCTTTGCCCGCCACTCTTCAATCGAGTCGATCCTCCTGTTTGCCGGGTCGACTGCGGCGTCGGGGCCGCCCAGCGAAGCCTGGAGTGCAGCAATGCTACTGCTGCCCCCGACGTCCCTCCGTCTGGAGCTCTTCTTGCGTCGGCGCCTCACATCTCCGGCCCCCGCGCTCATCACGCCTGCGCTGAGCCCGGAAGCGGAGCCGGGCGCAGCGGCGGCGCTTCCTCTGGCACGTGCGCTGCCTGCATCGCTAAGCGTCATACCGCTCGGCTTCTTCGTGATCCTGCCTTGCGGGGCGAAGGTGTGGAAGCCGGACGAGGAGAACATGCTGCCGTTGTTGTCTGGCATCTGCGGGCTAGTCGGCACCCCGAGGTATGCGTGGGCATCAACGGAATTGGTGGCACGCAGCCAGCCTTCGAGCTCGGAAGCGCTGGGACGGGGTCCGCCACCGTTGAGGCCCATGCCGGTCGAGGGACGGCTGCTGCCGTTGCCATACCGCTGCGGCTGGGCGGCGCCAGCTGGGATACCCTGACGAGAAGGGTAGCTTCCGCCATCTGCTGCTGCTGCTGCTGCTGCTGCTGCTGCGAAGCCACGGTAGGCCTGTGGGTTGTAGGAGGCGGGCAGGACGCTGCTGCCGTACGAGGAGTGCGAGTTGTTGCGCCCACGCCTTTGTTTCGAGTGGCCTAGGACGAGGCCTGTGGACTCGTGATAGTCGTCCTCTCCTCCTTCCATTCCTTCTACTTCTTTCAGGTGGGGTTTGGGGTCCCCAATCCGAGAGATGGACGGGGAGGGGACGCCGAAGGGTAGCTGCTGGAAAGAGGTGGATAGGGTGTTGGGAAAGGCAAGGTGGGCGGCGGACGGGCTGCCTTCTAGGAGAGAATCGTGCTGCTGCTGCCGAAGGTGTTCGGAGTAGGATTGACGATAAGCCGATGAGCGCGAGCGGGACGGCGAGTGGGAGCGATCCATTGCGTGACGGGATTCGGTGGGTTGTGAGGCGGCGGAGGCAAGCCTCGTGTTGAGCGAGGCGATTCGGCTCGATGACATCGGTACGGAGCTCATCTCGGTGAGGTGGCGGGGATGAAGCGGTGAACTATCGGAGGGTCGATGTAGAGACTGGCTGTTGGGATGGGGGTGCGAGTGGTCGTAGTGCTGCTGAGCGTCGATCCAGGCGGCAGTGGGCCGGTCGTGGGTGTGAGCGTAATCGCGGTCCTCGGTCTGCCGATCGTGATGTGGCCCGCTGTAAGCGGACTGCGGTTGCATGGCTGTGCGGAGCGCGATCGGGTGGAGAGGGATGATATGGAGATGGAGATGGCGAGAGGAAGGAAGAGCGGGAGGAAGGGGACGAGGAGCAGGCCCCCGCGTCTTGGTGGCTCGGGAGGCTGGCACTCGCCCGGCACGCCCGGCACGCCCGGCACGCCCGGCTCAGCTGCGCAGGCGCGGAGGCGGGAAAGGCGGGAAAGGCGGCTGTGCAAGCGCGCCGCACGGGCTGTGTGCCTCCTGGGGCTGGCTGGCTGGCTGGCTGGCTGGCTTGAGCCCTCGGCGCAGCCAGGCTTGTGGAGGTGCCAGGCGGCTCCGATCACAGCTTCAATTCTCGCTGCGAAGAAAGGGCGAGGGCAAGGCTGCCTACGCTCACACGCACACAACGACGGGCAAAGACAGTGACCATCTCAGGCTCCAAGCACGCGGCCCCCTCTTTTGGCCTGGACGGAGTCCGGCCGCAGCGTCCGAACAGCAGCCACCATCACCCAGCGTCCCCTGCTAGCGCCAGCACTTCCTCAAAGTCGATACTGGCAGCACGCAACCTTGCCCTTCCCTCTACACGCACATAGACAGACGTACAGTCATGTCGGCATCCGCACCATCATCATCCTCGGCCGCCGCCGCAGGAGGTTCGTCCCTCTTTGTCCCCACCCGCTTCGAAAAGCTCCACCGCCTCATCACCGAGGTCGTCCAGAATCCAGCGCGCCTCGCGCGCTCAAACGACTGGTACATCGCGATAGACAGGAACCGCGCTGAGCTCGCAGACCTGGGGAGGGTCAAGCCTCGCAACGATGCCGAGAGACGAGAGATTGAGGCGGGTGAGTTTGCTGCCATTGACCATTTCCTAGATCCTTCGCGCTCAATCTTGCCGCTCCTGGTGGAAATCAGGCAGCCCCATGTGGGGCCGAGAGACTGACGCGAGATTCTCGTCTTGCTCCCCCGCTCAGGTACAATCACCATCGACGGCCAAGTACAGTCACTCAACGCCGACTTCTCACAGCAGACGCTCCTGCTCGCAAAGGAGCTGGCCGTCTCCGAACGATACACCGCCTCGCTTCTACAGGCCGGCATTGCAGGAAGGGCACGATGGGGCCGCGGGGCGTCCGAAGTCGCCTGCATCCTCTTCCACCGCGAAAAGCTCGCCCTGCTCGCCTGCATAAAGGATCTCTTCCGCAACGCCCTCACCTTGCCCTTTGAACCAGAGGTCGAGGCCCAGCAGCTGGGCACAAAGATGGAACAGCTGGTGGAGTCGCTGGTCGGCATGGAGGTGCAGGTGGGCCCGGCGGGCAGCAGGAAGAAGATCACCCTGCCAGAGAGAATCCTGGCAGAGATGGATGCCGCCAAGGAGAGTATCGACAGGGTGCAGGCCTCGCTGCGAGCGGGCACCGGCAGCACCATCCAGCAGCAGCAACAACAGCAGCAGGCCGGCGGAGGCCTTTTTAACGTTGGTGCTGGCGCAGCGGCCAACAGCAACACCGCCGGACCATCTGCCCAGGGCTCCCGCCTCGGTGACGAAATTCAGCTCGAGCGTCTGGCCTGGCTGCAGCAGGAGAGGCGCGAGCTCGGACACATGCTCTACCTCCTCGCCGTCTCTTCGCTCCTCTCGACGTCCAACATCACCGCCCTCATCCGATGGCTCGCCGCCGTCAAGGCGGACGAGTCGGACGAGATGCAGATCTACGTCCTCACCGCCCTGCTTGGAGCCATTGACACCAACCCGGAAGCTCGAGGCCCGATGGCGGAACGCGCCGCGCGAGGCACGATCCGCAAGACGGTCGACAGCTTGATGGACGATGACTCGTTCATCGCCTCGACCCACATCGAGATCATTAAGAAGCGGTGGGCCCTGGGCGAGCTCAACAGCGTCGTCGCGCTGCAGTGGTCTATCTTCCTGGTCGAGGCCTTCTCGCGGAATCCCGGCTTCCGCGTCCACATGTCGATCGGCGAGGAACAAATCCAGGACCTCGTGCTGCGATCCGTCTCCGGCTCGTCGTCATCATCGTCGTCGCTGTCTCAAGACGCCTCTCCGGCCACCGCCCCCGGCGCCGAGGGCCTCAAGGGCGACGCCTTCGTCTACCTCATCGTCCGCGTGCTGGCCTTCCGCCAGAAAGCGCTCGACAGCCTCGACGGCGCCGAGGAAGAGGCCGGCGACACCGAGGTTGCGCGGGCCGCCGCCGCCGACGG
This sequence comes from Thecaphora thlaspeos, assembly GCA_900291925.1. Taxonomy (NCBI): domain Eukaryota; kingdom Fungi; phylum Basidiomycota; class Ustilaginomycetes; order Urocystidales; family Glomosporiaceae; genus Thecaphora; species Thecaphora thlaspeos. The sequence continues at coordinate 275,468 of UWYS01000003.1, read as the reverse complement.
CGAGAAAGGCAGCTTTGACGACGATGTGGACGGCGAGTTCCGCGAGTACGTCGTGCAGCAGGTGCAGAACCTCATCCTCAGCACCACGACCGTGATGTTGCCGCTCCTCCGCAAACTGCAGCGGTCTGAAGAGGACGCGGCGTTCGCCATCGCGCGCGGCTCAACGGGCAGAGTCGGCAGCGTGTCGGCGGCAGCGGCGACGCAGGAGCGCCGGTACGACATTGAGGCGCTGTTCGACCTGATCGCACTCCTCTGCCGCGGCCGGCCCGAGTCGGGCCTGCCCTTCTGGATCGGCCAGGACAAGCGGACGACGCGCTTCCTGTTATGGGCCGTCGACGTGCGCGAGCCAGGCCACCAGCGGGCGCTACTCAACATGCTGGCGGCCCTATCATCGGGCACGCAGAGCGCCAGCCAGGCCTACGCCCTGCTCGACCAGGACGGCGGCAGCGGCGGTGGCGGTTCGGACGGCAGGCTGGTCTCGTGGGCCCGGCTGTTCGAGTGGATCAAATACTACGTTGACACCTTCCGCCAGGCGCAGGCACAGCCCGGCGGTCGGCCCGTTACCAGCGTAGGCATGCCGCCGGACGAAGCCGTGCTGCTGCAAGGCTTCCTGCGCCTCTTCCGCAACGTCGTCTTCTACTCGGGCGCGGCGCGCGACTCGCTTCACCAGAACACTGCCTACGCCGCGCTTGATCGCCTCTTTGCACTCTACACCTGCCCGATCCCAATCGACCTCAAGGCCTCCGTCCTCGATGCCATGGCGGCGTTTGCGCACAACTCGGTCGGATCCGGGTCCCGCTTCTCGTCGATCGCGACCGACCTCTGGAACCGACTTGATGCCAGCCGCGTTATCCAGGGCGTCGAGGCGACACCGGGGGCCAGGGCGGGTAGCGTGCAGCAGTTTGGCCGCAAAGTCGGAGGCGTGCTGTACGAGCTCGAGCACGAGGAGGCGCCACACCGCCGCTTCCCGGGGACAACGAGCTTTGTCAATTTCCTCAAGTCGCTTGTCCAGATCCCGCCGCAGCCGCGAGACGTGGCCGGCTTGCTGACGGTCCAGCCGCTGTCGGCATCGGCCAACCCCTTCAGCTCCCTCGTCGGTCTCTCCGGCACCCAGTCGTCCTTCGACGTGGGTCAGCAGCAGCAGCAGCAACTCCAACAGCAGCATCGCGGCCGCACCGTCGAGCCGTACATCGCGTTTGTGGTCGACCATGTCTTTCTCAAGGCGCGCTCACGCGAGTACACCAACCCTTCCGACCAGTGGCGCACCATCTCTTCCTGCCTCGACTTCATTGAGCGCGCCCTCAACTCGTACGACCTCTGCTCGCTCCTGGCCGTCGACGATGCGACCGGTGCCGAGGCGGTCTCCGACCCGGCCGTCCTGTCGAGGCTGGTGTCGCACCCGGGCTTCTTTATCATGAAGCGGCTTCTGATCGACAACCGCCTGATCGGCGAGGTCCTCAACGTCCTTGTCCCCGGCGGCGGCATCGCCGGTTTCGAGGCCATCAACCAGAACAAGGCGCGCACCCTCTTCTATCCGGCCGCGGTCAAGCATGCCCTCCGTATCGTCCAGAGGGTGCTACGTATCCAGAACCTCTTCCTCCAGATGCTCCTGCCTACGCTGGCCGAGGCGCCGTCGCTCGGCCTTTCGCTGCCTTTTGAAGTCGCGGCCAGGGTCGACAACCCTGGCGCTTACACCTCGCTCGACAACCACCTGCTGCACGCTCACCGCAGCGTGGTACAAATCGCGCTGTATGTCAACTGCGAGCGCGACGACATCGCCCTACTCTCCGTCCGCCTGCTGGCGCTGATCGCCAAGAGCTCGGCCTTCACCGCGGTCGACAGGTTCGGCGAGATGGGCTACCGACGGAAGATGAACCGGCTCGTCGGCCTTCTGGAGATGAGCGATGAGGCCGACCGCGTCCGGGCCGGCTTCGTCGGCAGACTCGAGGCCGAACCGTCGGCCGACCCCGACGCCTCGGACGCCTCGGTTCAGGCCCTCCTCGCGCTGGCGGGCGAAGACGATGACTCCGAGGGGCAGAACAGCTCCGAGGTCGACGGCCTCGTCGCTCCCGCCAGCGACGCCGTCGGAGCCATCCGCGTCGCCATTCTCAACCTCCTTCTCTCTTGCACCACCCTGGAGCAGGCCGCCCCCAACGTGGCCCACCTCCTCCTCGGCTACGACTTGCGGGCCGTCAGACCAGAGGAGCAGGTGATCGCCGATCCCGATTCTCCTGACAGCCCTCCAAGCACGCTGCACGCCATCCTCGACCTCCTTCGGCCTGAGGAGGCTGGCTCGGCCTCGAGCTACCTCAGCCTTGCCGAAAGGTCACCTGGACTGGCGGAAAAGTGCTACGCGCTGATCTTGCGCCTCTGCACCCACCCCTTTACCAGCTCGTCGACCCTTCGGTACCTCCGATTGCGCGAGGACTTCTTCGTCGCGCAGCTGCGCACCATGTCGCTGCTGCCGGCCCAGAAGACGGCTGCCGAGTCGAGCTCGTCCGCGCTCGGCCTCGTCCGATTCCCCGACGGCGAGGCAGTTCCGACGACGGTCGACTCGCTGGTGGCGTCGCTGCGCCTTCGCGGGCATCTGCTCGAGCTGGCCGCCCTCGAGCTACATACGCTGATCAACGCCAACATGCACTCGCGTGCCGTCAATCTGGTGGCCGCACTCTTCGGCGCCGGCGTGGCGGTCGGTGGTGCGTCGGAGTTCGACGAGCAGGACGAAGAGGTGGTCGGTTTCATTCCGCAGCACACGTTCGGCGACAGCGGGAGGGCGGGTGCGGTGCAGATGTTCGGCGGCATCCGCTTCCTCGAGATGCTGCAGAGTCTCGACTTTGTCTGGAACGACGAGAGGGACGAAGTGGGCCAGAACATCACCATCCTGCGCCCCGAGCAGCTCGATGCAGCGCGCCGAGCCGATGCTGACGTCGGCCCGCGCATCTACGACCTCAAGGCGGTCCTCTCGATCCTCTTCCGCGAAAAGGCGGTCCTGCAGCAGCAAGGCTCGCTGCGCGACGCCGGCCACGGCGATCCCTTCATGCAGCAGTCGGCCTACGTACTCCACTGGACCAGCGCGCAGAACACCAAACGGGCCATCGCACATGCGCGTAGGCGCTCCCTCCAGGCGTGGAGGCACACGCTCGACATGATCCTCGCTAGGGCCACGGGCCTGCTCCGCCTCGATGCTCGCGCGGCTCTGATGCTCGACTGCCTCGCTGCCCTCCTCCCTCGCCTCGCCGCACCAACGCAAGAGGCCGACAGCGACCCGGCTGTCGCCGATCTAGTGGCGGGAGCAGTACTCTCGCTGCTAACCTCGCTCCGCCAGCATCGCGCCGAGATGACGGCCGGCGCCTACGAGCTCGAGGCCGCCGACGTCCTCCCAGTCGATCGGCTGATCTCGACGCTACGGGCGCTGATCGACTCGATCCTGCGCCTGGGCACGACCACGCTGGCGCGCGGCAACCTCTACTCTGCGCTCGTCAACTACCTCCAGCTCCTCCAGGTAACGCCCAAGCAACTCGTATCGAATGACGATCTCTCCGACGCCGCCTCGGTGGCAGCGACTGACTTCGATGACACCGTCTCCCTCGGCGGGCTCTCGAGCGTAGGCGGCGGGGGTGGCGGCGGTCGCGCGCAGGGCAGCACCCTCGAGACGAGGACGCGTTCGCTCCTGCTGACCAACGCAGAGCGCCTCGTCGACACCATCGCCCGTGACGCGCTCGACGCCGCCGACGTCTGGAAGACGGTAGCCTTCACGCTGCTTGACCGGCTTTGCGCGCTGGACGCGCCCTCGGGGTCATCGAGTGCTCGCCGCGGAGCGTCCAAGGCGCTGCAGCTGCTGCGACGCCGAGGCTATTTGAAAAGCTTTGTCACCAGCCTGCAGGACGCCGACCTCGCGCTTCAAGACACGCTGCGTCCCGATCCGGAAAGCCTCAATGCCCTCTACGTGTTCGAGTCGCGCCTGACCTTCTTCAACCGGATCGCACAGTCGCGTGAGGGCGCCGAGAGCCTCCTCGACGCCGGTATCTTTGACGTGCTGGCACAGGCTGACTTCCTCGCGGCCCGGCCGGAGCAGGACCAGGACTTTGTCGACCTCGACAGCTTCCTTCCGGCGGCGACTGAGCGGTACAACGCGCTGGTCACGCCGACGTTGCAGCTGAGCGCGAGCATTCTCGCCAGCACGGCGGCCAGTTCCGGGTCCAACGCCTTCCAAGGCGCTTTCGGAGCGGGCAAGGCGATCGCGCCGTCGTCGATGCACGCCGCCCCTCGCCAAGTCGTCAGCCTGCTGACGGCCCACCGCGAGGCGTTCCTCGCCGTCCTCCGAGCGCCGCTGCAGGAGTTCGTCTCGGTCGCCCAGCTCGACCAGGCACAGCTGCTTGTGTCACTCTTCACCTTTGTCATCCCCACGCTTGACGACGACGCGCTCCAGCCGCCTAATACGCTGGCGCCCTTCCATTCGGCCGTCCTTGCGCTGACCGCTCCTTACATGCAGGCCGGCCCCTGGAAGGCGAGGGTGGTGCCATTCAACGACGCCGAGAGGGAAGAGGTCCGGACGCCGGCCAACGTCGGTCGGGCGGCGAGGTGGGCCGGGGAAGGCGCCGGAGAAGATGAGACGGCGTTCGAGGTCCGCGTCGCTACGGTCGTCGGGCGGGCCCAACGCGCCTTGTTGGCCTACCTCGAGGCGGCGAGCGACTCGCGCGGCAACGAGACGCGGGCGCGGCCGGTGCTGATCCCGTCAATGGTGACGCAGCGCGAGCGATCCAAGACGCCGTTCGACGAGAGCGTGGCTTCGATCCGCGACGAATACGGGCGGCAACATCGCGCGTCGGCGGCGTCGGCCGTACCGAGCCTAGGGACGGCCGTTACTGCGCTCGACGAGCACGTCAGCAGCGTCGCCAAGGACATGCAGGCGCTTGAGAACACGATGGGCCTGCTCGACAACGCAGATGGCGTCAGGCTGGACGAGTGGGACGAGGTGAGTTTGCTAACCGCGAAGGTGATCGGCCGGTTGCGGTTGCGCATCGTGGCTCATCGCCGCCCCAAGACACCCGCTGATCCTTCCGTTCTTGGCCACTTCCCTCTCAAACCCCCCCTACGCCTTACAGATCGCCCGTGATGCACTGAAGACGGGTGACTTGCCGACGGACCTGAGCCCTGCACAGAGGAAGAGCATTGCGATGCGCGAACTGCGCGATCGCAAGGCCTCCCTACGAGCTTCGACGACGGCCAAGCTGGGTATGTGTGACCCCACTTCGGCTCCTTGTCGATGGGCGGACCGATCTGACATCTCCCCCTCCCCTCCGACGACCCTTTGGCGCAGATGCGATCGAGATCCTCCTGGTTCTCTTGGTACGACATGTCGATCTCTTCCTCAGCCTCGCTTCCCAGACTGGATCTAGCTCCGGGGTACCTCTCTCCTCTTCCCTGCTCGGATCTTCGACCGCTTCCGGCTTGCTACGCGCCTCCGCGTTGCGTACTCGGTCCGAGACTCCCTATACCGGCAGTGGAGTCGGTGGTGTATCGGACCGTGCCGCGCTGGCCAAGGAGGCGGCTAGCGTCATCATACCCGTCATCGAGGAGAAGATTGGATACCTCACCCTGGTACGTCTCCCCTCCTTACCCTCCCTGACCCTCCTGTGTGAGATCGAAACGGACGACTGACATCTGGTTTTTGTCTGTTCTCGCTCCTCTTCTCACAGTCGCCGAAGAATGTTCCGAATGCGAGGGAGAGACAATCCTTCCTGCAGATGGCAGGGAGGAGACTGGCTTCGTTATTGCTTGACGAATAGGGTCGTGTTGATGATCGTATGGTACTGAGACGACCCAACTAACATACAAACCACAGACGATGTAATGATGTGTAGAAATCGCAAAGAGTTATGTAACTATGCCTTGATTCTGTACTCTGTGTGTGTGGATGTGTTTCCTCTACGATGTGAGAGTCGAGGAGGGAAGAAACCGAAACGGTGGCATACCTCAATCGTTACAGTGAGAGGCCCTTCTCACGAATCATAAGGAATGTCAAAGACAATATTATCTTTGTGTATGCAATGTCTCGTCGTTAGGATATCGCTTCCGAGTGAGATTTAGTGGGATTTGATGTACGCGGCGAGGTAGGACATGTACAAGTAGCTGCCGCGAAGACCAGTGCATGGTGGTGAGAGCTTGGACGCAGCAGCTATGGAAGGAATACATCGAGTTTAGCCCATACAAGAGAGAGAGAAAGGGAGATCATGTGCGCATGCACGCGCCGAAGGAATGGCTACAAGAGAGCGAGAGAGCGAGAGAGCGAGCCCTACACGGCCAAGCCAGGATAAGGGGCGCAGCCGCCTTACTATTCGCCCGAGGAGGCCGGTAGGTGGTGCTGGTAGGTGGTGCTGGTAGGTGGTGCTGGTAGGTGGTGCTGGTAGTGGTGGTGGTAGGGAGGAAGGAAGGGAAGGAAGGAAGGGAAGGAAGGAAGGGAAGTAAGGAAGCGAAGGAAGGAAGGGAAGTAAGGAAGCGAAGCACAGGTGACATCGTACGACTGCTTCCGAATTAGTTTAGTGGCTATGACGGCGCCTTGTCAATTCCAGTGGGATTTCGACCATTGACGTCCCCGTAGTTGCGCGGCGCAGACCTGGGTTCAATTCCCGGATTTGGAGTTTTTTTCTTAGTTTTGCTTCCCTGCCCCCTCCCAATTATTACTTTGAGACCTTTTGCGTGCTTGTCTCACGATTGGGGTACTCATAGGGACGTTTCGGTATCCGCCTGGGCCGTCATCTAGGCTGATAGACCTATAACGCCAGATATACCTCCAGGCGCCGTTTCGGTGTATTCCAGGGCTATACCCGGCGTCACGTCATGCCGACAAGCATGTATATGCATCGTGCTTGCCGAGGGCCTATACCATGGTCGATACAGCCCATTGTGAGCTGGGCCGAGACTGCGGAAAGAAGGCCAAAGAGGCGCCGGCGATGACGTTGGCGACCCTGTTGTAGGGACAAGGTCGACTGTAAAGCTGCGGAGGACATGGTGGACGACTGGAAGAGCGAGCTCTTCCACGTGTACAGTACGACCGCTGAGCGTCATGCAACGCACATAAACTTGCTCAATCTGCTCTCTTCTTCTATTAAAAAAAAAATATATGCGGCCCAGCAGAGGAGATTAGAACGAGGTTGTAGCTCCTATAGCTATCGCTGGCAATATCGGCCCAGGGCAAGATGTACTGTATAGCCCTAGGATTTTTCGATCGGCCCAGACGACGGCCCAGGGACGTCCCTAAAATAATTTGCTCATCCAGTAACATCACCATCGTCTTTCACAGAACTTTCCATTCGGCCACGGACAACGCGACTTTCTGGCTTCTGGCTGAGTGTTTCCTCGCCGGAGACGCATGGTGTCGGTGCGGCCACCGACAACACGATTGTCTAGCTGCATGTTTACCCGTGCGAAATATGCAAATGCGGCGCGACTTGGTAGCTGCGTGTTTACTCGCGCGAGAGACGCGGACGCGACGCGTCTCGGCCGTCGTGTGTTGACTTGCGCGAGGAAGGAAGGAATTCGCTAACATTCAGCAGGCCACGTCGTAGTAGAGAACACAAAAGAGAAGCACGAGACTATGATGAAACGCATTGCCAACCAAACCCCGGTCGGTCTCTTCCCAATCATCCCTGGTGCGAGGCGTTGTAGGCCTGCACCACCCTCGAGACCTGCTTGAACAACCAGTTGCGCGTCCCGACGTCCGGGAGCGGTAGGAAGGGTCCCGCAATGCCGCCCCGCAGGATCAGCGCGATTCCTTCGCTTTCGAGCGAGATGCTGCTGAGGTCCGAGAGGGGGACCTCCCACATGACCTTGAGTCGCATCGTGCGGATGTAGAGGATGCGCGAGACGGTGAGCATAATGACGCTGTCGCCCTCGTTGGACCCGACGTCGACGTGTGCGACGTAGTGCTCTTTCATCAGCCGACCGTTGTCGACGTTCTTGAGCCACGTCTGGCCTAGCGCCTCGCGGTCGCTGTAGAGTCGGACAATGCCGTCGCTCGCGATGAAGCGCGGCAGACGGACTCGATCAATGTCGTTCTGGTCAAAGACGACGGTCGTGTTGCGCATCCCCTCGGTCACGTTGCTGGCCAGGTCGAACACGCCCACTGCGGGCTTGGTAATGGCACCCACCAAGCCCTTGCCGACGCCCTTGAGGAACCCTCCGGCCCCGCCCTGCTCGGCCCCTTCGAGCGGACGTAGCGCAAGCCCCTCGAATCCGCTCGCGACGCTGGTGAAGAACGAGTTGGCGCCCGCCGTGATGCCGTAGAGGGCGTGCTTTGGCTTGTTGCGGAAACGCGACATCCTCCGGCGACTCTGGAACTCCTTATCCATCGTCGCCGCCGCCAGGCCCTTGCCGATGCTCCCCGTCACCTTCGAGACGCTGTCCGTCAGGCCAAAGACCGTCTTCTTCACGAAGCTGCTGGCGCCCCGCGCGATGCCGAGGCCGAGCTCTTTGTTGCCGTGCATAACAAGGCCCTGGTAAGGCTCGTAAAATATGTCGGCGACGCCGGAGCTGACGTTGTTGAAGAGGCCGACCGGGTTGCCGAGGAAGTCGGCCGAGCCGAGGACGCGGTAGAACTGCAGCAGGAAGCCCTGGGTATAGTGGTAGATGATGCGCTGCTGGAGCACGGTGTTCGAGAGGCGGACGTTTTCGATGACGAGCGCGTTGAGCCGGACCGGCGCCTCGTTGACGTTGCCAAGCGCCATCGTGAGCGCGTTGAACAGGAAGATGAGCGGGTTGCGCGAGCTGACCTTGTCGTCGGCGTTGACGCGCTCAGTTCGCATGAACGACAGGTTGAGCGCAAGCGGCTGCAGGTGGAGGATCTCAAAGTAGATGTCGTCGTGATTGCCCTGGGCACCGCTCGGCTCGGGGACGGTGCGCGGGTTCTCGATGAAATCAACGTCTTGCGACGCCTCAGCCTCCCATGAGGCGCCCTGGAACTTGGAGAACTCGTAGAGCGCAAAGAGGAAGTCCTCGTCGAGCTCGGTCGTGATCTCCTGGAGGAGGAGCGATGCGTACTTGATGTGGGTCACACCGTGCGTCTGGTCCTTGAGCATAATGATCGAGGCCTGGAGCGTCGGGTGCACCTCGAGCTCCTTGCCGTCCCTCGGGATGGCGGTCGGGTAGAGGACAATCGGGAAGAGGCCACCGAAGAGCTGGTTATCGATCTGGATCCATTTGCAGATCAGGTTGACCGCCGTCGTCACCTCGGACTCGGTGTAGTGCATCTCCAGCCCGCGGAACGAGACGTAGGCGAGCTCCTGGACGTTGCGGTTGATCAGCGAGATGCCGACGCCTTCGAACTCAAGGTTGAAAGCAAAGAGGATGTTGATGTCGACGTCGACCGCCTCGAAGCCGGCGTCGCCGCGGGTGCCCGTGCTGGCGACCGAGTCGCTGCGCGAGAAAGTCGAGTTCTGGCGCTTCAGCTTGAAGTTGCTGATCGACTCCGAGTAGTTGGATAGCACCAGCGTCTGCGTCGGGCCGTCGGCGCGCACGTCAATCGAGACCACCCGCGAGCCTCGGCCGTCGGCGGCAGGGAACTTGAAGGGCAGCAGACTTCCAATCTCGAGGATGTTGACGTTGCGTTCGCGGCCGTTGATGACGAGGCGGATCATCTTGTCCTGCGCCGCCGGATAGTCCCAGGCATATTTCATCTTGGAGCGAGGCTTCAGCTCGTACTTCTTGCCGACCTGCTCGTCTCGCTTCCGCCTCGACGCCCGTTCGCTCGACGACAGGACACTGTAGTCATCGTCATCCTGCGTGGTGGTCGCCTGCATGAATTGGACAGTGTAGTCGCTCTCGTTGCGCAGCATGTAAGGCCACGGACCCTTCTCCTGGCTGAGGGTGATGAAGATCGTCGGCCCTTCGAGCAACACCTCGGCCTTGATCAGGTGCTGGTGCTGGCCCGACTTGGACATGCGCAGATGGACGCTGCCGATGTCCTCGATGTTGAACGGCGCGCTCCACTTGTTGTTGAGGCCCGGGTAGGCCAGCGTCATCTGCTTGGTCGCGCTGATGCGGAGGAAGTGGAGCGGGATTCGCTTGCCTGGCTCGGCGGTGATGAAGTCGGCAGCGCCGGCCTCTCGCAGGTTGAGCGCCTCGCCCGTGTCGTTGCGGACCAGGTAGCGCGGCAGTAGCTTGACAATCTTTGAGAGCTTAAACTTGCCCAGGCCGTCCTCGACAGTGAGGCCGACATGAATCTCCTCGTTCTTGGAGGCCGATGGGATGACGACCTCGGTCTCGGATCCGATCGCCTCAAACGACAGCGGCTTCGACCACTGCGAGTCGCCGACCCGCATCAGCACGCGGTTGCGGCGGTCGTTGGAGCTGTGTGAGAAGAGGAATGGCTCGGGCTCCCTGCGGATCGCCGCTAGCTGACCCTGGTCCTGGCCAGCGACGAGCTTGGCGCCGCCAAGCCACGACTTGGTCTTGAGCGCAAAGGGCAGGCCGGACTGATTGACGAAGATGTAGGGCGAGTAGATCTGCACCTTGAATGCACCGCCGGACTGCGGGTGGCGGAAGTAGTGGAGCCGCAGGTTTAGCTTGAGGTTCTCGGCGTCTGCGAGCGTGAGCGTCTTTTCGACGGGGAAGTCATCCGGATTATCGGTCGCGATGATGGAAAACTCGGACGGCGAGAAGCACGACGACTGGACGTCGACGCTGAGAAGCAGCAGGTGCGAGAGCTCGGCGACGTGGATCGGCGAGACACCGCCCTTGCGCAGGTAGCTGCTCCAGTTACGGTTCAGGTTCTTGTCAAAGATGCGGTACTGGATGTCGTACGGCAGCAGGTTCTCGATCTCGACAGGCGCGCGCAGCCGCAGCGTCAGCCGCGGATAGGTGCGGCTGAGCGGGTCCTGCCGGTCAAAGACGGCGAAGCTCTGGAAGCGAAACGGCGCCTCGCTGTCGTCGCTCGACTTGCACGTCAGGACGCGCGTCGACTTCTTGACGAGGTCGCTCCAGTTGAGACTCTCCTCGGACCAACCGTACTCGAAGCCTGGGTCGGGCCGTAGCTTGATCCGACAGTGGTAGGCCGCCTCGATCGGGACGGGGCAGTCATCGCCCGGAGCGATTCTGCGCACCTCGTCACTGACATTGCCGTCGGCGTCAAGGATGACCATCTCGATCGGGACCATGGTGCGGTTCTCGACGTTGAACGAAGAGCGGAACGTGATGTGCTTGACGTTGTCGTGCAGCTTCACTTCGCACAGGACGCGGTGCAAGACCTTGTCGAGCTTCGGACGGAGGCTGAGCAGGTACTCGCCCTCGCGGTCGACCGAGATGTGCCTCAGCCGCTCCCACGGCATCCCGTCGATCGCGAGCGAGAGCATGTTGCCGCCCGAGTCCATCACGTTTTCGCGCATCGATTTCCAGTCGTCAAAGCGCCAGGGCATGTCGTTGCCATCGTCGAGGTGCTGGGCGGCCGGCTTCGACTTGCGGTCCTCTTGCTCAGGCCAGAGCGAGATGCGGTAGCCGGTTCGGTTGCGGACCAGGAAGGGCGCGCGGTTCCTCTGCTGGAGGTCCTGATTGCCCTGCTCCGACATGAACGCGGCCGTCACCAGGCCCGTCTCTACCAGCGTTGTCGTCGCCTGTGAAGGGGAGGTTAAGGTGGCGTGCGGAGATGAAGTGCAGGAAATGAGGGGGTGAAGGGAGACAGTGAAAGGGCAGCGGCGCATAAGGACAACGGGTCAGTCGAGGCGGCCAAGGCAAGCATGGATGGGCTGCGCGCGGTCGACGGCGGGCATGGAAGCGTGACTCACGTTGAGCTCGAGCCGCTTGCGCGACGACAGCGTAATACTCATGCTCGGCGGTGAGATGGAGCGCAGCAGCCTAAAGTCGAGCGTCCATGGGTCAATCAGAGGCTCCCAGTGCGAGCGCGAGAGGTTGTAATAGTTGATGTAGAGCGAGACCGAGGCACTGCCGCTCATGTCGCCCGACCAGTCATTGAGGTCGACGGAAAACTTGCGGATGTTGAGATCGAGCACCGGGAGCGAGTGGACGTCGCCGATCATGATGAGCTGGAGCCCGGCGAAATCGGCCTTGAGCGTCTCCTTTGCCATGATCAGCTCGGCGTCCTTGAAGCGGGCGGCGCCATCGCCCCTCGTGCTGACGAGCGTTTCTTCGTCTCTGGCGCCTAGGTGGGCCGTCTGCGCCTTTGAGTTGATTGACTTGGACCCGCTCGCGGTCGAGCCTTGGCGTTGCTGCTGGCTGCGGACGCTTCCGCCGGCGTCCTCTCGCGCCGCGTTGCCGCTGCCGCTGTTCTGAGCAGAGAGCTCGATCGCCTTGTTAACAACCGACTGCAGCGTGACAATGTCGCGGTATGAGACCCTCAGCACCAGCGGCTCGACGTCGATCTCGATGCTGGTCGTCTGGGCCGCCGCATTGACCCGGCTATCCATCGACATGGCCAGATCGAAGTTGTCGAGCAGGCGGAGCGAGTCCTTGGGCCGATTCATGCGGCACATGAACATGCCAAATTGGTCCACCTTGAGCGCAAGGATCCTCTGTTGCGACATCAGCACCTGCTTGATTGACAGAACGATGGCCTCTGTATCGTGCTTCTCGGGCGCCGCCAGCAGGATGATGGTCGGATCAACGACGTTAATCCGGAACGCCAGCGTCGAAGCCTGCTCTGCGCCGGGCGGGTCCGAGGCGCTCGCCTCCTGGCCGTCCTCGATCCTGCCCGCATCGTCTCCTCTGCTGGTGGTTGTCGTACCGTCCTTGGCAAGCGTCGTCTCCGCATCGCGCGAATCGACAACGAAAGCGCTCGTGAAAAAGCTGATCAGCGAAAAGACAGGGTCGAGCGAAAAGATGACCTTGGGGCTGTCGACGGTGACGAGCGCCATGGCGGCGCCGTCCGCGCCTCCAGAAAAGGTGTAGCTCAGCATAAACTGGTGTCCGTCGTGCTTGACCGCGGGAATGATCTCGCGGTACTTTGTCTCGATGTCCGGCCGCGTGTCGGTGACGGTGAACGTCTTGAGCGCCACCTCGGCCTCGAGCGATCCGTCGGTCAACATCTTGAGCTTGACCTCGTTGCCATTGAGCGAAAAGCGGGCCAGCTGGGCGTTGTAGAGGCTCTCCGGTGAGGTCGCCTCGGCCGTAAAGAGCTCGAGCTGGATCGAGTTGACGTCGAAGAAGAGATCGAGGCTAATCCCCACCGCGACGTCGCTGCCATCCTCGTCGTGGACAACGGTGCCGAGCTCCGGTAGCATGTCGACCGTCGCACCATCCTTCTTCGTCTCGGTCAGTGTGCTGGTCCCACTGTGGCCGGCGGCGGCGGCCGGACTTCCGTTTCCCTTGCCCTGCGTCGGCGGCGGCGGCGAGATCTTGCCGTTGAGCTCCTCCGAGATGCTCTTGTCGTCGCTGCCCTCCTCCTCCGCGATGACGGCAAAGGCGCGTGGGATCGACGAGGCCAGCGACATCACGAAGCCATACTGGGCCTCTGTTAGCTTGATGTGGACGTCCGAAATCCTCGCAACGACGATCTGCATCTGTGAGCTGGCCACCCCCGCGGCGCTCTCGCCGACGACCGGGTCGTCGAAGTGGTCGGTCTGCCGCATGTCGAGGCTGATGTCAACGTCGTCGATCATCTGGACGTGGTGCTCCTTGGTTCCATGGCGCAGGCGCGAGGCCAGGCGGATATGGCGCAGGCCGGCAATGACCCTGACTGAAACGCGGTCGTCGTCTTGGTCGTACTTGGGGAATGTGTTGTGCGCGTAGATCTCGCCAAGGTGGGCTGTGATGACGTCGGGCGAGTCCGACGAGCGCGGCAGCACCACGATAGGCGTCTGGACGACGACGTCGTAGTGCATCTTGCTGACCTTTTCTTGAAGCTGCGACGCCTGCGCCGAGGCGGCCAGCGTCGCCGCGTCGTAGACGGCTTTCATTTGGGCAAACTTGCTGAAAAATTGGAGCAGATCACGGATGGGCTCCTCGACGAACGTGAACTTGAGCGAGCCAGAGCGCAGCCAGATTGACGAATCATAGCCCGGGTAGGAGCTCTCGTCGGCCTCGTCGAACGTCTCGTAAGTGAAATCAGCCAGCTCGTCGTCCTGGATCGTCAGCAGCTTCTTGAACTGTGGATCGGCGACGTCGCGCTTGGCATTATCGTAGAGCAGCAGCGAGCCGAGGCGGGCGGCGACACGGAGCGTGTTGCCACGCAGCAGCACCACGACGTCGGCCGTCGACAGCGTCAGCGTCGCCAGCAGCGATCCGTCGTTGTTGAGGCGCAACACGATCGAGTTGAGCTTGACGCGGACCCGCAGCTTCTCCTTGCGCCCTTCGTCGTCCGGCTTGGCCTTGGCGTTGGCGGCGGCGGCGGCGGCGGAGGTGCCCTGCTTTGCGCTGGTCAGCTGGGCCCTGTCCGCCGATCGCAGCGAGGCGGCACCGCTTGAACGCCTACGCGCCGCCGCGGTCACACTGCCGCCGGCGCCTCCCTTCTGCGGCGTCCCCTGCGGCGTAGGCTGCTGCGATTGCTGCTGCTGCGGGGCCTCTGCATCCTCCTCCTCTACCGGAACAAAGGTCGTCATGATCCAATCGTAAACGGCGAGCACGCTGACGCGCGTCAGCATGACATTGATCGTCGAGAGCTCGACGTTGATGCTCTGGTCGATCCCCTCGTACTTGGTCATGAACTCGGGCGAGTCGGTGTGGACCTGAGTGTACTTGACACGGACCAGGTCGCGGTTATCAGACGTGGTCGTCGACGAGGCGGCGCCCGCGGCGTGCCGCAAGTCGGCCGTGGTCGACCTCGAGACCGGCGGCGTGCTGCCGTCTGTGACCTGCTTTGAGGTAATCAGGTGGCGGAACTGGGCGCCCTGCTCAACGATCTTGTCCTCAAGTTCCAGGCTGCGCAGGCCGACGTCGACCTCCATGTGGTAGGGCAAGATGGCCACACTGAGAAGGAAGCCCTCGAACACCGCCTCGACCAGCAGTCGGTCGGGCTGCTCGGGATCGGCGTTGGAACGGTAGATGGAAGCGTGCAGCGCATCGACGACAAAGTTGATCTCAAAGTTCTTCTGGTGCGCATTGATCCGGTCGGCGGTCGCGTCCTCAGCATCCTGGAAGTCGTCCTTGCCATCGTCGTCGTCGTCATCGTCGAGGACAAAGTCGTCTTCGCCGCGGAGCTGCGCGGAGAGACGGAGTCGCCTCTCGCGGTTGAGATCGAGCGCCTGCCTGTCGCCGGCCGACCTGCTCGCCCTGCCGCTCGCCCGCCGCTCGCCGTCGTCGTTATCTTCATCGTCCCCTCCCTCGCCGCCGCTTCGCCGCTTCTGCCGCCCGATCACAGTCGGCTCCAGCTCCTCGGTGATCGGATCGAGGCGAGCCGCGCCGACGCCCGTGCTGCCACCCTCGCCGTCGTCTTCGCCGTCGTCTTCGTCGTCGTCGAAGTCGGGCAGCGCGACGTCGATGATGCGCATCAGCGTCTTGTACTTGCGATCCGAGAAGTTGACGCGCAGCGTCGGGAGGTGGCCCGTCATCTTGAACTTGGTCAGGTTAGGCGCCGAGGGCAGGATCGAGTTGTGCAGGGTAAAGTCGAGGTTGATACGCTCCAGCAGGTGCAGGCCATGGTCGGTTGAGTCGGAAGTCAGCCCGGCGATGCACGAGCGTAAGTTCTTGCCCATCACCAGCTGGGCCGACTCGAGCTTGACGAAGAAGCGGTCGTACATCAGGTCCTCGAGCTGGCGGTAGTCGTCGTCGGTATAGACCTTGTGCTGCTTGGAGCGGACCGTCTCCATCGCGCTCTGGTCGGCCAAGACCGACCGGACGCCAATGTGGCCGGCGTCGAGGACAATATGTTGGCACCGCTCGGTAGTGACATCCTCAGGTATGATGATGATCGGCGCCTTGACGTCGACGACAATGTCGATCGTCTTGTGATTCTGAAGCGCATTTTCGAGCCCGGCACGCGTCTCCTTGCGGATCCCCTCGATCGTCTCGCTGGCGACGTCGATCAGTGCGCCGATCAGCTCGAGCTCGCTCTCGGGCGGCTTGAAGAAGCGGACGATCGACCCGACGTAGCCGCGATGGTAGATGATCTCCATCGACCGCATTTTGAGAGTCACGGCGTTGTCGGCGCGGTCGTCGAGCGGCTTGTTCTCGTACTTGACGAAGAAGAAGGGGTTGTCCGGGTCGCTCTCGCGGCCCACCTCGGCCTCGATCTGCTTGAGGTCGGAGGTGTCCGGGTTCTTGCGCCAGGGCACGTCGACCTCATCGTCCTTGACACGGACGATTTGCGGGTAGAGCGAGTTGGGCGTCGTCCCGTCGTAGACGCGCAGGCCGCCGAGCGCGACGGCCGCCTCGAGGTTGTCGTGCCGCTGAACCACGTCGGCCTGGAGCAAGTCGAACACGAGCGAGAGGACGTCGCTGCCGCGCGGGTGGTCGCGCAGCGCGATCGATCCCGTCTTGAGCTTCGTGACGAGGCGCATCTTCATGGCATCGCGAGGCGCGTCGACGGCCTGCGCCAGGGCGTCGGCGCTGACCCCTTCGTCCCACTCGATCGCATCATAGAGCTCCTTGCGTTGCTCGTCGTTGAGCACGCCGGACTCGTCGCCGTGCTTCTGGTCGCTGTTGCCGCCGCCGCCACCCCAGATCCAACCGAGCCAGCCGCTCCCGCCCCCTCCTCCCTTTTTGGCGCCCTGCTGGCCGCTGCCGCCGTGCGCCACCTCGTCGCGCCTCGCTTCGGCCGACTCCTTCCTGAGCTCTTGACGCACGATCGAGCGGTAGAAGCGGATATCTTTGTAGGCGAGCTTGCGCTCGAGGTCGCGCAGCCGCGTGCTGTCGTCACTCTGGGAAACTGCGACGCCGGCCTGCTGCTGGTTGGCCTTCTGCGTTTGCTTCTGCTTGTCCTTGAAAAGGGCGACGTACTCCTTGCGGTCATCGCGCCTCTCTCGCAGGTAGTCCCACGTCCACGTTCGGTGCTTCTCGTGCACCTCGTTGAGAATCGCCTGTCCGGCGAAGCGGAGCAGCGCGCGCGGCCGGTTCTCCTCGAGCTGCTCCGGGCTCGGCCGGAAGCGACGGTACTGGGCCTGGCGCGTATAGAAGTGGAAGAGGTCGGCGACCGAGATAACGTCGCGGTACTGCTCGTCGTCGAGCGCGAAGCCAAGCTCCTCGAAGAGGAGCTCGGCGTCGAGCTTCGGCGTGTCCGACGTCATTCTGCGCCGCATGATCAGCCTTCCCGCGCCCGAGACGGGCTTGAGGACGAACTGGTGCTCCGGGGCGTGTCCCTCACGAGCGATGAGGGCGCTGAAGCGCTTCTGTGCCTCAGCCACCTCGAAGCCCGCCAGCGATTCGGAGTCGGTGTCCCAATAGACGGCGAGCGACTCGAGGCGGGCGAGCTTGTGTATGCCTTCGGCGCTGTTCTGAATAAAGGATGGGTTCCAGCCGGCGTCGGTCGAGACGGCCGAGAACTTGGCCAGCGTGATGCCGGCGGAGAAGGGGTGCTCAGGGTTTGAGAGCTTGTCCTCGTAGCGGATATGGATGTTGCGGACGGTGATCTGGAGGTTGTCGATGATCTTGGTGACGAGCGAGCTGGTGAACGACTCGTTCTTCTGGGTGTCCTCGTCGCTCATACCGACGCTCTGCTGTCCATCCCGGCCAAGCAGCTCGGCGTTGGCGAGTTTCTCCTGCTTGGCCGCCTGCGCCCGCTCCTCCTCCTCGGCCTCGTCGACCTCGACGCTGTTATTCTTGGGCGCGGCGAGGAGGTAGACATTCTCGACCAGCACGCGGACCGGCTTGCCCTTCAGGTTGGACCAGGGAATCGAGAGGGTAAGGTCGCCGAGGTAGCCTTCTTTGACGTCGATCGGCAGACGGAACTTGTCGAGCGCGCTCGTCTTGAGGCGCAAGTTCTTGAGCTTGACGTCGCCGCTCCAGATGCCGACATTGAGCTGGCTCGTGTTCAGACCATCGACGTACGCGGCCAGAAAGCGGTTCAGCACCGAGGCCAGAACGCCCTCCAACATCGCGGCGCTCTCACTGTCTCTGCCACGCGGCGAGCAGGAGTCAGCGCGTCAGAAGGGGTCGTTGTGACGAGACGTGACTTGGCTTGCTTGGCTAGGTGCGGCTTCGTCTGGAGAGCTTCCTTCTGTGATTTGCTCTTGGACGAGGGCTTCCCTCTGTCGTCGTGAAGGTTCGTGACCGGAACGAGAGGCAGCGCAGTTCAGTGATCTTCAAGCGTGAATGGCCGTGCCTCTCCTGGCGAGCGATGTGAGCGAGGGAAGGAGGCGGAGGCAGCGAGAGGGAAGGATAGGTGCCACTGCTGCTCGCTGTTCCTCGTCGGTTGGCCTGTCTAGTCTCCAGACGCCTGTGTCCATTGGCAGATGGATGAAAAGAGGTATCAGGACGGACTTTGATGAGTCGTGGATCCGCTGAGCCCAGAAGGCGAAATGAAACAGCGCAATGAGAGACGCGGGTGGGCTGCTCACGATGTACGCAGGCCGTCCGTTGGCCTCGGAGTCCACAGCGCGTGAGTGGTGATGCGGTGCAGCGGAGAGGGTAAGAGTGACAGTGTCGGGAGATGAGTGAAAGGACAAGAGGCGGGTGGTGGGGATGCCGGACGACGGCCGTTGCAGGGATGGTGGTGGAAGGAGGGGGGCGTGTCTCCATCGTGTCTGGACCCTTCCGCTGGCGGACTACGCGAGCCAGCGATGCCAGGCGGGCCTGCGTCGTCGAGGCAGGGTGGCGTCGCGTGATCCCCCACCCGGCCCCCATCCAGCAGCTGGCCCCTGCCTCGCTTTTTCGCTCGCCTTTTTTAGACGCTTTTTCCGCCGACGCGGAGCTTCGTCCCCGAGGTCAGCCTCCAGCTACGGCGTATCCCAGAGCGTCCTCCGGGCGGCCGCCACTAACCGGCCGAGTGTGACGGCGCTGGTACTCAGGAAGGTTCGGCAAGGATCATCCCGCTGCAGCAGAGGGGAGGACGGCATCGAGCTGGGCCAGCGGAGCTCGACGCACGTGACCGAAGGAAAACGCTGAAGGTCTACCAGCCAAGGTGCGGCAAGCGTCTCCTACGACACCACCACCAGACGCGACTTCATCGAAAAGAGGAACACGAGGACACTGAGGATATTTGGCTCAAGCACTGCCGTGGAAAGCCTCGCGATTGTGTGCATGTTGTGATTGGTAGCAGACGCCCTGGTTATCGCCGCGGTAAAGTGGGTAGTAGTAGTACAAGGAACACAGAGAGATAAGGACAAAAGGAACAAGCCGGGAAGGGGGATGCGCTACAGTATATGGAGCCGGAAGGGTGCGCACGCAGGCTCGGCGAGAGCGCTGCGACCTAGAGCTCGAAATCGAAACCACCGTGGTTTATGCCACAGGGAGAGAGACGTGTGTGTGGGGGGGAGGGGGAATGGAGCGGACAGAGACTAGGAAAGCGATGCCGCTTACTCCTGCGAGGCAGCGCCCTTCTTGCCGGGCTTGCCGCTCTTGGCGGGGAGGAGCTCGCTCTGGATGAAAGGAAGAACACCACCCTGCGAGATCGTGACGCCGCCAAGCAGCTTGTTGAGCTCCTCGTCGTTCCTGATGGCGAGCTGGAGATGACGGGGGATGATACGCGACTTCTTGTTGTCACGGGCGGCGTTACCGGCGAGCTCGAGGATCTCGGCGGCGAGGTACTCGAGGACGGCAGCGAGGTAGACTGGCGGAGGGTAGTAATAAGACAGGAGTAAAAGGGGATACGCGTCAGCGCTAGAAGCTCTGCGGGACAGACGACGCGTTGTAAGAGATGAAGGAGTCGCGTGGAAGGAAAAATACACTCACCGGGGGCACCGGCACCAACACGCTGGGCGTAGTTGCCCTTGCGGAGCAGACGGTGAATACGACCGACGGGGAACTGGAGACCAGCCTTGGCCGAGCGCGACTTGGACGAGGCGTCACCGGCCTTGCCACCAGACTTGCCACCGGAAGACATTGTTGAAGAGTTGTGTAAGGGGGGATGAGAGGGTTGAGACGAGTGTGTTGGTGCTTGAAGCGTCGATGATGTGAAGTCGAGCAAGGGAGGCTTGATGATAGATGAGGAGGAGGGTAGCGGAGGGGAAGATCAAAGGTGGAAGAGGCGGGTAGGGTGGCAGGGTTTTATGACTGCGAGCGCCTGGGGCGCGGGACGGGAGGGGGCGCGGCGGGGGAGGGGCGACAGCTGTTGCTTGGCCGGGCGGCAGGGCTGGGTCTGGCTGGCAGGCTGCTGCTGCTGCTGCTGCTGCTGCTGCTTCTGCTGGAGAGGGGCGGAGGGCGCGACGCGTCGGCAGGGTGGAGGCAGGCGGGCACTGCAGCAGTACACCAGGCGCAGAAACGCTGTCACCCTCCTTCGCCAGAGGGAAGACGAAAAATCAAGTCTCTCGTCTGGAATTCGGGGCGATGGCTTTTTCGACGTCGCACCCGTCGCCTCTAATTCACCTGTGCTGGCGTGCTGGCGTGCTGGCGTGCTGGCGTGCGCCCCGGCCAAAACATGTGAAAGGGGCGACGCCGACCGACGCGTCGCCCGGAATTTCTTGCCTGCCCGCCGGCGTGGCACACGTCGATTCGGACGGGCAGGGGGAAAAAGCAAAAATCCGACTTTCGCCTGGCAGGCGCACGATGGAACGCGGCCGTCGCGAGCGGAAGTGGGCCGCCTCCAGCTGGCGCGCGTTGGCCGTGCAGCAGCAGCAGCAGCGGCGGCAGCGGCGGCAGCGGCGGCAGCAGCAGCAACGCGACTCCCCTTTGCGTGCTGGCCTGCCCCGCCGCCCCTTTTGCCCCTCCAAGCGGGCTACCTCTGCAGCGGGCGCGCGAGCAAGGACGCGCGATGGGTTTATAACGCTGCCGTTTCCACTCGACCCCCGTCAGCCTTCCTTTCCCTCCCTCCCTCTCCTCACAAGCGATCAGGCACTCTCTCCTCCGACACCACTTAGACCAACGCACCTGTTCTCCAACCCCACCACCACCCACCTAGCCCACCATGCCCCCAAAGCCCGCTGAGAAGAAGCCCTCGTCCACCGCCGGCAAGGCACCCGCCTCGTCCGCTGGCAAGGCCCCCTCGGAGGCTGCTAAGAAGACGTCCAAGGTCCCCGCCAAGTCTGGCGAGAAGAAGAAGGCCAAGTCGACGCGCAAGGAGACCTACTCGACCTACATCTACCGTGTCCTCAAGCAGGTCCACCCCGACACCGGTATCTCGAACAAGGCCATGGCCAGTGAGACCGCTGGTTGCTACTCCAGCCGCTCCGCACCTTCTTGATCGAGATGTCGCTGACCTCTCCTCTCCTTGCTTCGCTCGCCCACCCTTTAGTTCTCAACTCGTTCGTCCAGGACATCTTTGAGCGCATCGCCACCGAGGCCTCGAAGCTAGCGTCGTACAACAAGAAGAGCACCATCTCGTCGCGAGAGATCCAGACGGCCGTCCGCCTCATCCTCCCGGGAGAACTCTCGAAGCACGCCATCTCGGAGGGTACCAAGTCGGTCACCAAATTCTCGAGCTCCAAGTAAACTCGGTCGCTTCCCTGCTCTTCCAACCCCCCCACACATAGTCCATCGCACATATCCCCCCCTTTCCTGGCTCCATGCCTTAACTTCGTCCGCGTCGAACCAGCGGGCGGAGGGTATCGCCACGGTTCGGCAGGCCCTTTGACAAACGCATGGGGCCTGTCCGGTTCCTGGCGCCAGTTGCGGCGCTCGACTTTTTCTCTCGCTTTATTACTTTCTCTTTCCCGGGTCGTGTTGTATCGCTTCTCTTGTACTTTTACCCCCGCCCTCAAACCAGCGCTAGCTACGCCACATCATGACACATCCAGCAGCAGTCTGAGCCAACCGGTCAAACCCATAAAGCAACGTTCTGCTCTGCCCGAACGAAGCAATAATGTCTGCGCTGTGCATCTGGTTGATCGTGGTATCTGGCGCCGAAGAGACTCGGTGGCTGTCGCGTCGAAGGCTTGCTCGTCGCGCTGCCGCCACTCGTGGAGTCGGTGGGAGCAAATTCAGCGAACGCACCCTCCCGGCATCCCGGCTCAGCACATCACACCGACGAACCCCTCGATACCGGCGACGAGAGACGACGTAGCGAAGAACAGAGGTTGGAAGCATATTGTCTAGAAGTACAGGGACGACGATGAACAAAGGATGGTTTGGCGGCTCTGCAAGGTATGTGGATAGGATCGTTGACGAGACTCGAGAAGAGATGGGACGGACCGAACCGAGAAGACAGACCCCCGAGACAACGTGGCGTGGATAGAAAACAGAAGCTGACAGACGAGATGAAGATGGTCTTCGCTAGCCGCGCAGAAGACCGTCGAGGGCATCCTGCATCCTCTGCATGTCCTTGCGCTCTTCCTCCTCGTTTGCCTGCGGTTCTTGTGCGGCCAGGTCGGGCAGGTGGTCGGTCGTACTCGCTTGACCCAATTTGCCTGTCGAGGTCCCACGCCAGCGTATGGACGGAAGCAGCATGAGAAGTCAGCTTGAGGCGGTTCAGGCGCGACGATGGAGAAGGAAAAGGAGCGGGACTTACCGTCGGTGAGTTCGTAGAGGACCTTGTCGATCTCGCCCTGCGCCTCTTCCTCCATCTCGTCTTCGTCCTCGCTCAGCACGCCCGAGTCTAATGTGTCGTCCAGCATTTCTTCCATGATGCCCGCCTGTTCAGCCCGTGGGCCGCAACGATCGAGACGGTGAAGGGCCGTAGGAGGCGGCATTATCAGCGATTCCGGACGCGAGGGAGAGAGAGGACATAGACAGAGCACACCCATCGCGAAGCGCACAGTCCGGTCGAGGGAAGGGGAGCGAGCGCACCTTGGTCATCTCCATGCTCATCTCACGCATCACCTTTGAGACCTCGGGGAGCTTGACGAGCTGGTTGGAGAGCTTCATGATCTCGGTCGACTTAGACATGCTCCCCGTGACCTTGTACATCGCTGTCCGTTTGAAATTTCGAGAGAGTGTCCGCGGTCAGTCCCTCGCTATCCGGACTATGCTGCGGTCGTCTCCTCCTGGTCAAGCGGCGAGATAGGGCTCAACACTCACTGAGGTGGTGCTGCAGCTGCATGGTAATGCTGTTGAGCCTCGCCTTGCTGAGGGCGAGGCGATCCCGCTGCTTACCCGCCCGCACCACTTCTCTTGCCAGCACCTTGGCATTCTTAGTGTCGCCCTTTTTGGCGAGCTTCTTGATCTCGAGCTTGGTCTTGTTGCTCCCCTGGTCGATCTGGCGCATCTCCCGATCCAGCGCACGCTGTTCGGATCGGAGCTGCGATTGGACTTGCTTCACCCGCTCTGACCGTATCGTTGCACAGTGGCGGTGGCGGAAGATGAGGGGGTTGATTGGGGTGAGTGACCTAGAAAGTGCGGGGGAGGGACGGGACAGTGAAAGGCTGGGCAGCTGTTCGCTTACCTTCTTGCGTCGGTCCAAAGATGAACCGGGTGACTGCCTGCATCCTGGGCTCGGTCCCGGCTTGTCGGCTGACGGTGAGAGGCTTCGATAGAGGTGCTGCGACGGCGGTTGCGATCCGGAAAGATGTGTTGACCTCGAGGGAATGGCTGGTGAGGATGCGTAGGACGAAGAGGATGCTGAGCGGGACGACGCAAGCAGGCGCGGGGATGCCCGGCGCGAGCGCCAGCCAGGGGAACCTCTGTGTGGAGGGAGGGCGACGAGTTGCCGGAGCCGACCTCCTCGGGGCCTTGGTCTGACGGTTCCAATTTGTTTTCAGATATATTCGATGTAATTTATACAATCATTACTTACTTATCTCTGGTCATAGGACCTTAAAAGCACCGCATCCTGTCCGATCTGTGAGGTTAAGCAAGGTACCGCTCAGTCAGGCTGCGGTGGGGGATCGTTCAGAAAACTTGAGTGTCGTAGTTCTATTTATGATTTTTCTTATAAAAAAAATTCAATTAAAATAAAAATCGCCCGCCTTCTCGATGAAGCGCTCTGCATGATCGTCGTTTGTCGAGTTTCGTCAATAGCACTCTCTCCGTCTCGTTGGTCGCGGAGTCGGTGGATGGGGAGTATGGCGAGCGTAGAGAGCGTGATTGAGAACGATAAACAGCCCCGCCATGCTCGAGTTGGGCGCCTTTTTTGCTCTAATATCGCGTCCCATTTTTTCCCTTCTTATTTCCCATCCTGCCTGCCTCGTCCGCGGCACCATCGGAGGATCCACGGACGAGTCGGGTACGTCGTCGGTCACGCAACCATCGACTACCAAGACCCTGATCACATTAAGGCGGAAGAGGAAGATGCTGACTCGGCTTGGCCTGCTGAAGATCGAATATATGCCGCCGCGACGCCACCGACGAGACGATCAATCATCCTCGGGCAGAAACGCGGAAGGCTTCTCTTGCGTCCCTGAGTTGCCGAGAATGGCCGAGCTGCAGAAAGGGCGAAGATGCCACCTCACGGTACACTCTGTGCACGTGCTCTGTTGCGAGGGTTGCCTACCGCGATGGCCGTTCGACGGTCGCCGAGACGTACAGTACCGTACGAGAGACCATGCTGTTTCGCGACAGGCGCACGGATCAAGGACTAGGCTGTGCTGGGGACCGTCGACCTCGATGTATGCACTCTTCTGGTCCCTCGCGGCACCTGTCAGCCCGGCAGGAAGGGTGCAGGCATGTCGAGCAACGACGAGTCGACGAAGAGGGGGAGCATGCGGTCTTGGTTATCACCGACCCGGCCCTGGAATACTACTGTACCACCACCCACATAGTTACATGCTCGGCGATGTCAGCCACTTGCGTGGCCAAGGCGGGTTCCGATGATTGACGGCGCGGCGCATCAAGGAGGCACACGTGTGCGGCGCTACATGACGGCAACGTCGATCCTCGCGCGCGCGACCGCCGCCTGATGGATTCACCCGTACCGCAGCGCAATGCAACGCAAGTTTGACCCAACAGCGTCGTCGTCGGTGGTAGTGACAGTGCAGCTACGGTCAGCTGGCCAGAGACAAGATCAGGCTGGGCGTGCGTACGTGAGCCATCGGCCCGCTACACACTTGGTGGCTGGTGCGAGAGGGCAAAGCAGGCAGGCAGGCAGGCAGGCAGGCAGGCAGGCAGGGAAAGGGGTGGGCTGCGTGCCAAACCCCTTTGGTCCCTGCTGTAACGCGCGCCAGTCGAGAGGCAGGGTTACGTGCCTTTGGTCGCACGTCAGCTTGTCCAGCGTCAGCGAGCAAGGGAGTGGAACTCTTGACGAATGAGCCACATACTGTATCGTCCGTTTGCTGGAGACGTGCAAAAGCCACAGAGGAGGATCACGCTAAGGGTTCTCGACGGGACATCGCTAGCGCTCTTCTTCCATGCCGTGCCATGCCACCGCACCGCCGAGCCCGACCGAATCGACAACCGTGCGGCAATGCGCTGAACCTACAGCCCTACAGCAGTACAGTAGGTCCGAGGTCGCTCCTGCCATTCCCCGCCCTGTCTGGCGCCGCGCGCAGAACGACGCAGCGCTACTGTACAGTACTTAGTCGGACGCACATGCCTTTGACCCTTGCTCTTCCTTGCTCTTCCTTGCTCCTCCTGGCCGCTTCGTTTCGCTGGTGTCCTCGCGTTCTTCTTCCTCGTCTCGTCTCGTCTCGGACAACCTCAGGGGCAGTACCATCGAGCCTCCCGTTCGGACGAGGTCAAGAGGGCGACTCGACTGCCTGTCGGTCTTTTATTCCAAGATTGGTGACTACTAGACTATTCTATTTGAGCGGGGAGGAGACGATCAATCCTCGCCGGCCAGTACTGCGGCAGCAGTCATAAGAGGGCTTAGAAGCGGCAGGCTGAGTTGCATGCGGCATAACTCACCCGAAAGCAAGACGAGGGGAACGAGGGCAAAGCTGTCACGAGCTGGTCTGAGCTGATGCGTATGTAAATGGTTGACTACTCCGCTGGTTATGTTGATGGAGCAATGCAAGCTGCTGCCGTATGTACCGTACGCTCCTGTGGTGCGCCTCCCCCCCCCCCCCCCCCCCCCCTTCCCTTTCCCCCTCACCTCCCCTTCTGCCACCCCTCCGCTTTGTGTCTCGTCCCTCCAGGCCTCCGTCTTCATCATCATCATCACCATAACCCTCACTTCAGCACGCTAGGGGGTCATCGAGCTACAGACTTACAGTGTAGCGATACCCAGCGTTGCGTCTCGACAATCTCCGACTACCACCATCGTCACAACCGCCGCCTCGCACCACCGGCCGGACCTTTCGCTGGCCGCCAAAGAGCAGAGACCCCAACGGTATCCCGACCATTCCGCCTGCCGTCTTGTCCCGCCGTTGCTCCCAGACCTCGAGCCCCTCCCAAGCTCCTCGTTCACCAGCATATCCGACCCCGTGACAGCCTTCGCCGTCGCCTTCGCCGTCGCCTCCTACGCTTCTCGGAAGGCACCAGCTACTCGCGACCGGCGTCGCTCCAGCCGTATCTCCTGCTTGCCCCCGACCTCCCTTCTCTCCTTTTCACCTTCCCCCTTGCGCTCAGCCTGCTGTCCCCGCGTCTCATCTCCTCCCTCCTCCGGGCAGTAGCTCCTCCTGCCAATTCATCCACACAAACACACACAACGCACGTCAAGCCACACTCTCCCTATTGCGTCTTCTCACAGATCTACAAGTGAGCCTCGACCCAGCGTTGAACCAACATCGAGCCACTCGGTTGTCGCCTCCCGACACTAGCACGACGGCAGCAGTAGCTGCATCGGTGACAGCTCGCTCCTGCCAGGCACCACTGCATTGGCCACCGCCGCCGGGCTTGTCAAAGCCTACCTTAGCTCGACGGTGTGACGGCACCTCGAAGCTACGCGCGTTAGTGGGTCCCGACCACCAGCGCTCCTGCCTCGTCGCAGACGTCGATCCCCACCTCCATCATCACGCACGCAGCCCGCCTCGATCGCTCCATTCTCTGCTCTCTACCCTACCGCGGCATTGTTCCTCCCCCACTCTTTCTCCAGGTCGCTCGTGCTCGCATCTTCACTGTTCGAAGAAGCCGAGATTACCACTGCGCTCTCTTCACGCTTCCACCACCACCCACTTACAAGCATCGCCGCTAGACCTGCTCCTGATCGATCAGCGCCGCATTACTGCAATCTAGCCTTGAGGCCACTTCGATACCCCAGAAGCCGCAGCAAGCAACCTCTCCACAAGCAACATCGACGGACATAAGCCTTGTCAGCGCGATGCACCCCTAGCTTCTGCAACCGACCATCGACTAACGATTAGGCCCGAGCACGACCCGCGGTCTTGCCTCTGCTTCTCACGAGCCTGTCGCTGAGCAATCGCCTCATCACCAAGGGGGGGATTGAGCTCGACTAGACACAGACGCGAACGCTGTGCGAAGTCCATCGCCATCACCACCTTCCTCGAGACTTGCGAACCAGCTCCAATCGCTCCAGCAAGACAGCCGCATCCGTTTCACCCCAGCAGTATACACTCTGTCCCAAGAGATCCCCGCAACAGACTCTCACACGCAGCACAGGCAGCACAGAGACATGTCTGCCGTCACGGGGAGACATCCCTTCAACTCCTTCTACGCCGAGTCAGAGGCGACCGACCGCACCAGCTTCGTCGAGCACATGGCATCCGGAGGTGCCGCCGGCAAGACGCGGGAGCTGGCTCGGGCCGTGGGCAGGCAGCTGGCCGGCCCGGCGCCATCGTTCCGGCCGCCTTTGGGCTGGTTGGTTGACACCCGCAACGCCGACGTCGTGTGGCACGGCGATGGTTCGCGCGCCGACTCGGTCCACGAGGACCAGTTCTCGGACGCCGAGAGCTGGGACGCCGGACACCTCGCTCCCAAGTCGGCCCACACCCCGATCATCGACGACGACAGCAGGAGCACGTTTGGCCACATACGCACCTCGAGCGTCGGCAGCTCCATCTTTGCCGGCCGAGGCGCTCAGAGGAGGAAGGAGGCGCCGCCTCCGCTGCTGCTCGTTCCCGCCGAGCACCTCATTACGATTGGCAAGTCGGCCGGCAGTCCGATGTTTGCCCTCGTCAGCCCGGCTACTGAGAACAGCATGTACGAGAGTGCGCCGGACCACGGCGACTTCAACGACCACCACCAAGAAGAGGGTCGGGCGTCAGCGGCGGCTTCGTCGGCAGACCGCAACATGCCCTTTGACGAGTGGCAGATGCCGCGGTCCGGAACGATGCGGTCGACATCGCCGGTGGGTAAGGAGCACACGCTCGCGTCGAGGACTTCGTCGCGCTCAACTGCTACGATGCAGCGAAGCTCGAGCGGCCGGGACAAGGGCGAAGATAGCAGCGATCAGATGCGGGCCTCTCAGAGCTTCATCGACACCACAAACAGCTCGCCCACGTCCAAGTCGAGCCGATCCGACAAGTCGGCCCGAGCGGAGCCGTCGCACGACGGCGATGAGGCGATACGCCGCCGCCTGCCTGACGACACTCTTGTCCCCAAGATGCCCGCGATCCCGAGCAAGGACGATCTTCTGCGCCAGCGGTCAACCAGCAGCAAGCAGCGCAATCGTCGCGACCGCTCGCCCATGGTGATGCCCGAGGACGAGGCCGAGAACGAGGAGCGCAAGCTCATGGAGGAGATCGACGACGCCAAGCGGATGAGTACGCTGGGCCCCAGACTCAAGAAGAACTCGCCCGCTCCCTGGGAGCTCAGCGGCTACGACGACGAGGAATCGTCACCGTCTTCGCCGCTGCCGCGGCCGTCGCTGCGTGAGACGCTGAGGGCGAGCAGTGACGCCGCCGACAGGCCGTTTGCGCGCTTCCGTGGGCGACCGTCGGTCGAGAGCCCAGCCGCACCCAGCAGTGGTGCCCGACACACCGCCGCTTCGGCCTCCGCCGCCTCAGGCACGCAACCGACATCCGGCCTGGGCCGCAGCGGTTGGGCCGCGTCGCTAAAGGAGGAGGCAGCCTACGGCGACGAGAGGGCGGCCGCCGAGGAAGGGACATCGTCGCAGAGCTCGCAGTCGCTCTTCTCATCGCAGCGGTCGAGGTCGAAGAGCGTCTCGAGCAACGCCGTCTCGAGCGTGGCAAAAGGCCCGGGCCTGGCCCTGTCGGCGGGATCATCGTCGTCGAAGAAGTCGAAGCTGGTCAAGGCGTTCCGCCTCGGCCGCGACGACCGAAGCGGCAGCTCCGACGCCGTCAGCGCTGATCATCTGCCGCCCTTTGACGCGACGGCCACCTTTGCGCCACCGCGCGGCCAGCAGGGACAGGGACACGGGCCGGGTCACCCGCAGCAGCCGATCGTCCCCGGCCGTTCGATCGGCTACAAGAAGAACTCACAGGACAGCGCATCGTCGGCCCCATCCCCGACCTTCCGGACCTCGTCGTTCACCACCGGCCAGACCCCAACGGGCACGACAACGAAAAGTGCCTCCCCGGATCTTGCCCAGCTGATGCAGAACTCTAACGGCAAATACCACCACCAGGCCTACTCGCCCGGCTCGTCGCCCAACCTCGGCGGACGCACGCCGCTCTCGCCCAGAGCTGTCGGCGGCGGCGGTCTGGCTCTACCGCACAACCGGCCGCCCACGAACCCTGCTTCCGAGCTCCGCGCCAGCGCCAGCAAGGACGGCCAGCTCACCGTCTCGCAGATGCCGCTCTCTGCCTCGTCGACTTCGCTGTCTGCCGATGCGGCCGAGTCGTCAGAGCATGTACCGCCGCAAGGGGGACGCGCCGGTAGCGGAGAGAGCTCATGCCCCTCGACGCTGTCCGAGACTGGCACGCTGATCGGCAAGACTTCCGGGGTGGCGATGGCGCCGCACAACAGCAAATTCCCTGGCCTCCCCGACGGTGTGCTGCCTACGTCGGGCAGCGGATTGGCTGGAGCCGGAGGAGGCGGGCTGCCGATGCCCGGCTTCCACGCCGGGGTTCAGTACAAGCTGATCTCGCTCGAACAGGCGCGCGAGCAGATGAGGAACTCGCACGACCGCCTCGCCCCTTCGCCGTCGGGGCGTGACCATGCCTCGTCGGCCACGCCCAACCTCAGCGCCGGGAGCAGCAGTCCGATGAGGCATTCGCCCAGCATGCACTCGTTCCAGTCCAATGGCAACGCGGAAGAGCCGCGGTCGCGCCAGCCTTCCGAGGGCGGGATGTCACAGCGCGCCGTCAAGAACAAGAAGAGCGGCCTCTTCCGGATGCGGAAGAAGGACAAGGGAAGCTCGGTCTACGACGTCGACGGGAGCGACTTCCCCGCCAACGTTGGTGCGCGCGACCCTGGCACCAGCGGCCAGGTGGTCGGGCTGATGCCGTCGTTCAGCGTGACTGGATCGGACTTTGACAGTGGCGACAGAAAGGCCGAGCCGATAGAGACGCCCGCCCTCTCGCTGCGGCCAGTGAGCTCGATGTTCTCGGGTCTGGGCGCCAACTTCCTCGACTCGTCAATGTCCGACGTCTCGGAGGGCGCGGGCGCAAGTGCGGGTGGGACGGCTTCCTCGGCCGCTGCTGCTGCCGCCCTGACGGCCGGCGGTGGTGGCGGTAGCGGAGACCTGCTGGCGCCCTACTCGCCCGCCCTGACTTCGTACTCCCACGAGAGCAGCAACCGCTCGTCGACAGGGACCAACTTCGAAGATGCGCAGGAGCGGCTGCTGCGCACGCCCGGTCACACGGCCTCGCCCGCCGGATCGGCGCGCGGGCCGAGCGTGACGCACATCTCGCCGACGCCGCACGCAGCTGCAGTGCCCGGTCCGGTGGTACCGGGTTCGGCGGGGAGCCAGACGAGCGCCAAGACCTCGATTTACTCTGGTGGCGGTGGCGAGAGGATGCCCAGCCTTGAGGCGGAAGGCAGCACGGGCAGCGGTCACTCACGTTTCCACTCGCCCGCCACCTCGCCCACCTCGCCGTCGTTCAACATGACGGTCCATGTGATCCACGGAAAGCGCGGCGGCGCACTCGACGATGCCGCCCAGCTGCGTGCGCGCGCTAGGATGGACGCGACGACGCCGAACATCCAGAGCATCACCGACGCGCGTCCCGACACGTGGATCGGTGGCGATGCAACGGCCAGCGGTCTCGTCGTCCCCGGCACGGCATCGATCGGCAGTCCGAAACTCGGCGGCAGCATCGTACCGGAAGAGGTGCGCAGACGAGCCATCGAGATCGAAGAGCAGATGAAACTCCTCTCGGACGAACTGCACCAGCTGCGCGACGTACACCTTTCGACCGTCAATCCTGCCGCTTGGGCCTCTGCCGTTGCTGCGGTCGCCTCTGACGCCGAGACGGACGTTTGCTCGTCTGGCCCGTCGACCATGTCGATGCCGATCAAGAACTGTCCCTGCTGCGGCTGTGGATGTGCAGAGCAGAGGAGACTCCAGTCCTTGAACGAGGTTGCCGTCCTCAAGGGGCTGGGCGTGCTTGATCGAGGTAGAGCGCTCAAGCCGAGCTCAAACATGGGCAACACGGGCAAGTTTGGAGGGTATACCAACCGATGAGAAACTCGTCTTCCGCTCGCTCCGCCAAAACACACGCCCTCTTCCCATCCATCATCGGTACATCTTCATTACCGCTCGCCGGCCGGACCCGTTCGGTCTTCATCCCTCTCCCCCCTCTCAGTCATTCCCTTTAACACCACACCAGGCCAACCCTTCGCGTCTCGACTCGTCTCGTCGCGGTGCGTTGCATTGCCTGAACTCTCTTGTATTCCTGTCAGTCTGCCTACGCGCAACCACACGCCACTCCTTTGCTTTCTTGAATTTCCTTTTCCAACTTCGTTCTTTCCTCCTTTGTACCTGGTATACCTTCTCTATCTTACTATACTCTCTTTTCTGGATATTTCCTTCCTGCTCTTTCTCATCTAACCTTGATCAAAGTCCCTACCAAAGTGCAAACGAGGGTTGTTTGAAAGATTCTATGCTGGGTGGAAGGGCCAGGGTGTTTCAAGATGGGTATGCAACAGTTGCAGCATTGAGCAGAGGAGGTGTTGGAGAGGTACAAGTACAATGTTCTAAACGATCAAGAGCGAGGTGAGTGAATGGGTATCATTCGATGACGGCGAGGGCCTTGTGGATCTTGACGTCTTCTTTTGGCCTGTATTTCCGTCATTCGAGGAGCAAAGAGTCAGATGCAAGCGATGTAATCATTAGCGATCAAGCATAGAGACACGGCGAGAGAAGGGGATGGTTCGATTACGTACCGATCGTTCGAGTCCGTAGCGACGAGGCCTAACCGCTGCACCACCTTGATGCCTTCCGAGACACGACCGAAGATGGTATGCTTGCGATCTAGGAAGGGCGTTGGCGCTAGTGTGATGAACTGGAAATCACAAAGCCGGGTCATCGTGGTGGAAGAGAAAAGAGGAGGGTCAGCGAGATCGTCTAGAGAAGGAGCGAAGAGCGGGCTGCTCAAGGGACAACGTACGAATTGGCTGCCGTTGGTGTTGGGTCCCGAGTTGGCCATAGCTAGGATACCTGCGCCCACGAAGCGGAGTTGCGGGTTGATCTCGTCTGCAAACTGCTCGGATCATTGGCCATGTCGATAGGAGAGAGAGAGGTCACAGTCAGCAAAGGAGGGACTTTGAGGTGAGGTGAGAGTCCTGAGCGGAGAGGGATACTCACTTTGTCTCCGTAGATGGACGTCCCGCCTCGTCCTGTGCCGGTTGGATCTCCGCCTTGGATCATGAAGTCCGGAATGCTGTGTGTGGGGCGGAGCAGGTTGGAAGCAGTGCGTGAAAGGAAGCAAGGTTGTTCAGAGGGGCGGACTTGCAGAGAGGTCTGCCAGATCGCCCGGGTGGTACGAGAGACACTCACATCCTGTGGAAGACCTGCAGAAGCGCTCGGGTCGCAGAAAGGCGTGAGTCAGTATGCCACGTTGTGAGGGGCGACCGCACACTGAGCTGATCACACTCATCTACTCACTGTTCCATTGTAGTAGCCTCTCTCTGCCAGCTTGTAGAAGCTACGTGCGAGGCAAGGCGAGGCGAAGCGATCCAAGGAGGAAGCAGGTTGGTTCAGCGCTAGGTCTGCTTAGTCGGGCGAGGGGTCGAGGGACAGGGCTCACTTTTGGCAGGTCTTTGGAGCGTGGTCCCAGTAGAGCTCTACGGTGATGGTGCCGAGGGAGGTCTGGAGGGTGACTGCGCCGCTGTTGAGCTGTTGTGATGCCATGTCGGGAAGGTGTTGAGGTGACAGTCGGGTTCGGGTGGTGGATGGTGGAGATGGAGTGGTGGAGTGGTGGAGTGGTGGAGTGGAGCGTGTTGGAAGGAAGGAAGGAAGGAAGGTCGGACGAGAGGGCCTAACTTGCTCGTGGAGTTTGCGGCCAAAGGGTCCTTGGCAGCCTCGGTGCCGCTTGCGCCTGGCTGGGCTGCGTTGCGCACGGACGCACATGGGTCAAAGGCCTTCGAAAGGGTCGCTTCTTCCTTTCCCTCTCCCACCAACTGACAGCACACATCATCGCCCATCGCCCTTGCTCCCGCTCTTTCTCTTTCTCTCTGGCTGTCTCTCTTTCTCTCTTCCTCTTCTCCCCGCCCCGACGCCGCTTGCACTCCTGCGCTTCCCCGGAGAAACGCACAGCCGTAGCATGATGGCGTCGCCACAGCCCTTCAACCCCTCATCTCCGACAAAGACCAAGCGAGCTCGACACGCCCGCACTCCCGCCTCCCTCACCTCGAGTGCAGGCGCCGCACCTTCCATCTCATCCATATATGGCGGCCACACCTCCTTCTCACAATGCGATTCCGTCTTCGCCTCTATGGGCCTCGACCCTTTCCGGACTGACCCGGACGAGCTCTTTTCCACCCTCTCGGTCAAACAAGTAGAGACCTACGCCAATGCCGTCAAGAAGGCAGCAGAGCACAAGCAGTCACAACTCCGCAACCTCGTCGGGGAGAGATATCAGGATCTCCTCGGCACCGCCAACACCATCATAGACATGGCCGACAGCTCTGACCAGCTCTGCCACCGTCTCAAGCAGCTTCAGGCCGGCGTGGTGGCCATCGGCAGAGGATCGACACAGGCCGAAAGGCGGATGTCGAGGAGACTCAGCTCATTTGGGCCGTATGGTATTCTCGCAGGCGCCGTCAGTCCTGGCTCTGGCGGCGAGGCAAAGGGACAGGAGGACGACGAAGCAGAGCAGATGTACGGCCTGGGGGCATCGCTCAAGCTCATCATGGATGCACCCGAGTACGTCTGGCGCTCCATCGAAAAGGGCAAGACCCTGCACGCCGTCTGGGCCTTCATGGTGGCAAGGACCGTCTGGTGGGACCTCATGGAACGGTCGCCGGCGAATGACGACAAGCAGGCCGCATCAACAGCAGGTGCGAGCAGCAGCAGCAGCGGCGGGAGCAGCTCGGCAGCGCCAAAGCTCCAGGTCGACGTCCGCGCTACCTTTCCCTTCATCGAGAAGCAGTGGCATGGGCTCGTGCCGATGCGGAAGCAGATCCTCCAGAGGGCGGTGCATCTGCTGGCCGACTACGAGCTGAGCTTCGTGGCCACTGCAGACCAGCTGGCTGCCATTATGCTGCTGGACGGCACGCGAATCGAACAGACCTTTGCCCTCATCCTCTCGCAGCGGCAGAGCTCGCTCAAGAGGCAGGTCAAGAGGAGGGCTTCCAGCATTGGTACCCTCGGGCTTGGGCTCGGCCCCGGGCAGCGGCGGCTGTCCACCGTCACGTTCGACAGGCCCGCACCGGGCACACAGGAGGCGAACAAATTTGCTGGCGGCGCCAATGGCAGCGGCAAGGATCTCGATCGGCTCGAAAGAACGGAAGAGAAGCAGCTCGATGCTGTCCTGCAGAACGTCGTTCGCGGAGTGTCCAACACCTTGACGCACCTTCTCCGCGCCTACTTCCTCCCGCAGCAGCAGGCAGCCGAGACCTCGCTTCCGCTGCACGGCGAAACCTCGCCCGGCCAAGCGTCGACGTTGCAGCAGCAGCAACAGCAGCAACAACCCTACCTGTTCGAAGTCGTCCACCGCCTGACGCAGGCTCCCGCCATGGTCGGCGGCGACGACGATGCCGTCTCTCCGCTTCTGACGAGGCGATCGTCGGTGCTGCAGAGCCCCGAGTTCAGCAGAGGCGGGCATGGACACTCGCCATCAGCGTCAAGCCCCACAGCTCTACGCAGCGCTAAAAGGAGGTCGAGCTACGGTTTCAGCCTGCCTCCGCCATCATCAGCATCGCCTGCCGCCGCTGCAACGAGGGCGGTTAGCGGTTCAGAAGCGCAGCAGCAGCAGCAGCAGCAGCAGCAGCAGCAGCAGCAGCAGCAGGCAACCAAGCTGGATCCTCCTCCGCCGAAAGCGCGCGTCTCTACGTACGAGGTTCTACACTCGCTGCCCAGCTCGCACCTGCTGCTGCG
Source organism: Thecaphora thlaspeos (assembly GCA_900291925.1). NCBI lineage: Eukaryota > Fungi > Basidiomycota > Ustilaginomycetes > Urocystidales > Glomosporiaceae > Thecaphora > Thecaphora thlaspeos. The sequence goes on along the minus strand of UWYS01000003.1, from coordinate 240,283 downwards.
CTATCTTCCGTTGTCGGTTCTTTCGTTCTCACCCTACGTGGAATTGGCGCCGCTCCACGACGACAAGCTCGAGATGCTTGCCGCAGATCTGCGCGCCTGGTGCCGGAGCTTGCGCGAGGATCTTTTTGCGCTATCGGGGCAAGAGACTGGCGAGAAGGTCGTCGAGTCCATTCCCGTCCTCCTCTCCGGCCTCAATAGGATCCCCTCGGTCGTAAGGCTGAGGGCGGGCACGATGTTGGCGCTCAGCAGATGCAGCAGGGCGGCGGAGAGGAAGATGGCGGACGCTCAGAAGCCGTCGGCGTGGGCGTGGGCGAGCAAGGTGATGGCGTTGTACGATGAGGAGATGCAGTTGCTCAGGCGCGCGCTCGATGCTGCGTTTCATCGGAGGCTGGAGGTCATCCACGCTTCGTCCCTGGAAGCTTGCAAGACGGAGACGCTGCAGAGAGTCGATGCGATCCTCTCTGCGCTCGAAGGAAGGCGGCCCGAGCCTCTAGCCTCGCTTTTCTCCAACGACGTCGACACAATGACTCGAACAGGATCGACGAGCAACAGCAGTCTCTCTCACGGACGCAGATCGCATGATCCGACGCTGTCCGATCCGACACACCTTCACCTCGTCGCGCTCGACAGCCAATTGCAGGGTCGATCCTCGGACCTCGACAGCGTGACCGAAGTGCTCCACGGCCAGGTCACGCGGCTGTCGAACGAGACAGATTTGTATCTCTCCCTGCTTGACCTTGATGCATCTACTCGCGATGTCATTCGAGAGAGGCTGCAACGAGGCGTCAGCGAGACGATGCTTGACCTCGTGGCTCGACTCGAGGAGCGTGTAGCAAACTCGAGATCCACCCAACCCGTCCTCGGCATCGGTATCGAACCTCGCAAGGCATACGTAGCGCAGCTGGGGTCTTGGCTATTGAGCGCTTCCACGTTGCAGGCCGACGCTGGCGAAATATCACCGTCACTCGATGCACCGACTGGAAAACTCATCCAGGTCTCTCTGCAATCGTGGAGTGATAACGTACAGTCTCTCTGCCTCTCGACACTCGCCCAGCCAGTTAACATGTCGACATCCTCGCCTTCACGTCCACTCCTATCGGCCCTTTCGCTGCTATCTGAGGCCAAACTCTTCGCTGGTTTCGCGATAGACCGCCACTCGATCGACGCTACCGTCCGCAACATCCTGGAAGCGCTCAAGACCCATCTCACAGCGGAACCACAACGACGCAAGGTAGACTTGGCTATCATCGACCATTTGCTGGACATTGACATGGGAGAGGTAGAGGAAGGCGTCAAGGAGGCGGTCGAAGAGACGGTGGTGAGGAGGAGATTGATCCTTGCTCCGCTCAAGATGGGTCAGAAGGGCATCGAGCCCTCTGATAGGCGGTCCAAGGACGAGAGAGCATCCAAGAGGGACGTCGGGCACGTCACGGACCTGTGCAAAGCGGAGATGCCGAGATTCGAGAGCATACAGCAGCTCGCGTAGCCGGGAATGGGTTCGTGACGGTCGAGTTGCAGTGATACAGCGCTGGCGATGCGGTCTTACAGTTCATGTTGCGGTGCGGATATCCGTTCCCATCTTCCTTCCATGGTCATCCCACTGCCCTTCTAAAACCTCCTACTTGCCCGTCTTTGAAACAAGCCCGAGCGTCTCGAACAATACCGGATCCCTCTGTCCATCCTCGATGAATAGACCTCTCCTCGTCCTTGCGACGGTGGTCGTTGTCGAAGATGTTGAAGAGGTTGCGGTGTTGGTGGTGGTCGAGTAACGAAGGGCGAGTCGAGAGGGCTTGAACGCTTGTGTCGAGCGTAGTAAGGGTAGTGGGATGCTATCGTCCTCGGCATGTGGCTGCGTCGGGGTCGTGCTTGGGCGAGTCGAGGAAGAAGAGGTGGAGGCGGCGGAGGAGGAGAAGGAGGAGGGACGAAGGTATCGTTGAGATAGAAGTGTCTGTATGAACTTCTTCTCTCCCCCTTCTCCTCGCTCATCTTCGACTTCGCCCGTGTCTTGTTCAAAATCGTACTCGTCTTCATCCTTACGCCTACCATCTTCGCCCTCCTTCCGACTGCGTGGTAGACCAAGTAGTCTCTCCGCCGTTCTCCTCACCTCTTCCCTCGTTTCCTTATTCGGACTTTCCAATCCACAACCACCCAACCCCATCCGCACCTTCGCCTTCGCGCTTTCCTTCTTACCCTTCTCCTCCTGCAACGCTTTCGCCCTTCTGGCAACTTCCCTCCCAACAACCACCCTCTCCTTGATCGTCGTCTCGAACAACGTCTTAGCCTCATCATCTTTCCTCTTCTCTTCGACAGCTACATCTGCAAGGCGTTGGACCTCCGTCTCGATAGTCGTAGTAGCGACCGACGAGGAGAGACGGAGCTCGGTGGCGCACTTGGTGAGATGGGCTAGTTTGGCGGGTCCGGAGCGAGAGGCGGGGAAGGAGGCGGCACACAGTGCGCAGCGGACCAGAGTGCGGATCGAGGGGATCGAGAGGTGGGACAGGGCGACCGGCGGCGGAGGCGAAGGAGGAGGGAGGGTGGAAGTGTCGCGTGCCGCATCCGCTGCGACGGTGGTCGAGGTCTTGTGCGGCTTCTTCGCTTTTGGCTCGACAGCGGTACTCTTGGTAGCGGTGGCCAGCGACCCGTCGGGATCAGCCTCAGCCTGCGCTGACTTGCGTTTGCCCCTCGCTTTCTTCGGCGCCGCTGCTGGGTGGACGACAGGAGGTGTTTTGGACGGTGCTGCTGGACCGTCGTAGGCGAAAAGCGAGACGGCCCGTGTGAAGGTCGACTCCGTCGCGTCTTCTCCCTTTTCCTCTTCTTGTTGTCCGCCTCCCTCGGCGTGAACGGGAAGCAGGCTCTCCGCATCGCCGCGTATCGGTGAGAGCTCCCGCGACGGCGGCGAGGCGCTGATAGGATCTGCCGCTTTGACCTTCTTCCTTGCTCTGTTCGTCATCGCTGCCTTGCGAGTCACCGGGCGGGATGAAGGTTCGGCGACGACGTGAAAGGCGCTGTCGTCGTCGTCTTCTGCGTGTCGATCGTCGGCGGCGATGTTGTAGATGTCGTTGTCGTCGTCATCGGAAGAGGAAGTGGAGGATGACGAGACATCATCATCGTCCTCGTCGAGCTTGTGCTTGCGCTTGACGACACGTTGTGCCTTCTTGGTCGCTGTCACCGTCTTTGTCGCTGGTGCCGCCGCAGTGTCAATCGACCTTCTGCCCCGAGAGAGCGACGAGGACGACGAGGTTGAGTCGATGGCAGATGGCGTCGACGAGCTCTCCGCTCCGCTTCTGCCGTGGCTGCCGCTGAGCTGGACCTTCTGACTAGCCGGGGGCAGGGTCAATGCCATGTCGCCATCATCGGCCGGGCCGTGCAGCATCCGGACTTCGAAGTCGAGATGACTCGGCGTCGCCCTTTTCACTCCGTGCGCCACAGCCGTCGCCGTCGTGCTGCTCGTCCCTCCTTCCGCCATGGCGCGCTCGTTAATGGCGCCGTCTTCCTTGCCCTCTCGCTTCCTCCTCGCCCGCAGCTTCTTGAGGTCGATGTCCAGCGCGACCGCATCCCTGTATTCCTTGATCCTGCCCGCCAGTCTCTCGTTGCTTGGGACGTATAGCAGTGCCTGTTCGTAGTGCCGTAGCGCCACTCGGACCCCATCCACATTGCCCTTAGCTTCGACCGTCCGGGCCAGCGTAACGGCTGCTTTGGCCGTCTTGTTCCTCGTCGAGGGAGATAGGAGAGCAGTCAGTGCGGATGATAAGCCGAGATCTTCCGGACTGAAGGCTGGAGCGGAGGCGGAGACGGAGGCAGAGACAGAGGCAGAGGAGCTCTGCTCGGCCAGCCGCTTCTCGAGCGACTCGAGGCGCGCTTCGAGGGCCATGTAGTCGGGCGCCTTGTTCTCGGCGTGCGATGGGGCGACACTGATGTCGACGGTGCTTGGCAGCGCGGTCGAGGACGCTCTCTTCGAGGTGATGGCTGCCGACTGATGGACAGCCTGTTTGAAGGGAGGTTTCGAGTCGTGCTTCGCCTGGTCGTGCGAGGCTGACGGAGGACGGATGTTGGCGTTTTTGGTCGCCAGGGGAGCTCGCGCGCCACCGATCGTACCGAGCGCGGGCCTCGGCTGCGCAGCAGACCTAGCGAGAGCCGCATTGGCAAGAGGCTTGAGCGCCGAGACAGCGGGGCTGGGCCGGCTGGTCGTGGCCGACTGCGAGCGTCCCGTCGCGGCGGCAGCGGCGCTGCTGTCGCTACTATTGGTGGCGCCGCCATCGCTGAGATGGTTGACGCTAACGCGGTTCTCGACCGTCCGTGTCCGGTTGGCAAAGTTGAGGGTAGCTACTGTGTCGTTGTAGAACTTGGCGCCGGGCGCCAGGTTGGCGATCAGAACGCCATGGGAGCGCGACGTGCTTCCACCCAGGGCATCGCGCATGATCATCGTCATCTTCGAGTCGCGGTAGGGTATCCTCGAGGCGCTCGTGTTGAGCGCCTCCACCACCTGGCCAAGAACAAAGAGGCTCTTGTTGATCGCGCTTGATTCGGTCATCCGTTCCTTTGCATTGCCGGTGAGCTTGTTGTTCTCGCTCCCTGCCAGGTCGACCAGGTTGACACGGCTGATCTTTGCCGATGCCGGTGCCGTCTCGGCACCGCCCTCGGTGCAGATCTGGACGAGCAGCGAAATGACCATGTGGCTGCGGCTCGAGGCGGTGTTGAGATTGGTGCGGCCGATGGAGCGGTGCGAGTTGGCCAGCTCAAAGAGCGAGAGGAAGTCTGCGTAGCTGTTGATCGGCTGCGAGGTGAGGCCGGCGACAAAGACCTTGCGTTCTCCGTTTTCGCGGACGGGAAGGCCGCTCGGCGGGCGACCGTCGACGAGCAGGTCAAAGACAGCCTCGTTGTAGATCTCGTAGCACTCGAGCTCGATGTCGATGTGCTCTGCCGCCTTGCGTGCATCTTCCTCCTGGCCTTTTTTGCTCCTCGCCTTCTTCTTCTTGCCCAGGCGGATCATTTCGCGCTCCTGCTTGTGGCTCATCAGCCATCGGACGAGGCGTGGCGTGATGCCTTCGCCCTCGCCCGCCACCTCTGCGCCGTCCGAGTATTTCGAGCGCGACTTTTCCCGTTTTCCGCCGTACACGCCTGCGCTCTCTCCGACCATGGTCCAGGTCTTGCCGCTGCCGGTGACGCCATAGGCGAAGAGGGTGAGGTTGCTGCCGCGGAGAATGTCGCCGAGGAGGGGCGAGACCGAGGACTCGAACACGCGCTCCTGCGAGTCGTCCGCGGGATGTACGGCAGCGAAGTTGTACCTCGACTGGACGCTGGAATCGCGAAGGTTCTTGACGAGGACGGAAGGGGAAGAGGTACCGCCGGCAAGGCCCAAGGAGGAGGCGGAGCGACCGGCAGCAGAGTCCAGGAAGGTGATGGTGTCGTCGTGCGCTTCATCGGGGAGGAAAGGACGGAGGCGGACGATGGTGGAGATGGGCTTGGAAGCGCTGAGAGGTGGACCGGCCATGGCGCGATGGAACGACGGCGCCGCCATGGTCAATGTGGATGCGAGCTGCCACGTAGGGCCGATGCTTACCGATGGAGGGAGCGAGCTATGGAGCGGGTGGCGAGTTCATGACGGGTCGTCCTGACGACGACAAGACGTGGGTTTTGGCGGTGCTTGCTTTTATTTGCTGAGATGAGGGTACATGGCATGTGATTAGTCTTGGTGGCACGGGCCAAGGCTCACCAAGAGCAAGCGCGGAAGGACCCTGTCCAGGGTCCTTCACCAAACAACACACGCCCCTCCCCAAGCCCAGCCAAAGCCTCGGAATCCCCGTGCGGCTGCGCCACGCCGGGCCGCGCCACGCCCAGACCAGGCTGGACGAAGCCGAGCGACGACGTCCCTGAAGGCGCGCCTTGCTTCTCCCCATCACCACCTCTACACAACCAGTGAGCCCGCACAAAGGAACCCGAACGGAAGCGCGATCCAACATCGATGGCGTAGGGTGGTGCTGTAGTTACAGGCTCATTCCGCAGCTTCGAGCGATCCGTGAGTCGCGAGGGAAGAGCCAGAGCATGCCTGGACAGGGCCACGGGCGCAGAAGCCACACCGCACGCGAGCCCAACAAGCAAGCACAAAAGGCTGCTATCGGGTGCAAGCGGCCAGCTAGATCGCTCTGGGTGGGCGACCTTCGGACCGGCGGCGCCCTTCCGACGGATGGAGCCGCCCCAATTTGGCACCGATTCCGACGCTGCGGAAGAGCCGATCAATTATTTTGGGGCGAGCGCCTGTCATGGTCTGGTTGAGTGGCAACAGGAAACACCTGCACTTCACGGCGGCTCACTTCCGAAGTTTCGACCACGGCTGCTTGGCATGCCAGGCTCGGGCAGAGCAACCGATCATCAAGGCTCGGAATCCGACTACAAAGAGATCCTGTCAGATACAGTAGTTACGCCCACATCAAGAGAAAGTCAGGGACGTCAAAGAAACCGAGGGCAATAGAGCAGGTACATGCGCGGCAACCGGATAAGCTCCGCCAGGGCAACCGGCGTCCCCACGCCGCAGCCACCGACGACTCGAGCAAACCGAGCCCTGCCTCGTCAAAGCGCGACGAGAAGCACAAGAGGACGGAGAGCTGCTCACCTCCTCTGGCAAGTGTCGTGCTGCTCGTGGTTGGAGTCTAGCTAGTTAGGTGTCGTCCCACAGTTGGGAGGCGACTTGGGGCCGGCAAGTAAGGAATACAGAAGTAGTTACGTGATGGTTCCATATTTTTCGGGCTTGCGGGCTGGCGCCTCGGCCTGATCCGAAGGGTTTCTTACGCCCATCTTGACCCTTCTCGCTCCCTCCGTTACTCTCCCTCTCCCACTCTCGCCCTCCCTTTATCCGTCACCACCACCTCTGCCCTATTATATACGCTCGTCACTCGAAACAGGAGCCCGCCCCTCTATCGCCAACCAGCACAGACCCTCGCTGACGCCGCTTGTACATACACGCATACACGCACACGCCTTCTCCCTCACGCCCGCAGCCTGTGTTCTTTGGTCCCCTACGCACCCTCCCTCTGGAAACAGACCACCTAGCCCTAGGCTTTCCCTCGGGCTCGGCCTTGCTTCTCGTCTCGGGACACGCTGCTGCTGCCGCTGCCGCCTCGCTGCAAAGGGTTCCAAAAGCCCTCGGGGCGGCAAGACGGCCACCCACCCTATCATACTACAGAGCTGCCCCTTCGGTTTCACACAATCTCAACATAAACACTTAGGTCCGGGCGCGGCGCTATACCTACCGCATTCACCGACGCACAGGCCTAAAATACCCTTGGTCGAACGGTGAGCTGGCTAGCCAGCCAGCCAGCCGTTAAACACCGGCCATAGAAGCCGCCCCGACATTTCGTCGTACTCCCAGCCCTCGTCTCTCCCCTGTTTCCTAGCTTCTACACTTCACCCCATCGATGCCGACCAGCAGTGGGTAGCAGTAGCGGTACCAAAAGCGCGTCACGTCATTCATCAGCGAGCGGACATCCGCTCCATCAGCACCCTGCCCCAGCACGAACGCACATCCTTCGTCACTAGCTCAACTCAGCTCGGTAGCAGCACCGAAGCATACCAGTGAGCCCGCCTTGGCCCTTCCGGGACCGCTCGCCCGCCACAGCGCGCTCGCCCAGCCCTTTCTTCAAGAAGCGGACTAGTAGCATGCTTGCTGATATTCCGCGCGCGCGGCAGCGTCCGCGCTTTTCCATCGTCTGTCTCCGCTAGCGCCTTCTTTCCCAGGCCCACAGGATAGGCGATGCCCGCATCGATGCCTAGATGGACGCCAAGCGGGGCCATTGCCACCAGCGCTGGCGCTCCGACAACGACAACGTCCCCGCGAGTCTCGCCGCCTTCCATATATCCACGCAGCCTCCATACCGGCGCGGCCGCTGCCACCTTGCCCTCCTCCCTCCTTGCCTCGTCCCCGGTCACGTCGCCTGACAGCCCCTCCACCCCAATCCCCACCTCGCTCCAGAACGAGAACTGGTTGCAGACCACGATGGCGAACCAGATCAGCAATCTCGACGTTGAGCTCCAGTTCTGCGATTTCGTCCAGCACAGCGAGCCTAGTCTCTTTGGTCTGCGTCGAAAGATTGCCGCTGCACTGCCACAGCTCGGCCTCGGCGACCAGAACGGTGCCGCCAGGAAGCTCGGACGTCGCTCCAGAGCGACAGCGGATTCCGGTGATATCGCCGCCGCCACTGGCAGCGACGATAGTGTCAGCACAGAAGCGCCCTTCCAGATCGTTACCCGCCCGGCTCGCCACGACGATAGCAGCAGCAGCAGCAGTAGCTCTCTGTCACCCTTGCACGCCATCACATCTTCGCACAACCACGCAAAACAGGTGGCCAAGCTCGAACGCGAGCTGCAGGATCGCGAAAAGGACCTTCAGGTTCAACTGCTCAGCCGTTTCGAGGTCTCTGAGCTCAACATGGACGTCTATACCGAGCAGCGCACGGGCGAGTGGACTCAACGAGGCTCGGTCCCCCTGTCTGGTGAGTGTCAACGTTACGATTGGCCGCACGACGACCGCTGTCTCCTGTGGCGACGTTGACGCCCCTAGCTTCATGCTGACCCGCTTGTTGGTCCGACTTTCTGTTGTTTCTCGACTCTCCGATCCATCCCCCCCACCGCAGCGCGCCCGGCAGAATCGCTCCCACGTATATTTAGCCCATGGGACATCAGCGTCGACACAAAGGCCATCATCCGGCGCAACAAGCTGCGCTCATTTGTCGAGCTGGTCGATTCGTCGACCGTGCTCAAGTGCCCGGAGTGCAACATCTTCAGTGACCGCAAGGCTGGCTACCGGTACAACTGTGAGCCGTGCGCACGCTGCGAGTCGACCGGGCTCGTCAAGATGGTCTACGTCGTCTGCGTCACGCTCCGCCACGTGCGCTTCCTCCCGCTCCAGCTGCCGCTGGTCCACCTCGGCGGCTGGTTCCAAGACTCGATCCGTCTCTACCTGCACACGCCCGAGCAGCACGTCCACCCGGATACGCTGCAGCTCCGGGCGACCGAGGCGATCCGCTCGTCGGCGTATCGCGTCGGCATGGCCCACGCCCAGCTGCACGATGCCCGCCTCCTCTGCGCCAAGGCTACGCTGCACCGGCGAAGCTGCAACAGCGTCATTGTCCTCGACCGCCTCCAGGGCGGCATGCGGACGTTCGATGTCACCGACTCAGGCCTGCTGCAGAGCGGCTCGACCGACGGTTCGGCCGAAGATGCGGTCCGAATCCGCGAGACGTCCAGCCTGACGCGGATGCTGGCGTCATACCCGCTCGTCGTCCGCTCCGACGGCCTGTACAATCTGGTCGGCGTCGACAGGCTGGTCAGGATGACGCGGAACACGATGTGGAGGCAGTTTTCGATCGCCATGGCTCCGTCGTTGGCGGCGCCAACGACGGCACCCTCATCGCCCCATGCGAAGTCGGAGACGGCGACGCTCTACTCGGCCAGGGACTCGCACATGGCGTCGTCCTACTCTCCCAGCCTCGGCCCGTCGCGTTCGCTCGGGACGCGCAGCGCGATTGACTTGCCGTCCACGGCGCGTGATGTGACGTACGATGCGACCATTCGCGCCGCCGCAGATAGCGCATGGTTAGAGAATACCGCGGCCTCGAGCTCGGCCCGCTCCGCCGTGAGCTTCTTTTCGTTCGCCAGCAAATTGAGTGCCAAGAAGAAGACGAAGAAGGCCGCCCAGCAGCAAGAGGAGCAGCAGCTGCTGCAGCAACTTCAGGGAGACGTCGCCTTCGTCTGACTGGACGGTGGTTGGTCGCGCGCGGGCGAAGGCTAAAAGGCAGAGAGCTGATCGGCCAGGAGCATCGTCGCACAAGACGGCAACCCCACATTCATTTCTTGTTCCGCTCTGCTTCGAGACTTATTTCCCCGGACACCGCGCATACGTTTCCCGTTTCTCATCGTCATTGTAGCCGTTATTGCATCTCGTGTACTTTGTTGTATTTGTCGCTCGTCAAAGGGTCTTTTCATCAGCCAGCCAGCCCGCCAGCCGGCCCGCCAGCTAGCATACACACACACACACACACACACACACACATATTCTCTCTCCCCCTCTATCTCTCATACAGACACTCTCATTGAAGGCAGCGCCACGTTGGCCGTCACGGTAAGAACGTAGCATCGTCACGGCAATAGCATGAGCATCAGTCGAGAGCGAAGTGGTGCGCGTGTATGCGCGCGTTCATCTTTGGCCTGGGGTAGTGCGTCACGTGGGGGGTGGAGGGGGTCCGGCGCGTGTTGTCGACGCGGGGGAGCGGAGGGCGAGTGTTGGACTGCGTCGACGTTTCCCCTCCCTTTTAGCATCCACTTTGGCTTTGCTCCTCGCGCGCGCTCTCTCTCTTCCTCTCTCTTTCTCTTGATGTCCACCTTGCCACTCGACTTGGACCCAGTCGCAACACCACAGTCCTTAGAACACTGCCCATGTCGTCCACAGCATCGCCGCAGAAGCGCAAGACTCGCGCATCCACAAGGAGGAGAAGTTCGCAGCAAACAGCAACTCCGCACGAACAGGATGGACACGATACTTCCATTCAGGAGCCGCATGGGAACGAGGAGGATCAACAAGTAAAGGAGGAGGGAGACGACCAAGCGGAAGAAAAGGTCGTTGTTAGAAGTCAGCAGCATAGCAGCGACCGAGAAGACTCCTTCAAGGCCATCGTCAGCGAGACTAGATCGTGAGTTGGCTCCCCACATCCTTGCAAGAACGGCCTTATCCTGCCCGGTCGAACTTGCCGGCTTTTTTGCTCAAATCCACTCCGTCTCTGTCTGTGTGCACCTCGTACAGCATCCTCGCATCTCTGGGCCCGCCCCTATCTTCGTGCCGCTCGACGGAACAGCTGACCGCCTTCGAGATCCCGCCAGAGAACCTCTCGCTCCACACGATTCGCGATCAGCTCCTCTCCAAGTCGAACCGCAACAGCAAGCGTTCTGATGACTCAGAAAGTCCCGCCAAGCGACGCCGCAGCAGCCTTTCCCAGATCATGGGAGACGGCGAGCTCGACATCGATTGGGCCACCTACAAGGACTGGCCCGAGGGGATCGTCGAGGAGGAGGCGCTCATGCTCGACTACTTTCGCAAGCTCAAGTTCATCTACCTCGAGCAGGAGACAAAGATGCGCTTCCTCGCCGACGTTCAGGACGATATCGAGAACGGCACGGAGGCAACGGTGTATTCGGCTGCTGACGTGGCAGAGAGAGGTGAGTGGCGAGACCGCAGTCGAGACCTCAGCAAGGACCCAAGGGCACGGCGCTTACCGCCTCTTTGCCTTCTCTCTACTCTCATCGTCCCTCGTGCACTACAGAACGCGTGGCCAAGAGCCTCAAGTCGCAACTCGTCGAGGCAAAGTCGCTCGTCCGGATGCTGCGGGCCGAAGTGGACGCGGCGGCCGAGCAGCTGGTGCAGCCGTGGCAGCAAGTCGAGCAGGATTCCAAGGAGGCAGAGCGGCTGATCAAGGAGATCGGCGACATGGAGCTGGAGCTGGCAAAGATCCGGGCGCAAAGCCACGGCAAGGGCCACGTGGCCTCGATAGCTGGCAAGGAGGGGCCCCTGACGACGACCGAAGCGGAAGAGGTGTGCGATGCCCAGGTGAGTGACGGTACCGCGCCAGCTGGCATTGCTTGCTTGCTTGCATCGCTGACCGGCTCGGCGCTGCCTGGCCTCACACTTTGCCACAGATCCAAGAGATGACGACGCTGGAAGAGAAGACGACGCGGGCGCAGCAGTCGATCGAGACGACGAAAAAGGAACTGGTGGCGTCGCTCAAGTCGCTCGACCGCCTCAACGCCGAGCGCTCGACGGCGGAAAAGTACGCGGCCGAGGCCAAGCTGGGCATGGGCCGCGACGGCGGGCGCGACCTCGAGACGGAGCGGCTGTGCGCGAGCCACTCTTCGACGCTGGCGCTGCTCAAGTCGTTGCTCGGCATCCAGCAGATCGAGGCGGTCGACGCGCACCAGATGAAGCTCGTCTACCGCCTCGCCTCGTCCGAGCACGCCGCCGCCACCAGCGAAGAAGCGGGAAAGAAGGGCAAAGGGAGGAAGTCCAAGACGACGACGGCGGCGTCCCGAGAGGTTGCGACAGCAGTAGAGAGCAGCGTCACTATCAACCTCACGTTCGAAGAGGTCGGCGGTCGGATCGCCAGCATCGAGGTGAGAGATGTTCTTGGGAAGAGAGCGAGAGAGAGAGAAGTATGCCGACTGACGGCGAATGGCCACTCTACAGATCCTCTCGGACAAGGGTGAGGAGATAGAGCTGAGCGAGGCGTCGGCGTCGCGGCTGCGGGCGCTGCAGCAGGCCAACGACGTGCCACTGATGGTGCAGGAGGTGCTGAGCGCCTTCTGAGGTGGTTTGGCTTGCATGTATGCTATACCGTTTGAGGGTGTGATGATGGTTGTACTTGTACAAGATGCTTGGCGTGATGCGGTGCAGGGCTGTAGCACGGTCTGTTGTCTGGGTTTCGAGGGGGAGCAGAGCAGGGCAGGCGAGGCGGCAGTCTTCGAATGAGAAGGCGAAAGGCTCCCTTTTGGCGGGCCGTGCGACGACGATGCGTCCGTGCGTGCTTCTCCACATGCTGCGGCCCTTCTTTCCTCGCGCTGCCCGTTCCCCCCTTGCTACCGTCCCATCACCCACCCATCCACCCATCCACCCATCCACCCTCATCCCTCGCGACACTCCCTTCCTCCACCTTCGCTACTCCTCCCTCACCATGAGCACCCTCGACGTCTCCAAGCTCAAGGTGGCCGAGCTACGCACCGAGCTCTCCCAGCGCGGCCTTTCTACCGCCGGTCTCAAAGCTGAATTGGCCGCTAGGCTCACCGAGCACCTCGAGAGCCACACGTCGCAACATCCCGCAACGACGGCGCCAGAAGCGTCATCCAAGACACCACCAGTGGCCGAGGAGCGCGCAGAGCAGCCGGCAGAGCCCACACTCTTGTCGCTGCCCGGTCACATTTCGCCCCAGCCCCATCCATCCGCCTCGCAGGCCGTACAAGATACAGCGCTGGCAGAACCGATCGTCGAGAAGTCCGAGGTTGTCCAAGCGACGGCCTCATCGGCGACAGATGCGGATACAAAGATGCCCCATGAACAGAAGGATGCGCCTACCAAGGACGAAGAAGACAGGCCAAACGCCACCATCGATGCAAAGCCAATTGCGGAAGAGCAAGGTACCCAGCTCACGCTTGAAGCCATCCACGATGCTCACTCTGCCGCGGTCGAAGCGGTCATACCCTCCGAGATGTCAAAGGAGGAGAAGGAGTACGTACATGCCCAACTCGAAGGCGCGCCATCGGACCGCAAGAAGCGCAAGGCCGACGAGGACGAGGACGAGACGATGCAGCCAGACGCCAAGGCACCTAGAACACAAGAGTCCACGCTTCCGGGAGGCAGCCTCTCCGGACGGATCGGCGAAGCTCGACCAGTCTTCGCCTCGCCCCCAGCGGCCGATCATCAGAACCAGAACCGTGGAAACACAGCGCCGGCGAAGACGAAGAAGAGTCAAGAGGTCTCGGCCAAGGGTGCAGCTCGCCATCCGCCCTCGCGGTCGATCTACATTACCGACCTCGTCCGTCCGCTCGTCGTGTCACAGGTCCGCACGCGACTCGAGAAGTTCGGAGAGCTTTGCGACGCCCCTGCTCCTCCTGGCATGTCGGAAGAGGACTTGGCCGTCCTCAAATACGATGGACTCTGGCTCGACGGGATCAAGACGCATGCCTATGTCACGGTGAGTTCTGGCTAATCCCACGTCCGCTTTGTTGAGTGGTCACACTCGTTGCCGCCACCTGGCCGCGCATTGCTGACTCTTCTTACGCCTCTCTCCCCTCGCTCCTTGTCCTCTCCAGTTTAAAACCGTCGATACCGCCCAGCAAGCACACGACGCTCTCGACTCGACTTCGTTCCCGGACGACAGCAGTCGGCCCATCACGGTCCGCTACATCCCGACCGACCTCGTCCGCTCACTGATCGCCCAAGAGGAAAAGGCATGGACGGACGGACGACGTCGTCTTGTCCTCCACGTATGCGCCACCACCACCGACGACGACGATGACGACGCTAAGACGGAGAACGGTCGTACAGCGGAGATGGATGCGAGCGCGCCGGGCTTCTCGTTCACTCTGCAGGAGCCCAAGGTGGAAGAGCGCAAGAAGAAAGTTGTCGGACCACCACCGCCCGGGCCGAAGGCTGGGACGTCGTTTGCGGCGGGCGTCCCCGTCGTCGTTGGGAGGGAGCGTGAGAGATTCGGAAAAGAGAGGTCTGGCGAGGCGGATCTCGGACGATGTCTTTACGGAGGTTCGGATCGGAGGGGGAACGAAGACGCGGGATATGGAGGTAGAGGAGGTGGAGGTAGTGCGGTGGGTCGGAGGGACAGACGAGAGCGCGACAGACAGGACAAACGTCGAGAGTTTGCTCCCTTTTCGGCGACGGATGAGCGAGGAGGAGGTAAGGGATACGCCAGGGAAGCCGATACCTACCGTCCGGACGCGAGAGATTCAGGCCCGAACCGGGATCGTAGGGATTGGGACAGGCAAAGACAAGGCGATCGAAGGGATAGGGAGAGGGACGTGGACCGAAGAGACCGCGACCGCGATCGCGACAGGGAGAGGGAGTGGTCAAGGGACCATAGGCGGGCTCGCGATGGGGAGAGGGACGGGTGGACGAGGAGAGGCGGAGAGCGCGAAGGACGACAAGACTTTTCGCCTCCTGGATGGGACGATCGGAGGAGGGAAGGACGAGATCGTCCCGACGGCGCGAGACGAGAGGTCCACGCCCGAACGGACCCGCAAGAGGGGAAGAGAAAGGAGCGTCGAAAGGAACAGGACCGTCCCGAACGCGGTCGTCGCGATCACGTCTCCGCGCCAAGATCGATACGGTCAAGCAAGGTACGGCGGTGAAGTCAGAGAGAGACGAGAGCCCATCCCTGTTCACGATGACAGGTCCAGGTGGTAAGGTAGGCAAGACCGTCGCTTGTCCCCGGTTCAACATGCTTCTCTCTTCACATTCGGTGTTGATGTTTCCTGTTTCATTCTAGCACATTGCTACTACTGCCTACGGCGACGTTTGATATCGGTGACAAAAGTTCAGGGACGAACGGTTCTTGCGTCTAACAGTGGATGACCTTGGTGAGACAGCGATAAAGGAGCGTGGTGGTCGAGAGCGTCTAGATGAGCCCTGTTTCTGGAAGGGACGGGGACGGAAATGGGGACGGGTCGAATGACGCGCCGCGTCTGAGGGTGGGGGCGGGGGACCGGCCGGAATGACAGCCCGATGGAGAAGGGGGGGCATGTTCCCTGCTTTGTCACACCTTTTTGGTCATCGAGGGCGGTGGTTGGCCTCGGGCCGAGATCTGGGGCGGGCAGTTTGCACCACGACCTGCGATGTGGACGTTGAAGTAGATGCCGGTGTGGTCGTCGACCTCGAAGGTGAGCGGGTTGGCGCTGAGGATACAGTTCCTGTTCTCCTGTCCGGGACAGCTGACGGCTTTGAGACCGTTGGCGGGGTTGATCCAGATCTCTCCGCTGGGCTGCTGGAAGCCTAGACCGCCACCGGGCAGACGCGGGACCGGGTCGCGGCCGTTGTTGATGTGCACGAATCCGGGCAGGTTGCGATCCACCGCGTTGGCAAAGGCAGGGTTGCTCGCTCGAGGAAGTCCAAAGGTCGCAGAGATCACCGTGACGCCCGGCAGTTGGTTCTTGAGGTACAGAGCATCCAGCAGCGAAATCGCCGCACCGAGAGAGTGGCCCGTCGTAAACACTTTGGCGTTCGGGTAGGTCTTGCGAGCCGACTTGACCTGGGCTAGGACCTGGTTGGCCGTCTGCTTCCACGTATCCTGGAAACCACCGTGCACCTTGACACCGCTGCCGAGGAAGGCGAGGCGCGAATCGATGGGGTCCAGGAAGAAATCGGCGTCGTTGAGGATGCTGGAGAAGGAGGTGGTGTTGGTGCCCTGGTGCGAGACAACGATGCCTCGACTGGCAGAGTAACCGACGTAGACGAGCGGGACGTCACGACCGTCGCCGGCAGTCCAGAGCACCTTGGCACCGGCGATGCTGCCACCCACCTTGGTGCCGCAGTAGGCACCCTGCGCGAGCTGCGCCGGAAGCTGGTACTGCTGGTACGCCGTAAAGGCGGTGGGCGCTTGCGTCGTGTCGCGCTGCTCGCGCAGGATGGCGTCGTCCGAGCTCTTCAGCACCGCAGGAGGCAGGTCGCTACGAGGAGAGATGGGCGTCGCGGCGGCGAACGTCGCCAGCTTGAGGGCGGCAAGGAGGGTGCACTTCATCGTGTATGAGCCAGTGGTGGTGGCAAAGACAAGGACTAAAGAGGGAGATGAAGAAGGTGCCACAGTATGGGGATCGACGGTCATCAACACATACGAGACAGGGACGAGGTGTCAGATGAGCAACATGCCAAGTGTCGGGCAAGAGGCGTCGTCAGGATCTCCCTGTCGCTTGTCAGTCGAAACAATGCGAACAAAGACACTCACACGCGAGGGACGGAGAGGACAGGGGGCGTAGGGCGAGGGAAGGCAAGGGGAGGCAAGGGGAGGCAAGGGGAGAGGAGAGAGTGGGTGTCGGTATGATGCGTGCAGAGGGGAAGACGGGGATGGAGGGATATGGCAACGGCAGGAGGACGCTTTATACATACATACGTGCCTGTGCTCCACGGTCGATGCTGGATGCGGTCCTTAGGCCACCAGTCGGTGGCTCGACACCGTTGATTGTCCTCTTGGCCACGACGAGATTGCAGTGCAAGCTTGCTCGATCGGCATTGGTGCTGCTGCTTGAAGGAGGACAAGGTTTCTCCCACACGGCCAGTCGTCGCAACGTTGGGACATGAGACGGCGCCGACGAGGGACGGTGCGGTAGAGTCCGGTAGACAAGTAGAACGCCAAGTATCTTTTTGCCAGGCAAGATGATCGTCGCGCGCAGGGAGGACTCTGTGCGTGCGCCCAGTGGCGATCGAAGCGTAGCGAGGCGCATCCGCCCCTTTAACCCCCCGCTTCGGAGCAGAGAGATGCGATGCGAAGCGATGCGATGCTACTGTACAGTACAGTATGCGGCGTTGAGGTCGGATGGCGCAAGCGTCGAGGGACGCTGCTTAGGAGCGACCTGACCACCTTAACTCGTGCCTAGGCTTGCGGCGCAGCTTTGACTCGAGGCTGACGTACATATAAGTGAAATGAGGCGTGCCGATCCCAAGGAGTTGCCGTGTCGCGCAGTGAACAAGGAACGAGGACGTCGATGCCTTCCGTAGCTGGCCTTGAAGCGTCAACGGGCAAGCCGATGCGCTCGTCGTAGTGTATAGTTAGTGGATGCTTGGAGCTACGTGGTGGACAGTACACACAGGTGTGATGCAGTTACTGTACTGTAGCGGCTTGCTGTTGTGCGAACGTGCCGTACGTGACAAATATGACACAAGCGGCGCGACGATGCTCTACATATATACTGTATATACAGTACAGAACGTAATTAGTTTCCTTGCCAAAGGTGTCAATCTGGAATCACCTGCGCAAGGCCAAACGGCGATGCCCAACGTGCGTGTCCCTCTGGATTTCCCCGCAGCGTCGATTATTCTCCTTCCCCCTCCGGTTGGCTGTACAGCACTGTACAGTAATAGTACGTAAAGCGCGCCCGCGTCCGTCGGTGTCTGGCTGCAGGGCCGTCGAGGCAGAACAGCGCGCTCATCCGCACACGCACGTCTTCTCAGTTTACGTCCCGCACGGGCACACCGCTCCCGCTTCCCGTCTCCGCTCCGGTCCGCTCCGCTCCGGTCCGCTCCGGTACACCTTGCTCAGCATCACGGCCGACAATCGCCATTTTTTCTTCCAGAGACATCACACGACGACCTTCCTGTTCTTCCACCGCACCGCGTCGACGGGGGGTGAGTCAAGGTCGCCCCTTACCTCTTCCATGTCCAACTCCTTCAACACGCAAGCCACCACCACTCCTACAAACGTACCTTTCTGACGATCGAGTGGTGTGGGGAGCTAAGGGAGCACAGTGGTCCGACGTAGGCTCCCCCGCCGTTGTCTAGACAAGTCCGGGGATAGTTACTTGTCCCGTTCCCGCGCTCCGGGCGGAGCACGAAGCGCTCGCATGCCCCGTGGCATCGTGCGCTGTGGGGCTCATGCCACCTTACCTTTTTCCCTGCTTCCTCTTCTTCTCGACAACCCTGCCAACCTAACCTTACCCTGCCTTTGCGTCGAAGCATCTCTGAACAGCACTGCTGCTGCCAACGCCAGACAGAAACGGCGTGATGTCGTCATTCACTCGCATCGTCTCATCGTTTCGTCGATGCTCGACGCTGTCAACCGTCTTACAGCACAGTAACAGTCCACTCACGCTACAGCGGCCGGATCAAAGGGCGCCGCCTCAAGAACACCATCTTCCCACGTGTCTGCATCCTTACTCTTCGACTCTTGACAGCATCTCTACATGGGTCACCAAACTCTATCTCATCCCATCCTCGACGCCGCTCAGAACTCGAGGTCCAGATACTCGGGTTGATCTGTTCGACGTGCCTCACCGCCTCGCCAAACAGTCCATTCACCCAGGCGAACCAGTCGCGCGTAAAGTTGATAGCGTTGACGACGTTGATGCTCTCGTGCATCAAGCCCGTCCCCGCCGTCGTGTTGCGCAGCATGCTCAGTGCTTCGCGCTGCTCCGCAGCGTCCGACGTGGTGAGGATCTGCATGATCCGCGACATCGGCTGTCGTGGGATAGCGATGGTGTGATCAGGAGAGAGAGGGAAAGAGAGGCGAGAGAGAGAGAGAGAGAGAGAGAGAGAGATTCAGTGGCGGTCGTCAAGCGGCCACTTCGACAATCCGACGCTTCGCACGACCGTGACAACTCATCCAGGCGTAACCCCACCCAACGTGCGGCCCGCCGATTCCGCTAAAGTCTTTGTCGTCAGAGAACCACTTGTTGCTCCTCTTGTCCAGCACAGCCTTCCTCGTTCGCTGGTAGGTCTCGTCGTCCTTGTCCATGTAGCCGAGGTACGGCAGGCTGAGCAGACTAGGGACGTTGGCGTGGTCCATGAAGTAACTCGAGCCGTAGCCGTCGACCTCGAACGCATAGACATCGCCCGCCTCGAACACGCCCTCCACCGCCTTGGGCGGCAGAACCGCCCACTCGTCGATGGCGCTCCGGATCTCTCTGGCAAAGTCGGCAGCGTTGGCCGCGACGTCCTTCATCGCCTCGACGTCCTCCAGCAGCGGAGCGAGCTTCTCGAGCGCCACCGCGAGCTGGGCGTTGGACGGGATCAAGAAGGGCAGCACCGTCGAGTCGTCCGAAGGCCGGAAGCCGCTCTTGACCAGCCCGGTGCGCTTGCCCGGCTCGCCCCACCCCTTGTCGGCCTTTGTCTCTGACGCAGAGCGGTCCTGACGCTGGTACCGGTAGACGCCGCCCTGGTAGCTCCCGAACCTCTATGCCCATTCCGAGTCGCGCGCCGTGAGGTTGGGAGGGAGTGAGGTGGTCGTGTTCGCCTCCTGCCACGCCTGGTGCTCCTCGACCGATCCACGCTGCTGCGATCTCAGCGTGTCGATGGCCATGCGCACGGCGCGCTGCCAGGTGGCGTTGTCGAGGAAGTCCGTGCATGTCCGCTCGACTCGGCGAGCAGCGAGACGAGGCGGAGGTGAGCGGCGAGCGAGTCGACCTCGTACTTAATCCCCCAAACATACGTCCCGTCGGTGCCATTGAGCTTGCTGTACGAGGCCGGAGGGCTCGGGAGGTAGTGGCCCTTGTGGCCGGGCGGGGAAGGGAGCATCCAGTCGGCCTCTGGGATCGAGGCGTTGACGGCCTGGTTCTTTTCGTGAATGATGGTGGCGCTCTTGGGCGGGCCGAGGCCGAGTAGCTGCCGAGCGCGAGAGGGCGAGTGTCTTCATCCTGTCCGTCAGCCGCGCGAGGGAGCGGTGGGCAGAAAGAAGGGTGGGAGGCGACGTCAATGTGATAAAGAGGGAACGAGAGTTACATGCCTTTGGGCCCCTCCTTATATCGCCGCTGGACGGGCAGCCCGCTTGGCGAGTGCGACCCGCTCTTCCTTCTGCTGCGCTGCGCTGATCCGCCATGACCTGACGAGTCGTACAGTGTACCGCCATCTCGACAGGGGCCTCGTGAACCCCCTTCGTGGAGAGAAAAGCGGGGGCCAAATGCTTGATGTGCGGGGCAGAGAGACCAGCGACCCTCGTCAGCTGTACAGTAGAGTAGGGGCAGCTGCACCTGTGTTTCTTGCGTGCCAGATCGCAGCTTGATTCGCTGATGAACAAGACCGACACATGGCCGCCCACTCGTAAATGTGCTGCACAGCCGATTCTGTACATATGTATGTACGTACACCGCCTCGACAAACAACAGCGGCCAACCTGGGGGTCGTCCGTCAGCACGAGTGACAACAGCTTGCGTGGACCCGACGGTCATCTGCGGAGGCCGAGCCCCGGCCGCCACTTCCGGCGAAAGCGGCGATATCGCCTGCCTGCAGAGTCGATTCATCCTGGAGTCCAGCGGATCCGAAAGTCCGTTCCAGCGCCCAGCCGGCCGGCAGGCCGGCAGGCGGTAGGCGGTAGGCGGCAGCGCGGGCAGGGACGCGCGCGCTCCGGCCAGGGAAAAAAAAATATGGCCTGATTCAGTGTTGCTCTTCGGGGCCGCAGGGGCGCGTAACTGGCTGTGCAGCTTTTCGTTGGCCCGCCCGCGGAAAGCACGTACGCGCACCCGCGGGCAACCCGCGGCTTTTTCTTCCGTTTGCTTGTCTCGGACAGCGTCAGGCCTTCTCCCCCTCCTATCCCTCTCACCACCTCAACCACTCCTCTCCACTCCGCTTTGCCCCTCCCCTCCCCGCCCCTCCGGTCCAACTCTGCAAGATGGCCGACTCTGCCGGTCTCCGCACCAGGAGCGCCGCAAAAAAGGATGCTGCCGCTGCGTCCGCCACCGGCGCCGCACCCTCGGCCGCCCAGAAGCAGGCCGCCGTCGAGGACGACGTCCAGCACCAGGCCGACAAGAACTACGTCCCCAAGCACTCCTACCTCAACTTCGACATGAAAGATGAGCAGATCATGGGTGGCGGAAAGCAGAACACCATGATCAAGTACTTGCCCGGCATCGTCGTCACCGAAAAAGGCCGCGAAAAGGACAAGCTTCTAGACTCTCACGACGACTGGGAGTTCGGCGGTCCCGTCGTTGTCACCGCCATGATGACCCTCTTCCCCCTGCTCATGTACTACCTCTGGATCTGCCTCTGGCTCTATGATGGCAAGCTTGTCATCCCAAACGGTCTCGACGACGTCGTTCCCTTTTTCCAGCGCATGGGCGCCCACGTCTATAATGATGCTTACCCGACCAAGCGCGCCTTCGCCGGCTACGGCGGACTGATGGTCTTTCAGTTCCTCCTCGCCGTCGTCATGCCTGGCTACTGGCAGGAGGGCCTTCCCGTCCCCTCGCTCAATTACAAGACGCTCATGTACAAGTGCAATGCCCTCTCATCGTTCTATGCGACCCTCGTCGTCTGCGCTGCCCTCCACGTCTCGGGTCTCTACCGCCTTACGACCATCATCGAACACTTTGGCGAGTACATGACCGTCTCGATGATTGCCGGCTACGCCGTCAGCATCGCCACCTACTTCCACGCCGTCCTCACCAACCAGGCTCACCGCATGAGCGGCAACTTTGCCTACGACTTCTTCATGGGCGCCGCCCTCAACCCGCGCATTGGCAACGTCGACCTCAAGATGTGGGCTGAGGTCCGCATCCCCTGGGTCCTCCTTTTCCTCATCAGCGTCAGCGGCGCCTGCAAGCAGTACGAAGTTTACGGCTATGTCACTCCGAACATGGCCTTTATGGTGCTCGCGACGGGCCTATACATTAACGCGTGCGCAAAGGGCGAGGAGTGCATCCCGCAGACGTGGGACATGTTCCACGAAAAGTGGGGCTTCATGGTCATCTTCTGGAACTTTGCCGGCGTTCCCTTTACCTACTGCTACAGCATCGTCTACATGGCCGCCCACCCGCCTCACTACTACAAGTTCAGCACGCTGACTTACGTCTTCATGTTTTCGCTGCTCATCTTTGCGCACTACGTCTTTGATTCGTCGATGGCGCAAAAGTCGCGCTTCCGGATGCACCTCCAGGGAACATACGCGGTACGCTGGACCTTCCCACAGTGGCCCTGGTCGACGCTCGAGAACCCGCGGTACCTGCAGACGGAGCACGGCAATGCGCTGCTGATCGACGGCTGGTGGCAGTTCCTGCGCAAGCCCAACTACACGGCCGACTGGACGCAGTCTTTCCTGTGGGGCGCGATTGCCGGCATGAACTCGGTCATCCCCTACTATTACTGCCTCTTCTTCCTCGCCGTCCTCACCCACCGCTGCGGAAGGGACTTTGAGCGGTGTGAGAAGAAGTACGGCAAGGACTGGGAAAAGTACTGCTCAATAGTCAGGTACCGTTTCATTCCCTTTGTCTACTAAGCGCGGAGTTGGGGCGAGACGTAGGGAAGCGAGCGATTGCGTCGCAGGTGCTCGTTCGGTTCGGTCCTCGACCCGCCCCATTCTGCCAGGTAGTTCGTCTCATCGCGAGATGACGTACCACGCTCCCTTCCCGGATTAGATCTGCACATTATTACTGTATCTACACATTAGCTTGCAAGAAGCAAGACGAAGCAAGCTTGCCGGCAACAGATGCTTACTTGGTGAACATGTGCGAGTGTGTGAGCCCCCTCGATGGCAGGACGGATAAACGACGCGGTACGGATCGCGATACGGCGTTAGAGGTGTGGCGGGTGAGCCTGCATCGCCTCTCTCCAGTGCCGCGAGGGACAGATCCCCTCTGGGTGTTGCTGTGGCAAAAAGGTCAAAGAGGTAATGGTGGTAAAGGTGGGCCGATCACGCGCGTTTGTGCGCGTTGGCACGCCCGGGCTGGCCTGTACCAGGGCGGAGAGGTGGGCGCGTGGAATCAGAAGGGCGGCCCGTCCACCCCCGCGGCCGACGGACCGAGCGCTCCACCGCCTCTTCAACCCCACCTTCGTTTCGCCCGTTATCTCTACCACCACAATCCGCCCACCATCGCACCTCTGTCCCTTCTTTTCACAGAAGAGGCGACCTCCTCTTGCGATACCTTTGCCTCTCGACGATCGACTTATCGGCATCGGCACACCGGCGTATTTGCCACCGTACAATCACACTCGTCACCATCGGACTGCTTCCGGCCCTTAATTTCCTTTCGAGCGTATTGCACGGATCACCTCCGACGATTGTTGTCAGTCACAGCAACTACTTAGCCAGTATCCAAGGCAGGCCTGACACTGTCGCTCGGCACTTGCCCTTACCGCCCGGCTTATCGGACCCACCCGGGCTGCCAGCGCACGCTGATTGTCAGACCCTCCGCGCTCGAGCCAACTTTGTCGTTCCCATTGCTCTCACTAGACCATAGTGTGCGCCCTTAGGCAGCAGCCGCACCAGTAGTAGAATCGACAAAGCCACACTCCTGCGGCTATCACGCTTCCAGCTGGCGCCCAGTTGAGGCGGACAACCTTCCGCACCACCGTCATTGCCAGCTTCAACGTTGACGACCCACGACCGCTCCTTCTGCATTATCCGGCCGTAACAGCAGCAGAAGCAGCTGTGGCGGTGGCAGCGACATCGGCAGCGTCGTCCACGCCGCACGAGCCCAGGTCAAGATGCACTCCTCCGCCATCGCCGGCGCCTGTGCCGGCCTGGTCTCGAGCGTCGTTACCTGCCCGCTCGACGTGGTAAAGACGCGGTTGCAGGCACAAGAAGGCAGGAGACCGACTGGGTTAGGCGGCTTTCGGCCATCAGCAGCAGCTTTGGGAACGGCAGGACCATCGACGTTGTCATCACAGGCAGCAGTGACGGCGGCGAGGCGGCAAGGATTATCCCTCAAGGCGGCCGTGACAACCAGTGACATCGCGGCGGAGCAGGGGGTGAGGTACATTGGTTTGGGTGGTGAGTTGGCAAGCAGTGTCTCCCCTGGTCTTTTTCCCTGCTGCGAAGCCACGAGCGCTTACTTGTCCTTTACTCCCTTCTCATCCACGCTGCCACGGAAGATACGATGAAGCGGATTTGGCATGACGACGGTTTCCGTGGCTTCTACCGCGGTCTGGGTCCTACGATCTTCGGCTACCTCCCAACCTGGGCCATCTACTTTACCGTCTATGACAGCTGCAAGCACCTTCTTGCACACGACGTCAGTCAGACGGGCGAAGAAGATTTCCTCAACCACATCCTTTCCGCCATGACAGCCGGAGCTGCCAGCACGATCTGCACCTCGCCGCTGTGGGTGGTGAAGACACGTTTCATGCTGCAGTCTGGCGGAACGAATGCCGTGGGTCGATACAGACATACGGGCGATGCGTTCATCCAGATCTTCAAGACGGAAGGACTGCGCGGATTCTACAAAGGCCTACTGCCGAGTCTTTTCGGTGTCAGCCACGTCGCGGTACAATTCCCGCTGTACGAAGCTTTCAAGGAAAAGGCGATACAGGCTACGATGGAAGGAGGCGGAAGCGGTGAGCTGCATCCAAGTACGATCCTAGCGTGCAGCAGTAGCGCGAAGATGATTGCGAGCGTCACAACGTATCCACACGAGGTGTTGAGGACGAGGCTGCAGATGCAACCTCGTACCTCTTCGTCGGGGACACCAGCGGCAGCGGGTGGTGGGAAGGGGGAAGCGACATTAAGAAAAACAACGCAAGGTGGCGGAGGGCGGTATTCAGGTCTCTTTCAGACGATCAGGACAATAGTAAAGGAGGAAGGCATCAGAGGCTTCTACAAGGGTATGGGAGTCAACCTCATCAGGACCGTACCCAGCTCGGCTTTGACGATCCTCACGTGAGTAGACCTCCCTTCCCCTTCACTCTCACCTTTGACCTCTTGTGTTTGTTCTCTTCGCGGGAGCAGAGCTCAGAGAAGATGACTGACCCTTTCTTGATCTTGGTCGATACGCTCGTCAACGTCTCCCCTCTCGAGCAGGTACGAAGTCATCATGCAGCACCTGACGCAGCAAGACCACGGAGCCAGCACTTGATGAGATCGCCTCATGCCTTTCCTCACATTCATCTCTCCTCCTGCTCTTATCCTGATCCTGTTCTCTGCATTACTCTGTCCAAGCCTTTTCGCTTCCCCTCCGACCGCCCTTGGCTGGCAGCACGTAGACTCACAAAACGCCCACTTACATGCGCCTCAGGAGACTCGGTCCGAGTAGTAAAGAGCGTACGGCAGACGATCAGAACTGATGCCATGATTTAGATTCCATGCACTGGCCAATCCTCCTCTGCTCCGCGCACCAAACGACAGACGAGCAGGTTACATCACGGCGCGAGGAGGAACTCCAACAGCTTGCCGGGGCCCTTGATGCGCATCAGCTCCTGCACCGCTCGCAGCTGTTCCACCTCCTTTCTCGCCTGCTCGTACTGTTCCCTCAGCACCGCCGCATCGTGCTTGGTCGTCTGCAACTCGGTGTCTGCCTCGGCATTGGCGCTGATCGTCGAGGCGGGCGGTCCGCCGGCGGCGGAGGCTTCGAGTCGTTGCTTCTTCTTGCTGCCCCCTCCTGCCGTCACAATCGTCTTGACGGATGGCGTAGCGGTCGCAGTGGCGCTCGCGATGGCGCCGGCGGTGGTAGAAAGTGCTGACGACGAGCTACCACCAATAGCACCGGCCGCAGCAGCAGCACCGGCAGCACCTGCGGCGCTGACCCCCTGAGAGACAGACCGAGGTCGGGTGATGGTGTTGGGCACATTGCCTGTCCCTCCTCCACCGGCCTGGATGGCGGCTTCGGCGGCGGCGGCGGCGCTCCGCTTCGAGAGGTTGCGTCTCGGCGTCGACATCTTCTCCTTGCCCGCCGAGAATGCGGCATGGTTGCGAGGCGTCTGCGGCGGCTGCGTCGAAGAGGTCTTGGCCGTCTTGCGGACGAAAAGGCCGTCTTCGTCGTCGTCCGAGAGGTCGGTGAGGGAGCTGCTGGCGTCCGACTCGTCGCCTCCGCCCTCCCGTTTCCGTTTGTTGGTCGCGGGTGTGGCTAGAGCTTGGCCGCGAGATGACTCCGCCGTCGTCAATGCTGCTATTACTTGCCCCTTGTCCATCAGAGACCCTTCCCTCAAAACCTGCTCTGCCCCGTCTGCGTTCTCGTCTTCGAGCGAAGCGCGCATGCTCGACTCCGGCACCCACATCTCGTCGTATTGCGACGCCGGCAGCTCGACCTGAAGCGCGGCCTCGACGATCTTCCGCGTTCTCGACGGTCGGACGTAGTCGACGCCATCGCCCTGCGTCAGCGCATCGCCCATCAACCGGGCAATTGCGATGTCGGCCAGCGAGTCGAGACCCGATCGCGGGTACTCGCGCTGTCCGAAGGGCCTGTACCTCGTCCCCAGCAGCGGCTCCGCCTGGTCGTCGGCCAGCATCACCCTGGCACCGTGCCGTCCGTCGAGCATGTCCTGCGCCGCCACATAGAAGATATCGCCGATCCTCGCAGGGTCGCTACCTGCGACCTTGTTCCAGAAGTCGGTCCGGATGACCTTTTCCGGAAGACGGTAGCGGAATCTGCTCGTCAGCACCGAGCCGCCCGAAGTGGTCGAGCGACCGTTGGTGACGCCTGCGATGCCGTCCCATCCCTTTTCCAGGCTGCGCCCGCCCCCTTCGGCGCCAAAGTAGGAGTCGAGCGGGTCCGGGATGATGTCGATGTCACCGTTGTTGAGCACGCGCGTCCGGTAGTGCCGCCCTGGACCGATGTTGGCGGCACTCGGCACGGGGAGGTCTACTGTCTGAGGGGCGGCCGGCCCGATGCGCGGGATGCGTCGCTTCGGCTGGACGTGGTCGCTGTGGGCGGGGCACATCCACTTGCGCGAGACGTGCGGCATCGAGATCATCGGCGGATCGACGCAGTCGATGTGCCAGTGCAGAGGGCAGAAGTCGCAGCTGGCAATCTTGCGCCAGCCCGTGCCCTCCTTGACGGTCGGGTCGGCGCTCGTCTGGCTGCTTGCGATGGCCGCGTCCATCTTGGCGATCTCGGCCGCCTTCGAGGTGCTTCTGCGGCCACTGGCGGCCGACGCCGAGAGACAGGGCAGCGCCGACTCTCCGCACCGGTAGCAGAGGACGGCCTTGTCGACCTTGTCCTTGAGCTGGAAAGGATCGCGGTCCTCTAGGAAGCCTTGCTTGCTGTTAGATCGTTACATCGCCGGGTGCATCGGAAGGAGACGAGCATGCTTTTGCGTTGAGTAAGTGTTATTGCTGTCGAGGAACCCTAAGATATTTAACAACGTCAAGGACTCACTTGACTTTAAGCTGGCGGACCATGCTGGCATCGGTGTAGATGCCATCGTTGGCAGTTGCGACTGTGTGTGCAAGTGCGTGCGCACGCGTGCGCACAGATGCGTTCGACGGACGTCCCAAAGCGTGTCAGCTGTGGCTCTCTGACGATGCGGTCGTGGCAATGGACGCGCTCGCGCGCTATTCGTTGCTGTGCTGTCCCTTACATTGCGCCCGCCGGCCGCCTGATCAGCACTCACCTCCTCTGAAGTAGTTACGGATCTCGCCTGGCAGCTGGAATTCGCGCGGGTTATCGAGCTGGATTTGCTGAATCAGCGGCCCAAACGGACCCAGCCCCTTTTCCGGCTTGAACGCGGACGGGTTCTGAAATCCGGCGACGGTTGGAGGGCGAGGTGATCGTGAAAATCGAGTCGTCTTTTTAGGTCAGTTACCGAATCGTCCGCACACAGGAAACGAAGATGGCTCGCACCACAGCACGGCAAGCCAACCCATTACTCACCCTCTCGGCCACGCAGACGTTGCAAAACCACATCTCTTCGACGTCTTGTTCCGCAAGGCTGTCGGGAGACGCCCCCCGCTGATTGGCGGCTTTGCCCTTGCCCTTAGCGGCGCTCCCTTGTCCCTTGTTGGCGGAAAGCCTCGAGGCCGGGACGAGGCCGGCTGCGTTTGACGGCGGCATCTCGTCGATGTCGAGCGGCGGGTTCATGCAGTAGAAGTGAAAGCTGCGCGGGCATCCGTCGCAGCAGAGAAAGCGGCCATAACCGTTGCAGACCTCGCAGAAGTCGTTGTTCGAGCCGCCCTTGTCCTCCATCTTGTGGCTGAGTAAGTTCGAGGTCGAGAGCGGCACTTCTGGAGGCATCAACGCGCCCTGAATACTCGGAGCAATCCGCAGCGCTCCGTTGACGTAGACCACGCCAGGCGGGATCAGGATCTGCTGCAGCTGCAGCTCCTTTGCACTTCTCCCAGCCGTCACAGGTCTACTGGTCGCGACGGGAGGGTTGGAGGTGCTGGGGCCGTTGCTCGCTGCGGACGCCGAGCGACGGTTGCGGTCCGTCTCTACACGGAGAACTTTCTGCTTCTTCTTGCCGCGGAGAGAGCCATTGGTCGGCGTCACACTGCCGGAAGGCTGACCGTCGAGCGCGTCGTAGGCACCAGCGGGTGACGACGAGCGGGCGCTGCCGCTCAAGCTCAGGGCCTGCGGAGCTGCGTAGGCCTCGCTGATGGAGTTAGCCGCTCGCTGTGAAGCGCCACGTGCCGAGGCGAGCCTCCTCGTGGTCGGCGTGGTGGCAGCGACGGCGATCGTTGCAGGCGTCGCTGTCAGCTTTCCTGTTGAAGCCGCAGTCGCCGACAATGCGGGGATGGAGGTAGCGGCAATGAAAGATGGCCCGGACGCAGAGACAACTACTGCGTTCGAGTCCAGCTCCATCGGTTCTGGGCCGTCCATTAGCGGGACGGATCCGGACCGGGCAAAGCCGGCGTCGTCTCCGCCTGTCACACTAACACCCGCCGCTGACGCCTGCCGCAAAGCTGCCTTGACTTGGCTAGTGGTTGCCAGTCCGCCTTCGTCGCCGCCGGCGGCCGAAGGTGTTGTCGCACGCGTTGAAGATGGTGATCTAGTGCCGAGCTCGGACGACACCCCGTTGTCTCCGAATTGACCTGCCTTCGAAGTCGTCGCAGACAGAAGGGACTTGCTAATCTCTGCTTGCAAGCCTCCCACCCGGCTGGCAGTCCGTGCGGCGTTTTGTTCCTCGCTGTGCGGATCGCAGTTATTGGTGAGGACGGATGCAAGGTGAACGGGCCCAGAAAAAAGAAAAAGACGGAAAGAATCGGTCGATGGTGGCAGAAATGCGTGGAAAAGAGGGGAGGGGTAAGGGAAAAATGGAGGTCAAGAGCATCGGAGGTCAGTGGATCAGTCGCGCGAAACAGCTTCTTTTTGGACGCAAAGAGATGCATCGAATCGCGGGCGATAAGAGCCGTCTGGCTTCGGCAGCATCAGCAGGTGTCACCAATTAAGCAGGCCCACCGAAGGTGAATGGTCCGCCATCATCATCCCCGCCTCTGTTTCTCGAAGCGGCTGAGGCGTCGCCATCCCGTCGCCAGGCCGTTGCGGTCATACGATGTCTTCTCAGTGCAGTCGAAGCAAAGGACAAAAAGGTTGTGGCCGGGCTGATGGCGGGTTAGGCGCGAACGCCGTTGCCTGCCTCGGCACTTTTTCCCAAATTTGGACTCTCGCTCCGGCCGTGCCAACTGCGACGCGCAAGCCGAAAACCGGAAACCAGCCAGGCATAGCAATCCTGCCCTGCGCGCCCTCGAATCGCTTGGAACGGGCCATCAACGGCGACTTTCTTGCTGATCACCGGCACTCTGCCTGGTGGCTTCTGACCGAGATTCTGCCTCCTCTTGCCTAGCATCATTTGACGCTGCACTCGGGCAGGATCGAAGGATGTTGAGGTCGAGCCAATGAGAGCGACTTCGGCGGAAGGACGCATCGGCCAGAAGCACCGTCGCTTTCAACCTCAAAGCCAGGTGACCTGACTGCCTCGGCCGTCGAGATCACCAAGCTAGGTCTGGAAAGACATTGACCAGATACATCTTTGACCTCTACCAGGTCCAAAGGGCTCGTCTACGTCTGCTGGGGCCGCCGCTCTTTGCTAGCGACCAGTGCGACCCAGACTCGGAGCAGGGTCCACGGCGCTCGCTACAATCTCCTCATAGAGTCTTTGGTCCCGCGGCCGGCCCATAGAGCTAGGCTACTCACCCTGTGTGCCGTGCCTGGCCGTTCGAGCGTTTATCGGCCTGCTGTACGTGCTGCTGCTGCTGATGTGTCTTTTCCCGCTCTGACTTTCCCTTCTGCTCGGCTGCTTCTACCGCGAGCGCCAGGCCGTAGGGCATCTTGCCATTCGGTCCTACAGGAGCGACGTAGCCTTCCGGGGCGCTAGGGCGCATTGGAGGAGGGGCTGCCGGCTTCTTCTTGTTGCCAATGGGGACCGGGACGACGTATTCTGCCAGCGGATCGAGGGGTGGGTAAGCGGCATCCTGTGGCAGCTGCGGCGGCGGTCCCATCACCTCGGTCTGCAGTCCGGCCGGGCTGCCGGAGACTAGTCCTGACGAGATACGGCCGGAAGGTGTTGCGTTTGAGGCCGCTGCTGCGCCCACGGGCACGGGCACCTCTGAATGCTGCTGCTGCTGCTGCTGCCGGCGGTCTGCAGCGTCATACCCATTCGTTTCGAGCGATGTGGACGCCTCCATCTTTGCTGCGGCGAGCTTTGCCTGTCGGCCGCGGACTGCGAGCTGGAACCAGTCTGGCTTCTCCAGCAGAGGTGTCCGACTAGCTCCGTCTCTGTCGTCACTGTCGTCGTCGTCGTCCCTGTCGGCGTCGGCGTCTTTTGCTGCTGCTGTTCCGAAGGCGCAACTCGAAGCAGTGGAGGGAGCGTCGACAGAGACGCCGCCAGCGGACGAAAGTGCGGATTCTTCGCCACCGCCGCTGTTGCCGTTCTCCAGTTTGATGCTCTGATCCCCGCTGGTCGAGACGAGGCGCTTCTGCAACTGCTCGGACCGGATCGCCAGCAAGAGGCCCTTGTCAAAGTATTTGCGCGGCTTCGAGGGCGAGATGCGGCTGCTCCTAACTGGCTCAGCAGCGATGGTTGCGGGAGGCCGCTCCTGTCGGATCAGATTGAGGTCGCTGGCGATCGAAGACTCCTGGGTGGCAGCGGCTCTCCGCGTGCTGCCTCGGGCGCCGACGGCAGCGGCAGCGGCAGGGGTAGGGGTAGGGGTAGCAGCGGCCTGCCTCTTGCGTGTAGCAGTCGAGGAGGGGGTGGAGGCGACGATGCCGCTGGCAACGCTGGATGACCAACTTTGTCCGATCGCCGGAGCGCTGGCAGCCATAGCGCAGTTCCGCTCCAGTGCGAGAAAGTGTCTGACGGGATAATCGCAGACCGGTCTGAACGAACGCGATCGGAAGCTTCTGGTCGAACGGGACGAGCGAGACGAGTTCCTCGGACTACGCCTCGGTGCACGAGCGTCAAGGTTGGAGCGAGTGTCGGAATAGTCAGTGGAGCTCAAGCCATACCCTTGGCGACGCCATAGAATTCCAGGTTGATCGTCTTGGCAGTTGTTGCGACGCAAAGCGACGGACGCCGAACGATCGTCGAATGTACGGGACTGGCCTATCCTCGTACCCTGCGGAGGCTTGTATAGAGCGTGCTGCGACTTGGCGACGAAAGTACTGTTCGAAAGCAGCTGAGGCAGACGGCCTCTCGGGCCAAAAAGGAAGGATCCGGGGTTCGACCGAGTGGCTCTTGAGCCGTTTCGAGGTGAGAGTGGAGCGCTGCGATGAACTAGTCCGGCCTGAGCGAAAGAGATTGCGAAGGTGCGATGCGATCCGGGAGGGTAGCGAGCGTGGCGCAGTACGTAGAGGAGTTGTCAGCCGTTCCAGAGGTGGGTGAATGCTTGAGCGGAGTGCGCGAGCGAACGCGCGGAGGGGGAGTGGTGGGGGGATGCGTTCGTTGGTAGTGGTGCGCGGTGAAAGTGGCGCCCCTTTGCGCCCGCCGAGGGATTGCCAAGCGGCAGGGCAGCCCAGCCCAGCCCAGCCCATCTGGGTGCTTGGCAGTTGACTCTGTCGTCGACCTGGCAACAGATGACTAGCTGACGTGTTTCAACAAGGCTCGCTGCACCTTTCTTTTCGAAGGCGCGTCTGAATAGATCTGCAACCGGGTTGTGGCCCTGCTCAACGCGTCGAGTGCACTCTGTGATGGGCCTCTTTACACTTCGCGCGTGCTCACCCGCTCGCTAGGCCATAGGGCGGCTGCCGCAAGCGCGTTGGCCAGGGGGCTCGGACCCCTTCCGCCGCCATGCCTCGGCATCGGGCCGACTCGCACGGCCGGCCGCGCCTAAACTGCTACTTCCCGCCCGTGAAGGGCTGAGCACCGCACCCTTCTCTTCCACCTCGCTCAGTCACGCCCACCTAGACTCGCCTCACCCGTTCGGCCCCGGCGGCTTTGCGCTTCTGCAACGCCGTCGTCACTCTGTCGCCACGTCGCCGTCTCTCTTTCCCTGTCTTGGAAGTGGTGTCCCGCATCACTCTCTTTCCAACGTTTTATAGATCGTCACGGTTCGTCGTCATCCTGATTCGTATCTATGCATGCAAGAACAGGGGTCATCAAGTATCACATCTGTAGGCCGGGGACGGACATCGTCATCCTCTCTTCCACTTCCTCCTCTCGAGCGTCCCGTTCCACCTCTCCATCCTCCCTCAGTCCGTGCTGGTGAGACGGCAACGGAAGTACGACGCTCTTCGACATCGTTCCACCACCGTTCGTCGCGTCCTGCCAGCTACGTTTCAGGCTCTCCCTCTCCCTCCTCTTCTTCCACCTCCTTTCCACACCTCCCTTTCCACCTTTCGTCCGCAATCCTCCTCTCTGCTGCCCCGCTCCACTTCCCGCAAGCGCCAAGGAGGCGGTCATGAGGTCTCCCGTCTTCATCCCTTCTCCCTCCTCCCCGGGGGCCAGGCCGCTCCCTCTACCACTCCATAACCACCACTGCACCACGATGATAGCATCGAACACCAACGTTCCCCCACTCCCAAGCAGGAAGGGTAGACACTCTTGAATATACTCCCTTGCGCCCTCACCCACCGCCGAGGGGCTGACGAGAATCGAGATCGAATACGTTAGGTTACCCAGGAAGGCGGCGACAAAGAGAAGGATCGAAAGACCGGCGACGGAGCGTCGCATGTGGTTCTCCCAGATCTGTGGGAGGCGAGAGGTCATGTAGAGGATGGTGCACGTCCAAGCCGAGAGACGTCCGATGATGCGATCCCAGCTCGGTCCCGGAGGTGGCGTCGGTGCAGGGAGGGGAGGGGTGTCGAGCAGATGGAATGTGCTCGCCCCACCGCCGGTCGTCGATCGGAGCGTGGAGAGGTAGAGCGAGGCAGGGTGTCGCACCTTGTCGAGGACTAGACGGACCGCTCGACGGGCGACGTCTCCGAGCCCGCTGTGTCCAATCGCTCTGCCGCTGCCGTTCGACGTGGGCCACGTCATGACTCCCTCTGGACCCTCAGCCAGCGCGACGACGAGCATCAGGCCCATCAGCATCATCCCGAAGCCGCGGCGTACCGAGTGCGAGCTACGCGTACGGCTCTTGGCCGGCCAGCTGCCGCTCCGATCGACTCGTCGCTTGGACGTAGTCTCATATCCGCCATCCTCAGCCGCCGACGTCACTTCCTCGGCCACGGGCAGGAGCGGTTCAAGCGGTCCCTCCGCCGCTTCTTCCGCCAGCGGAACTGGGAGGACGAAATGCGTTTCCTTGCTGCTCGGTCTCATATCGGCGTTCGGTCCCGCCGCTGACGGTGACGGGTGATCGGACAGTGCTTCTCGACGACCAGCGCAATGGGCAGTGCCGTCCGAGGGCGTAAGAGACGGCGTCTCCTCGTCGTTGGCCACCAGCCCGAGCCGAATGGCGGTCCGCGTCATGTCGCGGCCTCGTCGACCTCCGTCCGCCAGACCCTCCACCTGATGCTGCTGCTGTGAATGCGTTTGTGAATGCCTTCGCGAATGGGCCGGGCTGCTGGACGACGAAGACCTCGTGACCGAGGCCGACGACCGCGTGCTCGTCCGGCTCTGCAGGCTGGTGGTGCTCTGCAGCATGGCCAGAGGCACCTCGTCACCGTCTTCTTCGCTGTCGCTCTGGGGCATCCGTTTCTCGATGGTGGATCCTAGCGTGGCCGGCGTCCAGTAGGCTGCTTGGAGCCTATGTGAGCTGTGGGCCCGCAAGGTAGAGTGGCAACTGCTGCTGCGCGATACTGATGTTGACGTCCCGGTCATCTCCGCGGCCGTCGCCGTGGCCCGCCGTGACGTTCCGTAGTTGCTGTGGCTGCGATCGCGCGGTTGTTGCGAGGGCTGATGGGGATGATGGTGGGTGTGGTGGGTGTGAACGCCGTCAAAGTAGAAGGCCGCCTCGTCGACCAGCTGTGCGACGCTCATGGCCGCATCGCGGAGGGCGCGATAAGTGGCCGTCTGCGAGTGGATCGAGTCTCCCATCTCTTCAGATCCCGTCCGGCTGGCAAGCGGCCTGGAGCTGTTGCCGTATCTCACGGTGGGGCTCCTGCTCCCCCTGTCGTGCATCCGGCGCGACGACGAGCTGGCGAGCAGCAGGGACGTCTCTGTGGGCGCGATAGCAAAGGGGTGCCTGGCGGCCTGGTAATTTACGAGGCTGCCCATCCTCGACCTGACGGGCCGGACAATGGTTGAGAGGGTGCGCTGCATCCTGGATCTGGCCATCCTCCAGTAGTAGATGTACTGCACCGTGATGCAGAGGTCGACGCAGCAGAAGTAGGTGGCCACTGCGATCTGGAAGGGGAGCTGTCCCGTGAGGATGCATCCGATGAGGTTGGTGGCGTCGCCGAGCATCCACTGGACGAGGAAGACGGGGCTGAGGCCCTCGATGCTGCCGCGCCGGTAGTTTTCCAGCAGCTGGGGCGACTGGGCAAAGAGCCAGATGGTGAAGCTAGCCGAGCCCGCCAGGTCTGAGATCGATTGTCGATCCGTCAGGGCGACGGGCAGCCACGCGCTGAGGTCCACCATGGTGCCCAGGATAGAAGTCGAAGCCAGCACCGGGGCCGTGAGGGTGCGAGCGTCGAAAGATGGTGGGCGTGGGACGGGTTCGTGGACGAGGCGAAGGTGAAGGTGGTGTCCGTGGACGGGGATCGCTGGACGCTGATCGCAAGTCTATCGCATGTACGCAGTCATTACGGAATGCGGAATACGGTATAAAGATGGGGGACCGTTTTTGAGAAGCAGCCTCGGTTGTTGGCAGCCAGCGGTTGTAGCAGTCGTCTCTATCGTGTCCTGCCTCTTGCCGTCTATGCGCTCGCCGCGTCTAGTCTATACCGCCGAGGCTTCCGACGTTGGCCGCGGATAGATAAGAAGACCAGTACTGATAAGGACGATTGGGGTCCCAGGGTTTCACACTAGCTCGTGGTCCGACTTCGGAAGTACCAAGCGCGGCGAAGTGGGCGCAAGGAGATGAGAGCCGAGATGAGAGGGATCGTGGCCAATCTTGAGGGGTGGTGTTGCAGGCCGAGGGACGTCGAGGTTGAGGATGTCGTTGATTCTAGCCTTGAGCAGGCTTGAAGCGTTGGTCGTGCTGCGATCGGCGTAAGGTTGTACGATACGGAGATAGCGGGGCGGTAGATGGTGCGGCGGCTGTCAGACGGGGAGGGCAAAGGAGGGTCGAGTGAGGAAGGTATGATGCAGAGACGACCGACGAGCACGATAAAGCGACAAACGAGCGGGTCAAGGCAAGGCGCTCCACCTAACGTGGCCGCCCAGTCCAGCCCAGCCCAGCCCAGCCCAGCCCAGCCCGCCAAGCGCTCAAGTTATCGCGGAGCTGCCAGGCCAAACCAGACTAGGCTAGGCCAGGCCAGGCCAGGCCAAACTAAACTCGCTCGGCTCAAGCCTCGGCCACGCCCCGGCCACGCCCTGGCCACGCCCTGGCAAGCGTGGACGCCAACTCTGTATGCGCGCATTCCGCCGGTCAAGAAGCCCGCCTTACTTCCCCCGCAAATGCCCAGCAGCAGCAGCAGCAGCAGCAGCAGCAGCAGCTCGGCAACCCCCGCCCTCGCCTTCACAGAAGCGGGACTCAAGACTCTCGTCACACGGCACCGACACCGACACCGACACCGACACACATCCACGGTCGCCTTCCCTTGCACGCCTCCACCTTGCCTGCTTTTTCGACCGTCCTGCAGGCAGACAGCCGCACACAAAGGTCCTTCCCATGCATACAGTAGAGCGACACCTTGATGCGCTCCGGAACGCTCCTCTCCGACGCCGCCGCGCCACCACGCCCCGCTCGCCCCTCGCCATTCGGCCAACGAATCAGGCAGCTTCAGCCTGAAGTCAGAGCCACAAGAAATCTTGAATCACAGATATAGCTCTCGTCGGCTTATTTGCTGTGTGTATGCGCGTTAGGTTGCACTCGAATGCCGGGACAGTATGTAGAAATACAGAGAGTGCAGGCAAGGCCAAAAGGCACGGAGCTGGAGCTCATATAGAGTGAGATGGAGCAAGAGTAGTAACTACACTGTAGCTGAGCACGGTGATTGCGTCGTCGAGCCTGAATAGACGTGTTAAAGCTCAAGCTGGACCACTTCTGCAACGTGTAGCGGCCCCGCGGGGCTGCAGCGATCGTGATCACCAAACGGGTTCAGAGACCTCCTTGAGCTTCGCCAAAAGCACCATCATGGATACCGAGGCCCTGTGATTCCCCTTTCCGGTTCTGCTCGGCCAGCATAGGACGCGGTGGCTGCGGTCCACCGCCAAACGACGGAGAGAGTCGCGCATCGTGGAAGCCCATCGACCTAGCTCGTCGGAGCGCCACCTCTTTGCCGCCAGTAAAAGCCTGCGAGCCGCGACGCAGCCGGATGTTTGCGTCTACCGACGACGACGTCGGCAACACGTCGTTTCCAAGTCCAAGAGGGACGGATGGAGAATGCTGTACCTGCCGATCGTCGCCGGGAAAGTCAAAGCCGGGAAGCGGCGACGGCCAGAACGCCTCGCGCAGACCGGCGCGGCTGAGCAGCGTGCCGTCGTCGCTCAGCTGTTCTCGCAGCCGCTGCGGCGGGATGGGGAACTCAAAGTCGACCGTCAAGCTCGAGGCGATGCTGTTCATCGTCTTAAGCGACGCCGACGTCGGCGGCCGTGCATGCGGCGGTTTGACGCGGTGAGCATCGGCGTCCTTCGACGCGCCGTCGTCCCATGCCAATGCGCGGCCCACCGATATGCTGCTGGCGCCTCGTCCCTGGTCGCGAGCGGCCGTGCCATCGCGCTCGCCTGAGCCTGCATCGTTGCCGTCGCCATTATTTTCGCCACTCGAGCCAGACTCGGCCGTATGGAAGCTCGTCACCGAGCCGACAAACGAGGCTTGGCGCGAAGAAGGCGCAGACAGGTACCGCGGCAGCTCGAGATTGTAGCTGCTGGAGCCTGCCGCGGACGAGGAGGGTCCCGTCCTCACGGCGCTTGGGTCCAGTACTGGGTCCAGCCCCAATATGAACGTCTGTCGCGTGGGCGAGGTGAGCTGGACCGCGACCTCGTCCATGTGGTGGAATGGCTTGGAAGAGGCCGGTAGCTCGGAACGCAGCGGTTCGTCTGCCTGTCCAACGTCCTTTGACGGAAGCAGCCCAGCACCCGGCTGCAGACCCACTAGCGCAAGGCGGGTGGCAAGCAGGGGATCGCTCTTCTTCTTGAGCGCGTACTTCTTCTGCTGCTCCAGCTGCTTCCTCTCCTCGCGCTTGCGGTGCCTTCGGTCGCGCTCCAGGCGCTGCTTCTGCTTTGCCGCAATCGCCTCTTCGGTCGTCAGGTTCGAAGGAAGCTGTCGCCCCGAGCCTTTGCGTCGGTCGCCCACCTCGAACTGGCTCTCATCCGGTCGGCTGGCGTGTGCCGGCACTCCTGAGCCTGTCGTTGCAGCAGCTGCGGCAGCCGAGGTCGGCACTACGGACAAAGTATCGGCATCGCTTGCCTTGGTGCTTTCGGACGCCTCGCTCCTGGACCTACGCATGCCGTGGCCGAGTGACTCGATACGGGGATCCAGCAAGACGACCGTTCCTGCCACCTTTCGCGGGGTGTCGTCCAGATCGACCAAGGCAGCCGGAACCGCGCTGACGGCGCGTGCCGACGACGGTACCTCAGCCGACACCTGAGCTGGCGGTGGGCGGCTGAGATCGAGCACTGGACGCCCTTCGACCGACCTCGCATGGGGCGCGGCAGGCCCACGGCTGATCATCACGGCCTCGCCAGAGCTCCTGACCTCGTCGGCAAAGCGTCTCATCCTTTTTGAAGGCGCCCTGCCGAGCCTGATGGCCTCATCCTGGTGTTGGTCCGTGCTAGCCAGCTGCGGCTGCTCTGCAGCTCCCAAGCCCACAGTAGACGGGAGCTTGCGATCGTGGAAGGCCGAGAGGCGCGCGTACTTGTTCTGAGTCGACTGCCTGGTGGCGATTGAGTTGAAGTCGAAGACGCTCGCTGCCTCTGCCACCGACGACGTTGCCGTCGCAGGGGGCAGAGGGGACGGGCGTCGATGGACACCGTCGCTCGAAGCTTCATCGGGGATGTCGCGGATTGGTCCGGCCTCTTCTGCACCGGGTAACTGCCCGTTCTCGACCACCAGGCGCTGCAGCCTCTCGTCGAGCTGGTGGCTCATCTCGACCTGCCTCGACACCTCCGGTCGTCCAAGCGCCTCTGGAAGTGCAGTCGCAGCGAGCCGAACCTTCCTCGCCGTCGGAACGCCGTCGGTTGGTCGCCTCATTGAGGCGCTGCGCGACAAGGTGGGACCCTCGTGGCGGGCGAGCATGCACGAGCTATCGCCGACCCAGTCTGTCACCCTGCCCTTGCCGAGAGCGACCACCTCTGCCCTCCTGGCCTGTCCCACCTCGGCATCTAGCGCGGACAGGGCATCCTCCGACAGGAAGCCTTCGCTGTGGTGGCCGCTTGAGACCGTGAGACGGCTCACGGCGCTGGCTCTGCGCGTGTTCTGCAGGCTCCCGATGGTGCTGGTCGAGCCACCCCTGTGGTGGGTCAGACTGGCACGCGATCCGCTCCCGTTTTCGGTAGGCAGCGGTCCGAGCAGGTCCAAGTCCTGCGAGTGGTCCGAGGGCCCGTCCCTCGGGTCCACACGCGGATCGCCGACAGCGACAGTGGCCCCAAGACGAGGATGAGGCTGAGACTGCGAAGCATCTAAGGCTTGGATAGCCGCGACACTTGGGCGACGATGAGTAGGCGCAAAGAAGTGGCCGGCTTTGAGCGTGCTCGACCCGGAAGAGTGCATGGAGGAGGAGTGGGCGGACGAGATCTCGTGCTTGAGGTCGGAGCGGGCCGTCGAGGGAAAACTGCCACGTCCGCTGCCCATCGCGCCATCGTCTTCGCTGTCGACGGCGACGGACCGCAGCAAGAGACTTTCCAGTTGGTCGTCAAGCTGGCCACCTTGGTCAAAGGGCCGAACCCATGCATGCTGCTGGGCGAGAGTAGGCGTCGTTATGGTCTCCTTTGCACCCTGCTCCGACCCTTCTTCGACCAAAGCCGCGGGACCGATGGTTTCCCTCGGGGTTCCGTTGCCCGAGAGCGACAGGGGGCGGAAGAAGAGGACTTCATCATCGTCACACTCTCCAGAGCTGTTGGTGTCGACGATCAGCTTCCACAGCCTCAGCAGGGCTGTGTCGGCCTCTCCAGCACTGATTAGTGACCAAGGCCTTTCGCTGTCCGAAGACATGTCTGCGGCCACGTTGGGAGGCTTCAGGCTGCCTGTTGAGGAGCGAGCTCCAATCGCGGCGGAGGACGGAACCTCCAGGAGGCCGGAAACGACGGCAGCCGACATCAAAGGCTTTGTCGCCTCGCAGGTAGCAGCAATGACCTGGGGCCGGGATAGGGCGGACGCCGCCGGGGATTTCGCTGCCTCTGCCGCCGCCGCTGGCTTGTCAGCCTTTGCCAATGCAGCGGTGCCGCCGGTTGAGGGTACCTCTGCGCCGTCCTGGGCGTGCGTTCTCGAAGCACTGACGGTCCTGGAGCCGGGCGGAACGTCAGCGAGCAGGCTTGCCGC
Organism: Thecaphora thlaspeos; assembly: GCA_900291925.1. Taxonomy (NCBI): domain Eukaryota; kingdom Fungi; phylum Basidiomycota; class Ustilaginomycetes; order Urocystidales; family Glomosporiaceae; genus Thecaphora; species Thecaphora thlaspeos. The sequence goes on along the minus strand of UWYS01000003.1, from coordinate 200,432 downwards.
TACGTTGTCGGTAGAACGCTGAGCAGAGCCGCGGTCTGATGACTTCCGGCCCCGCTTGCTGACGGACACACTGGAAGACGACCGGGGCATCGGGATGTTTGAGGCAGCGCCGAATGCCGGCGACTCTAACGATGACGCCTTGGATGGAAGGTCGGCTCGGGCACCCGGTCGCGCAGGCGGAGGGAGAGGGGGAGGGGGAGGGGGAGAGACGCCGTCGCCGCCACCCTCAGACGGCCTGGGCATCGACGAGGTCTCCATGGAAGCCCGTCTCAGCAACGAGCTCGAGGTGAGCTCCTCGAGATTGAAATTGGGTGGAGGCTTCCTCCGGATCACGCTGCCGGTGCGCGTGATCTTGACTGGCGAAGCGTCGTGGCAAAGCTGGCTCGCCGCATCTACGCTGGCCCTCCTTCCGTGACCCTGCCGGAAGCCTGTCAGCGTCGAATCTGTGTCATTTTGCCTCCAGCTTTCGATCTCGGGGGTCGAGGGTCGAGTTACCTGGCCGGAGCTATTGAACCGAGGCATCTTGAGTCGAGCTCGGAGGCTTGGCCTTTGGGAGAACAACTTGCCCGGCGCTTCCGACGGCGGTGTTAAAGGCGCCGTCGTCGAGAAGGCACCTTCGTTCGCACGGTGAAGCAGTTCGGACGCCGAAGGACGCGTCAGGCATGCCTTGTCCTTCTGAGACGGAGCTCGGGATCCGATCTTGGATCCGCTCTCTGCCGAGGGGCCACCTTGGTGATTTTCGTCGGCGGGAGAGGATGACCCGCCAAGGAACGAGGCCAGTTTGTTCAGGCTGCGGCTCCTTCTCGACTGATTGTGCGACAGCTTCGCTCGCAGCCTCGCGTAATCACTAGAGATGGCCGGAGCGGCAGCGGAGTCGCGATTGGCGTGCGTTGACATGAAGCTGCGCTCAGGCTCCTGCCGCCGCGATCCAGCAGCGGAAAGGGTCAAAGGGGCCGAGAGGGCGGGAGCGTGGCGGTTTCGAGGCGACGAGGCGACCTGTCCCTTTGCCATGGAGGCTGCCAACTCGGTCCCGATCCGCTCATCCGGGGAACTAGGACGTGGCGGGAACGAGAAGATTCGGTCGGACCCGCCCTCCTGCGGCGCATGCTGTAGGCGCTGACGTGCGACTTGCTCGACACCGTCTGCCGCCCGCGGCTGAATCTTTGACCGCGTTGTAACGAGGTGATCGGATCGAGCAGCGTCGGCGTCCCGCCACTCGCCAGAGATGATGGCGAGGGGAGGCGACTCCGGCTGGACAGCGACTGAGGAGGATGCAGCAGCCTGAGCATCGATCGACACCAGCGAGCCGAGCCTGCCGTCCGAGGGGCCAACATCGGCGGCGGCCTTCCTGCGGGTGCTGAAGAAGCGGGAGAGGCTCGACGACGATCTCGTCAACGATACGCTGCTACCGCCGCCGCTGCCGCCGCCGCTGCCGCCAGCCCTCGAGCTGTCGATGCCGGTAGTCACGTACGACTGCGTTCCGACTGCCTGGCTGGTGGCTTGCGACTGCTCGCGGCTCGGATGAGAGGAGTAGGCTCGGTCCGCGCGCTCCGGCCGGTTCTGAGCGCTGGCCTGAGCCCCTAGCGCATCGATCGAGGCCGCGCTCAAAGGTTTGCCGGAGCTGTTGCGTCGATGGAGGCTGGGGACGCGCCCTCGAAAGGACGGCCCGCTGGTGCCGGTCGATGCGGCCGGCGGCGGATAGGACGTCTTCTCTCTCACTGGTGCATGGGGCGATGAGCTCCGGAAGGGTGATGACCGGGCAGGGGCGGGGATGTCTGCTCCGTTCGAACGGGGCAGGGCATCGCCTGCACGCGTGGGGGAAGGGTGCGGCATCCGCGACTGGTTCTGACGGGCAGAGGGTTTGCTAGCGACAGCTTCGGCCCCATCAAGACCCGCGCCGAGCCCCCTTTGCGATCTGCCCGCTGCTGTCGCTATTGTTGCTGATGGTGGAGGCGACGAGAGGTGATAGGGCGAGGAGGACTTGTTCCTGCCCTTGAATCTGGTCCAGGCTGCGCTGAGACTATTGTTGTGGCGGGGATGGAGGCTGCTGCCATCTCCCCTGCTGCCACTACCGCTGCCGCTAGGCGAAGGGTCGTCGCTTGGCGTCCGGCGGAAGTCAAAGGGACTCTTGCTCCTGGAAAAAAGCTGGCTAGGCGAGCGCAGCGGAGTCGACGAGATGTACTCGTCGTTGGCCGAGAGGTAGGAAGAGAGGCGCTGGGCGCTCGCGTCGCCCTGGACGTTCGTGGACCAGGTGGGAGGACTAGGCCGTTGCCGAACCAGCGGCGTGGCGGCCATCTTCCCGGTGCTGCTGCTCGTTCCCTCGCCCTGTGCTGGGTGGAGGATAGAGGCGCGCGTGGCGGTGGTGGTCTTGTTGGATGGAAGCTATGTTGAGACGGGGCGGTGTCGGTGGTCTATGTTGAGGCTGAGGTTGGTGGGCTACGAGTTGCGGTCATGGAGTTGGTGGCTGTGGACGCGAGGGTGGCCGAGGGTGGCCGTGACGGGAGAGCAGCGGTGGTTGAGAGGGAATGGGTGAGAAAGAGGGAAGAGAGACTACTCTGCTCTCAGACCCAAACGAGCAGAGCCGTCGTGGCCGCTGCGTCGTTGCGGAAGGGTGATGGGGAGGAGAAGAGCAGATGAAGCCCGCTGGCCAGTCGGGTGGCGATGTCGTTGTCGAGTCGAGGCGGCGCTAGCAGCAAGGCAAAGAGACTAGGCGGAGGGGCCGACACCAAGGCAGGCGGGCAGGCAGGCTGTCAAGTGGAAATAACGTAGGAAGCGGAAGCGGAAGACGGCCTTGCCTGGGCGTAATACATGCGTCCCCGGACCCTCTGGTTCGAGACACGCCCACCCACGCCCGCGAGCCTGCTGCGCCTTCGCACGTACCGACACAGCCCGACACAGCCCGGCCCACGCCTCGATTAGAACGCTTCTTCGCGCTCTCCAAAAGGCCCACTTACCTACAGTACAACAAGACGACCGCGCCACGGACAGGCGATCGACGACCGGTACGACGATCACGGCGACCACGACGACGCTGGCCGCTGTAAGAGTCCCCGCCATGCTCGCACGCAAACGTGTCAATGTGTGGATCGGGTTTGGTTTGGATTGTTCGCGCTCTTTACTACAACGGGCACAATACGAGATTGACAGATGCGGTCAGACCCCGGCGTTAGAGGAGCATGCTGGGCATGTCCTCGAGGTACTGCTTGAGCTTGACCAGGAAGGTGACGGCCTCCCTGCCGTCGAGCAGGCGGTGGTCGTACGTCAGAGCGACGACCATGATCGGACGGATCTCAATCTTGCCGTCGACGACCCACGCCTTCTCCTTGATGGCGTGCATCCCCAGGATGGCGGAGCCGGGCAGGTTGAGGATCGGCGTGCCGTACAGCGAACCAAAGACGCCGCCGTTGGAGATGGTGAACGTGCCACCCGTCATGTCCTCGAGCGTCAGCTTGTTGTCGCGCGCCTTCTTGCCCAGGCCAGCGATGGCCTCCTCGATCTCGACCATGCTCATCGTCTCAACGTTGCGCACGACGGGCGTCACCAGGCCCTTGTCCGTGCTCACGGCAACGCTCAGGTCGACGTAGTCGCGGTAGACGATCGTGTCGCCCAGGCCCTCGCCCTCAATGCTCGCGTTGGCGGCGGGAATGTCCTTGAGCGCCATGACGCTCGCCTTAGCGAACGCACCCATGAAGCCGAGCTTGACGCCCTTCTCCTTGAGGATGCGGTCCTTGTGCCGGCCGCGAAATGCCATCAGCGCAGACATGTCGATCTCGTTGAACGTCGTCAGCGAGGCGGCCGTGTTCTGCGACTGCTTTAGCCTCTCGGCGATGCGCAGGCGCATGCGGCTCATCTTGACCCGCGACACCTCGCGCGAGCCAGGCGTGACGGGCTTGGGGGGCTGCGAGCTACCGCTGCTACTGCTGCTGCTGCCCTTGCCGGAGCTCGAGCTCGAGCTGCTGCTGCTGCTGCTGTCGGATGACTTTCCGGACGGCGGCGGCGAGGCGGGCTTGGACGCCGAGGCGGGCGACGGCTTCTCATCGAGGTTCTTGGAAGACGTAGGCTTCGGCTCATCCTTCTTGGAGGGCTTCGACTCGTCCTTCTTGGGCTCCTCCTTCTTCGACTCATCCTTCTTGGGCTCTTCGGACTTCTTCTCCTCGCCGCCGCTCGATCCCTCCGAGGGGCCCTCGCCCGGCTCGAGCTTGAATAGGTCCTTGCCGACCTCGACGGTGTCCTCTTCGTTGGCGAAGACCTCTACAATGGTACCTGATTGGGGCGCGTTGACCGAAACGTCAATCTGTGTTTGGTCCCGTGAGGCAGCCGCGTAAGCAGATAGGGAGAGTCAGGCATGTTTGGTAGGCACGGACGAGGAAGACGTCAGAAGAGGAATTGTGGCGCAGCTGTTGTGCACGGCGGTAAAGATCACTGCCATCGGCAGAGGCAGAGCCCTGGGATGTCTCGAGGCCATCCGAGCCAAAGACTCGCTCGACTCACCTTGTCGGTCTCGATGGTAGCGACCTCTTCGTCAGCCTTGACAAAGTCGCCAACCTTCTTGTTCCACTGCTTGAGAGTACCCTCGGTGATCGACTCGGCCATCTGGGGGACCTTGATGATCTCCCTGCGCAGAGCAGACGACGAAAAGAGGCTGTGCGGAGGACGAAGTTGAGGTTGGGGCAGATGAGAAGAGGAGAGTGGACGGGCAGTGGTCAGCCCATGTCGCAAGCGACACGAAAGGGCGCGGCTCTTCGAGCGAGAGAGCACGACGAGCCGTAGCAGCAAGCCCTGTCCCGACGTCGAGCCAAAGCACGACAAGGAACTCCGAGCCCATCGTCTGTTTTTCCAGAAAGGTGAGGAAGGTGCGCAAGAGACCCACCGAGCATCGAGACCAGATTTTGTCGCGGAAAAGACGAGCTGTCTTGATGAGGAAGAGGCGACCTTGGAGGCGGCGGGGGTGGTGGAGAGAGCCCGTCGCGCCAGGACGGTAGACGAGGTGGAGGACCTGGCGACTCGTGCGGCGGCACGCAAGCCGGACTGCGCTGTTCGAGGAAGCATGACGGATGAGGGAAGGGAGGGTAGGACGATGGAGAGGGTAGGGTTCCACGGGTGTGGGAAGGTTGCGCAAGGGAAGGAAGATGCGATGGTGCAGAAGAGACAGGGGACGATGACGAGTTCCGAGGCCAGACGAGGTGGTGCCTGCGGGTCGGCGCCGTCGTCGTTTTGTTCGCTGTGTGACGGGCGCTCGACGGTCGGTCAGGCGTTCGCCCAGCCCGCACCCTCCCCCGGCTGCTCTTCGATCCGCTTCTCCCTGGGCCGGCCGCCCGCCTGCGCTGCGATGTTCGAGGAGGGTCCCGGGGTCCTCGCTTCAAATCGGAGATCGCTGCTTCTTCCTGCGCCATTTCACTATAAAAAAAAAAAGTCAGGCCGCGGGCAGCGAATACAAGAGAGAGAAAAAAACAAATTCAAACATGTCGATCGGGGCGGAATCGCCCTGCCACCTCACCCTCCGCGTCCCGATTCGTCGCGAGCCACGCTCCACCAAAACGAGGCTGCCTTGCGGTCATGGTCTGCTGTATGCTATTCTCCCTGATGCTACCTGACCTGGAAGAGTTGTCGGAGAGAGAGAGAGAGAGAGCGAGAGAGAGACGTCCGAGTTACCTTGCCACTCGAGGTCCATCACGGACACAGGGGGAGCGGGGGAAGCGGGGGTGGGTGTGATGCTGCCTCCCCGACGACCGGCCGCCACGCCGAGGCTCGCAGAAAAGGCAGCGGATCTTTCTGTCCCCCCTCCTACCCGCCCTCGAGTTCTCGTCATGCAGCGTTCAGCCGTCCGTCTCTGTCCAGCCAGCAACAAAGCGCGCGCTCCTCCGCTCGCGGCGACTACGATCATTCGATGGTCTGTTTGGCACGGACGATAGCCTATCGCCGCGGGTAGTTCTGGTTGGGCGATGGGATAATGACTGGTTGTCATTCTTGACAGAGGGCGAGAAAGAGAGAGAGCAACAGAAAGAGAGGGGAAGTGCCTCGACGAAGACGAGAGGGCAGGAGGACGAGGTTGCAGACCCGTGACGACTATCACAGAGACTACGGATAATAGTAGTGTAGGTAAGTGCGGGCAGGACCGGAAGTAAAGATAGAAGCGAGGACCGTGTTGGTCCGATTGGAACGATGCAGAGTAAGAAGGGAGGAGGACGAGGAACAAGGAGCAAGGATGGTCGGGTTATATAACATCGGCCAACAAGATCAGGCCCCACCAGCTGAAGCGTCCCTCGAGCGGAGAAGCCCCGTCCGCAGCGAATCTCTTCTCGACGCCTTTTAACGAATCCACTCCACACTACTCTAGACGGCGGGGACGACGTCGCAGCTACCGTCTGGCCTCTGTTACCGCAACAGGCCCCCTCTCGCCGCCCCTGACGCTCACGTCTTTTCGGTCCGCCAATTGAAGATGTCGAGCCCGCCAGACTTCGCGTCGTGGCCGTGGCCGTTGCCGTTGCTACGCATCGCGATCGAGGCGGGCGACGGTCCAGTGCCGTGCGAGCTGTTGGACGACGATGGGGCCTTGCCGCCGCGCGGCTCCAGCAGCAGGCTGCGGCGGTAGAGGTCGTCGGCGCCAATCCCGCCACTGCCGGACGAGACGTCGTTGAGCGCAGCGCGCAGGTAGCCCTGAATCTCCGGAACCTCGACCAGGCTAAAGGGGACCTGGAAGCGCTGCATCTCGCTGATGATCCGGCTGATCTTGACGTACTTGTCAAAGTTGAGCAGCTTCTTGTCCGGCGCGGCGGGACACGGCCGCGTTGCCGCGTTGCCCTCGTAGCAGAACGTCAGGTCAGTCAGGAAGAGGCCCAGGAAGGGGATCGCCGGCGGTTCGGTCGCGCGGAGGCGCGCGCGGTAGCCAGCGTAGTTGCGCGTGTGTTCGATCGACCGCCGTTGGTGGTCCATCATGATGCGGTACTTTTGCGGCAGCCCGTCCCAGGTTTTCTTGAGCCGGGCGATGGTCGAAGAGTTGAGCGCGCACTGGATCGCCATGAGCGTGTGGAAGTTGCTCAGCGCCTCGCACCGGTCGCCTAGCTTGATGAAGAACTTGACTAGCTGGGTGCGCTTCCGTGCGTCGGCCTCGCCCAGGATGCACTCGCTTACCCAGCCGGTGATGCGCGTGCTCATCGAGCTCATGCTCTTGACATTGGCGTCGTCACCGCCGCTGCCACCACTGCTGCCGCCAGCGACCGCGGCGACCGTCTCCTTTGTGAACTTTGCCCCCAGCAGCTCCTCGGGCTGGATGGCACAGTAGAGCTTGCTATCGACAATCGTCAGCTGGCGCGCCAGCTCGAGAGGGTCAAAGTCGATCACGTTGACCTTCTGGACGTTGTCCGAACGCAGGTTGGCGAGCAACGTCTTCGAAACGACCGAGGCCGGCGGCGCCGGTCCGCACCGGACGAAGGCAGACGGCGCGTACATCTGCGACGTGTCGGTCATCGTCAACGCCATTGCCGAGGCGCCTTTCTTGGTGCCTTCGGACGAGATGACCCGCTGCAAGCACCCCGGGCCGCGCTGGTTTCCGACGAGCACGTTGACCTTGGAGGCGCCGCTGGTGAGGCGCTTGCGCACTAGCTCCTCGAGACGCTGCGCCGGCTTGGCGAGCGGACCGGTCCCGGCCTGCTGGGTAAAGGCGATCAGCCGGTCCAGAATGACCTGGTCCGTCGGTGCATGCCAGTGGCTCTCGAGCCAGCTCTTGAGAAAGTTAAGCACACGCAGGCGGACGGGGACCAGGACGTGGTCGTTCCAGCTGGCCAAATCCGCATCGCTCCGCTTGACATCATCAGGCGGCTGGAGATGAAAGCGGGAGATCAGCACCGAGAGCAGCTCAGCCGGCGACGTGAACAGCCGGAAGCAGAGGTAGAAGGCGCCTGAGAACGTCGCATCGACCGTCGAGCCGTGTGGCGTCATTTTGCCAACCAGCGCGTTGAGCGTCGCACCTGTCACTTGTCCCTCGGAGTTATACATCATCTCGACGCCCTCGTAGCCTGGCTTGCCAAGCCTGGCCTCGAGCGCCAGCGCCGAGGCGGGCATCGTTGAGACGGTTCCCGCGCCCGCGCGCAGTTGGGCCAGGCCGTCCGAGCTGCCGGGCATGCTGGCAACCGAGCCAGACGGGCTGATAGGGCCCGCCATCCGCGGCGGCGCCTCGCTGGCCCGCCTCAGTTCGACGAGCGGCGACGGCCAAGTGAGCTCACGATCGCGGCCAAGGGCGCCCTGGAGCGAGCCGGGCGCGAGGTTCGAGTCCAAGCCGATGCTGCTGCCGTTGCTGCTGCCGTTGGCGTGGTTGAGGTCGAGCGAGGGCCTCGCCGACGTGTCGGCGGTGTAATCGGAGCACGCCGACTGCAGCGTCGAGCCCGAGGTCCGCGAGTGCTCGCGCGACATGGGCTCGCTGGTCGAATCACTTGTAGCATCGTCAGTCCCCAGCATCCTGCGCGGTTCCGAGGTCGACGGTGCGGACTTCGGCGCGGGAGGAGCGGCGTTGGCTGCTGCGCTTCTGAGGTCGTTGAGGCGGAGCTCGCCCCGGTTATATCGGCCGATCGCGCGCGTGCCGCGCCCGGGCTGCACCGCCGTGCTGCTCCTGCTACTGCCCCGGTCGTCATCATAGTCCTCATCGTCCTCGTCGAGGTAGTCCTCGTCGAGGTAGTCCTCGGTGACGCTATCGAAGCGGTCGACATAGCCTTCCCGCTCGTACTTTTCCTTGAGGCAGGTCAGGCTGGTGGCCTTGCGGCCGAGGAAGGAGAGCGTATGCCTGCCTCGACAGAGTCTGGCGGCGGCGGCGGCGCCCGATGATGTGTCTGCGTCGCGAGGGTCGTCCTCGTCCTCTTTCTTATCCTCGTCGCCAACAGCGACCACCTTTCTGTGGCGAATCGCGGAGACCTGCTGCGAAGCTCGTTCCCGGCTGCTGTTGCCGTGACTGTTGCTGTTGTGCGAGCGGTTCGGCCCTGGGAGGAGGATCGTGACAGAAGCGTCCAGCTTGTCGAGGCAGAGACGGACTGCGCCGACACACTCACCGCCCGTCCACAGCACGCCCGTCGCCGCCTGCAGCAGTCGCGACTTATCCTCGGCCTCGGAGGTGGCGCCGGATGGTGCGCTTCCGCTGCCGGGCGTCGACGTGATCACGCGTGCCGCTGTGACGAGGACAGTGGTGGCCTCGTACAGGCTCTCGCGCGTCTCCCAGAGGATTGCTGTCTCGCGCGGCCGCTGCGCCTGGAGCGTCGTGCTGTTATTGACCGCCTCGACGACGAGCAGCAGGTCCCTCACCCCGTCGACAGCTTCACGCGTCGTGTCAATCAGGCGCGCGTAGCTCGAAGCGTGGCTCTCGGCAGTGTGGGTGTGGACGTGGCCAATGAATGCGGCGATAGTCGAGAGCAGCTGATCGTTGGCCAGGCTCAGCCGGTGCATCACCTCCTGCGGATGCCTCTCCGCCGGCCCGGCCTCCATCAGTGACTCGGTCGAACCGCTTCGTGAGACAATCTCGTGCCCCGAGGCCGAGTCGGGCGAGTCCGAGCTTGAGTCGGCGCCGTGGCCGGCGACGAGCCGGTTGTGCGAGGCAGATCGCGCGTCCGCGATGGTGTCAACATCGTAGCTCTCGTCGCTCGAGGGATCGGACCCCTTGCGCCGCGAAGAGTGGATCACATTGCGCAGGTCGCCATGGCTCTTGGCGATCCGCGGCGGGTACTGGACGCTGCTCGAGCCGTACGCCACGCCTACCCCAGCCCCAGACACTGAGAGGCGGCCGACCGAGTCTGGCGTCGGCGTCTTGTCCTGCTCTTTGCGCTCCTGCGCTATCCGGTGGCGGGCTCCAGTGATGCTTCTGTGCTCATCGGTGTAGAGGTCGTCGTAGACCGAGGAGCGCCGCTCGGGGACGGCGATGTCGCACTCGACCGCTACCTGAAGGAAGCGCCGGACGTTATTGAGGACGTGCTCAGCCATCTGAAGCATGGAGTCCATCTCCTGGTCGCGCAGCGTCTCGTCGACCATCGGCGCCGATGCCTTTCTCGCCTGTGCGACGAGCCTGCTCAGCTCCGAGAGGATTGCCTTGCGCTCTTTGGCCAGCGCCGAATGCGACTTGAGCACGGGCGACTCGCGCGTCAGGCAGTCGGTCGCCGAGAGGACCGAGCGGACCGACGAGATGACGCAGGCAGTCGAGGGTTGGAAGTGGGCCACCCGGTTAGCCCGCACCGCGTTGTGGAGCAGCGCGATGGCGTGAAGGATGGGATCGAGCACGCCCGCGTTGCCGTGGTCAGCCCACATTACCGAGGTCGGTGTGACTGATCGCGACGAGGCCCTTGGATCGTAGTAGCGCTCCGCCTCGGTTGGCGACGAGCGCGAAGAGTGCGTGGCGTCATGGTGATTGCCACCGCCGCCGCCGCCGCCATAGCCTTCGGCCCCCGCGTGGTCGGCGTAGCTGGCCGTCCCGTGCACGTCGACGTCATGCTGGTGGTGGTGATGGTGCTCTCCGTCCATGGCCATCCTCAGCCCTCCGCTGCTGCCCATGTAGACGCCCTCCTGATCCACGTAATTGCTGGGGAACCAGCCGCGTTCGCCGTTGAGCTCGCCATCCCACCAGCCGGAGCTGTCGCGGTTAAAGACCTTGATCACCTGTCCCGCGGTGAACGAGAGGCAGGTGGTATTGAACGAGGCAAAGTCGTGCAGCGCAACGACGTACTCCTCAGGCGCTGCGTAGGCGCCATCCTCGTCCTCGGCGCCCTCGTCACCCCCTTCCGCTTCCTCTTCTGCCTGGTCGGCGCGACCTGCGCCATGATCGCCGTTGGGCGACCTCATCGTCCTGTAGGGGTGCGGCCGCGTCGGCGAGAGCGAGCTGCCTTGGCCATTATCGATGCTCTGTTCCGCCTCAAAAAAAGTCTCGTCGGTCTCTTCGCTGTGCGGATGATGTACGATCAGCGTCTGCGGGTGCGGCCGCAATCTCGAGCGTGAGCCCGACGCTCCGCTGTGGTACGAGTCTTCAAAAACGTTGCGGCCTAGCTCGCGATACCGCGAAGCCATTGCTGCCATGGCGCTGGAGGGCTGCTGGGCATACGTTCCCGACGGAGACGTTCGTATCGGTCGTCGTTGTGCTTGTGGGGCTCGTACGCTGGCTGCTTGTACTGGAATGGGACCGCCTTCAGGACGTGTCGTGTGATGAGAGTCTTGAAGAGAGTCGAGGGTGGGAAAGATGAGAAAGGAAAAAGGTGTTGAGGTCTGCGAACGCCTGCATGTGACAGGGGAATGTGCATCGGTGCGTTGTCAAGGAGTGGGTGTGCATGAGTCGAACAATGTCAGCAGCCGTTGCCAGTGCAATCAGAGATGGTATCGATGACGAGGCGAAGGGCAGGGAGAGGAAGGTGGGAAGCCAGAGCATTGAGCTCAGGACGGGAGCTAGCAAGTCACGGTCCCACTCACCGTCCCGATATGAAGCGAATTCGCTTGGGCCTCTCGCGACCGGAGAAGGTGGGGGTGGTCGTCGGCGCAGCGCCGATGCAAGCCTGCTGCTCTCGAGTCGCAGTGATTGCTGTCGGTTGCCTCGCGTTGAAACCAGGCTGAACGGGGGTTGCTTGCTTTGCCAGTTGTTGCGGCTTCGATCTCACCCCCTTTTGCAGCGACGACAAAGAGCCAGCGGAGCTACAACAGAAGTGGCGGAACGCCGGCGGGCAACGTAGTCGGCGGATGAGGTGAGGATGCCGACGCGGTGTCGTCGACTGGTGCCAAAAGCGGGCGGGGCCACGACAGAGGGAGGCGGATGGTAAAGGATGGTCGGATAGGTCCGTTGGCGGTGGTGGTGGGGTCTCGAGGGGCCTGAGGGCGTGCAGGTGTGTGTGCCTGTGTCGGTCTAGCCCGAATGCCTCCGGGGGGATTTGCCTCACCGACGCGAGCGGCCGCGCTTGCTCGCCCCCTAAGCGAAAGAAGTATAATATAATTTATATAGATACCGACGGCCAAGACGGGACGGCCACCTGGTGGCAGTAGTAGTGGAGGAAGAGTGGTGAAGCGTAGAGGGCCGATGGTGACCAAGCCGGCTGTCGAGCCTTGCCGATCAAGAAAGCTTCGGGACGGGTGGGGCGAGTATGTGGATGGGCAACGAGCGCGGCGGGGGTCCAAGAATCGCGAGGATCACGGGCCGGAAGAGGAGGTGGGTGTCGGCGGCGGCTGGGTGGTGGATCTCCGGGGGAGGTCCAAGCGGCGGCGCTGGCGGCGAATGCGACGGCCAGCTGTAACAAGAGGGGGCGGCTGCAGTCAAGTCGACGGGGACGAGAACGGCGGAGTGGGTGTAGGATTGACAGGATACGACGGCGACGGCGGGCGCGACGGTGTCGAGTTGGTGATTGGGACGAATCAGAGGGAGCGGGGGTGGAAGGATGGGAGTGATGGACAAGGGAATGGCGATGGGCGATGGGCGATAGGCGATAGGCGATAGGCGATAGGCGATAGGCGGTGGCCTGGGAGGGTAAGGGGATGGAGGGGCGCGAACAGCAGCAAAGGGCGAGTGCGGTGCGCGAGGTGAATCTTGGAATGGACGAGGCAAAGGGGTGTGGGTTTGTGGCGCTTGAGCAGCAGTTAGCTGGCTCGCGAGCACAACGGCATTGCACCAACAAGACGCAAGCAAGGGGTCCTCGCTCACCACCAGGCCGTGGCCGTGCGCACGCCTGTAACCCTGTACTGTATGTACAGTATGTAGGTGAGCAGCCCAGCAGTTGGTTGCCCTGCCCTGGCTCTCGCTGCTGATACACTCTCTTAGGTTCCCACTCCCTTGGCGCTGAGACAGGCGAGCAGGGACGGGATTCATCATCATCGGCATCTATCCGAAGGCACAGGGGCACATACAGAGCCATACAGCAAACAATAATAAAATACACGCTGCTGCTTTGAGCACAAGACTGGTCACGCCGCTACTGTACGTACTCCTACTGTAGTTAGGCCTCTTCTTCCCTAGCAGACGGTGCACCGGTGCAAGCACGAACAGAAAACGAAGCGCATCGCCGCCACCCTGGAGGAAAGCAGTCTTCTGGACGCGACAAGGTGAGCGAGCACGCGATGCTCGTGACAGGGCTGCCTCTCACACCTCGCTTTGATTGCCTTCACCACCACTCTGTCAGAGCTCTAGCATGAGTGAGGATAGGATGACCCTCCGCTGCTGAGCTCTCTTTGCAGGATCCACGACTTTACAGCGAAACCCAGACCCTGCCTCCGAGATGGCAGTCCCTCCTCCGAGACGGTCGCATGCCGCTGGCTGTCGGAACAAGAGGCTGGAAGTGGAAGAGCACGTCTTGTCGTAACCTCTACATATATAGGCGGCGGTCCTCTTTTTGTCTGAGTTGCGGTTAAATTGCTTGCAGCCACAAGGATGGCAGGAAGAGGGTGAGGCCATGGGCCCACCATCTGCGACCGCTCAGAGGCATGGTGCATCGCCTTGCAAACTCTGTCGGCGCCACCCTGCCGTCGCCATCGTCGTCGTCCATTGTGGTCCAGCCGCGCAAACACCGTAACGAGCGCGAGCATCTTGCGGCAGGGGGGAGACTGCTCGTTGTCCTGCCCCGTATCTCGAGCTTAACGCTTGTGCATTTTTCCAACATCTCGAGGATAGGGGGCCAAACGCACATCGTGTACTCATCGAGGAACGATGCGCGACTGTCGCTTGTGCAGGCGACCTGCCTGCCTTCTCGTAAAGGGCATTACAGTATTGGCGTGGGCGATAGAAAGGCGAAGGGCACCCCCTTTTCTTTTCAGGAACACGGCAAGTCTAAAAGTGGCGAGGATGGAAGTGAGGGGTTGATCTCGCTACGTACCTTGCCGCCGCATCTCGAGCTCGTCCACTCCCCAATGCACCTTCCTACAGGTAACTGTTTCTTAGGTCTTGCCCCCGCTTATGTCGATCCACCTTCCGCCTCGCTTGTTGACCCTCACTTGGTGTGGCGCGACGAGACACAAGTTAAAAAAGAGCCTCAAGAACCACATCGTACCTCGATGCGGGTGTCGTCTCCTTTTGCGAAGCTGTGCTGCGTCCAAGGCTCGCTACTCCGTCTGGCATGCTCCTGCTCCTCCCATCGACTAGGGTCAAGGTTCGGCAAGGCGCCACTGTACAAAATTCAGATGGCGCGCATCGGAATGAGAGCGAGATGGAAAACCCGCACGGCTCGTCAGAGTACCCACAGGTGTAACAGTCTTAGTGTAGGTAAGTAGTGATACAGCAGTTGAAGAAAGGTTTCAAGAGGAACAGCACCACGGTAGCCTGCTGAGACGTACTGTAACGGAGGACGGGACATTCTGTTTCCCCGAGGCATGGCAGCGCAACAGCAACGAGGAAACGCGAGGCAGGCGGCGTGAGGCGACGAGCGCACAGCGCAAAGATTTTCAGAGGGTTTGTCGCAACTCTAGCTGGGCGGCAACGGGACTTTCGCCCTGCCGTCTACTTGGGTCTACATAGAAGCGCGGCAAGCCCCAAAAGCCGACGACGGACGGAGCTCACGATACGACAGAGGCGGGAGGAGGGAAGTTGTACAAAAAGCTAGAGCCTTCGCGTCCGTCGGGCGGGCCGGGGCGACAGAAAGATATGGGCGAAACGACGGCGCGATCGATCTTCGCGCTCGCTGTCGAAGCCCTGTAGGCGTATGTGATGTGGGGGCCCTCTGTTTAGAGCTCGACCGCGAGAGCAGGGAACGGGACCTTCAAAATCCGTTTTGCTCCCCGTCCGTGTGGACCTTGTCTACTGCACGTCCAGGTCCCGGAGTCCCCCGATGTCCCGATTCCGCAGGTCCACTCGTCCTTCCGGCCGGGACCGGGCTTTTTGCTCGTCGTCCGCCAAACCTTCCGCCCGTCCGCCTGCAGCCATCTCCTTTTTCCATCTTTGCGTCGCCCCTACTTCATCGCTTTGACCCAGCCGAGCAGGTCGACCTTGGCGGCCTCCGAGTCCATGACGTACTTGTGGCGCGTCAGCTCCTTGGGCGTCATCCTCTTGGCGGGGTCCTTGACGAGGCAGAGGTCGACAAACTCCTCCATCTCGCGCGGGAACTTGCCCTCGGGAAGCTTCGGCGGCGGCTCGTTGACAATGTGCTGCAGCAGGTCGAGGATGCTCATCTGGGCGCTTGACCCTTCGAGGCTGACGCTGGCACGGCTCTTTCGTCGCTTCACCTTGTCCTTGTCCCTGGCGGCAAAGTGCGGCGCCGGCTTGGTGGGCGACAGGGTCCCGGCGAGGTCGTCGGGTAGATCGTCGTCGTGGTCATCGTCGTCGGAGCCGCCGTCGCTGTCGGCAAACGGGAAGCGTCCCAGCGCCACCTCAATCACCGAGACGCCAAGCGACCAAACATCCGACTTGACGCTGTACTGTTCGCCCTGGATGCGCTCCGGCGACATGTAGGTGCTCGTCCCCACAAATGTGTCGGCGATACTGTTGATGAGCTCGCCCGACACACCAAAGTCGCAGATCTTGATCTGGCCCATACCATTGACGAGGATGTTGCTTGGCTTGACGTCGCGGTGGATGATGCGATGCTCATCGTAGAGATACGTCAGCCCATGCACCACCACGACAGCGATCTTGCCGCACACCTCCGGCGGAATCGGCCCGTAGTCCTTGTAGATTGCATCGAGGGACCTGCGCGGGGAGGTCAGGGGGACAGGTAGGGTCGAAGAGAAGAGAGACAGGGGTCAGCCGGCTAGTCTGGGTACTGCCAGTAATGTCGTCGCAGTCGTCGCCGCTGGGCTCCTCTCTCAGCAGCACACCGTTGCCTCGGACTCACCGCTTGTCCATGAACTCCATGCACATGCAGATGTGCGGCTCGTTGAGGTAGGCGCCGTAGAAGCTGACAATGTATTTCGAGTTGCACTCGTGGAGGATCTGGAGCTCTCGCAAGATCTGCTTTCGCACTGTCGGTTTCGCATCGATAAATACGACCTAGCAGCGGGGTGGAGAACGAGGGGAAGGACGTTTGGGCGCGGTCAGACTCTCCGTACTCTTGCAAAGGCAGTGCCGTCGAATGCACGCATGGAAGGGGGAGAGACTCACCTTCTTTGCCATCACTGTCCCACTCTTCTCGTGAAGCACCTGGCAGGCGGGGAAGTCAGATCGTCGAAGGCGGAGGCGAAGGAGAGACAAGAGTAGAAGAGTGATCAGTTGGGCAGGCTCTCGAGGCAAGCGGGACATCGATACGCGAGCGGCGATCCAGCGTCCCTGTGCGGTGTCCGGGCCCAAGACGACGGATGCTAGCTGCAAAGCTGCCTCGCAAATGAGAAGCCTGCCGGGACTGGTGACTGTTTCATTCGCTCGTGCACGTTGCCTCCGGCTCCATCGATCGAAGCCATCGTAGTTCGTCCCTAGCGCGCCCGCAGCTCTCACCTTTGTCACTGTTCCGCCATTCCCCGCGCCCAGTTCGCTCAGAGTCGTGAGGTCTTCGTTCTTGAGGTCGAGCTTGTACTCGATGCCCAACTCGAGGTTGGCCAGCTGTTCGCTCAGCTTGCTGTGGTAGTTGACCGGCTCCGGCACCACCGCGGCAGAGCCGCGGCCGGAGCCGAGCGTGGATCTTGACGCTGCACCGGTGCCTGACGTGGATCCAGCCTGTTCGGATGAAGAGGAGCCCGCTGCCAGGCCGGAGCTGCCGATGCTAGGTTTCGTCGAGGTTTGTGGCGAGGACAGCGGAGACTCAGTGAGCTGGAGGCCTTTGAAGTTGCGCTTCTTGCGGATCGAGCTCGACGAGGGGAGCATGGTGAAGGACGGGGCGAGGTCGAGGAAGGCCCACTTGCTCTTCTCTGCGGAGACGTGGTGCGGGGTAGCGTGGCGAGTGTGCAGTGGTGAGGTTTGGTGTGTTCTACGAGGCTTTGTTCCGGCGCACTGGCCTGGCTACGATCGAAGAAGTGCGCGACGGTGACGCAGGAGCTCGCGGTCGTGCGTTGACGGTAGCGTGATGCGACGTAGAGTGGATAGGCGGCGGTGCGACGATGATGGATGTGTCGTTGAAGTGATGAACGGGAGAACGGCGAAGGGGTATAGAAGCATCGATAGGGGGGCGTGATGCAGGCAGGCAGCACGAGGCAGCAGGCTCCGCGACGACGAAGGGGCCTCTCCTGCCTTGCTGGGGTCCGCCTTCGCTCACCTGCTCGCCCGCTCGGCCCTCTGCGTCGCCCCACTTGCTGGCCGCGCGAAAGAAGCGGCGCGTGCGCTGCCAAAAAATCAACACCAAAAATGGCAAAGAAAAGGGTCTCGATGAGCCAGCTTGCCCCCCCGCGGTGTGGCTCGCTCGCTCGCTGCCAGCGCCACCATCCCGGTTCCGCTCCGTTCTTCGTCACCGCCTCTGCCACACCACCCCTGGCTCGGGCTGGACCACGAGTGTGGCACTCTCCAGCGGCGTCTCTCCATGTTAAATGTACACTACGCTGTGCTCCATCGCGCCGCCCGTTGCTACATCATGGTTACAGCCTTTCTCACCTCGAGCGAACCGTCCACATTCATCCTTGCTGGCCATGCATTTTTCAACATGTCGGCGGCCGAGATAGCGTACGGTGGCGCCTCGGGCCAAGGTGGGAGCAGAACGGGGTCGACGAGGGAGACATCTACCACTAAAATAGCAAAATGCACAGCAGCGTCGATGTAGCGACATCAAGCGTTGCGGGGAGCGCACACGAAGAGCGTCACACAGGAGGCTTCAAGACAAAAAGATCCTTCATTACGAGGGTACTGAGCCACTACAATGGTGTCTACCGCGGCCGGGTAGGCCGACATGCCCCTCTTGCGAAAACCAACAATCGTTCGACGGTCCATCAGATCTGAGCGGCCAACCCTCCCTTCGAGCTCAGGAACAAGCTCCCACTTAAGGTCGCAGGCCAATGTTGCATCGTCGGGCAAAGGTCCTCGGCGGGCGACTAGAACCAGCTCGCACCCCGAAGGATGAAGCTGGCAAGGCCCATGTATAGCCTCGCTGTCGTAAAGGGCGGCGCAACGCTCGGTCTTCATCCACTGGACTGAAAATTGTGGCATGCAATTGAGCATGTAAGATCCGGTAATCGACTCTATTAAGTGATTCTGTAAAGTACTGTAGTAGGGGGGGGGGGGTTGGGTTGGGTTGGCAAGGGCGGAGGGAGAAGTAGGGCGGTCAGCGGGACGGCACCGGGCTGCAGAATGGCGGCAGAGTGGCGAGGAACAGCCTCCAAAGACAGTCCGACGGTGAAGGGGCGGAAGGTCAAGGGCCTGCGATGGATCACTGCAACTCACTCTAATGGCGACAAGGTGGTTTACACAGCGGCGAGGATGGCGGAAAGTCGGAGAAAGCGGATATAAAGAGGTCAGCATAAGGGCGCAAAGAGAAGCGGAACGGCAAGGGTAGGGGGGGGGGAGGGTGACACTCGCGATCTTGAAGGGAGAGATGGTAGATAGACGGCCGGCCAAGGTATATATACGTTGTCCGAGCGACCCTCGGGCGAGGAAGACGAAAAACAGAGAAACCCAAACCGAAAAAAAATAATCTCCGCAGCCTTGCCGCAGCCGGCGAGCGACCTTTCTCTCGTCCGAAAGCTGTGCGCATCCTCGTGCTGTGCCGTCCTCCAGCAAGATTCTCGCTGTAACCCCTGCACGGTCGCTACAAACCTCTGTCGTGTCTATTTACCTGCCGCGGGTATTCTGACGAGCCGTCAACGCCTTCCGGCGTCGGTGACCTGCCTTGTCCTCCTCTCTTCCCCCGCCAAGCCTTTTGCTGTCCTGAGAAAGTGTAGCAGACACACCGTGGAACATGAGGTTAAGTGTAGTGTACCCTGCAAAAGTGCTCCGTGAGGCAGAATCGGGCAGCATCTGCCGTGGGCCTTCATCACGCTACAACGTTCCTTTCTCGCGAGTCGGCCAACAACAGCAACTGCGTCGGCCGTTCTGATATGTCATTAAGAAGTGCGGCTCTCTTCAGCAACTGAAAGGGGCTCCTGCCGACGTGGTCCCGAGCCTGGCCGACCGTCAGACGACGCTTCCTCTCTCGTACTTGTTTGGCTTCCCTCTCCCTCGTCTTCCTGGTGATTCCTCGTCCTCGTTCTCCCCGCCTCCAAGCTGCTGCGATTCTACGACCTGCGTCTGTGTCGTCCCACCTGCCCTGCTCTTTGTCGTCCTCCTGGCCTTGCCCTTAACCTTGCCCTTATCTTTCCCGGCATGTCCATGTTCGTGATCGGGGTGGTGATCATGCCCACAAGCCTCGGATTGCGACCCGGCCCTCCTTCTCTTTACCTCCTGCCTCTTGGCTTTCAATGCAGCGCTGACGTTGGGACCCGATCCATCGCTGTCCGAATCAGAATCAGAATCGGTCGTGTCCGAGGAAGAAGAGGAGGAGCCAGAAGAGTCGTCCGACGAGGACTCGTCAAGTGCTTTCGGTTTGTGGTAGATACAGCAGACTGTTTCCAGAAGTGTGACGAGTCAGCTCACGAGGGGGCGATTTCAAACCACACGGCGGGGAGAGGATGGACAAACTTACTCTTAGACTTCTTCCTGCCCAACCCTTCGTTGTCCACCGTCTCGTCGGTCCACACTACTCGACGGGCAGAGCTCGATCCGGCCCCGCGTAATCTGAGAACGCCATCATTGCCGTCTGTCCGATCGCGATGGCGGTGGGAGGAAGAGGAAGGTTGGTGGTCTTCTCCTTGCGGCTGTTGCGTGAGGGTGCGCGAGGCCGTACCCGCTGCAACGTCATGCGAGCGTGTGACGTTCCCTGCCATCGTGCGTGCGTGCGTGTGCGTGTGTATGTGTGAGCGGGGCGAGCAGTGAAGTTATGCCAGGGCGAAAGATGGATGGAAATGAGCGGTGGACTGGAAGAGGAGCATTGAGTGTGGTGGGGTGTTGGTTGTCGGCCTCTTGATCCACGAGAAGAGAGAGCGAGCGAGGTCCTTGCGCAGTTTCTCGAACCCTCCACTTGGTCGCGCAACCGAGCCACGGTCTGTGCAAAGGTTCGTCCACCTCCTTCCGTGCACCTGCGCAGCGCCGCCGTCACCATTCGCCAGACATCAAAGACGTTGCGGTCTTGTCCCTTCAAAGACAGCTCAATCGCACAAATGAACGAGGAGGGGAGATAAGAGTGTTCCTGGTTCCAGCCAGGCAAATAAATATAAGAAGACAAAGCGGGGGGATTTACAGAAGTGCCGCTGACGATACGGCCGTTCCATCATCCGTGCACACGCCCGTGATCCCCCGCCTCCGTCTGCCAAAAGAAGCCCCTCCGCAGATGCACCTGCTGGGCCACAGGCATCGACTCAACTCGACGTGAGGATCCGGAGTCGGGCCATCCTTTGCTGCGGTCCTCGGTCACCCAGACCGTCCCGGACGAACCGGCGCCCTCGGACGGTGGGACCTGAAGACGCAACAAAAGAAACCGCCGCGCTGGATTTCTCGCGCCGAGAGAGGTGCCGGGATAGCAAAGCGGGAAGAGTGGGGAAAGCGCCGGGGGGGGGAGAGGGGGGGAATGGCAGAGGAACGCGGATGAGGGGGCAAAGAGAGAGCTAGAAGGGAGGGGAGGGGAGGGCGGGTATCAAGCCGCGGCGACAGACGAATGAGGAGTGAGGGTCAAGACAGATCCGAGAGGGGAGGGGAGAAGCGACGGGGAACAACATTTACGGATGTGAGGAAAGGGGACGGTGACGCTTTAAGGACGGTGAGCTGGGCTGAGTGAAGTAGAGAAGGCGAAGCAGTGGGCGCGACGGAGGGATAGGCGTGGCTTGCAGCGAGCTTAGATCCACTCCCACTCGATCGGGACCATGCCCTCGGAGACGGTGGCGATGCTCTCAAAGGCGGCCTTGGAGAGGTCAATCGACTTAGTGTTGACGCAAGTGGGGCACTCGTCGGCGACCGTGACGGTGACCGACTTGCTGGGCTGGTCCTTGCGGAAGATGCGGACCTTCTTGCCGCACTTGGAGCCGTTTGCGTAGGTCGAACTCTGCAGGGCGGCGATCATGGCCGTATCGGGGTTGTATGAGCCGCAGGCGCCAGCGTTGCCTCCCTGCATGTAGTAGGTGGCGTAGCCTCCGGTGACCATGCTGCTCGAGCTACTGCTGCTTGACGACGACGACGACTCTTCTTTGGACGACGACGACGACTGCTGAGACGATGAGGCAGACTGGCTCTCGCTGCCCTGCTGCTGGCTGCCGCTGTCCTTGTCAGTGCTGGCCTGCTGCGTCTTTGGGGTCGCCTCGACGCTGATGGCAGTGCTCGACGAGGACTTTGTGGCGGGCTTCTGGCCCTTGCCGCTCTGCGAGTCCGACGAGTTCGAAGAGTTGGAGGACTCGGACGAGTTGGAGGACTCAGACGCCTTCGAGGACTTCGAATCGGACGACGACTTCGAGTCCGAGGACGACTTCGACGAGTCCGAAGACGTCTTGCCCGAGGCCTGCTGATTCTTGTCAGTGTTGGCGGAGTCGCTCGAGCCGGAGGTCGAGGCAAGCTTCACGTGAGGGGTGTAGGAAGAAGCGGCGGCGGTCGAGGTGCTGTCGCCATCATCATCGCAGTCGTCCTCGGTCGTGGCAGTAGTGGTGGCGTCCTCATCGTCGTCCTTGCCCTCGTCGCAGTCTTCCTCATCGTCATCGTCGTTCGAGGAAGCGCTGTTGTTGGAGGACGAGTCGGTGTTCTTGGTCGACGACGATCCGCTGGCCTCCTTTCCAGAGGAAGAGGCGCTGTTGTTGGCCGAAGACGACGACGACGACGCGCCCTCGGACGAGTGACCGGCGTTAGAAAAGCTAGACCCGGAGTGAGATGATCCGGAGTTGGAGCCCGAGCTGTTGTGGGACGACGCTCCCTGGTTGCTCGACGCTCCCTGGTTGCTCGACGCTCCCTGGTTGCTCGACGCTCCCTGGTTGCTCGACGCTCCCTGGTTGCTCGACGCTCCCTGGTTGCTCGACGCTCCCTGGTTGCTCGACGCTCCCTGGTTGCTCGACGCTCCCTGGTTGCTCGACGCTCCCTGGTTGCTCGACGCTCCCTGGTTGCTCGACGCTCCCTGGTTGCTCGACGCTCCCTGGTTGCTCGACGCTCCCTGGTTGTTCGACGCTCCCTGGTTGCTCGACGATTCCTTGTCGGAGCCAGAGTTGGCGCCGGAGCCGGTCTGGGTATCCTCGTCGCAGTCAGCCTCGTCGGAGGCGGAGGTCTGCGAGGAGTCCTGGCTCTGCGACGACGATCCCTTGGACGAGCCGGAGCTGTTTTCCGATGACGAGCCTTTACCAGCGCTGGAGCTGTTCTCCGAAGATCCCTGGCTGGAGCCCGAGTTGTGCGACGATGAGCCCTGGCTAGCTTCAGATGAGCCCTTGGACGAGCCGGAGTCGGTGACCGAGGAGCCAGAGTGGGAGCCGGTGCTGTTCTCCGACGACGAATCCTTGTAAGAGCCAGAGCTGTTCTCGGACGACGAGTCCTTGCTAGCGTTGGTGTTCTGCGACGAAGAGGCCGAGTTGGAGCCCGAGTTGGAGCTCGAATTGTCCTGCGACGACGAGTCCTTGGAGTCTGAGCCGGAGCTGGAGCCAATCGGGTTACCGTTTTCGTCGCAGTCGGCGGCTCCGGTCTGGGCACTGCCCGAAGACGAGCTGCCCGTGGTGCCCTGGGAGCTGGAACCGACCGACGACGACGCGGACGACGACTGGTCCTTGCTCAACGAGCTGCTCGCCGCCGAGTTGGACAACGAGCTCGTGGAGTCATTGGAGCCAGACGACTGCGAGTTCTCAGAAGCCTGCAACGACGATCCCTTGCCCGAGTTGGCCGAGACCGTGGTCGAGGCGCTGTCCTTGCTGCTCTCCGAGTGCGAGGCGCTGTCCGAGGCCGAGTCCTTGCTATCCTGCTGCGACGAGCTCTGCTTGCCGGAGCTGCTGGAGCTGCTGCTCTGGCCGTTGCCCGTGGTGTTGGTCGAGCTCAACTGCTGCTTGCTGTCGTTGCTGCTGGACTGGGCCGAGCTGGACTTGCTGTCCTTGGAGTCGGACGACTTGTCGGCGTGGCTGGTGTCGCTGCTGCTCGACTTGGAGGAGCCATCGCCGTTCGTGGTAGTGGACGAGGCGCTGGTGCTGGAGCTGTCGGCAGAGTCGCTCTTCGACGAGTTCTGGGCGTCCTTGCTGGACGACTGGGAGCCGGACGACTCGCTCGAGGAATCCTTAGACGAGGTCGTCTCGCCGTTACCATCGGTCGAGGTGCTTTCGCTGCTGGCGTTCGATTCGTTGCTGCTGCTGCTGGCTGACTCGCTCGAGGAGCTCTCGCTGCTTTGGCTGCTCGACGACTGGCTGTTGGAGGACTGGTTCGTCGAGGTGGTGGTGGCGCCGCCGTCGTGCCTGCGCACCTTGCGCTGCATGCGGCGGTGGAGAGGGAGGTTGTTGACGATCGCGTTTCCGCCGGCGGAAGCGTGTTGCGCGTTGAGTTGGTTGCCCGCAGCCTGCTGAGGGCCGACAGCGGCGACGGCGATCGCCGCGAGGGCGATGCAGACGGTCCTGGCGATGGGAGCCATGGCGATGGATTGTGGTAGTAGTGGTGGTGATGGAGGGAAGGGGTTCTATTGATGTTGGACAGATGCTATGCCGCGGTGGGCGATGTGTATGCTACCTTGCAAGGAGGGAAAAGACTGAGAAGGAGCGATGCCGGGGAGCTCAACGAGTGTCCTATCAAAGTAGATTCGAAGAGGGGAGGCGGTCGAGAGGGAGGCCAGGGAGAGGTGCGAGGAAGGGAGGGTAGGAGGGAGGGAGAGGGAGGTGTTGGTGGCTGATGAGGGAGAAGGAAAGGATGGAACTCTGCACGGCAGAAGTCAAGCGCCTAATATACGAGGAGCCGAGGGAGGGAAGGATCGGATCAACCGAAGGCAGGAGACACAGAGGGGGGAGGCGTTGACAGGCAGGATGATGGTGGTGATGAGCAGGCAAGAAAGCGAAGGCCAGGTCAGGGGGGAAGGCGAGGGAAGGCGAGGGAAGGCGATCAAAGGGGTGGCGCGAGGGCGCGCACCCACGGTCTCACGCAAAGCAGGGGGGCGAGCAGCAGGCAGCAGGCAGCAGGCAAGCAGGCAAGCAGCAGGCAGGGCAGCGGAGGAAGGATGTCTGTCATGCTTGCGCCCTTGCCGCGCTCATGGACAACTCAATGAAATGCATCAATACAAAACAGAACAACGCGGCGCCCTTTGTATTCAAACGTCGGCCGATTTTCTTCATTTAACTTAACTAATTATGTATGTATTGAGCTGCACTTGCCTCGGCTTGGCCCGGTTAGGCGGCGTCGAATTCGAGGGTATCGTCTGCCCTGCCCTCAGCATGCGTCCACATATGCAATCTCGCTACGGCCGGTACCGACCACGCTGGCCAACTACATTGTATGTATGCACATACCGTTGGCACCCGTAGACCTCTGGCCGCTCGACCATGCGGACGGGCCTTGCTCTGTGCTTTGCTCGTCGTCCCAGCGATATCGACAAAGGCGACACCAGCTGGGCTGGACAGACGGAGGGAGAGCCCGGCCAGGCAGAAGATGGTACGTACAGGTGCGGACAGGCAGACAGACCGAGACGACGCCAGAGCGTCAGAAGGGCTCCGTGCGGGGCAACGGCCAACCTTCGCCACCAACCGGCTGTGTGGACGCAGCAAAGG
The DNA here is from genome assembly GCA_900291925.1 of Thecaphora thlaspeos. Taxonomy (NCBI): domain Eukaryota; kingdom Fungi; phylum Basidiomycota; class Ustilaginomycetes; order Urocystidales; family Glomosporiaceae; genus Thecaphora; species Thecaphora thlaspeos. Next base: position 175,859 of record UWYS01000003.1, on the reverse strand, counting down.
CTAGCGTCGTCACGCAAGCCCGCTGCCTGCTGCAACTCGAGCACAGCTTCATGCTCCTTGCCACTGACTTCCGCCGATCTCGCACTGGACACCGGCATCAGATTGGTCAGAGCGGCAGCGTGGTCCGTCTTTCCTACGCAGCCCCCGTCTTCTCTGGCCCGCCGGCTCCGAACGGCTCGCCAGCTAGTGTGGATGTACATACATATGTAATTATGGACCTTTGCTTAGATGGGATTAAGCACAGTGCGTACCGAGTGCCACCGTCGAGACGAACGAGGGAACGCTCACGCCGACGTCGTCTAGACAGCATACTGTACATCCAGCCATACGGTCGGTCTCTTGCCGGCGAGCCACCTCCAGGACGCACCGCTGGCCAGAATCCATGCATGGGCGACTTACATACATATTGCGCCCCGCCCTCTTGGCTGCTTCCACTTGCGCATCTCTACAGCCGCCGCCAGCAGCCAAGCAAAGCCTCCCTCAACACAATCTTATTGTATTCGTCCTTCCCGACCTTCTTACATATGTACAAAACGACCGGCCCGAGAAAGCAACACGCAAGTTATGTAACTTACATCGGGTCCGAGCCCCTAGGTATTGTAAACCATGAGATGGCGACATGTAATTATGTACGGCATCGCAGTTGTGTAGCGTATTGTCGATGAGAGGCCGGGGGCCGCAGGTACCGATACGAACATACGCAAGGTTCGTCCGCTAAAGGTGGACCACATCGCATGGATCCTGGGGGGCGGCTAAGAGACCATGATGTACAATGTACAGAGCATGCTGATCATCGGTGCATCGCTAGGCTTTCGTAGCTCCGGCGTGGCGTCGACCCACGTTGTCCGCTGATGTGCGATCGCAACGTCAACGCTTTGACGTTGCAGACGTCCTCATATGGACTCTAACCACGATATAGGCCCTCGTCGTCGCCGTCGATCCAAAAAGAAGAAGGCGGGTCACTGCAGAGTACTTTTGTCGGTCGGCAATGCGAAGCTCGCACTCCATCCTGGGCCTGATGCCTCGTTCCTCGCACGCAGGTACTGACCACTAGGTGTGGTGTGTAGTGCCGGCTTGCGACGGCGGCAGAAAGGTTGTTCCTGCTTGGCAACGGACAGGGGCTCGAGCGTTGCATCGCAAGGGGTCGAAAGAAGGCCGCGCGAACTTAACTACAGCTACATAAGAATGGCAATCGCAATCCCTCAATTGCGTCGATGAAGGCAGCGATGACCGCTAGGCTGAACGGTCAATAATAAAATATGTAAGACGGACCGCCGCACTCCCCACAGCTGATCTCATAGAGTATCCGCGCTGTGCTTTTAGTTACCGTTCTTTGCAGGGCAGTCCCTGCCATAGGGGCCCTTTCTGTTGCACAGACTGCACAACCTCCTTGGGCAATCCTTGAGGCAAGCGTAGGCCTGTACGGACACGGTTCTGTGAGAGCGTCGCTCGAGCCCCTCCTCAAGCGCTTGCGTGGCGGCGCGCTATCGTCGTCGACACTGAGGGCCTTTGCGACCCGCGGCTTCTCAGCTAGCACAGTTCGGTAAGCACTGTGTCTGCCATATTGTAGCGTTTGTGGTTCCAGCGCCGTGATCCTGGTCTGCGCTTCTCCCTGGTTGTGCCCAAGCTGGTGAGCTGGTGAGCTGGTGGCCTAGGGCAATGACCCTTGTGCTGTCTGATGAGCGAGGCGTGTATATAGGACTCGCCTTCGGCGAGTGTTCACAGGTCCAGATCCACACGTCACTGCGAGGTGTACTCAAACTCCTCCCTTGCAAAAAGGGACCCGAGTCGACAGTTCGTAGCCAGGTCTCCAACACTTCCCTTCAACCCAAGCTCTCTAACTGAGAGCTTAGCTCCGAGTACTCTTGTGCTGTCCTTATCTTCGACAGGGGAGGTCTCATAAACTGTAGTATGGTGTCTGCGTGTCGGCCCTGCTGCCCGTCGCGGTGTCCTGGGACGCTCAGGGGAGGGGAAAGGTGGAATCGAACGTGCGCTGACGCTGGCGCGTTGCAGGGGCCGTATCCGTCGGATCCTTCGGCAATTTCGGGCTCATAACCTCGCGACAACCTGCTACGCAAAAAGCGACCCGGATCGACAGTGGGGACCTAGGTTCGGTATATGAGCAGGTGTAGACACATGCTGTTTGCCACAATGACGGAATATAAGCTCGTCTCGCTCCATCGTCCCCTTTCTTGCAATTCACCGCTTCTCATAGGCACAGCCACGTTTTACAAGCAAGGAGGCCTCGATGGCCCGAGGTATCTTCCATTGCATCGCCTAGCCCACGATGACAGCGACTAACAACAGATGTGATCGGCGGTGTCTTGCTCGCGCACCCTAGCCAAACGGATCAAAGTCCTTCCAGGCGTCTTGCCCTCCGCCCGCTCCATTCGTCCGCGTCTTGGCGTGGGCGCCCTTGTTAGTTGTCGGCTGCAGGACAGCCCCTCCCCACCCTGGCGGCGCCGCTGTCATCGCCGACGTCAGTGCTGGTGCAGCCGACAGTGACGCTCCACCGCCGCCGCCCGTTGCCGAAAGCGACGGCGCGAAGCTCGAGCCCATCGTGCCGAGGAGTCCGGACGAGACAGCGTTGGACGGCTCGATCGCTTTCGTCGTCTGGCTGAACGTAGGCGTGAGGATCGTCGAGGAGGTGCTGCTGCTGGACCAGGTAGTGGCAGGCGGTAGGCTGATGTTGTAGTTTGGCCCGCCGCTGCCGTTTGCGGTCGAGGTGGCCGACGCCGGCGGTATGCTGCGGGTAATCTTCGTTGTCGTCGAGCTGGAGGCTGGCTCGAGGATGTCGTTCCATCCGGCGCTGGCCGCCTTGCTGGCGATGGAGCTTGACGAGCTCCGGTTCGACGACAGCGCAGGCTGGCTCGAGGATTGAGGTGGTGGTGCCAAGGACGGCAGCAGTGCTCTCATGCCGCTGCTGCTAGTGCTGGCCTCTCGGTTGATTGAGGCGGACGAGGCGCTGTGCGCGGGCTTCGACGGCCGGAAACCTGATCCGCCGGTGTGCGAGGGCGTCAGCGCCGGTGTGCTGGCCCCAATTGGCGTCGATACAGCGCTCTGGCCGAACGGCTCGTCAAATCCGAACGGATCCACCGCTCCCGTGTCCCTGGACACCTCCTTGCTGGCTCCGCCTGCCGTCTTGGCGTTGCCGACGAGCGTCGCAAAATCGATCTCTCCGCCTGCGCCTATGCCGATGACGCCTCCCTCGAGACCGCCGCCGCCGCCAAACTGCTGCCGCCCGACGAAGCTCGCCGTGTGCTCCTGGGCGGTCTTGACTTCGCGAAGGTGTTGCGTGTGCTCGGTCACCACCTTGGCCGACATCGCCTCGATCGCCTTGACGAAGCGCGCAAATTGGTCCGCGTTCAGCAGCGGCGACATGCTCATCACCCACAGCTGCGGGATGATGGCCGTCGCGAGCGTCTCCCGGTCGACCTTTTTCGACATGACCTCGTGGACCGCGAGCGTCGCGATCATGACCGAGGGTTCCTTCGTCTTGATGCGTGCAAGGATCGGGACGAGTCGCTCGGTAAGCGTGTGCTTGTCAAGGATTGACACGAGCGAGTGGAAGCAGATGAGCGTGTTGACCTTGACGCTGAGCACCTTGGTCTTGGCGAACAGGATTGTCAGCTTGGGAAAGAGGACCTCCTTGACGTGGGCGTACTCGAGGATCTCGGCGAGTCGCGGAACCGTGTTGAGCGCCTTTTCCTGGACCATGACATTTTCGGCCTCGAGCGCCGCGTAGAGCAGCGGCGTTACCTCCTCGCGGAAGACGGGCGGGCTGGTCTTGGCGACGAACAGCTCGATCTGGTCGAGGAGTAAGAGGTGGTGAGCCTCTTGGTCCTTGATCTGGAATAGCGGCTTGATCTTCGGCAGCACCGAGCCGGTGAACTCGATCGACGAGAGATTCTTGGAGATGTAGAAGACGTTCGGCAAGATAAAGGGAAGCAGCGAGCGGTCCGACATGAGCTCGAGAGCTGCGGGGAGCACCTTGCGACGCAGCAGGCGGTCCGAGAACTGAGGCAGGATCGTCAGTAGGCCCTTGAGATACTGGATCCGCTCCTCCTTTGTTCGGCCGGCGAAGTTTTCGCGCTCCATGAACTTGAGCGTTGAGACGAGGATGCCGTTGAAGTAGGCCGCCTGCTGGAAGCTCTGCGCGTCGAGCCTCGAGGCCGGGAAGCGGGTAAGGAGGCTGCTAAGCAGGTCGACGACCTCTCGCCCCATTCGCTGCCAGCCGGAGCTTCCTACGATCGTCGCGAGCTGGTCGGCGTTGGTGCGCAGTGTGGTCATGTTGTTGCGGTTGCGGAAAGGCGGTGATCCGCGGTTGTGCACGGCATGAACGATGCAGCCGAGCGAGTACATGTCGTTCTCAGGGCCCAGCTTCTCGTCGAGGATCTCTGGCGCCAGGTAGTCAAAATTGCGGCTGAGGGCGGGCGGGAGCGAGGGGTCGTAGTCCGGAAAGGACCAGGGCGTCGGCGTTCCGTCGGGAGCGGCCAGCGGCGTGAGGAAAGAGAAGCCGGCGATCTTCCAGTCGCCCTTTGCGTTGATGAGGATCGACTCGGGCGTGAGGTTCTGGTGAACCATCTTTGCGCTACCGTGGAGGAACTCGAGCCCCCTCGAGACCTGCAGCAGGCCCTTTTGGATCTCGACCTCGTCGAGCTGGACGTCGGCGTGGTGGTCGGCGACGAGGGCCTCTTGCAAGGTGGCAAAGACCTGCTCTGTGGCGAACGTGACCTCGTTCCGCGATTCCTCGAGCGGCTCGACGACCTCGAGGATGCAGGGATGCCGGAGCCTCGTCAGGCTGGAGGCTTCCTTCTTGAGCTGCTCCAGTACCGCCGTCCTAGCCTGACCGCGGGTGTTGAGCGTGTGCGCCCATACTGAAACGGTGCTCCTGCCTGCAGGCGCCGATGCAGAGGGCGTGCTGGACGATGCGTTCCGCGAGGCCTTGTAAATCTTCCATAGCCCGCACTGTGCCGGTGTCTGGGACTCGTCGATGGTGTAGTTGACGGAGATGTTGGTCCGGCCAAAGTAGGACGACGCCTGGCTCAGGAATGAGGCCATCTCTGGCGGCCGGTGGTCGTGGCGATAGTGGTGATGGCGGCGCTGAGTCGATAGAAGTGGCGTAACGTGTGGGGTGGTGTGAGGGTAGGAGGGAGAGGGCGGAGGTGCAGAGGAAGGTGTTGGTCTCGGTGTGGGTCCGTTCCCCGTTGCCCCGTGCCAGCAGCAGGGGGACCCGATCTCCGCTTGCATCGGGCTCTGGGTAATGCGGCCGCCCCTTTGTCCACCGTGCCACTCCCTACCCTCGTACCTGTGACCAATATATCGACGGTTAGCCAGGCCGTGAGCTGGCCTCTCGATCGAGAAGCGACATCGATGGAGCTTGCCCGCCGAGATCCAGGTGTAGCGGGAGCTCTCTCGACGTCCGTCAAAGCGTGAGCGCACGCTCGGCTTTCTTCCTTCATTCATCCTTCTCTACGTAGTCGCCACGCATTCCCTCGACACCCCTCTCACACAGTGGATCCAATCTTCCTTCGTTCAAAGCATAGAAGGCAAGTACATCCATTGCGCGACTACAGGAAAAAATACAAGGCACCTTTGTAGCGACAATGTCGGTCAACTGGATGGGCAGCAAGGTTCTGGTGCTCCGGAAGCGATCCCACGTCAACGCTTTCGCGGCGTGCCGTCCGGGCGCTGGTGACAACAACAGCGACGACAATGACGTCGCAGCCGCACAGTCTGGCCCGACGGGATGGACTCCCTTCCAAGCGTCCCTGCCGAGCGAAAAGCAAGACCGCCGCCTCTTGCAGAGGTACTTTGGCGCGCAAACTCGCAGCGCCCTCGCCGACATCCATTCGCAGCAGCAGCAGCAGCGGCAACAGTCGCAAAGGTCCTCGCTTCTCATAGCCTTGCCACCGGCCGGACGACATGCCGTCCGTTCTGCTCTCGCTGCATCGACAAGAAGTGAGGAGGAGATGCAGGGCTTCAGAGAGTCGTTCGACATCGGCACGATCAGCTCCGCCGCGGGCTGCCGATCCCGCGAGCATACCAGCATGTCTGCTCACGATCGCAATAGGGCTAAAGTCCTCCTGAGGATGAATTGGCTGCAGCCGGGAAAGCAGCTTCAAGCTAAGCGACCCAGCCGAGCTCATCTTAGACAGGGCACTAGAAGCCGATGCAGAGACCATCCAGGGGTGACGGCGTCGACGCCAGACGCTGAGCTGCTCGACGGACCTGACGACACTGAGATGTGGAGCCTACCGCCCGAAAACGAAACTAGCAAGCCCTGTTTGAGCCAAAGCTCCTCGGACGAAGGCAACAGCGTTGACGCCGACGCTGAATCGGGACGCGCAAAAGCAGGACACGACGACTCAGGTGTAGACGTTTCGGGCCATTCGGACGGCCGTCTCATCTGTCCCACGGCCCCCAGCGGAGAGAAAGGGGGATCGTCCTTGACAACAGTGTCGAACTGCGACCAAGCAGGCAGCGCCAACGACCGGGCGCCGAGCGACCCGCCACGCGAGCTCAAAGCTAAAGATCGTGAGTCCACCTATTCTCGACACGCTACACGGTCAAAACCGCGCCCGGCATTCGCTGTGCCATTCGAGAGGCATCAGTTCGACGCTCCGATCGAGCTTGAGGCGGACGGCTTCGCCGAAGACCACCGTTCGCTGGTGAGGTCCATCCATGCAACGAAAGAGGCGATTTGGAAAGCTGCACTCGGCGCACCGGCCGAACGTTGATGATTCTCTAGTACACCGCCATGTCGCCGCACTCCTCTCAGAGAGTGGAGCCCATTCCGCTGAGCAGGATCCACTCAAAGACGTCTTGACCGCCGTCGCCATCTTCTACCTGCCATAGCCCCTCCGTCCGCGACGCTTCTGGGTCCGTCGCCCCCTCAAGCGCGTCGTTCCCACCTCTCTCAAGCTGCCGCAGTCGCCTTCCCAGCATCAGCGCAGCATCATCCTTAGGCGCTCGGCAACCCAGTCTCCGGCCTGCGCTTGGCGACAAAGACGAACAGCTCGTCGTCCGGATCGGCGTCGCCGTCAGCCGCTTTGTCGAAAGCAACGGTCACAGAGTCGGCGGTGACGTCACCATCGACCGGTTCCATCAAGTCGCTTGCGCGCGATCCGAAGCGATGCCAATCGCCGCCTCCCTCCACTTCTTTGTCCTCGTTCTCTTCCCTTGACTCTCCTTCACCTCGTTTCGCACCACGGGCCTTCCTGCGGCAGTCTACAGCCTGGTAGTCGAACCACGATCCAAAAGCTGACCAGAAAGGCTGCTCTTTGATCAAGGAGCGGATCTTGTACGATATGACGACCTCTGGCGATGTGCCTTGACCCGATGCAAGCCTAGACGTCGTCGCCGTCTGATCGGCCGACAGATCTGTGAGGTCGATGAGCGATCGGAGCAGCGGCGGCAAGAGCTCGGGGAAGTACACCAGGTCCGAGCAAAACACGTGCGTCAAGGGGTGACCCGATGTCGGTATCCCTCGTTCCTCGGCGTCTGTAATCTTTCGCGCTGCCTTCATCTCGACCAAGACCTGTTCGGCGTGCTGTCGGAAACCCCAGGCCAGCGGTCGGACGAGGACGTCCACTGGCGGAGCATCTCCACCAGATCGTTGAGCGGACGATGGCGACGCCCGAAGCAGACCAGCAATTCCGACGTTCCGCTCCATCAGCGAGACGACGTTGTGCAGGTCGGTGAGGATGACGACATCCGAGGGTTGGCTCGCTGCTGAGCTCAGAGGGTGCGCTTGCAACATTAGACGGTGGCGACGTAGCTGCTCAGCAAAGTGGAGCCCGCCAAAGCCAGCCCCCGAACCGAGCTCCACCGCGATGATGCGGCTGCTCGAAGAGGATGTTCGTCGCGCAGCGAATGCCGAGCACGGAGGGTCGAATTCTAGATCGGAGCTGCAAGCCGGCCGCAAGTAGGCTGCCATCAAGTAGGCTGCCTCCCTATGTGGCGTTATCGAGTTGCGCAGGACAGCGTCGAGGGTCAGCAAGTGGGACATCTACGACGGCCGAAGCGGATGACGTTGCGCCGCCTCGGCGACGATAAAAGGGACGAGAGCCGTCTGTCCGCTCCGTCAGAACCCACCATATCCTCCCCGCGATTCCATATTCCTCTATGTCTTCCTGGTTGTCCTCGTCCCAACTTCTCGAGCTTTCGATTGCTGCTGCCACCGCCACCGCCGTTGCTGCTTTCGAGCTTGCCGTGGCGTTCCTGGAGCGCTTGCTCCTCTTGCTGCTGCTCGGCTGAATCTGGAGCCCTTGTGGGAAGTTGGGATCGTATATCGAGGCGTCGGGCATGGTTGCTGATTGTCAGCGGTCTGGGGGTCTGAGGTAGGTCGTCGTGTGGGCTGGCGGGGGGCTGATGGTGGTGTGGCAGGTGAGTTGGAGTTGGCTGGTCACGGAAAAGAGGCCATGAGGCCCTCCTTCCAGAGTCCAACAACGGCACCAACCAGCGCTAGGAGACACTCGGCTCCGCTTGCGGGAAGGGGATGTTCGGGCCATCCTGCGGCCTCCGCGGGGGCTCACAACTGCATCATCATCATCAAGCCAGGCTGCCGTTGTCCTCGCACTCGCTCGTCCCCTGCCTCTCTCTCTTCATCACATACCCGCACGCTTGCCTTTGATCTCGGTCTCGGTCACGCTCCGCCCCCAGTCTCACGCCTTACGCCAGCCTCGCAACGGCACTCGGACCTTCCCGTTCGCCCTGACCCTCCCAGCTTCGAAGACGGGCGGGACAGCTCGGCCGGGGCGGGAACCTCTCACACAGCCGTGCTGCTTCATCGAGACTTCGAAAGCTGTCTGTCAACGTCTTCGCTACTCTTTCTACTACTGTACGCGTAGCAGCAGCGGCAGCGGTAGACTTGCATCATCGACCCGGCCGCCGCTCTCCGCCCCACCATGTCGCGGCACAATACGATCAAGGACTTGCGCTCGCGGATCAAGCATGAAAACACTAGCCTGGGGTCCGGCACCGCTCGCGGCTCTCCCGAGACCTATGCCGTGACGAGCCCGGTCGGCGGGCACACGAGACAGGTTCCCAGCAACGTTAATGCTGGGCTGTCTTTCGGTGGCCTCGTGCCCTCAGACTGGATCTCCCAGCTCGACGGCCGATCCGGTCACGGCGGCACGGTCCAGCGTTCCGGCAGCCCGACTAATCAGTCGACTGCGAGCTTCGCCATGATGACCAGCGCAGCCGCCGCCGCCAACGCTATGGGAAGGCCCACTTCGCCGCTGAGGCCGGCGCGGTCCGTCCGCCGACCTCAGCAAGCGCCTACAGTGGACGGGCTAGAGCGCAGCAGCATAATGGCCAGACCTTCGCTGCGCATTGTCCCCGGCACGTCCGCCGCTGCCGCTTTTGCACCAGCGCAAACGTCCCCGCCAACCTCGGCCTCGGCCAGCAGATCGGGCGCTGGCCCCGGTCGCGATCTCCTTAGCGCCTCCCGCAGCCAGCAGCAGCAGCAGTCACAACCCACCTCGCAGCCCGACCGACGCGCCCGCTCGGCACAGCTGATGGCCCAAGTCGCCAGCACCTCTTCTGACAGACGCGACAGCGGCATTTCTTCTGGCGACGAGGACATCATTTACGGCGGCATCTCCCCCATCGATCCACCAGAAAACGGCGGCAACTTCTATTTCAACACCAGCGGCAACCGATTGTCCGTACCCGGCGGTCTGGGAAACCACACGGGCAACGGCGGGACCAACAGCAGCTCGTCGAAGAGGCGGTCCGGTGCACCGCTCGGCTCATTGACGCACGACGACCAGCCCGCCGCTCTCGGCACCGTGCTCTCGGCCCTCAGCGCTGCAGGCCGAAAACACCAGGCGGCGAGGATCATGAGGGGTACCACGGTAGAGGAAGAGACGCGGCGGCGCAAGACGGAAAAGAAGATCTCCGACGTTCAGTCCGGAACCAGGCGTCCGCTCGAGGACTACGTCGACCGCGGCGATGAGAGGGGCTTCCGCGAGATCAATGCAGTCCTGCGCAAGGTCAAGGCCGAGTGGCCCTTTGTGGCCGACGACGACTTTAATTCGGTCGCGCTCGCGCTCTCGATGCTCGATCAGAGCTCCCTCGGCGCCAACCGGCATGACTTTGACAGCATCAAGGGGCTGATAGAGACAGCGCTCCAGGGAACCGTCGATGGTGAGTGCGAAGCCTTACAACGACGTTCTTTCTCGCAGCCTGCTCAGCTGGCCGAACTCGTCCCTCTCTCCTGCGGCTCACAACGTCTTCTCCCGCACAGACCACTACGAATCCTTCGCCACCGCCATCACGCTGCACAACAGCGTGCTGCTATCGCTGACGGCAGCGCAGAACAGCGTCTCTGGAGCGCGGCGAAGGCTGCGGGATTCTCGCGAGGCGCTCGGGGCCAAGCGAGCCGATTTGGTCCAGATGTGGCAGCGTTCACAGGCGGTCAAGGAGTCGCTCCGCCTCCTCGATGTCGTGGACCACCTCAAGGGCGTGCCGGACCGGCTGGAGAACCTCATGTCGGAGAAACGCTTCCTGCAGGCGGTCAACCTGCTGGTCCGCTCGCTCAAGACGATCGACAAGCCCGAGATCGTCGAGGTCGGTGCCACCTCCGACCTGCGCGCATACCTCAAGGGGCAGGAGCAGGCCATGCTCGAGATCCTGATCGAGGAGCTCCACAATCATCTATACCTCAAGAGCTACTTCTGCGACGCTCGATGGAAGGGCTATGTTGCCGGACAGGATGCACTGCCTGCCGTTGACTTTGGCTTCACCTACTCCAACGTCCGCGGTCTCGCGCCAAGCGACCAAAGCGGACAGTCATCGCCGAACCCGGCCGCCCCGGGCCAGGACGGCCAGAGCAGGAAGCCGCTCAAGCTGACGCGCTACCTGCAGACGCTCGGCGTGAGACCCGCCTTTGATCCCAATCTGGCCTCCGACATCCCAGACGTCGGCTTGACCGCGAGCGCATCCCTCTCGGCGCTGACGGGAGAGGTGGCGACCAGCGTCAACGGCATCGGCACGTCATTGTCGAGGTCTGTAGGCGACAGCTTCGGTGTCGACGTGGGCGCCGCCGACTTTGACCAGAACCCCGAAGCCGACAGCTTCCTCTACATCGAGATGCTGCTTGAGAGCCTGGCGAGGCTGGGCAAGTTGGGCACGGCACTCGAGACCATCAGCCAGCGCCTCGCAATCGAGGTCCACCAGCTTGTCGACGCGACGATCGACGAGGTCGATGCGCGGAGCGAGCCGATGCGGCGCTTCTCGACGGCGCTGCGGCCAGAGTCGGTCCTGCTGGCCTCTTCGTCAGCGCTGGCCAAGTCGTTCTCCGAGTCATTCCGGACGTCGCGGTCCTCGTTCAACATGGGCAACCGGCCTGTTTCGAGTATGCTGCGGATCTCGGCGGGCGAGTCGTCCGCCCTGCAGCGCGAGGGCGAGACGATGCGCGACCTCTTCTGGACGCTCTTCTCCAAGCTTGACGCGGTGCTCCAGGGCCACCGCGTCGTCTATGAGGTCGCGGGGATGATCGCCGGGAGGACTGGCTTCAAGGATGAGCTGGCGGCAAAGAAGGTATCGGGCGTGGCATCGCTGGTCGAGGTGTGGAAGCCGATCCAAACCGAGGTCCGCACTCTGCTTCACGACTACCTCATGGATGACGAGCAGTCGTCGTCGAGCCGCAATGCGATCGTCTCGGTCAATGACGTCCTGCGCAGCGGACGCTTCGGCCGCGACCGGAGTAAGCAGCTCTTCAAGCTGGCCGACTCTGGTCTCAGGGCGGGCAAGCGCGAGAGCGGCATCCTGCGGCGGCACGAGGATGCGCTGACCGCGGCGCTTCGGGCCTCGGTGCCCGGCCTCGTCAGCCCCCTAGACGCGGCGGGCGCTGGGATTGGTGCCGGCCTCGCCTCGACGCGCGCCGCCAAACAGGTCATCGTGTCATCCGCCCGGCAGGATGAGAACTACGCCGGCGGCGGTCACCGCCTGCTGGTCAAGCCGGACGCGTTCAACGTCTCGGTCCTCTTTCAGCCCGCGTTGGCGTTTATCGAGCGGGTGCAGATGGTGATGCCAAGCGAGGCGGCCGGAGAGACGTCTCGCGGCTTCAGTGCCTTCCTCGAGGAATTTGTCCAGGACATCTTCCTACCTCAGCTCGAGGAGAAGGTGCAGTCGCTCTTCCAGAACGCCACGGGCGGCGCCGACGCCTTCCAGGAAGATCCTGCATCGCGCCGCACCGCGACATGGCCGGTCGTCAAATCGGTCACCAACGTCATTGTCCTCATTGACAGTCTCTACTCCATGCTCCGGACGACGCCGTTCCACCGCGAGTCGTACTCGCGCCTCATCATTACCACCATCGTCCAATACTACCAGCGATGCGGCGAGCGCTTCCGCGATCTCGTCACGGTCGACTCGTCGTCGGGCACCACGGCGTCTTCGTCGTCGTCCGGAGGTCTCAACTCCGCCGGAACCGCCTCGCCTCGCGATAGCCCGCAGTACACGCTGTCGGCCGCCTGGGCGCAACGGCCGGAGCTTTACTCCTGCCTCGTTGAAATGCTCCAGCCATCGTCAACGAAGACAGCGACGGAGAAGCAGACGGCGTCGGCGAAGCTGCCCATCAGCGCCGAGAAGCTGGCCGAGCTGCAGGGGCAGGAGAATCGCTTCGAGATGGCGCTGGCGCGAAGCGGTCCGCCGATCGGCTTCCCCGACATGATGACGTCGCGCAAGAAGCTGTTGGCGCTCGGCAACCTCCAGCACAGTCTGCAGTGGTTCCTCTCGAACGTCTCGCGCCTCAAGGCGGCCGAAGAGGACGTTTCGCGCTCGAAGCGGCCGCAGGCGCGCCTTTCGGTCATCGACACGCTGCAGCAGCAGCAGCGGTCCGACGCCGCAGCGGCCGAGGAGGAGCTCAAGCTGCCGCTCAGCAAGGACATGGCGGCGCGGTACGAGGCGCTTCCTAACGTCTACCGCCACCTCTCCAACGTCATCCTCTTTACGCTGCGGATTGAGTTGCGCGTCCGCGTCCTCTATCACCTCGGCCAAGCCATCTCGGAGGGCAACTACGTGCTCAACGACGACACGGCCATCGAGCCTTCGCCGCACATCGTCGACCTCAACGCCGAGATGGCCAACCTGGACGACGCCTTTAGCGACACGCTGACGCCCGAGGACCGTCGCTTTGTCTTCACCGGTCTTTCTTCGCTGATGACGTCGCTGCTGATCCAGTCCGTCCAGCACCTGCGAGCCATCAACCGCGCCGGTGTGACAAAGATGATCCGCAACGTTCTTGCGCTCCAACAGAACCTCAAGAACATCGTGGAGACGCCGCTCGAGGTCAGCTTTGAGCGGTGCCGTAAGTTCTGGGAGCTCCTGAGCTCCGAGACGCCCCAGGCCTTTATCGAAGCCATCCGCGCCACGCCCGAGCAGCACAAGCAAGGCTTCGACGTCTACAAGGCGGCGCTGCTCCTCATGCTCGGCCTCGACAATCCGCCGCCCATGCTACGTGAGTATCGCGTCCAGCACGCCCACTTTTCGCTCGCTCTGATTGAATGACAGGGCTAAACGCTGACCTCTGCCTGATCGAACTTCCTTCTCCTGCCGCCTGCCGCTTCCCGTTACCGCGACCGCAGTCATTGAACTCCACGAGGTCGCCGGCGAGAATAGCGACGATGGCATCTAGGCCCTTCTCTGACGTCAGAGTTGCCTTTGTCGCTCTGGGCGGCCCTTCTCTCTCGTTGCATCGCCTACATGAACTCTGCTCTTCCCCAGCGTGTTTCTTGTCCCTACGCCAACTTCTTCGCACCGTATACGAGACGGACTAAGCTTCAGAACATGCCCTTCACGCACCAGTGATCTGTGCTAGTCATCTGGCATTCTTTCGACACATGGTCGCAGCACGGCCGTAATGATCAGACTGCAGGTAGGGAAGATCAACAAGGACCGACGCGTCATGAGAACCAGGAGGATGCGATTGACCGGGAAACGCAGTCGACGCGTGCGATGACGGTTGGCGACCCCGGCCGGGACCGTCGAGATGAATACAACAGATGGAAACAATTCACACGCGAGAGGGAAAAGAAGACAGGGGAAAGCAGCATGTTTGTGGAGCTCGAGCGCGCGTGGGGTGCAGCGAATGCTCGGCAGCGGGGGCCAGGCAGGGAGGTCCTAGCAGAGAATCGTCATGGCCTCAGCGGTAGCTGCCACGGCAGCTACGTGCCCTTCGGGCGGAGCCCTCCGGCCCGCTCGACCGGCGAGGCTAAGTGACCTTGGTGAGAGACTCTGGGGATGTCACAGGGGAACAGAAGTCGGGGCGGTTGCTCAGCATGCTTCGTGGCGCTTCCAGGCAGACTAGATTGGTGGCCGTTCGTCGTACTCACCGAGGCGGCGGTGGATCACGGTGGGCTGGCTGTCGGTCTTCTTGACGTAGCCGATCAGGGCGACTTGTTCATGGCTGGCATTTTCTGAAGCGCGCATACATCGATGATCACCGCCGAGAGTCGAAAGTCAGCAGCGAAATTGGCAGCAAATAGCCTGAAGCGTTCCTGCCTCGCCCCGACGTCTGATGTACCCACCCTCGAAGCCCTTGATGACGCCTTCCTCTTCGTGCTGGCCGATGTTGAAAAGGACTGGTGGAGGCGAAGGCGGAGGCGTCGCGATGGCGACAAAGAGGGCAGAAGCGGAGGGAGGAGCGAATGCGAGAGGCAAAAGCGACATCAGTGCCATCTCAGCAGAGCAAGGTGAATCTGGCTCTCTGCCGCCGACGAAGATGGCGGCGGCAACCCCGATGGCCTGCTCCCTACCCTTATCGCCGACTGCGAGGTGGCGAGGGATTCCCGGCGGCAGAGACAAGAGCATTGAAGAGAGAGCAAGCTCGGTCAGTACCGTGGTCCTCATGTGGCGCTGCTGTCAGTCCGCGACGCCGACGTTCTGAGCTGGCTCAGAAGCCGACGTTGCTCGATCTCTCACTTCTGTAGGTAGTGGTGCTCATGTCGAAAGGGGTGGACGGGGTGTTGGCTTGGTTGCAGGTGGATTTTTGCAAGAGGAGCGGAGGTGCGTGCTTTGGGAGGTTGTTGAGAAGATGGTTGCATGTGAGGATGTGGCAAGGGAACGGACTCGGCAGATTGCAACTCGATGGGGCGGATGTGGATGCGAGGAGGAGAGAAGGGGAGGAGGGAGCGGGTGGCGAGGAGGGAGGGAAGACGGCAGGCCTTAAAAGGGAGGGGCGAGTGGCGGCTGCTCAGCCTCGAGCCACCGCCGCGATTGGGAGCCCAGCACACGGCCTCCCCCTCCCAGTGCGCGAGTCAGTCAAAAGCAAGCCTTGGCCAGAAGCGCCGGCGGCGGCGCGCCTCGGGACTCCATCGAGCGCCAGGGTCGCCGGCCAGCCCGCCCGCCTGCCTTGCCATCCCTGGAGGCGCGCGCAAGCTCAACGGCAGCCGCCGCCACCCCGCTGGATTCGAGGTCAGCGTCGCCTCGCTCGGCCTGGGCGCGACCTCGTGAGAAATGGGCCTCGTCGCGATCGCGCTCACGCTCGGTCGCTCGCTTTCAGGCTGAGAGAGGCTAGACAGGGCGGTCGGCAGGCGATGATGCCGCCGCCCCACCGACTTCGGAGGAGAGCGGTTGGGGCAGCAGGACAGGGAGGGGGCAGCACCTGAGTCAGACCCAGAGGCAGAGGCAAGCGGGAGAGAGCCGCCTCACCAGGTCGAGTCTCTCTGCAAGGGTCGCGAGGCCCTCTTCGCTGGCCATGGCTTGTGCGTGCGTCCGCTGGCTGGACCCGCGACAAGCAGAGGCTGGCCGGGCTGGGCTGGACTGAGCGTCGACCGCGGCTACGTCCTGGCTCGAGCGGGCTTGAGTTGGAAGGCTCCTTCGCCTTCGCCTCGCGTTGCCTGGCCGCCTCAGGACGCCACCCCCAGAATACCTCTCCTCGCCACGGTCCCTTTCCGTCCTTCCCTCCCCTTCTTTCCTTCCTTCCACATCCTCCGCTTAACGTCCTATCTCGTTTCCGGACTCGACGACACCCACAACACGCATACACACACGCTTAGCCCTCATCGACGCTCCCACCGACCAAGCTACCCCTCTTACACTCATCTTCTCTCCAGCGCGAAAACCCACTGGTGACATCACGTCTAGCATCTAGGATGGTTTCTACGGAAATGTTCAAGAGTGAAAACGGCGGGCATAACTTCTCGAGGTCAGAGAGCGATCAGGGCTACCGCTCAAGCTTTCTCACATCGCTGACAAGGCCACCGCTTGGTTTTTTCTCGCCATCTCTTCCCTCGCACCATTACAGTTGGCGACAGGGGTAAGTAGGCGCAAAGGGAAGCTCTCGCTGTCGTCGCCGAGCAAGACGCTCCATCTCGTCTCGTCTCTGGCGTACCTTCGATACCGAGTCGTCCCCCGCACCCTCACTACGCTGATGCTTCTTCATCGCCACTCACGACTCCACCGCCGCCGCCACCTCCATCGCCGACGTCTACAGTCCTGTTTAGTATCGGCGCGAACAAGGCAGAGGGCGTCATCATGGCCTTCCACTTGAACGACGCCGGTGACCGTGAGTTTGCCGCCGCCGTTCTGCGAACCCATCGCCTGGCTCGAGCAGATGGAGGCCATTCGCTGACCGTGGGATGGAGCTCATCTTCACCCGTCCTTTACCTTCCCCGGGCTCGCGCCCGCTATTGTAGAGGTGGCCTGGGTCGGCTACACCAAGAAGGACAACACCCATACGACCGTCAACAGGACCCTGAAAAAGCTGACCAAGGTCAACGTATGAGCATGGCCGTAGCCTCGCGGCAACGTCGGCACTGAAAGAAAGGAGGGACGATATCAAGGCTGGTCCTGCTTTTTGCCCGCTCCCAGGCATCCGCGCCGAGACAATCCGCTTAGCCGTGGCTCCCTCTGCTGTTAGTGTCGCCCGACTCTGCTCCTTTGATCCGTCTGCTTTGGCGTAATCCGTCGCTTTTGTACTCTCCCTGCCCTCTTCTCTTTTCCAACCTCTCTTTCGCCTTTCATCGAACTACTCCATCTTCGTCGACGCGTTCGCCACTCTGCCTGTCTGTCGCAACGCGAAGCGCGCGCTTTGATCTTCTGGCGTCCGACAACTCTCGGTCCGATAAAAGCGGCTTCAGAAGACCTCTCTGCAATTCCACCAAGACGCGGCGGGCTGCGAGAGGAGATGAGGTAGTGCAGTACAGGCAGATGGGAAAGACGGCTCTACCTGCCACCGTCGAGACGGACCTCCTGGATCCTCCTGCCTCTGCTCCGCTCAATGTCGACGCGTCCGCGCATGCCCTGACCCTTGTCCTTCCTCCTAAGATTGCCCTCCTTGGCGCCGCCGAGGCCGAGCGGCGCGGCACCGCCCCAGAGGATCTGCAGCGCGGCCTTGACGACGTTGACCGGGTTAGTAGAGCCAAGGATGGCGGCGCTCAGGTCGGTGATGCCGGCTGAGCGGCAGAGGGCGTGGATGACGGGCGGCACGCGGAGACCGAAGCCTGCGAAGGGTGATGGCGAGTAGGTGACGAGAAGGGGTAGAGGGTCAGCATACATAGCCGGCGGGGCCGAGGAGTATTGGCCTCTGCAATGGGTCATTCGTCGCCGTCTTCCTCTCGCGCCCCTCGGCGACGGCATACCGAACTCACCTGCAGGCCTGGGTCGGAGGATGACGGTCGAAGCGCCCCACTTTGCCTCGAGCTGTGTCTCTACGGTGCGCGAGCCGTCGCTGCCGACGTGGATGGCGACGCTGTCGAAGTTCTTGACGGCCTGGTGGAAGGCCTTCCTCCCGGCCTTGGAGGCGTTGGTATCCTTGCCCTCTCCGTAGCCGACGAGCCCGTTGCCGTTGCCGGCGATGACGAGGGCGTACATGCTCGAGTCCTTGCCCTTTGTCGTCATGTGAACAACTCGCTTGACGACGATGGCGTGTCGGTGGAGGTTGCGCACCTCCTGCACCGAGAGCGGCGTGACGGTCGAGAGGTACCGCTCCGAATTGACCTCGTCCGAGTCTGAGCTGCCAGAGAGGACGAGCGACTCGGCGCGCGGCGGCGCGGGCTCAAAGTGCTTGGGCTCGTTGTACATCGTCACGCTGGAAGGGTAGGGGGTCCGGCTGATAGGCTGCGAGCAGTGGACGCTGGAAGGGTGCGGATCGAGCACCGGGTCGGCGAAGCGCAGCAGAGAGGGAAAAGAGCGCAACGTCTTTGAAGGAAAGGAGAGCGGTAACACCTTGTCGAGGATCGGCGAGTCAGAGGGGATCGTTTTCTTCGCTTGTTGGTTCTGCTGCTGCTGTTGTGGTGTTGAGGACGACGACGAAGAGGAAGAGGCGGCGGCGTTGCTCGACGAAGCGGAGGAAGGAGACTGTGCGACCGGAGAGGACGCCGACGAGGCGGAGGACGAGAAGGACGAGTTGCTGTTGCTGCGGGAACCGCACGCTGAAAAGGAGCGCTTGGCCGCCGCCGCCGCCGCCAAGCATGTCGAAGGGAGCGCCGAAGCGGCGCTAGTAGCGGTCCGTGACAGCATTCTGAGAGGGCGATTCCGTGTGGATCAATGAGAGAGGGATCAGGATGAGGAGAAGGACGGACCCTGATGTCATGTCGTGTCGAATCGGATGGGCGCGGAGGGATGGTAGATGGAAATGGAAATGGAAATGGAGATGGAGATGGAGATGGAGATGGAGTTGGAGGTGGTGCCGAGCGAAGGCCAGTGGATGTAGTCGTGGGTCAGGCCTCGCTTTCTTCCGGCCCCGCTGCACTCGCCCATTCTTTTTTTCTTTTTTCCCCTCGCCCAGTGGCTTTCTAATTTGCGGCCTGCTGGGGCCTTTTTTCAAGTCGGTCATTTTGCGCGACTTGAACAGAGCTTCTATTTGATGGCCCGCCTCACACGAGCAGCAAGTCACCCTGTCGCGTATTCCCTTCTCGCCCGAGATCGACAGGCGGGATTCTTGCTTCGACCGTCGAGGTAGCAGAGGCAGGCTGGCAGACGCAACGACGATGTCGACGTCTCTACATGTTCAGGACCATCACTCTCAATATTGCACTCCGCGATCCGTACAACCATCCCGGCCTCTGCAGCTTCCCCTTCTGGCAGCAGTCGTCGTCCGCATCAAGCTTCTCGCCGGTGGGGCCAGCCGCCGCCCCCGCCGCCGGCGCTGCGACCGATCGGGCATCCTTGGTGCTGGGGATCGTCAGAGCCGGATTCTGACGGAAGAAGTCGACCGGCTTCAGCACGCACCGGACAGTCTCTGCGCGCATCATCGGTGCGTCCTCGGGGCGCGGGATGTGGGTGGTGCCAAAGGTGACGTACGAGACGATGTCGGTGTCGACGATGCTGCGGTCCTCGTTGGCCCAGTGCTGGATCGAGTCGGGCGGGGCGTCTTGCGTCTGCGGGACGTATTTGCCCGCCGGGTAGCCGCGGCCCTCCTCGTATGAGACCGTCCAGAAGTGATGCTTGGCGAAGGGCGCCCGGCGAGCCACAAACGAGTCCGGACGAGCGTAGAGCGGCGGAAGGTTGGGTCAGACGACCTCGTAGCCGACCGGGTTGCCGCTCTCGTAGTGCTTGTGGCTCTGGTTGACAAAGGTCCAGCTGCGCTCTTCGTCGGGCTTGGCGTCGCGCACCGCCGCCTTGGACGTCTCGAGGACGCGCTTGCTGACGGTGAAGCCGTTGCCGGCGTAGTTCTCAGCCGATCCGGTGGGCTCCGGCAGCGCGTGGACCGCCTTCTCGACGACGCTGTTGGTCGATCCGGAGCGCAAACAGGTGCTGGTGGTATTGGACGTTGACGCGCGGCATCACTGTCCCGAAGCCGGCGGGGCCCGCTCCCTGACCCAGCACGGAGAGGTTGAGGATGCTTGTCAACTTGATCTCGCACTCGATGTTGCAGGTTCCAGTAGATGCCGTACTCGTAGTTGGCGACGGTGCAGATCATCGAGATGACGAGCTTCCGGCCGCGCACCGCGTGGGCCCGCCCGCCATCGCGGTAGTCGGTGTGCTTCCACAGCAGGCCGGTGTCCTCCTCGTGGATGCAAATGGCGTTCTTGATGACCTCGGCCGATCTGTCGTGCTTGGCCAGGATCTCGTCCATATACTCGATCGAGCCGAGGCAATCGCAGCCCAGCGAGAGCGAGTTGGCCAGGTAGCCGATCGAATACTCGGAGATATCGCTGGTCGTGGTCCGCGGAGGGATGGGAGGGTTGAAGGGGAGCAGTTGAACAGCCTCGGGTCAGCTTTCCGAACTGAACAGCGCGCGAACCTAATGGCAGGCGTATGGGAGGCGGGAGAGACACTCACAAGGCAAACTTGCGATAGTGTGGCCAGGCGGGCTCGGCATAGGGGACCACCATGTCGGCGAGATTGAGTTTGTAGAGGATGGGCCGCTCCTCGGGCTGGGCGATGATGGCGCCCGGCCTATCGGCGTCCTTGTACGGGATTGTCGAGAGGATGATACCCTCGCGCATGTGAAAACCGACGTGTAGCTTGAAGTTGGACCATTCGAGAAAGTTGCCGGTGCGCTTGAAGCTGACGCCGTCCGGCTGCGTGACGTGGATGGGCTTGAGGTCGGTGCGCATCTCCGCGCCCAGCAGGCCAGGCAGATACTCGAACGGCTCAAGCGGCGGCGGGATACGGTCGCGCAGCTTGGGATCCTCGAACGAGATCGCCTCCGGGGGCGCCGTGGTGCCGCTTGACAGCTTCTTGTCCGGCGTGTTGCGGTGGTTGGGGAAGTCGATGGCGAGCACCTTGCCGTCGCCGTTGCAGTCGAGGATGGGCTGGAAGTCCATGGGGTGGGCATAGAGGTTGTCGTGCTTGCCGAGGCGGGCGTAGAGCAGGCACTGCTGGACTCGCCTGTCCCCGAAGCGCTCGTCCCAGCCAATCGTCCAGCCGCTGCGATGCAGTGGCAGGTGAGGACGATGGCGATGGTGTGTTGGTCAGCAAAGACGAGAGGGTAGCGCGCAGCCATCACGCCCGAATCCGCATACATGCAGACCACTCACTCGGCAAAGATCTGCTCGGACTTGATACCGACGTCGGCGGCGAACTTGACGACCCTCTCGTCCTGGCGGATCAGCTTCTCGGCGAGGCAGAGCTCTTCCGGCGTGATGCTGGGCTGAACGCCCTTGTCGAGCTTGCAGACCTCCTTGACGCGGGGCTCCGCTCCGTCGAGGCGTACAAGCGCTTCGTAGGCTTCTCCATTCACGAGATCGATGGTGTGGACCTCGAGCACTCGTTCAATTGGGCCGGCAGAGGAAGATGATGGTGACCAGGGTCGGGTGGCGGCTTATTGAGCGGTCGAGAGGAAGAATGACAGACGTTGAAGATGGTTGGGTGTCGAACGACAAGGAAGCTGAGGCGGTGAGTCGTGAGTCGTGAGGCCTTGTCGCCTTGTCGCCTTGTCGCCTTGTCGCTGGTGGTCGGACCAGACACGCTCAGATGGCGGCCAGATAAGGAGGCAGCTGCCCCCCCCGCACCAGGTGAACCGCAACGGCCCTCTATCTCTTATCAACTCGACCTGCTCTCTTTGGCGTCTTGCGCGGCGTTGATCTTAGATTGTTACTACTGCGCCAGGTCACGCTGCACCGGCCCCCTCACCCGGCCCAGCACCACCTCAATTTTCTCCCGACGTTCCATGTGCTGTACTACTGTACTGTACTACAGTACCTATTGTTGTACATACACCACAGCGATGGCGAGCCCTTGGCACCGAGCCGTGCCGGCAACATCGACAGCCTCGTCGTCCGACCAGAGACGTGCGGTCACGCAGGCTTGCTACGCACGCCTGTACAGACCCGGACCGCGTCCTGCGATGCTTTGCTATCGTCCCCGACGGACGCACTGGGCCCGTCTCGAAGCCAGCTCCTTCAGTGACGACGCCGCGTGGCATTGAGGGCGCAAGCTTTGCTCAGAGAAAGGTGCGGCGCAGGCTACAGTACATCGGCGTCTCGTCGGCGTCGTAGAAAGCATTGTGCTTCCCTAGCCGGTGAAAGAGCGTGATAGAAGCGCTGGGAAGCATGCTCCCTCTAGCTGCCATGAATGTGTGAGCGGGAGAGAAGTGGGGAGTCGTGTTGGTCATGGGAGAGAGCCCGCTCATGGAGCGAGCGAGTGCCGACAGAGCGCTTCCGCAAGGCGCTCCCATCGGTTGGACCATGCCTTCCTCGTGAACCCCTAAGGCCACTTCATTCAAAGGTGCGTCCCCACAAAGATATTTGAGGACAAACGGACGGTCTACTATGTACTAAACAGTACAACAGAACAGACTACATGCACACGAGCAACGAGCTGAGCCAGCCTTGCTTCGGTGGAAGTAGGGAAGTTGCGTGGCACGACCGGGCTTAGAACGAGTGTCGCCAGTCGACGTCCTGCCTCAAACTGCTTGCGAGGCAACGACATCTGAGGTGTAGGACCGCGGCGCTTCGACGCTCACATGACCAAGGACATGCCCCAAGGGAGATGCTTGCATTCGCGCGGCACTGTACCTCGCTGACGATCAGCGCGGATGGCGAAAGATCTTCATTGCATTGCGGATGAGCGGCGAGACCACCAGACATGGTGCTGCGGCGCTCTGTGCTCTCCCACAGCGAGCAGCGTCGTTGACGTCGTGAACTCGTCTCGGCACGACGGCTCCGATCGAGGGGCAGCCAACAAGAATCGTGATGAAAGGAGCAAGGCTAAATATGTGTGTGTGTGTCTTCACTTCCCCGTATGCCCGCTCCTTCGCCTCTTATTGATGCGCCTTTGAAGCGAAGGCGCCCGCGCTTTGGTGCAAAGCGGACGACGATGGCTACACACAGTCAGTCAGTAGTCAGCAACTACGTTGAAGTGCTTGTGAAGGCGCAAAGGAGGCATGCTAAAAGTAGCAGCGGCGGCAGCGCACAGCTCTCGTCGGTCGATCTGTAGTTGCTTAGTGCTCACTTACTACTTTGCTGGCCTCGACCAGGCGAACACTCACTCAAAGACGTTCTTATCCTCTCGGCACTCTAGAACGTCCATTGTCCAACATCACCATCGCTTCTCCTCGCCGACAACATCCTCGACCACATCCTCGTCCTGACCATTGCTTAGTCCACCTCGGTTTGCATCAGACCAACGGCATAACGTTACCATCATCCTCCAGGCACGGGTACCACCTCCAACCTCCTACTTCGAGTCCTGACAAGCTGCCAAGTTTTCATCTTCCGACGTCCCTTCCCCACGGCATCCACGGCGTATCTCGGAGCTCCTGGCTACCGTACTGATGCAGACATAGCAAGCCAGTCAGCCAGCCAACCGTGTAACCGACGTTGCAACCTTCCTACATAAGCTTCGAGACCGTTCGACGGCACTTCTTGCTGGGTCCGGACCGAGGGGCCATGTCATGGCTTCCGAAGGGCGTGGCGAGCCAGAGGCCAGGACGGCCCGGTCATCAAGCACCGCTGGCATCTTTGACATCGAAAAGGTTGCTGTAGCGCGCGACGGTCACGCTGGCTGGCCAGCAGCAGAAGCCGTCTGCCGACGCCGCCAGCGTCAGGCGACGCTCTAGTCTGATAGACAGCGAAGGCAGGCCCAGCCTGTCAGACGTCGGGGAGGAGGATATGATGGCGACGCCTACACCCGGCCTGCCAACACGCCGTCAGGGATCGGAACGTTTCCGTGAGTAGAGACGTCATATTGCTTTCGCGGCGGACTCGATGGAAGAGGCCGAGGGAGAGACGAGGCGGCAGCGGCGGCGGCGGCAGCAGCAGCAGCAGCAACAAGAAGGGCAGCAGGAGCAGATGTCATGGACCGCGTGGTCGCTAGGCCGACTGGTATAGAGCTAGAGAGAAGTGGGCGGGTAAAGGCGCTTGCTTGCGGTCACGACCGTCTTGCACCCACTCCGAAGCTACCAATATCGCCCGTGTCTCGTATCGCTGCTTGCCATCGCCGTCAGAGTAGCGCGGCATAGTCGACTGGCCGGCTAGCTGGCTGGCTGGCGAAGGCATGGTGCTGTGTAGGCTGGCTCCGGCGCGGGCTCGACGATCGATATATCAGCAATCGTGGCCTCCAAGTTTATCGTGGTCATTACCACCGGTCCAAAAGGGCCTCCCGCTGACCATCCATGCTGCTCTCTCGTTCCCTTTTCCTCTCCTCCTTGCCCCATTTCTGCCTGATCATCTGCTCCCTGGACGCTGGGACGACAACACGTTGCTCCTGTGCACCTGCTGACCCCGCTGTCCCTTCGTATCGCCTTTGTCGCTGTCTGTCGGTCGCCACCATCGACCTGCTGCTGCATTCATCTCGACTCGACCGCGTCTGGCCCTCCCGACAATTGAAACGACCTCCACACTTCAACCGTGCTGCCCGCCCATCTCGCCTCCTCGACTTTTTATTTATATTTAGTTTTGGACTCGCTGCCCTTTTTCGCCCGACCCCCGACCCCCGACCCCCGGCAACACACGCGCCTGCCGCCCTTGACCTGCCCGCCATGAAATGCGGCCGGGGCTCGCCTGCATGCACCTTGATGCACGCACGCAATCGACCATGGCCCTGCACCACACCTTTTCGACTGGCGGGCCGCGCCGTCTCGCCGTGCTTGGCTGGCTGGCCGCGCCCCCCCATCTGCGTGGTGCCTGCTGCCTGCTGCCTGCTGCCTAGCTGGAAACTTGGGCGCACCTCCTGGCGCCTGCCTCTTGTCTGCGCGCTCGCCGGATTGCCTCATGCCCGCCCGCCCGCCTGCTGCTTGCTTGCCTTGCTCTCAACCCTCGCTCCCTCGCTGCCTCGCTGCCTCGCTGCTGGCTCGACTTTTTCCCTCTCGCTGGACCCTCGCTCACTCACATCCGTCGCTCTCTCCGTCGCTCTCATGCTCGCTGCCATCGTCACCTCTCCCTAACCCCTCCCCTCCGCCATCGCGTTCCGGTCGACGACGAACGGCCTCTTTCTCTGCCTCGCTGCTTATATCAACACCTACCGACTCACTCTCACGCCCCCCCCCCCCACTATCGCCCACCTCTTCGGCTTCACGCATTCGACCGGAAACTCTAAACCGCGCCATCACCCCGTCCCACGCCCATCTTCCACCCTGTCGCTTCATCCTGAACGGTCGGCGTCACTCCTGCCATTCTCACCCCACCCTGTTTCTTCGCGACTCTCAAATCCGGCGTCTACGCACCACATCGAACAACAAACGACGAAACGTGACCTGCCCTTTGCTCCGACGCTGGCAACTCGTCACCTGCACCAACGTCGTCTACGCTTGTCCGCTCCGCAGTCTCGACCACCTTTATCGATCCCTTTGCCGCCGAGCTTCGCCAGCGTCGTCAGCTCCAGCAGCGCTAGACCCTCCTCAGCCACTAGCGTCGATCCTCCTCAGTCTTCCGGTCGCTTCATCGCTCATCAGTCCCATGCTAGCTTGAACACACACACCCCGGCGGCAACATCATCAGGCTCCGCCTCGGTCGTCGCAGTGCCACACAGCTTGCTGAGCGCAAAGAGCAAGAAGATGTCGTTCGACAGCACCCCATCCTTTTCCAGCCCGCTCGCCTTTGCCTCGATCCTCTCCAATGAGGACGACGCAAACGACGATCCCGATCCCGCCGATCCCGCCTTCGCCGGGCTCAGCGACATGAAGGAACAGCCAGAGGCCAAAGATGCAGACAGAATGACGCTCGATGAGCTTGCCCCGAAGCGTCCGATCAGGTCCCAGCCGGATCACGCGGTCTCACGGTCGGACTCGACGTCCAGCGGCAGCACAGCCAACAAGCGTCGAGTCGAGCCCATTGCCACCGCCTCGGCCGCCGCCTCCACCTCCAGACCTTTGCGGCCGGCGTCTAGCGCACGTCCCATGGAGAAGGATCGGTCCGGCTCCCTCTCGCTTCATCGAGCGGCCACGGGTGCGGCACGCCTGGGAACTGCTGCCGTCCACCACGTCCGGCAAACTTCGCTCAACGACGACGACGATACTGCGTCCGTCTCTTCCGACGGCCTATTCTCACTGCCCGCCTCGTCACTCACGCGGAAGAGCTCGGTCGCTAGCTCGGCCGGTTCGATGGGTCCTCCGGTTGTCCCGAAGCGGACCTCGGACTTTGCTTCCACCGCAGCCGCCGCAAATGAGCCGTCCGAGGGTGTCGCGGCAAGCCGTCTGATCTCAACTGTCGCGGTCGGCAAACGCAGGGAAGACAACTCGCTCGGGCTCGGCATGCCCTCCAACCCTCTCCCGCTCTCGTCCGGCTCTTCGGCTCACGGCGGTAGCGGCGGCGGCAGCGGCAGCTTCGCCCCGACCTCTTACAAAGCCCCATCGCCACCATTCATATGGGGCTCTGCTGGTGCCAAACCGACCTCCGGCTTTGGCCCCGGCCATGGCAACAGCGGCGGCGGCAGCGTTCAGGCATCTGGCCAGAGTTCGGCTCGTCGACGGCGCCGCCTCACCCCGTCGGCGTCGGCCGACAACGCCAACGCCCACCGTCGAGCGCGCTCGCTGGGCGGCGTGCTGCTCGGCGATGCGGTGGCGCCGCCCGTCGGCGGACCGGACGGCGTGGATCCCAACCTGGTGGCAGCGATGCAGTCGAGCGGGTCGGCTATGCCTCCTCTACCGGGCGGCTATGCCCTCGACGCCCAGCGGTCTGCCAGCATAGCGTCGACGGGGACGCAGAGCTCCGCGACGTCGTCGACCGCCACGTCCGCCGGCAGCTTCGCGGCCCCTTCGTCGATGCCGTCCACGCCGACCGCCTCTCTCCGGCTCCATCACAAGAAGCGCGGTAAGTTCCAAGTTGAAGGGCAATCTTTGCGCCGTTGACGACAACGTGCTGACCTCAGACGCGATGACCTCCGCTGTTCTTCTCTCACCCCTTTCCTTGCGTCTCTCTTACCTCCCCTTCACCCTCCCTCTGCGACCGCGGTCTCGGCCCGATGTTCACCAGGGTCACAAATCTATCCCGAGGCCTCCGACGAAGGGGACTTGACCCGATCGCCGGTCCACACGTTCGAGACTTCGCCTCCGATGGACCCGTCAGGGTCGATGTCGTCTAGTTACGTCAGGCCCCGCGTACGCAGCCAGACGATGAGCGGCAGCGCCGGCCTCGCCGCCGGTGGTCCAGGGCCTTCTTTGAACCTGAGCACTTCGATTGGTCCAGGTTCATATAAGTCCGGTGCCGGCCTCGCAGACGCCATCCGGCTCCAGAGGGTGCCTACCGCTGTACGGATGGCTGGCGACCTATTCGTCCCCACCTCGCCCCTCAACACACGCCTTTCCGTTCCGCACGACGCCAGCATCGCGCGGCTGGGACACGGCGCAATGCAGCCGTCGCCCCAGCAGCTAGCTGTCAGTCCCGGCGGCCAACACGGTCTGGGCATCGGCCTCAACAGCGAGACCGGCAGCGGCGGACGGCTCCACGTACCGCCGCAGACGCCCGTCGCGACGAGCCGGAGCACCTCGCCCCTGGCCTCCGATCCCAGCCACGGACGCAGCGGCCACTCGTCGCTGTCCAGCTGGGGCCGCGTCTCGCCGGTGGTCGAGCGCAGCAGGCTGACGGCAAGGACATTTGCGCAGCCACCCGAGCCCAGGGAGGCCTCGCTTTCGGTCTCGATCCCCTCGGGTCGTCCGCTGGAGCCGTCGGGCAGCATGCCGAGCTCGGCGATGTTTGGACCGCGATCGCCCGTCTACACGCGCACCAGTGCTCGCTCGGGGTCCGAGTCGTCGACTTTGACGCAGGGCGCCTCGGCTGGCGCAAGCGCCTACTCGCCGCTGCTCTCCCTATCCGGCTCAGGCCGTTTGAGCCCCACTGCGACATTTGCGGGCGGCAGAAGGTCGGCGGCGCCCCCGCCTTCTGCCAGCAGGGCCGCACGACGTTCGTGGGGAGCCCAGGAGCTGTTCGATAGCCTCTCGAGCCTGCCCGACCCGTCTCCGGGCGAGGCGACCGACGACGTCGACCGACCTGCGCCCTGGATCGCCTTCTTGCAGGACGCATCGGCTCCGTCTATACTCGCAGCGGCGGTTCACGACGACCCAGCGACCATCAAGCTTAGCCGGTCGATTGGCGCAGGAGCTGCGCTCGACGTTCCCCACTCCTCGATGAGTCGCTCTCTCAGGCCGGAGCACGCCAACCTGCTGACGCCCGGCCGGCTCTCATCTTCCAACCAGCAGATGACGGGCACCGACGAGTACGCTCGGATCATCATCCAGAGTCGCAACGCCAAGATGCAAAAGTGGAAGGTGCAGAACCTGAGACCGTCGTCGTCATCAACGACTTCGCGCGATGGCGGCATCGACAGATCCCGGACTGGGACAGGGACAGAGACCAGGACCGCGATCGGGGCTGTCGACGCCGACGATGCTCTTCCTCAATGGGGCTCGTACGGCGCGATGCAGCGGGGCGAGCTCAATGCGGCATCTTCGTCGATCGCCCTCGGTCGTCGTGGCACGACGATCGGCATCTTCCGCAGCCCGGCTCCTCCCGACACGCCCGGACCATCCCGGAGGCCGTCGCAGGCCGACTCGATCACAAGCACCGAGTCGCAGCACGGCGGACCTTCCGGGAGCTCCGATGCTGATGGTGCCGACCTCCCTTCCGCTTTTGCTAATCTCGGCGGCACAAAGGAGATCGAGTGGGTCGACTGGCTTGACGAGTACCGGAAGATGAAGGAAGCCAAGCTGCAATCGGAGAGGGAGGCCGAGGCGCGGGCCGAGGGCCGAGCCAGCGATAATGAAGCCACCGAGGACGACTCGGACGCCGAGACCGAGCCGGCGCCGGCCGCCGAGGTCGGAGAGCCGGGGATTCTGCATGCAGACGACGAGCTAGGGGCGTCTTCGCTCCTGGGCGAGGCAGCCGCCAAAGGTCGGAGATCGGTCTCGGACCCGCTGGCCAGGCAGAGGGCCCCGTCGCAGCGCTTGCCCCAGCCCCAGCCCCAGTCGGAGCCTCAGGGCGACGACCTGCAGGAGCTCGAAGGTGCGATGGCCAAACTCAGTACGGCCAACTCGTCGCAGCAGCGGACGATTGGACGGTCCGCGAGCCAGCAGCCGCTTGGGCCGATCCGCAAGCCTTCGGCCGCTCCCGTCGTACGCGGCCCCCCTCGGCCGTACGCCGATACGCACCGCAGCTTCACCGTTGCGAACCCTGAAAGCGGCGGCGGCGGCCACGGGGCCCGTGGCAGCGGCAGTCGCGGCGCGACTTCTTCGATTGTCCATCGTCTCGGCATAGACAAGCCACGTACGATCTCGCTGTCGCCGATCACCTCGCGGGTGACTGGCGCTGGTTCATATGCGTCGCCGAACAGCTTGACCCGGCAGCAGGCTTCGCGAAGCAAGCGGCGTCAGCTCGGCGGCAAGATCGAAGCGTGGTGGAGCGCAGTCAAGTCTGGCTTCGGCGGCCACCCTGGCGATACGGGCGGACGCGCATCTCAGCCACAGCTGCACGCGCCGCCACCAGCACCATCACGCCTGCTTCAGGCCCAGAGGCCTACGAGGCCCACGGCGCAGTCATTCTCGTCGCCGCGACGGACCAAGGACCAGCTCGACCCCATCTCCGTTTCCGGCTGGAGCGCGGTCCGCATCGAGGTTGAAAGCGTCCCCGCCGAGCCATCGCCGCTCGCGTTGGACGCCTTCGCCCGCCACAGCCGTTCACAGACCGGCACGCTCGGGGGCAAGGTACCCGAGTCTGTGCACACACTGCGCGCTTCGTCTTCGGCTCAAAATCTGCTCGAGAAGATCGAGGCCGCAAGCCAGCAACAGGGCGTTCCCGTCGAAGCCGTCAATTCCGCCGGCAGCGCCGCCGTGGCCGCTGCCACCAAGCCGACTGCTGGCGCGACCACCGTCCTGGACGACCGACGCAGCTCGGCTTCGTCCCGAGGCAGCGCTGAGACGACAGGCAAGGACTCGATCAAGCGGCGCCAGCACCAGCCGAAGCTGTCGCTGCAGCTGGAGAAAGGCTTCAGCACCTTTGATGCGGGCGCCTTCGAGAGCCTCGACAACAAGGGTTCCTGCTTCTCGACGCTGTCGCAGGGGCAGGCCGCCGATGCCCGTCAACCTCTGTCGCCGCTCAGTGGGCCGCCTTCGGCCCCTACCCCGATTAAGGATGGCCACGATGACGCGGAGGGTCCAGCGGGCACCCCTGACGTCGTCGCCTCATCACCGAACCAGGTCCGGTCTAAGGTGTCGCGATCTCCGGACGCTCGACGCCGGCGCCTTTCGCAGGCGTGGAAGCCAAGCGACGGGGAGGGCGGAACGTCGTCAAAGAGACACTCAGTGTTTGATGGCAACGCCAGCGGCACCGCCAGCCAGGACGAGTCGGAGCCGGAGGGAGCTAGGCGCGGCAGGGGCCGCACCGGCGCCGCCTTAACGTCCAAGGAGATGACGATCTACTCGATCCACCAGCACATTCGCCAGCGCCTGGCGACCTCGAAGGAGAGTTGCGACAAGGAGCTTCGCAAGATTGTCGCCGCCATCAACTCGTTTGTCGAGATGGACCTCGAGCGGCAGGAGGAGGAAAACAATCAGCGCGCCCTTGGCGGCAGCGGCGACAACGATGACGATGGCGAGTTGGAAGAGGTCTTTGAGGGCGATGCCGAGCTCTCGCAGCAGCTCGACCTTAGCGACAGCATCCACAGCGATGGCAACGGTAACGGAACCGGCACCGGCACCGGCACCGGCAGCCGCAGCGGTTCCGCCACGATGTATCGCGACTTCAGCGCCAGCTCGTTTGCATCGAGCGAGTCCACGTCCAACACAGACCGTCTGCCTTTGGACGAGATCGACGATCAGAGCTTCGATCCAGATGAGACGCCTCAAGGTAAGTCGCGGCGCTGTGTTGTTTGCCGCCGCGTGCGGCCAAAGCGTTGAGTTATGATTGCTCACAATTGCCCCTTACGGCTTTCACTTCCTTCTGTCTGCCGCGTCCACGCCCCATCCCCGCCCTTGATACAGCCGGTGTGCCACAGCAGTCACTTCTCGGAGGTCGGACCCCGGGCGGCAACCGGGACACGACGCCGACGCTCACAGCGCGCGAGTACCGACTGCCAGCTCCTCCGCCTCCGGGCATGACGCATCAAGTGGTCGGACGTCCGGCGGGAATCTCGAACCCGCCTCGACCGTCGAAGCTGAATCCGCTCGGCCGCGCCAAGTCGATCGGGCGCACGAGTCGCTCTGCGTCCAGTTCAAGGCCCACCTCACGCTCTCACTCGCCGCTGCCCGGCGTCGCGATGACGTCGAGCCTGTCGGTAGCCTCCAGCTCGCCGCACCTCTCGCCGGCCAGGCGAAGCCGCCCGCTGCCGGCAGACGAGGGCAAGGTCCAGCCTTGGATCCCTGCCCTCTCTGAGCTCGTCGCCCTGGCCATGGACGTCCTCGACACGTCGATCCACTCAATCATCGCGCGCGAGGGGACGTGTTCGCAGATCATCGCCAACGTTCAGTCAGTTGGTCGCGACTGGGAGGAGCACCCGGACTGGCCCGGTCGAGGCTGGTACGTCCGGCTGCTGCTTGCCGTCGCCGGTCTCAGCCGAGTCGTCGAATGGTGGGAGGCTGAAAAGGGCTTCTGGAACTTTGACGACGACGAGCACGATGCCGAGCCGATCCGCTTCATCCTGGGTGGACAGCAGGGCGACGGTGAGGGCGGCGAGCGCAGGGCTCCACCGCATCTTTGGGGCACCGCGTTTAGCAACGGCCCGACGCGCAAGCGCAGCACGACGGCCGCCGAGATGGAGGAGCAGATCGCCCCGGGCGCCACTAGCGCTTCCAACTCTCCCGCCCTCGGGGCCCATGCTGGCGCCGCTGTGGGTGCCAACGCCGGTGCGATCGCGCCCATGTTCAGAGAGCTGTCGGCCTCGTCCGCGCATACGGCCGGCGATGGCGATACGATCATCGTCGATCGCGAGGCGGCGGCGTCAGCCGCGACTGACGCCGATGTCGATGCTGAAGCTGTTGCCGAGGCGGAGGCGACGGAAGCGCCAGCCCATCAGTCCGCCAAGGAGGTCCCTCGGGAGAAGCACGACGCAGGCATCAACGTGCTGATGGAGCTCAGCCTGGAGGATCAGTGCTTCCTCTATCTTAGCCCGGCCTGGAAGCTCGTGATCGGCTCCGACCCTTCCGAGCTCTACGATGTCCCGATCGCCGAGCTGCTGGCGGCGGGCGACGTCAGCGTCTTTGCCGAGGCGTCGAGCCAGCTGCAGGCCAATGAATCGCACACTATCGAGGCCATCTTCCGCCTTCGTATCGAGCGCGCCACTCTCTCGAGCTCGACGGCTTCCGACGCCTCCGAGGCTGGCAGCGTTGCCGATGAGACGCGCTACTTCCAAGAGATGGAAGGCAAGGGCATGCTGATGCACGATCGCCACAATGGCGTCCCCTCGCACACGATGTGGGTCTTCAAGCCGAGCGCTCCGCCGGAGCCCGAGGCTGACCTGCCCGACGCCGTCGCACCCAAGAGCGGGCGCGCTGCGTCCACCTTCCTCGACGACCCGACCGCAACGGTGGCCCACGTCGCATCGATCTCGGTCGAGCCGGTGCTTTGCCGCATCTGCGAGCGCGACATCCCCGCTTGGTTTTTTGAAAAGCACTCCGAGATTTGCAACGAGGTGCACCGCCTCGAGATGGAGATCGGAGAGTGCAACGAGAGCCTGCACGAGCTGCGCCGTACCGTCAAGGCGATCATCAAGCGCCTGGAAGAAACGCGCGAGCAGACCGGCGGGCCTGCGGCTGAGTACCGCGGCATTCAGCTGACGACGCCGCCAGCCTCGAACCAACCTCCCTCTGCGCTAGAGGGTATCAACCGGTCGGTACTACCGCGGCAGCCGAACGCGGCCACGCTGCGCAAGGCGCACATGCGGGTGCTCGACGCTGCACTCGAGATACTGCAGGTGGCGCTCGAGATCTCGACGCCGGCCACCAAGGAGGACCAGGCGGACGAACCGATCGAGAAGCAGCGCCTCCTCTCGCCGACGTCGGAGAACAAGGTGGTCAACGTCAAGCAGTGGCGTCGCACTCCGGCCGAGGACGCCGCCATCGACACCCTCCTGACCGACGTCGAGGCGGCGATGCGCGGCAAGCTGAGCGCCGTCAACCGAATGCTCAACACCATCGTCTATGTCGAGACGGTGCGGCAGGAGTGGGAAGTCAGCGTCGAGGCCGCCCTGGCTGCCGTCTCGGAAGGGGACGAGGCATCGGGCAGTCACAGCAGCTCGCCGGAGCGCAGCGGAGACGAGGTCGACATCGAAGGGAGCGAGTCAGCGGAGGATGACGACGATGACGACGACGAGAGGGACGACGATGCAGAGGCGCCATGCGGTTCCTCGTCCAGTGGCTACGTCGTAGGCGAGCAAACAGAGGCGACGGCGAAGGCGAAGGCGGTGGCGGTGGCGGTGGCGGCGGCGCAGACAGACTCCGGACCCGATACCGCCGCCGAGGCCGCGCCCACCCCGACGCCGGCATCGTCTTCCGTCGTCAGACCAATCTCGGCCTCGATTGCCGATGCTGCGAGCCACAGGAACATGGCGAAGGTCAGCCCGGCTCGCACGCCGCTCGCGGCGGACCTCGGCTCCGGGTTGAAGAGCGAACAAGGTCGACAGCAGCGCGAGGAAAAGGAAGATGACGGTGACATGACGTCTGGCATACTCCTCGACCGCGACGACAGAGAAGTACCGCCGCTTCCGCACTCCAGCTTGCTTGGCGCCACTACCGGGGCGCCGGGCACGGCAGAGGACGACATCCCGGCGGTCGAAGCGCAGATGGGCGGTTCATCTAATCTTGCTCCGATTCCGATCCCCTCCGGCGGCGCTCATGCAGGCGCCGCCTCCCACGCCGCTAGCTCGCGGCATTCAGACTCGCTACTCGCCGTCGAGAGCCTGGACCACGCGCCGCGGCAACATCGATCCGCCAGCCGCTCGCGACGCGCCTCGCATCTGCCCCTCCCCATCGACAACGCCCTGCTGCAGACGCCGCCGCTCTCGCCGCGGTACCCGCTGTCCGAGTCGCTTGGCGTGTCATCGAGGAGCCTGCGGAAACCCAGCCTCTCGCATCGGAGCCCGATGGCCGGCTCCATGCCACTCTCGCCACGCCTACCGCCGACCGCACCTTCCTCGAAGCCGACGGCCTCGTCGATCAAGGACTTCGACATCCTCAAGCCCATCAGCAAGGGCGCGTTCGGCTCGGTTTTCCTGGCCAAGAAGCGTACCACGGGCGACTACTACGCGATCAAGGTACTCAAGAAGTCGGACATGATTGCCAAGAACCAGATCACCAACGTCAAGGCCGAGCGGATGATCCTGATGACGCAGAATCAGTCGCCGTTCGTCGTCAAACTCTTTTTCACATTCCAGAGCTCCGACTATCTCTACCTCGTGATGGAGTACCTGCCCGGCGGTGACTGCGCCTCGCTGTGCAAGGTGCTCGGCGGCCTGCCGGAAGAATGGTCGCGCCAGTTCCTCGCCGAGATCGTCGTCGGCCTCGAGCACCTCCACTCTAAGGGCGTCGTCCATCGGGACCTGAAGCCGGACAATGTGCTGATTGACCAAAAGGGCCACCTGAAGCTGACAGACTTTGGCCTCTCCAAGATTGGGCTCCTCGGCCGTCAGACCCGGCCCGCTGCGCTCACCGGGCAGATCGGGAGCGTCGGCAGTCCGCTCGGAGGGATTGCGGGCACGGGGCAACGCACGGACTCATTTGCCGGATCGCTGCCCAGCTCCTCGTCCCCGGGCTCCAGCGCTCATCAACCGTCGCTCTCAACGCCCGCGGGAGCTTCGGCCGGCGACACGGCCGCTTCATTCTCGCCATCAACCCCTGGCATCATTGGCCTCATGCGCAACCAGCCCTTCTTCTCCGCCCAGCAGCGCGGGCGAATCGTCAGCTCGTCGACCGACGTCAGCGACAGCAGCGAGACCGAGGGCAACTCGAGCGCACCTAAACCTCTTCCTTCGGCCAGGATCGACAGTCATGGAGTAGCCTTTGGCTCGCACCCCTTGCTCACCAACGAGGCCAGCCCGTCGCAGCCGAAGCATTTCGTCGGAACGCCAGACTACCTCGCCCCGGAGAGCATCCTGGGCATCGGCATGGACGACTTTGCCGTCGACTTCTGGGCGCTCGGAGTGATCCTGTACGAGTTCCTCTACGGCTTCCCGCCATTCCACGCCGACATGCCGGAGAAGGTCTTTGACAACATCTTGTCGCGCCGGATCGACTGGGAGGAGGACTCGGTCGAGGTCTCGACAGAAGCCCGGAGCCTGATGGAGTCGCTGATGTGCACCGATCCAAAGTCGCGGCTCGGCTCCAATGGCGTCGACGAGATCAAGCGCCATCCGTTCTTCGAGGGCATCGACTGGGACAACGTCACCGCCGACGAGGGTCCTTTTGTGCCCCAGGTGACGGACCCGGAGTCGACCGACTACTTCGACCTCCGCGGCGCCGTCCACCAAGAGTTTGACGAGGAGCACGCCCAGAGCACGCAGGAGTTCGCCCGGGCGCTCGAGGGCAAGAAGGTCATCGAGACCGGACGGCCGCCCTTCTCGAGGATGCGCAGCTGTATCGAGCGAACCCAGATCGGCGACCGCTCGCAGACCGACGATTTTGGGAACTTCAGCTACAAGAACCTCCCCGTGCTCAAGCAGGCCAACGACGAGGTAATCCGCAAGATGCGAGAGGACCAGCTGCCGCCGCTGTCCCAGACGCTCGAGCAGCCGAGCATGCATGCCCGCCACCGCAGCTTCTCGGCCAAGGGCAAGGCCATGATGCGCGCCCAACTCCAGACCGTCGGCGGACCGCCCTCGCCATCGCAGAGCGTCTCCTCGCAGGGCTCGACGCCGTCGCGATCGACCGCGCCTACGTCACCCTCCGGCCTGCTCCAGGCTTCGTCGCACGCGCGGCGGCCCTCGGAGCTCGCCGCCCTCTTCTCGCACTCGCCGATGGTGTCGCCATCGCTGCTCGCGACGGCAATGCCTACAGCGTCGTCGGCGGTGATCGGGTTCGTGGACCGGAAGCGATCGCAGCTCGCCGAGGCTGACAGCACGTCGCGCCGGAACTCGTTGCCCTCCCGGCTGAGGACCATGTCTGCCAGTGTCTCGGAGAGGCCCATTCTCCCCCCGCATTGGTCGGAGGCAAGCAAGCAGCGCTCTAGCGTAGCAGCTCCCAACGCGCACTCAGCATCGCACTCGCCCACGTCTGTGGTCGCGGGAGTGGGTACGGACGCAGCAGCAGCGGCGGCGGCGGTCGAGAAGAACGCGATCGAGTGCCTGGTGGCGGAGGACAACCCGATCTCGCTGCGTATGCTCGAGACGATATTGACGAAGCTAGGGTGCCGCTGCACCGCCGTCCGCAACGGCGCCGAGGCGGTCCGGCTGGCCATGGGAGACGACCGCTTCGACGTCCTCTTTGTCGACGTAACGCTGCCCATCGTCAACGGGCAGGATGTCGCAAGGATGGTCAAGTCAACGCGGAACGCCAACTCCCAGACGCCGATCGTCGCCCTCGCCTCGTTTGACCGCGGCGAGCCCATTGACGCCGCCGGGAGCGTCTTTGACGCCGTCCTGGCCAAGCCGCTGGAACGCGTCGACGTCTGCGCCGCCCTATCCCGGCTCGGCTTCACACCTCTACAGCAGGCCCCGACCAATGCCGTCGCCAGCGCACCTGCTGCTGCTGCTGCTGCTGCTGCCTCTTCTGCGGCGGGCGAGGCATCAACCTCGCCAACGGCTGCCACGCCCTCCAGCACCGGATCGAGACCGGCCAGCGGTAGTGGCAGCGGCGGCTGGGCCGATAGCGCGCTCACTTCGGCCGGATCTGTTTCGGCTGTCGCTGCAGAACGTCGTGATAGCCACAGCCCGCACGGGAAGCACTTTGCGACGGCCAACCTCCCGAGCTCGTACGCCGTGCCGTTCTCGTCCTCTCCGCTCGGCAGCAGCGTCTTTCCACGCAAGGCCGACGACATAGGCGGCGGCGGTGACCGGGCTGCAAACGGGTCGACGACGGCAGCATCTACGGCGACAGCCACCAGGCCGCCACCCAAGCCGACGGGCGACTCGAACGTCAGCAGCTTCGTAGCCGCCAGCGCGGCGCTTAACAAGGCCATCTCGGACCTGACGCTCGAGTGACGGAAGTAGACTCGCATCGACGCGTGCCCTTTTCCATCGCATCCAGTTCGCTTCATTCGACAGCACTTCTTCCGCATTACCACCCTGTTACACCTATCTTGCCGCGCGCATCCCCTCTCCTGCCGCTGGTCGTGCCTTTCAAGCCATCCAGTTTTTCGGGTGCCGTGCTATCTCCGACACCATCCATCTGTCTCCGCTTTTCTCCCTGCATCTCTCAACTGCTACAGATGTATCTAACGATGGTCGCCTCTTGTCTTGGCCTTGTGGTTTTCTCCCTGGTCCCTCCGCCAATGTCACCATGAACCCATTCAACGCTAGAGAGAGGCTGACCTGTGGGACGCGAGATCCTGCTTACGAGGATTGGAGAGATAGATGGTTCCGCGTGTCCGCCGGCGGTAGT
Organism: Thecaphora thlaspeos; assembly: GCA_900291925.1. NCBI lineage: Eukaryota > Fungi > Basidiomycota > Ustilaginomycetes > Urocystidales > Glomosporiaceae > Thecaphora > Thecaphora thlaspeos. The sequence continues at coordinate 138,505 of UWYS01000003.1, read as the reverse complement.
GCGGTTCTACCGGGGTCGCTCGATCGCTACGCCGCCAAGAGGGAGTCATACGAGCCTGTGTCGTGCCACCGTTTCAGGCCGGCCCCCGGGACCGAGCTCTGGTTCAAGAACGTTTCTATTCGCAATACGAGGCCCGAACTATTTGCATGTCTGCACGGATGCGCTACTCTTCCTCGTCAATGTCGTGAAAGACGGCGCTGTCCCTGTTGCCACCTAGGGTGACGCTTTCGCGCTTCGGCCTGTTGAGGGGTGAATCTCTGCCGCTGTAGAGGAAGGCATCGTAAGCGCATGCTCCTGCCATACCACCCAAGATCGAGGCAACGCCCGGCGCCCAGAGGAAGTAGAAGCCGTCGTGCGTAAACACCTCTGTGCCGTAGCCGACAAGCCACAGGGCGATCCTCGGTCCCAGATCCCTGGCGAAATTGATGGCATAGCCCGTGTCGAAACCGAGGGCGGAGCCGATAGCGAGTAGGACGAGGAAAATCGCAAAAGGCTGCGTACCCTGCGGAGGGGCGAGATTGGCCTTGTCTGCCAGTGCAAAGACGGACATCAGTAGCGCAGCGCTCGCCAGTGCTTCCGAGAAGAAAGCAGATTGCCAAGGTAGGAACTGCGCGGGGAAAGTGAAGAAGAGGGGGGCGGTGGCATGGTCGCCCTTTACGGTCCGGACGTCCGGTCCGCCCTCGTAGAGACTGATGCTGTACTTGTAGTTGTGGTAGACTACCAACGACGCCAACGTCGCACCGGCGATCTGGGAGAGGATGAAGGTGGGTACCTTGCGAAGTGGGAATCCACGGAAGAACAAGAGACAAAACGTCACCGTAGGGTTGCAGTGGCCGCCGCTGATGCCACCAGAGACGAAGGAAGAGATGGCGACACCGGCGGCCCAGGCGAGACGGCCAGAGAGGTAGGAGCCGAAAGCGGCTGTAGAGCGGCCGGTGGCGGTGTAGTGTAGGTTGACTTGACATTCGACGCCGGCGCCGAAGAGGAGGATAATGAAGGTGCCCCAGAACTCCCTGTATCGTTGGCCGGGCAGGGAAGCATACTCATTGTCCCGAGGTCAGCAACTCGGCGACGCTGTGATCCAAAGGCCAAGGGCCAATGGAAGACTCACGCAAATTCCTCTCTCCAGACATGGCGGAACTTTGCCCATTCGTTAGGTTCGCCGGTGATGTAATCCTTCTTCCATCACTGCGAGCTGTGCAGTCTGGTCTCCTGATCCGGATGAGGTGCAGATGCGGGGAGGAGAGGTTCAATGCGCGATGGATCCGGATGGACCTCGGCGTTGCTCAAGCTGTCGCTACGACTGGGCCGACGCAGTCCGAGGTTGAAGGATTGGCGCAGAGGTCGTGGGTGTGACGAGGAAGAGGCAGAGGAAAAGGCAGAGGAAGAGTGTCGGTGTTGATGCGCGTGCAAGAGGTGATTTGATTCGGACATGTTGGGATGGCCAGGTCGTTGTGAGTGAGAGAGATGATGGAAGAAAGGTGGTGGGAGGAGCGCGAGGGGTGCAGGTGGACAGGCGTCGGACCGCTGAAGAGAAGCAGGATGTGCTGTCGCCACGGGGTATCACCTTTGGGCCATCCAGTTGGCAGGGCTCCGTGATATCATCGAGGGCGAGGGCGAGCGGGCACGACGGTCAGACCTTTTAACGACGAATAAATCCTCCGGTAAATGCCGCCATAAAGGACGCCGACCCCTGTCTCTATGCTGGCGACTTAACTCGCAGCGTCTCGTCCCAAGACCCTGACACTGACGTGGGGCGTCACAGGCCAATATTGTTCTTGATTCGCACGCCAGAATCAATAGGAGCTCCGCCGCCCTTCGGCGCTGCTCTTCGACACAAGCCTCAGCAGGCCTCGTCCTAGCAACAAGAAACAATAGACCAAATGCTACATCGTCATTGCTGTTACGGATGGAGGCTCGTGCTTGCGATACATTATAGGAGCAAGGAAGTTGGCCGCAAAAGAGTGCTGACTGGCTGAGTGGATGTCGGTTCAATGGCACGATGCAGGCGCGAACGGGGTACATGCAAGTGGAGAAAGGCAGACGCGTCAAGGCGAGAAGGCAAAGGCTGCTCGCGGGCAGCTGAACTGGGTATGGTGGTCTGACTGCGCGATTGGCAATTCGGAGTGCGGGTAGAAGCTGGCGGACAGGGTGCAGATCAAGCCGCCGAAGGGTCGAAGCAGTGGACGCCGGCAGGAGGATGACACATCGATGAATGCTTTGCTGCTTGCCGAGGAGAATCGCTGGTCGTCGTAGGGAAGCTTGGGGTGCGTTGACAGAGCAGGCGATGCTGGATGCCGCTAGTGTGGGGTATAGCAAGGAGTGCATCATGTTGGCTGCGGGTAGCCGATAGGCTTTGAGGAGCCCATTTTGTTGCGAGTTGGTGCGTAGTCGCTCGCTGCGAACTAGAGACGGACCTCGCGCGCCTTATGAGGAGCGCGAGCGTTTGTAGGTCGAGGTGTCCCTGACGACGCTGACGCCGGCGACGTCGGCCAGATTGAGGACGCCACGCGTCTGGCCAAATCCACGGACAGCGCCTTTCCGAACGCCGACGCCGTAGCCGTTTGCCTGAGGGCGAGACGACGAGGAACCAGCCGCGGGCGCCGCCGGCGGCTTGGGCCAAGGCGCTCGGCACCAGACGCAGGTGACGCCGCCGCCACTGAGGCCGCTCTGGGACTGGGCCCACTGCTGGAAGCATTCGTTGTGGAGAGGCCTGCCACAAGACGATAGGCAGAAGGTCAGATCCTCCGAGGTTCCGGCGTCGAGGACCTAAAGGAGGGAAAGTAGGGAAGTGCGAGGCAAGACAGAGTTGACAGGGTCAGTGCCAGAGTCTGTTATCCTTTTGTAGGGGGGCAGGCACGACTCACTTCGTAGCAGACGGGACACAAGTCATCTTCGGACGGCAGGAGCCTCTTGCCCTGGGGGATCGCCTGGGAGCCGCCGACAGCGCTACGGTCGCCATTCTCGTCCTCGTCCGACTCTTGTCCGGCCTTGTGGAGGCCGACCGACACCTCCCAGGCCCTCCTGAGCTCCCTGGACGCCTGCGCGCCTTCTTCGACCGGGTTAGGCATGGCGGCCTCGAAGAGTTCGATGAGCTGGTCGTCCGACATGTGTTGATCGAGCAAGACCGGCGAATGACGCGGGAGCCTCAGAACCTTGAGGAAGACAAAGATGAGATGCTTGCACATCTGCTTCCTGATGGCATAATCTACGCAGGTGCACTTCTTGCATTTGCTGGCGATCGTGACCTTGTAGACGTTGCCGATCGAACCAAGGACATCGAACTCCTCCGTGAGGTGCCCGGGCGCGCGAAAGCGATTGACGAGGAACATGCGCTGGCACAGAACGCGGATGATGCGGTCTTTGACCTGTTGAGGTGCGGAAGACGACAGGAGAGGGTAAGGAAAGGGCTGCGGTCAAAATGTCTATCCGTCCGTCTGTCCACCAGTCTTGGAGGTAAGGGCAGAACGCGGCCACGGGACGCTGCAGCCTTACGCTTTGGGGCATATCCTTGAGCGTGGGGTCGTTTTCGACTTCATCCTTGTAGGGATTGGCGACTTTGGGCTTACGCGGTGCCCTTTTCTTCTTCTTCGCGATGCCCGTCGTCGTCTCCTTTGTGGCCGCCACGCCCTTGTCAACAGTCTCGCTCTTTCCTCTGCTGCCCTTGCCGCCCTTGGGTTTGGGCTTGGCCCCCACTACCTTGCCAGTGGCGCCGCTTTGCTCGCCCTCGTCCTCGGGAACGACCTCGTTCTTTAACTTGGCCTTAGCCTTGCCGACCTTTCGGACGGTGGCTGTAGGCACAGGCTCCGGGTCCGGCTCCGCCTTGACAGGATCGTGGCCGTCCGGAGCGGCTGGCCAGTACATCGGGGCGTTTGCGGCGGAGGCGGACGACGACTGCGCGACTCCTGCTGCCACCGCAGTGCGCAGCGATAGCTCGTTGTAGTCAACCTCGTGCTTCACTCTATTCGACCTGCGCAGCGGTGGGCTCTGACCATCGTCTCCACCATCCCCGGCGACCATCGAGGCCGCGCGCCTCTTTCGGCCTCGGGCTGCAGGTCGGGCAAGCTGCTGCTGCTGCTGTGAAGCTCCGCCTGGACCGCCGCTGGCTTCTCCTGCGACGACTTCGGCACCGCTTTCGGCCTTTGACACAATATCTCCCGCGCGTCCAGCACGAGGACGACCGCCGAACGTCTGCGCGAGAGCACCAACATCGGCGACCTCGAGCTTGTCGCCGACGACCGCGGGGGCGGTTGCGGTGAGGTCGGGCGTCGAGGCGCTGACAGCAACAAACGACGTTCCATCATGCTGTCGCTGCTGCAGGGACGGACTAGCGGCGGTGACGCTGCGTTCATGGGAAATAGGCTCATTGATAGGCTGGAGAGATGCCGTTAGACGTGTAGATGTTTCTGCGACCGCAAGAGGGTCAAGGACCGCAGCGGCGGCGACGACGACGACGCCAAAGCCTTTGAGCGAAGACACCAGCTCCGCACCACGACCACCGCAGCCGCCGCTACCGTCGCAACAGAAGGGCGTTTGGGGTGGCGCAGAGCCGACGTGCTCGAGAGCAGGGGGTGCCGCACTGCTGCTGCTGCTGCTGCTGGTGCCAGTGATGCCGACTTCCATGGTTGCCGCGTGAACGCTCTGCCTTCGAGTATGATCTGGTAATAATGCGGATCAAGGACAGGTTTCTCTGCCAAGCTTCTCGAGGATAGGAGGTCAGGGGCGGGAATGTGGGGGTGGTCGTGGTTCGCCGACAAGGCGGATGCGGGCGCGCCTTCGTGGCAAAAGGCGGGGCCAGCCAGCCGCGCCTGGCCGCGACGCGTGCCAGCGAGTGCTGAGCCGAGCCGAGCCGCGCCCCACCTCGTCCTCTGGCCGTTTTCCCGGCCGAAAGAGACACTCTCCCCGGCTCGCTGGTCTGTCGCTGGTCGCAAATGAACTGGCCCTTCTGTATGTCCCCTTTGTCGGGCGATGCTGGATTGCGCGGATCGACAGGCAGGGCAAGCGACCGTCGTCGACCCACTCAAGACCTACATATCTCTCTGTGCTCCCGCGGGCTGAAGAAGCGGCTATGGAGATAATTGGGTGGCCGCTGTTGCCGTACCTACGGATCTTGAGATCCGGGCCGCTGCCGGACTCGGCGACAGCAGCAGCCGACCAGCTCTGTCGCGGATCGAGGTTGACGTTGCTTGCGGCTTTCCCCCGCCAACACCGCCTTGAAGGCAAGAAGGTGCCATCACCGTGAGACGCGACGCCAGATGAGAGTCGTTGCCGTACGGTTTCCCCTTCGGCATGCTCCCCGACGAGACGCGCGAGGAGGCAGACCAAGAAAGAGCCAAGCAATCAAGGATAGGCAGGGAAGTGGGGGGCAAAGGGGGAGCGAGCGAGGGTTTCGTCGGCTGCAGGGTGATTATTCAGGGTCGGGCCCTCGAGGCGATGCGCAGCCGACGCGGCCTCTACCTCGCCCTCGATCCTCGTGTGAAACCTTATGGAGACGGGGCCTCCTGACCAGCCAGTGCCAGCGGATCGGCCGCCGTCGAGGAAAGATATGTACATACGTGAGATGTGACGACGTCGTGAGCTCTCTGTTGAGGCCGTCGGGTCTTCCGCCTTGGGCGGCATTGCCGGCCAGCCGGCAAGATGCTTAGCAGCCATTCTTTCCTTGATGGTCTCTTGCTTGCCGCCCGCCCTCCTTGTCGCTTTCCCACCATCATCCACCCCCTACCGCCAATCTCGCCCTCGTAGCCATCGCCATCTCGAGCGCACCCATCCTCACTCCGCCCCGCATCTCCCACCAACCAAGCCTACTCCCTCCAGGCAGTCGGACGTACGGCTGCTCTCATCTTCCAGAGGACCGTGCTCTACACACTCTCTTGCAGCACGGCATGTACTGTATCTGCCAACCTCTCCCTCATGCGCCGCCCCACGCATGAAACAAAGCTGTGCCAAGCTTCAGACTAGCCAAAACCCACCAAGGCGCACTGTCCAAAACCCCTTGCCTTGACCTGACCAGGCCGGCAGACTCCGCCCACCCGCCTTGCCCTTCCACCTGCGACCCTGGACCCTCAGCGTGATATCCATCCCTCGTCCAGCTCGTCTTGCGCTACCCTTCACGACCTTCCTTCAACCCCACCGCCACCATTAACATCTGTAACGCACATCCTTGTGCGCCCGCATCCGCCGCACCCGTCGAAACCTCGCTACGACACGCCTCGTCTTCCCCGTTGGAACCGCCGGTACACGACACCAGCAACGCAGCAGATCCGCACAAGCAAGGATATGCCTCTCGCCGTTTTTGCCATCGTCGTGATTATCTCCGTCGAAAGCTGGAAGGCATCGACGCGCGTCTACTATCGCCGCAAGTCTCGCAAGCACGGCTATGCTGACCTCCCCACAGACGCCTACGGCCGCCCTGTCAACGAGCGTGGCGAGAAGCTCAGCCGCAACCAGGCAAAGGCCCTCATCGCCCATAACCGCGAGCTCGAGCGCATAAAAACGGCCGAGCGCGAGTGGCGGCTCGAGGGAGAGAAGCTGCCAAACTACCAAGAGGCCCGCAGCGCCGGTATCCGCGAGGCGCTGCGCAGGCCCAGCACGGCACAACCAGGCGGCGCCACTAGGAGCGTCAATCGCAGCGTCGCCGGCTCGAGAGCCACGAGCTGGGGCGGCACACCGTCCTCGATGCTTTCGTCGGGAGCCTCGAGTAGCTATGGCTACGCTGGCGTACCGCCACCAACCGACGGCACAGGCACGGGCTCGGCCCTCGCCTTTGCGATACGCAGGAACCGCCCCGACCACGCCGTGATTCAAAGCCGCGATTCGTCCGTTCATGGCTACATCGGGCCCGTCGGCGGATTGACGGCATCCCGCTCGGCGCCCCGGGAAGACATGATGCTGGACGATGTCATTGAAAACGACGGAATGGACTGGCAGCGGGCGGCGTGGGAAGGCTCGCCCATCTACGCCGAGATCGACCGCGCCGCCGCCTTGCCCTCGATCCTGATGGCCACCGGCGGCGGCGGCGTCAACAGCAACCAAGCCGACGCGCTGGACCGTCAGCCTTCCCGCCTCTTCATATAGCCCATCCGCTCTCGTCTCGATCGCCACCGCTTCCGCCTCCATTACTAGGACCACTGATTCAAGCGGATCGGCAGCTCCCTCATTCCTTCGACCGTTCCCTACCACCTGCCACTTCTCCTCCTGCTCGTCTATCAAGGGTCCTTCTCAATTGTCACCGTCGCATACTCTCCGACTTCGCTTTCCCATCTTGCACTCGCCCGTTTCGTTCCCCTGGACTCTATCTTGCACTCGCCTGTTTCCTTGCCCCGGACTCCATCTGCCCCACTCTCTCTCTCTCTCTCTCGCGTCCGACGACCCACCAGTCGGACCACCTCGTCTATTCCGCGCGTCGTCCTGTCTAAAACCCACAAAACCTACCAAAGGGCAGGCCGCCGCGAGGATCTTTGCCATCTCTGCGAGTCTCGCCTGGCTTCGTCTTGACCCCTCTCTGCATGTCTTTGTTTGCATTTTCCATGTTTGTAATTTTGTCCTGGACGTTCGCTGCAAAATCCTTCATTGTTCCGACTGTAACATACCTTTTCCATCCATTCGTTATGGATGTGTGAAAAGCAAGGCTAACCATTGTCCATATATGTAGATCGACGGATGAGACGGATGTGGGTGGTGGGGGGAAAAGGGGTATTGTGAAATTGTAAAGGTGGGTGAGGAAAGGATCGACAAGGGTGGCACCGATTGGTCGGTACCGAATACGACGATCGGTCAGTGCAAGAGTGACTTTTGCCTCATTGGATGACTTGCTGGGAGGAAGGAATGGGATATCAATCTTCCCTGCAACACTGGTCACAGTATCAAGGGACGCGTGTCGAAGGGTTGTTAAAGACGAGACGACGAAAGGTGCGCTCTTGACACAGAAATGGACGATGTGAGGTATGCCACCGTTCTATGTAGATACGCATCGACAAAGTCGACCGAGAGGTCGTGATGTGGAGAACAGGAGCGGAATATCAGCACTTCGTCAAGTCGTCCTGGATATAGCGTGTCAGGTTAGCGCGCTCGCTTCTCTCCTCGTCGCCTCGCATTTGAGCCCGATACAGTGTGACACTCTTCACAGTACATCTCATGGCCATCTACACAACACCCTCTTCGTGCGCATGGGAGCATGCGTCTGTGTATGCGTATCTCGCTCCTGCAAAGCTCTCTGTATCCCCACTGGGAGATTCTCGAGATGGGAACTTCATGCATTGGGATGGAGAGGGTTGGGCCATAGGGTTGATGGTACAGGTGTGGTGTGGTGTAGAGCATGCGAGTGTCAGACTGCCTCCTGGAGATGCGAGTGGGAGGGATCGTCGTCATATTTTGTGTCGGTGCAAAAGGAGCGTGATGTGACGGGTGATGATGGCTTGGACACAAAAGGGAAGTTGAGGTCGAAGGGCATGGGAGGTGCGAAGATCTCGTGTGGCGGGTTCCTCGAGTGAGGAGCGGGAGAGCTGGTGGTCCTGCGGCTGTAGGATGTGCCGAATCCCGGCCGAGACGACGGGTTGGCGGTCCGTTCGGTTTGTGCGGTGACAGCATGGCGGTCCGTCCAGACGTCGTAGCGAACTGACTTCAGCCATATGTTCATTCGTCCGTCATCCTTCCGGCATCCACGTCTGCCCTTCGTCTCGTCGTCACACGACTCTTCACGGTATCCTCCCAACGACTGCCACTGGCCCCTCCAATCCGACCATCTACCACTCCCATCACCTCACAATCTCCTCTACGACCGACTGCCTTCGTTTGCGTGTCGACGAGGAAGGACAGGGAGGATTTAGGCCGAGGTCTTGGCGAGACGGGCCTCCTTGTTGACCTTCTCGGTGCCGTGCTGTGCGAACCTCTGGTTGCGGACGAACTTGGGGTCGACGCCGCGCATCGAGGGGTGCCTCAACCTCTTCGGCTTCTTGATGCCGTTACGGTGGGCCTTGCGGCTCATCGTGTGCTGGGACGAGTTCTTAGACTTGGCCCTACAAACGTCGTTCACATCAACAGCGTCCCGACGGGGAGAGAGGACGTAGGTCAGCGAAATATCCAGTCGCTTGAGCATCCATCTCTTCCAGCCACATCGGTTCCTTTGATCCGTTCTTCCCATGGGGGTGAGATAAGGGTCGTTGAAGCCGTCGTCGACGAGACTATCAATCTGATCGTCCGTGACCGACGTGCTAGAGAGACTGGCGGGGGGACGCATCAATAACTCACATCTTGCTGGATTCTACCGGGATGAGGTGGTGGAACTTGTGGTGGTGAAAGGTCGAAAGGGTCGCAGGGGCGGCGAAAGGCCTTCCCCCCTCTGCCCCTCGGCCTCACCTGCCTGGTCTGCCCTCGCTCTGGCCTCTGCGCTTGGCGTGGGTCAGGGCGAGCGGGTGCTGCGGCAATGGATTTTCGTCCCTCCGTCTTTGAGTCAGCAAAGGGTAAGCGAAATTTTCGTTTTGCAAAATGCGTCTTGCACGAAAACAAGATCGGACTCGTTTCAACGAAAAACAATCGGGCAGGCCGATGCAAGACAGGCCGCTTCCCTGCTCCTGGACCTCCGACCAATTTCCGCCGGCGCAAGAGAGAGCAATACGGCGACGAGTCCGACGGCGCAGTTTCGTATCCGAAGGCTCGTAACATCGCACGCGCGGGAAGACGAGAATAATAGAGATAAATGATGGTTCCATTTCATCGCTCTGACAACCGTTCCCTCGGGTCGCCACAAGATCCGGCTGTTAGTAAGAGGGGTAAAGGTGCGACGCAAAGAGGAGAGAAGAGTAATGGGACGGGGAAAGGGGGTCGGGACGACCCACACGGGTCGGTTTGAGCCGAACGGGGTATATGCTGTACGTGTAACCTGCACGGACGGACCGGGCCTATCTTTGAAGAGAGTCTCTCTCTGTTGCCCCTTCTTCCTCTCCCTCTAGATTGAGGGGCCGTGCGACAGTGAGCGAGCGAGTGGGATCCCCGTTCAGACCCTCTCGAGGTACGAGTCGGTCCCCGCTTCTCTATTCGGTGTCGTCCCAGTCGGCTGCCGTGCCGCCGCCGCTGATGACGATGCAGCTGCTGCAGCGTTGCTGACCTGGCTGCTCATGCCGATCTCCGCGTTCCAGCCCTCCTCCTCCTCGTCCCAGGCCGACTCCATGTCTTCCGCATCGATCGCACGCTTCGGCTGGGGCGCACGTAGGCCACCGACGGGCCCCGTCGCCCGATCCGCCTCCGCCTTGTCCCCGCCTCCGCCGCTGCCGCTGGTGACGTGTTCCGCACCGGCGCCGCCGTACGGATACGGCGGCGGAGGTACGTTAAAGGAGCCCAGCGGCGTGTCCTCGGCCGCGTGGAAATCGCCCGTGCTCGGCAGCCGGCGCAACAGTCGGGATGTGGTGGAAGAGTTGACCGCGCCCGAGGCCGACATCGTCACCGGTGGTGACCGCTTCTCTGCCAGCAGCGTGCCGTTAGGCCCGACGATACTTTCGCCCTCGTCGAGCGGATTGGACCGATCGTAGCAGTCTGGCGACGCCATCGCCTGCTGCTGCTGTGCCGCAAAGCTGGTGCCTCTGGGGTGCTTCTCGTTCGCGTTGGCCGTGGTCCAAGACCGGGCAAAACGTCCGCCGCTGCTGCTCCCATCCGCCGAGGCGGTCGATCCGTTGTGCAACAGTGGCACAGACGCCTCGTTAGTCGCGGAGCGGGACCGCTGGTGATGACTCTCGCCGTACCCTCCCTCGTCGCCGGATACCGAGCCGACGCTCTCGAGGTCGATGTCTTCGCCGGCGCCCCGCGACAGCCGGCTAGCGTGTGAGGGGACGGGCGACGGTCCGCTCCAAGAGTCCGGTAGGAGCGAAGCTGCCCAGCTGGTCAGGTTGCTCGCGCCGTTGCTTCCACTCGCCTGCCATCCGGCTGCCACGCTGCTGATCGAGGAGCTCGGGCTAAGCTGCGAGCTCGAGTCGTCGCGGCTGACAAAGTAGGCCGGCAGGTAGAGTACGCCGCCCTTCTTGCCGATCCGCGGCGAGGTGGGCCGTCCGGTCGAGGTGGTCGCGTCGGGATCTGCCGCTGCTTCGTTGCGAGACGACGGCCGCGAGAGCGTCTGGCCGATCCAGGCGAGGACCGACTGCGGAGCGTCGCGGCTCGAGCCTTCCTGCTCCTGCAGCTGGAACAGCGGCAGGCTGAGCTTCTGCGAGCGGTTCGACGGCATCGAAAGCCGGGCGCCCGGGGTGGCGCTGCTGCTGCTGGCTCCGGCGGCCAGGTCTTTGAGCGGCATCGTCCGGTCGTCGGCGATGGACCTCCGCTTCGAACGGTAGCGGCCGATGGTGCTGGCCCCGTTGCCGCCAACGCAGCTACCGCTCCCGCTCCCGCCGCTCGTGCCGATGGGCAGCCCGATCCATCGTCCGCGTGAGCGCGAGCGGCGCCTGCGGCTGTCCGAAGAGCCCTTGCTGCCGAGGCCGAACAGTGCGCTGGCCACCATGGTCCGGAAGAAGCCGTAGCCGACGACACATGCGCCGATAAACATCAGCATCCGGCCGTGGTCGCGTAGAAAGATGAGGAAGCCGGCGTCGTTCGAGTGCCAGCTGCTCCCGTAGAAGTGGGCAAAGAAGGCGTCGGGAACGTCGGCCGGCTTGGCGTTCTTGCCGTACAGCGACTTGGGGAGGATGCGGATCCCCGCATAGCCGGCGCTCGGGCTTGACGGGGTCGAGGGTGTCGCGGCGCCGTGCGAGTCGACGTAGAGGCCATACGAGGCCGAGAGGAACATCGGACCTGTCGAGAACATGACCGTCGGGTAATTTGTCAGGTACTGGTGGTTGAAGGTGACGAGGTTGTGAATGACCTGGTCCATGAACGGGTGACCCTGCTGGGCGAGCATGATATCGTTGCTGACGCCGATCGGCCGCGTCTCGGGCAGGATAATTTCGAAGCGGAGGAGCGGGTCGAGCCGCCGGTTGCAGCCGACATCGAGGTCCATGTAGATGCCGCCGTAGTGGTGGAGGACAAAGTAGCGGATCGCGTCGGCGCGCTGGATCGGGTACGGGTAGGCGTCAAAGACGGGGATAAACCAGCTGTAGTGCTCCGCGATGAACTTGCGCGATTCGGCGTCCGTCCAGAGCATATACGTGCTGCGTGGCCCGGTCGAAGGCGGGAGTGATGGAAGGACAGGGTGTCAGGAGGCTGCGCGTCCAGACACTGAAGCTACCGTGCTCGGGTTGGGTGTGCCATTCCGGAGCCGGAGGGTAAGGGAGGAGGAAGTGGGGACGATACAGGTGGCGAGCAGGCGGGGCCGAGCGGGGTCAACTGCAACTCACTAATCTGGGTGCATCGCGGCACAGGCGTCGCGGACCGACTGCCATCGCGGCGGGAGGTGCTCGTCCTTCCAGGTCTGGTGGATGATGCGCGGGATCTTCTCTGGGGGATTGGCCGGATCGTAAGGCTTGGGTGTGTTGTCCCTCCACGTGGGGGCAGCCGACGCTGCGGGCGACGAGGCGGCGGTGGCGGTGGTGGCGGTGGCGATCTTGGACCCATTATTGATCAGGGCTTCGGCTTCGTGAGCGTAGAGCTTGGCAAGCCAGGGTATCCTGGCGGCCCAGCTGTCGGGACCGTCGGGCGAGCTGCCAAAACGGATCTCGTCCCAGGTCCCGAGCTCTTCCGGGAGGATGTAGGCGCTCTTGTCGATGCTGAAGTAGGCGGTCGCGGTGGTGAGGACAATGACCGTGCCCACCAGGACGAGGCCTAGCAGGGTGAGGAGGATGGTCGACGTCCTCCGCGAGCAGAACACCGGCATCTTTTGCTGCTGCTATGATGGGTCCAAGGACCGGGGTCGGGGTCGAGTCGGGGCTGTCGCGCAGAGAGGCGGCTTCCAGAGTCGCTAAGCCAATGCCGCTCGAGCGTGACCGAAGGGGAGAAGAGATCCGACAGTTCTGCAACAAGCGCTCCTCACCAGAGGGCAGGAGGAGAGATCACCCACACGGCCCGGGAGCAGCCAGAGAGGCGGTGCTCGAGTGTTGTGGGAGCAAGACAGAAGATGGGTCACTTGCGGGAATCGAGGGATGATCAGGGAGGCCGTTCAGGAAGACCGAGCCAGGCGGGCGAGGATCTTTGAACGTGAGCTGGATGCGAGAGCACTCGAGCGATTGTCCGTGAGAGCGGCTGGAGACGAAGCGTGGCCGCCAGGACGAGAAGAGGGAGAAGAGGTCAATGCGAAGGTGGGGGAAAGAATTGTCCGCAATAAGGAAGAGAGAGCAGGATACGGACAAGAGAGAGGTGAAGGGGGTACGGTGTCGAGATGACCAAGACAGAGGCGAGATGAGACGGACCAGGGTGACGGAGGAAGGGGCGGGAGAGGACGATGGAGTGAGGAGGCGGAGGGGGAGGACTGGCCACGACGAGCGGTTTGGCCGATCGATGAGGAGGATGAGGAGGATGAGGAGGCGAGAGGCGAGGCTGGGCGAAACGGAGCTCCGGTCGGAGCTCTATCGGCTTGGCCAACCAACAAAGGCGGGCGCAGAGAGAGGGAGAGAGAGCCAGAAAGGGGGAGAGTACGCGGTCAGCCAGGTGAGAGAGGGACGGGGTGGGTGCGGCAGAGAAAGAGGCAGGCGCGCGGCCTAGGCCTCGCTGGCACGCCTAAGTGGCCAAGCGGCCAAGCGGCCGGAACTGCGTGTTGGGCTGTGACAGCCTTGGCTTTGGCTCTTGGCTTCAGCCCCCCAGCCCCCCGCCGCCCACTCGGTTCAATGCCGGCTGGCCGGCCGGCCGCCGTCGCCTCCCTGGCTTTGCTGGGCATTAGGTTAGTTACTTTCTCAGATTTCTGACCCTTTAGTCGAGAGACCTCTCTGGTTGTAGTCAGACGAAACACGGAAAATCCGCAAACCTACAGCTTTTTAATTCAGGCAGCAGGGCGCGACCACATGCTCATGAGGTAGGGAAGGGGCCAGGCAGCAGGGCAGGGCGGCACAGCAAAAACCTAGCTTGCTTTTCCCCCCCTCTCCTCCCTGTCTGCTTCGGAACAAGGCATACGGCGTTTCTAGCAGCGCCCTTCACGCTTCGCCAGGTCCGCAGGAGATCTTTAACATCAGCTCTAGTTAACTACTGTAACTATCTCCCTCCTGTACTCACGACGCAGCGCTAGCCCAGTTTCAAGCGCATGCCAGACGGCCCGGCGGAGCCGTCTGGAAGGTCCCAGTCCAAAAGTAGAGTAGTCCTCGAGTCACTCCGGAGAACGCAACTCCAGGAACCGCCGCAAAGCGGTCGTATCCGCAGGTCCAATGGGGCGTACGTAGCTGCGGTAGGTCGAGCATGACTTGCCGGTGCTACAGTACTCTCTCTGCAACATGGCCCTGTCCATCTCTTTCTTCCTCGGACTCGCTCTCGGATTGTCCACTCTTGAACAAACACGACCCGGCAGGTACAGAGTATGCGGGCAGGCTCGCAGGCTGACGGTGGGGACTGGCATCGTATGTACGGCGCGGCAAGACTGGCACGCGCACACACACGCACGTGTCCCTTTTCTCTTCTGGCGTATCATCATCGGAAGAACGTCTGCCATCAGGGTAGTATCCCGATTGTTTCTGCTCCCGATTCATGAACCAGCCAAGATCCACGCATTGTATCGGCAAACTCGTCGGTCTCCTGCTTCGGCCTGGATACGATGCGATTTCGGCATCGTTAACCTTGGCAGCAAGACCAAACGCACCATGATGACCAATACACCCACGGATGAAGCGTCCTACCTACTGTACCTACAGCGATCTTGTCGGTATGAGCTACAGTACCGTTATCCTCTGGGTCTTGATACCTTGGCCGTCCTTTCTTTTGGAGAGGCGGTGTCCATAAACGCATGGCATGAGACAGTCCGCCTTACTGACCTCATCGACCATTCGAGTTCGTATACCCACCGCACCTTGTCTCCATTCGTCAGCTTGACAATCGATGAGAAGTGTTGACACAACCGCGCTTACCCCGCTATGTAACCCGCACCGCCGAAAGATGCAGAGGGGAGGGGGACAAAGGAAGGTGGGGAATGAAAGACTCGCTCGACGTCGCATCTCTCTTGGACCCGTCGATCGAGGAGGGGACGTCATGGGGCGACCTACAATACGTCGTCAGCATGTCGTTGAAAGCGTCAATGAATGGGCAAGAACGGCTTTGACGGCCATCATCATCCCCTCCCCTGCCCGTCCGTACAAGGTCATTATGCTGTGCAAATGCACTAGTTAGAGATGGTAAAGGATGCATTTGTTTGTCTAAATTTGTCATCGTTTCAACATCATCATAACCCATCCAACTCCTCCTGTGGCTGTGGCGCATCAGCATACGGATCTACCTCGTACAGCTCCTCTTCTCGATCATCGTCTCTCAACTGCTCGATCTCCTTCTCCTCCTTCCTGTACTGCATATCCGCCACGAGAGCTTGGTAGCCGGGATGTCGGTGGTCTGGATGTCCCACCCTCTCCCGCCTAGGCGATGCATCCAACTGCTCCGCTCCTCGTTCTCCGCCCTCTTCGAACACTTCACTCGGCGGTAACTGGTCCAGATCGACCTGAAGGTCCGAAGAGAGTCGCGCCATGCTCGGTTTCCGCTCGCCTTCGTTGAGACGCGGTGGAGATGCCGTGGTGGTGGTGTCGTGCTGTTGCTGCTGCTGCTGCTGGGAGTGGCGGAATGAGGCGGCATTCTGTATCGACATAGAGGTTCCGTTAGAGCCGCCGGTGTAGGCCGTGCTGCCCGTGCCACCTCCTGCAACCGAGGTGGTGCGCGAAAAGTCGGACATGGTGGACGACAGAGACGATAGAGCGGAGCGGTCGACGTTGATGCCGTTGAGCGTACGCAGGCCAGGGGTGGCGGCGGCGGCGGCAACGCCCGCCATCCCGTTCGTCGCGCTCACCGGGGCGTGGCTGTGCGCAGCGGGCTCGCCTTGCCCAGCGTCGGCGGCATACGCGCCTGCCGCTGCTGCTTCCGTCTCGACTACAGTGTCGATGTGACGGCGAGGGTGCGAGGAAGAAGAGGCCGAGGGTCAGCACCGATTCGTCGGTCTCTCTATCTTTCCCTATGTTTGCCACCGCACGACCGACAGCGCCGGTCGCCACGCTGCACTCACGTTCCGCCGCGTTGGCCGCATTGAGCTCGTCGACAAAGTTCTTTATCCACGGATGGTCGCGCATCTCGGTCGCCGAGGGGCGGTCGTACGGGTCGATGGCGAGGCAGCTGCGTATAAAGTCGATGCCGAGCTGGCTAAGCTGGTTGGGTTCGGGTAGCGGCGGATGCTGCTGCGCCATGCCGATATGGAACATGATGGCCCACTCGTTGTCCAGCTGGCTCCAGGGGCGCCGACCCGTGGCAAACTCGAGCACGACGCAGCCGAGCGACCAGATGTCCATCGCCCCGCGCCGGCCGCGGTTTTCGCCCTTGATCACCTCGGGGCTCATGTACATCGGCGTCCCCTGCAGGCTGCCCATCGCCGCGGCCGCCCCGACGGGTTTCCCGTCCGGCCCGATCATACCGGCGCCTCCTAGCCCGCCCGGTCCCACTACGCCGGGTCGTCGGCTGCGCTGGATGGTGCGCGAGTTCTTGGCCAGCACCTTGGCCGCGCCAAAGTCGACAAACTTGATCACGCCCATGTGGTCGAGGAGGATGTTGTCCGGCTTGATGTCGCGGTGGACGATCCCCTTAGAGTGGAGGTAGACGAGGCCGTCGAGCATCTGGAGCGTGTAGACCTGGATCACGGTCTCGTCCTCGATTCGGCCATGCTCCAGCAGCGCGGCGAGGCTGCCGCCTTGACAATACTCCTCAAAGATGTAGACGCGGTCGCGGTGGACCTCGAGGCCGTAGTACTCGACGATGTTGGGGTGCGAGAGCATCGACATGACGTGCATCTCGTCCTTAATCTGCTTGTAGAGGCCTGGGGTGGACGAGATGTCTTGGAAGCGGATCTCCTTGACTGCCATCAGCCCGCCAGAGTCGAGGTTGACGGCGAGATAGACAGTGCCGAACGTTCCGCCGCCGATGAACTGGCCCTGCTGCCAGCGAATCGTCACCTTGCTCGCGGACTGGGCAAGGAATTGGAGGCTGCGGTCCTCGAGCCGCGTGTCGTCGAGCACGCGGCCAATCATGCGCTGCTCCGACTCGAGCTCCTGGCGCGCCTGGTCCCACTCGCGCACCTTGAGCACCCACCGCTCCTCCGTCGCCTGCATCGCCGGGTCGAGCTTGTTGAGCCGGTGCTGGGCGCCGATCCCTGGGCCGAGCCGCTGCAGCGTCTGTCCGGTCCGGTCAGCGCCGCAGACCTGGACCTGGTCGAGGTCGTCGCTGTTGGCTTGGGTCGAGGCGGCGAGGCGCTTCCGGTCGGCCTCTTCCTTTTCGAGCCGCTCCTCCTCGGCCTGCGCGTTGGCCACGCTGCTTCGGGCGCCGAGGATGTCAAAGTGCGAGATGAGCAGTGCCATGCAGCTAGCCACCTTGTTCCGCAGCAGCGCGAAGTCGGCCTCGGTGATCCGAAAGATGTTTTCCGACGAGGTGATGTAGTTGGCGTTGCCAAGCGCTGTGACGGCCCACTTGAATGTCTTGCGCTCGCTAGGAACGCAGTCATCGCAGATGAAGGCAACCCAGTCGATTGCAAGCCGCGTCAGCGCGAGCGTCATCTGGTTGCGCAGGCGGACCGACTCGATAAAGGGAAGCGCGCGTCGCCCCTGCTCGGTCGCCATGCTGTAGCTGTTCTGGATCAGCTCGTCGCAATCGCCGCTCGAGCCGACGTGCATGCTGTCAGATGTGGTGCTCTTCGGCGTCTGGCTGCGATTTTGTTTGGCGCTGAGGCCGCGCAGCCGCCGGCGGATCTCGGGGACCTTGCGTATGATGGTGTCCGAGAGCAGATAGACACCCTTGTTGATGTCCTCGAGGCCGACCTGGATGCGGCTCATGTGGGCCATCCGGTCGTTGAGCGTCTCGAGCGGGAATGACGTCGACCCGCTGTCGGAGACGTCGTCGGCCGCTTTTCCGCCGCCGCCACCATTACCGCCCTGCTGCGGCGGCTCGGGCGAGAAGATGGCCTGGAAGTGGCGCTTGCAGAGCTCGAGCCGCCCCTTTGGCCCGTCGGCGACCAGACGTAAGCGTCGGTCGGCCATAGCGATGTCAACGCGGGGCATGACGTGGTGCATCACCTTGCCCGTCCACATGAAGGGGTCACGCGGGCTGAGCAGCAGCAGGTAGCGCGGCCGTTCCTCGTCATCTTCGGTCAGCGATCCGGCCTGCTCGACATTCTCACGCGAGCCCGCCATATTCTGGACTATGTCGTCGTTCTCCTCGCCGTCTGGGTTGACGTTGGCGATTGTGTTGGCGTTGGCCGTCGCTTCGGCTGCCATCGCGGTGTCCTCGTCCGTTGGGCGGACGCGGTGGAGGCACTTGCACAGCATCTCGCGGATCAGCTCCGGCTTATCCTGAAGGCTCGGCTCGGCGATCAGGTAGATGCCCTTCTCCTCGAGCGTCTCGGTGTAGACGAGGAAGTAGTCGTGATCGATGAGCGTCTGCATGAACTCGCCCAGGCCCATCACGTTGGTCGGGCCGCCTCCGCCGCCTCCGCTGGGGCCGCCGTCGGACCCGTCGTGCGACGGCGTCGCCGACATCTCGGCGTTGTCCGAGGCCGGCCGCAACGTCCCGAGGTCGTACTCGGCCGCGTTGTCGAGGCGGTTGCGAATGTCGCGGGCGAAGCCGAGCAGCTTCCGGCTACGGATCCGGACGCTGTCGAAAACCGAGTGGATCCACCGGGCGCGGTCCTCGAGCGTGACGAGGCTCTTGCCCTTGTTGCTGGCCAGGCCGCCAACGCCGCCGGGGGGTCCACCGGCGCCGGCCTGGTCGGGCGCCGAGGCGAGGCCGACAGGTCCCGAGGCTGGATTCGGCATGCGATTGGCGATCTTATCGCCCTTGCTGCTGAAGGTGGCCGAGACCTCGCGATTGAAGTAGCGCGAGATGCGCTTGAACAGCTTGTTGACGAACTGGGTGATATTTGTTGCGACGATGGTGTCGCCGCCGTCGATCGACTCGACCGCGGTGCTGAGGAAGCGCCACTCGGGCTCGAGGATCTCGGTCTCTTTGAAAAAGACGCTCGCGCGCAGCTTCATCCGTAGCAGCCGGAAGAAGAACTTGAGCGCGTCGCGCAGCACCTCATCGTAGCCCTCGGCGATGCACGGCGGCAGGTCCCAGCCGCGCCCCGGCTCCGAAACGATGATCTTGGTGTACTGCATCTTGACGCGGCAGGCCATCGCGAGCGCGGTCCTGACGTCGTCGGTGAGCGAGTCGACGATCAGCACGCTCGGCTCCGAGAGCTTGCCGGCGTAGTCGAGGCGGAGCTTGAGCGCGCCCTGCATCAGCCGGGTGGGGAAGTTGATGAGCGTGACAAGCTCCGGCTCAAACGACGGCAGCGCCATGCTGCGGAACGACTCGTGATGCTCGAGGATCGTCGCCTTGGCCTTGGTGATGAGAAGGTAGAGACTCGACAGCGTCCGCGTCTCGAACGTCGACTGAAGGCTGCCTTCCTTCTGGATCCGCTCGACGAACGTGCTGTCCTCGACCTCGGGCCGATTGTCGCCGCCGTCGTGCTGGTCGCCGGAGTGGTCGCCCGCAGACCCCGCTGCCGCGCCGTCGTCGCCTGAGGCGTCGGCCGGCGTGCGGTGCCGGTGCTCCGAGATCTCGAGTGTCTCGCTGCCCGTCCATTTGCGCAAAATGCCAATCTGCTGCTGGAGGCTGGTGGTGGTCGTGTACCAGCTGATCAGAGCGTCGAGCTTGGTCTGGACGGCCTCGTCAGCCCACTCGGGAACGACCTCCTGCGCCTTGCGCACCGAGGGGAAGTGCTCTTCGGCGCTGTCAATGCGCTCCAGCAGGCTGCCGACATCGTGGAGGATCTGGTCCTTGTCCTCGGCCGTCGGCGTCGGCGGTGCGACATATTCGACACCACCGCTGTTGCTGTTTCTGCTGCTCGTCCCGGCGGACTCGACGCTAACGCTGTCCCGGTCCCTGGGAGACTTGGGGGCGGCCCGCTGTTTGGCGGCCGCTTCGATGTGCTCCTGGCGGAACTGTCTGACCTCCTGGATGAGGTCGCGCAGCATCTTTGCCCAGCCTTCGCTCATGCGCTTCTCCTCCTCCTCGATGGCGCCGCGGTGGAGGCCACGCCCCCTGAGCGAGGCGCGAATGTCGAGCCAACGACGGTAAGAGAGCTCCTGGCGCGTTAGGTCGGGCGTGTCGACCGAGTTGATGCGCTTCGTCTCGGACTTTAGAACCTCGGAGTCGAGCACGTGGGTGAGCATTGTCTGCCACTCCATGCGCTGGCGGACGTCGATGGCGGGCACCTCGCCAGGCGTCAGCTCTATGGGCGTGTTGAGGTCACTCGGGAAAACGGGTCCAGGCGTGCTGACCGGGGTCGGGTCGACGGCCGGCAGGAGGCCGTTGGGGCTCCGCGCGACTCTATGTGCGATTCGCCAGTCTGGCGCGGCGAGCTGGGCCGACGATGAAGATGACGATATCGGGGCGCCCTGTGATGTGCGCGGGGCACCGCCTCGCTGGCCGCGGAGGTCGAGATAGTCGTGGTCCTCGTCGGTCTCGTCGGTGTGGTCGTCGAGGCTCGAATAGTGGTCAAAGCTGTTGCTGCTGCTGGCCATGCCCTGCTTGCCCCTGCGCAAGCCAGTTCCGTGTCGAGAGAAGTAGTCACCACGCTGACCGTCGTCGCCGTCGCGGCCGTCATGATGGCGAGCGTCGTCGTCGTCATCGTGACCGTCGCCGTCAGACTCGTCATAGGCGTGATCGGCGGAGAGGGGTGCCGTCTTCCAGCGGCGGTAATCAACATGCCTGGCGACGCTGCTGTCATTTGGGTCGGCGGGCGGTTGGAGTTGGCTCGGGTCACGGTCCTCGGGGAGAGGAGCACCGAAGCCGGTGGTGCGCGAGCGTGACTGGACGTGGCGGAGCGAAGAGCTGCTGCGCGGGACGGGGCGTGGCCCTGTGCGAGTCCCTGCGCCAGCGGCGGGTACTTTGCGCGATTCCTGTGAAGTGTTCGAGGGAGCTTCTGCAAAGGAGACGCCGCCGACCCTCTTTCTGCTGCTGCTGCTGCTGCTTCTGCCGCCGCCGTTGCCGCTGTTGCTGCCCGACGGCTGTGAGGAGGATTGTTGGCTATCACCGAGTGGCTCTCGATCTGGCTGGTCGCTTTCGTCGGTAGAGGATGGAGGATGGGGCTGAGGTCGAGGACTGTCGGCGAGATGGCTGTCGTTGTCTGCCTGCTTGCCGCTCTCTTCGTAGAGGGGGTCTTGGGCGATGCTGGAAGCCATCTCTCACCCTCTCTTCTCTCTCTCTCTCCTTGCGCGTGGCGACAGTAAGGGAAGTGGAGGAATGGCTATGAAGACTGCGCGACTTTTGCGATGATAGCTAGACGATGTCTCAAGCAAGCAGGGCGAGGAGGCGGGGAAGGAAGGTCGAGGTGGCTTTGCCAGGCATCGGGCAAAGGCGGGATGGAGGGCTGCTGTAGCGACGGTGATTTGCAGGCCTTGAGGACGAGCGGTGAGAGAGGCGCAAGGCAGACGGGAGCTGTCGGCGTATGGGGCAGCCAGCCGAGCGGTGGAGATGGGTTTGGGCGTGGGCTAGGTGCGGAGTTGGCCTGCTTTTACCATGGGAGCCGAATGGCTGAGTAGCTGAGTGGCTGAGTGGCTGGCTGGTTGCGGTGATGTTGCGTCGATCTGGCGATGGCGATGGCGATGGCGATGGCGGACGGGATGACGACAAGAGAGACGGCGACGGGTGATGGAGGCTGGGAAAAGGGACGAGGGTGATGGTGATAATGGAAGTTGTAGTGAGGGTGCAGCCAGAGGCAGGGTCCTGTGAGCCTGAGCGTTGGCCCTCGTGCCTGCGCTGCTGCGCTGCTGCGTGCTGCTGCCCGCGCATCGTCGGCTGAGGCGCCTCGGGAGTCGGCCCAGAGTCAGGGAGACGACGGTGACAGTGTGACGGGTGCGAGCGGTGGTTGAGTGTGCCTTTATGGTGCTTGCGCCTCTCACATCTCCAGCCTGTGTGCCAGCCAGCCAGCAACGCACGAGCCACAGCCACGCCCACGCCCACGCCCAGCGAGCGAGCCCACGCACCAACCAGGCCACACTCCTCTTCCTTCCACCTTCTCCCCTCCCCCAGCTTCCGCTTCCGCTTCCGCTTCCACTTCCACTTCCACTTCCACTTCCACTCTCTCGCAACCCTTTCTTGTAGATCACTGACGCCACTCATTTCAATATCCCTCCCCGGCGCCTCCACCCCTCTCGCTCCCTCGCTCGGCTGGCCGCCGCCTCCCCCGTTCCCCACCCCCGCATGTACTGGCCCACCTCGTCCGCAAAGAGGCTCCATCTCTCCCCCTCGGGCCTCGATCGCCCCATCGGCCAACCACCACAGCACTCTCCGCACAGCGACAGCAGCAGCACCTCGCAACCCACACAGCACGCGGCCTCCCATTCCACAACGACCCCGCACGATGCCTCGACAGCAGACCACCTCATACAGCTCGCCAGGTCCAGGAACGGCCACATGTGGGCCGTCCTCAGCCCGCACACCATATCCATATGGCAGACCCGTCCATCTCATGTCGTTGCCGCCCTCATACGGACCCCGAGGAGCCTGCACGAGTACGGCAGCAATACACGCATCGAGTGGAGGCCAGACAGCCGCGCACTCATGGTCCAGACCGACAAGTCCTTCCTCCTTCTCTACAGCCTCGTATACCTCTCCCCTTCCGCACCCATCTACAGCTACACGCCGCCCTCAGGCGCAGGCGCAAAGTCCAAGGCGACCGGCGAAGCGCTCGCGCCCACGCCCAACTCGCTCAAGAACTCGTTTGCTCCGGGACCGGGCGAGAGCGCGGCCGCCGGCGACGCAGGCCTCGGCGGCCTCGTCGGCGAGGCCTGCGAGCTGCGCTTCCGCCTAGTCCTCCGCATCGATGCCGGCCTCCGCTGGGCCACGTCGATTGAGACGCACATGCTCGTCAGCACCGTATCGCCACCGGCTGTCCAGTGCATCCGATGGCCCGACGACGCAAACGACGCCCTACCGCACCGCGACGACGACACCACCCCAAAGACGAGCACCAGCCTCGTCGGAACCCTCGACTGGGTTGCAGAGAAAACGGACGGCCAGGATGCGGCCACAGCTACCTCTAGCACCTCCGAAGCGGCCGCCGGCGTTGTCGACGTCGACCAGATCCATCACTCGCGGCCGATGGACGTCTACGTCTGGGTCACGTCCGACGGACGCGCTTACGCCGCCAACTTGGACCTGAACAACCGCCAGAGGCCGTGGCAGGGACGCTGTTTCCACGGCACCAGGCCACGGAGGAGGCGCTCGTCGGCTGCACCTCTGACGCACCTGTCGCGGACGGGCAGCACGCGCTCCGAGATCTCCGAAGAGGGAGGGGGCGCATCGCAGCCTCTTCAGGGGGATCGCTCCGAAGATGGTGGAGCTGCGGCGACGACGACGACGACGACAAGACAGAGCGCCGATCCGCTGCCACCCCTCCCGGCCGACCGGCGGTGCACGACGGTCTCAATCAACGCAAAGTTCAGCCTGATCGCCGTCGGCCTGCGGGATGGCACGGTCGCCGTTTACAATTACCGGGCACAGGGGCGGACGCCGACGTTTTCGCACACGCTCTCGGTCCGGCAGGCGCTCAAGTCCACCGCCAGCTATCTCGAAACCGGGCCTGTGCGCACGATGAGCTGGACCAGCGACGGCCACGCGCTTGCCGTCGGATGGGAGCATGGCCTCGGGATCTGGAGCACCTACGGCAAGCTGATGGAGTGCAGCCTGCGCGAGGACTGGGAGACGGCGTCGAAGCACTTTTCCGACTCGTTCATGTTCGGGGCGCGCGATCTGTTCTGGGGGCCCGGCAGCACGGAGCTCTTTGTGCTGGCGCTTCCGCGGGCGCGATCCGACGCGAGACCGCTCGACGGCGACGGCGACAAGCAGCTGTTTGTGCTGCCCTTTGCGAAGTCGGCTGTGGCGAGCCAGCACTCGCCCGACAACACGCGCTACGCCTTCTACCAGACCGACGACAGCGTCCACGTCTACCGCGGTGGCGACCAGCCGGACCTCAGCGTCATCGACCCGGAGGGCGACGTCTGGCACCATATCAAGATACCCCAGGCCTACCTGGCTTCGAGCTGGCCGATACGCTACGCTTCGATCAGCGCCGATGGCAAGCTAATCGCTGTCGCCGGCCGGCGCGGGCTGGTCCACTTCAGCTCGACGTCGGGCCGCTGGAAGACGCACCGGTCGAAGGCACAGGAGCAGTCGTTCGTGGTGCGCGGCGGGATGCAGTGGTTCCAGCACGTACTGATCGCTGCGTGCGATGCGGGCGGCGAATACCAGCTGCGCCTTTACTCGCGCGACCTGGAGCTCGACTCGGCTCACCTGCTCGACCTCCAGGTGCTCCCGAGCCCCGTCGTCCTGACGAGCCTGTTTGACAACAGCCTGCTGGTCTACGCGGCCGACAACACCTTTTTTCACTTCCTCATCGACCTGACTGACGACCGCATCCGCCTCCGGCTGTGCGGCAGCATCACGTTCGAGGGAGTCGTTGGCGAGCCGGCAAGGGTGCGCGGGATGAGCTGGATGATCCCGCCGAGCCAGCAGCGCTTCGGTGATCCAGTCGACGACCTGACAGTGGCGACCATCATCTTCCTGATCGACGGCAAGCTGGTGCTGCTGCGGCCGCGCCGGTCGGCCGCGGCCGACGGTGGTGACGACGAGGTGGCCTACGACATGCAGATCCTCGCCGACCGGATAGAGTACTACTGGACGCACCTTCAGGGGATTGGGACGCTGGAAAACTCGCTATGGGGCTACGATGGGACGGGGATCAAGCTGTGGCTCGACGCCCTCACCATCGAGCACAGCGACATGGACGACGACGACAGCTCCGACATCGAGGATGCGCACGAGTACAAGACGATCGAGGAGAGCGTCTCGATGCCGCTGGATTTCTACCCACTCTGCGTGCTACTCGAAAAGGGCATCGTGATTGGCGTCGAGTGCGAGGCATCGCTGCGTCGCTCGCTCGACTTTGCCATCTTCCGGACGAACACCAACACACACCTCTTCCTGCACCAAGTGCTGCGCAACTATCTCGAAAACGGCCAGCTCGACGAGGCCGTGTTCTTCGCGTCGTACTACCAGTCGCTCATCTACTTTGCCCACGCGCTCGAGATCTTGCTGCACGCGGTGCTCGAGGACGAGGCCGACGCCGGGCTCGGCGATGTAGAGTACCTCCGCTCCGCGTCCGGCGCGATGCTGCAGCGCGAGCGCAGCGCGTCGAGCCTGCTGGCCGACGTGGAAGACGATTCATTCGACAGCGACGGCGACGGACGCCATACGCCCACTGTGGGCTGCGACGAGGGCCAAAGCAAAGGCGACGGCAGCGTCGATTGCGACGGTGCAGAACGTGGCACCTCCACCCCACCTTGGCCTCGGCCCCAGAGGAGCAGGAACGACCCGTCGACGCCTCCGCGCCACACGGCAGCGTCGAAGTCGCGCAAGAAGCCAAGGATGAAGGCTATCCTCCCCCTGGTCGTCTCGTTCCTGGACCACTTTGACGAAGCGCTGGGTGTTGTCGTCGGCTGCGCACGAAAGACGGAGGTGGCACGGTGGGGCTACCTGTTCGACGTGGTGGGCAAGCCACGCGAGCTGTTCGAAAAGTGCCTGGGAGCGGGCGAGTACCGGACGGCGGGAATGTACCTGTTGGTGCTGCACAATCTGGAGCCTCTAGAGGAGAGTATAGCGCACACGATCCGGCTGCTCAAGGTCTCGGTCAAGATGGAAGAGTGGGGGCTGTGCAGGGACCTGGTGAGGTTCCTGAAGAGCATCGATGAGACGGGCGAGGCGCTGGAGATGGCGGTGAGAGGGGCGAAGATCCTAGAGGAAGGCAGGGCGAGGGAAGAGGAGAGGGAGAGGGGGTCGCCGGTAGCGCGCGGTGGGGTGGGTAGCAGGACGGGGCCACTCGGCCTAACGCCGCCGCCGCCACCGCACCTCGCTGCGATGGAGAGGAGCTCGAGCGCGCCCACCGTGCTCGATGCCACGCTCGAGGATGTCGAAGAGGGGGACGAGAACGAAGAGACGACACCTACGCTCCACTCGCGTCCGTCGTTGTCGGGTCCAACTACACCGCGTCGTACCGCCTCGGCGACCGTATCCTGTGCAGCGCCGCCGCCCGTACCGGAGGTGACGATCAACGGTCGTATCATGCCGTCGCGCACGCACTCGAGCCCCGCTACTACGACGCAGTTCTCTGATGGTGGTCTTGGAAAGGGACTGGGACTAGGGATGGGGAACAAGGGACTGGGAATGTCGTTATCGAGGGTGGGACTGAGAAGCAGCGAGAGGTTGTGGGATCCTGCTGGACGATCGGGCTCCGGATCGCCGGTCGGTGCAGGTGCAGGGTCGTGGCTCACTGGCAGTGCGTCGGAGAAGAGCGCAGAGGAGGAGACGAGAAGGAGTTCGTTGGGCGGACCGTGATGGCGCTCGGAGTGTTGATGTATCGACCCTCCTCTTCTCGAAGGCAACGACGTTGTGATCAAGGTCTCTGAACGTCGTCTTGTCTTCGGCCGTGACGATAGCATGGGGAACGCAGTGATTGGCTCATGGCGATTGAACGAGCACACGAAGCCGTCTACGGTCGTGTTGGTAGGCCAGAGTGCGGTGCGAGTCTTGACCAGAGGTGGAAAGGCAATGGGAAAAGATACGAGCGATGAACCTGCTGCTTGCGAGCGTGCCATGGAGCAAACATCGAACAGGCCCTTCATCTGGCTTGCTCACCTTGTGCTCTCGTCCTTGCGACGTACGCTTACGAGGAAGCCTGCGTTTCCTAAAGCGTAGGTGGACCTCGACCTGCTCCCACACCTTCCGCCAACACTCAGCTGTCACCATGTCGACGATACACACCGCGTCGCCATCTGACTGTACGTCCGAGCTCTTTGCATCGTTCAACCCATCCATAGCTCGCTTAAACTGCGTAACAACCAAAAGAAAAGTGTCGTTCCATTCTTTCGACACTACAGTACCTACCATTTTTTACATGGCGCGTTTCTCGGGGAAATGTTCGTGCAACTGCAGCATATTGTACGATGTCTTTATCGAAACAACACACAAAATCCTCCATCCCATCAAGATGATGGACCCGCGGATCATCTTTCGACATCGTTGCGCTTCTGGTATACCATTTTTTGGAGCGTAACGAATCAAAGCCATGTCCTATTTCTGCGACTTTGGTACAAGTAAGGGATTTGAAGAAAAAAAAAAAAAAAAAGGGAGGGCGTGCCGGAAGGGGGGAAAATGGGACGGGTGTTCGACGACGGTACACTGTAAGAGTTACGATCATTTGGAACATGGTATAATTCTTTGCAACCTTCGAAGGGAGAAAAGAGGGGCAGCGAAGGAGGGCGTCGTGGAAGCAGTTCATCCGCCCCAGACTTTTAGAATGGTCCAATTACCGTCCGGTGGCGCGCGTTGTGTTCCACCCAACATTTCCAAGACGCGTTCTGATGCAGCGCGAATGTGTCCAATAGGCGAAAATCTTGATAGGCAAACTACTGTATTTGAAGAAAGGACAAGAGTAGTGCGATGCGATGCGACGCAATGCCATGCCATGCGGGCGTACTGTCGTGTGCGTGTTACCTTGCGTTGTCATGGCTTTTTTTTTTTTTTTTTTTTTTTGTGGAGCTGCGAAGTGGACGGGAGGTTTGTGGGAGCCGACGCTCGACTGAGAGAGAAGGGAAAGAAGAACTCGACCCTAGAGGAGATGGGGAACATGCTCTAGACGGTGGCTTCCTTTTCGTGCATCTCGACGTTGCCGTGGCTGGGAGATCGGTTCTTGAGCAGACCAAAGGAAAGCGCGCACGCGACGAAGCCAATGACGACCGAGATGGCCCACATGGCGACGAAGGCGTAGAAGACCGAGGTACCCTCCTCGCTCTTGACGCTGGTGTAGGCGACAAAGGCGATGCCAAAGACAAAGTAGAAGAACTGCATGGCCCAAAAGAACAAGACTGAGCCCTTGTTGCTGCCGCTGCTGGTGGACTTGGTGGCGGATACGAGCAGCCAGACGGCGGCAAGAAGGAGAAGGACGTTGAAAGCCAGCGTGGTGGATCCGAGCGCGGTGAGAACCTTGAGGATCTTGGAGAGCTTCGAGAGGATGGCGGGAAGCTTGCTCAGCAGCGGGAGCAGAGCGGCGACGTTACCCGACGCAAGACCCTGGTACAGCTGGGCGCGCGTAACGCCGAGCATGCTGAAACCACCGAAGGACTCAAACGTGTTCGGGATGGTGGGCAGCTTTCCCTGCGACAGACCGGCAAGCGTGGCCTGAGGGTTGAAGTTGTCGAGAAAGTCCTTGGCTTCGGAGAACTTGCTGATGATGTACGCCAGCAGACCGAGTGAGGTGATCAGGAAGACCAACTGAACGACTGCGACGGCGGCGACGGTGCGGGGAGCCATATTGTGCGAGGGTTGTCGGCGAGGACAGGGGTGGTGATGTTTGCTGGGCAGGGAGACGATGGGACGGCGAGAGGGACAAGGAACGAGCAGGAGAGGAACGGAAGAAAAAGGGCCAAAGGTGAGGGCGAGGCCATCGCCTGCGCTCTTTATACGTTCATCTTGGGACCCTCCACGCCCCAAGGGAGACTTGACGAGGGGAGGGAGGGAGGAGGGGCGTCAGGACAGACAAGGAGGAGGGGGGCCAAATCAGGTGAGCAGGTCAGCGGGGCTCGCCGCGCGAGAGGAGCAGCGAGAAGACGCGAAACTTTCTTTGGTACGTATACAGTGCGTACAGTGGCTTGGCTCTGGCGGCGGCGGCGAGTGTCGGTTGAATCTTGTCGGCGGGCGGGAGAAAGGCGAGAGTTTGCAGGTCAGCTTTTGTCTCGATCAACGAGGCGCCGCTGCCGCCGTTCGTTGTGTGCGGGCGATGCAAGTACGGGATGCAGGTACAGTACAGTAGGGCAACGGTGTTTGCCATTTGTGGTGAGCATGAGGCTGCGGGAAACAGGCGGTCGCTCTCGACTCTGCTACAGTACAGCACAGTACTGTATGTAGAAGGGTGGATGGCATGAAGGCTCCGATGACCACTTCACCCGACCGCACGCCGTCGTCGCTCTCTGTGCTGCATGGCGGCGCTCAGGCACAGGGCAAGCAAGACGAGTTGGGTGCAGGACTACATAGTTTGACGCTGCTGGGAAGGGTTGTTGCATGGATCGATATGCGTAGCAGCCTTGTGCTGTTACGGTACATACTCGGCTCTCGTTTCGTTAGGGTGGGTTGGGCGTGACTTCTGAGGCGCTCACGAGAAAGGCAAGTCAGTGACGGAGAGTCGTGGCTCTATGTAGACGTGTTGTGACAAGGCGAATGCCAGGAGAAGCGCTCGGTGGAAGGCCGTGTCGCCTGGCCGCCTGTCTGCCTGCCTGTTTGCACGGCTACCTACAGTACAGTCAGAGGAGCAAGGCGATGTTAACGACGTTGATCTAGACTTCGGAGCGATGCTCTTGGCGAACGTCGGGGTCCAGACTGAGCGAGCTCTTGGCAAACGTCAGATTTTTCCTTTTCCTTTGGGAGCGGAGCTGGAGCTGGTGGTGCGGCGCAAAAGAGAAAAATGCGAACTCACTCACCCACCCACTCACCCATCCACTCTCTGACGAGGACCCTGACGCTGACCCTGAGCCAGCTTGAGCCAGCTTGAGCCAGCTCGAGCCTGGAGGGAGCGTTCCTATGTAACTCTTGCTTTTCTTTTCTCTTGGCTGTCTATCTGTGTACGCCGAGGGCGCGCTGGTTTGCGCTCTCGTCACCGCTGCGCCGCCCTACAGCTGTATACTTTGCCTTGTTTATGCATGCAAAAGAAAGAGGAAAAGAGTAGCATGTGCACTTACAGTACTCCGCAGGTTTATCCTTCCATCCCTGCGCCGTGAAAGCGACGATGCTGGTTGGTCCATCGGCCCGGACGTTTGTCGTGCGCCCTCGCCTACGTCTGGCTTTAGCGGTCGCGGCGGCGCGGCTCCCACTCGCCCTCTTCGTCCCTCGTCCCTCGCTAGTAACTGCAGTAAGTAAGTAGTTAGTACCGTCAGCATGTGCTCGCCTCGTATTCGACAAACATCGACAAGAGTACTACAAGAGCGCGGACATCGACCGCATCTAAATCCGCACGTTGTCAGCTAAGTTACTGCACTGCTCTGCTCTGCTCTGCTCTGCTCTGCTCTGCTACTGACCGCCTAAGTTGAAAAGCAAGCCGTGGTCTCTAGAATCGTCGCAGCTGAGATGCCCACCACGGCTTCACCCCGCTTCTACTTACCCCACATGAGCGAACATCTTCTCTCCTTTCCCCGTCTCGCTAGATCCGCTTGATGCCTTCCAACACCCTCGACATCTCCTCCTTCCCCATCATGACCTTTACCCTCCCACCCTTTCTCACTACCAGACCGTGGTCTCTAAATTCCACCAACAACGCTCCCAGGTCATTCTCGGTCGACGCGACAAAGTTCCTCTTGGCCAGATCTACCAACGTACTATATTCCATACCCCTCCCTTCCTCTGCCTTGTCACCGTTCGTCTTTTTCGCTAATAGCGTGAACAGGGCGCGCGCCTTGACCGTTACGGATTTCAGAATGTGTAGCGCTGCCTTCTCCGTCACCTGTCGAGCGGGCGCATCGACGTCGCCCGTCTCGTTGACACCGTGCGAGGTGGACGTGTGTCGAGATGTCATACGGGTAGAGACGTAGCCTTGTCCACCGTTCAGATCCACGGCGGGTGGGAGAGCGATCATCATTCCCCCCGCCGAGACGCCTCCCCCGCGTGCACCCGTGCGCGCTAGCAGCATCTCGTCCAGAGGTGGCACAAAGGTGCTCAGGTTCTGCCACAGCCAGCGAGGACGGCATCCACCACGGGCGCCATCGCCGC
This sequence comes from Thecaphora thlaspeos, assembly GCA_900291925.1. Taxonomy (NCBI): domain Eukaryota; kingdom Fungi; phylum Basidiomycota; class Ustilaginomycetes; order Urocystidales; family Glomosporiaceae; genus Thecaphora; species Thecaphora thlaspeos. The sequence continues at coordinate 107,581 of UWYS01000003.1, read as the reverse complement.
TCGTAAGGACAGTGTTCGTCGTCCCGCTCTCGTACAACCCCTTGCCCGTCGACGAGACAGAAGAAGGGAACGACAAAGAGGTCGAAGAGAGGCCGCCCACCAACGCCGCATTGACGTGTTCGACACACGCCATCACGTGGATCCGGTCCGCCGCCGCGAACGCCTCGAGTACCGGTCGGAACCGTGCTGCCTGCAGCGCTGGCGCATCGAACGAGAGCAGCAGTAGATAGAGCCGTGGCGGGAGTGCACGCGAGCCGTCGCCGTGTCGGTCGCCGTCGTGATCGGGGTCACTGTCGTCATCGTTGTCGTGATCGCCGTCGTCGTCGTCGTCGTCGTCCACGTCCATCGCCTCGTCCGCATCGTCTCCATCGCCCTTGGGAACATCGCCCAGGAAGAACGAGGCGACCCGCTGTGCCCGCGAGATCAGCGCGGACGATGCCAACTGTGCGGCTGAGGCGGCGTTCGCCTTGGCCCTGGCGCTGCTGATGGTGGTGCCTCCAAACACTGTGTCTCCCTCTTCTTCGTTGTCCTCGTTGTCGTTGGACGCAGCATCCAGTCTGCGCCGTAGCGGCAACGACGCAGCCGCGGCGGCCGCTGTCCGGCCGTCCTTGATCGAGCCGATGCCTGTCGCCCTCTCGACCTCGGATAGGATATCCTCAACTCGGAGGCCACGCATGCTGCCCTGGACGACAACGCCGACGCCGTCGCCCTGCTCGCCCTTGCGCTTCATAAAGTCGACCAGCACGGGCACCTTGGACCCAACGCCGTGAAAGAGGATCGAGTAGCCGACCTTGAGCTGCGCCTCGTAGACAGCGACCATGTTCTTGCGGTACGCCCGCACCGCCCGGTCCGCCACGCTGCCCGACCGTGTCATCCTCGCGACGGCCGCTTCGAGCTTCGATGGCTCCAGCGGGGGGAGGATCGCCGAGATCAGATTGGTAGAGAGCGCGTTGGACCCGCGCGTCTTGCGCGACGAGTTGTAGAGGAAGTAGGCGTCCGAGGTCGTCGGCCGGAGCAGCTTCGAGCCTTGTCCGCCGCTGCCAGAACCACCGTGAACGTCGCGTGATGCCGGGCTGGCCATGGCAGCGGCAGCAGGGGTTGAAGCCACGTTGCGTGAAGGCAATGCAGAGGCCGATGCCTCGGCGGCGGCTGGTCGGCCCTTGCTGGCCTCTGAAACGGCGCTCTCGCTCACCTTGCCGTCTGCGGATGCACTCGGCGGCCCAGGCGGTGGGATAGCCGATGTTGTAGCATAGGCCGAGGAAGAGACTGTCGGCTGCCGTGGCGCCGCTGAAGCTGCAATGGCCGCATCAAAGCTAGCCGACGTTCCAGATGCAGACACCAAAGAGGCCGTGGAGGCTGCGGCATCTGTCCCCGCTATCCGGTGGGCGTCGTTCACGTCCTCTGCTGTCTCGTCCTTTGGCTCCGCCTTTTGCTTCTTCTTAGGCGATGCACCCTCTCCGTCCTCGTCGGCGCCACCGCCGAGGTACGAGCTGAGCAGATCGCCATAGAGCGCATCGGCGTCGTCGGCGTCGGCATCGTCCTGGGCGCCCGGGTCGCGCTTCTTGACTGCCTTTGGCTTCGAGGCTGCGGCGCCGTCCTTGTTCTTGGGCGGCCTGCCGCGACGCGGTGGCGTGGTGACGATGGGCTTTGGCTTGCGCGGTCGACCGCGCCCGCGCGGTGTGCCGTCCGGGTTGAAGTGCTTGGGCTGCTTCCATGGCGGGATCTCGCCGTCTGCATACTTTCTCGGGCGGCCGCGCTTCCGTACGGGGATCACCACCTGCGGGTCTGAGCCCGTTGTGGCGGTGGCGAGCGGTGCTTGATCGGTGGCAGAGGTGGAGGTGGAGGTGGTGGTGGCGGCGGTGGCGGCGGTGGCGGCGGCCTTTGGTTTGGCACGGCTCGCTGCTGGCTTGGCGGGAGAAGCAGAAGCGGGTGCCCGTGCCGTTGCGGTGGCTTTTCTCTTGCCCTTTGCGGTGGCGGAGGTGGCGGTGGGTGTCAGAAGATCGATTTTATCGCGATCGTCGTCCTCGACACTCTGCTTGGCGGCAGTGCTTGCAGCGGCACGGCCTCTGGCAGGTGTGGTAGTGCGCGTGGCGGCGGCGGCGCGCTTGGAGGCTGATGCTGGCGTAGTGCTGATGGAGCTTTCGACTGATGCCACCGCGGCCGCTGCTGCTGCTGCTGCTGTTGCGGACGTCACTGGTGGCGCGGGTGTTGTCGGCAGTCTGCGTGATGTTCTCCTTGGTGTGGCTGATGTAGTGGCGTCGGTAGTGGCAGCGGAGGTGGAAGAGGACGGAGTGTGTGATGGATCTGTCGAAGCGGCCATGGCAGGCAGGAAGGCAGATGCGAGGTGCTGGTATTGCAGAGGGAGGAGAGCGGGTTGTTGCAATGGGCCCTCTCTATGCGAGCATGGTGTCGGTGCGGCGGGCTCGTGTCGGGTCGGCCGAGGAGAGGCAGCAGCCGTTGTGTCGTGTGATGATGGGTAGCAGGCAAGAGGCGGCGATGCGACGACGAGGGGGTGAGCGCGTGTGTGCAGGCGGTGCTGGAGGAGGAGGTGGTGGTGGGTGTTGGTCTCTCGGAAAGACAGCGTGCCGCCAGCCAAGGGTCCCCTCTCGAAGCCATGGGTGGTGCGCGTATCTGTGTCTGTGCGTCACTGCTCGCCCCGCTCTTCGGCACTCGGGCAGGAGCGCAGCCCACTCGATCGAACATTTTCTCCCACTCTGCCTTGTCACTTTTCTTTTTTTCTTTCCCCTCTTGCCCGCCCGCCAGCGGCCAGCATCGCCCCGCCCAGGCGCATACATATATAAACCCCTGCTCTAGCGCTCGACGAACGTCTCCTCTTTTCTCAACTCAATAGAAACAAAACTCACGGCACCCCATTACCAAAGCCCCTACCTCGGCTGCCAACGGCCAGGCCTCATCTAGATTTTTGCGAGTCTATCGAGGCACTGAGTAGAGACGGCCATGAAGGGGCGCCACGATCGACATCACACATCGCTGGGGATCTATAATGCTCGCCGGTCCTATCACCATGAGAGGTGCAAATGGCCGCGCTCGGGTTTCGCTTTTCCCAGACATCTCCTCTTTCCCCCCTCGTCCTGGCTTCCTCGTCGCCTCTTTTCCCTGCTCGTTGTACTCTTAGTCGTTGTTGTATTGTACAGTACGACGTGGCCAATGCTATCCATCTCCTGCTGCTGCTCTGTTCTTGTGCCTGCTGGGCAAGGCCACCGTGGTCTGGCTTTTGCGAGCGAAGAAGGAAGACGCCTCTCCGACCCGATGCTCCTGCGCGGGCTGTGCAAGAGGCAAGCCGGGATCGGGCAGGCGCCCCGCCCACTCAACCTCCACACCGTCAGTCGGTCACCAGCTGGCCTCAGCCGAGGCAGCCCCTTCCTCGTCGACCTCTTGCTCACCTCCTACTACCGCCAATCCCCGACCCTTATCTCTTCCTCCCAGACTCACACTTTTGCCACAATGCCGTCGTCGTCGTCGTCGTCAAAGAAACAGCAGGCCGCAAAGAAGGCATCGCTCGACTCGAGCGTAGACGACCCCGTCCCCTCCTACGAGACCGCCCTCCAACAAGGCGCAGGAGGCAGCAGTGGCGTTCGGCAAGGTCCCTCCTCTTCCTCACCCTCCGCCGCCGTCGCCGCCGCTGCCGTCGCTCCTCACCCTCCCCACGCCAACTATGCATATGGCAACCATCCCTACACATTCAACGGAACCGCACGCATCCTCACTCTTCCCGCCTCTTCGCCCGCCCTCCTCCCTCCGCCCTCCACATCAAACCAACGTCGAGGTCCTCGAGCCGGAACACGCTTCTGCAAGGCTTTCCTATATGCCTTCCTCATCTACCTCATCGTTGGTTTCGTCACAGGTATGATCACCGATGCCGCGGTCAGGGAGGGTAACAGGAGGCACAGGCATAAGCACCGAGGAGACGACAACGTACCGGACCCCGATCATCGCCACGGCAATCCTTGGGACGACGGTGGACGATGGTGGAGCACAAAGAGGGTATAGAACGGACGAGGATCAACGTACCAGCGCCGTAGGCCCATGCGATCGGTCTCGAACCTTCATCGCGGGGTCCATGTCATACAAACGTCAAGTCGATTCACCCATTCCCGCTCCTTTCCGCACCTCGGCCCAATCACCCTTGCAATATATGGCCACACGGTACGACAACACGCTATGATATCTCCCCGACTCTCGCCGAGTATAAACACCCTTGCGGCTCCTTCTCAAAGTCCGGCCCTCTTCTCGTTCGTCTGCTGCCCCCTTTCTCCTTGATACGCATTCACGACCATCCACTGTATACGATTAGCCCTTCCATTCTACGACCATCCAACGTACACGATTCGACCTCCCACCACGGATACTATTCTGAAGTCCATCTCGACTCATTCTACGGTAGACGTATCGAGAAGTGACTCGTTTGTGTGGGTGTGAGCAGTGGTGCTGCTGCCTTGGCGTCGTAAAGGTCTGCACTCCCTCATCGCCTAGCCCGTCTCTGACCGCCGACAACGTACCAGTCGCTGACTGGCTACCGCTCGTCGAGCAAGATCGTGACATTCAGCGAGATCACCTCTCGACAACTGGATGCATGCCATCAGTCTTATATGAGCATGAATCTGTGTCCCGCCGGAAAACAGGAAATCCGTTGACATCCTCGAAAGTTTCTGATAAAAACGACCCAAAATGCCGTCGTTTCTACTCAAGAAAGAGGCAAAAAAATTAACTCCAAATCCGGGAATTGAACCCGGGTCTGCGCCGCGCAATTGCGGGGACATCAATGGTCGAAATCCCGATGGAATTGACAAGGCGCCGTCATAGCCACTAAACTAATTCGGAAGTAGTCATGCGGTATCATCTGTTCTTCCCTTCCCTTGCTTCCTCCCTACCAGCACCACCTACCAGCACCACCTACCGGCCTCCTCGGGCGAATAGTAAGGCGGCTGCGCCCCTTATCCTGGCTTGGCCGTGTAGGGCTCGCTCTCTCGCTCTCTTGTAGCCATTCCTTCGGCGCGTGCACGCGCACATGATCTCCCACTAAATCTCACTCGGAGGTGATTTATATTTTCATCGGTTGTAATTTGTATACATATATATAAGAATATAATTCCGACTGATGACTTAAATCCACCGGCTTCTGCGAAGAACCACACAACGTACCTCGCGCAAATATCGGACGCACACGGTTTTCGGACGCGGGTCCTGGCGCGGGCGAGCTCAGGTCCACCTCGTACGAGGCCTTCCATCATGCTTCCGTACCACCACCTCTCCCCTCTCGCTCTACCATGTACGGCCTTCAGCACCTCTGTATGGCCTCCTCCGCCTTCCTTTAGTTTCCTGCAACGTCTTCCGCCCGCCTGATTCAGCAATACAACCTGCTTTCTTCAGAAGAGGCAGGAGGAGGAGGAACGGAAGCAGCAGCGCAAGGCCAAGAAGGCTGCGGGCAAGACGAGGGCTGCACCAAAGGCCAAGCAAGCGCCAAGGAAGACACAGCAAACACGCACGGAGGCGATCCGGATCGACGCCAAACCATCACAGCCAACGACGGCGGACTGCAAGGAGCAGTTGGAGGTCGAGACCGCTCTCGAGCAGATGCAGCTTGACGAGGCTGGTCCGTCGGCATGAAGAACGGTCGGAGTCTGCCTTTCTCCACCACGCCAAAACACACACACTGTACCAGGTCCCATGCAAGCCACACTGTAGCATAGTCAGCCTCTCCCTGCATTGATCGAATGCATTACATTGCTTGTAGCTGCTACTCTGGCAGTAGCACGTCGTCGGACAACATCTCGGACGTGAGCTCGCCCGCGCCAGGACCCGCGTCCGAAAACCGTGTGCGTCCGATATTTGCGCGAGGTACGTTATTCCAAATCCCGTGAGTAGCATTATCCCTACATGGATCTCCCCACGCAGCTCAACATCGACGAAGACAGAGGCACAGCGATTATACCCACCAGAGCCCACTCAAGCGACCCGTACGGCCTCAAAGCTCTCGCGGCATTAGGCTGTCCCCGCTGTGTAGGTGTCGGGCTCGTCTGCCCGCCGCTGGACGATGCCGTCGAGCTCGTCTGTTGCTGTGTCGATGTAGCCGGAGTTTGAGTGGAAGGTGCAGGTATAAGACTAGTGATGGGCGGCGTATCGGCTGTTGGGCCTCGACCGCTTCGAGTACTGCTAGAGCTGCTGTTGCTAGAGGATGACGGGGTGAGACAGTCGGTGTCGTTGCTTGCTTGTACCACGACGGCGGCGGAGGAGGATTGGGCGAGTGCGTCTCGGACCTGTGAGCAGTCAGACCGTTGGAGAGGGGCCAAATTGTCAGCAAGAGCTCCAGATGGACTGTTGCGTTGGATTCGCAGCGTACCCAGATGATGACCAATGTCCCAGCGGTAAGGTTGGTAGGCATCCAGGACATCGTCTCTGTCAAGGCCGGTTGTCGGTAGAATGTGCGGAGGGTGGCGTTCGTGTTGGCTGTGGTCATTTGGGAATGGTATTAGATCGTAGTGCGATCAGTATCGAGACAGACAGAAGACAGAAGGGGTGACGAAAGACGCACCATCTACGGCAACCACATCGATCTGACCCTGTGCGCCCGGCCAGGAGAGCCACGAGAGCCGACACTGCGTCAGCGTCGGCGTCATGACGCTCAGCCCCAACGCTGTCGTCGATGCAAGCTGAGGAAGAAGGAAGAGAGATGGTAGAACCAAACGCATTGTGAGGGTTGTGGCGGTGGAGGTGTGATGGTGGTAGGACAGACAGGACGTCATGGCGTCCAACCTGAGGAAAAAATGCGGGGTAAAGGTGCCGAGCTGCCTTTTCTGGCCTTCGCTTTGCTTGACAGCTCCCAGCACCGGCGGCGGGTGGCGACGCGTCTCGCCACGTACGCACGCACACACGTCACGAAGACAAAGCTTCAGCCAAACGTCAGGTGATGTAGTGTAGTGACAGCATCCAGCGTGAGTGTGTCTTCCGCTGTAACCAAGCCACGCCATCTAGCGTGTGGCTACTGAGCTCACCAGCGCATGTGAGCCGCTCAAGTCACGTTTCGGTCCGGTCCGCCCAGAACGGCGAACGCACTAGCTACTCTGAAAGGACGGATCCTTCCATGGCTAAAGACGAGACGAGCTTGCTCTGAGCCGACGGTCATGTAGGACTCGAAAGTGGCACAGGACGTTGGAGAACTTGAAGAATCCGAACACCGGATGCTTGCAATGATCAATGCTACCGATTGTGGATAGAACGGACGTACCTCTGAGAAAGCAGGGAAAGAGGACATCCTCCTGGCGACGCAGGGATTCCGAGATAGCGCCGGAGAGTCTTGCATGCCCTCAACCGCGCGCTGACCATCCTTGCACTCGCTGTCGATGGTCTCGAGGCGCGACGACCCCAAGTCTGCCGCTGGTCACTCTAGCTCGAGCTGCCAGAGTGCTCTTGATCGAGACTGCCGCTCCCGACCCACCCTAAGGTCCGCTCCTCTAGTAGCGTCGATTATGAACGGCTGCCGGTCGATTTCGGCCGGGTCGCTGGATCCAGGTATGAAGGCTGCCTCGGCATTCTCGGCGGAAGCTCCAACGCCTTCGACTGACGTGTTCTAGACAAGGTTCTAGCGCATGCACTGCTTCGTGGTCCACCCGAGACTGCACAAGTTGCCATCGTGGAGTCTGTCGATCTTTGCGACTGAAGATTCCACGGGCTCGGCTCGGTGCCTTCTCGGAGCGCTCGGCCTTCAGGTGCACCCCAGTTCTCGCGACGACAGCACCTCATTGAGACGAATCAGAGGAAGGTTGGTAGCGTTCATTCTTGGGGAGGAGACATGGCAGCAGCAGGAAGGCGTGAGACTGGAGCTTCGCGTCCAACTCTATCGAGCTCTCACACCAAAGTCAGGTGCGTGGAGAGACCCGTATTTTGTCGGTGCCTGTCGAGGTGACTCGTAGCGGTGGCGGCTTCATGGTCTTGCCATTGTGTAATCATTGTTCTGATCACCTCTGTACACGAGACCTAGCAGGATGTATGCCCGGAAGTTTGGTTCTTACTCCTAAGACATGCTTTATCACGAACTCCACCACGTGGAGGTCCTGCCTCTGCGATGGAAGTCAACAATTGTGATGGTTCCCTGTTGAATAATCCCTAAAAAAAATCGAGTCCCCAGGCCTACGGGCTATCCCACGGGTGGGTCCTGGGGGGCTCCAAGCGCACAGATCGAGCCTTTTGGTGTCTCTTCCTTCTTCTCCCTGGTCGCTCGTACTCCTCTCGCGCTGTCACTCCTCCTGCTGCTTCCGCAACCTCATTCGCTAACTGAACTCAGGACCGCTCTCGAACGACCGCTCCGCTCCCTTTGCCGTGCGCAATGATCAATTGCTCGGTGGCGGAATGCGCCGGCTTCCTTCGACGATGGTCATACGTCTTTTTCTGAGGTCTGCCGGGAGGGTGTTTCCCCTTCATCGATGAAGGCGCAAAGTTCGGCAAATTCTGTGATGGGAACTTGGCTCATGGAAACTTCCGCTTGGCTCAAGAATTCAACGAAATGAGCGAGGGGCCTTGCCGGCCCTGCGGTTGCTGATATTGCAAGAGTCTTCCGCCGCTGCGTCAGTCCACATTCCTTTTCATTCCTCTCGCCGCAACCATGCTCTTGACTGACTAGCTTTGTGGCGACGCCTCCCGGCTGGAGCGATAAGCCCTCGGGATGACTTCTCAGAATTTCGGACAAAGCGTGGCGTGAACCCGTCCCTCTTTGTCCCTCCTGCGAACCGGAGCCTCAATTCAGGGAACCCCTACCATAAGGCTCCTCATCACGGCAATCTCTATTCCACCATGCGGTTTCCGAGATGGTATCCTTGTCAAGCCACAGCGCTGGCTCTTCGAAAGGCGTTAGGGCGCGAGGCTGCAGACCCAGCAGGCTTATAAATGCGGCATCCCTCCCTCCCCTTCTCCCACAAACAGCCAGCTTCAACGAGACACATCCTCCAAGCAAAGCAACCCCTCGACCTACACTCGACAATGCAACCGACGCACCTCTTTCTCTCTCTTGTCCTCCTCTTCACCATTTTCAACCTGACCGTCGCCGTCCCCGAACCCGGCGTACCTGACGCTTCTCTGGTAGACGTACCTGAAAACATCCTAGTCATCTACACTCAGTACGCTCGTCGTCATTCCCGCTCGGAAAGCTTGGATAGCCTCTGGGAACTAATCAGGGAAGACCTTGGGCAGGCCAACCCTACAGCCTTGGAAAACTTTCAAAGTTATGTTGAACATGTCAGAAGTACAACCGGGCAGCTGCCGCAACTAGGCTACCCTGGAAGGGTTATGAGGGCTTTTCTCAAGTCAGATTTCGGCCAAATGCATCGAGCAGAAATTGAAGCGCGCATTCGCAAAAGGCTCGAGGACACCCGAGAAATAGAGGTCCAGCAGGGATTGAAAAATCATATCTTCGAATACGCACGGAAGCGACGAGGCGGCGGCGGCGGCGCTGGCGGAGCTGGGCCTTCTGTAGGCGGTGCTGAACCCTCTGCGGTAAACTGACGAAGAATCCCCGTCTTGGAGCGATAACGAGGTCAAACGCGATTCCCGACCGTCCTTTGCGCGACGCGCCCGTCTTCCGGGTTGGTCTCCGGCGCAAGAAAAGAAGCTACGTGTGGCGACGGATCTCGGCCCCTGCCCTCTGCGGCATCATTTCCCGATCTTCAAGCTAGGCTTGTCCACTCTGTTCCTCACCTTTGCTCTCCCTGAGTCTTCCTTCCTACCTGTCCCTTGGTCCCCCCCCTCTCTCTCTCGTAGCGTCCACCCGGTTTTACCGTTCGCGATCTGGTCATCGCAGGAACGGCACCGACTCTCGCGTGCCCGTAGCACCCTGATCCCGATGTCCTACAATATTCTCTCAAATTGTTCCAGACCACCATTCCTCGATCTTTCCCCTTTGCGAGCGAAGATTGACCCTGTTTTGAAGCTTGTTCGTATTCGCGGTGGGTTGGTCAAAGTACGGGATCGATGACGAGCGTGCGCACAGTAGTGACTCCGGAATGCGATCAAGTGAAGCTTAGTGATAGGCTTGGAAAAGTCACGAATCGTCGTCCAGGCTCTGCAACAACCTAGCCCTTCTTGGTTCTTTCTCCCCTTTACTTGAGCAGTGGTTGTCTTTTGGGCGTCAGCATCATGGCGCACAATCCGGTCCGTGTGAGACCGGTGGATGGGTTCGAATTCGAGTTGATCGTTCCGCCAGAGATGAGGACGCGCGGACCGATGGAGAACGTCGGCGGGAAAAAACAAGTGATGGTGCTGAGAGTGTTCGTCCGAGTCGTAGTGGATCTTCACATCTGCCAGGCACTGCACCTTCCTGCCACGATTGGAGGGCTCAGAGTTATCAGACTAAGTCTTACTCCACTCTCAAACTGTATATCGTACATATAGGTCGAGAACCTGTCTTTGTATATCTTTGTCAAGAACAGCACCATTGCCGGACGTCGGGTGGTTCTGATCGGACTGCTGCACAGTGATGACTAATAACCGTACTATGTTTTCCTGCTGATCTGTCCAGATCGAATGACACGAACTGCGCTCACCCCCCGCTACCGCTATGCCATGACGACAACTACCATCGTTTTCTTTCCCTCTTTGTCCCTTTTGATCCACTGACCAAAGCTTCCCAGTCGATGTGCGGATTCAACGCTGCTTCTTCTTCGCCCTCCTTTCCTTTGCTCGCGGCGTCTGTCGCCGCCGATATCTGCGAGGAGGTCCCCACGTTGCGCCGACTGGTGGGAGAAGATCGAGAGCGGGAGGACGGTGCGTGTATGCTATCGCCCGTCTTCCGACCCGTGCTGTGCGACGGCAAGATTGTACCAGTCTTGCTGCTGCTGCTGCTTGTGGAATGTTGCTGTGGCGCCTTGGTTGAGGCTGTGTGTTGGAGATGATGCTGATCGTCGTCATCTTCGAGCATCTGGACCTCATCTATGGGTATGTCTGCAAGGTCCGGCAGCTCTGCGCCCGAGGCCTCTTTCCTCGTCCAGGAATTTACATCAACGTCACCTCTGCAATCACCATCGCCGTCGAGAACCGGCGAAACCGATACTGCCGCTGCTTTGGCTGCCGGTTCGGGAGGCTGGCCGCCGCCTCCCATCTGGTATATCCACTGTTCCACCAGTTCCGGTACGTTTGCAGCCCACCCCGTCGCTCTGGGCTGTCCGTGTCGTGCTCCCTGTCCGTGGCGCTGTCCCCTGTCGTGAACGAGGGCGTCGACGATGTCGCGTATTTGGAGCGACTCGACCTCCTCGAGCTCGGCCGTGATGGCAGCATCGCGGTCATCGGTGACAAAGACGACGCCGCCAACCTCGTTGTGCTGCCTCTTGCAGAACGCAACAATCTCCTGGTCATTGTTGCATCGCTTCTGCCACCGTGTAGCGAGGTGGTGCGAGTGCGTCTGGCCATAGAGCACCCTGTGGCCTGGAGCAAGCAGCAGTGTGGCCTGTCGTTGGTCGAGTGCAAGGTGTTTCTGCACCTTGAGCGTTGAGAGCATCCAGCGGGACACTTGGCATGCGAGTGACGAGAGGCGCTGGGTGCTGGGCGCGAGGGCTGCAACCGTGCCAGCCAGCGGCCGGAAGCTTTGTGGTCTCCCTGTTGGATGTCTTTTGCGCATCGAGCTCCTGTATGACAGTGTAGGGGACAACGAGGGCAATGGGAGAAGGTGCAAAGGTGGCGGGATCGTGGAGGGAAGCGACCTTCTGCTCGAGGATGTAGTCGGCAAGCGGGCGGAGCAGGTCCAGCGAGGAGGAGGAGGACGTTTGTGTCGAGCACCCAGAGGCTCTTTGCCACGCCGCCGCGTCTCCCCAGCTCTCTGCACCGACGCACCTCGTCAAAGTCAATCCAAAAAAAAACAAAAAACCTCCACTTTGCTTGCCGTGCACCCTCACACGCGCCCGCTCCCAACCGTCGCCACGCCTCGCCACGCCTCGCCTCGCCGCCCCACCGCCCCGACAGCCACCGTGAGCGCAACATCAAGCACCGAGACTCAGAGGCGGACAAGAAGAAAACATTCATCAACTCAAACATGATCCAAGGTCAATCTGGAAGCTTATTGTAGACGGGAAGCCGGCGCAAGCAGCGAGACAAGGTATCCACAGGCTCTTCCTGCCTGGTCTTGGCAAAGGGTTTTCCGAGCTCGTCCAAGGGCAAGATACCGACTGGGATCAAACGCACCGCACCAGAGCAGAGGAGAAAGGCACCAGTAGCGATGACGAGGAGGGGGGGCAAATTCGACCATTGCAGCGTCGATAGAGTGAAATGTCTGATTAAGTTGTTGAAGCGAGTGGCGCGGAAGAAAGACAGGAATGAAATAAAGGCACAAACGTTGGGCAACTAAGGAAGTGGGGCCAGTGCGAGAAAAGGGGGTCAGACACGCACAAAGGAGCCGCTGGGTTGTTTGGCGCTCAATAGTCAGTCACCAATAGGCAGCAGCTGTCTAATTACCGCGGATCATGTCAGTGCAACAAGCGTGAGGGCCGTCAGGTTGGCCCAGCTCGAGACGGGCCCGCCGGATCCGAGCGCTCGCCGTCGAGCAACTGCCAGCACACACACCCACATGCGCCACGTCATTTGTCTCCTCGTTACTTGACATGTCCTCCTTTTCCTTCTCCATTCCCTTCGTCAAGACTCCCCTTCTCGACTCGTTCCTCGTCTTCCTCCCTTTTCTTCCCCACCCACCCTCTCCTTTGTACGGCGCTGTAGCTCTTAGGCGCTGTTCTCTGTGCCAACGCCAGGGAACGAGCCGAGCCGCCCTAGTGGCCTCTTGTCCGCAATCCTTATGTTTCTCTTTCCTCGCTTGAGTGTGACGCGCAGTCCGCCTCGACGCATACCAGCTCCCAGCTCCCAGCTCCTTTCCTCCTTACGTCCATGTCTCCTCTGCACTCCACCTCACGTTTCCTGGCTCTTGGTAGCCCTCTCTCCGCTCGCCAGGCCCGCTCCCGTCCAATCAGCCTCCGTGTCGCAGGCCTGACTGCCAGTCAGAAATCGAGTGCTACTGCCGGTCAGAAATCCGGTGCAATTTCAGTACTTTTTGTACTTTCTCTCCTGCACAAGCATCGGGGCTATCTGGGATCACGCTCCACCATCCCACACCGCTGCAGCTAGTACCCATTCATCAAGCAATGACCTCTGCCGCTACACTTGTGCACTTTCTTTCTCTTCCACCCACCTCGGCCCCTCGCCGTCCCCCGTGTCGTCCATTTGAACTCTCCTGGTAACCCTCCGAAAGAGTCAGAAGAGGATCGGTGGCATCGCTGTTGACTATGCAACAACATCTTGTTGCCAGTAAGTACATCGCACCATATGGATGCGCCATCAAGGTGCTCCATTTTTCTCCGCCTTCACAGCATCCGCGGGAGTCAGGTATCTCGCTCGCACTTTCCCTGTCTAGAATGCTCCCACGTAGCTTAACTTCACACTCGAGCTCTATAAATACGCTCTTTCCTATCGACCTTCTTCTTCACTTCCCTCATCCCTCATCCCTCAATCCTCTCCTACTTCCAATTTACGCCTTCCTCGCCTCTCAATTCATCTACACACCACTCTAACTCAACTTTTCCTTTGCCACCTTGTCCCCACCCTTCAGCCTCCCCCAGACTTCCACCGCCATCGCCCTACCCGACTTTTTCCCGACCATGAAGTTGCCTCCTCTCCACGTTCTTCCCGCCGTCGCCATCCCGTACCTCGGCCTCGCCTCGGCATTGCCCACGGCCGTGCTGCACAAGAGGATGCCAGTCATCGGTGACGAGCTCCGTCAAGTCGTCAATCAGGTTGGCCATTCTGTCCAAGACACCCACGATCCATTCGACTTCCTCTCAAACCTCCACCCGTATGGCAATCAGTCCCCCACGCTTGAACAACAGCATACGGGCAGCCCCCTCGGCTTGTCTCCCTACGTCGGTCAAGGCGCATGGCAGGCTCCGCAGCATGACATCCATCAGCCGCTCTACGATCCGCAACACCATTCGATTCCGACGTATTCGTACAATGAGCATGTCCCTCTTGACTCGGTGGACTTTAGGCATCCTCAACAGCAACTGCAAGTCGTCCATCAGCCTTGGGAACACTACTCTCAGCAGCCCGGGCACTACCCCCAGCAGCTCGAGCACTACCCTCAGCAGCTCGAGCACTACCCCCAGCAGCTCGAGCACTACCCCCAGCAGCAAGACTACGGCAGCAGCTCGAGCCATCTATTCACCCACGATCCCTTGCCCTATGCAGATGAGCGCCGCGGACAGGCCTCTGCTGAAGCTATCTGGACTGTTCCTCGCTCCGAAGACTTGAAAGCGGAGATAGACAGGCTCACGGACGAAGGCAGCAGACTCATGAACCAAAATATTCTTTGGGCAAAGCTTAAGGCTCAGCTAAAAACCCCGAGAGAGGCAGCGTTAGCTACCACCCTCATTGCCGACGATGAATTGCGAAACTGGTTCCAAAAAGTCCACAAGATCCGCCAACATCTCATCGGTAATTCAGCTAGAAGCTTAGAGTGGACCGACAACGACCAAAACATCCAGAAAATGAGGAAATCTGTCCGTAACTTTCGCGCAGCCTGGAACAGATCCTATAAAGTTCGCCCTCTGCCCTCTCCTTTTCTGGACGTTAAGTCTGCATATAACGACTTCCAGTTTGGCGATTTTGTCTTCCATATGGGATTCCCCAAACTAAGCGGCGCCGAGTGGATCGAAGCCCACACGGATGGTTCTCGCACTGTCAGTGTTGTTGCGATAGAGATAGGAGACATGCCGAAAGGCCTAGGTGTCGCATTCGGTAATGTCGCTATCGGACCTGCGACGGCAAAGAGCACTGAGGCCAGCTAGTCAAAACGAGCCTGTAGCCGAAACACAGCATTCTTTGCGGCGAGTCCGACCGCTTTTGCCAGCACCCACACCTCGATGATTCTCGTCCAACTACGTTTCCTCTGCAACCCATCCTTCTCTCCCCTCGTTCCTTCGCACCACCGTCATACTCTCACTTTTTGTCCTCTTTCACACATCGCTTAGTATTCCTGTGTCGCAGCCACTTCCTTTTTTTAGCTCTGTCTTTTCTTTTCCCCGCCCACCTTTGTTCGTTATCTCGTCCCACCTCTTCACTGTTCAGACCTTTTTTGACATTTAGTCCGGGGCAGTACCTTGTGTCAGCGCCGGAATTCTTTTCAGGTCGACCTTGTGACCTCCGTTCAAATGAGATCTTCCTTTCTTTGCTTCGTGTGAGCCGTGCGGGCGGCTGCATCTGCCGGGCCCAAAAAACCTCACCCTTGGCTCGTTCCTATGTGTTGATATCTTGCTCGTTTCGTTGTTGCCTCTTTCATCGCTCGTCGTCTAGTAGTTACGCAAGCTTACTTCTCCTTCCTCGGCGCATCTGCATCTCCATCCCACTACTCTCGGCCGTTTCTCGCCTCGCGCCATTCTTGTTCTTTTTCTCCCCTTTCCTCTCACAACTTTCTCCTCGTCTAGATATTGTGTCGCTTTTTTCCCCTAGCTACGCTCTCCGACACTTTTTTTTTATGAATCGCATTTCGACTAGTTCTCATTAATTCGGTCGGTGGCTCACCAGTGCAAAGTCCTGTGCAAAGTGACGTCGCGACAGGGAAAAGAAACAAGGCAGAGTGGACGTTGCGCGACGCGTATCGACATAAACCCCAACGACCTGTCCCCCAAACCCTAACCTATGTGAGACGTCGAAATTGTAATTTCCTCCTGTCCTTCACATCGAACCTCTTCCTGGCGCTCGGGCACGTGCGTGCGATGCGCCAGTTCGAAGGTATGAGCTGGCGCCCCACCTCGCTGGCTCTACCCACCAATTCGTTTTCCCTACTACCCTCACTTCCATCGTCACCTTCGCCGCGTCTTCCTTCTTTTGGCCCACCCGTCCGTCCCCCCTTGTATGTATGTCCTTGCTCACTCCGTACAAAGTACTTGGCTTTTTCTTGTCGTTCTCGTGCGCCCTACACTCCATTCTCGCCTCGCTCTCATGCGACGCTTGACCGATCGGCCCTCACAGCCTCGGCTGGGAACTCACGGTGTCCCCCCTATCAGGTCTCTGACAATCCTTATGTTCATCTTTCTCTGCTTGTTCCGTAGTAGCTACATCCAGCGTCGAAGCTCGAGTTGATTGCTGTGCATTATATTTCCAACCCTCGAACTTTATCTCTTCGTCACAACGAAACAACGCCGGACTGGGCAATCGACAAAAATGTTCAAGGTACGTCGACCCTTTCATGTCCACATCGTTACTGTATCTTTGATTCCATTCTCCCCTCGTATCAACGACTTTTTCATCTCTCCCCCTCCAAAATGTCCGAATGATTCAAAGCCTCTCTAAACTGCATCGTTCCAAAGCGAACCACGCATAAAGTCAGTTTCTCTGCATCGAAACAAAACAACGATCGGGAAAAAAGACAGCGTGTACTTACGGCAAGGACATCTTTTCGCTCTTGATCTTCCTCCCTAACGCAACGTTTCCAGTCGGCTCGATCGGGTATGGAGAGGAGGGAAGCGAGTGTTTGTCTGTTGATATTCCATATTGTATGTTGGTGAGAAGAAGGGGGGGGGTTGTTGGTGGGTCAGTGAATAAGGTAAGGGTAAGACCTTGAAAACGTGATCGACGCGAGAGAATAGCGACGAGTACGTACCTAACGAACTGAACACTCCACCTCGACCCCTTGGTCTTTACCAACCACTTCCCTTCCTCTCCACTACGATCGTTCATTCCCAAAATCATATAATCCCACCCTTCCCCCTGCCCCTCTCCCTCTGCTTCGGTCTTTCCATTTCTTATATCCAAAAGAAACTTCTCCACCTCTTCCTTGTCCTTTACGAAATCCATCTTTGTCTCTTCCGCCCTTTTCCCAAACACCTCCAGCATATCACCCAACGAAATCTCACCAACAATCGAAACGACTTCTGACATCGTATGGCCCACTCTACTTCCACTTTTCGAACTTTTACCAACTTCCCAACTAACCATCCCCGCACCGTACTTGTTAAAACACTTCTTCAACCTCTTTTTCGTCTCTTCCATTTCGTCGAGTGTATCCCTAGCGATGTCGATGTCAGTTTCGAGCAAAGATCCGAAATGAGACATGGGAACGATGAGCACGTGTCCGCCACCTGGGACAGGAGAGGTGGAGGAAGATGTAAGTGGACCTTTGGAGAGGGCGAGATACGTTTCCTCCCCCAGCGAGAGGATGAGGTGTTTGGCGCATTGCGGATTCGATAGACAGAACCAGCAGTCTTCCGGACCGATCGGCAGCAGACGTTGGCGTCGGGCACCGGAAAAGCTGACCGAGGGTCGAGATGGTAGACCCGCTAGACCGGGCAGTGTCGTCGGTGCGGCTGGTGCAGTGCCGTTCGTGGAGGCAGAGGCAGGGCGAGCGCCGTTGCGAGGGGCGCTGGCGTTGGCGTTGGCGCCCTTTTCAGGACAGAGACGGATGTAGTGCTCTTCCGACCCGCAGATACGACACTTGTAGCCAGGAGGCGGTGGGCCGTCGTCCCTCTCCCCGCCGCCGGGAGCGTTAGTGCGTCGTCGTTTTCGATCCTCCGAGAAGCGGAAGTTAGGTCTGGCTTCCAGCTCCTCGTCCGCCGCACCTGCCGTGTCGGTGGGTCGTTTGCCCGCGGCGCCCGTGCTGGAAAAGTAGGGACACGTCGTCGTGTTGGCCGGCTTCGGCGGCGGCGGCGCAGCAGAGGACGAGGCGGGCGTGAGGTTGAGGGCCATGAACCACCGCGCCTTTTTGGCGTTGGCGAAGCGCGCTAGGCTGATGAACCTCGTGATGCTCTCGCCGCTGCTGCTCGTGGCCGTCGCGGCGGATACTGCTCTTGGCGTCGCCCAGCCTTGGTCGTGCCCCTGTGCTGCCTGCTTGGCGACGCCAAAGGCGGCCTTGAGGTCGTTGACGTACGGCTCGCGTTCCCAGAAGGCTCCGATCTCCCTCAGCTCGTCCTTCAAGCCCACGATGGGCGTGGCATCTTCGCTGCTGGGTCCGGGCGCGAGAGCAAAGTGGTACCTGGGTGCGCCGGCCTTTGCGACGTTGGCCAGCGGTGCACAACCCCACATCCTGGCGGTGTCGTCCGGGAGGGCGGCGGTGGAGAAGAGCGATACGCCGGCGGGCCAGTAGTTTGTGAGAAGAAAGTCGAGCGGGGGTCGCGAATTGAGCAGCGAGGCATTCTCGGTGGCAGCGGCCGTGACGGCTGCTGCTGCCTTGGCCTGGGCCCTGGCGGCGGCGAGCGTCTGTGGTTCGCCTCCCGGTGACGTGCGTGCTGCGGGAGTGGCGGCGGCGGAGGCGGCGGCGGCGGCGGTGGGAGGTTTAGGGAGGGCAAAGCAGGGGTGCGAGAGGAGGCGGTGGACCGACTGGGAGGTGACGTAGGGTAGCGTGAGGTCATGGTTGTCGTGGTTGGCGTGGGCGTCGCGCTGCAGGCTCTGTGCCCACTTTGCGGCGTCCCAGGCACCACCGGAGAAGGCGACGGTGAAGCCGTGCTCTGTCTCGCAGACGCCCGACTTGCCGAGGTAGAAGAGGTTCTCTGCCAGCTTGAAGGGCTTGCCGTCTTGTCGCGGCTGCTGTTGCTGGGCGTCGTCGATCCTTGCCTGTACCTCTGAGGGGAGGGGAGATGGGCCGAGGAAGAAATAGGTGGGGATGGGGAGAAGGAGCTTGGCGGCGAGCAGGTCGAGTTCGGGCTGGGTGAGGGCGGCGGGGGAGGGAGTGAAGAGGTGGCCGAGGACGAAGAGAGAGGCAAAGGGACCGTGTTTGGACTGGATGGCGGTGATCTTGGCGATGAGGTCGGGGATGCGGCCGGATGGGGGACCTATGGTGAGGCTGCGTGACGAGGAGATGGGGGGCGGTCAGCGGTGCGGCTCTAGGTGGGGTGTGTGGGAGAGGGGGATCTGTATGCTCACATCTTTGCGCTTGCAGCCGCCATGGTGTGCGTGTGCGTGTGGATGGCGGGGGTGGAGGCGGGGCTGTGGGTGGTGGGTGTGGAGGAAGATGGGAGGTGGTGGTGGGAGCAGGGAAGAAAGGAAGAGCAACAAGAGGCCAGCGGGCCAGCGCGGCAGCGAGACGCGTGTTTTCACTGGCCTTTTTCCATCGACTTTTCCAGTAGTGCGCTTTCTTCTTGGCTGTGCTTGCGCGTGTGCGGCAGTGTGGAGGTCTCTGCACGCCTCGACAGCCGCCGCCTTTGGCCACACGTCTCCCTTGCCACGCACCCTCTGCCTCCAACCTACCAACGACCACAGCGCAGATCTCACATCTTGACCCCCACGACAGACCACCCTAGCCGCACACCGCTTCCTCCTCTGCCACTCCACCACTCCACCATGTCAACCCTCCATCTCTCCCCCTTCAAAGTAGCACCACGCGCCAAAGATCCCGCCCAGTACGTCCTTGGCTCGTTGCCTCCCCTTGCTCTCCTTCCCCTTCGCACTCACAGCCCCCCTTCTTTCTTTGACATTTCCCATCATCCCTCCAGACGGGTCTACGTCAAATTCCTCCTCTTCTCCATCACCATCTTTCTTGCACCACTCTGTGCCTTTTTCCTTGCAAAAGATACCTTTTTCAACGGTACGTTCTTCTCCTTTGCATTCGCTCCTGCTTTGCATTCCTTTCCTGTCATCTTTGCTCAAACTCACACCTTCCTTTGACACGATACAGGCAACGCAACATACGCCGGTGGTCTAGCTGCCATAGTCGTCAACATCATCTTGATCGCCTACATCGTAGCGGCATTTTGGGAGGGTCAAGAGCAACACAGACACGATGACAACCACAGCCCAAGAGACAAAGAAGAATAGCTAGTTCCCTCCCGTCCCCTCAACGTGTACTGGCATCGTCTTTGACGCAATCAGAGATATTCCCGACCATATCACGCCCTTCAACCGTGTTTCAGTGAGGGTTCAGGCTAAAGTCCGATGACGATGCATTGTGCTCATGGCCATTCAGGGACAAGCTAAGCTAACTCGAGACCATCTCGCACCTTGACCCCCGCCGCTCTGCCCGCCTCTAGTCCCGTATCAGGCCCAATTCCTTCGAGATACCACTCCTAATCCATCCCTCGACAAACAGTTGACCCGTATACAACAACACGCACAACGTCCACACGATCGCCACGGGTGTATCGTACCAGCAGCCATACCACTTTCCACCGTTTTTCCTCTTCCGTCTTTGCGTCACCCACCTCGACACCGCCCCCTCCAACACCACCGCTAGACCGTTGAGCAGGAAGAACCAAAATTCGCCCGCACCACTCACGGGCGGGACGAGACGCATTGGCGTCAGTCTGCCCATCAGACCCCATACACCGCTCTGGGCCGCGAGCGTAGATTGAAGCTCGTGTCCCATCCCCCTGGCGTGATCCTTCGGTAGCCAGATGTTGCTATGAGGTACGGCGATCCGACCTCCCAAAGCTGCACGTTCAGAGACACCGTGGATGATCCCGCTCGCCGTAAAGGCTCCCAGCACTTTGGCCCAATCTGCCCGTCCGCGCTGCAAGGATCGCATCGGATCGGCATGGTAACTCGGCCAGATTTCGCGTCGCGCACGTCGTCGTTCGGTATCCCACAGTTTGCCCTCCACCGTGTCTTCCAGCAGGTAGGCGACGTACGTCAATGGTAGCGTTCCATACATGCCAAAGAAGCGTCCAAACAGGCGGTGCCATGCGTACGACCAGAAGCGACGCACCGTCGTCGCCTGCGTGAAGCCGGCCGGGTTGAGCAGAGGGAAAAAGTCGACGTTGCGCAGCGAGAGCTGTTCGTGCGCCTGCTGCTGCGGCGGCGGGACTGGCTGTCGTCGCGCCTTTGGCTGCGGAGCCTTTGCTGCGCCGTCCGCCTCGGCGTCGGTCTCGGCCTCGGATTCGCGCGATCCGGCACCGACCGCCTTGCCAGTCACGCTCCCCATGGCGCTATCGCGACTTTCTTCGCCGCCCGCGAGAGCCGCCTTCTGCTCGTGCTTCCTGCCAGACTCGGCAGCGGCAATGTCGGCCATCATGGGCAACGCCACGGCGCTGCTGAGCGTGTAGCCAAAATCGAACAGCGTGTAGAGCGAAATGCCCGTCGCAGCGACAAAGGCAATCTTCGAAGGCGTGGGGAGGTCGGTGATGGACGGGTTGAGCGCCTCTGTATAGGCGGGGTGGAGGGTGTGCATGGTGAAGATGCACGCTGCGAGGATGGGGAGGAGCTTGAGAAAGGCTCGACGCAGCTGTGCGCTCGAAGGCGGTTGCCAGGGGTGTCGGTCGTGGCGCACGTCTGCGCTCGCAAAGTCCCATCCGATGCCGCGCATGCTGATCACCAGATCGAGCGCCCACCATGCGCGCGCAAAGGTCAAGAGGCCGCGCGGATGTGACTCGAGCTGCCACGTCTCGTTGGGTGCGGCAGGATAGGGATGGGCGACGCGCGTACTCTTACCCTTGTAGCCGGCCGCCATCTCGGACGGGTTGGTGATGAAGATGCGGCTTGGGATGCGCGGGTACGAGAGGAAGAAGACGTCGATTACGCGGCCCGCACCATACCAGCCGACCAGGCCGAGCTGGTAGGTGAGGACGGCGCTACCCGGGTAGTGGTAGTGCAGCGGCAGCACCGCAAACGTATAGGCCGAGAGCGAGGCGAGCGCGAGCCTGAGCAACGAGGCGAAGCGTCGAGCAGATCGCGAGACGGTGGTGGGAAGCGGCGGGAGGAGAAAGAGGGCGGCATAGTAGGCCAGCGGAGGGACGGCGGCCGCCCAGATGGGCAGGGGGCGCGTCGAGGGGTCTGGGACAAAGAGAGAGCGGGTGGCGTGGTAGGAGACGGCCATCCTCTCAATCTCTAGGGTGGCGTGGCGGCGACGACGGCCGGGCTGGAGACGGGTGAAGTCGGTGGTGTCTATCAGGAGTGGTTGACGACGAGTTGGAGGATAAGAGGGAGGATGGTGGTTGCCATATAAGGGACGGAGGGGGCCAAGCTACCGTACCAGCTGGGCGCCGAACGTGGAGCTAGCGCGGGCGATGGCGCTTACATGATGGGCAGGGAGGAAGGCTGGAATGGTGTTTGCCTAATCCAGTTGTCGTCGAGGGAGCGAGGTCGAGGCCGGCGGATGTGTGTGTGCGGTTGCGCCTGCGCCTGCCACAGTCACACGCATGGGAAAAGAGGCGCTTCATCACAAAGGGAGACCTCCACTTTGCCTCGCCTCGCCCCGCCCCAAACGCCTTGCGCTCACTCAGCCTTACGCTCGCGTCGCTTCACCACGCACACCACGCACACCACGCAGCCCTCGGCTCGATGACGCAGCTTGCTTGGTGGTGGGGCATTCTATACATCAAAGGACGCTTTTACAGCGCGTCACAGGGAGACAGAGAGAGTCAAGTCAGGCGGTGCAAAGAAACGTGAGGGACAGGGAGTGTGGGGGAGAGGAAGAGGCCCGTGGTGACGAGGACCGTAGGTGCACGCAGTGCATCCAGCCGCACCACCTCTCTCGCCCGCGACGCCTCGCGTGACGCTGCGAGAGCAACGAGGGCGCACAGAGCGACAGAGAAAAAGGTATGCGGACACGACCCATACAGATCAAGCCGCGGCCTAGTTGATGTCGTTGAGGCTGTCGGACGCTCCTCCCGGACCTCCCGCACCGGTCTTGGCGTTGGCGTTGTAGACCGCAGGCTGAGAGTCGGTCGCTGCTTGGGGTGCACGCGGGGCCGTGGGCTGCTGCGGCGCTCCAGGAAGGTTCTGGTGCGGCGCAACAACAGACGGGGGAATGGCGTGTCAGTGATGCCGTCTTTGTCGTCGTCCAGTCCCGACTCTCACTGGGGAGCGCGGCCCTACTCACGGCGATGGCCTGCTGCCTCGCACCCGCACCGGCTTTTGCGCTCTCCTTTTCCGCCCTGATCGCCTTGGCGCCGCCCTTCTTGGCCTTCTTCTCCTTCTTGGGCGGCGGGACGTCCCACGCCCAAAAGGGGATAAAGGAATCGACAAAGCCGACGTCCTCAAACAGGTTAGGGAAGATCCAGATGCCGGGGCGGAGCACGACGAGCGAAATGACCCAGAAGATGAGGCGGGCAATCGCAATGGCAAAGAAGAGGCCAATCAGGCCGAGCACGCCGATCGAGAGGTACCAGACGCCCAGACGCATCGACGGCGGCCAGAGGGGGAACATGACGCCGGCCAGCATCACGGCGACCATGCCGACGCCGGCCAGCTTGAGGCCAAGCTGGGAGCCCTCGTACAGCCAGACGTAGTGCTGCGGGGCAGGCGAGGGGACGCGGGAACGGGAGGATGAGCGTGAGAGGGTGCGGGGTTGGTCGAACAGCGGCAGCGAGACGGCTTACCAGGTCGGGCTTGAAGAGCTGCTGCTGGTTGATCTGGACGACCTTTGGCGCGTCCTTGCCGCCGGTGCTGGGACCGCGGTCGACGCGGAGGAAGAATGCATAGGGGATGATGTTGTGGAGCTGCATCATGGCTTCTTCCTCGCTGTCGATCTTGGGGGCGTCCTTGAGCTTGGCATAGGCGGGCGAGAGGACGGCCTTTACGGCGGAGGAGCCCTTGAAGTAGTCTACGCGCTTGCCGTTTAGGACGCCGACCTTTGTCTTTAGGCCTGCCTTGTTGCGGAGGAAGTTGACGACGTTACGCACCTGCGGCGATGCGGCTGATTGTTGCTCCTGTCGGGTGCGCGGAGAGGGTGAGGCTAATCAGTCTCGTGGGCCAGGGAAAAGCATGCATGTGCCTCGAGGCCGAGGACTCACCATCTTGGCTGTGTGTGTGTGTGTGGTGGGTTAGGTGCGCTCGGTTCGACGGAGGCCGGGTGGTGGGCTGTGGTGGGCAGGCTATACGCTGCAAGTCGTGGTCCAGGCGAGCGTCGGTGTAGGAGCGCTGTGGTGTCTGGAGGGGTAGAATGTGACGTCGACAAGCAAGGAAGCAGCTGGCTGATGGTGGTGGACGAGATAGTAGTAACGGACGCGAGCGAGGGGGCGGGGCCAAGGAGAAAGGGCGTGAGGGCGGCGCGGGGCGCACATGCCAGCAAGCCTTCTTCCAGGCGACGCCAGCCGACGCCGAGCCAGCGCGCAAGAGGTAACTCTTTTACACTTGCTGGCCGCGCCGCGCCAGCTGGCTACAGTAGGCCAGGCCAGACCAGCGGCACGTGATGGATGCGTTCGGGAGTCGGGCAAGCGGCCAAGAAATTACTCCGTGTATGTATCTAGTGCGGGCAGGGAGCGCGCCGCACGCTGGCGGGCGCAGGACGCGAAGCAGGCCAGGCGAGGCCGTGCTGAGGGCGCGCCGCGCGCCTGCAGACAGACACACACACACACACACACACACACACACACGCGGCCAAAAGGGCTGAGGGCTGAGGGCGAGGGCGAGGGCGAGGGCGTGTTGCTCTCTTCTACCCTGCCTTGCTCGCTCGCTCTGCTCCACACACGCCCCCGCCGTCGTCCCTTGCTGCGTCCCTTCCACCTTCACTTCCGCCATCCGCCGCGCCCTCAACCTCCACCATCCCCACAAGCACCACCACCGACACCTCCACCAGCACCTCCCCCGAGCAGAAGATTCACGCTTCCAATCAACACAGGCGACCGCCACACACGCGCCTCCCACCACCACCGACGCGCACCAGCAACGCCTCGCCCGCCCGTCCGCCCGTCCGCCACAATGGCCGACTCGGGCTCCTACAACCTCGCAGATGAGCTCCTCCTGCTCCAGGATCAGCCCTACATCATCCCGCTAGAGGTTCTCCTCGACGACCTTGCACCCGCAGAACAGCTCTCCACTCTCGACGCTGCCGTAGACACCATCACCGCCTCGGCGGAAAACATCACAAATCCAGAGACCTTCGACCTCTTCCGCTCTTACCTCAAGCACTATGCCACGCTCTCGCCAAACACCTGCCACAAGCTCCTCGACGCCATTCTCAGCGGCATGACAAATGCCCTTCAAGACGCACAGAGAGAGCTCGACGGCGACGATCCAAACGCCTACGCCGGCCACGCGCATCCGCTCCAGATGTATGCCTTCCTCCTTCAGTGGTTCGTTCAGGTCGCCGAGAAGCACAGCGGCGGGCGTGCAGACACAGCCGCCGCCGCAGCCGCTTCAGCAGCGCCGACATCATCTTCAACGACAACAGCAGTCACAGCAAAGGGCAGGCGAGGCGGAGCTAAGGCAACCGCTGGCGCCAAATCGACGGGCGCCAAGGCAGACGCTTGGGCGTGGTCCGACTCCATCCCCGCCGTGCTCGCACTCATGTTGAGGGCGCTCCGTGTCCGCTCCGAGCGCATGTGGACCGTGACCGCCGCGCGCGACGCCTACGTCTCCGGCTGCATCATGAGGCCTGCCCTCCTCCTTCAGGAGAACGAGGGCCACCTCAAGGTCCAGGCCATCAAGCTCGGCATCTTCAAGGTCATCTGCCAGGCAGTCAAGGCTCACGCCCAAGCCTTTAGCGCCCAGACAAGCATCATGCAGAGCCTCCAGTACTATGAGCACCTAGCCGAGCCCATGGCCGAGCTGCTCGCCGTGATGCGCGCCGAGTTTGACTATGAACGCCTCGGCGAGGACGTCCTGCGCGAGGTCGCCGGCAAGAACTTTGGCGCAATGGACACAAAGAGCCCCAGAAGCTTCGGTCGCTTCCTTGTCCGCATGGCCGAGCTCAGCCCGCGCAGCGTCCTCAAGCAGATCGCCCTGCTTCAGAAGCACCTCGACAGCGAGTCGTACCCGATGCGCAACGCCATGATCGAGACGCTCGGCCTGCTCATCCGCGAGCTGACGACGACCGACGACGCCCTCACCACGGGCGCATCTTCGTCGTCTTCCGCCTCTGCTGCTGGCGGGGCGGGCGGCAACGACGGCAGCGCCGACGAGCAGCGCGGCAGCATAGAGGCGCGCAAGAAGCAGATCGAAACCTTTTTCGGCTGCCTGATCGAGCGTTTCCTCGACCTCAACTCGTACGTCCGCAGCAAGCTCATCACCGTTTGCACTAGGCTGTGCGACCTCCCGACAAAGTTCCCCAAGCAGCGTACCGAGATGACCGACTTCGTCATCCGCGCCCTCGAGGACAAGAGCAGCGGCGTCCGCAAGAACGCCATTGCCCTCCTCACCAAGCTCATCCTCACCCACCCCTACGGTGTCCTCCATGGCGGCGAGCTCAATCTCGCCGAATGGCAGAAGCGCTACGACACCGTCAGCAAGGAGCTCGAGGCGACCGAGGGATCGCTCGAGTTGCCGGGAGAGCAGGAGCTGGACGAGGACGACGGCGACGACGATAATGACGGCGAGGAAGACGCAGACGAGACCATGGACGTCGACAAGGACGATGGCGATCGCACGCCCAAGCCAAACGCAGCCAGGAAAGGGGCGGCGGCAGCTGCCAAGAAGGCGAAAAAGGGCCGACGCTCCGGGGTCGATCTCGGGGCGTTAGCGGCGGCCCAAGCGCAGATGCAGCCGGTCGACGGAGAAAAGATCATGAAGCTCCGCCTCACCAAGCGCTACTACGACGACGCGGTCCACTTCATCACGCAGCTCGAGGGCGCCATGCCGATCCTCTCCCAGCTACTCGTCTCGACCAACAAGGCCGAAGTCCTCGAGAGCATGGAGTTCTTCCGCGTCGCCTATGAGTACCGCCTCGCTGGCGCCGCCGACGGGATTCGCAAGATGGTCCACCTGATCTGGACAAAGGATAACACACTCGTCATGGAGGACGGGAGCCAACTAAAGGGCGTGCGCAGCCGGCTGATCGAGGTCTACCGCGCCCTTTACTTTGAGGCGCGCCCGGGCCTCAACGCCAAGGACAACGTCGCGCGGATCGCGCGCAACATGATCGAGCGGACCTTTGGCGCGACGCTGGCCGAGCTGACGAGCCTCGAGGAGCTGATCAAGACGATGGAGTCCGAGGGCCTCGTCCACCCGGACGTCGTCGCCAAGCTGTGGGCCGTCTACTCGGTCCCCCGCGCGATTCCCAAGGCGCAGCGGCGCGGCGCCATCATCGTCCTCAGCATGCTCGCCGTCGCGCGCCGTGAGATCGTTTCGGAGAAGATCGAGCTCCTTCTCAAGATCGGCCTCGGCCCGCTTGGCGCGCGCGACGTGGTGCTCGCCAAGTACTCGTGCATCGCCCTCCAGCGCGTTGGTGGCAGCGTCAAGAAGGTGAAGGGCGCGCTCAGTGACGAGAGCGTCCGCTACCCGATGAACCATGCCATGTTTGCGCGGCTGCGAGCGGCCATCCAGATGCCGAGCGAGGTGCTCAAGGGCGAGAGCAAGGGCGAATGGTTCAGCCTCGCTGAAAATGCCATTCAGACCGTCTACCTACTCGGCGAGCAGCCCGACGCCCTCTGCGCCGACATCATCAAGAGCATGACGATACGCGTCTTTGCGCCCAAGCCGGCGGCACCAGTAGCCGCTGCCGCTGCTGCCGCGGGAGAAGCAGGTGAGACGGCGACGCAGAGCCGCGCCAGCTCGCCCGGAGCTATGGACGTCGATGGCGCCGCCGCCTCATCCTCCTCTTCTGCCGCCTCGGACGCGGCCGTATCTGCGCGCGCCGATTCGCCCAGCCCCGAGCCCGCCGCCAACGTCCAGGGCGACGCGTTCCAGCTGTCGCAACTGCTCTTTGTCGTGGGCCACGTCGCGCTCAAGCAGATCGTCTACCTCGAGCTGGTCGAGCGCGAGTACAAGCGGCGCAAGGCCGAAGCCGAGCGAGAAAAGGCGATGGCCAAGGCGGTCTCGGAGGGCAAGCGCGGTAAGGCTGCGGCTGCGGCCGTCGAGGAGCTCGACCAGGTCGCCGGCAACGCCGAGGACGAGATCGGCGACGTCATTGCCAGCATCCGGGAAAAGGAGCTGCTCTTTGGCGACCGTAGCGTGCTGGCCGTCTTTGGACCGCTGGTGACACACATCTGCAGCAGCCCCAAGTCGTACCCGGTGAGTCGGCGATGGTAGCAGAGAGAAAGGCTGAAGAAGAACGCGACCGACACCGACAACTGACCCGAGCCCTTATCCTGACCTCCTCCTTGGTCCCTTTGTCTGCACGCACTGCAGAACGACTTTGTCCGCAAAGCGGCCGTCCTGACGCTGTGCAAGTTCATGTGCGTCTCGTCGAGCTTCTGCGAGACAAACCTGGCGCTACTGCTGCACATCCTCTCGACCTCGAAGGACGCCGTGATCCGCTCCAACGTCGTCATCGCTCTGGGCGACATTGCCATCTGCTTCGGCTCGCTCGTCGACGAAAACAGCGATCGCCTCTACGCCGGGCTCAACGATGTCGATCTGGGCGTCAAGAAGCATACGCTCATGGTGCTCACGCACCTGATCCTCAACGGCATGATCAAGGTCAAGGGCCAGCTCGGCGAGATGGCCAAGTGCCTCGAGGACGAGGAGCCGAGGGTGAGCGATCTGGCGAAGCTCTTCTTCAGCGAGCTATCGACCAAAGAGAACGCCGTGTACAACAACCTCCCCGACATCATCTCGCACCTCAGCATCGGCAAGCACGCCGTCGACGAAGAGACGTTCGCCAGGACGATGAAGTTCATCTTTACCTTTATCGACAAGGAGAAGCAGGCCGAGAACGTGGTGGAGAAGCTGTGTCAGAGGTGAGCAGCAGGGCGGTGGCGTGGTCCGGCACGGCAAGGGCTTCTGCGATGAGAGGGGGAAGAGATGGCTGACTCTTTGCTCACGCTACACCCTTCGACGACTTCACTACACGACATCAGATTCCGCCTGGCGTCAGAGGAACGACAGTGGCGCGACATTGCCTTCTGCCTCTCGCTGCTGCCGTACAAGTCGGAACGATCCATCAAGAAGCTGATCGACGGCCTGCCCTTCTGTACGTTGCCGTCGCCGCGTGTCCTTCCGTCACTTTGCTCGCGCTCGCGCTCCTTTTCTTCTCTCTTCTTGCTCACACCTTCTCTTGAACCCTCCTTGTTCTTCCTCCCGATCGTTCAGACCAAGACAAGCTCCACCAACCAGAAGTCTACAAACGATTCCTCGAGATCCTCTCCAAGGCGCGAACGAACAAATCGGCATCGAACAAGACGAGCGACTCGGACCTTCGTGAATTCGAAGAGATTCTTACGAATTTCGCGACAAAGGGGGAACAGGATGAGGCGTTTGAAGGTGCGACGCAGGCTAAAGTGGCTAGAGCGGAGAAGAAGGGGAAGTCAAAGGTTCCTGCGACAAGAGGAGGATGTGCAAGAGGAACGAGAAGGACTGCGAGGAGTAGCGTCTTGTCTGAAACTTGATTGGTATGCATTTGTATGATACAAGATTGAGTTGATGGTACAATTTCAATGTTGACTGTAGGATGGGGATGTGTCTGTGACGTTGGGCTCGTCTTGATGCGTCGTTTTAGAATTGAGAATCAGGTCGAACGATGGATCGTTCACGCTTGGTGGAAAGTGTGGACTTTTCTCCCTTTTGTCTGGCGTGCCGTTCGATATCGGTAGATGTAGATGGTTGTCGTTTTCGAGATGCGACAGTTGGAAAGGTCGGGATGAATGGTGGGAAATCGAACCGTAGGGTTGATATGATGGTATCTGCGGTTGGAGCTGGAAGAGAGAGAGAGGAGGCGGAGGTCAGTAAAGGACCGACGGGGATTGGAGGGTTTTACGAAAGGGGAGGAAGGGGGGAACGTACTAGGTCCAAAAACGTTCTCGCGACTGTGGCGGACCAGGGTGGTTGGTGTGTGTCGTCGTTGTCGAGTTCTGGATCTTGGTGATGGTCTCGGTCCCTGCTGGCATCGATGTCGTCTTCTTGGTCTTGATCGTTATCGGCCAGCCAAGGTCGTTCAGTATGTTGTGTTTCGTCGTCTGTTGTGAGGTGGGGCTCGCGATCGTGCTCGCGCTCGCCCTCACCCGCCTCTCCCCTTGTCGTAGCGAGTGTGGCACGGTTGGCAGATCTAGATCTACCGTGTCTCCTCTCTCTCCAACGCTGGCTCTCTCGCCACCTCGCCCTCTTTAGCGCCTCGTTGACCAAGCCCCTCTCGGTCTGGACTACCTTTCTACTGGTCGCGACGGCATTCTCGAAATGTCTCATGGCCAGCTGCAGTGTGGAAGCGTCGAGGTCTTGCCAGGTTACGCCGTGCCACGTATGGTCCGTGTCGTCATCGTGCTCGTCGCCTTGTTGCTCCCAGTTGTCGAGCGCGCTACCGAAACGATCGGCTCGCTCTTCGTCGGCGATGGCTTTGGAACGAGCGAGTGCGGATTGGAGGGCGGAGTGGAGAGTGAGTAGACCGAGGTAGACATGTAGTGTCGAGGAGGACTTGTAAGGGTGTAGATGGATGACTAGGTCGAGCTCTTCCATTGCTTCCGTGTAGCGGGACGAGGAGATGAGGTCGGGGATGAGGTCTAGTAGGACGGAAAGACGGTAGCGACTTGTGCGTGCGATGCTGCGGAGGTAGGTGATTCGTCTGTCTGTCGTGTCTGGGTGTGGTTGCTGGAGCATCTGGTGGTGGTGGTGGCGTTGTTGATCGCGCTCGTCGGTCTCGGAGTGGTGTGGATCGTCTTGACCACGATGCAGGGCGAGGAGGGCCAAGCCGATCCTCCAAAGCTCGTGGCTGGACCATTCGTGGGCGTGCATCAAGACCGTCAAGGCGCGGGCCGCGCGCAAGGTGTCGCGTCGGAGCAGCAAGAGGTGAACGAGGTCAAAGGTGCGACGAAGGTGGTGTCGGCGTAGCGAGTCGACCGGTTCGGTCTCGCGTGGCAGGTAGGAGGGGAGAGAGGAGGGTAGATGCGAGTTGCTGTGTACGTTGCCTCGTACTTTGACGGAACGAGGGGGTTGGAAGAGGTAGGCTGGTTCCATGACGATGCAGGCAAGCAAGCGAGCAAGGGCGGCGGATGGTGGGCAAGAGGCAAGAGCCGTCGAGTTGCGCCTGCGAAGCCGAATGCACACGCGCGTCACTTGGTACACTCTGACTACTCTCAAACTGCACTCGCACGACTTGTTTGCTTTCATTCGACTTTTTCCTACCTTTTTCTCTGCCCGCCATCCAACTACACACACTCAACGCCTGTCACGCGCCCCCGCCTCGGAGCCGAGGCGCAGCACCATAGCCCTCTCGAGCTCAGGTCCTTCTCTACCTGCCCACAACCCGTGCCTCCTCGTCTATGCCTGTGTGCACAAAGGTCGCTGCTTGGGACAAAGATCGTGAAATCTCTTGTCAAATCTGTCGTGCAATGCTGTCGGATACAAATACAGGTGTGCACCCCACTGCCATTAATCCCAAGGCCGAGACAAAGCGAGGGCATAGGGGAAATACTTGGTCATGGGACACCCCCACTTCGTTGACCGTTGCGCTGCCTGCAATGGGTTTGCTTTGCTTTGCTTTGCCTTTCCAGCTCTCTCTCCCTCTCCCTATTCCTCGCACCCCAGCAATTGCCTCCACGCTCTCCCTCTCTCTCTTGCTTGTCGCCCCTGCCCTCTCTGGCGCCCGCCCTTCCTGGTGATTTGGGGTTGCGGCCGTCGCTTGTCCATCCCGACCCACCTTGCGACCCTCCACCTGATCACGACAGGCTCAAGGTCCATGTGCCTCGACTCTTCTTGTAGAACTCCAGAGCGTGGTAGATCGGCTCATTGTCGACGTTGCAGGTTGCCAGTTCTTTCACCCATCCCTCGGCATTGGGGATCTTCCTGAGCGCAGGATAGCTTGATCCATCGCAACCTCGAACGTGCAGCACGGCCGCCGCGGCGTCCGCCTTTTGATGAATTTGCATCCATGACTGTACGGCTTGAGATGCGCGCTGGTCCAAATGCGAGGCGTCGCCAGTGTCGTCCCTGACGTTGGCAAGTTCGTCGAGCTCCTTGGGAGGCTTGTGCACCGGTATCCAGGCGTAAAACTTGCTCCTCGCCAGGGAAGGAGTGTCGATGCCCAGGTCCATGATGATCGTCACGGGCCGATGCTGTCCGGCTTGCAGGTCCATCACACGTGGGCCCCAGACGTTGCAGTCCACTCCCTCAATCACATCCTGCCTTCTTCGCAACTCGAGCCTCGGTAGGGTAACGGCGTTACGCAGTTTGACCTGTACACCCAAGTACGAGAATTGCTCTCTGTCCAATGGTCGATTCGGATCGCCGCGATAGACGGGCAAGATGAGGTCGATACCGCGTTGGCCATGCGCGCATTGCAACGCAGCTGTCCGTTGCCACACGCGCTCGAGCGCCTCTCTGCAAGCGGCAGAGATCGGGGCGCAAGGGTATGGGTGATCGTGCCACAGCAAGAGCCGCTCCGTGATCCTAGGCACGTCTACTCACGTTGTGATTGTCTCGAAACACTCTTGAACAGGTATGAAGTGGGTGAATGCCATGAAGTTCCCTTCGAGGAGCTCAGCAAGGTGTTGAACCTCGTCATCGGAGACAAGTCCAAATCGAGGCCCGAGCAGCGTTCGAAAGAACTCGGCGGCCGAGAACATCGCTGCGTGCGGATCTTCGGCATCGTTCTGGTCACGCCTGCCGCTGTCGACGCCAGTAATGTCGATGCTGCCGGCCATGCAATGGTCGCGTGCGATGATAAGCATGACACGTGCCAGGAACTCTCCTGTCTGTCCTTGAGCAACAAGCTTGCCCGTTGGGACCAAGTGAGAGAACAAAGTTCTCAGAGCTTGCTCGTAGTTTGTACCCTGCATCAGGCTCGATTCAGCGGCAAGTGAGAGAATTGGCTCGCTAACGGTTGTCGTTTCGCTTAATCCGTTCTTCGAGAAACCTGTGAAGATTCGAAGGTGGCGTCGAACGCCTTCTGTCGCCAGCTCGAGGGTCATCGCTTCGTCGCCGAGCTTGCGTTTGCGCGGAACGTGAGGCGCAGCGCGCTCCGTGTGACAGACGAGGTCCAGCCACACGCGCGACGAGAAGGCGGCGACGACGTGGTCAAGGTTCTTGGGCTGGAAGCCCTCGGAACCAAAGAGCTTGTATCCCGCAAATTCCAAT
Source organism: Thecaphora thlaspeos (assembly GCA_900291925.1). Taxonomy (NCBI): domain Eukaryota; kingdom Fungi; phylum Basidiomycota; class Ustilaginomycetes; order Urocystidales; family Glomosporiaceae; genus Thecaphora; species Thecaphora thlaspeos. The sequence goes on along the minus strand of UWYS01000003.1, from coordinate 74,734 downwards.
ACTTCGCTCGGTGCTACACCTGCAGCCCACAGCTGAGCGGTAGAAACAGCGGAAGAAACAGCGGGTATAAGAAGTGGTTAGTAGATGAGTCGAGCGATATCGGAATGCACCAAGCGGAAGGCTAAGCTCACTGGTCGTCCGAACTTTTGCAGAGCGCTGACTTTGAGGACGTCCTTCGGCGTGCAGGTGGATGTTGAGAGCTCCTTGTCGACATTGACGTCCATGGGAAGGTCGACGTAGGGCGGCAAAGGAGGAATAGTCTCGAGGCGTTCGGAGCCCATCGCCGGCTCATTCAGCTCTGAGATTCCGGAAAAGGTGTCCGTCAGCAGACACCACAGCCTGAGCCGTTTTTGCGTCCGGGAGAGAGAGAAGGCTGCACGCCGAAGGTCCATCAGCTGGAGACCGCCCCCGTGCTCGAGGTAAGAGACCTCGTCGAGCGCGAGAAAGAATGTCGGTGTCTCAGCAAGGTAGGCTGCCGTGTCCGGGTGCAGCCCCGTGGGAGGCTGGCAGCCAGCATCGTCGATCCTGTCGGCAAGCGCTTCAGCGGCCTCATTACACCATGCGTAGCTCAAGGCATCGGCAAATCCTTTGAGCTTCTCGTGCTTGGCTCGAAGGTGTTGCAGCAAGCCACTTTTCTTGCCTTGCTCGACAAGATTTACAGCGGAGGTGGCGACTTCGTGGAAGAAAGAGGAGCGTACAACATTGATGGGCTCTTTCGAGACCGCCCATTGTCGCCAGAAGTTGCTGCTACTGTTGCTGCTGCCGCCGCTGGCACCGCCGCTGCTGCTGCTGCTGCTTTCACTGCTGGACGTGGCTTGGTTCAGTGCTGTTCCAGCTGCAAGTGCAGCCAGCAGCCTTGCCAGGAGAGCGGTCGCGGCAGCCTGACGACCAAAGGGATCTTTGCGCTCATCGATGCAATACCTGGTGAAGTCGTCGTCGCCATAAGGGAAGCCGCGCTGGCCATGGGATCCCGGCTTGCGCATGCACACTGTGAGGCCGGGGAGGGCTTTGCAGAGCTCGTGCACGAGCTTGCTTTTACCCGTCCCGCTAGACTGAACCACATGGACGACGCGACCGTACGCTTTGGGTTCATTAGGCTCGTCGCAGTAGGCCTTCTCGTAGGACTGGGCGATGGCGTTGACGAGGTTGAGATGCGCGTCGTGAAGGATAGGACGGTCGAGGAAGGCGTTAGAAATGGCAGTGTAATGCTCATTGTCCCAGCTCGTCCGCGCGTGAGTTTCGTACTGGAAGCCGGAGAGGAGGAGGTGGAGGAGAAAGGGCGCCTCGCTGAAGCTGTCGGCCGTGGCATCAAAGCGCTGAGCGAGCTGGCAGAGCTCAGCTGCAGGAAGGATGGGAGCGTCACCACCGGAGAGCATCGTGAGGCGGGCCTCGAGCCAATCCGGCACTGCTGGCGTGCCGCGGAGCTGGCGGCAAGCTGTGACGATCTCGCCAAAGTTTACGTGCAAGTTCATTGCCATAGTGGCAGTGTGTACTGTAGTGCCGAAAATCGATCGGCCCGCGAGACAGAGGAAGTCGACGTATACGGAAAGACCTCTTCCGCGGAGAACTTGTAGTAGCGTGCGGATCTGGTCGAGCTTCTCGACCAGCGTGGGGCTCTCAACGCGGAGGGGATGGGACGAGCGTGTTGGAGACGCAAGGGGCAACGTCGGAGATGCCATGGTGAGCAAGAGCAGGCAGAGAGGAGAGGAGGCAAGGATGCGACGATGTCGGTCAGCAAGAGCTGAAGTTTCGAGGTCGAGTTACTGTGACGAGGGCAGTCAACGAGCGCCACCAGCTAGAGCGATGGCGCATTCAGAGAGACGACATGCACCAAAAGGTGGACCGGAGACGTTGAGGGAGCGAGAGAGAGGATGTGGAAGGATATTGGGAGAGGAGTGGGTAGTACGGTGTGCAGAAGCCTGCGCGATGCCGGCTGTTGAGATGGGAGCCGGGTGAGAGATGGGCTAGGAAGTGTCGGTGTCGGTGGTGGTGGTGGTGGTGTCGGTGGTGGCGAAGGAATATGGCGGTAGGTAGGCGTGCGGCCCAAGCGTCCACGGCTCAGCTTGCGGCCCGAGCGCGCCTGGTCGTCTTATCAATTCTCTTAATTTACGCCGCTGCTGCTTCAACTTTCCTTTTCTCTTTCTTTTTCTTTTTCTTGGCCCAAGCAGCCTATGCTGCCATCCAACTGCGCACACTCAACCACCTCCTTGCCCTTGCCATCATCCTCCACACAGCCACACCTCATCTCAAGCACCACCCACACCATGTTGCAATGACACTAGACACCCACCTTGCTTTTTGCTGCATCCTCACCTTGCTCCAACTGAGCATGCCCCCAATCATTGCCAGTGCCTCCATGCCAAGCCCACCACCACACCTTGAGATGTGTGTTAGATTCCTCTACTTTAGCCAGCCAGGGGTGGACAGCTTGCTCCACTGGCAATCCATCTGCTCTACATTGTTTGGCCATCTCTCACCCAGCATACTTACAGTAGCACATACTTACAGCACATAACCTAATGCCTGCAGCATATCTAGATCCAGCCACATTACATGCAGTAGTACTACTCTGGTACTTAGTAGGAAGCAGTTACTGCTGCACAGTAGTGATGCTGCAAATTATCCTGCCACCATCCAATATTACTGTCCAGCTATAGGTAAAGCCACACCCCCACACCAGTCTGGTCTGTCTCTTGCCTGTTCCCTTTCTCCCCTCCCTTGCCATTCCCCCTTTCCTTGATAGTAATCCTAACAGCAACAGGAAGGACCAAGGTGCTGCTCAAATTCCTCCTTGCTCTTGAGCACAACTGACACCTCAGCCTCCAATGCCAAGTTGCATCCAATCTCCCCAACAGCCACTGGCCAAGACAGTATGTACAACACGCACTGGTGCTGATGTTAATCTTGCACCAGTGTCAAGCAGACATATATGTGCATCAAAATGCCATATTGAGGCACATGTTCAACACCCTCACTCTGACCAACAACAGGGGGCTAATGCAAGCAGGCATTGCACCCTCCAGTTGCTATGTAGTACAGTACAGTACATACACACTGCTTGCTCACTTACCCCAGTGATCTCTGCATATCATGCTAATTAGTACATATGTTGACATAGGGCAACCAGGCTTTTGTGTTTGTGCTTATCAAGTATTTCCCTGCAGCATTAGCAAGACCTGGCAACCTTGTACCCAACTGGAATGACCACCATCTACTTGTTGCACTAAATTGTCTGTTATCTGCTGCCCTTGCCCTACTTTCCTTCCTCTAAGTTATGCCAACCAACAAGAAGGCAAAGCGGCTCAACATCCTCCACTGTGCTAAGACATTACTGCATGCTTAAGATGCATCCTGTCACATCCATTTGGCAGCTGTAAGTAACTACACTGTAGCAATTACACCCAGCAGGAATACATATGTGTGTTTCCTCATTAACACCAGCAGCTATTCAACCAACATTGTGTGGCATATCTCCTCCCCCTTCCCATCCTAGTGACATTCTGCATCTGCTTCCCCTCAAGAGGGTCAATCTCCCTGAGCCAGCATGGTCAAGCTGAGAGTGTCTTGCTGGAATGATGTTGTCTGACCAAAAAACTACTGTGCTCAAGTGCAGTGTGTACATGATGCTACTCCAGACTATTACCATCATCATAATCTTTGTTGTCTTTGTTTGAATTACAGCTCAACACTCCCTGGCCCTCTCTCTCTCCCTACCCCTCTCTCCAACCAAGAGCTGGCAGTAAAGTGAGCACACCTCTGTCACAGCCAATATGCACAGAGACTTCTGCACCAAGGTGGCAAGTGGCTCCATGGCCCCAGCAATTTGCCCATCTTTGAGATAGTCTCTCCATATGGCTGGTGGTGTGGACAATATTGGACCTGGCTGGTAGGTGGCTGGTTCCTTAGGCTCAGACCTTGGTTCTGAGCCAACTGTTGGTGTTGCAAGCACCCAAGTAGGCAGGCTTGCCCTACAACTACAGGATTGTAGGGGGCTGTAGGCTAGTTGTAGATTGTTGAGGTGTACCAAATACCTCAGGAGATACTAAATAAAATCAACAACCAGAACCAGAAGGAAACCTCTCCACAAGTCTACCTACAGCTCCCACACACCTGCCAATGTCATTGGAAGTACCCAGACTTTATGCAATGTAACAGTGACAATTGATTGGCAGACATTGTTGATGGCTGTGTTGAAGCTTTTGGAGGTGACAAAAATGTTGCCATGGGGAGAGGGAGTAGGGATGCATGGTGTCTGTCACTGCAGACAACCAGGGTGGTTGGAGTGACACAAGTTGCAGGTGGTGGTGTGGCGGTTTGGTTGGCTGCAGTGGATGAAGTTGGCAAGCAGCTGGTCAATTTTGTAGAGGGGGGAGGTACGAGTGTTTTTGGTGTTGCAGATGGGTGCCATGTTGATGCTGGCAAGGGGAAAGACAAGGAACAGTGCATGCCAGTGACAGCAGTGTTGAAAGGAAGCAACAAAGAGCAAGCCAAAGGCTGCAACAACAAAAAGGAAAGGGGATGGAGGAGAGAAGGAGGGAAGAGGGCCAAAGGTGGGGGGAAAAGGAGGGCCAAGGGCAGCGGCTAATCACCCCAGATGTGCATGCCCTATGCACATGCTGCAGTGGAGCAAGTTGTCCACTGCTGGTGTCTTTGTGAAAGGGAGATAGATGATGCAGATTTGGAGTGTGCAGTGGGAATTGCCTTTAGATATCAAGTGTGCTCCTTTGAAAGGGATGAATCTGACTGTGTATGAGCTGTGGCAACTCTTTGGAGGAGATATGGTGGAGTTGCTATGGGTAGTCAGTAGGGAACAACAACAGTTCCAAGCTGGTCTTGGTTCTGGCTGAGTTTGACATGATCCAGCAGTTTAATGAACATATCTGCAAGTTGATTGTTAGTCAATGTCAAGATAATTGAAACGGTCTTGAGTAGCTGTTGCTCTCTGACAGAGTGATACTTGACATTGTTGTGCTTGGTCCAGCTATGGAACTTTGGATCTTTCAACAACTAGATAGCTGCTTCATTGTCTGCATAAAGTGGCATAGGGTTGTGGATGAGCATACCAAGACTAGAGAGTAGACATCAAGCCCAGATGATTTCCTTTGAGGCTTTGGTCATTGCAAAATACTCTGTGTAGGTTGTAGAGTTGGTAACAAGACTTTGTCTCTTGGTTATCCAGCTATAGGGCATTCCTGCAATTTTGTTGACAATTACAGATGTTGACTTTTGAGTCTGAGTGTCCCCCCGCAAAGTTGGCATCTGAGAATGTCTGTAGAATTGTACCCCAATCAGTTGGCATTGACTGCAAGGAGTCAGGGTGCTTGTATAGCAAGCCATGGTTGGCTGTGCCTTTGAGCTAGCAAAGGAGATGTTTAGCTGCAGTCAGGGCGCCCTCAGTAGGCTCTTGGAGGAAATGGCTGAGACATTGAATGGCAAAGGCTATATCTGGCCAGATGCAAGTTGACATGTAGAGTACAGAACCAACAATGGTTTGGTATGTCAAGTGATTGAGAGAGGAGAGGGGAGTGCTGGCCAAGAGATCAGCACTAGGATTGAGAGGGGTATGGACAATGCTGGCTGAGTTAAGGCCAAATTGGACAAGTAGACATTGAAGATAGGCAGTCTGCAATAGGTGGACAGAGGACTTGTTCAACTTGACTTGGATAGCAAGGTTGTATTTGACTCGGTCTCTGCCTGTCATTTTGAACTCCCAAAACAGGTCCAACATGATCTTCTTGCCATTGGTTTTGTGCTTGTAGAAGATAAGAAGATTGTCCACATAAACCATGATGAAGACTGGTGGCAAGTTGGGGACCAGTTTGTAGAAGAGGGCAGGGTTGAAGTCACATTGGGTGAAGTCAATGTCAAGTAGTGTCTTTTGCAGGCATTTGTACCAGGTTCTACCAGCTTGCTTGAGGCCATAAAGGGCCTTTTTGAGGCAGCAGACCTTGTCAGTGTTGAGTCCTGGTGAAGCTTTCATGAGAAGGCCTAGGTTGATCTTTCCATTTAATAAGGCAGTGACAACATCTGCGTAATTGCAGTGGAGATTCAAGTAAAGCATGATGACAAAGAGGAGTCAAAGGGTAGAAATTTTGATGACTGGCACAAAGGTTTCCTTGTAGTCAATCCCATGCTTCTGAGTGTAGCCTTGGGCAACTAGTTGAGCCTTGTATTTGTCAATTGTGCCGTCCTTTTGACATTTGATCTTGAAAACCCATCAACTTCCAATGATATTTTTGCCATGTGGATGGGGAATCATAGTCCACATGTTTTTCTCCTTATGCACCTCAAGCTTGTTGTTGATGGCAACTTTCCACTGGGGCCAGTTGACTCTCTGCTTGGCCTCCTGGACAGTGCATGGTTTGTTGTTGAGTTTCACAGGGGCATACCCCCTGCTGGTCTTTGGTGGTGTAACCTGTGGAGAGGGAGTTGAGGTGGATTCAATGTTGTGTCCATGCATTTCTCAGTGATGTTCCCATCTGTTGGCAACTTGTTGTAGAGAAGGGGAGGCATGTTGTTGGACACAAGAAAAGTGGTAGCAGGTAGAGTGCCCAGAGGAGTGGAGATGCCAAGTTCTTGTTCTTTGTTGCTTGCAATCAGAGGTTGTTGAAGGATGTCTTCACTCAACAGGGATAGTGGAGGAGTTGGCAGGGAGATGGGCAGAATGTCTTTTGCCCCATTCTTGTCACCAACTTAAACAAGTTGCTCAAAGTCAGGGAGGTTGAGGAGCAACTTAGTCTTGAAGGGAAAGGATTTCTTGTCAAAGGTTGCATGGCAAATCACAAGAATTGTCTGGGAGATGCGGTCAAACAGCTTGTAGGCCTTGGTGTCAATGGAAACACCAACATAAACTGTTTTGACTGCATGTGGGTTGAGCTTGAGATGCCTTTCCTCAGGCATATGTGCCCAAGCTGAACAGCCAAAAGTCTTCAAGTTTTGCACAATAGGCTTGTTGCCATGCATTGATTCCCAAGGAGTCAACAACTGCAGAGTCCTAGTTGGAAGCCTATTCTTGAAGTAAGCAGCATGAAGAAGTGCTTTGCCCCAGAGTGCTGCAGGGGTGCCAGATTCTTGAAGTAGGGCTCAAGTGAGGTCAAATAGACTATGGTTCATCCTTCCTGCCATGCCATTCTGCTGAGGTATGTAGGGAGCAGAAGTCTTGTGGATGATTCTGTTCAACACAAGGTAGTCTTTGAACTCTCATCCAATGTATTCTCTGCCATTGTCCATTTGGAATTGCTTGATTGCTTTCCAGTCTGGTTCTCCATAATTGCCTTGTACTTCTAGAAGCAGCTGTAGACTTTGCTCTTTTGATGGAGAATGAAGACAACAACATACTTTGTGATGTTGTTGATGAAAGTAACTGCAAAGCTTTGACTGGCAAAAGTTGTATCAGGAATTTTGCCAACTACATCTGATTGAACCAAGTTTGGAGACCTATGGACCAGCAAGGAGCTGGTCTGAAACAGTTGCTTGTGGCTCTTTGCAACCTTGAAGTATTGCACTTGAGTTTGTCCTTCTCAATGGCAAGTTCCAGCATCCTGTCCACAATTTTGGCAGTTTTGTAAGTCCTAAAAAAGTTCAGGTGCCCAAGACAACTATGCCAGAGCTTCCTCTGCTTTGACTCAGAAATGAAAAGAGCAGCAAAGTTGTCAACAAATGTATCCAAGTACATCAAGTTTTTAACACATGTTGCACTGCAAACCACTTCACTCCCAATCCATGCCTTGAGAGGTGTCTGTGTCATTGTGATATTGGCCTTATCTTGGATCCTTGCCAACAAAATCAAATTTGCAGCATAGCCTTGGATGTAAAGCACATTGGTGAGGGTGATACTCAATCTTTCCCCCTTGTTGCTGACAACTTGGATGTGGATGCTGCCAATTCTTTTGGCCTTGGTTTTGCCTTTATTTGCACTTGTCAAGAATCAACCACAAGACAGATGGATTGATGTGAAGGTGTCCTTGTCAATGCAGATGTGTGAAGTGGATCCAATGTCAATGATCCAGGTGTTTTTCCCAGAAAGTTCTTTGTTGACCATTGAAAAGGAATGCTCAAAGGAGGTAAAGATGGTGTTGACTCTACAATTTTCACCATTGTTTCTCCTTGGAGGGGGACAATCCACCTTTTCCTTCTGAGAATTCTTGCATTTGTTTGTGTAGTAACCCTTTTTGCCACAATTGTAGCAAGTGACATCCTCAGTTTGACATTGAGTTGGCAGACTCACCTTTAACTTGATCTGGGGGCACCAAGGCTTTGCCAACTGAGTGTAGAAAGCCAACATGCCATGTCAACTTTGCTGGGTTAGTCCATGACTGTTGAGTCCCAGCTCCTGCTCCTTAGATTGGAGCTTTGTGACAATAGTGTCAAACTCAACCTTCTTGTTGATGGGTTTGGTAACAACTTCAAACATCTTGTTGTTGAGTCCAATCCTCCTGATCATGAGTTGCTCTGACTTGCACCTGTTACAGCAGGTCTCCACAATCTGAGCCTTGAGACTATCATACTCTCAACATAGACCTTTCATGAGTACCATATACTTCTTGTGCCAGGTGATCTTTATGCCTCCCAGTTGGAGTCATTTGGAAATCTCCTTGATTTTGCCAACAAAAGCATTGATTGAGAGCTTGTCTTGCTTGAGACTGTTGAACTTGGTCTTGAGTTCCTTGAGTCACCATTGCATTGAGTTGGCAATTGCTTGCTCCAGCTTCAGCCAAATCTTGCATGCATCTGCAATGTGCTTGATTTTGAGGGAAGGACTCAATTGAATCAGGCCAACTGCAGTGTTATTGGCATCAACCCAGTCTTCATACTTGACAGGGTCAAGGACTTCATCAGGCCAGAGGAGTTCCCTTTGGATAATCCTCCAGATTTTTGACAGCTTCTGGAGGAAGACATCAATTGACTCCTCTTGCCATTGGTAGTAGTCCAAGGCATTAACAAGCTTGTGGAGTCTTTTGATTGTTTAAATGAATTGAAGGGGCATTCATGGTTGTCATCCTTGAAACATGGACTTAATTTGTTGCCATTGATGACTGGGAATTGATGGCAGTTGAGCCAGAAACAATGGGAGGATCTTGCACTTCCTTGGTTTGAGGGGCCAAATTGGAGACTGGTATCATGCAAGGACAAAGTTGATAATTACTTTGACCTTGTTCTCAACTGCTACTTGGGCTCATAACCTATTGAAAGGAGTAATGGGAAAGCTGCAGTTAGCCAACAACACAAATGATTGTAGTTGTCTACTCACAAGGACTAGGTTGAAGTTGTCCAATTATCCTTGTTGCTATTCCATGGATAAAGGACATCTCTATGGCAGGTTGGGTGCACAGTGCAGACAGCTGTCAAGAGGGTAAAGTAGGTGTCAGCTCATGTTGAGTCAAAGGGAAGAAAGAGGAGAAGAAGCCAAACCTCTTGGAAGTGGGACAAAGAGATGATGATGTGATGAGGACAGACATTGACTAAGCCTACTAGTTGCTGACTATATATACAACTTGTTGTCCAGCTAAGGTGGATCCTGGTGCTTGTACAGTGTGATTTTGCTATACAAAGAGTTGGGACTTTGTTGTCCAAAACAGTCAGCTATGGGCCATACTCAATGTCTATTTCAAGGGGAAGGTGAAGGGAAGACATGAGTGGCTGCAGAGCAATGTCTTCTGTAGCTGGCTGTCAGACTTTGCCAGTTTAGACAAACTTGACAGCAACTAGTTGAAGTCCAATGTGTCCCCCTGCATATTGACTCAGACTCCCATGTCCCCAATGTGCCTTGACTCCCTTTCTATTGGAGTTGAAACATCAGGTATGGAGTCAGTGTCAACTCTGCAGGAACCATTGGTGTCCTGCTGTGGTCATGCATGCTCCAGTGCATTTAGTTGGAGGAATGTTTCAACATTGGTAAGACGACCAGGTGCGCTCGGGCCGCAAGCTGAGCCGTGGACGCTTGGGCCGCACGCCTACCTACCGCCATATTCCTTCGCCACCACCGACACCACCACCACCACCACCGACACCGACACTTCCTAGCCCATCTCTCACCCGGCTCCCATCTCAACAGCCGGCATCGCGCAGGCTTCTGCACACCGTACTACCCACTCCTCTCCCAATATCCTTCCACATCCTCTCTCTCGCTCCCTCAACGTCTCCGGTCCACCTTTTGGTGCATGTCGTCTCTCTGAATGCGCCATCGCTCTAGCTGGTGGCGCTCGTTGACTGCCCTCGTCACAGTAACTCGACCTCGAAACTTCAGCTCTTGCTGACCGACATCGTCGCATCCTTGCCTCCTCTCCTCTCTGCCTGCTCTTGCTCACCATGGCATCTCCGACGTTGCCCCTTGCGTCTCCAACACGCTCGTCCCATCCCCTCCGCGTTGAGAGCCCCACGCTGGTCGAGAAGCTCGACCAGATCCGCACGCTACTACAAGTTCTCCGCGGAAGAGGTCTTTCCGTATACGTCGACTTCCTCTGTCTCGCGGGCCGATCGATTTTCGGCACTACAGTACACACTGCCACTATGGCAATGAACTTGCACGTAAACTTTGGCGAGATCGTCACAGCTTGCCGCCAGCTCCGCGGCACGCCAGCAGTGCCGGATTGGCTCGAGGCCCGCCTCACGATGCTCTCCGGTGGTGACGCTCCCATCCTTCCTGCAGCTGAGCTCTGCCAGCTCGCTCAGCGCTTTGATGCCACGGCCGACAGCTTCAGCGAGGCGCCCTTTCTCCTCCACCTCCTCCTCTCCGGCTTCCAGTACGAAACTCACGCGCGGACGAGCTGGGACAATGAGCATTACACTGCCATTTCTAACGCCTTCCTCGACCGTCCTATCCTTCACGACGCGCATCTCAACCTCGTCAACGCCATCGCCCAGTCCTACGAGAAGGCCTACTGCGACGAGCCTAATGAACCCAAAGCGTACGGTCGCGTCGTCCATGTGGTTCAGTCTAGCGGGACGGGTAAAAGCAAGCTCGTGCACGAGCTCTGCAAAGCCCTCCCCGGCCTCACAGTGTGCATGCGCAAGCCGGGATCCCATGGCCAGCGCGGCTTCCCTTATGGCGACGACGACTTCACCAGGTATTGCATCGATGAGCGCAAAGATCCCTTTGGTCGTCAGGCTGCCGCGACCGCTCTCCTGGCAAGGCTGCTGGCTGCACTTGCAGCTGGAACAGCACTGAACCAAGCCACGTCCAGCAGTGAAAGCAGCAGCAGCAGCAGCGGCGGTGCCAGCGGCGGCAGCAGCAACAGTAGCAGCAACTTCTGGCGACAATGGGCGGTCTCGAAAGAGCCCATCAATGTTGTACGCTCCTCTTTCTTCCACGAAGTCGCCACCTCCGCTGTAAATCTTGTCGAGCAAGGCAAGAAAAGTGGCTTGCTGCAACACCTTCGAGCCAAGCACGAGAAGCTCAAAGGATTTGCCGATGCCTTGAGCTACGCATGGTGTAATGAGGCCGCTGAAGCGCTTGCCGACAGGATCGACGATGCTGGCTGCCAGCCTCCCACGGGGCTGCACCCGGACACGGCAGCCTACCTTGCTGAGACACCGACATTCTTTCTCGCGCTCGACGAGGTCTCTTACCTCGAGCACGGGGGCGGTCTCCAGCTGATGGACCTTCGGCGTGCAGCCTTCTCTCTCTCCCGGACGCAAAAACGGCTCAGGCTGTGGTGTCTGCTGACGGACACCTTTTCCGGAATCTCAGAGCTGAATGAGCCGGCGATGGGCTCCGAACGCCTCGAGACTATTCCTCCTTTGCCGCCCTACGTCGACCTTCCCATGGACGTCAATGTCGACAAGGAGCTCTCAACATCCACCTGCACGCCGAAGGACGTCCTCAAAGTCAGCGCTCTGCAAAAGTTCGGACGACCAGTGAGCTTAGCCTTCCGCTTGGTGCATTCCGATATCGCTCGACTCATCTACTAACCACTTCTTATACCCGCTGTTTCTTCCGCTGTTTCTACCGCTCAGCTGTGGGCTGCAGGTGTAGCACCGAGCGAAGTATTGGAATTTGCGGGATACAAGCTCTTTGGTTCCGAGGGCTTCCAGCCCAAGAACCTTGACCACGTCGTCGCCGCCTTCTCGTCGCGCGTGTGGCTGGACCTCGTCTGTCACACGGAGCGCGCTGCGCCTCACGTTCCGCGCAAACGCAAGCTCGGCGACGAAGCGATGACCCTCGAGCTGGCGACAGAAGGCGTTCGACGCCACCTTCGAATCTTCACAGGTTTCTCGAAGAACGGATTAAGCGAAACGACAACCGTTAGCGAGCCAATTCTCTCACTTGCCGCTGAATCGAGCCTGATGCAGGGTACAAACTACGAGCAAGCTCTGAGAACTTTGTTCTCTCACTTGGTCCCAACGGGCAAGCTTGTTGCTCAAGGACAGACAGGAGAGTTCCTGGCACGTGTCATGCTTATCATCGCACGCGACCATTGCATGGCCGGCAGCATCGACATTACTGGCGTCGACAGCGGCAGGCGTGACCAGAACGATGCCGAAGATCCGCACGCAGCGATGTTCTCGGCCGCCGAGTTCTTTCGAACGCTGCTCGGGCCTCGATTTGGACTTGTCTCCGATGACGAGGTTCAACACCTTGCTGAGCTCCTCGAAGGGAACTTCATGGCATTCACCCACTTCATACCTGTTCAAGAGTGTTTCGAGACAATCACAACGTGAGTAGACGTGCCTAGGATCACGGAGCGGCTCTTGCTGTGGCACGATCACCCATACCCTTGCGCCCCGATCTCTGCCGCTTGCAGAGAGGCGCTCGAGCGCGTGTGGCAACGGACAGCTGCGTTGCAATGCGCGCATGGCCAACGCGGTATCGACCTCATCTTGCCCGTCTATCGCGGCGATCCGAATCGACCATTGGACAGAGAGCAATTCTCGTACTTGGGTGTACAGGTCAAACTGCGTAACGCCGTTACCCTACCGAGGCTCGAGTTGCGAAGAAGGCAGGATGTGATTGAGGGAGTGGACTGCAACGTCTGGGGCCCACGTGTGATGGACCTGCAAGCCGGACAGCATCGGCCCGTGACGATCATCATGGACCTGGGCATCGACACTCCTTCCCTGGCGAGGAGCAAGTTTTACGCCTGGATACCGGTGCACAAGCCTCCCAAGGAGCTCGACGAACTTGCCAACGTCAGGGACGACACTGGCGACGCCTCGCATTTGGACCAGCGCGCATCTCAAGCCGTACAGTCATGGATGCAAATTCATCAAAAGGCGGACGCCGCGGCGGCCGTGCTGCACGTTCGAGGTTGCGATGGATCAAGCTATCCTGCGCTCAGGAAGATCCCCAATGCCGAGGGATGGGTGAAAGAACTGGCAACCTGCAACGTCGACAATGAGCCGATCTACCACGCTCTGGAGTTCTACAAGAAGAGTCGAGGCACATGGACCTTGAGCCTGTCGTGATCAGGTGGAGGGTCGCAAGGTGGGTCGGGATGGACAAGCGACGGCCGCAACCCCAAATCACCAGGAAGGGCGGGCGCCAGAGAGGGCAGGGGCGACAAGCAAGAGAGAGAGGGAGAGCGTGGAGGCAATTGCTGGGGTGCGAGGAATAGGGAGAGGGAGAGAGAGCTGGAAAGGCAAAGCAAAGCAAAGCAAACCCATTGCAGGCAGCGCAACGGTCAACGAAGTGGGGGTGTCCCATGACCAAGTATTTCCCCTATGCCCTCGCTTTGTCTCGGCCTTGGGATTAATGGCAGTGGGGTGCACACCTGTATTTGTATCCGACAGCATTGCACGACAGATTTGACAAGAGATTTCACGATCTTTGTCCCAAGCAGCGACCTTTGTGCACACAGGCATAGACGAGGAGGCACGGGTTGTGGGCAGGTAGAGAAGGACCTGAGCTCGAGAGGGCTATGGTGCTGCGCCTCGGCTCCGAGGCGGGGGCGCGTGACAGGCGTTGAGTGTGTGTAGTTGGATGGCGGGCAGAGAAAAAGGTAGGAAAAAGTCGAATGAAAGCAAACAAGTTGTGCAAGTGCAGTTTGAGAGTGCATGGCACTTGGTCACATGCATGGTGGGTGCCAGTTCCAAGCAGCAAGCTGGCTTGCCTTGCTGCCTCTCCTCTCTCCTCTCCCTCTCTCCACCACCTTTCTCCTTGTTGACACCACCTCAACATCAACTCATCTTTTTTTTTGCCTCAAGACACTCCCCTTGGCACTACACACACCATGCTGCATTGTTGCCCACCATCACCAATACCTTGGTGGCTATGCTGCCACAGACCTGCTGCTGCTGCCTTCAAGTTCACCCAGCTAGTCACTTCTGCAGCACCACCAGTTGACCCATCAAGTAATGCACCACCTACTGCAAGGCTCCCATCCCCCCTCCATCCCAAACTCTGTCCTCCTTGCCATCCCCTGGACTTTCAACCAAGCCCAGCACACCTGGCCATTCCCATTGCCAAATGTCTCCAGCTTGCCCCAACTTTGCATTGCATGAGTCTGTCTGCTGCCTTGAGGAGCACTTGGACCAACTCATTGCACTGGTGGAGGACAGCACCACCCACTTGGACCATGCTGGTCAACACACAGAGCACCACAACAACCACTGTGGCAAGTGCAGCCAAAACAACAACAATACTATGGTTGACAATAGTGAGTCTGACAGCACCACCCCATCCTCAGACTGCTGCTTCTCCTGGGTCTCCCAGGAGATTGTTGACTTAATTGCTTGAGACTGCTGTTATGCTGTGTATGGTCTGGATACTGTCAGCAGGTGTGTGTCACAGTTGGACAGTGTGGACAGCAACTTGCCCTTGTGCAAGCAAGTCTCTTGTCAGAGTACAGAGACTTGCTGCCACAAGACCAAGTTGCTGGGGGACAGCTGGCAAGGGGTGATGGCAAAGGCAACCACACATGGCAAACAAATGGTGCAGCCAGAGTTGGACACAGGACAGGCATTGGGGAGGACCATTGGGGCAAGGTACGTCAAGCCAGTGCACTAGATGATTTTGGGACAAGTGGGGCAAGGGCTATTGTTACAGGGTGCAACCTCCAGGCAGCAGGATATGAAGGCAAGGTGGCCACTTGTATATATAGCTGAGCTGCTCTTTGGACAAGGACTGGGTCTGGCATCTAGTCTAGTCAATAGACAGTTGTTACAAGCTTGCCACATTGCCCATGGAGAGCCTGACAATGCCTTGCTAGCATTGCCACAACCATCAACATACATTGCAACATCAATACAAACCCCACCATCTTCCCCACATGCACAACACACTTGCAAACAGTGCCTGCAAGCATTGTCAGCTGAATCCAACTGCCACCAAGTATTGCTCTGCCTTCTGATATGGGCACCAAAGCAGCAACAGCCCTTGAGTGAGAGCAACTTCCTTGGCAGGGAGCAAGTAGGCCTGTAGACTTCCTCCCAGCTGAGCAAGTTGCTGTGCCCAATGACTGCTGCTGTTACATGGTGCACTTTCTGCTCTTCTCCCTGCCAGACAAGCCCACCACTAGGACAGTCTGGCAAGTGTCTCTGTGGCCCAACAATTTGCCTGTCTTTGAGGAAGTCTCTCCATATGGCTGTTGGCGTGGACAACACACCATGCACCCCACCACAGCATAGAGGGTGCCAAGTCATTGGGAAGCATTGGGGAATGTCAGCAGTGCAAGCTGGAGGCCTCCAGCAACTTGGATAGTCTAACACCAAGCCCAGAGGTAGTCATTATTCCAAGGGCTACTACCACTGTTCCTTGATATGAAGTTGGGCAGGCACTTGTATATATAGAGACCAAGTCCCTTGTACAAAGACTGGATTGGGCATCCAGTCTAGTCAATTCACAGTTGTCACCAGCTTACCACACCACCAGTGGAGAGCTCAACAATATGTGAGACAGCAGATGTTGCTATACATCTCCATGGCTACTATACCTCTATCTCTACTCCCAATCCATCACTGCCTTGCTGCTGCACTTGCAAACAGTGCCCACAAGTACCACCCAAACATGCTGTACAAAGCCGCCACCAAGTATTGCTCTGCCCTCTGACATGGGCACCAAAACAGCTGCTACCCCCTGCTGGAGAGACTTTCTCATACCAGAGCAAGTCTCTTTGCTCAGCTGGTAGCTGCTGTTACAGCCTCCTGCTTGTACAACAACTGCAACTATGCCTCTTGCTTGTGCAGCAATGCCAGGACAGGTGCATGCAGCAGTGATGACAACAACAATAAGCTCAGGGGTACTTCTTGGTGTTTATCAAGCAGCAACCAACTTTCCCATGCTGATTGTAACACAGCAGCTGGAAGCTATGTACTTACATGTCCACATTGAGGCAGTTGGGGTGCCCAATAGCTACTCATGAGAACAGTATATAAACCTCATCATCAAGGACCATCAAGGGGTTCTCATCCCATCAGACCAGACCTGCTCAAATGCACATTGCTACACAATTCCCCCTCCTTTCAGTCCTCTGCTCAAGACCACCCTCCATCCTTTCTTGACCAAGACCAAGATGCAGTTCCCTGCTTCTCTTGTCTCTTTCCTTGTCCTTTCTGTGACACTCTTTGCCTCTGCCAAAGCTGCATGGCCCAACCCAGTTGGCAGCACTCCTGTGACCAAGACAATCCAAGTACCTGCCAACAAATCTTACAATGGTGGCAAGTTTCCAAGGGTCTTGGGAATGGCAACCAGAGCAAAAGCCAGAAGCCCCTCTTCCAGCTTGCCAATGGTGCAACAATCAGCAACATTGTCATTGGCTACCCTGCCACTGATGGTATCCACTGCCTTGGAAGTTGCACCATCAACAGAGCCTACTTTGAGTACATAGATGAGGATGCTATCAGCTTCAAGGGCAGTAGTACCATGCTTGTCAACAGTGATGGTGCAAAAAGGCAAGCAATAATATCATCAACTTCAATGGTGGTGGAAAGGCTACCATCAAGAACTTTGAGATTGAGGATTTTGGAAAGCTGGGAAGGTCTTGTGGAAACTGCAAGAAGGCTTACTGCTGCAAGTGGGTGCTTGAGTGAGTTCAATGAAAAGGCAGAGTAGTGAGACTGAGGGCACATTGTTGTTATCTTTTTTGAGTATCACTCACCACCACAGTTTTGTTGTTGTCTCTGCAACCCTTGACCCTCAGGAACATCACTGCCCATGACAGCAAGTCTGCACTGCTTGGCATCAACACCAACCTTGGAGACACAGCCACCATGCACAACATCAAGATCTACAGCAAGAAGATTGTCACTTGCAACAAGTACATGAGTGTCAAGTCTGACCAGGAGCCTGCCAACCCCATTGCTGGCAAGAATGATGCCTACTGCAAGTTCAACAAGGATGTTGTCAATGTCTAGACCACTCCATGGCAAGCAATACCTTATTTATCACATCACAAGGATTGAGCTCTGGAAGCTCTGGAAACAGTAGTAGTAAGGAATGGAAGCAGTCTTTTTCTTATAGAGAACCATACTTGAATGCAGCATTGCTTTTCCTGAATTCCATGGCATTAGATTTTTATAGTCTTTAAGTAGTTCATCTTGCCATTTGCTCTTGATTGCAGGAAATATCAAAATGGAAATCCTGATATTATAAAGAACAGTGTAGTTACAGTACAGTAGCAGTACAGACAAGTGTTGTGTGTGTGGCCAGGTGGTGTTGTGTGACAGGGTTGCAATGAGCCTGCATTCCTGGAAGATTTTCACAATGTCTCCTCCTGTGTGACTGGGTCAGCCTGCAGGCATCATTATTTTGAGCAGACATACTCTTGGCTGTAGTCATGATGGCAGCATCAGACAAACATAATTAAGAATGCAAGCAAGTGTGAGAACAAGAGAAAGAGAGAGAGAGAGGGGGGGGGAGGGAAGAGGAGGGGCTACTTGCACCAGCACCAAGCAGAGTGACACAAAAGTGTTGTGAGACAGTTGTCTCTGAGTGCCAAACTGTTGCCTACTGTACAGTACTGTGTTGTAAGTACTGTAAGCACACAGATGGAGCTTGGTCAGCTGCACTCTTTGCTATTCTCCAAGATTGACAGAACAGCTGCACCTCTTTCATTGAATGCAGGTGTTCTTGTGCCTTAGCACATATGGCTCAGCATAAAGTGCCCTCTTTGTGAAGCTCGTGATCCCCAGCACAGAGAGTGGGACAGGCTTCTTGCAACTGCATCATGCACCCCCACCTCATCTGTTTTTCTAGAGATGACCAAAACACTGTCTCTCCATTCACTTTCGGACTGCTTGCCTTTCTTCTTCACCTTCTCTTTTGTTTCGTTCGGAACGTGACCTTTTTCGTTCGTTGCAGATTTGCTATAAGAGATTGAGTCCGGGGTTGTCCTTGAGCAGAGGTTCATAACCCTTCTTTTCACCCTCTTTGGCCGTGGTCGTCGTGCTGCCCTTCCCTTTCCCCCCTTCCTCCGTCTTTCCCCCCTTCTCATCCCTCCTCAAATCGCTCGGTCGACGCTGTCCGTGCTGCAATCGAAGAGCGCCGCACCGTACACGATGCGACTCTCCACCGGTCTCGTGGCCCTCTTGGCCTTTCTGACGCTCGCCAGCGCTACACCCTTCAAGACATCTCGCTCCTCTCTCTCTTCGACGGAGCAATGCGCGCACACCGCTCTCGAATCGCGCCGATCGAACCTGGGTGCTGTGCGCAGTTTCGTCCAGCCCATGCCCAAGGGAGCCGACCTACACAACCACCTTGACGGTACGCCTTTTGCGGAAGATCTGCTGAGCTGGGCGGTGGATCTTGGCGTGTGCCTCAACACCACCTCGGCACTCCTCACCGCCTCCCCTGCGGTCCGGGAACGGTACCGGTCGAGCAGGCGAGTCAGTCCCTTTACGACTCGGCCATCAATGCTGTATCGCTCCGCCAGTCTGACCCGGCTACACCGTTTGGCGCCCAGCCGAGCGGACACGATCGCTTCTTTGCGACGTTCAGAAGGTCTAGCATCGTTGCTACTCCCTCGGCCGGAAAGGAACTCGCAGCTGTAAAGGAACAGGCGGCGCTAGACCATGTCAGTTACGTAGAAGTCATGGTCGTTCCTCCGCTGTGGACTACGATGTCGGCCGAGCTGTCCTCGCCCCTCAGCAGCAACTCTACCATCTCCGATTTCAAGAGGGTGGACAAGGAGTTGGAGAGCATCGTATCGAGCAACATAAATTCGATCCGAAAGACGTACGACGATATGGAGGAGGTCGCTACGTCTGAATGTCCCTCGCGCGTAGGCTGCGACGTGATGGTTCGATACCTCGCCACAGCGCTGCGTCTCATGACGCCGTCGCAAGTGTACACCATGCTCTACACTTCGTTCGCGCTTCAACAGGCAGATGATAGGTTCGTCGGTGTTCAGATCGCACAGGCAGAGGACGGCAAGGTGGCGACGAAAGACTACACGCTGCACATGAACATGTTTCGACACCTTCACTCTCGCTTCCCCCGAGTCCCATCTGCTCTGCACGCTGGCGAGCTCGTCCTCGGTACGGTGCACCCGCGAGACATGGGGTTCCACATCCGTCAAGCGGTAGAGGTGGCCTCGGCAAGGAGGATAGGACACGGAGTCAGCATCGCTTTCGAGACGAACTCGACCTCGCTGCTGCGCGACATGCGCCGAAACGGCATCGCAGTCGAGATCAACCTCTCCAGCAACGAGGCCATCCTCGGCATCAAGGGGGAACAGCATCCGTTCAACTTCTACCGTTCCCATGGCGTAGCGACCGTCTTGAGCACCGACGATTCCGGAGTGCTGCGAAACGACCTCAGCAACGAATTCCTACGTGCCGTCTCGGAACATGGCCTGACGTACGCCGAACTCAAGGGCCTCGCGAGGAACTCGTTGCACTACTCCTTCTTGCCCGGCGCTAGCATCTGGAAGGACGTAGAGGCCGCCCAGCTCGTTGCAGAGTGCGCCGCCTCGTTTCAGGCTGAGTCGTGCAAGGCGTTCACTGGCAAGAGCACAAGAGCCCGCCTCCAGAAGAAGCTCGAGATGGAATTCGTCGAGTTTGAGCAGTCGTTCTGCTAGATGAAGCGATGGTGACCATAGAGGGAGAATAAAAGCGCAGGGAGCAAGGTGATCGCTCTCGCCAGGCGGCCGTCCTGCTGAATATACCAAGCTTTATTGCACCAACTCGAGCCACGAGGCTGAGCCAAAGTATAGAGGAGCAGACGGGGAGAGAGGAAACAACATGGGTTGTCGGAATTCTTGGAGAGCGCCTGGGCGCCGGGTGAGAGCATGGCGAGGAAAGTGAACAAGGGATGATAGAGATGACGACGCCGAAGCGGCGGCGGCGGCAAGAGGGAGAAGAGAGTCTACTGCCAACGGACGCCCACCCTGCGCACATGACCGAGCGCCGCGGCAGTGCCATTCAAGATTGGCACCCTCTTCTTCGCTGCTGCCGCTGCTGTTATGAACGATAGAAACGGAGGCCATAGAGAATGTCGCACTTTATTCACCATCCTTCCGGACTCGCCAACAGTGCCTGGATGGACGTGAGATAATCCTGTCGGTTCACATTCCACCACGCTGTCGAACGGAGACGAGACTCGCTGCTTGAGGATGGTGTAGCCAGACAGGAGATACTTGGATCCGGTGGGACCAGCCTGGACGCTCTGGCTCGCGGGCTCAGGTTCGGTATGGAAGCTTCCGACTCTCCTGTCTCCGACATAGGCCCTAATGAAGCCACATCCGGGTCCCGTCTGTCGGTCCACTGTATGGCTGTTAGTACTGTACGTGTCAGAGCACCGACGGCGATCGGCCGAAGCGGAAGACAGGCTCTAGTCACTCAGTCGGCAGGACCGTGAAGCAAAGTTACTGTAGCATGTCTTGCTATAGGAACGGGCGCATGTGAAGCAGACGACGCTGTCATGGCCAAACCGACTGAATGCTGGCCGCCTACTTACATACATCGGATGAAGCCGGGCGTATCGATCAACAAATGCCTGTTGATGTCTGGGGTCGCGTTCTAGCCCCTCCCTCGCGGGTGTTTCGTTTTTTATGTGACGTCGCGTTGCGTTTACCCTACCGTGCCGTTGGTCCGCAGCGGCTCATGGGCGGGCTGCAGAGATCCGCGCGGTGCAGCCAAAAGAGAGACATCGTCAGAGACGTGCACAGCAGGCATGGCTCGCGCTCGCTCGGTGAGATGAGCGGCCTGCCGTCAGAGGAGGGCGCAAAGAAAAGAGTGGTGGGAACAAGCTAACGCGTTTCCCTAGGAATCCGGCCTCAAAAAAGCAGACTGTCTACCACCCTCACTACCACCATCACCGCCATTGTCATCGACGGCTCTATTGTGTACCAAGCACTGGACAAGCAATGCAATCCATCTTGACACTTGCTGCATACATTGGGCCATCAGAAACGCTCAGCCAGTCCACCACGGCTGCCGTACAGTTCACTGAAATGGAGGTCCGGCCAGAGCGGGATTGAGAGCAAGCCGAGGCAGTGGCGGCAAGCTTGACAGGCTCAGCGCGAGGTTGTGAAAGCGAGCTGGGTTGGTTGGAGTGTTGGAGTGTTGAAAAAGGGGCCCTCGACTGGCGGCGGGGTCTGATTGCGAGGCTTGAAGCCTGGCAGCTTGGCGAGGACCTTCTCTGCTGCAGCGGGCAAGGTGAGGCCAACGTCAGCAAAGGCCTTGCGGACCGACGTCTTGCTGATGCCCTTGCGCCAAGTTGTTGCTTGTCCACCCCTTGGGCGAGACGGCAAAGTGGCAGCCTTTGCCTGGTCCCTCTATGTGGCGGTGGTTGCCAAGGTGGTGCCACTTGCCCTGCCAGATCACCAGTGGATCCCGAATGTTGTACTTGCGCAGCATGCTGCAGAAGATATTGAAGAAGGCGGTGAGGTTGTCGAGCAGAGCGCCGTCCATGCGCTGATTCTCGAGCGCATGGTTGTACTTGCTGCGTAGGTGAGGGTGGCATGGTGGGACGTGGGTGG
Organism: Thecaphora thlaspeos; assembly: GCA_900291925.1. Classification (NCBI taxonomy): domain Eukaryota; kingdom Fungi; phylum Basidiomycota; class Ustilaginomycetes; order Urocystidales; family Glomosporiaceae; genus Thecaphora; species Thecaphora thlaspeos. Next base: position 52,880 of record UWYS01000003.1, on the reverse strand, counting down.
TACAACTCGCATTGATGTGTCGGTGGGTGCTGAGAGAGAGAGCAGCGGGGGCAGTCAGGAGATGCGGTGGGTAGTGGAGCCGTCGACGACAATGGCGGTGATGGTGGTAGTGAGGGTGGTAGACAGTCTGCTTTTTCCCGGCCGGATTCCTAGCGACGCCGGATTCCTAGGGAAACGCGTTAGAGGAACACCGAACGCCAAGAATATCTCAATGGCCGAGGGTGAGTCTCCGCCACTGAGCGTTGGGAACGTGCCCTAGGGATAATGTCGAGGCAACTACGACTAAGAAATAGAAAGGGAAGGGTAAGGGGTGAGGGCAAGAAGTTGGGTATGTTGCGCGCGCTGTAAAGCCCACCGAGCCGGGCCAGGCCGAGCAAGAGCCTACGGAGCTGGAGCGAGACCCTAAAGCGCAAGCTCAGAAGGCTGGCCGGCGGTAGGAAAGGTAAAGGGTATCGCGGAGTTCGAAAAGGGCGCGCGCCGCCTTCCAAGTCTCCGCGAGAGGGAAGGTTGAAGCAAGGTTCCGTGACCGAGAACCCGACGCTTAGAACTAGGGCGCCGGCGCCTCCGGCATTTAGACGCGGGGCTCGCCCGGCGGCTCGTAGGCGTCGGTCTCAACGTGGCCCTTTTCGTTGACCGTGGTGTTCTCGCTGGTCGCCTCGATGCCGGCCTGGTGGGCCGCCGCGACGCCGGCGCGTCCGATGCCGAACTTGTCGTTGGGGATCCAAACGGGCCGCTGCGGATCGCGCGAAGCCGGGTGGAGGAAGGCCTGGTCCATCTCGGCGTCGTTCTGCGTCGTCGAGCGCTTCTCGAGGTTTTTGAGGTCGACCGCGGTCGCTTCGGCACGGTGGCCGTCGTGGAAGTTGTTGTTGCTGTTGCTGTAGGTCGGCGCGACGTTGTCGCTCGACTGGACCATGAGCGGCTTCTTCTCGGTGCTCGTCTCGCCCGAGGCGCGCACGGCGGTGGCGTGCGGCGAGGAGGCGGCGTGGTTGGCGACGTTTCCGTCGTTTTGGGCGGGGACGAGCGTGAGCGGGAGTGCGGTGTAGATCTGCTTGAACGAATCGTTGAGCACGTAGTGGTAGGCGGCCACGATGACGATCAAGACGACCATCAGCGCTCCCTCGGGGATCGCCGCCTGGGTCGTTGAGCCGTCGGCGTTCGTGTACTGGGTAAGGAAGAAGAGGGCGCATAGCATGACCATCTCAACATAGAGACCAGTCAGCAGGTGGCTGACGGCCTTGGGGAAGTAGAGACCGGACGTCTCGCTCTCGGGGCGAGTGTCGTAGACGTAGAGGAAGAGGTAGCGGTAGCCGAGGTAAAAGATGATGAAGGTCACAGCGGTGAAACCGTTGACGATCGGAGCGATGACAAGGTAGCCGATGCCGACCACGGTGAGGAGCGAGATGGCGGGGAAGAGGGTGCCCCAGGCAACGCCGCGGAGGTCATGGTCAATGTGCCAGACCTTGCGCGGCGTCGAGCCGAGCAGGAACTTCTTGACGTAGTACACGATCAGAGGGATCGACTGAGCAAAAAGGGCCGCGCCACCCGAAAGACCCTGGAGCGCGATGAACGAGAGGAAGAAGGTCGACGCCTTGGGGATCGCGTCGGCGAGCAGGCCAGGGAACGAAGCCGGGTCGTTGCCGACGTCCCGGACGAAATCCATGATTTGCGACGCGCTGCCGGAGATGAGCGTGAGGATGAGGAAGTTCTGTACGATCTGGAAGGCGAAGAAGCGCGTCTGGAGCGACAACTCGATTCCGGTCCTCGTGGGGACGCCGCTAAGGCGACACAGGAGGCGGAGGATGATGGGGAGCAGCATGTTGAGGACGGCCAGCAAGACGATGGGCAAGATGCCCTGGATGATGCCGGTAACGACCGAGGGCAGGTCGCCAAGCCATCCGAGCCAGGGGACGTCCTGGCTGAGGCCCTTGATGTTAGAGATGATGCCGACAAAGCCGACTGGGACTGTCCAGAAGACGATCAGGCCAATGGTGATGGCCCAGCCAATGGCGGTGCGGACCTTGCGCTCGTAGGGGTTCATGTTGAGGTTCGCCCAGACGATGTCGTCCGGGTGGGCCTCGACGTAGCGCTCGGCCATGCGGTAGGGGAGGTGGTGGGCGTGCGACTTTTGCGCCATGTGGGCGGCGATCTGGGTGTTGAAGAGGATGAAGACGCTGTTCTGGGGCGGGTAGGTCTTGTAGTCGGAGGCGACGTCGGCACGTTTCTGGTCGATCTGGCGGTTGAGCTCGCTGGTGCGTTCGCGGCACCAGGTGAGCGTGTCGACCTTTTCGCCAAAGCAGCCCATCGCGCCGAGCTTGTGGGTGGGGCGCTGCTTCTTTTCGATGTAGCGCTCGGCGATGTCCGGGTTCATCTCGGCATCCTTGGCCGTAGCGCCGTCAGCCGAGACCTTGCCCTTCTTGACGCGCTTGTAGGCGAGCTTGATAACCTTTGTTTCGGCGGCCTCGAGCTTGTTGAGCCACTTTGTGCGCTCGTCGACGAGGTCCGGGAGCTCCTTGAGGTCGCGGTTGATCCAGACCTTTGCGACACCACCCGGCATCTGCGAGTAGATTTCGGTGATCTTCTTTTCGCTGAGGAGCTCGTTGGGGACGCCGGTGATAAGAACCGTCTTTGCCTGTGCCGTCTCTGCGTGCTTGGGCGAGACGAGGAACTCCTGGCGCAGCTTGACGAAGCGGCGCATGCGGGTGTGGACGTTGTAGAGGATCCAGAAGGTGATAAAGTACTGGAGGATGAGCGGGGCGGCGAAGCGCTTCGACTCCTGCTTGTTCCCGCCGACGTTGGAGTAGGTGAATTTGTTGAAGCCGGTCTGGGTGCCCGAGGTGGCGGCGGCGTAGGTGGGCATGAGGACGGCCCAGGTGAGGACCCAGGTGGGGACAAAGATCCAGAGCATCATCTCGAGGTACTCCACAAACATGTAGGCGTCAAGGCCGTTTTTCTTGTAGATTTCGGTGGTGGGCGTCTTGATGAAAACGGGGATCCAGCCAAAGAGCGACCTTGGCGGGGCGTCGACGCGTTCCTCAGGCGTGGTAAGGTAGGTTCGCGGGGTGTAGATGTTGCGGAAGTGTGGCCTAGCGATGAGGAAGACGCAGACGAGGATGGCAAAGATGAAGGCGTTGAGGACGAGAGACGAGACTACGGTTGAGGTCGAGTTGTTGTCGACCTTCGTCGCCTCCTGGGCGCGTGCCAGCGTCGGGGCGAGGGCGGCGAGCGCCATCGGCAGCGCCGCTCGCAGTATAGCGACCATGCCTGCGTGGGCAGCGATGGCGGAGGACGGAAAGGAGAGAGAGGCGAGGATTGGCGTCAAGGAATGCCCTTGTTCGGGTGATCCGCATTTGGTTCAGAGCCAGAATTCGAGCAGCGGTCCATTATCTTCTGAGGGAGGGACAATAATGGTATCTCATCTGGCGGCCCGATCGGCTCCATCCGCTCCCACCCCTTCTCGCCCAACATCGGACGGATTCCGCGCCGCCTGCTGCTCATCACGGACGGCTTCCTCTCGCCCCTCGCCATCCCTCTTTGCTTGGAAAAGAAGCCGCGCTGTCACAGAGATGGCCCTCTGCTGCCTTGCTTCCACTCACTGTATATGCTTTGCGAACGCGCGCGTATCCTTTGTGTATGGCTAGCTGTGTGCTGGGATTCGCGTCGAAGGTGATGAATGAGATTGCCGCCGCGTGGAGGCGTTATGTTGCTCGATGGGCGATACGAGCGCGAACGCGGTGGGTATCTGCCGTACAGGCGTGTGCTGATGGTGGTGTTGTAGAAAGGAGGGCCAAGACGAGGGAGGACAGGCTTGGGGTTGCACGTCGCCATTGTCGGGGCAGGCGGACGCACCACGGCAGCTTGAAAAAAATGTCGGGCAAGGGGGGAATCAAGCCAGGCCAGGCCTCTGCCATTGCGCGCTCGTGTCGAGCTCAAGCAGCGCCAGTCGAAGGGGCGTGGGCCAGGGGCGATGGGCGGGAGATGAGCGAAACACAAACCAACCCGGGGGGTGACTTGACGTAGTTTGTTCCACATGCAACGCGCGCCCTCTCTCGCCCTCTCTCGTGGGCCGCCTTTGGGCGAGGCAGGGCAAGGCTCTACTGTAGTACAGTACGTGTCTGGCAACTGCCGGTGGAGCAAACGGGTTATGACGAAAGGCAGGGTCGAGGCTCTTTTGTCGCAGGGCTGCCCCTTTGCTGCAGGCCTTCGTGCCGCACCTGCAGCTCTTCCAAGGTAGCAGAACGAGCGCAGCAAATCGATACTACCGCACCTACCCTTTTTCCCCGAGCCGAGGCGACGGCGGAGCAAGGCGGATGCGCTCCTTCTAAGCTACGCAAAGTATGTAGCCCGGGTCCTCGACCTCCTCTGCGTCCATCCCCTATGGTTCCCGGCGCCTCCCCCTCCTCCTTCACGCTCCTGCTGCGCTCTTCAATCGAGCCAGCTGGCGGGCTATCGACAACGCTACCGTGTTCTGTGACTAGCTAAGACCGATCCGCTGCCGCCGCCGCTGCTTGTAATGGTGCGATCGGCGTCGAAAGGGACACGTATGTACGGTCGGGCTGCTTGCTCGGTAAGCGCAACCTGTCGTACAGTAGAGCAGCAGCCTGTCGTGGTGACCTGACCTTGATCGTATACCCTAGCGTCGCCGTCGTTCAGCCGCAATCGCCTGTCCACCCTGAAAGTCGGTGGACATGTGCTCGTTGATTGCGGTGAGACATACACGGCCGGGCCGGTCAACCAGGCAGGCGATCCTCTCGTCATCATCTCATCCTTATCACAACCATCGTCCGTCGTCCGTCTTCATCCTCGTTGTTTATCCTGCTCTGGCCCCCGATCTTTGTGGCATCACAACCAACTCGTGACACCCTGGCTTGGCATTCGTCACACCACTCAACTCGACCGATCTGCCTCGTCTGCCTCTCCCTCGCCAACCTGCCGGACGCTTCGGTCCCCATCCGCTGCGTGCTGTCTAAGCCCTCGGCCTTTGACTGCAGCCTACCGCAGCGGCGGGACCTGCTGCTGCAGACAGGAAAAAAATAAAATGAGGTAGATGAGTCCGGGCCTCCCGCCAGTCGGACCATCCTCCTTTGCCAAAGGTTCGAGGGCCGAGTCATGCCCGGCTCCAAGGGTCGGAGCCGCCTTGACCTGTGACATTCTGTAGTCGGAACGCCGCATAGACCTTTTGTGTCGTCGGGGCTGTGTGCTTTTCTAAGCTCGAGCGGCAACGCCCTACGTGATTCAAGATCATTGTGCAAGCCCCTCCTCAACAATGTCCAGCAGTGGTACGGGTTGCGAGCGGTGAGTGGACGTGCCGCAGCCAAGGGGCTACGCCCGGCTGACGCTGTCGGAGTGGAGAGCGGGAAGGAGGCCCCTTGCCTCGGCCCCTCTCCGGCATGGCGCTCACCTTAACGCGTTTCCCTAGGAATCCGGCTTCGCTAGGAATCCGGCCTCAAAAAAGCAGACTGTCTACCACCCTCACTACCACCATCACCGCCATTGTTGTCGACGGCTCTATTGTGTACCAAGCACTGGACAAGCAATGCAATCCATTTCGACACTTGCTGCATACATTGGGCCATCAGAAACGCTCAGCCAGTCCACCACGGCTGCCGTACAGGTCACTGAAATGAAGGTCCGGCCAAAGCGGGATTGAGAGCAAGCCGAGGCAGTGGCGGCAAGCTTGACAGGCTCAGCGCGAGGTTGTGAAAGCGAGCTGGGTTGGTTGGAGTGTTGGAGTGTTGAAAAAGGGGCCCTCGACTGGCGGCGGGGTCTGATTGCGAGGCTTGAAGCCTGGCAGCTTGGCGAGGACCTTCTCTGCTGCAGCGGGCAAGGTGAGGCCAACGTCAGCAAAGGCCTTGCGGACCGACGTCTTGCTGATGCCCTTGCGCCAAGTTGTTGCTTGTCCACCCCTTGGGCGAGACGGCAAAGTGGCAGCCTTTGCCTGGTCCCTCTATGTGGCGGTGGTTGCCAAGGTGGTGCCACTTGCCCTGCCAGATCACCAGTGGATCCCGAATGTTGTACTTGCGCAGCATGCTGCAGAAGATGTTGAAGAAGGCGGTGAGGTTGTCGAGCAGAGCGCCGTCCATGCGCTGATTCTCGAGTGCGCGGTCGTACTTGCTGCGTAGGTGAGGGTGGCATGGTGGGGCGTGGGTGGTACAACTCGCATTGATGTGTCGGTGGGTGCTGAGAGAGAGAGCAGCGGGGGCAGTCAGGAGATGCGGTGGATAGTAGAATGGTCGATGACAATGGCGGTGATGGTGGTAGTGAGGGTGGTAGACAGTCTGCTTTTTCCCGGCCGGATTCCTAGCGACGCCGGATTCCTAGGGAAATGTGTTGTATGGCTTCTTCCCACTCTGTTGCGAAGCGAACGGTCAACAAAACCTTATTGAAGGATATGCCTGCGCCTGTGTTCAGTGTATCGGTCTACCCTCGGCCGAAAAAGGCGGAAGGGGAGAGAGGTGGGCGTCCAGGCCGTTTTGAAGTGGGCGGGCATCGTCGACCCTCACCTCGCTCCTATCGGTGAGGGACACGGCAATTGCGACAAGCCTGGGACGCTTGGTCGCCGCAGCAGATCAAAGTTAGAAGCTGCACCGCTCTGCTCACTTTTGTCACCTTATGACGCCATACAACCGTTCATCTAGCCGCCGGTATAACGTCTCGCAGCTAACCAATCGACACGGCAGGATGGTGTCACAGCTAAGCAACGTGGAGAGACAACCAAACTCGTTCAGAAGCTGCTTTTGTCGTACCTTGGCCGAGGTCGGACCGTGCACGGTGCATCGATTGTCCGAGCACTCTGACCAATCGATCGGCATGAGATGAGATGGAGGTTGGAATTATCGGTTTCGCTCTCCACGGGAATTCACATTACCAACCGACCCGTGGCGTGGCCGTGACCGTGACCGTGACCGTGGCCGTAGGCGTGACGATGCTTGACTACGCCCCTTCTACCCCCTACACCACATCGACTAGCACGTGCTATAACAAAAGAATGTTCTCTTCTCTCCCTCTCTCTCTCTCTCTCTCTCTCTCTCTCTCTCTCTCTCTCTCTCTCTCTCTAGGAGGTTCTTCGAGAAAATCACGCAGAATCTCGGAGAGCTTTGACGATTTACGCGCCGAACCAAACGGTATCCACCCCCACTCGAGTTGCACGTGCCGTCGTGTTTCCCTCCCCCCGATTCTTCTGATGAAGCGGAAGCGGAAGAAGGGAAGCAGGAGAACGTGCGTTCTGGTTTGAATGGCGCAAGCTCGTCTTCCCTTCGAGCGCCGCTCATCGAGACCTGGTCGTGAGACAGTGAAGAGGGGTGTAGAGATATAAGGACGATGTACCGATCCCCTCGTCTGTCCCTTTTGTGTAGATCTACTGAACCATTTGCAGCCCCCACATTGTATAAGCTCGTCACCTTCCTTGCCATCCGCTTCACTTTAGCCCACCTCGACACACCCCGGTGCCCCATCGTCTCTTCGCACTCGGCCTCATGATTTTTTCACTACCATCACCTTGTTCTTCACCACGTGCACTCCTTCTCATCCTGTCCGCCTTCTTCCATACGACCCAAAGCATCCATGCCGTTCCCGTGCCAAACTCTCCAACGTCAGATCTCGACCGTACATCAAGCCGTGTCACCTCGAACCGCTATCCCTTGACGACTACGGGCAGTTCTCCGTCGGTCTCGGGTCGATATTCCAGTAGATTCAGTCCACCCATCGATATTTCCTCGCCACGGACGCCGTACGATCTTAGTACGTTTGGCGCGTTCAAGACAGCACCATCTTCTCCCTTACCTCGCACACCCGAACGTAGCCCACCCTCCGCGCAGTCCCTTCGTCCCGAAACGAACGTAGGGTTACAAACGTCCCGTTCCACACCGGTCGCACCAACGTTCCCACGACCCTTTCGATCAAGTGGATCGCCACCTGCAGAAATTCTCGAAATCCAACCTGCTTCTCCCGTACACAACCCTCCTCTCTCCACCACGACCGCACCAAGACCCGAAACCAACATACTGGAAAAAGCGAAAAAAACGACGAAAACTGCAGGAAAGAACTTCTTGGGTTTAGGCGTAGCGAGGAAATCCGTGATGGGAGCGTATGCATCTGTCGTGACTTCTCTAGCGGGAAGTGTGGCGATTGGATATCAGTTGGAAAATTTGGTACAGAAGAACGAAGAGACAAAAGTCAAAGGTGAGTGTCAACTGCTGCTGCAGCAAGCGCGAACTTCGCCCTGATGTCGGGCATGGCAAGTGAGGCTGAATCTGCATGCATGAACCCGATGGTAAAATGGAGGATAGAGGAAGAAGCAAGAAGGAAATGTGAAGAAAAACGTCGGAAACAGATGATAGCGAGGACGAGGACAACAGCAAGGAGGAGGAGACGCGGGCTCTTCAGTGAAGCAACGTTACTCGTGAGTCCGCTCGCACGCCATTCCTGGCTCCTCCTTTCGTGCACACGTCTGAGTAGCTGATCAAGCTTGCCCTTGTCAACTTGCTGTGATGTCGCTATACGGCCCGGCTGTGGACTTCCTTTAGGCTATGTAAGCCCGGGCAATATAGTATCAGCCCAAGACCTCAACCCAACCACCTATCGACCAACCTTCTCACGCGCCCTCCTTGTCTCTTTTTTGCCACGCCAACAGAGAAGACTACGGCAAGGCCACTGCGGCTACAGAGGGACTAGCAGCTGGAGGGATAGCGATAGGGAGCACGTGAGTGATCCTCACACCTTCTTCCGCCTCTTCTCGCGCGACGATGGGACACTTACGATACCGTGAACCTCTTCGCTTCATTTGCGACCGGACGCACTTGTCCTCTCTCCAGCGTTAAGAACGTTCGGAATGCCAATATGCTCGCCAGGCTGAAAAAGTGCGGCGATGGAATCGACTAACTAGGTGTAGGTGAACTGACAGCGTGCGTAAACACGGAAGCCGTGATGCGCCTGGACGAGTGCGAGCGCTCACCTTGACCCCTGTTGTTTCTCGTCCTGACCCCGCTACTTGGGTCTGTTGTTCTTTGGTCCCACTGGACTGCAAAGTTTCCAGATCATAGCCATGTGACGGCCGTAGAGCTATGTTTCTGTAGCTTGCAAGTCGCCTGAGCTGTGGTCTGGTTGCTTCTGCTGTTTCTCATGAAATATGTACCCCCAGCATCAAAGTGTCGATGATGTTTTAGAGCAACGATTGCGACGATGAACCGCTGCCGCAGCAGCGACCACAGACGACGATATCACTGTAGCACAAGCGAACAGTGGCGTTGAGGACCTGTGTGGAAGCCAGGGCGACGGTGCGGGCAACGAGCAGTCACCTGGACAGCTGCTCGGGTCCCGCCACGGCGACAATCAACTGGAATAAGTAGCCCGATTACCCCGCCTTTCCCCGCATTCCGTGCCGCATGCCAACGGCAGATACATCTCGATCAAAGCGAGGAGAACAGAAGACGGTGCAGTATCCGAAAAAAGCGAGTTTACAGTATGTAGTTATCGTGGATCTACTGTGATTTCATTGTGTGGGCGGTGTGTCACCTGGTTGTACGGTGAAGAGCTGAGCTCGGGCAAATTTGAGCAAAGGCCCCGTGCGGGGCATGAGGTTGGCGGTATGTACTGTAAGCTGTCAAGGTCCCGGGGTGTGTAATATGAGGGAAGCGAGGTTGCGAAGAGCGCTGTTTCGTCGGGGCTCGCCTCGACGAGGCGGGTACAGTAAAGGACCGACGTCTTGCTGGCACCACGCTTGGTCGAGCACTGACACCGAGACCACGTACCGTACTCGTCGCACCACGCCACGCTTTGGCCGCCGTCCGTAGAACGATATTGCATCCGAACATGTCTTCCCGAGCCCGCCACCTCACGCAGCTTCCCGGGGGAACCCTGAAGAAGGTCTACGAGCTGAACAGCTGCGTCTCACTGCTGGCTTCGAGCAAGAAGCGGAGGCCACCCTGCCCTTGCCGAGTCGCCGGTCTCCACCCCCCGCACCGAAAAGCAGCATCAGGCAGGACGACGGGTGAGGTGGGGTGCATAGGAGGGGTACTGTACATACTGTAGAGGGATGGAGGTTGAGGGGTGCGGGGCGGAGGGCAGAGGGCGGAGGGATGGAGATTGAAGGGTCGAGGTGTGGAGATTGGAAAGTGGACGGATGGAGATTGGAGGGATGCGAAGAAACAAGGGCGGTGCTTGCATGCCGCAGCAGAGAGATGTCATCGACCATCCATCGGACTCGGGATCGAGATGGGAGGGTGGCGGCGCGCAACCGCAACCAAAGCGGCAAGTCGCTCAAACATGCGCGCGCGCGCGCGCGGGAGGCGAAGAGAGAGGCTAAGAGTAGGGCGAGGCGACAAGCAGCAGAGGCAAGCCAACGTCGGTTCGCCGCCGCTCGGTCCAGCCCACCCACCGTCACGTACCGTACTGGACGTAAAGTGACAAATTGGATTACTCTGACTAGATCTTGACAACATCCGGCCCCATCGAGCAAACGTACTGTATGCAAGCTAGGCTACTTGGGTACTACAGCACGGTTCATCGACCGAGCACAAACAAAGCATCAGGGCGATGAGGGTGGCGGCGGCCGTGGTGTTGCTGCTCGTCTCGGCGAACGCAGGCCGGGCGTGCTCTCGCGATGTGTAGGGAAACGCGTGAGGCTGTCCTCTCCGTGACTTGCCAACGAGAAGCCCTCCCCCACCCCGCAACGTCACGCCGCGAACGGGCCCTCCTATTCATTCATGCACGTGCGGCTTTAAGCAAGGCCTAGCTGGTAAGCCGGTGGAGGAGCGACGAGAAAAGCGTGTGGGGTCAGCTGCCTGCCTGCCCGTTCGCCAGCCTGTTACCGCCTCGACCTGCCTGTCTGCCTTGGCCTTGCTTGCCCTGCGGTCGGCAGCCCTCCACTCTACGTACTCAGAGCCACGCCTCTTGGCCGCTTCGCACCTCTGCCTTTGGCCCACTCCCTCTTCCTCTCTCTCTCTCTCCTTAGCCGCCTTGGCCACCGCCCTCTCTCCCTTGCCCCCCCGCCCCCGCGTTCTTTCCGCCGTCCTTCGACATCGCCCTCTCCCTTCCGCCACATATATAACGACTCTCTCCTCTCCTTCTGCCCCCCTCCCATCCCTTTCTCCCACCTTTCCCAGCTACACGCCACATCCCCACGCCAACTACAGCCTCGCCACCCTTTTGGCCATCTACAACACTTCAGAACACGCCCTCTCCTTCCCGTCAACTTCAACTACCAGGTGAGTAGAGTCGCACTTCATTGACAATTGGCCTGCCACGCCAACGTGGGATAACGCGCGGACCCCCCCCCCCCACCCACCCAAACCCCGACGGCCATTGTGGGTGGTGATCAGCAATTTTCTGTTGCCTGACAGTGCATGCGCACAGAAGGATTGACACCCCGTCATTGTCTTTCGTTCTACCTTCCTCGCCATCCGCGCCGCTCATAGCCAAGATGCCCAAGCTCGAGCTTAGCTTCCCCAACGGCATCAAGACGACCGTCCAGTCGGACCTCTTCATCAACAACAAGTTTGTCCCTGCCCTCGATGGAAAGACGTTTGCCACCGTCAACCCTTCGACCGGCAAGGAGATCGGCCAGGTTGCAGAGGCCTCGGCCAAGGACATTGACGTCGCCGTAAAGGCCGCCCGCGAGGCGTTCGAGAACTCGTGGGGCGAGAAAGGTGAATTGGCCCGTGCACGCTCCGTCGACGTCGCACACCTTTTTCTCTCGCTCGGAACGACTTGCTGACCCACATCGCCTCCCGTGTCCCTCCCCCTTCCCCGCCCTCGCACGCCGCAGTCCCTGGCTACGAGCGAGGCAGGCTCCTCCTCAAGCTCGCTGACCTCGTCGAGGCCAACCTCGACGTCCTCGCCTCGCTCGAGGCGCTCGACAACGGTAAGGCCTTTTCGATTGCCAAGGGCGCTGACGTCACCAACGTCGCCGCCAACCTCCGCTACTACGGCGGCTGGGCCGACAAGAACCACGGCAAGACGATTGAGGTCAACGACACCAAGTTCACCTACACGCGCCACGAACCCATCGGCGTCTGTGGTCAGATCATCCCCTGGAACTTCCCCCTGCTCATGCTCGCCTGGAAGATCGGCCCGGCGCTCGCGACGGGTAACACGGTTGTGCTCAAGACGGCCGAGCAGACGCCGCTGTCGGCCTTCAAGCTGTGCGAGTTGATCGTTGAGGCCGGCTTCCCGCCGGGCGTGGTCAACGTCGTCTCGGGCTTCGGTGCCGTCGCGGGCGCTGCGATCTCGAACCACATGGACATCGACAAGATTGCCTTCACCGGATCGACGCTCGTCGGCCGCAACATTATGAAGGCGGCCGCCTCGACCAACCTCAAGAAGGTCACGCTCGAGCTCGGCGGCAAGTCGCCCAACGTCATTTTCAAGGACGCCGACCTGGATCAGGCGGCCAGGTGGGCCGTGTTCGGAATCATGTTCAACCACGGCCAGACGTGCTGCGCTGGCTCGCGCGTCTACGTCGAAAAGGCCATTTATGACGAGTTCATGACCAAGATGACGGCGATCTGCAAGAGTCTCTCGGTCGGCGACCCCTTCGAGCAGACGACGTTCCAGGGCCCGCAGGTCTCGCAGCTGCAGTACGACCGGATCATGGAGTACATCGAGCTCGGCAAGAAGGAGGCCAACCTGTATCTCGGCGGTGCTCGCAAGGGCAACGAGGGCTACTTTATCGAGCCCACCATCTTCACCGACGCCGACCCCAACTCGAAGATTGCGCGCGAGGAGATCTTTGGGCCCGTGGTCGTCGTGTCCAAGTTCAAGGACGAGAAGGAGCTGATCCGCATCGCCAATGACACAATGTACGGCCTCGCGGCGGCCGTGTTCACGCGCGACGTCTCGCGCGCCCTTGAGACGGCACACAAGCTCAAGGCGGGCACGGTCTGGGTCAACTGCTACAACCAGCTCGAGGCGCAGGTTCCCTTTGGCGGCTACAAAGCCTCGGGGATCGGACGCGAGCTTGGCGAGTACGCTCTCACGAACTATACCAACGTCAAGGCGGTGCACTGCAACCTCTCGCAGCCGGCGCCCATCTAAAGTTTGCACTGGGTATAAGAAAGCGTTGCGGTCTGCCTCGGGGGCCGCTGCCGAAGGATTCGCCTACCACGCCCCGCACCCTCTCGAGAGGGGGTAGTAGCAGCGTTGCGATGAGGATGATGCATGCTGTTGACCGTTGGGTTGTTGTTCCATGTGAGATTTGCTCGACGGCGTTCCCGTGTTTCCGTCGAATACAATACCGTGTCAGTTGCTTGACAGGAGTGTGTGTTGGTGATTGGCAGCGGGAGGAACTCTTTGCGCTGGGCCTCTTTGGCCGTCGGTAGCGAGGGGGCGGTGGGATCAGGAGGGGCGTTTGGCACCGGCGACGGACTGAGATACCGGCGCCGTCGACGCTTTTGTGCAGCGTCGGTGCCTTGGATGCGGCGCATAGCAGGACGCGCAGACTAGGGATGTTTGCGTTTGCTTGTCAGAGTAGAGTTGTGAGTGTGATGTTGCGTCGTCGGGATGGCATGGACAGCACGCAGGAAGGTGACGATGTAGGTACCGTAGGGTATGGCGACGATGCTGGGTGCCCTTTGGAAGAGGGCGCGGCCGGAGGGGGATGAGGAGGGCGGCGCGAAATTGAGAGCGTAAATCGGGCAAAAGGTGTCTTCTGTCTGTGCGCAGAGAGCGCAAAGGAGGCAGAGAGACAGGGCGGCGGCAGGGTCCAGAATAGGCTGCTCCCACCCTCGCCCTCGCCCTCGCCCTCGCCCTCCCTCTTCCTCTCCACCCCCACCATCGCCAGTCCACAACCGCCGCAGCCTAGCAGTCCGCACACCCTCACAGCCATCACACATGTGATCCCACCTCACACGGCTGCCTAACTCTCCTCGCCATGGCCACAGACGCTGCCACCGCCAACCACACGGCCCACCTCGCCGCCACCCAACACGGCGACGCCGACGACGACGACAATGCTCTCAACGCACAGCAACAGCACCGGCAACACCTCGAGCAAGAGCAACAACACCAGGACCGCCTCTACCTCTCCCTTGCCCCCACCTTCCTCTTGCTCCACCACGAGGCATCAGCCTCCACACAGCTGCTCGACTCGCTCCACTCCTTCCTCTCGACGTTCCAGTCCGACCTATCCAGCCTGTCCTCCCACATATCCGCGCTCCAGACCACCTCCCACCACATCGACACCAGGCTACACGCACGCAGGCAGATCGAATCACACCTCGCCCTCTTCCTCTCCGAAATCAGCCTCAGCCCGCGCGTAGTCGACCTCTTCTCCCACACCGAACCAGAGTCCAAGGTTGAGCTATGGAAAAAGGCCGTCAGACAGCTCGAACGCGTTCTAGAGGCTACAAAGACCGGCGCATCTCCCTTCTTACACACCGACGGCGACGACCAGTCCAACAAGCAAGATGCGACGCTCCAGCACAAAGAGTACCAGGCGGTCAAAGAGGCCAGGGAAGTCGCACAGACGTGCAAGAACATCGTACGTACAGTCCACCTCCCCCCTCCCACTCCCCCTACTCTCCGCCACGCACCGCCCTTAACCGCCCCAGAGGTGTGCTGATGCTCAGTCTCTTCGCTTCTCTCCCAATCGCAGGTGGCAGTCAAGCTCCGCGCCTTCCTACTCTCGCCCTACGCCGCCATTCGATCCTCGGTGACAACCAATCTGCAGGTACTCCAGACGTCCATCCTGCTGCAGCACCACCATCCCTTTTACGCCTTCCTCGCGCGCCAAATGCCAAGGGTCGCCATCGACGTACAGCGCATCTACGTTGCAGCGGCCAGGCTCTACTTTGAGACGGCCTTTAGGCGCTACGCGAGGTCATTTGGCGTAATCCAGGCAAGGTGGAACGAGACGGCGGGTGGGCTCATCACTGATCCAACATCATCTTCGTCGTCGTCGTCAACGGCGGCGGCGGCTGGATCTGCGCTCGGCTCAGCCGGAAATGCGGGAGCGGCCGCGATGGGTGAGTGTCCTCCAGACCCGGCTACGATTGGATTCGGCCGGCGAAAGAACGGACAGGCAATTGACCCTGGCCTTACGCTTTTGTCTTCCGACCGTTCACAGCTTTCCTCTCACGACCGACATCATCAGCCTCACAGCCGACGGCGAAAGGCTCTGCGACGGGCCCCGCAGATCCGTGGGAGCTCGACGTGGCCAGGCTCGAGAACGCTAAACTCGATGGGCCTAGTATCGTGCTTGGCTACATGGCCGACGAAGCTTCCTTTGTGAGTTGACCCCCTCGGCCCAAAGGATACCCCTCCTTTCTAACTTTCTGTGCGGCTTGACCATTGACCACCGCGTTCCCATTGTCCCTCCCCCAAATCAATGACGGCAGCGCGCTTCGCCCGAGTCGCTCTTCCGCTCCATCTCGCTCGTCATGGTGGACAACTCTTGCTCGGAATATACGTTCCTCGTCCGCTTCTTTGAAAACCTGCAAGACGAAAGCGTCGTCATCGCGCCCGGCGGATCTGGCGGCGAAAGAACAGCGCCGGACGAAAGCGCCAGCGTCAATGAAGAAGGGGTCGAAGAGGCGGAGACAGAGACGGAGCCGGAACCAAGCGTGGTGCAGCTGAGTCGGTCGGAACAGCGTCAGATGAAGGGTCGAGGTGCAAGCGACGAGATCTTCAAGCAGGTGTTGGAGCCCGCGATCAGTACCTGGTCTGTGAGTTTGGACCCGGTCTCGGTCCTGTCCAGCAGCAGGAGCGACAGACTGACTGAGCTGAATCGATTTAACCCCCCTTCTAAATCTTGCGTCGCTGCCGTTAGACATTCACCAAATCCCTCCTCACACCGATTCCCCCCCTGCTCTCACTGCTCAGCATGCTACGGCTGAACGATACACTGCTCCAGCTAATATCGCGTCGAGGTTGTTCGACACCGTTGCTGGAGACGGCTCTGATGGGATTCAAGATTGCCGCCTACCCTATTTTGAAACGACAGCTGGACGAGCGAATCGATGCGGTCAGAAAGGTCAATGGGTCGGGAGGTAAGAGTGGCGATGGAGGTGGCGGGATGAAGGGATTGTTTTGGGGGGCGGTGGGAGGTGCGGTGACGGGGGAGAAGGGAGAGGTAGAGAGAATCGTGAGTACTGCAGCGCGAGAGAGACAAAGGGACAAGGGACGAGGGCAGAACGATGGCTGATCCTTGGACCGATTCGTGAATTCCCTTTGCACAGGTGGCCTCGAGATATGCAGCTCTCTACACGCGTATGGTCTACCTGTTTGAAGAAGAGGAAGATGACGGCTTATTTGCAAAGTAGGTCTCTGCTCTTTCACCCCCTTTTCCCTCACCCCCCCTGTCGATCCTATCGTCCTGCTTCTGACCCATCGATACCCTGTCCTCCATCGAACACACCGATAGTCTTCTGCGACTTCGAATTGAAGTCGAAAAACTCCTCGGCTCTCCCTCCTCGCCAGGTGGACTGTACGAGATCGTCTTGAGAGGTCTGGAAGTGAGTTTCCCCTTGTCCCCTTGCCCTTGGCACAGACGGAAGGAAACAGCAGGAAAAAAGGTGCAAGTCTGACGGAAGATTTGCTGTGATTCGACGATCGTGATAGAACGGTCCGGCTTCCCTCTCTCTACCGCGGATACAAGCTGAGTTGTCGCACTGGAACGAGTTGCTTCGAAGCAAGTGATCCGGAGCCTAACGTGCCTGACGGGTCGTTTCATTGCAACCGGAACCCCACACGGCACCTCGACCCGTTCCTTCATGTATACATCATCTTCCCCCTCACTACCTCGCTCTTTGCAAAAAAAAAAAAACAACCCCTCTCCTTGACCCTCTTCTCCTAGTTCAAGCGTCTAGCACCCTGTCCCTGACTCTGAACCTGCGTTTCGGCCGCACCCGCTTCGCTCTTTTCCTCTCCGCCCGGAAGCAACATGACGAGAAGCATGGGGACGATGTAGAACCAGTATTTCTGGATGAAGGATTTCTCAGGCTCCGGCTCGCGGATGGTGCCGTCTTGTTTTGTAGGTGGTGGTGCGCGTAGAAGGGGTCTGTCGGCGGGGGGTCCAGGTAGAAGTAGTAGAGTAGCAAGGGGGAGAAAAGTTAATCAGACGTCTTTTTTTTGGAAAGCGTAAGAAAAAGGGGGATGGGGGGGGGGGGGACAAGCAAAAGGAGGTGGAGAAACTCACGTCATAACCCTCTCCTTGGTCCTAACGACGACTTGACTCCTCCATTTCTGCAGGTCGTTCTTCTCCCTCACCCTCTCTTCCTCTTCTAGATGTTGAACATCCCTTCCCAACCTCTTCAACCTCGCCAAACCAGCTTTCCTCTTTGCCTTTTCCCTCTTTTCAAATTCTTGCAGGTTCTTGAGCTTCGTTTGGGATGGGATGGGACATCCACCCGCGTCGAGTTGGATGTCGCGGATAGTGTAGGAGAGGGAAAAAAGTGTGTCGTTGCGAAGGTTGAATGAAAATGTATCAAAGAGAGCCGGGAGGTGTGGGGAGGATTGTCGAAGGTGACACTGCGTTCGAAAGAGATGCGATGCGGTGGGGATTGTTAGATCGCTACAATACGACGAGATACCGTCCAAGTATGGAGAGGGAGGGGATGACTTACGAGCGGTACGAAAGTCTTGACATCCTCGTCCTCCTTGACCCCTTGACCATCCTGTCTAACCGCAATCTCGTACCTTTCCGCCTTACTCTCCGTCTTTTCAGCACTCTGTTTGAAAGCTTCCCACTCCTCCTGCCCAACTGAATTGACCAACTTCACCCGTCCCTCTTCACCGACTGAGGCAGAAGGGAGGATATCAACACTCCCCCTAACTGTCCATTCTCGAAACTCGCCAGAAGATGGAGAGAGGCGGTGGTAGAGCGTATACTGTCGGGCTGTTACGTATGATGAGAGTGTGAGAGTGCAAAGTAGAAGCGAGAGGGAGAGGGAGAGAGAAGAGCGCATTTCGAATGCGTGTCGTCTCAGCGAGGGAGGAGGAACAAGGTTGGTGCCGCGTGACGAGGCGTGAGATGATGGCGTAAAAGTCGGCGGCCCTGAACAGCTCCGAATGGACAGTGCGCTGCACAAGGTTCCGTGCGTCCGTGCGATTTATCCACTTTCCTACCGCGTTTTCGGTTCCGCGTCCTTTCAGCCGGTCCTTGTTCCGTGTTCCGTCCGTGTCGCTATCGTGCTTCACACCCGACACTCATCCAGCAGAGGTCCAACACCACCGCCAGCGACCGAACAATACCCATTCCAGCCACAGCACAGCTCAGAGATAGAAGCGGACATCGCAACAAGTCCATTCGGTCCAGGATAAAAACGAGCGTATCACATTGAAAGAGGGTGAATGAACTGCACCCCGACCGTACGTGCGTGCGTGCGAGCGGGTCAGGGCTGAGGTATACAAAGAGGCCAGAGGGGACGGCCAGGTCGGCTGGATTAGCGAGTGTGCATGTTAGAGGATGGATAGGTGTCTCTGCAGGTGACGCAGCGCGTAATGTCCAGGTGAAGTGCAAGCTCAGTGGGACCCAGCAGAGGGAGGCGCACGGCCAGAGATTCGAAATAGTCTGGTCTGCCCGAGCAGCGAAGAGTCGGCCTGGCGCCGGCTGGAGGGCCGCAGCATCCGTACGCTGTGCATGGCAATGGCACGGGCGCAGGCAGGAGGGTGTGTATGATGCCGATGTCAGAGTGACAGTCGAGTCGGGAGATGACTGGGTCTGCGCGTCGCTGTAAAGATGGGCATCCCTGTCTTTACATGACGGTGCACTTGCAGCATACCGCCTCGTCTTCGGCCTCCTGCTGCGTCTGCTGCTGAGCTTGACGCTGCGGACTCCCGGAAGCCGCCATCGCATGGACGGGCGCGGGCTGGAACAGCTGCTGCTGCTGCTGCTGCTGCTGCTGTTGGTAGTGCTGCTGCAGTTGCTGCTGACCCTGACGGTGCTCCTCACCGCCCTCTTCTTCTTCGGCATGCGAGCGACGGCCCCGGCTCGTCCTGCTATGACGGTCGTCCTGCGTCGGCCGCTGGAGGGACTGCATCTCGTAGCTCTCCTGGTGCTGTGAATCGCGACGGTCGCCTTCTCGGTCGCGCTGCATAGTCGTGTCATCAAAGTGCTGCTGCTGCTGCTGCTGCTCCGCCACCATCTGGCCTTCCAGCGCCTCTTGCGCCGCTCGGATCGCCGCTTCCGACTTGCCTTGTCCGTCGCGCTGCGACGCATCGTGCTCGCCCGAGGGAGTGTCGTCGTCGTTGCCTGCGCCGCCGTAGCTTCGCCTCCCGGCGGCAGACTCCTCCTGGACCTGCTTGATCCGGCGGGCCACCTCGCTCTTGCTGAGCGGAAGGCCGTTGCGGTCCCATGTGTCGATCAGGCCGTCGACGTGGCTCAGCCTCGGGTCGCCGGCCATCAGCATCTCCTGCTGCAGCCGCCTCGCCACCGTCGGGATGATCTCATCGTCCCACGCATAGGCCGACGACAGCTTCGACACCGAGACGACGGGCGGCGGTCCGATCGAGCCAAATTCGCTGGTCGCCGAGAGCAGGTGCGAGCCGCCCGAGAGGGTCGTATCGGCGGGGCCTGCCACATAGCGGTGAGGCGAGAGGGAGCGGAAGGCGTCCGGTTGGATGGTCGGGTTGGATCGCTTCGTGGCGGTGCGCGTGGGCGTGCTCTTGGCCGAATCTCTTTTGGCCACACCGCCGAGCGGGCCGAACTCGGAGAGCGCATCATCCGCCGGCAAGGCGTTCCTGTTGACGCGCGAGAGCGGCTGGCGGCCGTTGGTTCTGGGTGTGCTCCGCCCGACATTGGACGACGTCGACTCCCGCCGCCTTCCGCTGTTGAACGACGTGCGCTCCTGACCGCCGCCAGGCTCGGCCTGCGTGTGTGCCGGCGCCTGTGGCGTGGTCAGGTATTCCGCCTCGGAGACGCCTGCGCCCGCGACGCAACCGTTGTTGCCGCTTGGTCTGCAGCCACTAGACGGCCCGGCGTACTTCATTGGCGTCGAGTGGGTCCGCAGTCGGTGCTGCTCGAAGCTTGTCTGCCCACGCCGCTGCTCCGGTGGCGTCGCCTGGTGATGAGGTTGGTGGCCATCCTCGCTAGGAAAGGCAGTCTGCTGCTGCTCGGAGGCAAAGCTTCTCTGCCTGTCTCCGTTGGTCTTACCTTCTCCCCCGGTCTGTTGCTGCTGCGGCCTTTGCGTCGATCCGCCATGACCGCTTCTGGACGACGGGCTGTCCGTCGACGACCCTCCAGCTCGGATCGACTCGGCGCGCTCCCGAGCGAGCTTGCGGGCTCGCTCTACCACCCTTGCCGTAGCATCGTCGCGGACCGGTCCGGGCCCGTTGCGCAGCTGCGAGGGTGTGCGACCGATGCTGCCGTTTGCAACACCGTTGCCGCCGCTGCCTCTACCGTTCGTGGGCTGCATGCTGACGGCCGAGGACTGGACCCTCGCCCGTACGCGCGATGCGGCAGATGCGTTCCTGCTGAGGCCGTTGCCGTTGTCATCTCCGGCGGCAGCGGTCTGATGCCGAGACCCGGACGGGTACTGCCCCGCAGCGTAGGCGTTGCGGGTGCCGCCGAGCGCATCGCCGGCCTCGCGTTCCTCTTCTGCGAGCATCGTCGGACGAACGTGCGGCGGCGGCCTCGAGTCCCTGCGTTCGATGCTCTCGCGCGATCGTATCGCGCTGGCTGTCCAGCCTCCGTCGCTAGCCTCGATGGCGCTGATCCTGCGACCGAGCTTTGTGCTCTCCTGCTCAAGCTTCTTGCGGAGCGCGGGGACCACCTGCTCGTCCCAGGGTATGTTTGATCCCGAGGAAGGCGGGAGTGAGTTGGGTCCCCATTGTTCGTATGGGTCGGCCTGCTGGGTAGCGAAGTCACCGTTGAAGGTGGAGTCGAGCGGGGCCGGGTGGGCGTAGCTGCGGGAGAAGGGGAGCGTGGCTGCCATCGTGCCGCTCTGCATCGCCCGGACGACCCGGTGGTAGGCTGGATGGTGGTATCGAGGCGGTCGCTATGCGTTGGTCGAGGTGAGGCGGGGCCTCGGAAAGGCTAACTGGCTAGTCGGCGATGGACGTGGGGTTTGCTCAAGCCGTCGGGAGCTTGGCTCAGAGGGCCCAGCGCATGGTGTCAGAGGGGCGCTGTTTGGTCCTCGTTGCGTTCGCCTGTTCTTTCACCAGGCAGGTCTGTCTAATGGAGTCCTCGAGATTGGTCGGCTGTGGCTGTCGATGTGGGGAAGCTTGCGATCGATTCGACGCAGAGCGAAGGGTGTTACGTGCGAGCGAGCAAGCGAGGGTGAGGTCCGTATCGTGATGCGCAGAAGGGCGTCAAGGCAGATGGCAGAGAAAGAGGCGACAGTCGATGCTGAGAGGGTGTTGACGGCCACGTTTGACGCTGGGTGTTCGAAGTCGCAGTGCGGAGAGTAGACGGCGTCCCAGTCACCAGCGAGATATTGTCGAAACGACACCAAGAGGTCGAGCAGGTTAAGAGCGACGGGGAAGAGCGCCGTTAGGGTAGAAGAAGGTAAACAAGAGGCGCACAGGCGGAATGACGGCGACAAGGCGATGTTGAGGGTGATGGTGGGTGTTGATGGTGGGACTTGAGGTAGAGGAAGAAGACAAGGATCGAGCGTCAGGGGCCCAACGCTATCCAACGAGGGGCGCGGAAAAAACCCCCACCGAAAAGGCGGCAGCAGCAGCGGCGCAGCCTAACCAGCGCATAGGTTGAGGTCTCACTCTAACCCATTCAGCCAGCCGTCAGCCCCGCTGCGAGCCGCCGCACGCTCCGCCCCGCATTCCACCCAGGCGGCCCGTGCGACATGGCGACGCTACAGCAGCAGCAGCAGCAGCAGCCACTTTGACACGACCAGACCACGCCACACCACACCTCTTTCCGCCTCTCCCGCAACTCACAGCCAAGACTGCATCAGAACAATATCTTGAATCATGCTCCACTCGGCGCCGAGCTGCCAGGCTGCAAACGGCAACACTGTGTCGACGATTCCACGCCGTCAGCACCCGCCTGCCGGACACAGCCCACACTTCACACCCGCCAGGCGGCTCTCGAAGCTGGTGACCGGGTATAGATGATGGCTCATAGCACGCGATCGCCATACCCCCGCAAGGGTGCTGGCTGTACGTATGTGTGGTGTGATAGGTGACTCGACAATGGCAGCGAGGCAAAAACAGAGCTACACGGCTTGCAACCAGTGGCAAGGAGCCAAGGTTCCAATAAAAAACGAGTGTCGAGGGGATGCGACGGCATCAAAGGACCGCAGCACCAACTGAGCGGCTGCGCTGGAGCAGGCGGCTTTGTCGCCTGCCGCGGCCGCCCGAGTGTGTCCGTTGTTGGAGCGCCGCTTCAGGCAAGAAAAGAGAAAAACGCAAGACGCAAAGAGAAAGACGCTCATCGGATCGCTTTGCAATCAGTCATGGTCCGCTGCGGCAACTAGGCGACCAGGTTGAGTCCCAGGACAAGGCTCGCCGCCACCAGGGTTCCGCACAGCGCCGCCATGCCTCCGCCTACGAGCGAAGCAGAGGCGCCGTTGGCGTTGCCGTTCGCCGCGCTAGAGGCCGTGTTCGAGGCGCGAGAGAGCGTGGCCGACGCGGAGCCGGTCGCAGCCACCGTCGAAGAGCTCTGCGGGTCGGCGTTCGTGTTGGCCGTCACCTCGGCCGGCGTGGTGCCGTTGGGCCTGATCTCAAACGTCGATGTCTCTGCGAGCACAGTGTGGCAAAGCAGGAGAGGCAAAGAGCGGCGGAGAGCGGCAGGCAGTCAGACAGTCAAGACAGGGTCAGCGCTTCACCCGGTCGACGTCTTCACACACTGCTCGTCCTCGTCCTTGCGTACTCACCAAAGTAGACCTGGGGGTGGTCTAGCTCATAGTTGCTCGAGTTGACAAAGAGGATCGTGTAGGTACCCGTGGGGATCTGGTCGATGAAGATCTGGGCCGTACCGTTCTGCGGTGTCGGACGCAAGTCATCAGACAGCATTCAAGGGCCAGAGACGGACGTCAGTCAGGCCACTCCTTGTCGCAACATCCGAAAGCATATACAGGCGTGCGATGGGCGACAAACGTACGGCGGTGTTGAGGGCGTTGCCGATCTGGAAGTTTCCGAGCAATGACGACTGGTTCTGGGAAAGGAGCTGGACGCTGAAGAAAGTGGCATCGGTCGAGTTGGCTGTTTAAGGAGCCAGGGATGCAGGGAGAGGCGTCGATCCGGTCAGCATTCGGTTCGATTGCATCGGAAAGCCTGGTGACCGGCTCTGCCTGCCTCCCACAGCGAGTTACCTACCCTTCCAGTTCTGCGTGGGCATTAGGCGTCGAGCGTCGCCAAGGGGCAGCAGCAATTTCATAAGTGAGAAGGGGTCAGCGAGACTGTGCCAGCTCGAAGGCGTTCGACATGTTGCAGGCAACCGGGAGAGGAGTTTGACGAAGCCTCACCAGGGTGTTGGTGTGGTTGGTCTGGAGGCGGAGGCCGATGGATGGCGTGGTGTGGAGCGTGGGACAAACAGAGCGCGGATGCGGGAAAGATAGTGGTGAGTACAGATAAACACGCAGTCGTTCTTTAACCTCCGAGCTTGAGTCTACTCACGACCCAGTAGCCTCCTGGTGAAGAAGCAGTTGGAGGTGCAGGGTGCAAGAAGGGCAGAGAGGAACAAGAAAGGTGAGCAGCCAATTGGGACAGGCAGCGAGCCTCACGCAGCTTGGGCCGTACCGTTGCTGTTGGGGAAGCTGACTTCGAATCCTTTGACGGCGGCAACGGCCGAGGCGAGGGTGGCGGCGATGGCAAAAGTCTTCATTGTTGCAGTTTGAATGCGCGAAGCTGAGAAAAGGGTGGACAGAGAGAGAGAGAGAGAGCGAGAGCGAGTGTTGTGGGCCAGAGGCAAGGCGACGAGACGATGGCGAGACGAGAGAGAGGGAGAAGAGAAGGTGAAGGAAGAGGGGATGGAGTGGTAGCAGAGGAGAGGTTGGGAGAGAACAAGGAAAATGGATGGTGAGGGATGGAGGGGAGGGGGAGGGGTAGGGCGGGAAACCGACACCTCGGCGCCGAGAGACCAACAACAGGGAAAAGGGGAGCGGCCCCTTCTCCCCCTAGGGCTCGATCACTCAGAAAGCTCAACCTCGGCCACGGCCAACACGGACCTGCCAGCCAGACGCCTAGACAAACCCAACTCCCCTCGTCGTCCTCCGCTGTCCCCTTTCTCTCTGGACATGATCACGCTACAGTTAAGTAGACACCAAGCGAGACGACCCGCCAAACAGCTCTCTAGGCATGTGGACAAGCCGCGCGCGGGCTGAGTCAAACTGCGAGTTTAGCCACTTCGGTCGCTTCAGCGGGAGGATTCGTCTGTGGATGCGACCAGACGACCGCCCAGTCGCATCATGGTTGACACGATCGCCTTGTCGTTGCATGCCTTATAAATCACAGAGCCAGCCAGCCCGCGAGCCAGCCCAATCGACAGAGCGAGCGGTGTGCATGGTCCACAGACGGGAGGGGATGATACGTACAACGGCTCTTCGTCGCCTTTCGATGTGTGGTCCGACGTCGCGCTCTCTCTCACCTGTCGCGCGCGCCCCTGTGTCCCTGGTCGATGCGCCATGTCACAAAGAAGGAAAGACAGAGGAAAGAGGTCGACGCGCCCGCGAAACGAGAAAGAAAAGGCGGCGTAGTCCAGCCTACCTAGCTGGGCTAACTTTGTTGAGCTTCGAGGCGAGAGAACACGTCGTACACCCCACCCCGACCAACACCGGGCCGGACCCTCTCGCTCGTTCGGCCCTGTTGCCGTCCCGTCCAGGATGCCGGATAACGCGTCTCGAAGGCCCGACCGGCCGCAGCTTCCTAGCTCGCATCGCTCGGCTTCGTCCGAAGCCCTCTCTTTCCCTCGGCCCACCCACCGTCATCGTCACTTAGCTTTCGACCTTTGTTTCGTCCTCTTGGCCCAGCAAGCGCATCGGGCAAGCGCATCGGCATGCGGCGGCCAACTCCGTCTAGTTAGCTGACTATGAGTGAGGCAGCCCTGCCTCGAGCTAACTGCAATGCAGCGTGGTACAAGCCACCCGCCCATCCCGTCCCCTCGGCTCACCCGGAGCGACCCCCAACCAGGGGTACGGTGCAGGGCCACCAACTTCGACGTGATGCCAAATGTTTGACCCTCCGAATCCTTGCTTGATCGGGACCGTCGATGGAAGACCACGTACACCTCAGCACACAGAGAAATGGCATCGCCTGGCTCATCATCGGGCTCGGGACGGCGAGGCTAGCGCACGGTTGCCTCACTTGCCGACACCAGCTTCCAAATGCGCCATTGATGTTCGGCTGACGATCGAGTCACTGCGATTGGCCTTCATTGGCTCTTTGTGCCCCCCTCACGGGCGGTGTCACAATCGAATCAGCACCATTCAACGGCAGACGATCTTAGATTCGGAAGGGTGGGATGGAAAGCATCGAACTTCAGAAGCCGTCTTGCTTGAAAAAGCTGTATAGATGCCAAGCCGAACACAATGGGATAGGGGGCACAAAACTGGGGCAGCCCTCAGGTAGAACTGGACTGCGGACGTCGTTGTGAGATGGTTAGCTGGACAAACAAGGTGTCCCGAGGATAAGGCGGCATCCAGGGGCAATACGGGGCGAGTCGCCGAAAGAGTGCCTTGCATCCCGGCTCGCTAAGGCGTAGAGGATATATCGGGGCGACAGGTGGTAGAGCAGAGAGCCTAGACAGGACGGTGAAGTCCAAGAGAAAGTCACACCATCGCTTCATCGCTGACGGGATGTGTAGGGTAGGAGCGACAGGGGCGGCATCGAGATCAGCAACAGACAGACAGCGAGTCCAGACTAAACGACGGTACAGCCTCAAAGGATAGGCGCTTTACGTCGACCCAATCTCGCAGAGAGTGTCCGTGTCCGCTCGCCCATGGACGTCCATCGTCGTACCGCACCTCGCCATGCAGACCTTCCGCACGAAACAAAAGCGATTGCAACGAGGGTTGATCGCTGGACCCCGTTCCCACCTTCCCACAGTCTACTTTCCCGGCGGCAGGCCTTGTTTGCGTGTCGAAGCAGTGATTCCTGCCTCGTTCTCTGTTAGCTTAACAAACTGTAGCGTGATGAAGGACCCTGAAAAGGAGGGTGAGAGGAGAAGCTACGTAGTTAGGTACATATGCACATGACTACGTCCAGCGACGCCCGGCAGCTCGCCTGGCTCTCGTCTGCTCGCGACAAGGGAAAGATCGACGAGGCTGTACAGTGGTGACTACGGGTACGGTGCAGAGCGTTGCGGGAGAGCGAGAGGATCAGGATCAGGGTCAGGGGGGGGGACCTGCATAGATGGGCGGAGTTGACCACCCTGCGCCTGACGTCCAGCGCCGCACGCCTCTTGTGCACCGCCGTCCACCGAAAGCACCAGTCAGGAGAGAGACGTCGGACGTCCAAGCTCAACGCACGTCCCTGTGTACCGACGAACGGAACGCTCGACGAGCAAGTGCTCTCGACGCCATACGCCCAGGCTTATCTATCTGTCTGTTTCCCTTGGGTGGAAAATAAACAAATAAAATAAAATAAGTTGAAAAAAGGCAGCGAGGAGGGAGGGACGTTGAACGCTCACCATCTCGATGGGGTGGCAGAGGTGCTACTTACTTACCTAACATTCTCTGCACTTTTTCATGTACCCATGCCGCCGGACGGACCGTACTATTGGGGCCGTCCTGCTTCAAGGCAGAGCTGAAGAGGGGGTTGGGAAAAGTAGGCCGGTCGGTGGGGTTGACGATTCCCACGCCCTGAAGGTTGGGTGTGTGCGGTTGTTCTGCTTCACGCCGGGCGCCGACCTGGCACAGACGGCGTACGGTAGAACGCTCCCGTCTTGGGGGCCCAACGTCGCCGCCCTTTGGCCGCCACCCGCCACCATCCAATTCAGTTCAGCAGCTCGTATCTGCACGCCTCGCCCCTGAACGCCACGGCGGCCACGCACCGAAATGAAGCAGGCATTAAGCACGGAGTAACTTAGTCACTTTCTCGCCACTCCCCTCGTCGTCCTCATCAGATCCCGGAGATGCACTTAGGACAGTGCAGAGGCACGGGCGACGCCCATGACCCACCGGCGTTCTCTTCTTCCCTTCTTCCCTTCTTCCCACGCTTCATAAGGACTGTCTCTCGTAAGCGAAGCCAGGCGGAAGGAGGTGGACGGACCCACCTCTTGATATAGGCACATCCGACGTCGTTCATATCGTGTTTAACGGCTCGCCCACCTTGCTCGCCAACCAAGCGGTCCGCTGCACTTCCTTGGAAGGAAGAACTACCCTCTCTGTGCGTTTACGGCCCACTCCGGGCCCGCTGGAAGTGTACCTTGAGCTAGATTCTGACCCGTAAGCAGCGAATGAGAAAGCGGTCCGGCAGGCTCTTGACAGCCCGAGATGAAGCTGTTTGCCGCCGAAGGGTAAGCGCGCTCAGCTGGGCGTCAGACAACTCTTGTACACTCAAGCTGGGCGAGGCGTCGAGCCTATCCTGGAAATCCGTCAGCGTACTCGAGATGGACGATAGGCAGCGACGACGCTCGCCGTCTACCACCGGTCTCTTTTGGGGTCGCGGCGGGTACGCTGTTCCGTAGGCACGCATGTCTGACAGCACCATCTTCGCCTCCAATTCCCCCTGCGAGCAGGCCGAGCGAGGATCGTGACGAGCAAGGCAGAGCGTGGATTGCGCCTAGGTCGAGTCAACGACGGCGGACATGGTGCGGCGGACCCTGGTGCCTCGTTGCAGTGATGATGGGTCGGGTCGGTGTAGAGCGGCGTCTGTAGTGCGAGGCAGGGTCCCATGGGATGCATCAACACCAAACGCCTTGCCTCGTCGGCCGAAGATGACAGGGCAGACAGGCTGCGCCAAGTCCGCCGCCCGTCTTTGACTTCTTCTCGAGCTGCTTTACTCTTGCCCTTTCCCACCCGCCCTCGCTCCCCACTTGACTCTTTGTACCTCTTGGGCTCCTTCCGCCTCGCCGTGCTTTCCTTGCACTCGTCGTCACACAAAGAGAGACCTCCGAGATGAAACCACACCGAGGCGGCGCATCCTCCACCCCCCTGCTGCGCCCCACCATCTCTTCCGCCCTGCCTTCATAACCCCCCCGTACCTGGCGCGCCCTCACCTTGCCGCCATGGACATTGAGGCCCAGACCGTTCCCCTCTCTGCCTTCTTTTCGGGTAACGACCCGGCCCTGAGTCCCAGAGCGGCCGCCTTGCTTGCTTGATGTGGCGGATCATCAATCGGAGGTGCGCGGAAGCTAGATGCTTGGCTCTGGTACTGTACCTTGGCCCAGCTTGCTCTTCTGCCCCTGCTCCGTCTTTCCCTGTCCCTGATCTTCCTTGGCCTTCGGCCTCTTCCTTCCGTCCCTGCTGGTGTATATAAGCCGTTATCTCGCTGAGGCAGACTCCCGCCTCCCTCTCCGCTCACATCTCCCTCATCTGATCGCCCACATCGATACGCTCTCCCCCTCCTTGCTTCGTCTTATCCCCTGTTCCCTCTTCGCCTCTACCATCGATACCCACCGCAAGCTTATACCGAAGCTCCTTCCACGATCGCAAAGGACCGACGATAATCTGCCTACCCTCGACGTCCCTAGATTCATCCAGTTACCTCGCCCCTTCTCGACCTGGAGTGTGCTCAATCCGCGAGCAGCAGCGCTTCCATCGCGGCCATCCTACCGAGAAGAAACCACACCGGATCACCCCTCGTCTGATTGTGTCCCACGATGAAGATCCTCTTTATTTGTACAGCCTTCAACTCGCTCTCACAGGTTCGTGGCTTCTCCCTTCGGCTGGTCCATCATAGTCGCTGTCGACTTGCCAGACGACAAGCTGACCTCTTGTTGTTTCATCTTCGTCGCACGTCATCGTTTCCATTCCATCCCTCTCCTGGCAACAGCGGTTGGCGCTCGTGCTGAGGTCCCAGGGCCATGCAGTCACCATCGAGCTCGCCCTCACGTCGCAGCTGATGATCTCAGCCGCAGAGCTCGCGGCTCCCGACGTCGTCGTCTGCCCCTTTCTCACAAAACGCGTCCCAAAGGAGGTCTACACGCGCTGGCTCACGCTCATCGTCCACCCGGGCCCCCCAGGCGACGCCGGCCCTTCGGCCATCGACTGGTGCCTGCTCGGAGACACGGGCGAGCTCCCCTCGGCCGAGGCGCAGCTAGCCCTCATCGACGCGCGACACGCCGACCCCGCGGCCGCTGCGCGCGGCAGCTTTGCGATGCGTTCGCACTGGGGCGTCACCGTGCTTCAGGCCATCGAGGCGCTCGACGCCGGTCCGATCTGGGCGTTTGACCAGTTTGAGCTCGATCCAGAGACGAGACGCATGACCAAGAGCGACCTCTACCGTGGTCCCGTCACACGTTGCGCCCTCAGCGGCGTGCTAGCCGCCCTAGATCGGATCCAGGCGGTGGCGGCGGCCACCACCACCAAAGCGGAAGCGGCTACCGGCAACCGATACCCTCCCTCACTGTCGGCGCCCGCCAACGCCGGCGTCGAGTGCGTCTCGCGAGGACAGCCGTTTCTCGGCGGCAAGACGCACGAGAGGCCGCTGCTCAAGGCGTCGATGCGCGACTTCCTCTTTGCCGACCGTGCCGTCGCGGCGCCGATCAGCGCCGATGTCATTGTCCAGCGGATCAACTCGGCCGACTCGCAGCCGGGTGTGCTGACGAGCCTGTTTGGGAAGCCGCTCTTCGTCTACGGCGTCGTCGTCCAGCGCGATCCGCTCCCCGCGACGCTCGCCGCCCTGGCGCGCGAGGGACCCGTCGGCACCGTCCTGGCGACGCGCGAAGGCGCGGTCCTCGTCACGGTCGGTAGCGACCTGCCGATCTGGATCTGCCACGTCCGATGCCCCAAGGCCAAGAAGGATCACCAGCTCCATCCCAAGCTGCCCGCCGTCATGGGCCTGCTCTCGATGCCGGAGCTGGCGCACAGACTTGGCCTGCTGGACCGCGTCGAGGAGTGGAGCGTCACCACGGGCTTCGGCGCCGACCCAGTCTTCCCCTGGCGCCGCCGTAGCGGGACCTACCAGCAGGTCTACGTAGAGCTCGAGTGGCTCGGAGAAGGGGCGATGGTGGCCTACGTATACGCCGAGTTTTACAACGGCGCCTTTTCGACGCTCCAGTGCGAGGTGCTGCTCGAGGCGATCCGCTGGACGCTCGCGCAGCCCGGGCTCAAGGCCATCGTCATGATGGGCGGGACCGGCTACTTTTCCAACGGCATCGCCCTCAACGTCATCGAGGGCTCGTCCGACCTGGCCGCCGAGGGCTGGGCCAACATCAATGCGATCGACGACTGCGTCGAGGCGCTGCTCGCGCCCGCCGGCGTCCTCACCGTCTCGGCAATGCGCGGCAATGCGGCCGCGGGCGGTCTGGCGGTCGCGACGGCCGCCGACGTGGTGCTCTCGATCGAACAGGCCGTGCACAACCCGCATTATCGCGGCCTCGGGCTGTACGGCTCCGAGTGGCATACCTACAGCTGGACACAGCGGTGCGGCGCCAAGGTGGCGTCGCGCCTCGCGCGCGAGATGCTCCCCATCAGCACGGCCGAGGCCAAGTCGTTCGGGCTCGTCGACCACGTCCTTGAGCGGGGACACCTTGGCGCTCAAGCCGTCGTCGACGAGATCAAGTCGGTTGTCCAACGCCTCGTCACCGCCAAGGTGTGCGACGTCGCGCGCGACCCTACCGGCCTCCTCTCCAGCGGCGCACCGTGGACAAAGGCGCTGCTGCCCGTCGTAGGCGAAGCCGTCGACAATCGTCCGCTCGTTGACAGGCTCGTAACCAACAAAGCCAAGTACCTTGCCTACCTCTTTGCCGGCAGGATGGCCAAGGGCGGGGTCGCGGGCAGCGGCGGCGCCACGACACCGGCGACGCTGCGCCAGCATTTCCAAACCTTCCGCAAGCTCGAGCTGGACCAGATGACGTTCGACTTCTTCCACCTGCACCGCGGCCAGCGCTTCCGCACGCGCTGCACCGCATTTGTGCGCAAGCTGGTTCCCGAGGCTACGCCGAAGCGCTTCGCGCTGCACCGGAGGTACGAGACCGCCGACTGGAACAGTCAGCCGCACGACGCTGCCGCCGTCGTGCGCCACGACGAGGAGGAGCTGGCCTCGTTCGACAGCCTCGGCGACGTCCCGGCCACCGAGGCGGTAGTGCGTGTACCATGCAGCCGGCCGGAGCTGCTGCCCATCCGACAAGTGAGGACGCCCGAGATAGGACACGATGACCCTCACGGCTCGCCGATGCTCAACAGTCCCAGCGCCTTTTCCGACGCGTCCGGCGAAAGCGACTGGACGGCCCCGTCGTCTGCGCCGCCTTCTTCGCCGCGCCTCAAGGCCAAGTCGCTTGTCGAGGAACGATGCGAGGCGAGATCGCACAAGTTGCGTCAGCAGCGTGCTGCGAAACGTCCAGCTCAGCCTGCTACCGACTCGATGCGTAAAGCCGGGACGGCCATCAGTTTTGCGCCCCTGGACGCCGTCCCCGCTGCGGCACCGACGCCTACCACCAAGACGGCAAGGAGGGCGTCGATCAGTCATCCCTCCTTGTGCCACGACTCTTCATCTCGCACCAAGGAGCTTTACAACCGCTTTGTCGCCTTCCTCTATACGTTCAAGAAGATCGACACCGTTTCGACCGTCGGCGCGACCTCGCGCCAACGCAGCGCATCCATCTCGCGATCTCCTAGCATGTCGACCTCCGTCCCTCTGTCGTCGACCAGTCGCCGTTCGACCTCAGGTCCCAGACCCATCTCCTACCATGCCGGTTCACGCGACGCCCACGGATCGGCAGATAGGAAGAGTATGCGTTCGTCTATCCAGCCGGCTTCGTCTGTCCCCTGTACGCCTTTCCTCCCGAGCGAGAGGGAGAGAGAGGGAGAGTGTCTTTTCAGCTGTTACTATGCCGAGGACGGTAGCGAACTCGTCGCTTCTCTCCCTGCTAGCACGCGACTCAGAGCGAACTAAGCCACGCGAACACATCCCTCTTGCTATAGAAAGGTCCCGTTGATTGGCCGACGCACGCACGGGAGAGGGAGAGAGGGAACATATCAATTGCGGGCAGGCCAGCATGACCTGAGCTCTGAAGGGCTCCCGACACGCCGTAAGAACCGGCGTGTCGGTCTAGCGCGGGAAGAGCGACAAGCAGCAGGGAGGGCGGGCGGGAAAACAAGGATGCCCTGCGGGCGACGACAGGGAGAGATGGAGAAGATGGGAGCAGGGCTGAGCCGGGCTCGAGATGAGGCCGGGTGCCTCAGCCAATCACCCAGACCGACGCGCCCTACGCACGCGTCGCATACTTGCCGAGAGACATCCCTCGTACACATCTCTTCACCGTCATTTATTGCTCACATTTGATCCGTTTCGTATTCATGATTGTATCTTACCGTATCGTATTCCGGCCTCGTCATCGACATGTTACTCCTCACTCTCGCTCCTACGTCATCGTAAATGCCATCGTTCATCTATGTATCTTCTTCGACCAAACACACGCGCCGTCTGTCTGTGCGGCTTTGCACAGCGTCACTGACCTCTTGCAGGCTCAGCCTGCACGGAATCGAATTTTTGTGATTGTCGCTATTATCAGCGCTCTCGTTGGCAAGGAAGATCAAGGTCGGAAGAGGCGCTGGGCAGGCGGAGGGCGGAAATGGGCAGGTGCTGTCTGCGTGCCTCCCTGCGACACTTAGCTACGTCTATGCGTCTCCATCCGCTTAACTCACCCTCATGCCGGCACAACGCAATGTGGCGTCGCAGATGAAGAAGTCCTACAAAAGGGACTGGAGGAGGGCCAATGCTCCTTGCCTTTGAAATCCACCCATCAACGATGGAGCTGCTCGAGACGACGCCGCACCGATAGAAGTCGTGAAGAATGCATTGCGTGAAATCGTTCCGTGCAAAAAGAGCAAATAAATCGTTACAAAGTGTGTCGCCAGCTGCGTTCTCGTCGTCACCGACAAAAGGCAGCGTGTAACCTACTAATACCGAGGCGCAATCCCTTAAAGCATGTACCTAAAGTTTGCCCTGGCCATCATAGCCTGCTGCATCGAGATATTCTGCTGCGCCGCGACACCTTCGACTTCCTCGTCGTCGATGACGGGGAACTTTGCCTCGCCCTGCTCGCCGGCGGCCGGCGTGCCAACCACGCCGCGCACCATGTCGAGCCTCCTGTTCTCCCTCTGCAGCATTAGCCTGTGGAACAGCACCAGCAGGATGCAAGCCACAAACATGGAGAGGGAGATGACGTTCGACTGCCAGTAGGAAGGCGAGCTCGTCTTCCACTTTGCTGACCAGGCATACGAGGCGCTGATGTTGCCGAGCTGGCTGAAGGCGTTGATGAAGGCGATCGAAATCGCTCGCTTGTACGAAGGTCGAGGGACCGACGGCGCGATCCAGCCGAGAATGCAAGTGTATCCGGCGTACGAGCTCGCCTCGATGAAGAGGGCAAAGAATCGAGCGCCCAGCTTGGCGGTTGCGGTAGAGATGATGAAGCCGATGAAGCCGACGGCCTGTGGAAGTTAGGAGCGATGCCGGTAGACGAAGGAAGAGACAGAAATGGGAGGGTACAAGGTCAGTCACGGTGTCAGGAGGTGGGGCCGTTATGCGATGCGCGACGCCGAGGCCGAGCGAATACTCACAAGAGGTCCAATAATGTGCCACGTCCTCTCCTTCTTTCGGTCCGAGTGGATACCGTTGAGCAGGCAGATGACAAAGGAAAAGAACCAGATCGGGACCGTGATGAGGAGCGACTTGACCTTCTCGTCGAAGAGGGTGCGCGTCAACGTCGGCATGTATTGGTTGAAGCCGAGTCCAATGGTCGCCGTGGTGAGCATGAAGGCAAGCGTCCAGACCTTCGTGTCCTTGAAGCAGAGGACGAGGCCTTCGATCGCTCCGCCGCTCTCGCTGGGCACGTCCGACTCACCGGCGTTCAGGGCCATGCGGCGGACGAGGAATTCGCGGTCTTCCATGCTGAAAGACTTCGAGTTGTGAGGGAAATCCGGAAGGATGAATACGGCGGCGATCGCGATTGCCACAGTAATGGCGCCCTCGAGGACGAAGAGCCACTGCCACGCCTTGAGGTTTGCGACGTTTTCCATGTTGTTCAAGATGCCTGCACTGATGAGACCGGAGAAGGCGTTGGAGAGGATCGATCCGCTAAAGAGTAAGGCGGAGCGAGTGGCGAGTTCGCTCTTCTTGTACCAGCACGAGAGGAGGAGGAGGGCGCCCGGAAAGAAGCAGGCCTCGACCATGCCGAGGATGACTCGTACTGCGGCTACCTGCTCGAACGTTGTGCAGGCGGCGGTGCACGCCGAGACTGCGCCCCAGCCGGCCACGCAGGCCGGAATGTAGAGCGAGGGCCGGCCGATCTTGGTCATAAAGATGTTGGAAGGGATCTGAGGAGTTGAAGAGGTCCACAAGCGCGAGAACGATGGGAAGTCAGGAGGAGGGCCACAGAAGCGAGGAGCGACGGTGGAAAAGTCGAGACGGGGACGGTAGGGTCGCGGCCCCGCCCCGCCAAGGTCCTGACGTCGACAAAAACTCACCTGGAGCGAAATGTAGCCGACATAGAGGAGCGAGAGGCAGGTGGCGTACTGTGTGCTAGTGAGGTTGAGGTCGCGGATGAAGCCATTGTCTTGTCGTCGATGAAGCATGAATAAGGCGCAGGGACGAGGTGGGGCGTCAGCGTCCGTGCGTATGCGCTCTTGGACAGCACATTTTTTTTTCTGATTTTTTTTCCCCCGCGCGGAATCTCCGCGCTCGCCATCCTTCTCGCCACCAAACCATCTCCTCGCCACCTTCTATACCTTCGCAACCACCTTGGGAACCAGCTGAAGCTCACCATTTCCGTCGTGATGTTGTTCCTATCGATGTAGTTACAGATGTACGTCAGGACTAGAGGGCCCAAGAGCTGGAGATCGATCCGACGGACGAGGCGCTTCTCCCGAACCTTGTACTCCTCCGACTCGGTGTCGACGTTGCCGATGGCCTGATTGAGCTTGACAGTGGTCATGTGAGCCTCGGTCGTGGCCTCAGTATCGAAAGCGGCCTTCTCCTTGTTGTCCTCGTCGTCATCGTAGCTGTTCATGTCGTCGTGCTGAGGAGACTGCTGCTCCGTCCTAAGCTCAGCGACAGGGGAAGGACCTGTGTAGGTCTGCGGGTCGGTCGCGGTCATCGGTGGCGTGCGAGAGGAGAGGAGGATGTTGGAAGGGGCAGGAGTTGAAGAAGGGAGAGTGTGGGGTAGGAGGGGGGAATGACCGACATATGGGGCGAAGGAAAGAGATGTTCTTATAAAAGTCGCCCGGCGGCGGTCGAGGGCGGTCGACGCTAGTCTATCGCCTGCCATGCTGCCTGTGACACCCGTTGGAACTGGTATCACGCTGCGTACTTACAGTTGTCGTGTTATAATACAGTAGCAGAAACTCGTCCCCGCTTCGCTCCGGGACTATGGAAAGCCGGGCGTGGAGGAGCCCCTTATTGACGGCGCGCGATCATCATTGTTCGGTCTCTGGCGTTCCTGGGCTAGACCGGCCAATCGAGAGCCCATACGGTCGGGACGTTACAGTACGTTGGCTGTGAGTCGGGCCGGGGTAAAAGGTTGACGAGGTCAGCGAGGCGAGGCGGGCAAGACATGGTCGTGCGTGTCGAGTCCGGGGGGAGGGGCGGGAAGCCACTCG
Source organism: Thecaphora thlaspeos (assembly GCA_900291925.1). NCBI lineage: Eukaryota > Fungi > Basidiomycota > Ustilaginomycetes > Urocystidales > Glomosporiaceae > Thecaphora > Thecaphora thlaspeos. Next base: position 17,292 of record UWYS01000003.1, on the reverse strand, counting down.
GAGGCTTCAATGATGCGACGTTGGTACATACTGTAGGGATGCGGAGGCCCGTGGAGTCCCCACGTCGTCTGCCTCTTCCGGGCGACGTGATTGGCGGGGTACGTAGTTACATACGGGGGAGGCAGTCCGCCTGTCTAGACCGACGGTAGCATGGCGACGGCACCCATGTGCAAAGTTTTTTTGTTTTTTTTTTTCTGTTTTTTTTCTTCTTTTCTTCCGGGCTCGCATGGGGGCTGCCCACGTCTACGCTCATGCTCGACAGGCGGCCAGTGTGCTGCGCTGTTGGGCACTTTGCCACCGCGCGATATGGCCGGTCCAGCCAGGCATCGCGGTGGGGCCCTCGGCAGGATTCTCGCATGGATTTCAACCGTGCGTACCCCCGCCCCAGCGGTCACGCCGAGTCGAACGACACCCCTGCAGGCCAAGCAAACCCAAGCAGCATCCAATGATGATACAGTACGCCGTCCGACTGGCCCCTTGGCCATCCCTCGACACCCTCGTGGCAAGGCTCAGTACTGTAGGCGAACTCCTAGATCGCACTGCTATGTAGGGCGACGGTAGGGAGCATCAGCCTACCAGCCTCTATTGACACTTAGATTAAAGCACGCTACTTACGACAGTCGACTGAAGAGCGTTCTCGATCGAGTCAAGAGCATAGCTGTAGGTAGCCAGAGAGAAGCTGTTCCTTTGTGTGGCGGCCGGCCGGCCGGCCAATTGCGCTCGGTGCTGCCTTGCTCATGGAATTTCGCGCCATTTTTTAGCGCGTCTGCAAGCGGAACAAGATCGAGCAAAAATTTGATCCGTCCGGCATGACCCAACGCCGAGGCGCCCGCCCTATTGACAGCCGTCAAATGCGCGACTCTGGCCGGCCAAAGAAAGGGTCGCCGGTGCGCTCCACTTGGCCGTCGTCCCATCGACCGAACAGGCGGCAACCCGGCCGTGACGGTCATACGCCGGATCCGAGCTGATCTTTGACTTTGCCCGATGGAGGCGGATGCGGAAGCCCCCGCCCCCCCCCCCGATTGCGAGCGTGTTGTGTGACTCCAAAAAGGCCTGCGCACCGACGGCGCAGCGCTGGAAAGAGGGAGGCGACTTACAAATGCGCTGGCCCCAGCTTGGCTGCGCTGCAGACGATGCTCAGCCCGCGCTATTATCTCAGCAACAAGTACTTTACATAGGCAACAGGAGTAGTGGATGGTCTTCTGTACGCATTGGCGCTCTCCGAGCTCGTAGATCGGCCGCCTAGACGGCGCTCCTGCCGGTGCGAGCGTGGTGCGCTCCTGGCTGAGCTGGGGGGGAGGGGGGCGGTTGGGAGGGTGGCGCTTTCTCCTTTTCGCCACGCCACCCAGCTGTGGCCTAAGTAAAGTGAAGACGAGGTGGGGCGGCGCCGTCGCGTGATTATTGAGATATGTATGTAACTCAGTCGACTTTTTTCCCTCAGAGTCAGCCGAAGCCCCCACCAAGTTCCGGAGATAACGCCTCGACCCCTCACCACTACTCCCACACTCCCACCTCACCATCATCCACCACCCACTCTGTCCCACCACCACCACCGCCACCGCCACACATCCATACACGCACACTTACTCTCTCGCCACTTGACGATAGACCCCACTCCCCGTCCGCAGACCTCACCGCAGCCACCAGCCACCAGCCACCAGCCACCCGCCACCCTGCACCGCCCACCATGTCGCCTACAGCCGTCAGCGACTCGACCGGCGGTCCCATCGCCCACACATCGAGCGGCAGCGTGTCCGCCACACACGTAGATGCAGGCGCAAGCGTCCTCGTCATCGGCTCTATGGCTGCCGCACAGAGCGGCGCTTACCAGAACGCAGTGGAAAAGTGCGGACACGGCGGTCAGCGCCAGGTAGAGATGCACATGGTCGACCGCATCATCGACCAAGGTGAGCTTTCATCCCGCCCCGAGCAGCGCACCATCGGACGACGTATCACGCGATAATATGCAAAAGCTTCTCAAACTGACGACCCCTTCTCACATCCCTTCTCACCCTCCTGCCAGCGACCGCTCTTCCCGCCTCAACCTACCCGCTGGCCCACGTCGTGGTCCCCTACTCGGACGCCTCGTCACCCGTCCTCCTCTCGCTCCTCTACACCGCCCTCCGTCCCAGCGGTCAGATCGTCATTGAGCTCTCCAAGCCCCTAGACACGGCCGCATCCAACAAGGTTCGCGGTGAGCTGACAATTGCCGGCTTTGTCGATGTCCAGGTCGACCCCTCCACAGGCCTCCTCACCGCGACAAAGTCGTCCGACGCTGCCGCCTCGTCCGATCCGCTCGCATCCGGCTCCTCCTCGACAAGTGGTGCCCTTCCGCTGCGCCGCAAGCTGGGCGGCGGCGAGCGCGCCAAGAAGGCATCGCTCTGGTCGACCCAGCCCGCTCCCTCGGGCGGCGATGCCGGCCTGATCGACCCCGCCTCGCTCCTGACCGCCGCCGACCTCGTCCCTTCGACCGCCGTCAAGCGGCCGGACTGCGACGTCGGACCTGGGGCGCTCAAGAAGAAGGCATGCAAGGGCTGCACGTGCGGCCTCAAGGAGCTGCAGGAGGCCGAGATGCAGGGCGAAGTCATCCAGCTCGACGGCGACGATATGGACATGCCAAACGCGGACCCTTTGAGCGGCGGTGGCGGCGGCGGCGGCAAGAGGACAGAGATCACAGAGACGATTGTTGGCAAGGACGGCGTCGCGAGAACGGTCAAGCGCATCCAGGTCGACACAAAGGGCGCGACGAGTAGCTGCGGGAGCTGCTTCCTCGGCGACGCATTCAGGTGTAGCAGCTGTCCCTTCCTCGGCCTTCCGGCGTTTGAGCCCGGTCAGAAGGTCGAGATCCCGGCAGGCATGGATGACGACGTCGACGTCTAGGCCGGTCGCAATGCGATGCTTTGCCCGTCCCTGGAGAGACGGAGGGATGCCACGTCTTCGCTGCAGGTTAGCGTGAAGTGGAGACGAGGAGGAGGTCCTCTCGTGCTTGTACTCCAAGCATGCTCGCTCGGTTCTGCGCAATCGACACTCATTGGTTGCTCCGCAGAGGCTGCGGACCGTCGGCATGGTGGTGTGCCTTCGGCTACGACGACAACAACTGAGAGTAGGGGCGTGTGAGCCATGGGGTATACAGTAAGTGGACAGAGAGGGAACGACGCAGCCGAAGCGAAGCCTACTTGGAAGGCGGCGGGAGGTCTAGGGTATAGTAATTCGGAAAGACGAGCTAAGCTTGCGCGGAAGCCGTACAAGACGATCAAGGGCGAACGTCAGCACAATGCCATCTCATCGAGAAAGAAGGGTGGGGGGGGGGGGGGGCGATGGGAACGTACCTCGTCCTCGATGCCCTTCCTCAACACTTCCGCGACGAACTTTTCCACCTTTCCGACATTTTTGAGTGCGTGCTTGTCCGATTGACCCACTTCGCTCTCGAATGTCAACGAGGGAAGGATACTTTGACCTGGCGTCACTTTTCTCGCTCCCGTAGCGGTGGCGGTGGCGGTAGTGCTCCGTGTCGTATCGAAACCATACGTCGTCTTCCTGGTCCACCTTGCTGCTCTCCCCGCTGCTGCAGCACCACCGCATTCGATGAGATCTTCCGAAGACAAACCCACCGACCCCTCCTCGTCCTCGTCGGCCGACGCTTCAGTGAGGCAGATGTGTGCACGACGTCGTTCCCCTTCGAGCGAGAGGATGAGACCGCATCGTAGTACGAAACCAGTGACGCTCAACTGCAGTGGCAGCGACATAAAGGCTGGTGAAGGGTAGTTGATCAGCAGGGAAGTTTGGATCGTTAGGCGGAACGTCGCCGTTGGCCAGTGTAGATGGAAGTGGAGTTGGAGGGAAGGTAGTGTCGTTGCAGCGGCGGAGGAGGAGGAGCAGGGGGTGGTGGAGGGATCGTCGATGTTGTGCTGACCGCGTGTGAAGGGTGATGAGATCGCTCCGCCAAAGTGAGCACCAGGATGTGTTCGCGCTGACGCCGCGCCGTACGACGCTCGACCCCGCTCGGCATGACCCGCGTGCGGGCGCGGAACGACATTGCTAACGCTCGACATCGGACCCGGTCCACCGCGTCCCACCACCGAAGACGAAGCAGCGTCGCAACTACTCTTCCTCGACCCACCACCACCACCTCTCCCTCCTTGCCAATGACCGAAATACCCAGGTGAAGGTAACGGTTGCGAGTGCTGTTCAGAAGGTGACGGTGCCCGCGTAGACGTGCCCGCCGCGCGGATGCCGCGCGATGCTAGAGCGGCACTCCATTGTTGGTGTTGCTGGTTGATTCTGGGTGAGAAGAGCAAGGGACCCGGCGTGGATCCCCCGCCGACGCCGCTGACGAGGGACGGGGAAAAGACGCTAGGGGGTCCCTGGATGCGATGCGGCGGGAGGGTATCGTTGAACTGAACGTAGCTTCGAAGAGGTAGCGAGCCGGGCGAGACGAAATCCGGCGCGTACGATCGCATCTCCGCGCCCTCCTCTGGCGAATCGAGAGGCGGCGGTGGTTGGGGAGGTCGTGCGGTATCTTGACCTCTTCTCGTCCTCATCGGCGGAACAGGAAGATCAGACCCGCCGCCGCCGCCGCCGCTGCTGCTGCTGCTGGGGGGTAGATCATCATGCGTGATGAAATCACTCCAAACATCCCCGACATGCCGAATGGTGAGGTCGGGAGGATGCGAGCCAAACTCGAGAGAGGTGATGCAAATCTCGCCCAGGAAGGAAGGTCGTTTCGAGTCGCTGCTCTCCAGCGCGCGGTTGATGGTGCTGAGAAGGCGAGAGGAGAGGGAGGAGTCTAGAAGCGTCCAGTCCAGGTCGAGCGACATGACGTCGTTCGTGGTGGTGGTGGTGGTGATGATCGTGGTCGTGGTCGTGGTCTTCGTAGGTGCAAGGAGGGAGAGGCGATGGTGGTGCGAGACTAAGGACGTGACGAGTGAAGCACCAAGGCCCACACACCGTGCATCGTGTCGGAAGAAAGGACAGTGCGGGCCCGCGCCTCTTCGGAAGACGGGCGACCACATCTGCCGCTCATCGAGCCGCGCACGTGCTTCACGCAACACTTACTTCGACGCTCGCCGTCCCTTTGGCTCAGTCATGCGAGAAACGAACGCTGGTCCCACGTCCAACCTAGCAGCATGTCGTTTCCACGCTGCATAGTACAATCCACAAGGCTCCCTGCATTCAGGGTGCCAGGGCCAAAGAGAGAGGCAAATAACCAGAGGCAAGCAAAGAGAGATGGGACGCTCAAGGCTGGGTATACAGGTACAACAGATGCAAGGCGACGCTGGGACAGTCTGGCGGCACTCAGAAGGCGTCCTTGCGCTTCCTGCCGGTGTACTTCGAGTCGCGCGGGACCTGCACAGCGTCGGCGGCAGCGGAACGCGAGTGGCCAGAGCGAGCGTAGGGAGAGAAGGATGTGAGAGAGAGAGAGAGAGAGAGAGAGAGAGAGAGGGAGAGAGAGAGAGAAGAGGGACAAACGAAAAGAGAGTCAGCGCTGGTCTCGACCTTTCTCTCGGCGGCCGTGCGCGCCGAGGGCCTACTCACGTCCTTGCCGCGGAGCCTGTTGAGCTCCTTCTTCCGTAAGATGTAGTCCTTTATCGACTCTGTGCTCTTGCTTTTCTTCTTTCCCTTTCTCGCCTTGTCCGTCCTCCTCGCCTCGTACTTGACCTTGTCCGTCGTCGTCGCTGGTCCACCTGACCCTGCTGCCTCGTGGTCGTGTACGAGTCTGTGTGGAAGCTCCTGCCTCGCCGTCTGGCCGTTGGGACCGATGCTCATCTCGCCACCGACCCAGAGCACGAGGTAGAACTTCTTTGCTTTGCGTGAGTTGGGGAAGTCGACCACCAGGCCGCCGCCGAAGCCCGCCTTTGTTGCAAACGACATGATAAACGTCACCTGTTCGTCGTTCTCCGGGTAGAACTGGAACACGGCGCGCGAACCGCGCGAGAGCGACGAGTACAGCGTGGTGAAGAAGGTGGCGAGCCGCGCGGCGGGCGAGTGAGTGGTCGAGTCGGCGTTGCACAGCCACTGGAGCACCGAGATACTGTCACGCGGCGGAGCGGGGCCAGAGGCGAGGGGAGAAAGGCATGGAGAGGAGGTCAGAAGTGGGCCTGCAAGTCGAGCAAGAACAGCGGCAGCACGAACAACGAAGGGCACGACAAAGTTCCGACGACAGAGTCACTCACCTGATGGCGCCGTCAAAGGTGCCAGCGCGGAAGCCGCAACCCTGGCCTACGTCTGCGAGCATAATGTCACCCTCTGTGTCGCGCTCCAGCGCCACTTCGAGCATGGACGGCGAAATGTCCATGCCCACCCACTCATGTCCGTACTCTGTGAGGATCTCGCCGGAGAGGCCGGATCCGCAGCCGATGTCGAGGAGGAGGGCAGGCTTGCGGTGGTCTGGGAGAATGAGGAGCTCGAGAGCACGCTCGGTCATCTCTGCCTGGATAGTCTGTACGCGGGTGCTGTTAGGGGCGTTGGGGGCGGGATGGGGGCAGGTAAGAGTGGCAGGTAAGAGTGGCAGTCGAGAAGGTAAATGGTCAGTCGAAGTTGCAACGGGGACGTGAGGCGGCGATGGTAGGGGGCCACCGGGCAGGGCGTTGAGGGGCTCACTTTGCGGTGTACTTGCCTGCCTCTACGTCCCCGTAAAAGATTTCTGGCGGAGCGAGGTGTTCCGGTCTTCTCATGGTGGGCGTGCGTGCGTGTGACGGAGGGGGTGTCAATGAGAGGAAGAGGTTGATGGTTGGGAGAAGTGTGTGTGAGAGAGAGAGAGAGAGAACGGGAGAGCGGGAGAGCGAGAGAAGGGATTCAGAAGAAAGGCTGGCCAAGTGGGCCAAGCAAAAAAATAAATTAATGTCCACCACCCACCGACGGGTGCCTAAGCGCGGAACTCGGAGGCGGCCATGCGGGGCAGTCGGCAAGGCGTGAGGCTGCACACGCGCGTCTCGGTGCCGCGTCAGGCCGAGGTAAGCTCAAGGGCTTATCGGGGGCAGAGGCAGAGGCAGAGAGTGGAGGCATGCGCCTTCCCCCTTGGCGCGATAATCATGATGCACGCTTACACTCACTTTCTCACTACACTCCTCACTCTCTCTCTCGCGTCGGCCCGCTTCCTGCTCGCTGCTTGCTGCTTGCTGCCTACCAAGGGAAGGGCGCAAGCACCACACACGACGCCGCCCCTTTTCCCCTCCACCACCACCACCACCACCACCATCACCCTTCGCTCCGTCTTTCTTCCCCGACCGTCTATTCATCCTACTCTCCTCTTCTCGCTGCCGCCACCTTCCTACCCGCAGCATACACTCGCGCCCCTCTTGGCGCCGGCGGGATCTATCGCGCAACGCACCTCTCCCTCATCGGTCGCTCCCTCCCCGCGCGATACCCCACCACCGCCCGCCGCTTTCCCCTTGCCATGCTGCGTCCGTCCAGGCCCACCGCATGGCGCCATCCGCTCTCTTCCAGCAAACACGCCTGCCACACCCTCGCAACACTGCCATCACATCCATCACACCGCCTGCGCCCGCCACACGTGCAACATCAGCCACCACCAGCCGCCCGCCCCCAGCAACCGACACTCCTCACGCGCCTCCACGCCCCCTCAGTCACGCCCACCAGACCACGCCACGTACGCAGCCTAGCCACGCTTCCACCATCCACCTCCACCTCGACGAGCGCCCCCGACTCCGCCGCTCCAGCCCAACCCAACGCCCTCCAGGCCACCGACCCACTCCTCATCTACTATGCCAAAGTCGCACGCGGCGAGCTCGAAGAGGACGAGGAACAGCTCCGCGCCCTCGTCCAACTCCGCCGCATCAACCGCGCACTCCGCGACTACATCCCACCCGCCCACCTTCTCGGAATCCTCAACCACGACACCGCCCACGCAGAAGCCTACGCCACGAATGTGCTCCAGCAACAGAGGAGGCTCGCTCGACGCGCCCACGGCGCGAATCAGCCGTCGGCACCAGAGGTTGAGAGCAATCGCGCCAAGGAAAAGATCGGCGAGCTGGTCCGCTGGCTCAGCGACAGCGAGGGTCTGGCAGAGCTTGGGACGCCAAAGGGCCTCATGATCACCGGGACCCCGGGCACGGGCAAGAGCATGGTCATCAACATCTTCTACGACAGCCTCCCCACAAAGCACAAGTTCCGGCGCCACTACCACCACTTGCTCCTCGACCTCTACAAGATCATTTGGGACGAGGCGGAGCGCAGGCGCATCGCCCTCCGCTACGGCGGACCCCGGAAGACGGTAGCACCCAGCAGGGGCCTCGGCGGTGTCTGGGTTCGCGACGCAAAGGCCAACAAGGCAACGGCCAGCGGCAGCAGCAGCAGCAGCAGCGGGAATGCCGCCGCCGTGACCGACGGAAAGCGAGGATGGAGGCGGATGCTCGAGGGAATGCCCTTCATGCGCTACGACTCCCTCGAGGATAAACCGGTCGACGCGCCCGAGATCCCCGGCCCGGACGGCGACGTCGTCAAGACGACTCTCCCGCTCCACGCGGCCGCCCACCTCTTCCTCAAGCACGGCTACATCCTCCTCTTTGACGAGATCCAGCTGGTCAACGTCGCCTCGGCCGGCCTCCTCCGCAGGACGCTCGAGGCCTACTGGCGCCTCGGCGGCGTCGTCATCGGGACCAGCAACCGCATACCCAGGGACCTCTATGCTTCCAACGTCCAGCGTGGACAGCTGACCCAGTTCCTCGAGATCCTCGGCGAGCGGTGCCCCAACTTTGAAATGCGCAAGACGCGCGACTTTCGCCGAGAGCCCTTCTACCGAGAGGAGTGGCTCAGGCGCAAGCAGCAGGAGCGCGGCGAGGAGGCCGACGCGGCGGAAGACCCGTCCCGTTCCAGCGGCGATTCAGTGGCAACGGCGTCAGGGGCAGATCCCGGCCGCCGGGCCACCTACTTTGTCCGCGGCGAAGAGGACCTCTTCCGCGCCGCTGCCGATGACGCGATCCGCGGTCGCGAGGGGACGCCGGCCACAGTCGAGGTCTACGGCCGCAAGCTTGCGGTCCCGTTTAGCATCTCGGCCTCGGACGACGGCCCAAGCGTTTGCCGCTTCACCTTCGAGCAGCTGTGCGACTCGCCGCTGGGGCCCGCCGACTACCTCACGCTTGCCTCGACTTACCACACCTTCATCGTCGACGACGTCCCGCAGCTGACGCTGATGCAGAAGAACCAGGCGCGACGTTTCATCACACTGCTCGACGCCGTCTACGAGGCCGGTTGCCGCCTGGTGCTGCAGGTCGACAGCTCGCCCGACGATCTCTTCTTCCCGGACGCCAAGGAGGCCGCCAGACACGCAGTCAAGGGCGCGTCGGCTGGTCCAGGGACCATCGTCAAGGAGATCCGAGGTAGGCAGTACGTCACCAGCCGGACGCCCGGCGGGTCGTTTGGGTCGGCAGAGGCAGACGATGTCGTCGACATGTCGGCCAACGGCGGGATCAACCCGTTCCTCACGCCTCCTGCCGGCCAGGGCTACCCGGAGGAGGAGGCGCTGGCGGCCGAACAGGCGCAGCGACGCCAGAAGATCTCGAGCCAGCAACGCGTCGACGTCGAGCGCGACAAATTCATGAGCGACAACCTGATCCAGATGGAGACCTTGTCCGAGGCGCTCCAGGATACCGAGGAGGGCTTCCGCCCCAACATCCTGCCCTATGACGAATCGCGTCCGGACCGGTCCGCAGGCGCAGGCGAGGCGCTCGACCGGCAGAGGCGCGGCTCGGCACCGGCATCGCTGGCGGACACGGCGGACGAGGCGGCGCTACAACGCGAGAGAGAGCTCTCGGACAAGGTCGGCTTCAAGCACCTTGCCATCTTTTCGGGCGAGGATGAACGGTTCGCCTACCAGCGTGCCGTCTCGCGCCTCTTTGAGATGAGCCACCCGGACTGGGTGGTGCGCAAGAGCTGGCGGCCGTTCCTCCACGGCGAGATGAACAGCTGGAAGGGCAGCGAGGCGGAGAAGCGCGAGCGGATGCGCGAGCTCGGCCAGGTCGATGCCGTCGACGCCGCCGCCGCTACCGGTACCGCGGCTGCCAGCGCGAATGCGGGCGAGATCGCAGCGGCGGCGCAGCGAAATGACCATCTCGACGCCGCACGTTCCCGGCTATCGGGCGCCAAGGCTACTGTCCGCCCGGTCCGACACACCCCGCCCGGCCTCGAGGTGGAAGGAGATTTTGCCGATGAGGTGAGCTACGAAGCTGCGACCTTCCCCGGCCGCCTGGCCGACCCGTCCTACTGGACCGAGGAAGACCAAAGGTACTACGACCAGCCCAACCGTGGCGCTTCCAACGCCGGCCTGCCCGAGGACGGGCGGCCCAGCTTCGAGGCTGGACCCGTGGGACGGAGGAACCGCGAAGGCCTACCGGTCCTCAGCGACGTCCACTTTTGGGGCGTGCGCGAGGATTGGGGCAAGAAGGCTGGGCCATGGGGCAAGGGGGCGACCGTTTTCGAGAGCAAGGAGGACGAACAACAGGCCGCGGCGGCCGCGACGTCTGCGAGACAGGAGGCGGAGCAGCTCGAACGCCAACCCGACGCAGAGACGCGGCGACTCCGGCCTTCTCTCACACGCCCTCCTGCCTCCTCTGCCGCGGCGAAACCGACGCCGGGCCCATCTGCGCCGTTCCACCCGACTGGTCGCCGCTCCTTCTCCACCGCATCGTCGCCCTCACCCCCCTTCTCTTCGGCATCCAGCCATCGCCGCCGGCTCTTTTCGACCTCGCGCCGCACGCTTGCAAAGGTGGTGGCCGACCATTACAAGACGCTCCAGGTCCAGCGATCGGTGTCCAAGGCGCAAATCAAGGCGCAGTTCTACAAGCTTTCCAAAGAGCTCCACCCCGACGTTAACCCGAGCGAAGACGCCAAGCTCAAGTTTCAGCAGGTCAGCGAGGCCTATGCTACGCTAGGAAACGAGAGCGCCAGGTGAGTTGCCCCGCACGCAGTCGGCGGCGGATGGATCTGCTAGGGGGGGACGGTAGCTGACACGCCGAAGCGGCTGATGCTTTTCATCTTGGCCGCACAGACGCGGCTACGACCGGGACATGTCTGCCTCTTCTTCGCATTACGCGCCCGACTCTGCACAGGGGGGAGAGAGGTACCAGTACGACCCAAACTCAAACGCCTCTCGACGCGCGCGCGCCACCTACGCATGGAACCACACTCGACGCGCCTCGCCACCTCCGCACTCCTCAACATCTTCTACGGGTCGTCAAACGCACTCGTCGATCTTTACGCACCCCAAGACGACGCACTTTGAGACGCTCGCTGCGCGGCAACGACGGAGGGAAGAACTCAACTCCAACCGAGATAGCGGTCGGAGCGCACAGGAGACCTTCCAGGACTGGCAGAACATCCAAGCGGACAAATCGAGCAACTTTATCCGCTTTTTCCAGGTGGGTATCATGTTGTTTGTCGTCTTCAAGGCGGGAACTATGTTTGTAGGACCGAACGCGGTTGGAAATCAGGGGAGGGAAACGTGACATGCGAAGGAGGTGGATGTGCTCGACACGAGGCGAAGGAGGTCGAGAAGAGATGAAGCTAGAGGGATCGACGGCGTGTAGAATCCTCCTTCGCTGTGACATCTACCTGGCAAATTTGCGCTACATTTCTATGGACCGTGTGATTGTCGACCTAGTAATAACATACCGACTGTCATGGCCGGCCAGTGTGGACAGCGACTTGCCCTTGTGCAAGCAAGTCTCTTGTCAGAGTACAGAGACTTGCTGCCACAAGACCAAGTTGCTGGGGGACAGCCGGCAAGGGGTGATGGCAAAGGCAACCACACATGGCAAACAAATGGTGTGGCCAGAGTTGGACACAGGACAGGCATTGGGGAGGACCATTGGGGCAAGGTACATCAAGCCAGTGCACTAGATGATTTTGGGACAAGTGGGGCAAGGGCTATTGTTACAGGGTGCAACCTCCAGGCAGCAGGATATGAAGGCAAGGTGGCCACTTGTATATATAGCTGGGCTGCTCTTTGGACAAGGACTGGGTCTGGCATCCAGTCTAGTCAATAGACAGTTGTTACAAGCTTGCCACATTGCCTATGGAGAGCCTGACAACACATTGCTAGCAACACCATAACTGTTGACATACATTGCAATGCTGCTACAAAACCCCGCCATCTCCCCCATGTACACAACACACTTGCAAATGGTGCCTGCAAGCATTGCCAGCTGAATCCAACTGCCACCAAGTATTGCTCTGCCCTCTGATGTGGGCACCAAAGCAGCAACAGCCCTTGAGTGAGAGCAACTTCCTTGGCAGGGAGCAAGTAGGCCTGTAGACTTCCTCCCAGCCAAGCAAGTTGCTGCACCCAACAACCATTGCCTTTACACCAACCATTGTGCCCCATTAGACTCTGCAGCCTCTGCTATAGTGCTGCAGGGAAAAATCCCCACTTTTTGATGTGTCTTTTTTTGAGTACAGTGTACCTCTGGCTGAAGTGCCATAGCCCAACTGAACCCTTAAAATCCAATTTTTTTTTGTTTCATGTCATAGGCCCCAAGCTGGACTTTTCTCCAGTCCCACATTACTTGATGGTCCACTGTTGGGGCTCAGATGCCAGCTATGAATGCTGTGTTGGAAATTGGCTGCATCAGATCTGAGCCCAATGGAATCAGACTGATTGGGTTGCAGTCAGTTGCCAACTTGCTGTTGGAGCTGCTACTACCAGGCCTAGGCCTTACAGGTAGAAGCCTTCTGGGATGCTGACAGTGTCCCAAGAGCATCTCAGAGACGCAAGGCATGCTTGTGGGTTTGCTGGGGACTGTCTAATGTACAAATAGAGGCTCCTGGGCACCATTGTCAAGCTGGAACCAATCATCCTTGACATCTATCTTCTACATGCTGGACACACATGCTGGGCCACATGGATGCACCCAGACACAGCCCCCAGGGACACATTCACCTGCAGTCCCTGAAACTGTGCACCACTCACAGCACTTGGAGATGCATCTGCTAGGGTTAGGGTTCCAAGGGCATCTGCTGGTATGGTTTTGGCCAAGGGCCCTGCCCAACCCTGCCAGACACATGGGGAATAGAGCCAGAGAAGCCCAAACAAGCAATGGCTATGTACACAGGCTGACCAATGCAATGCAAGGACGTGTGCCCCTGGTTGTGGTAGTTACCACGCCGATGTGCCTTGAAACACTAAGACTATCTCTGGCTTGCACTTGGCTTGCACTTGCTCTCTCAGTATGCGTACATAGTAAGTGGATCCACAACCCTTGAACGCAGCATCGAAAGGTGGGGTCAGAGAGGGAGAGAGAGAGAGAGAGAGGTGGCGCGCATCGATGCACCTCAGACAGGGAGGCGCGGCGTGCCATCTGGCTGTGATTTGGATTCTTGATTTGTTCGGCTTCCGAGCTGCTCGAGCAGCATGATCTTAGGGTTTCGTGATTTACTTTACACTCAGTTTCTTGGTTTTTGGTTGAGTGGTAGTGCAGGTTGTATTGCACTGCCCACCTACCGTTCCAGTACAGTAGGTCTGCGCCCGCCCGCCCGCCGCCGCCGCCGCCGCCGCCGCATCTGCATCCGCATCGCAGCAGGCCGGCTGCATGCTTTCAAGTTGCGCTCGGCCTTTTGGCATTTCCTGACAGCCAATGCCATGGCCATGCCCCTCCTCGCCTGCCCCACGAGTCCGCTCTCACCCGCCGACTCCACCTTCACCACCGACTCCGAAGCCGCCTGCAGAGGTTGGGACAAGAAAAAGGGTCGAGCTCGCATGTCGCAGGAGAAGCGAAAGAGACTGGCCAGGAGGAGGGAGAGGGAAGCCGTCGTCCGCGCCGCATCCTTCACTGGAGCGACGACGATGTCGGTCGACTTGACGACGTACGGAGACGGTGGAGCGACTTGGACGGGCGGAGGAAGGAGGTCGCTTGATTCGTCGCTGCCTGGTCGACCGGCGGGCGATGGATGGGCTGGCTACCAGCCCACCCCGTCCCCTACGCAGTACCGGCACCACCACCACCACCACCACCACCAGAAGACGCACTCGTGCGGCCAGACGACAAGGTCGGTAGCCCCTGCATCGACGCGCTCGTCCTGGGGAGACGTCTTCTACTCCAGCACCGCCGTCGCTTCTCCCACCTCTCCCTCGCCGCTCTCGGGAGCGGGAGGATGGGGAGTCGGAAGCTACGTCGACCTCTCGTCCAACAGCAGCACGATGGCGTCGCACGCCTACTCGAGCTCCTCGTCGTGCAGCACCTCGTCCTCACCCTGCAGTTCAACGGTCACGACTCCACAGACCTCGCCTACGAAGTACGATGCTCCCTCTTGCTCGGTCACGGAGGGATACGCATACCTCCCCATCGACTCGTACAACCCGCGTGCAACAAAGGGCGACGCCACGCTTCGACCGCCCAGGTTGACCGTCGAGCCTCCTAGCCCGCAACGCGTCGGAGGCGCAGCAGCGTCGAGGAACCCCGATGCCGAGACGCTCTGGAGGTCCGCTCCTAGCCTCGCGGCTGCGTCGTACCTTGCCAACAGGATGGTTTTGTAGGGTCCCCCTTTCCTCGACACCCCGCCGTCTGCATACCATAGGGGGGGGGGACCCTCGACCGTCTCTAGTGTCTCTGTTGTAGGCTCCGCAAATTGCAATTCGATCTCGTGGTCGTGCAAGTCCATCCCACGTCCGTCCGACCCGAAAGACGACGTGCGTGCTGCGAGCGTGTGTGTGTGTGTGTGTGCGCGCGCGCATGAGATCATGCCACGCCATCGTGCAACACCGCGTCGCCCTCAGGAGAAGTACATGACCTCGATACCTACGCTCTTGACTATGCCAGACTGACCGGCGGAAGGCGTCCTCATCCCCACGCTCGCTACACCCTTTGCCAGCCCTGCACCGTCGAGATCGGCGCGGACACCGAGAGCGACGAGGCAGTTGCGCAACCGACCCTGCCACAGCAGACGGATGTCTGACGTTGTCGAGATGCGCGCCTTGAGGACGCCCGTGATCGGTGCGGCGATGGCGGATGCGGGGGCGGGTGAAGAGGGTGGTGCTGCTGTGGTAGGAAGGATAGAGGGAGCAGAGGGGGATGCGTCGCGGAGGGAGTAGGGCGTCGGTGTGTCGTCGTCGACTGCGGCAGAGGGTGGGTCGCGTAGGCTGGTGGAAGGCTCTTGGTCGAAATGGTGCGTAGATGCGGAGGCAGAGGGAGAGGGAGTCGATGCTTCGACGATGGCTTTTTGCGCTCGTGTCGAGGGTCGAAGATCAGGCAGTCCTTCTGTCGGCGGCGTGCCCGTCGTCGTCGTCGTCGTCGTCGTCGTCGTCGGTGAGGCGGGGGAACGTGAAAGTGGCGTTCGACTCGCGGCCGCAACAGCAGCAGCAGCAGCAGCAGCAGCAGACGTAGGAGACGCTCTCAGCCAGTACTCGCCTCCGATCGACAACTCGCTCTCGTAGCTGTAGACGTTAAAGTCGAAACGAGAGCAGACGACGAGGTCGCGCGCCATCCTCGCCGCATACGCGGTGCTGAGATGTCCCATCATCGGGTTCAGCGTCGCCATCAGGACCGTCGGAGGCTGACTCGGTCCACCGCCACCGCCACCGTCACCGCCACTGCTCCCGCTCCCGCTCGCGCCACCGCTCGTCGACGTGGACGAGGGTTCGGGCAGCGTGGCGAAGCGGATACCAGTAGAGAGACCGGCGCTCTTTTCCACGGTCGAGACAAACACCTCGGCCCCGGCGCTGAAGCGGCCGCGGAGGCCGCGGCCCACGACCTGGTCGCTCTCGTCCGACGAAGACGATGAGGCGGGGCTGCTCTCGTTGATCCGGCGCTTGGCGGCTGGCGTCGCGGTCCTCGCTGCGCCGCTGGGAGGGTAGGTAGACGGTGTGCTCAAGTGGCTGCTGCGCGACGGGTCGTTGACCTCGCCGGCCGAGTAGGCCAGCGACGAGCCGCGGCCGCGGCCGTTGCTGGACGGCGTGCCGAAGTTGTGCAGCACGCGAAAGCCCCACAGTGCATCGTCGGCGGAGTAGCTGTACTCTGTAAACCACCTGCCCGTGTCGTTCTGCAGCGTCAGCTGGAGGTTGGTCGACCCGGGCGGCGCCGCACCGAGCGACGATGTCGAAGCGGCGGTGGCGGTGGCGGTGGCGGTGGCGGTGGCGGCGGTGCTGTTGGAAGAGGCGAGGGCGTCTAGCGGGTACTTTGGCGGGGTGGAGACGGCGGTGACGAGGAGCTGCCAAGTGGGCGAGATGCGGACCGTGTAGAGCGCATCAAGACGTGAGGAGGGGAGGTGCATACATCCGTACACGAGGTAGTCGCGCTTCTGGTCGAGCGGCTGGCGAGCGAGCCAGGTAGGTTGCTTTGGTTGGGGCGGGCGCGGGGCCTCGGTGATGCGAAAGCGCTGGACGATGTGCTTGAAGTTGACGTGGCGCTCGGAGCTGGCGAGGTGGAGGGGATTGTCGGTGGAGGAGTAGATGTAGCCCACCGCGCCGCGCAGATTGGGGAGAGCGGCGAGGCGGTAGGAGGTGAAGAAGGACGACGACGGAGGGGCAGAGAAGGAAAGCGAGAGGCCAGAGGGGATGGTGAAGTCGAGCAGCGCGGCCGACGAGGCGGTGAGGTTGAGGTAGGAGTTGTGCTGGTTCCAGGCAGTAGCGTCAAAGTAGCGGCGGAGGAGATACGAGACGAAGTCGTACATGGCATGCGATGCGATGCGATGCGATGCGATGCGATGCGATAGACGTTGATGCGCTCGAGCCAGCGAAGCAAGCAAGCAAGCAAGCAAAGGCGCGAGAGCGTGACAGGGGCAGGAAGTAGTCGTGGCCACGAGCAATACGTAGAGCTCCGAAGGACACCAGAGGCGAGCGGCGGCGGCGGCGAGAGAGTCGAGGGTCAGGGTAGATAGGGGGATCGTGGCGTCGAAGAGGAAGAGGGGACGGAGAGACGACGGAGGGACGACGAGAGCGAGGGGCGTATGGCAGAGCGGCCGGACCCATGGGCTGGTCTGTGCGCTCAGTGCGCCGGCAGCCCGTGAAAATACACATTATCGAATTATATAATTAATTTGCTGCATTTTCAATTGCCTGCTCTGACTTGAAGATCAAAAGGGTTAGGGATAAGGGAAAGGCTTCAGGAGAATGATAAGGACAAGGGTTAAGGGTCAGGCTTAAGGGGTTAGGGTTAAGGGTTAGGGTTAGGGTTAAGGGTTAGGGTTAGGGTTAGGGTTAGGGTTAGGGTTAGGGTTAGGGTTAGGGTTAGGGTTAGGGTTAGGGTTAGGGTTAGGGTTAGGGTTAGGGTTAGGGTTAGGGTTAGGGTTAGGTTAGGGTTAGGGTTAGGGTTAGGGTTAGGGTTTGGGTTAGGGTTAGGGTAG